>OV656841.1:18279805-19583805 GCA_927399475.2 Acleris emargana
AATTAAGGCATGCGTTTCGAGGTTCTTGTTTCAGAATTTCCTGAAACTTTCTCTACAGCGATATGCTTTTTGTTTCAGGAATTCCCGAGATTTTCTCTACGGGATATAGTGATAGGTTGTATGTTATGATTTGGTTGTGAATCTAGAATCGTGGTACTAGCAGTGCATTCCAAGTTAGGTACTTTGGTATTGTGCAGTATTATGAACATTTTTTTTGTATTTATATAATTGACACTTTACAATACTGAGTTGTTGATTAACCGATATATCGTATTTGAAATATACGAGATTTTAAATTACCTACTAAGAACTTGAAAACATAGTTGAATGCAGGATACAAATAACAGAAAAAGACTCTGCTGCATGACAGCTATCGAATATAAAGCAATGAAAATAATATAAGTAATATTTATTTAAAAAATCCGTCGGGTTTATAAAGTTAGCTTTTTGTTAGACTCTTGGGTGTGTAATGATTTGCATAAAAACGAATGTACTAATTTTCAATTTGCAACGATATAATTATTATTTGACATAACAACGAAATGCATAGTTTCTTAAATCATAGTGTTCTTAAGGTACAAAGTAGACATTTCTAACGTCTTTGATTGGTCACAGTGGTAACCTAACCTAACTTACAAAGAAAATAATGACTTAAGTAATATGCATAATGACAAGTTAATAATCGTTATGATAAATGAATATGTATGTCTAATAAAATTATACAATTTGTTTTTATGCTAACGTTCATTATGTTTTTCGTAGTTAAAAATGAAATTATGCGAAACGTTTTTAGACTGATTGGAGTGCACCATAAGGCTTTTACTAGCTACTGTAATTAAGAAGATTATGAAGCTAAAAATGTTAATACAGAATTGCAAAAACGTTTCTCTACCCTCTAACCTAGTCCGATTTATACGATTTTTGAATATGTTGTTGATATCATGAAAAACTATGTCTGTACGTTTTCCTTTCCACATTACAGACCTAGTTCTTTATAATAACTATAACATATTCAAAAATCTTGGAAATCGGAGTTGATTTAGGGGGTGAGGAATGTTAACGGCTGGAGCTAAATTTGTATGGATTTTTTTGACAGCTGCGCGATTTTAGCGTCTCCTCACAATCTTCTTTAGTACAAAACTCTGATAAATGTATTTTTCGAATAACCATATTTGGACACAAAACGGTTATGGTAATGGTAAGGTACTATCAGCCCAATGGAACCCTGACCCACCATAGAACGGTGTCACAGTGACATTATAAGACAATTTGTTTGACACTTTTTACGACTTAAATCATAGCGTCACTGTGACACAGTTCTACGATGGGTCAGGGCAGGATTCCATTGGGCTGATATTACCTATATTTCAATCTGTAGATAGGAATAGAAACAAAGTAGATCTGTGATAACTTAGTTGATTTTAGTGTGATTATGATATGATTGGCAGAAGATTGTGCTTTAGGTTGTAAGTTAAAATTAAGATTAGTTCCAGAAATATTTTATCCAAACAATGAACCCGATTCTACAGTGGCCTCTAAACTTCCTAATTTTATTTAGGTGTCGCTAAAACACTTCGCTATTCTATGAGCAGCTGTCATAATCAAACGGCAGCGCCACGACAGCGCTAATTTGAATCTGACGCTTCTTATTTAGGTAGTCTTATACATTGTCAGCTTGGCATTCTGGAATAGCACTGATTAATACCCGGTTCCTATATTCAAGAAACGAATCGTTTCCCTTACGGGCAGTAACGTTATGACATTTGCTACGTACAAAATGTGTCAAATTTTAACGAGACGTCACAACTCTACCATCGGTTTTGAATATAGGAACGCACCCTAAATCTGCCGTCAAAACTATGTCTTAAAATTAGACAATTTAGTTCTAGTTAGGGGCCATTTGCAACGTTAAAAGATGGCGGACGTGTAATTTGTTTTAGACTTTAATTTTTGGGTAATTAGGTGTTCAAAGTTCTTTTCTGATAGTGATTTGTACTTTTTATGCCTTAGTGTCGCACAGTGATTGAAGACTTGGACTTATTTCGTGTATCTGGCATCTTTCTTCTCGTTTCAAGTGGACTCGCAGTGGTGCAGAGGTTAAAACTATCTTGACCTCTGACCTACAAATCACCGTACAACGTTGCCCCCAATCTTCCTAGAGAAGATTGGATTGTGTTTTATACTCATATAAACCTTGACACTGGCGAAATCACTTCACGTGGAAGCCATATCCCTGCGGTAGTAGCTGTTCAAGTCGCCGCGGGGGCAAAAAAATAATAAAAAAAATAGTTCTAGTTAGTTTTAGGCTATTCAAGCGATGTGCACGTAGAATAAGGTCCATCGTTGTTTATATTGAAATCATACAATATAATGTACCTAATAATAAAATAACGTAGTCATTAAAATATTAAGTCGTTTAAAAAAGAGTTTTTCACGGGCTTTTTAAATGTTGATTTCAGTCCGCGACTACGCGCCCCACTATTCAATTTTACGTACACGCACGGTAACCGTCCAACGTCAGTTTGAACAATAGGGCGCGTCGTCGTGGATTTAGCTAAGCTATTGTAGATGATTGCAAAGATATTACCTATTTAAAAATAAGTTAGACAAAACACTCGCTAATTCGAAACTTCTCTAATTCTAAACAGCTGTAACTGATTCGAATTACTACTGTATCTGCAGAATTTATAACAGTTATTAAAGGAACGTATTTTCATCACTTACGTTTGTTTTATTTCAAAATCGTTTACATTACGTCATAATATGTGATAGTATGTATATGATGAATGAGTGATATATGTGGATTGAAGAGCCGTTGCACGAGAACAGTCTCCGGGGGGTTTCGGTGGCTTCTGCACCGCAAGGCCTAAGCTAGGGCTGCCAGCTATACGCGTAAAACTTTTAATACTTACCCGTCACTTTCCTTTGCACTCGAATTCTTTCAAACTATAAATCAAAGTGAGAGTGAAAAGAGTTTGTTTGAAGAAAACTATATTTTATCACATACTTAGTCGGTCCTAAAGTTCTGTCACTGGCACATTATTTTTTAATTTAGAACATAATTTTAAGAAAATGATTTTGTATTCCATTTTTGAATGTTTAACAATTTTGTTAAAACAAAAAATAGTCATTTGCTGCGATTTCTCACGATGGAGTGGACATTGAAAGAAAACCGAATAGCTGTTTTAGCGTTGCACCGCTGTGGGCACTCGCCAAGTACCGTTTTCAAGTTGCTCAAAAAATTAAATATAACGCTTAGGTTTGTGTACCGTACTATTGATAGGTACAATGAAGTCTCTAGTGTTGAGGACATAAAAAGAACTGGTCGTCCACGCTCCGTAAGAACACCAGCAGTGATCAAAGCGATCAAGGCCCGCATAGCAAGAAATCCTGTCCGAAAACAGAAGTTGATGGCTTTGAAGATGGGTGTCAGTAGGAATACCGTCAAAAAGATTTTAACGAAAATCTTAGTCTACGAGCATACAAAAAAAAGTGTGGACACATGCTTAATGCCCGTCTAAAAACAATCAGGCTTAAAAGATCCCGAAAGTTGTTAAAACAGTACGCGAAAAATCGACACCGCGATATCCTATTTACAGACAAAAAAAAAATCGATATTGAAGAAAAGTATAATAAACAGAATGATAGAGCGTACGCTAAGAGCAAAAAGAAGAGAAGCAAAAAAAACTGCTCCGCGGGTGCAACATGGGCATCATCCATCATCAGTGATGGTTTGGTTGGGAGTATCTTATTACGGGCCAACTGAGGTTAATTTTTGCGAAAAAGGGGTCAAAATCAGTGCAAAAGTGTACCAAGAGACGGTTTTGGATCAGGTTGTCAAAGATCTGCCCAACACGCTATTTTCAGGACATCATTTTGTGTTCAAGCAGGATTCTGCACCTGCACACAAAGCCAAGACCACTCAAGCCTGGTTTGAGCGTCAAAAAATCGACTTTATAAGACACGAAGATTGGCCTTCCTCCAGTCCGGACCTTAATCCTTTGGACTACAAAATTTGGCAGGTCTTAAAGGAGAAGGTCTGTGCTAAACCTCTTACAAATTTGGAGAGCCTGAAGTCATCTATTAGAAAAGCAGTCGCTGAAATAGTCATGAATATGGTGCGTGCTGCGATAGACGACTGGCCGCGGCGTTTATTGGCCTGTATTAAAAACAAGGGAAGTCATTTTGAATAATTTTAATTTATATTAATTCTCTATTAAATGTACTTTAAATTGGTATATAAATTATTAAAAACTGATTGGTACTTTTGTTTTTATCATTATTCTTATTTGTGACAGAACTTTAGGACCGACTAGGTATTTATTTAATTATCCTTGTATGTACGGAGGAGAAATACAATATGAGTCTACGAAGGTTTTGTTTTGTTACTTTAGTGGTCTTTTAAAACGTGACGGCCATTGAGACAGGCAGACATACAGACAGGTGGTTAAGCAGAAACTATTTTAACGATGTTCCTAGTTTGACCACTTGACCCATGGTAAAATCCTAGAGTCGAATTTAGATGTCGCAATTCAATTTGAAAATTATTTTACCAACATACCAGTGTCAACGACTAAGTGTCTGAACTCTTCGCCGGCGTCTGCCATTTTATTATTAGAAGATAACGTGTCTGAATGCAGTATACACTTTGAATTCAAGCACGTTAATGCCTTGGATGTAATTAAGGCATTCAAGTCAATTAATATAAAGAAAACTAATGACCTTTGGGGGGTGTCGGTTCACGTCCTTAAATCCTTATTGGAAGTCATAGCATCTGACTTAATGGTCATATTTAATCACTGTGTTGACTGTGGCGAGTTTCCTGATCTTATGAAACATAGCAAGATAATTCCATTATTCAAAAGTACTTCTGACCCCACTAACTTTAGACCGATCTCCATACTACCCACTTTCAGTAAAATCTTTGAGAAATAAATTTTATCACAATTAATGGAACATTTTCAATATAATAATTTATTACACACCAAACAATTTGGTTTTACTCGGGGTCGCTCGACAACCGAAGCTGGTGTTGAGTTAATTAAACATATTTTTGAAGCCTGGGAGGGGTCACATGATGCCTTAGGTATTTTCTGTGATTTGTCCAAGGCCTTCGATTGCGTTAACCATGACACATTGGTCAGGAAGCTACACCATTATGGAGTTAGAAGTACTGCGCTAAACTTAATAAAAACGTACTTATACGGGAGAATACAAAGGGTAGACGTGAATGGAAATCGATCACCTGGGTCTTTGGTCAAAATGGGCGTACCACAGGGCTCAATTTTGGGTCCTTTTTTATTCCTCATTTACATAAATGATTTACCATACCTTATAAAGGACAAACATGATATAGTATTGTTTGCTGATGATACCTCACTCGTATTTAAAGTCAAACGACAACAGGAGTTTAATATCGATGTAAACAATGCTATATCAAAAGTAGTAGATTGGTTCAGTGTTAATAATTTATTACTGAATGAGAAAAAGACTAAATGTATTAAATTTATGACTACAAATGTGAAAAATAGACAAACTACTGTAACTATAAAAAATGATAGATTAGACCTAGTTAATGATACAGTATTTCTTGGAATAACGTTAGACTCCAAACTCCAATGGGGTCCTCATCTGGCTAAATTAGCGAATAGACTAAGTTCTGCAGTTTTTGCAGTTAATAAAATTCGGAATATAATAGACTTGAAAACCGCTCGATTAGTTTATTTTAGTTACTTCCATAGTATTATGTCATATGGTATTTTACTATGGGGTAGTGGTGCTGACGTAAACAGCATCTTTGTTCTACAGAAGAGGGCTATTCGTGCTGTTTACAAGATGGGTCATAGAGACTCGCTTAGAGATAAGTTCAAAGAAACGAATATATTAACCGTATACAGTCAATATATTTATGAAAATATTATGCATGTTCATAAACACATCGGTAGTTTTAGAAAGAACTGTGACATACATAATGTTAATACCAGGAATAAACATAAGCTCGCAGTGCCCTTTACACGGCTTCACAAAATAAAAAACTCTTTCATGGGTAATTGTATAAGGTTCTATAATAAGCTCCCAAGTAGTGTTACTCATTTATCAGTAAATAAATTTAAGAGTTACGTTAAACGTCAACTAGTTTCTAAAGCGTATTATAGTATTAAAGATTATATAAATGATGACAATGCTTGGGACTGAATTATTTGTATTACAATTATTAATGACCGTGGAGACTATATACATCTCCTTGTATGCTTATTATTTTAATTTGACATCTGGAGACTCTTTACATCTCCAAAATTGACCGTGGAGACTTTCTACATCTCCCTTGTTTGTGTTTGTTGTTTTGTTTTTTTGTTTAATTACCTACTTACCTATATTTAATTTTAATTTGACATTTGGAGACTCTTTACATCTCCGGAATTGTATTATTATTTTAACCTGACATTTTTATTAATTTAATTATTATTACTACTGGGACCTGTACATCCCTGTGACATTTAAATTAGATAGCTTATGTTTAGTATTGTAATAAGTTATTTATTTAAAAAAATGGCTTACTGTTGAGTTTCTTGCGGTGCTTCTTCTCAACAATGGTCTCTTGAAGCGCTGGTAGATGGTAGATTCAGACTTGTAAAAGTGCCTACAGGGCCTACTTACAGAATAAATGATTTTATTTTATTTATTTATTTGACTGCGGAACCACTCCTCCCAAAATAGCTGCTTATGTATAGCAGCAGGGGGTAACAGTTCCAAAGGGGCTAAGGGTTGAGAGGTGCCTCTGGACTTTAAACGACCATAAGTGCCTACTCGCCTCTTATGCAACACATGACCTTCGAGCATATAGCTCTTGCGACTCTACTCTGACCGGCCAATAAAGGCAAGACAGAGGTGAGGGTCTGTTCCTCGTCATTGTCCACCGCAGCCGGCCGGTGAAGGCAAGCGTGAGGTGAGGAACAGGACCTACCCTCGGGAGCACTCAGGTCCGCGGTGTCGCCTCTCACCAACAGCTCGCAACTCGCCACACGGGTTTCCTGCCGCCGCAGAGTAGGAAGTTTTAAATTACGAATACTTACTAGGAGGTCTCAACTCAACCCTTTCAAGTTTTGTAACCGTAATTTCTAACAAAAATAAACATTTTTTCATTTTTTTTTTTTTTTCACGATTTGAATTCGTCTTCAAATTGAATCAGCGCGAGCCCAACTCACTGTTGACAATTTATTAATACTAATAATTTTTCTTCTGGGTTTTTATTATAATGATACCAAATTTAAGAGTTACTTACTACGATAGGTACATAAAAAATACAAATACTTTTTTTTTCTTATTTGTGAGTAAATCCGTCGTAATAAATAAAAAAATAATTAACGTGAAAAAAAACGACCCGCTATCTTACAAAAAAATAAAAAAAAACAAAATATTTATTCTCTAAATGGGCCATGGCAGGGTAGAGTAACATTTGCTTGAATCATAGGACCAATCATAGGATGAAAAGTGAATAAATGGTGAATCCTTTTTCGGACCTCCACCATCTAAGCTTATTAACTATAAAATATTGTGTGACGACACTGACGACAGATAGAATAACACTTACGTTTGAGAAGTGTTGACGCGGTGATCGCTGCAGCCCTAGGCGCCGGGCTTGCGTCACAAGCGCCCGCGCACGACGCTGGGCCGGCGTCGGCGAGGATGACACAGATCGCACACGAGCTCATCACGGATTCGATACCGACGTAATTGATGGGATGTCGGCCACTGACGCGATAATTCACTGTTTATTAAGCTAGCGCTCGTGACATCGCCGAACTTAGAAAAATAACCTCCGTCATAGAATCGACAACTCTATGCTTGTTTCAGTTCTGAAACTCTTGATAGCCCGTTTGTTGTGAAGTTTAGCTGAGCACAGTCATTGGTGTCAAAAGTGTAACTACAGGCAAAGACAAACGAAATAAAAAAAAATAAAAAAAATTGAGAAATATCTTATTATAGAACTTAAAAGGAAAACTATCACGACTTAGTAGACTTGATTAATTCCTGAGATACAGGCGGCTAAAGTGTTTATACCTACAAATAAACATCTAAAACAGCACCATATAACTTTAAATAGAAAATTATTCGTAGGGTAAAGTCACCAGTGGTTAGCCAGAGACCAGTAGTCGACCTTATATGAGTGTAAAGGGTGGGAAAAAAATCTTTCGTACTCTTCCCACTCATACAAAGTATAGGCAGAAGCCGACTACAGGTCTCTGGCTGACTACTAGTGACTTTACCCTACTTGTTGTTTTTTAAGGAAGTGTTTTGTTTTTGTAATAACGGCTTCGGAACCCTACACTGAATGATCAGAACTGCCCTTGCTCGGTTTTTTTAGCCTTGTAATTGTGCCACCGCTGGGCAAAGGCGTCTCGCCTAGATCACCAGGAGTCCCAGTTGGATGCTTCGCCTTCGTTCAGTGGCTGGGAAACGCGTCCAAGTATCCCCTCATCTCCGTCTCGGCCTGCCTCGTCTGCTAATTAATTCTAATATTCTTATTTTTAATTGGTGACCACAATAACCCGCATTTCTGGGTGCATTTAGCCGACCCAACCGGTCTAATCCCACTAGACAAAACACACAGTGCTACCATTTTCTTAATTGCGATCGGTTATCTTCGTTTTTCTATGACACACGAGTGACAAATACACTGTCAGTTGCGAGTGCAAACGTGATAGCGATAACCAGCCGAAACCCGAAAGCTACTAAGGAGTACGATGCTGTAGGTACAGTCAGCTGCAGAGAAAAGGATACCCCCCTAAAAAATCGATCCTTACCAGGAGGGGGGGTATCCTTTTCTCTGCAGCTGACTGTACATAAATCACACAGACACGACGGGGCTTATTAACCTTGGGAGTAGTTCACATTGAATTATGCTGTTTTTAGGGTTCCGTACCCAAAGGGTAAAAATAGGACCCTATTACTAAGACTCCGCTGTCCGTCTGTCTGTCTGTCACCAGGCTGTATCTCACAAGCCTTGATAGCTAGACAGTTGACATTTTCCACTTTGACAAGAAATACTAAAAACATTTAAGGGGGGCTCCCATACAAACGTGTTTTTTTATAGATAATGTTACGGAACCCTTCGTGCGCGAGTGCGACTCGGACTTGGCCGGTTTTAATAAGTATTTGTAAATATCGGAAAAGTTTTTAAATATGCTATAATAAACATATTATGGTCTGTGAGAATTGTATAGGCTGCAAGGACTCCCACGGCGCAGGCGTCGATAGTCAGATGCACGAAATTAAACGCGGGGACACGACCGGCGCGTGAGTCGCTCTTGCATTACCATTGATATCACGCTCGCTCGCCGCCGAAACGAACTATATAAACCCGAACCCCTAGAATCAGCCGTATTCCAAAGTTAAACCTTAAAGCAACACATCCTTCTAGACAATTAATTATAGTTAAAAATTGTTTGCATTTCATGAATGCAAATAATAGTTCGACGATGATTTTAGTAAGATTTTAAACAAGTTATTTTCGTACATTTATTTACGCGGTTTATAATATACTAGCGACCCGCCCGCGGCTTCGCCCGCGTGGAATGTATTATACATATAAACCTTCCTTAAGAATCACTCTATCTATTAAAAAAAACCGCATCAAAATCCGTTGCGTAGTTTTAAAGATTTAAGCATACATAGGGACAGACAGCGCCAGCGACTTTGTTTTATACTATGTAGTGATTTATATTTTTCAGTGGGTTATCTGGCTAAGCGCTCTATCGTGGACGACAAGCAGATGTGAGCCGCCTGTTAGTAGCTACCTCCCGCCCTCTACCGGCGGTACCGGCCAACCTGCCCCGCAGTATGGGCCCCCTGGGTCTGGAAATGGATCCCCTGGTGGTTCTAGCGGACGACCAGGGCCAGGAAGGCAAGGCAACCAAAATCAGAATGGTGAATCTTTGGCGCCCCCAGGCCAATTTTCTCCATCTAATAATTTAGACTCCCAGTATGGACCTCCTTCAACGCAAGGTTTTGGACGTGGTGGTGCCAGTTCACCTCAAGGTTCGTTTCAAGGAGGTGTTGGTGGAAGGCCATCGCAAGGAAGCTTCGGAGGCCAGTCCCAGCAACAACGAGGGCAAGGAAACGCTAATAGACCCAGTGCTGAATACGGAGCTCCTAGCCAAGGAGCCAATTCATTTGACCGGCCGGGGAACCAATCTCCCTCAGGTGCAGGTGGCAGGCCGGGTAGTAATGGGCGTCCTCAATCTAGCTATGGCCCCCCGAGTCAGCAGCAGGGTTCAGGACGAGGCGGCGGTAACAATGCAGGCGGCCGAGGTCAGGGTGCCAGTCAACGACCCGAGAGTTCTTATGGCCCTCCTTCAAGTGGAGGATTTCAACAACCCAATAACCAGTTTGGTTCGAAGAACCAGTCTCCTAACCAATTTTCTGGTTCTCAAGGAGAACCAGATTCATCTTACGGAGCACCGAACGCTAATCGTCCACAAGACGGATTTGGCCGGGATATGTCCAGACTTTCATCGCCTTCGGACTCATACGGCGCGCCAGGATTTGGTAGAGGTGGGAGCGGAGCTGGTGGTAGCGGCTCTGGTAGTCGTGGTTCTGACTTCGGTGAAAGTGAATCTGATGTAAGTTTTTTAATAACACACACCCATCTTTAAATAAAATGGTGTGTTTAAATAAGAACAATTTTACGGGAAACATTACCTATGTATTGTATGTTTCAGGAGCCGGCTAAATACGAGTTTAACTATGAAGTCGACGATTCGCAGACAGGTACTAAATTTGGTCATTCTGAACAACGTGACGGTGATGTCGCCACCGGGGAGTATAACGTAGTGCTACCGGACGGCAGGAAGCAGGTGGTCGAGTACGAGGCCGGCCTGCAGGGATACAAGCCTCAAATTCGATACGAGGGTTTGTTTATTACAGTATCTATGCTTCCTGATAGCTACGACCAGTGTCTACGGAACGACGGAGAATAAATAGTTCACTTAAGTACTTAGATAAGAGCTCTGCTCCAGCGCTTTGTATACAGCTTTGTGTACCAATTTGACGTCGTTGTAAATGTTATACCTATGGTTCCCACGAAAAGGATCCATTTCAGTTGGAGTACTTTGGCTTCAAAAGTTAAAAACAGTCAGTTAATTAGGCGCATGGACAGACTTGGGCTTCTATTACCTACATCTTGCCTCTGCTGTATGATTTAAGGGTCTGTCTACATCGACTTCGGTATCAACTTGAAATTTGGCATAGTTGTATAACTTGCTTGTCCGCATATATTTTCGATTAAAAAACAATAATAATTATTATACATTTAAAAAGGGGTCTTCTAGTTTCCCTTGATAAAATTGAATCCTCGGTGCATTAGTCCGACCGCGATTGACCGGTTTTCATTTTTTTTGTTTGACGTAAAAATAAACTGTCAATTTTTTTTTTCATATATACATGTACTAGCGACCCGCCCGCGGCTTCGCCCGCGTGGAATGTATTATACATATAAACCTTCCTTAAGAATCACTCTATCTATTAAAAAAAACCGCATCAAAATCCGCTGCGTAGTTTTAAAGATTTAAGCATACATAGGGACAGACAGCGCAAGCGACTTTGTTTTATACTATGTAGTGATTTAATATAGTTTTAAACTGGTTTTTGCAGGCGGAGCGGGTAACGCTGGGTCAGCATTCGGCTCAGGTAAATCACTACTAAACCAAATCAAAGTGACATATGTTCCTTGGTAAATCGATCTCTAGCTCTTCTAGCGACTACTCTAAATGCAAATATGAGTTTGGAGTTTGGAAATTTACAAGTCATATTTGTAGATCCAGTTAGTTATTATAAAAATATTAAAACTGCTAAGTGCAGTCACAGAACAGATAGGTACAGAAAGCAATCTACATACAAAGTGCGCTCGAGCAACGCACACATAGACACCGCTCACGGACACGATATCTCGGAGTAGTTGGGAGGAGTGCGAGCGCGAGTGCCGTCCGCTTGACACGCGTCGCGTCCGTGGACTTTTTTGTGCGATAATTTAATTAGGTACTTATAATGGAGCAACACTGTTCAGTGGACGGTTGCTTAAATTCCACTTTAAACGGTGAATTGTCCTTTTTCAAGCTACCAGTGGCTTCAGAGAGGTAAGTAGGTATCTGCTTGTATTTCAATGGTTCGTTTTAAACTTACACAGAAGAGTTAGGTAGGTAAGCGCCCCGCCCCGGCCCCCGAAGAATATATCTAAGATCGATTTAAATAATAGTTTCCTATTTTGAATCAGTATAAACGAAGTAGGTACTTAAACTAGGTATATTTTTGTAAGGTAAATTCACGCCACCTTACGTAAGTTGAAAACATGTTTTTTTGTTTGTGTAGATATTGTGTTGTTTTTAGTGTCTTTTGATAGGTTTAGGTCTAAAACGTATATGGTAATGGAAATTGTGTAACTAGAGTAATCCGTTTAGAAGTTATAAGGAATTTTCGATAATGAAAATTGACAAACGTAAAATTTTGTATGTTTCTGCTCTGTAAACTTTTTGTATTGTAATACCTAGTAGGTAGGTTTATTGTTTTGTTTTGTAGGATACGTTTTTTGCTATTACGGGCTATAGGTAGGTACTGCGGGTTTGGATTAGCCCCTCCAGTCACCCCCTACACTTTAATATTAATTCGTCTGGTCGGTTATTTTTGAAGTTACCTACGGTATTTTTAGGGTTTCGTACCCAAAGGGTTAAAACTGGACCCTATTGCTAAGACTCCGCTGTCCGTCTGTCCGTCTGTCTGTCACAAAGCATCTCACAACAATAAATCAAACGACTAGATACCTACGAGTGCTACTACCGCGATAGTTTTTTGTGCATAAGCCATAGTTGACAACCCTAGAGCAACCGCCGAGCGTAGGTATGAAAAGTGAAGTACATACATGAGATTTACTTCTGTACTTATCTGTTCTGTGGTGCAGTGTTCACCAACACTTAAACGGACGGTTAGCGGTTTAACGGTTGTCAAATGTATTGACTAACAGCTGATTAAGACATAACCGTCTGTTACATTGGTTGGTGAACTGGGGTATTAGTATATAAAATACTAGAGTACTAGTAGTTTCTGAAAATGCCCTACACAGGTACTTATTGTAGAAAACCAGTCATTTAGGGTTAAATTAATCGACATTCGATAATGGAAGCAAATTTCACGTTTCTTTGTTTTTTTTTGCGTCCGGTGCTGAAGGCTGAAATTTTGACTTAGAATGTATTCAACCATTGCTAAATAAATCCCCAACTAAACATTTCAGCAAAAAATCAAAGCTACCTGAGCACGGCCTGATGTGCGATGAGGTTACTGTACTCGTATCAATAAGTACGAAAGTTATTTTTGCTCGCGACTTCGTTTGCTTAGAGCTGCTTTAATGTCATAACTAAAATAATGCACGAAATAAATGATTTTTACATATTTGCAGAATGTCAGTGCGTATCAGTGATGCTTGACAAGTTACATTTTGTGAACGAACGAAAGATAATATAAAGGGAAGCATTTTTTGACGGATTGACTTAATAGCACTAATAGTCCTCAGTCACGTCACGCATCGGCTTGTAAAAAAAATATTTACCTTTCCAGAATGAATCTGTTGACATGACATGTGATTTAGTGTACGAATAATCGTACCTATTCTTTTCTGTTGGTTGAACAATAAACATTTTATTACCGAATTTTCATAACAGGCTACCGAGGCTCCGATGGTGGTGCCCAAGGATACCCACAAGGAGGCCCGGGGGCCGGCGGGTTCCCTGAAGGTGACAACGGTATTGGCTACCCAAGTGGATTCCCTGGTGGAGCCGGACAAGGGGCTCCGGGCCAAGGCAATCAGGGCCAAGGAAATCAGGGCCAAGGCAGCCAGGATTCCTCACAGGGCTATAATAATCAGCCTTCGCAGGAAGGATCCGGATATCCAAGAGGGGGACCTGGCGGCGGTGGAAACCAAAGGCCTCGAGGTGGACAGAGGGGCCAGCAGAATGGACAAGGAAATTCTGGTTATCCGTCCGGCGGTCCAGGGAGAAACAGCAATGGCGTGGGAAATTTGAATGATGATGTTGGTTACCCATCTGGCGGGCCTCGTGGTACGGGTTCCCCCGGCGGACGTCAAGGTTATCCAGATGCTGCTTCTCAGGGTGGCAATAGAGACTTTAATATTGAAGAATCTGAACCGGGGTATCCTTCTGGCGGGCCCCAAGGAGGACGGGGTGGTGGGCCTCAAGGAGGCCGCGGCGGCGGCGGCGGACCGGGCGGTGACGATGGGTACCCTAGCGGTGGTCCGAATGGTCCCAGAGGTTCTGGCTATTAATAATTTTGGCGCGATAAATGGTAATTCTATGACATACATTACGCTTTCATTAAAGTAGATAATTATAATGTTAGGAAATAAGAAGCATTGTAAATAAACATTTTATTAAAAGTACATTTAGTGTTTTTATTAGCAATAGGTATGTATCCTTCTCTCGTTCTAGATGGTAAGTATAACATAAGATGTCAAACTGCTCCAGACAGATGCCACATTCCACAATAGACATTCCCCTTTGTATATGCCCATCACGTTTTATATAGTAATCATATGTTTGACATTATTGTTGCTCTTTCTGTCAAGTCAATAAGAGCTGTCATATGGTGCATGTATCATGATTACGACTTTAACAGTAGGTATGTACTCCTCTTTCTGGCGAAGTCGGGTAAAAGAAATAAAGATCTTGTTTAGGTTTAGACGAATGTACACATCGTTTGACAGATGACCAATAATGTCAAACATTTTTTCTACGAAATAAAAAAATATTTACATAGCTTTTAATATATTATATTTATCAACAACATAGCTATAACGTGATTTATCAATTTCCTTGCAAACATAACTATAGCCTTATTTCATGTCCGAGTAAACAAAGCAGTTCTTGGCAGTTCATGGATATTTATATAATTCTAAAATACAAAAGGCTGATACAAATTATAATTGAAATGTTTACTTGTAAATTAAATTGAAATTATTGCAACAAGATTTTTGGAACAGTTCTTGGTTGCATATCTTACATTCTCAGCCAGCCCGTCGATACTTTAATTGAGGGAAGCAAGATAAATATAAACTTTTCCAAGACAACACGATGACAATTTTGTGGAATTTGACATCCTATAATATGGCTTTAAACTCGGCCACTATTACCCTCAAGTAGGTAAGAGCGATCATAATGTTGATAATAAAGTAATATGGCATTTCTGAGTAAAATGGAGCCCCCTGTATCTAAGCCCTGTACTAATATTTTGACTCGTGAACTATCAGTGTATGCTTCGGATGAAAGATAACACCTCCATTTCTCAAATATTAATTTCAGAGTACCTTAAATGACGAAATATAACAAAATAAGTTTGGTCTTTAATCAAATCCCTACCTATTATTTTTTAAATGCCTGAAGCATATTGAGAACAAATCTTTATCACAATAACGAATGCATTTGGTTGAAATAAATGTCAAACTCAATAACGCTAATAAATGGGTTTTAGCTTAGTGTCATTTAAACAAACAGTCTAGATAATTACACAATGTAAGTACTGAGTATAATTCTCGCAACTAAAAACAATATTTTTTAAAATACATTTCCGATATTTCCCGAGATGAAATGAATGAAATTATTTCATTGCATCGGCTAGCTGGTTGATGATTTTTTGAAACTATTTTGTTCAAAGCAAACCTAACACAAAATAAATTTTGACGGGGCAGGGAGCAAAAATATAAACTACTAGCTTTTGCCCGCGGGTCGTTTATAGCTGCTCACTGGGAAACTGTACAATTTTCCTGTTATGAAAACTATCCTATATCCTATTCCAGGACCTAACCGATATTCATCCAATTCTGTTCTATGGTAGGTATTATATAAAACAAGGTCGGGCTATTTACACTATTTACTATTTGCACTCAATAATGGCTGTACCGAATTTAAGATCTTTGTCTTGTTGGATTTGTCTCTGCCACGAATAGCAGAATAACTATTAAACCACCCGGAAAAAACAGACGCGGTATCAAGTTCGCCGGGTCGGCTAATCTATAATATTAGTAAGATATTTCTGGGGTCCTAGGGAAAAAGGGTGCAAGTCGACTTAACTCGTAGGTAATAAGAATGGGTATATATATACATGAACGGAGTATACTAGACTTAAACCCTTTTTCACCTTGATCTTCAGGAGACTTATACCCTTGTTCCCTTGGACCCCAGATTTGATGTCAACCAATTTGGTTCATGAATTCATTCAGCTTGTGTAACAACATACTGAAAAACCATTCATTACACTAACGATAAACCTGCCATAATTGTATTTACCATCTACAGGATGTCCCAGAAATTGAAATAATTATTAAGTGACATGAAAGCCCTTTCCTTGCCGGTCCAAAATGTAGTTTTCAATCTGTTAATAAGTTTATGAGTTAGGTTTTCATGATACTGGCAAAGAACGCTCTACGAACCTTTGCCTTAAAATAGCTATAATTTGTTATGTTATTTGTGATTTGTGTTGATATCTAATCCTTAATAAGTTTAATAATGTAGGAATGTATTAAAGATGTAATGTATAAATTAAATTAGACTAATTTGAAAATATTAACGCATTCAAAATAACTACTGGGACATCCCGTATGAATGGTAATAAATTAACAATGCATTTTTTTTGTCTTGTGTAATATTACTGCACCCTTGATTAATTAGTACCTAAATAGGAAAGTAATTGAGATGCACCTGTTTTTAATAATGTATGAAAATGTGAAAAATATTCTCGGATCGATCCCTTCGGACAAATACTTTAAAATTGTTATAAATTGTAACTTATAAATAATAATAACATTAACAAAAATAACTTCTGAAAGTGGTCCGAATAGCGCTTTCTCAACCATTATCATGGTTTCATATAAAAAGTATTAAACCTCTAATCTCTGATATGTTTTATAAATGTTGATAGAGCGCCTAGTTGCTTAAATTACTCATAATATGTTTGCTATGACTTTGAGAAAAAAATTAATGGTTACCGTTACAGAATCGTAGCTATGCTACTTCTCCTCAAAGTTTTGATAATACACCTCTTTTACATATACATATATACAAATTATGATGTGTTTTTTATGGCATAGAGAAGACAAACGAGCACATAGGCCACCTGATGGTAAGTGGAAACTGTGACCCATAGAAATTCGCATTCACAAGACTGCAATGCAATCCTAAGACTGCAAATGCGTTGCCAACCCTGAGGACTAAGATGGAATGCCTCTATGCTAGTCATTTCAACGGCTGCCTTATCTCCAAACCGGGGGCTACCTTCGTTTCGTCAAAAAGATTTTGCCAAACTGATTCATTTCCCAAAAATATCATTTGGACAAACGATTTTATATCCGAAATTGTAAATATTTCAGGACTTTTATAAATCTAACCTAACCTTACCTATAGGGCTCTACACAATGGTCCTGAAATAAATCCTGAAATATTTACAGTTTCGGAAAAAAAGCAGTTTGGTCAAATGACATGTTTGGGAAATGAATCAGTTTGGCAAAAACTTTTTGACGAAAAGAAAGGCTCCCCCAAACCGGAACACAACAATGCGAACACTGCTGTTTGGCGGTAGGTATAATATATCTTATATTACTCATACAATCTTAAATCTTAATTAAATCTTATAGTACTCGAAATAGTAAGCCCAATGCTAGATAACATAATGATATTATTGCATGTGACTTTACCTAATCATATCTGTCAAGCTAGTTAGTTAGTATGAGCCAAACAAACAACTCACCAATACTCTCGTAATTTTATATAAAACTATTTATAACATCGTCATATGGTCGTTTGTAACGTTTTCTCACTTAAACGGCTAAGTATCACATATATACAACTTGAGATCGGATAATAGGGAGTTGATTTAACTATACTTCGCAAGGCGCGTAAAGCCGGGTAATCACTAGCGAGCTGTAAGTGTAACTGTTGCTCGTTGCTTTAACTGCTACGGTTATAGATACAACCTGCTAGTTACTGTTAGGACCTGGTTTAACATAGAGTGGTTACAACCCGGTAAAATATTAAATCATTTTTATTGAATACCGGATTACGGTTTTAGTCGTAATGCTAAATACACGTTTATTTACTCACAGAACGGGATATTTTAGGATAATTTTATATTTGCCATAGTGATGATCTTGCCATCCTGCTTTGCAGTAACCCTGCCTACAAAGCTAGCGGTTCTGGGTTCAAATGCCGGTAAGGGCAGATGTTTGTGTGATGAGCGCGAATATTAGTTCCTGAGATCATTATCTTGTACAGTCAGCGTCAAAAGTAACTGGTCACTTCAAGCTACTTTTGTTCTTTATCGCATTAACACATTAGACAATCTTGTTTGACATTGCTTATGTGACAGTAAAGCGACAAGGTATTTAAGTGATCAGTTTCTTTTGACGCTGACTGTACCCACAGTACAAGCCTAGAGCTTAGTTCAGGACTATGTAAATTTGTGTGACTTTTCACTGGTATTTATTTAATTTTACATCTAATACTCTAAGTAAATTCACATGTATTTAGCATTACGACATTAACGACTAAAACCGAAAATCTGGAATTTTATAAAAATAAATCGTTATTTTACCCGGTGTATCAAAATTAGCTCCCAAATATGCGATCACTATATACATATATCATAATAAAATTGACACAGTATATAACACTTTATATCCTGATACTTTACAAGGTTGTGCAGAAAGCTTATAAATAAATGCTTGTTCACGGTAGATGGCACCACCATCTTAATAAAAAACTACATTGACATAACCCAACATTTCAAAACATTAATGGTATTAGTGACAAAAACACACTGTAATAATATGTAGTACAATTTAGTTACTATAGGGTTTCTTAAGCCACCTCTTTATAATATATGTTAAACTAACAATATATCTTAGAAAAACAGATGCAGGCAGCAAAATTGCGTTATAAAAATCGCGTTGCGTTGCGTTGCCCTCTAAATAAGTAGTTAAGGTATTTATGTATTAAAAAGATCAAGCAAATAATTAAAATAAAATATTATTTTACATTGTATTGTGAATCCATTTGGAAGAATGGAGAAGGAACGCATACTCGCAATAGAATAAATTTCCCTGCGACGGTAAGTTTTTAAAGCTCAGCATTTTTTTTAAAGGTTTCAGGGAATGCCAAAAATAATGTAATTACTTCGTTTTATTCAAAAGTTAAAAAAAACGTTTTAAGAGGAACGCCACGAGTGAAATGCAGAGGAACAGCGTACCGACGGAATTTCTCGCAAGTCCTGCTCCATCTGTAACAATTAAGTAGAATGTACAGGCGACAAAGAAAACCCCTTTACCCATTTTTCATCACACTTGCACGTAAACAGTATCTAAACATACAGGTTAACTTGGCCGCAATGCCCCATATAAAACCCTCGGACCTTTCTTTTTACCATGAAACCCAAGGTCGGTAAGTAATTTTTTTTTTAATTTATAGCATAGCACACAGGTCATGCAAGTTCAAGCAAAGAGTTTACACGCAATTGAAAAATTGCCTTAAAATGTTATTTAAACAGGAATTTCATTGCAATCTCGCTACATGTTACTTAAATACTCAATTAATGTTCTTAATAATCGATTTTAATAGTTTTCTGTATCAAAACGTCGTTTTTTTACACTCCTTCGGGGCTGTATGTATACCTACGTAAGTATTTGCCCTTAACGTTTCTGAACGAAACATTTGTATAATCTGTGGAGTCCGCTCGCCATCCGCTTAAAAAAAGTTCATGTAATTCGTAATAATAGTTGTGCTAACTTGTGTATTAAAGCTATAATTCATAGTTATTTACATTTTATATTTGAAGACAAGTAAAAAAGTTATAAAAAATGTCGTCGTCATCGTCCGATGAGTGTAATTTAAATGCAACACCGCCAGATATTATCCATGCAGCAAACACAATTAATGAAATTTTATTTATTTACTCGCAAATGTGATGAAAAACATTGTATGTTTCACGGGCGGTACGGGAATTACGAACCTCGACTCCTAGAAGCCCTCAGTCTTCTACTAGAGCCTCGATCGTAATTCCTTACTTACCGACCTTAATACACAATGTACTATTAAAGTCTATTTTTGGCACATTAAAGTGGCTTCTTGGTAACGGTAAGAATAGCGGAGATCCTGTCGCCACCTTCCGACTCCATCATCAGATCAGCTCTTATATACCATAATTTTGCATTGTCATCGGTTTTACATATGTGGTCCAAATATCAGCTTATTCGGTTGACGGGAAGTGGGTCAAATTTAACTTTCAAGATTTGACCTGTACATACATACAGATACCGGCAAACTTCTTGAGCATTAAACAAGGGAGTGGGGGAAAGTTTGCGCATCGTACACATATGTGCAAAAAAAGTGCGTAGCTATTTTATTTAACTGTAGAATACTTTTTACGTCGATAACATTTATTTTTTTATCTTTATTTAAAGAGATTTGTCGTGAAAACGACGATGTCGCTCCATAAGACTACATAACAGATATATATATTTTATGATACAACGTTACGTCTATTCTTAAGTCCATAATTGGCTAGCATCAGCAGAGCCCCTGCCCGGTCCGACAGAGGGAAGGCCAGAGCGCTGTTGCAGCCACCCACTTCACATAGAAATGGACATTGTACTCTGAGTGATTCGTTTCGAACACATTCCATTAATATATGATATACATCTTATAGTTCGTTTTAATTTTTGTAGATTTTAGTGTATATCAGATATTATAGCATCTGCAGTATTCTTCACTGTCTCCATGTCACTCTTTCCTTCTTTCATCAAAGCAATAGACGTCGTTCACCATTTTTCTAGCTTGCCGTTTATTTTGTCGTGGCATGGTGTTTTTATTAAGTATAACACAATCAACGAAAAGTTTTAACAAAAAGTCAACAAACAATTATAACAACAAATTCAACACAAACAATAAAGTCAACAAAACAAATTACAACAATCACTGTATCACTGCACGCCAGTGTACTTAGGAGGCAAAGGAGCGTGGACGCAGAGCGGGACACAAACGTCAACTGATTTACCAATCACGCGATCGATACGTCACTCTCCCGCCGCCGCGCACCCCCGCCCGCCGCCCCCCTCCCAGTGATACCTAAAAATCGCTTCTGCGCAGGCAAGGACATGTGTTCAAGAAGTTTGTTATATAACATGAAGGCTTGTAAAAACTGGGAAAGAGCTTGTCGGACATGGCTCGTTGTGGGTTCTGTCGCCGTTACTACAAACACAAAAAACACTATCTCCAAATACCACGAGTATGGGCTAATTGTCTATTTAGAACCATTTTATTCGCCGGTAACTGAAGAACCAATGAAAAATGTAAGGGTCTCAAAAAATATTTTTTCTTGGTTTTAATTAACCGTCCCAAATTATAGCTTTTTCGGTTCTTAGATAACCCGCCGACAGACGAACACGCAGAGAGCCAAACGGACATGGCGAATCTATAAGGGTTCCTTCCGTGACTACGGAACCCTTCAAATAAAACAGTACATAAACGTAAGTTTTTTTTTGTCCACCTGTTACTATTTTCGTATAAATTTGGCCAGTATCCAAATTGCTTCGTGCATTTGCAGGGTAAACATGATTTGTAAAAACAACAGTGTAATTTCATGACGTTCGTCAATAAAATCTTATACTACCTATATACGGGCAAAATTTATACATTTATTTGGGTGCGCTTCGCATCGTCTAATATTGAATGTTCTAAAAATGTTTGGTTGAAAATATTTGGTATAATTTTGAAATGTATACTTTATTTTTGTCATTATTATATTTTTGAAGACATGTTTTAATGAAATTGAGCACTTTTGTCTAATCTTAAATTTAAATTACTAAAAGGACAAATTTACAGCAATAAGGTTGAGTATCCTATAAGATGTGTTGCAAGAGCACGCACAAGTTGTACGTAGTGACAATGATGGAGTCAAAGGAGTATTAAATGTAACAGATACAATATTTGTCGCCGTAGGTATCCATATTTAAAATGAGACATTCCGACCTCCCTCGACATTTAACTCGCGCTACATTGCCACGTGACTGTATTCCGCAGTCGCTTCACAACTAACGCGCGACTTACGCTGGGCATTCACGGACGCGTCGTTTGTCTCGGCGATAGATCGAGTGCATACAACTTTGACTAGAAAACAAGATTGACTAGAACATGGCAGCCAGAGAACGCATTCACGACGATGCCATTAGGCTTGGCGCGGTGGCGTGGCGTGTTCAAACGTTGAGTTTCGACTATAGCGGTACACTTAAAGTTGGGACCGTGGGAAACGCCACGCGCCGTTCCAATCTCCGCTCCGAACCGTACGTGTAAATGCAACTGTAATAGTAAAATCGTAAAAAAATTACGGTCTGAACTTTACGTGTAAAGGCCGCTATTCACGATAGTTCCGTTTGGAAGACGCGTTAGCGCGTCTCGCTGGCTTTCCGTCCATTTGGAAATCCAATAGACCGCGCCAAGTACTTTTAAACGCTTAAGTTTTGACATTCATGGATCGTTTTTGAGACGCCGACTGTGAAGGTGCTCTTACTGATCAGTTGACTAATGACTATACTGCTATACACTTACTAGAATGTTGAGCCGCTGTCGGGGTATCCGTGACTGACCAGGGCTCCAAAGGAGATTCCTCAACCTGTATTGTGATGGTACTGGTGCAAGGTGGCTCCGTCGTCTTGATGTTAAGCTGAGTAGTGGGCTCTATAAGTATTGCTTGTCTGGCCTGTGGCTGTACCAGATGGTATCTGAATTCAACCTCTTTTTCATACAAAGGCGGTAGAGTGGCTCGGCACTGAAAAGAAAGCTTGTTATCATATTGATGTACACCAATGTGAACGATCACGGTGAAGCGAAAAGAAGTTATGGAGTTAGAAACCTAAATACATATGTTAAATAGTTTTTTCATTGACCTATTTAAATTCCCTTTTAATTGTCGTATTACCATCAAAGTATCAATTGCACAGTACATAATATTTAATTTAATATAATATTTGGTTGCGACTGAAGTGTAATATTTCTGCCTTTATATCTAATGGGTGCGTACTGCGTATCAAAATGTTACATGTCAGTCGCCACCTTAACACCATAGGAAATGCTGATACTGGACCGAACACAATAATTTACTCTTTTTGACTGCGATGATTCTGACAAAGAACCTATCTGCAAAATTACCCCGAAATTCATGAATCAATATCAATTCAATGGTGAGTATATTACCTTTAACGTCATAACTCCGTGAATGAAGTGTGAGGACCGCAGGCCAAAGGCGAGCTCCGTTGTGGTGTCAATGGCACCCAGCGTGCTAGCCGACCTCGTGTGCCAAGGTCCTCGTACATGGTAGTAAGGGGCCGGTTCGGCATTGATGAACCACGTCACGTTGCTGATGGGTAGGGCGCCTAAAGACGTGCAGTTCAGCTTCAGGGGCTGTTCGATGTTGTAGTACTTGCGGACACCTACTACTTCTGGGTCGCCTTCTGGTATAACTGGGTAATAATTTGCAAATTGAATAGAAACGAATGCGTTTGGCATGGTACTATCAGCCCAATGGAACCCTGACCCACCATAGAACTGTGTCACAGTGACGTTATGATCATACATCGTTATCGCGGGAGCAAAAACAAATCTATTAAAGAACACATATAACAGAATGTCTGTTCAGTATAAACGGAATATTCTGCCTATACACTCTAAGCCTCATAGTTCTTCATATCTTGCAATTTTCGCTGGAAACAGTCAATTAAACTTGTCTAACACTGAGTAAACGCTTTTATAAGTCAACGTGTCAGCTTTAATAAATCAAGTATTTTTAAGTCAAATATTTTTGCCCAGAACTAGTTTAATTTCTTTAAATATAATTCATATTTAATTTAGATATATTTTTGTATCTTTTTGTACATTATCAAACCAATCAAGAATGACAAATGTCTAAAGTAGCAGGAAAAGTGACTGAAGAGGTTGAGGTTAGGATTGCGTATCTAGTCTGTTTAAATATGTACTACTAATCAAGTCAAATACGGAGGTAAGACATTTGAAATAAAATGATACATTTTGAACTCGTAGGTATAAACGTTTCTCGATACGAGTGTCACTTCTGTTATTGCCTATTTGTCATAATCTTTGACTACTGTCAAGTCAAATCGTTTTTGCTCCCGCGATAACGATGTATGGTTATGATTCAAGCTGTAAGAAATGCCAAACAAATGGTTTTATAAAATCACTGCGACATCTTTCTATGGCGAGTCAGGGTTCCATTGAGCTGATAGTACAATAAGTATTTTTTTGTATACCTACGTTTCTAGTTTTACCAAAAAACGTTGATTGATTTGATTTAATAAACGCCTGGTGAAGTAGCGGTGGGGGAGAAGCACCGGTATTTTCGTTTGTGCATTTATCGTTGGGCATATTTTGAAATTTTCAACGTAATATCTTCGTAATATGATAATCGGTCGGCCGGAACTCAATTCGGAGTTTTTACAATGTATGAAATGACACACTTCAATATATACAAGGTGTACCAGAACTTGATATGAATAATAAGGGGTACAAAGAACCCGTCTATACCGGTCCAGATTATAATTTTAACTTTCCAATGTGTTTATTAGTTTAGGAGTTATGAAGGGTTTAATGATGCCATGTAAAGAACACTACCTTGCGGTATTAAGTTTTAAAATCACAAAAGACTTAACCAAGAGAGCCAAAGAGGATGGAAAATTAAATCTGTTTCCTGGACTTCTTCGTCTTTAAGATTTACATGTTGTTTGAGACCCTGTACCTACATAGAGGTTAACAGTTCTGTATATTCTTAAAACTCTGAAAATCTGTCATCATAGTTGACAGAACAGTTAAAGAAATCTTAAAAATAAAATGAAGACAAGTTAAAAGCTGCTGCTGTTATTTAAAATTATTGTTCCCTAATAAATATTTTGTCGCCAAATATTGAGCAGCTATGGAGTCAGGTCTAGCCTCCCGAGTCCCCAGGTCTCGCTTGAGGGCATATTTAAAACCAAACATAGAAGGCACCCTATAGTTAATATCGACAAGGTTGCAATTAAAATGCCACTAAAATAAATATTGGGTCTTATGAGGGAAAAGAACAATTGAAAATGTTTTTTTTAAAAGATGTTTTGATAAAAATCGTGCTAATAAAGGTTGGTCATACTTACTAACTTACTGAAAAAAACCGCTAATGGCTAATAAGCTCAAACGTCACATGGAATTTTCTACGTCACAGCTAGTTATACGTAACGTAGTGACGCGGCTACTAGTCCAAAGCCTATAACCTAAATATATAAAAGAAGAAACTGACTGACATGTCAACGCGCAGCCCAAACCGCTGCACCTAGGGGCTTGAAATTTAGAGGGGTAGGGGGGGTAGGGGGAAACTAATGAACGAAGTTGCGGGCGTTCTAGTTTTTTTTTCAGAACACCATTCAAAAAGGATCCTATTGTCAATTGGATAAATAGACATACGTACGGTCGACCGTGATGTTTTTTTTGGCCACCGTGGTCCTGTAGTCGGGGCCGTGGCCGACGACCTCGCAGGCATACTCGCCGGCTGACTCGCGGCTCAGGTACACCAGCGTCACCCAGGACTTGCCCGACCGCGCCAACTGCATACAATCCAAATCGTATTAGGTACTTCGTTTGGCCGAATTTCATTTGCCATAATTGTATCACTTGCCATAAAGGCATTTTTTCTGGTATTTTTTTGATTTCGTCGTATAAATAGAGCCTAATAGGTTAGGTTAGTTTTATAACAATTCTGAATAGTTCACGGTATATAGCAAATGAGTATTATGACAAGTGATACAATTATGGCAATTGAAATTCAAAGATTAGGATAATCAATTTTCGTATAAGTTTTTTTTTTGTAATTTCTTTATGTGTTTACTTTCTTATTTTACTTACTTGTATTTAATCCCTTAAAAAGGGTAATTAGGTGCCGTTTCTTTGCAAAAAAACATGACGTACATCAAATCCCTCATGTTTGCGTCTTTGTAATTATTTTAAGACGCTTAACAAGAGCCATTCCATCTTGACCTCACTCACCTTACCTATCTGCATAAAAGCATTAACAATAGCACATACACAGGTGTTTTTACATGTTTGCGATAAATATTGGAAAAGCTTGATCGTTGTGCGTTTGTAAAAACGGCTGCAGTAACACAACCCTTACCATGAGTTACAATTAACGTACCTACTCGCTAGCCAGTCGAATGCTCCGTCCCTTGTAGTCCTCGCAATATTACGGCATATGGACGCGGGGACGCCGCTCCTATCGCCATACTAATTTTATCGATGGCGATATGTTAGCGTTACTAAATCGATAGAAGGAATAGAAGGAAAAAGTTCCTGTTCAAACGCTTGGATACGTAATATGAAATTGTGGTAAAATATCTAAAGTTAAAAAAATCCAAATACGTGTCAATTTCGAAGTAACTGTTTACGTAAAAAATATTTAACATTATTCCAGCAAACCAAGGTAGACGAGACAAGGTAGAAGTTTTTCGTTCCCGGTGGACAACCAGGAACGAAACGAAATTTGTAAGAAAATTCATATCCTAACAATGCACTTTTTATGGTCCATCAATGTTTCAAAATGTTGAGGTTAGGTTTTAGACAACAATCATGATAAATGAAACGATTTTAGCAAAAAATTGCATTACTTAAGTATCTTGTGAACATTCAGACAAATGAAACAGTTGGTACTGAAAATTTGACCTTGTTAGCAAAAATGTAGTAACTATAAATAGTTATTTGTTCAACAAGAGAGCAAAGTTGGTTTTTGCTGCGAGTGATGATTCAAAGATACGAGACGTAAAAAACTTTGGTCTCGTGTGAGACATACAACTTTTCACCTCAGCAGCGAGAACAACACAGCGTGAAGCTGGTAGGGCCAACGCAGGTCTTCCGTTGTGACCATTTGGTGAATACACGACTAAATAACGACACGATCGCATATGCATCAATCACAAGCATTTTTGCAAATTACTAATAAAATAAAAAGTGGAAAAAATAAACATGAAACAGATAAAACCTGTCACTCAACTTGATAATGCCGTAGTGCAAACACAACTTTATACAGCTTTATGTAGTCTGTGGCTTTAAAAAAAACCTAACTAGGCCTTGTCTATGGCTATTGGCTACAATAATCCCGCTATTTTTGAAATGCGTTCTGAAACTGCCCCCGCGGTTTATGTCACGAAATTAAAGATTGTTAAAACGATAACAAAATTATGTAGATACATGATAAACTTCTTATTTGACATTAATTTTGTCTTCAAAACATTAAATAAAAAAAAAGATTGTACCTACTGTATAAAATAGTTATAATAAACACATTTCAAACTTTAACAGATAGTTTTATTTGCAATTTTACGGTTATGTGTGCATCCGAACGTGCGTTTCTTTTTGGGCCTACTTTGTGTGGAATTTGAAAATCGAACTTCGAATCAAGTTGTTTCTATCTCTCGCTTTTTTCCTATCGAAGTGAAAGTGACAGAACAAAGTGAAGTTCAATTTTTTCGAATGTTGTGAGTAGCCCCAGCACTGCTCACGGCATTTAAAAAAAATAATTAAGAAGCTACTTTGCCTCTCGCTCGCAGCAAAATTGAATTTTGCTCACTGTTTTTAAGCAGCAAAACCTGCTTGTTTGAGCTGCTGAGGTGAAAATGTAATAAGTACGTCTAGTTTACATTGCGTCGCCCGTATTCCGATCATAGATGATCTAATAACACCTCCTGAAGCCCGAGGCGCTGCCTATTCTATTCGATTTTAGTATTCACTTAGCAACACTGAAAGTTTCAATAAATAAGTAGGTACCTGGGTATTTATAATATATTCTAATTATTGCACTTATCTGTTAGAAGTGTTAATGTGACAAGGTAACAAAGTGTGCAGATGCTATACCGCCGACTGTATACTTTCGTTAATTTCATAACTGATTTGTTCACCTGAAAGATTTCCACTACAAGGACCGGTCTTTGTGGCATTGGTTAGGCCTATGCAATTTATAATGCGCTTCTTGCATCCCGGTTTCCTCCACGCCGCGTCATGTCACGGTTAGCCTCGTCGTCATAGTGTGTTGGTGGCCTAGTTGCTTAGGGGGTCGACTCGTCATCGTATGGTTTTGCGTTCGAACCCCCGCGGTCACCAGTACCAATGAGTTTTTCAAACTTAAGTACATGACGCGATGATCTTACGGTGAAGGAAAAACATCGTGAGGAAACCTGTACACCATCGTGAGGAAACCTGTCAAACAGGTGAAAGTGTAAAAGATTATTGCACAAAAGATCCTAAATCCTGGAAGATAAGATAATATACAAGCCGCGTCATCGGTCCGGTAAACCTTGTCATCTCATAACTTACGTCAACTGACACGCCTCTAACGGGGAAGTGGAGGGGCGCGGGCGGGTCACCGGCGGAGCTGCTGTCGGGCTTGAAGTTGTAGAACTCGTGATCGTCCTTCAACCAGCGCACCGCGTACAGCCGCTGCCCCTGCAGGTCAAACCGGCAGCTCAGCACCGCCTCTGAGCCCTCGGCCACGTGCGCTGGGACTCGGAAGTCTCTGATGTGAAGGCATGTTATCGTTCCTTAAAAATAATCAAGAAGGTAAGTTAAGTCCACGAAAGTAAATCTTTATCTTTAAATAGTATACATACAAAGTCGCTCCCGCTGTCTGGTCGCTTAGATCTTTAAAACTATGCAACGAATTTTAATGCAGTTTTCAGCAATACATAGAATGATTCAAGGGGAATGTTTTTATGCATAATTAATTCTGGATTATTTACGGATTTTACAGTAAACTCACATAAAACGGAGCGAATCTAGGGCGGGTTGCTAATACTCTATAAGCGAACAATGGTACTCGCGTGTAAAAAAAAAACATAATAAAACAAAATGACAGAGTAAAACGTAAAGATTAAAAACCCGACTGCGTGATATTGTCGCCTATATCATTAAATACCCATTATATACCTACTTTTAGTCTTTTAAACTAATAATAATCTACCGACACCTTGTATGTCGAAATCAGGCCATTCATTCAGCCTCAACGAGATACTATATCAAAGAACCATCCATACAAACATTACGCCTTTCTTCGGCAGCAACCAATAAGTTTCACGGAACCCCGTGGTTATGTCAACACCATCTCGAGATTACATTAAATTAAACTTGCGAGTATATCGATGGTACCTATACGGTAAACATTTACATATACGGAAGCACGAATAAGTTTGGGCTTCGACACGTAGTACATATAATATTTTCGTATATTTGTTCTAAGGATACCGAAGTTAAAATGTTACATTAACTTGATTAAAGTTTAATTATTTAGGCGTTGCCATAAAATCGTATTCTCCCACATACCGCTTATGAATCCATACTAATATTATAAATTGAAAAAAGTGAACCATGTCTTACGTTTGTCTGTTACGCTTTCACGCCTAAACCGCTGGATTGATTTTGGAGAGATTTAGTGTGGTGTTTGAACCCCGGGAAAGGACATATTATACATTTCATCTCAGTAAAATATATAGTTCCCGAGTTAAACGTGGGTATAGGTAGAACGTTCATAACTAATTCAATAAAAACCGGGCAGGAGCATGTCTGACCATGCTCAGTGTAGGGTTCCGAAGCCGTTACTTTACAAAAACTATCTTGAAAAACAACTGTACTAATTATTTTATTTAAAGTGATTTGGTGCTGTCTTAGTAGGTATAAACACTTTAGTCGCTTGTATCTGAGGACCCAATCATGTCTACATAACCGTGATAGTTTTCCTATAAAATTCGTTATAATCAAACACCGGATTGATGGGGGCAAAAATGTACCAGTGCTAGTGATCCATCAAATGTCGACAAAATTTATCGACATCGATAAAAAGCAATTTTTAATCATAATTATCATTTAGTATTGGCCAAGTTTGAATACCTTTTAATAATTTTTTAACCTCTTTTATTTTTACTTATCGCAACTATAAACAACCAGTAACTGAACTGACATTGACTTTGGACTCGAGTCACTTTTGAGAACCATTGAAATTACATTAAATATCAAATTAATTCAGTACCACAACATTCTTTAACATTCCGACGAATTGAGAAACTTTTTGTTTTTAAAGTCGGTTAGTAATGAATCGTAAGAAAAAATATCGTTTATTTTCATGGAGAGCTCATCTTTCAGATTTAGAAGATAAAGGTACCTACGACTTACTTTTGCAAGAAACGTAATAACCATAATGTCACGAAAAAAGTTGTCGATAAACTTAGTCGATATATTTAATGAATCACTAGCACTGGTACATTTTTGCCCCCGTCAATCCGGTGTATGGTTATAATGCGTTTGCGTTTTCGTTGAAGAGATTTTTTTTGATTTTTATTATTTTTAGTTTTGACTGTATTGGGTTAGTTTTGACACTAGCAAAAATTTGCGCTTTAAGCTTAATATTACATAAACGGAGCCCGTAACCGAACAATTGTTTTGACAAAGCCGCAATATTTTGCATTACTATGGGGTAGACAAGAAAAAAAGTTCATACCAACGCAGGGGAGGAACTACAGTAAAAAAAAAAAAACTTTATTTTATCACTTTGTTGGCGTGACTAATATGTATAATTCATGCCATATGCCACGGACGGACTTGGTGAAACTATAAGAGTGCCTAGTTTGACTACGGAACCCTAAAAACTGGCGAACAGCATGACAGATTCCAATTTCATAGAGCCGATGACTCTGACGCACGTTTTCGAGAAATCATTTGACACCTCGTTCATTAAAATCAGTTCAATAGTAAGTAGTCAGTAGTCACATACAAACATACAATAAACAAGTACCAAAAAGGATGGTCAGCTTAATTCTTCTGATTGGTATTATTTTTATTATATCCTATTTCAACGAAAATTAAGTAAAGTTTTTTTTTTAATATGGCATAGGAAGGCAAACGAGCACACAGGCCACCTGATGGTAGGTAAGTGGAAACTGTGAACCATAGACATTCCCATTCACAAGACCGCAATCCTAAGACTGTAAATGCGTTGCCAACCCTGAGGACTAAGATGGAATGCCTCTATGCTAGTCATTTCACCGGCTGTCTTATCCCCAAACCGGAACACAACAATGCAAACACTGCTGCTTGGCGGTAGGTTAACGGATAAGATGGTGGTACCAACCCGGACGGACCCTGCACAAGGTCCTCCCACAAGTAAGATGAAAATTAAATACTTTTTACTTTAAAAGATCTCTAAATGGTTTTCAAACACTGTAAAAAATATGGCATATATTAGGTACGTCTTTAGGAGTTCGCCGTGCCGTGAAAATAACACCCACCCTTTACTCACTCTTTGTATTTTATCCTTAAGTGACAAAATTCCTGTTTCGGCTCTCGTTATTACAAATCGCGATTTACGGGCAATAAAACGTGAGATGATTGTTAACCGCGTTTATTGTTGGCCCGGCGGCGCGGCCGCGGCTCACGCCTCACGCGGCGCTCTTTCCCGGCTTCTTTCTTTCTAAATGTTTGCGTTGTAAATTAAACGCGATAAAACAATATTGCCTATGAATTTATCATTTTATTTTTTACTCCGTCGCTATTCATCATCATCATCATCATGTCAGCCGAAAGACGTCCACTGCTGGACATAGGCCTCCCCCAAGGCTCTCCACTCAGACCGGTCTTGTGCTTTTCGCATCCACCGCTTTCCCGCGATCCTTACAAGGTCGTCAGGTCGTCACTCCATCTTGTTGGAGGCCTACCCACAGCTCGTGTCCCGGTCCGCGGACGCCACTCAAGAACCTTCTGACCCCATCGGCCATCAGTCCTGCGTGCGATGTGCCCCGCCCACTGCCACTTCAGTTTAGCTATTCTTCCTCCATTTATAATTACATCTACTACTACTACTACTACTACTACTACTACTACTACTACTACTACTACTACAGACTACTACTACTACTACATCCAATTCCGTCGAGCCGCTGCAGCGTGAAGAAGTAACAAAGTAACACACATACTTTAGTTTTTATAATATTTTTAAGATTAATATATTGCTGGTACTATTTCTCTTTAAAGTTATTCTCATGCATGATTCATTCCTGGCTGTTATTAGTTTTGCAAGAGGACACTTCGGCGGTACGAACATGTATTGTGGAAATTCATGATTGGAATTATCGGATCCCTTAGCTACCTACCAACAAATTTAAATGGAATTGTTTTGCACGAAATGCGGTGTAAATTATAGGTCATAAGAAATTGTAAAAATACTTACAATTATCCAACATAATTCATCGCGATTTTATGCGTACGTTACGTTTGAATGAGGTTTGTCTCTCATTTCCTTAGAATAAAATAAAAACACCCGTAAGAACAACTCCCATTAAATTCTGTCGTTGTAAGTAGGTGAAATTACATCAGCATTTTAAATAACAATAATAAAAGCAAAATAACTATTTATTTAGGTGTATCCCTCTCATTAATAAAATTTTAGCCTGCGTCCTATTTTATTTCCATATTTCGATTGCTTTAGCAAGACATAAAGCATGCGTGAGTCTAAATAGTTTAATAACACCAATATATTGCACGAACATACCTTGAGCTAATAGTAATGCACCTAACACCAGAATACCGTGCATCTTTCCCTCGATCGAATATAACCTCCACCAACTTCGTTACGCACGGGTCTTACTTCACTTTAGATCTTCCTTTACACAGAAGATCGCCGTTTCATGTATCACACTACAATGTTAATTATTCCCTATTATAATCCGCCCATAAATAACGATAAAGCGAACTTTGAAGTCAGTTAAAATTTGCTGTTTGCGGCGGTATTGAAATAGGACAGCAAAATTCCGGCGACTGGGCTAAATTTAAATCTCGTCGCGATGTCTCACGCATGCGCGTCGACGATCGGAAAGATTTTACACATCTGCTGCGCCGTCCGCTGGACAATCAGACATTTATTTTTATTTTTGCAATCTGTAACCTGCACCTACGGGTGAGGTCACAGACTGCGTACATCCATAGAAAAGGCATATTGCAAGGTACATCCATAGAAACTAAGTGGTAGATTAGATTTTTAAATATTGCGAAATAAACATTTTTTCTGTTAGAACAAAGTAATTAAATGTTGTATCTTTGGTCATTCTAAAAGGGCCTTTAGAGTTAACTCATAGTCAGTGTCAAATACGTCAATGTTGGCGTGACATATACACAATTAAGAGCATTTTACACCTGTTCAACGTTATTATCTGATTAAATTTAAAAATTAAATATCTTTAAAACCGTATGAGTTATCATTTGTCTGTCTTCGGGAAATTAACTTTATTTGACCTAAAGAACGTTCCCTTGAAAATATCGTACATCAAAAAAAACACAGTGTATGTATGTTTGTATTTATTTTAAGTAACACAACACTCGTACTTCTGAGAGGGTTGGTAATGTTATATGGGCCCTGAAGACTCCTGCGCGGCGTTGCTTGCTACGCCGGCGGCGGGTATCAAGTTTGAACTTGGTGGACCAAGTTGAAACTTGATAGTCATTCAGCTGATCCAACACAGAAGTGAGGGGAATAGGTCTTCCCTGCATGGCCAGACTTGCGCTTGATTCAAGTGATTAATTTAGTGCTGTTCTGATGATGAAGTTGACAAGGTAACAGGATCTCTGCTGTAATAAACGTAGATCCACCAAGATAAGATGAAGAAGAAAAGTACAGGCAGCAAGAAAGGTTTGTCTCAAAAAATATTTATTCTGGCACCAACTTATTAAAACAGAGAGTATAACGCTGCGCACGCCGAGTCGTACAAGAGTTACCTGGAGAGGGACGAAGGTCCCAAGGTCTGAATTAATGCGGATCTGCGGTTCGTTCGCGCAGCGCGTACACTCGGACAAATAAGTCTATTTGCGAACATTTAATATTCGGGCCGGCGTTAATTAAGGCCGGGTAGAGCCGGATTGGCCCTTGTTTCTCTATGAGTGATCTCACTGCTGTCCGAGGTGAAAATAAATCACTGGGTTCTACAAAATGAGGTTAGGTAATCGTAGAGCTAATGTAATGTAAAAATAAATAAACGGTCCGTACGTAAAATAATTAATGACTATGGAATAGTGAAAGTAATCGTTATAAAAGGTATAATTCGAAAGTTAAAAATACTAAATCCCAATTGGTGACTAGGATGTTGCACTCTCTAAACGAATCTTTTGATTATACTATTTATTATGTCAATTTACGATTTGTCGATAGCATGGTGAATATATCAATACACTACATTCACATAATGAATGGTATAATCATGTTGATAGTGTAGTTCTTAACGATTAGGGTTTTTATCATTGATGAAAATTCACCACTTCTACACTGGCGAAGAGGTACAATTATAAAATCGTTCAAAGGATCAGTTCAAGGTCTGTTAAATTAAAAACTCCATGTGGAGAGCTTATGAGACCAGTGTTCAAGTTATGTAAATTACCAATGGAAAGTTATTTAAACTAGTTTCTATTTTTAATTAAGTCATATTCACGTGACCATAATATGTGACCATAGGACCTTGGTCAGCCGATATGAAAAGCTTTATTAAGGCTCTGTCATCCCGGCTCATAGACACCTCCGGAGATCCTAGAGCTGGTGCTTACCTCTCCCAAAGGATTGGGCTAGCTATCCAGAGAGGTAATGCAACCAGTGTCATAGGCACCATGCCGCGAGCGGACCTGCTAGAGGGGGTGTTCTTTTTATTTAGGTGATTATTATTTACATCTTTAATATTTGAGTAGTTAATAAGTTTAGTTTTAACTTTTAATTGTAGTTAGTACCTGTAATTTGTGACATTATACTGTAAGTAGAGTTCATTAGACTCGTACCGTTTCAATATTTATGGCCTTGTCTGCTGCCGAAGTTATAATCATAGATTCTCAATATCCAGTGATTTATATTGTCAATCAAGCTGTCAATTGGATCAAGTCTGGCTTAATAACAAAAGGCACAGACAGACAGGTCGCCTTATTGTATTACTCTCACTAGTGCAGTTGTAAAGATTAAATTGATGTGATAATCTCAAGTCAGTGTTCATATGTCATCACACTTCAACAACCTCAGAAGCCTCTAATCGACGCTTTGAACCCGCCGCTGAAAGGCTCTTGGGAAAGGTCAAAATATCAAATCATCATCCACTGAGTGCAGCAGTAATACAGCCCGTCAGGATCTCAGGAGATCTCAGGATCTCGACTAGCGATTGTTACGCACAATAATTGTAAATCAAACCTTACCTAACCTAGCCTAGACAGATAAGATACACGTTAGTTTTTACTTGTGGGAGGACCTTGGTTGGTACCACCATCTTGTCCATTAACCTACCGCCAAGCAGCAGTGTTCGCATTGTTGTGTTTCGGTTCGGGGAAAAGACAGCCGGTGAAATGACTAGCATAGAGGCATTCCATTTTAGTCCTCACGGTTGGCAGTGCAATTGCAGTCTTGTGAATGCGAATGTTTATGGGTCACAGTTTCGACTTACCATCAGGTGGCCTGTGTGCTCAATTGCCTTCCTATGACTTAAAAAAAATATAAAAAAATAAGATATTCATAAAAGTTTACGATTCTAGCTAAATAAATTTGACAGTTTCAATAATTTATTTATTTATTTAAACTTTATTGCACGATATTAAGGCATTAACTAGACCGAACAGAATATAGTTGAGGTGGGTGCGAGCATTTCAGCAAGAGCCTTTTAATTATGTTAACAAAGACTTTATGTCAAAAAAGGGGAAACAACGGGCTCCCCAATGCAGTAAATCACCAATATTTTGTATCAACTCAACTCTTTATACCTGAAAACTCTATACTACAGACCAGAAAAACATGGACAACACAACTATTTCTAGTTCGTCATCACGTAAAACATCAAAAAATACTTACTATAACACGGTTGCGATTGATCTGTCACACTAAACTGCACGTTGTTTTTTTATTTGATTTAAATAAGAAGTTATAAAACATTTCCCACCCGTGAGAAACTTAGACCAGCGTTTCTTCGCCGCAACTGCTTAAGAAATTTAGAAACTTTCGAAGTAGGCTGCCGCGCCGGCCGTATCGCTTTAACGCAATATAAATCTCAATAAGCGAATCTCTGGCGGTCACACTATGCGAGGGAATGAATGAATGATTAAACGTGGGTGTTGTTCATTTGTTTTCACTTTGGCCGGGACAGTGTGCGGCGCCGTAAAGGAGAGTTACGCGGCCCGCGGGACGCCGCGAGTAAATCATCATTAGACCGGCCGGGGGACAGGGCTCGTCTTTATAAAAGATTCAACTTGATACAAACGAGGAGTACGAGTAATGGCCGCCTAGTTCAAATTTGTTCAACAATTAGGTACCATATTGGCCCGTTTTTAATGTATGTGTTAGTGAATTAGTGCTTCGTGCTTTTTCGTTCTTGAAATTTAATAACACATGTATGAAATAGTTTTCTATTCGAAGTTATTTAGTGTTGTATTACTTAGATGATTTTTAGTAAGTAGATATAAACACTTTAACCGCCCGTATCTCAGGAACCAATCAAGTCTAATTAATTAGTGATAGTTTTCCTTTTAAGATTGTTATATGTGATTTATTAAAAAAAAACATATTTTTATTAGATTATTTTATTTGAAAATATATTTTAGAGTTAAATATTTCCTAAACGGCCCCCCAAATCTAAGAAATGATTATTACTTGTACATCATTATTTTTTAAGAGCTATCCAATGTTAACTAATCAGCTATCTGTCACAGTAAACGAAACTGAAAAATTCTAATAAATATGGCCATGGCATCAAAAATGGTGAACCAAGGTACCGCATTTCCAAAATTTTGAAAAGTTGACATATCTAGTTTTAGGTGCGACTTTTACTAAACATGATTTATCATATTTTGGACACTCCTGAGCTGCGCTATCCAGCCCTGTAAGGTTGGCCACTATTTCCCGGACATTTATTTATGTAATAAATATAATAAAAATTTATACAGAACTTCAAATTCATGGTAAAAGGTCCGAGTTCGAGTATACTAAAAAATCGAAAGTAAAGTCAAAAAAAGTGTAAGTCTGTCTGTCCAAATACTGAAGTTATATTTGTTACCTTTTAAATGTATATGTTAAATTAATATGGTTTGTGATATTTAGTAACCGAATAGATATCATTCAAACAAAGTCATTGTAAACCCAACTTGGTACTTAAGTGTTGCGGTTATTAAAATAATGTATTTACCTACCACAAACGGAAAATGCTTCTATATAATAATCTAATTAAATGTGCAGAACCTCGGAGCGCGCGCCTTCCGATATGTATCTACTTGACAGGCTTCTCTTTATTTTAATCGTCGTTGCCGTCGGTCAAAAAGCTTTTTAATAAATGCACTATAAACCTGTTTCAGTTCATTTTTGCCAAATGCAAATGTCACAGATGACAGATAAGGACAAAGTATATTATATTTTAAGCATGTTGAAGTTATTGTACGTTTATGAATTCTCCTTTCGTACAATCCAGATTAAAAAATAATGTAATAATTCTGGCCAAACTTCAGGGGAGTAAAAACATAATTGAGTATTGCTGGTGGCTACACCACGTTAAAAAAAGCTCGAATGAGCGCCCCACTAATACTTTTTTAATCCATGTTACGTGAATTTTAATGGAAAGGATTACTCCGCAATATGGCGAGGCTTTTTATACTCCTAGAAAACCTACCTAAATTTAACTGTCTATTTAACATTAAAAGTAACGGTTATAAATAATGTGATTTCATTTGCCAATGCAATATATCATACAGTAAATGTCTGAAAATTATAAGGTCTTAGAGGAAAATGTTTTATGGCCAGTCCCCGGGAGGGAGCAAATGGGCTGTAAGGGATGCCCCGGCGGCTCCCGGCACTCGATAAATATAACATCGAGCCGCGCCGGCCGAGCCCCGCGCGAAGTATCCCGATGGCTGTTATTTGAACATTACGTCAATTCCGAGTAAGAGGCACAACTTTGATTCAAAATTTCGTTTTCTTAAAACGGTGACACGGGAATTGATTGAACTTTACCGTTATTATTATTATTTGTATGTCTTTACCAATCACGGGACTATGGGAGTCCCGGACCTTTGGAAGGCGTACATGGAGCCGAAGCCAACACGCAGAGGCCGTTTAGACAAGTTTAATTTAGTGAAGTGATGGGACACCAACCGGCGATTGTCCCTGAGTTCAAATTATAGAAACATTATTATTAATATTTACTTAATTAATAAGTACAATTTAATTAGGGCTAACAGTTAGGCATTGCCCCACAAAACTGGAGTAACAGTTTGACTGTGGGAACGGCAGTCTCTAAGTTAAACATTTATTAACTTAAAATAAAATTAAAATTAAATAACAGTATTATGCTGTCCAAAAAAATTGTGAAGTATACTAAACATACATTTATAATATTATATAAGTAAATCTAAATAATGCTTTTTTAATAGTCTCTTGAATTTATTCTTATTTTTCTCACGTCTAATGGCTTCAGGCAGACTATTGAGTAGGTATGGGATACGCTTTTTGAGAGTTCTGTCTCCATAGTAATTATTTATCCTAGGAACGAATAGTTTACCGATCGCCATAGCCTTGGTGTTATAGGTATAGGTTATAATATGTATTGCAATCCAGGCGGGTCGATAAGAATTGTATAGTTACCCGAAAATGTAATATCAAAATGAACGTGAAAGGGTAAAAGTGACGTTTTAATTCGGGGTTGGTGGTGAGGTTACTTGCGATTTCTTATCTACCTTTGAGCACGCACGGCGGCTCTGGTGTGCTTAGTATTCATCTTAAATGTCCTCTAGGATTGCCATCTTGATTTAAGATCTTGATATGATGCTAGTCGTTAGTTTAGTTGTGTTAATAACTAATTACCCTCACGTACGATGCCGCGAGGGCGAAGGCCCCGGTGAAGACGTATCCTGCGGCGGGAGGCCTACTCATAATAGTGGTCCACATAATTGACCGTATTCCCCAACAAGTTTCTGCGGATTGCGGTTATGAAATTGCCTCCTAACTCGTACAAGAATAGTGCCAATTTCGGGGGTGCCCACAAATTATCCGAATGATTTAGTGCAAAGTAAGTCAGGTTCAGGTAGGCGCTGAGTTTGTTGGAAACTTTAAATACAGGACGTTTATGAAACTGTCGGCGGGGAAAGTTTAGTTAATCAGACGCGGTGAGCCGGCGGGTCAAACTAGTTTGGAGGTCGCCGCGTCCCTCGACACAGGACAGTGTGGGGTTATTTTAAAATTATTTCATTTACATGGGTTAATTGGCAATCCGTGTTTAATCTCGTGACGCTGAACCGTTTAATTGAATCACTGGTAGGATAATCGCTCAGAACAGCCGGACTGTTATTAATGAAGTTGTATAAGTGGCAGAGAGTGAGCATAATAATTGACGTGCCGTTTAACTCTATTTTGATACTAATTCTACTAATTTTACTTTGTAGGCTTTTAATCATTTGTTTAATGGGAGGAAAGAAAGCGTTGCCTTTTACTATGTTGGTAAAGAGTACTTTAAACACCGACCGCGAGTCGAACTAGCACACAAAGACTTCCGTACCATCTTACAGATCGAGCGAAAAAACCGCGTAACGTTTTTGGTAATAGGGTAATTTATTTTTAAGCGTAAGGACATTATCTTTCGATGTCATTTGAAGTGTTTTATTATAAATCTGTAACATTTGGAAGTGTAGTTATTTGGTTAGACTGTGAGCTAAATATACGATTACCCTCCATAAAATTTAGGTGCTTATTCTACGATTATAGTGCTATTTTTACATGATCTAAATATCACTAGTTACTGGCTTGTCAAGTCTTTGGCACTCAGTAAATAAACGGTGTTAATTCACTGGTGCTAGTGAAATTTTCTATTGGGCCTATGAATGCACAACCTGTTCTTATATTATATAGGCATATACAAGTTACGTTTCGTAATAATTAACAACAACCTTATTTTAAATCATACTCTATGGTTTTGCAGTGTATTATAATATTTATAATATAATTATGTTTTTCGGTCATAAAATGTACAACTGTATTAGTCGAATATATCAATAAGTAAGTATCACAAAAATATATTAATGTAAAAACAACACAACACAAACAACTAACATTTGGAAAGATGTTTAAAAAATTGGGAATGAATCCAGTAAATGAATTTGCTTTTTGTGTTCATTCACTGGGCTTAACTTTATGGCGTTCATTCGCAATTTTTTGTTAATTTACTGGGTTTTATTGTAACTAATAATTATTTACATAAACTCGAAATTGAGAAAAATATATCAGAAAATGTACAAACTAGCTTGTGTTTGAATATTTGAGGATCCCATGAAGTGGAAAAAAGTATAGGAAAAGCATCTCAGGGCGGAGAAAATGATTTCCAAAGATGATAAAATCCTTATTAAGTTTTTAGAGTTGTTGGTAATTCTGTAGCTCTGCCTACCCCACTCTGGGAATGAATATTTGAGGTAACTTTTTAATTTGTTTCGCATTTTTTTATTGTGCACATAAAACATTAGTCACTTTTCATCCCTTTATAGTTTGTAAGTGGCTCCTCGTAGTCGGCCTTATATTATAAGTAGTTGAACACTTTATTGCTCTGTCACTTTTACGTCATGTTTGAACTGCCTGCATTAATCTTTCAAAAGCGATAAAGCGACCAGTTACAAAAGTTTGTAGCTACTTAGTATAAGGCCGACTGTACAGTGAAATAATTTAATTCCTAGAGCACCGCGGTACCACGTCAAAAAGACAATCAATAATGAATAAAATGGACTATGCCTTAAAAAGCTTCCGACGTCCTGACGTACAAGACCATGACAACCCTATGTTATTTTCAGTATTTGCCATTTTAAATTAGCGGGCCATAGACGCGACGTGAAGGTCTTCAACCTTTACATCTCCCCCCTGCTTATCGAATAGACAACCACATTATACAAAACTGAACTATGCCCCGAGTATGCATAATTATGTACTCGTGAATGGGGTCCACTAAACCTGCACCATAAAACCCCTTACTACAACACGTAATCGATACCGGTGAAGAGGTGTCTTCCTCCTCCGCTCGCATGACGTCGGTACGGATATTATGTATTTGAATGACGTTGAAAAGATGGCCTGCCATTATTTCCCAAATAGATTCAAACTTAGCTCCGTTGCAGCTCCCGGGCATGGTAGCCGAACGGCAGGGCGACACTCGTAGATATTCGTTAGGGAATGATCTCGTTACGGCTGAAAGTAAACTTCGCTTGTAAACTGCGTCCTGCAAACTTCACAATGAATCGGAACGACAGCACAGACTTATTTGTTTCCGGCGTTTGCAATCGTGGCTGTCTATAAAATTTGTGTCAAGTTTTAAATTGTCACGTTGAATCCGTAAATTCTTTGTGAATTTTCTGCTCTGGAATGAAATTTAAATTTAATTCTTAGCTGTTCAGAGTCTTAATAAAACTTTTGCGCGGATTCATACCGCACCGCGGGAGTCACCAGCTATAGCACGGCAACTTCGCGCTTCACCAAGAGACTCATATTTAATATTAATGATATATTCTTTTCATTCCTTTTAGCTTCCGGTTGCAAACGGCAGAGTAAAATAAACTTAACATCTGTCCAAATAGACATCACGAACTACTTACCAAAGGTCCGTGGAACATTGATTTTCATTTAGAAACAGCAGCGAGCGAGCGATTGATTAAAGTTTATTTTAGGGCGGCGAATTGTAGAAATGGAACCAGTTTGTTTTGACTACGCACACTAAATAAACATCAATGCTAATAGCTTAAAGATATTGGACCCTCGCTGTCTCCCCTTTAGTGAGTATAACAATAGCGTGAGCCATTTCAACGCATTTCCCATTTAAATTTGTTCCCTCGTTGACATCGACTGGGGTTGCGGGGTTGCGCGCGCGATGAGTCACGCGCGAGATCGCGAGTGATCGCGCCGCTCGCTCGCTTCCGGCGCAAATTTTATTGACTGTGCAGATTAGTAAAAGCTCAATTACGTATGCATTGTTTATTGTCAGTTTAACACCACTCTACAGTTATTTGTTACTGAGTATTTCAAGTTGGTATTTGCTGTTGGACTTGGTCGGGGGATTGGTGTATCTGTTTCGCAGATCTCTTACACAAACGACCTTAAACCTTTTGAACGCCACAGACGGCTCCGGCCGACAACTGAAAGTCGTGCCACTGACGCCACCCACAACCGTCACAAGTTCAAGATTAAAAGAGACTTTCATCATCATCATCATCATGTCAGCCGAAAGACGTTCACGCTGGACATAGGCCTCCCCCAAGGCTTTCCACTCAGACCGGTCTTGTGCTATTCGCATCCACCGCGTTCACGCGATCCTTACAAAGTCTTCACTCCATCAAAAAGAGACTTTATATCATATCAATTGACTTGTAATTTGCAAAGTATAGCAAACATGTTTGGCGTGTGAGTGACACATTTTGTATTTGAGGTAAAGCGTTCAAAAGATCAAGCTCAGTGCCAAGAACTCGCCATCGAGTCTATTCTGCGTGGGCACCAGTGAGCCTAGCACTGAATGTGGTATCGACTAAAAATATCTAGAACCGTTAAAAACCCTGTATTGTTTAAAAAAAGAGTTTTCGTTACGATAATTATGTGAATTGTGTCGTGTTCTTATTTCGTGATTATAAAAACTAACATTCTACAAAAAAAAAATAGAATTTCTTAAAATAGAAAAAAAATGTTTGCCTAAGAAAAATATACATTTTCTCCCACATGCTCGGAAATGTTAACCTTACTGTTGTAAAATCAGCCCGCGAAGTTCCGAGTTCCAGGCCCAGGCAAAATTAAAAAAAAAAAAGTTATTATTTACCAGCGGCAGCGGCCGCGAAAATGTATACAAATTTCATAACGTACCCGGTTTTTTACTTTTTAAAACCATATTTGGACTATGATAACTAACTCCAAACAGCCAAACACTCGGACAATTCAAAATTCTTCCATGTTAATTTACTTTTTAAATGTCATAGACTAAAAAGGTAAACGCCGTTTATCGCGTTTACAGCGTATTTACCAAAGTGTCAAATAGTTTTAATTTTTTTAAAACATTCTGCGTTTAGAATTAAAAAAATTAAGGCGGGAATCGGGAATACTTTTTTCTTAGGAAGTTTAAGTACAGTACGTATTATTTTTGTTTTGCGAAAATACAAAAGTAAAATGAGTTCCAGTGATGAAGATTGTGTTTATCGGCACACCACCAGAGTTTAAAGAAGAAGCATAGTCGGTTAAGTACCTACTTACTGCCATTTGCCTTCGTCATATTATCACATCGTATTTGACTTGATTTTGTTAATACATTTGAATACAAATTATATCAAAACTGAAATTTTGTTTAATTTCCTCGCATTGTTAGAGAAAAGCACTATACAAGCCTCGACCAGGAAGGGCGGTTGCTGGACTCGTATATAGCGAGGCCTCGACTGCGTCTCGGCCACGCTAACTCTACTCGTCCCGCAACGGCCTACTTCCTGGTCTGTGCAGTAATGTACTATATTGCCCGAATTACGTACCATCGCCCACACTGTTCACTGTCCATCGATTTACTTTATGCCTTTTGTAATAAGGTCCACCAATGTACAGTAAAGAGTCTTGCTGTTTGTATTTATGCTTATTCTTACATGGAATGATTTTACCTACTGCATCTAAATCGTCTTCACCAAATATTGCATGTACATTAGGTATGATCACGAGAAATACCGCTGTAGCGTAGTTTGGCGGTTGTTTGATAAAGTAAACACACAGGACTGGACAAACTTATTTAATTAATTGAAGAGCAAGACATCTTGATGTATTAAATGCCAATGCAAGAAATTCTATTGCATCAAAAAGCTAGACCAGACTAACAAACCATAGTACCCTTCACACTTAAAGAGATTTCATTAGAGATTTCTCTCGCCAAATAATTATATATAATTAATATAATTAATTAAAATGCAGTCCTAAAACTATGTTTCAAAATATGTGACATGATATTTTACTATTTAATGCTTTGCTTGGTGGTTTCCCTTTTAATATCATTTTAATTTCCTGCAAATGGATTATATTTAACGACAATGAAATTCCATACAATGGACATTGATTTCTCAATTGGCGGAAAACTAGATTAAATTGACGTCTGCCAATCATTTAATTCGAATCCCGGTTCACGCAAAGTATTGGTATAAGGCCAGCTGCAGGGAATATTTTAATGACTACGTAAGTATATTAACATCTGTGTCAATATATATATTATAGGAAATAGTTGTGTATCAGTCAATTTGGACACTGACTACGATGGCATATCGTCGGTGAAACTGCAAAAGCGCGTAAGTAACATTTTAAATAATGAGCAAAATGCACCTTTTTAATAAGAAGGTAAGGTTTATTTTGGTCTTACAGTATCACCGACGATATTGAATATCTCAATACACAACGTCACGTAATAAATGGTGTAGTCATACTAACAACGTAGAGCTCAATGATTTAGTTCTTATTAGTGTTGAAAATTCATCACCTTAATAGCGAAGAGGTCGAATTATGGAATTGTTCAAAGGATCAGATCATGTTGTTTTGTCTTCTGGAGAGCTGGAGAGCTAGTAGTCAAGTTGTGTAAATTACCAACAGAAAATAATTTAAGTTAACCATTTATGTGTATGTCCATAATTATTCATGTAGTGTTAAATTTGTTTCTTATTATGTATTCATTATGTTTCGGTTTGCTTTTAGAGTTTCAATCTATTTAATGCAACGATATCAAGTATCATTATACTGTAAGTAGAATTCATTACGGAAATCATTACTGACGGATTTAATATATTTTTTAATTTAATATTTATAGATTTGGGTGAATTTCAACAAGCGTCAAATTGTCCTAATTTAGGTGGTATTTTTTATGTTGTCAGTAGGGTTCACAATTTTAAGTGAATGTCTATGGGTCACAGTTTCCACTTACCATCAGGTGGCCTGTGTGCTCGTTTGCCTTCCTACGATATAAAAAAAAAAAAAAAAGTGTAAGGGACGTCATTAGTCATAATTAAAACAGTGTTAAAATGGCCCTTCATTAAACCAAGTCGTTTTAAGATATATCGAATTTACTTATTATATACCACCAAAATTGCTATTATCCACCAAAATTACTTTTCTAAGAAAAACACACGATCAATAATGACATATCGGGATAGTTAAAATAATAATCGTTAGGGAATCATTCTTGTTATTTTTTAAAACCAACGACGTATTTTTTTTAATATAATAAATAGTTATTGTTTGGTGTTTATATAATTTTGGTGGAACTAGGAATTTTGACAATTTTGGTGTCTTAGGAAAAGCCACCAAAATTGTATCACCAAAATTAGAACTTGTACTTTTTTATTTTATTTTACGTGAATATTTTAGTTTTATACAAATTTAACTTCATATAGTTAAAAAAACACCATTAACATACTCAAAATAATTTAAACACAATTGTTTTTTTACCTCTCTGTATTTTGAATTGTTAATTGTTGTTGTTGTTGTGTTTAGTCTCTGTGTTGTTGTATAAGCACCGAAGGAGAGTTTTTATTGACGCGTAACATAGGCCATTGTTCCCACAAAGCTTCAAATCTTTTATCTGTTTTTTTTACTTCAAGTATTCAGTTCATCATTCCCCTGGTTGCGGCAGGAATGTTAACGGAAAATTAACATGTTTTCATTTATTTTGTATCATTGTGTAATGTGTAAATAATGTATGGTTGCCTGTCGCCGTCCTAATAATCATAGACTAGTGAATGTAGGTTATGGTATAGACCTACAGCTGTCATTGCTTTAAGGATACACATACACTCTTCACCTGTCAATTCATAGAGTGCGGACGCGAATCATTTGTATTTCTTTAAAATTACGTAAAGTGCATTAAAATCGATTTGATAAAGTCCATTGTGTTCATATTTCAATGCCAATAACCCCATTAACTATAGGACATTTTGTCATAGTGATTTTTATTTTTAGTTGACTAACATAAGTTTATTTCAAGAATGTATCGCTACAAACGTCCTTCATTATATTTAGGCATGTTTCAGTGTGCACAGCCTTTTCCACTTCAAGTACAATAAGTATAACATACTCCTTAAACAAAAGCTAAACTTAAACGCTCATAAATCATATTAGTTTATATGGCTGTTGCTTAATTATGCATAATTGCTGACGTAACTTTGTCGACACTAACATTGTTTACTATTTAGGTAGGTGCTTAAATGTTTTTCAGAATCTTATCCTGCTTAAGATTAGTTTTAACATGCGCAGCCTCTTTGACCATGAAATGAAATGAAATGAAATTTATTGCGTATAGGTTAAGGTTACAGTTTGCAGGTACATTCGCTTATAATTATGTTTCACTTAGGGTAGGGACTCTTACAGGTGTACACGCCTTACAAAAAATAAAACTATAACAAACAATTAAACATAAATCAAATAACAGGAAATTATAAATTTAAACGACATACCATTTCAATATCTAACTGGAACTTTTGTAACTATAGCTATTAACTAGTGTCAATCCTATTTTATAATTAATTATATTTACCGATTTAGTTAGACTTAGAACATCCCCGCTTCGAATACCTAGCTACTAAATAATATTAATTAAATAAGAAAAACATTATTGAGTATTTTGGAGGACTCAACGCTTTTATAGCTCATCGCTTTGTGCAAAAATATTCACGTGAATAAAATAATTTAAATTATGGTTTGAAAAATTGGTCGACTAGTGAGCTTATTCATTCGATGAAATACAGCTTTAAATTTGTATGAATGGAATATTAATTGCATCAAGTGCAATTCAATTAATTAACTGATTTGTAATTGTTCCTAGGATTTCTTATATTTATGATTAAACAGTTTGCAGTACAGTTAACATGATTAAGTTGGATTTACAGACCTAGGAATTAACAATAAGGAGAAATAAGTGTTTTCAATCCACGGAGATGCACCTCACGCATCCCACCACGGGTAATTGTGTCACCATCATCATCATCAGCCTATATTAGTCCACTGCTGGACATAGGCTTTCGCATTGCATGCCAACGAGCACGATTCGTGGGCAGTCTCATCCCTTGCCAGCCACCTTGCGAAGATCGTCGCTCCACCTAGTCTGAGGGCGTCCTACACTACGTTTGCCGACTCGCGGTCTCCACTCAAGAATACGATAACTCCAGCGATTATCGGTTCTGCGGCACAAATGACCGGCCCACTGCCACTTCAAGCTGCTAATTTGACGGGCTACGTCGATAACCTTAGTTATTTCTTAGATCCTTCAGAGAAACTCCCAACATAGCCCGCTCCATAGCTCGCTGAGCGACTTTAAATTTTTGAACTAACATGAAACTATAAAATTAAACATTTACATTGCAATTGTATACATTAAACAGTCTTAGGATTGCATTGCAGTCTTGTGAGTGCGAATGTCTATGGGTCACAGTTTCCACTTGCCATCAGGTGGCCTGTGTGCTCGATTGTCTACTCTATGCCATAAAAAAATAATTGAATATTTACTTTCCTTATTTTGAGTTTATGGATATATTACGACTCCTTTGCCCTTATTAATAAACGTGGAGTAACCGTCGAGTAGCTAAACCATGCTTTGTCCTTATCTGTCATATTCAAATGTCACAATGACAGATAAGAATAAAACATGGTTTAGCTACCCCACAGTTACTCCACGTTTATTAATAAGGGCACTTATATCCAGAAGCTGAAACTTCTGAAAGTGTAATGTACATTTATGCCCTTAGGGTTCGATTCAAGATCGGCAAAACTTCTTTGCGTTTGTGTGGCCTGCATGAGTCGAGCTAGAGGTTGTGATCTGCTGTCTTCCGATCTTGACATTTCTTCTTATATTATATTTAATATCGTATTTAATATCCTCTTTGTTATTTAATATTGTATATAATTTTATAAAAATATTTATGCGAAATGCATGTGTAATAATAGCTATTTTCTTTTATTTATTCGAAATCAAAACTCCGGTACCTATATAGCAGCTTGGCTTAGGCGTTTCGTCCACTTTCATAACTAAGATTTCATAACTGGTTATGAATAAGGATTTTTATTCACTGTTTCATAACCAGTTATTAAACAAGACTTTTTTTTCCATTTTCATAACCAGAACCTAGATACCACTCTTATTTCAAATCAATTTGACAGTGTCGACGGAGCTCCGCTAACGCGGAGCTCCTATTTCTGGATGGCTTGGCCCTCCGGGCCTGCTGCAAAGCTAACATAACCTAAACCTACCTAGTTTCTGATTATGAAAATGACGAAAAGACGTTTGAGTTCAGGCTTTAAGCGCGGTCAATACCTTTTCGGTATTTTGACATTTGCTGTTAAAGTATTGCTACCCCATTGCAACACTTAACCCGGGAAAAGGGGTCCAGCGCTCCACTATGTTAAAAGGTAAAGGAAGTAAATCACGATCGACACATTTTAGTGGCCTTATTGCCACCCTTAACATTCGGATCGCCACATGACGAAGCATGCTTTCACAATTTCCTCATCCATATGAAATTCTCAGAATTAAACCGTGATTAGATTACGTTACGTTGCGGGTATAAAGGAGGCTTTTTTTGTATGGGGTATAGGCCCCACGCATATTAGGATAGATCAAAAAAAAATACTAAAAATATAACCGGTTTTTCCATTCTAATTCGAAGGAATAAGTCATTTTAAGAGACCAATTTTATTAAATTTGTATTTGACCCAATAGTTTTGTTATAATATCTTTATTTATTTAGCCGACATTATGTGGATGACATGGTCATTTAAATTTGAGTTGGCGTTTTATAATAAACTAGCTTTTGCCCGCGACTTCGTCCGCGTAGAACTCGTTTATCGCAGTTAAGTACATTCATAGTTTAAAGTAATTTAATAGTTAAACGTCCTTCCTGGCCAGAATTATATCGACATAGCTTTTGCCCGCGGCTTCGCTCGCGTTAAGAGTATTATTATTAATTATGTATAGTTTTTGCGGCTTTACTTTTTTTAGCGTGTGTAAAAAAATAGGGCCTTCAAATCTTCTGTGTACACAATATTCTTAACTAATCTGTCATTAGGCGCTAAAACAATCAAGCTACTGGGTGAACTTACTCGAGAGCAAGCAACATAAAACTGTCCATGAGAGAAGCAATGCTCTCTCAAGTTAATACCCGCAAATTTGAGAGTTTGCCCCTGAGATTTGTTTATTGTCATGGCAAAGCAGACTTTTAGGGGAAACTGTAATCGTTTAAATTCACCCAGTTAATATAGTGGCTTCCACTATATTGCGATGTAACGCTTTCACTTGCAGTCTCGTACCGTTACAAAGTTTTGGTGGTTTTAAATTTCTCAACAACATAATTGGAGTGCCCACACGCAGAATAAGCTTATGATAAGGCAAACCTGGCGGTTTCAATGAATTTAAAAATTCTGCAGGGTAATTAGTAGCGTCATCTGTATTAACCACAGTATCAATCGAAGTATAGACCTTTTCTTCGCCCTCAAACGACATGAGCAGTATATCGTTGATAGCTGCTGCTTGATCGTTCTTTGGAGTAAGAATATTACGCTCACATAACTATTCAATAGGCTTGTCATGTATAGGAATAATGTCTGGATAAACTTTAGACAGTAATTCTTGAATCGTAGTAACAACTGTGCACAATTCTTCCGGGATGGTTATCATTCCATCAAACGATGGAAAATCACCATTACCGATGTTAAGAATGAGATCTGAAAATCTACCAGCAGACTCATCCCCGCCCAAATGAGCTCTCATATTTTTAGAGAGCTTAAGAATATTAACCTGGGGCCACAAATTAGTTAATGCACGACTTTACTTCGTCAGCTCGGGCTCCTTTTGGCACCACTGGTAGAGTCTGCCGAAAGTCTCCGGCCAGCAAAACTGTTACTCCACCCATTAATTTTGTATCACCCCTTATATCTCTTAGTGATCTGTTTAAGGCTTCAATACCACCTTTATGAGCCATCATTATTTCGTCCCTCACGATTATTTTTGTACTATTTAAAACTTCAGCAAAATTACTTTGTTTGGAGATGTTGCAAATGGGAGTCTCGGCAGTGATTAAATTGAGAGGTAACTTAAAAGTAGCATGAGCAGTTCGAACACCTTCGAGTAATGTTGTAGCTATTCCGGACGACGCCACAGCCAGAGCAATGCCGTGAGTACTTCTTACTTTCGCCAAAGTAAATTAATAAGGAAGTTTTTACCAGTTCCACCTGGTGCGTCTAAGAAGAATATTCGACCGTCATTTGCGTCTACACTCGTGATAATTTTACTGTAAACTTCCTGTTGCTCGTCATTAAAGGATGCTTCATTTTGTCTTACTGCTTCTTCTAAGGCCACTGTATCGTAACTGGTCTCCTTCATGTACTCTCTATTTCCAAATTGTATTGATGGAATTGGCTGAGGTAATCCATACTCTTTAAGAGGACGGCCGCCTAATGATAATACGGCATTATCTAATACCGACAGGCATTTGTTAAATATCAGGTCCGATGAGTGCTCTACATCCACGTCACCTTGCCTTTCCAGTTGTTTTTTAAAGTCCTCAGAAAGGTATTCTTTGTATTTTTCCCAAAGACATAAGGGGTCGGAAACCTGGCAGAACAATAAAATTATAGCAAAAAGCTCTCGAATGATATGCGGTGTTTGACAAAATGCTGCCTCTTCAAGAGCTGACTCCAAATGACGATCATCTTCGAGTAGACCTAGAGCCTTGCACGCGGATTGGAAAGTGGGATGTAAGTGACCATCTACAGCTTTCAACGCTTCAAATGAAATTGGGCCTCTGATCTCATGTAGAAGCATTCGAAGGTGGTAGCATTCTGTATTGTTTGGATGAACAGTATAAACCCTACCTAGAACGTGTTCTTTTTTGACCCCTGACCATCCTTCAACATTCACTCCTCTCTTCCTTTTTGTTCCATTAGGTACTGATAGGTTCAAATTAATACATGTACATCCTCCATCATCCCTTATTTTATCCCCATGGGGTTTAATTTAAAATCCTATTTAAGCGGGCTGTGCGTTGATATGTCAGTCAGTCAGTCAGTCAGTTTCTCCTTTTATATATTTAGATAGATTTCATACAAACTTTCATCCCCTATTTTATCCCCTTGGGGGTAGAATTTATCAAAATCCTATCAAAGCGGACGTCTTCACCATAGTAGCTCCAACCTTTAATTTCAGTTCAATCAGTCGAAAATCTAAGAAGATTTATACAAACTTTCATCCCTTTTTTATCCCCTTAGGGGTGGAATTTGTCAAAATCCTATCTAAGCGGACGTCTTCACCATAGTAGCTCCAATCTTTAATCTCAGTTCAATCAGTCGAAAATCTAAGAAGATTTATACAAACTTTCATCCCCTTTTTATCCCCTTAGGGGTGGAATTTATCAAAATCCTTTCTTAAAGGATGCCTATATCATAGTAGCTATATGCATGCAAAGTCTCAGCCCGATCGGTTTTAAATTGGCAAAGTTTCATACAAACTTTCATCCCCTATTTTACCCCTTGGGGGTAGAATTTATCAAAATCCTTTCTTAGTGCACCTCTACGGTACCTAAGCTACGTCCCTTCCAAATTTCAAGTGCCTACGTTTAGCCGTTTAGGCTGTGCGTTGATATGTCAGTCAGTCAGTCAGTCAGTCAGTCAGTCAGTCAGTCAGTTTCTCCTTTTATATATTTATATAAAGATTACTACAATTAAATGATATGTAATGATAAAAAGTGATTGTAATAGTGTAATGAATGAAACATACTAGTTCAAACGGTTTTCGCCTAACCCGTAAGATACACCTAGGAGGGCTCCAAGCCAAGAACAAAAGGCAAACAAAGGTCAAATATACTTTTGCCGAAATGTCCAAAATAGATAAATATTTCAAAAACGTAATATTGCAGAACGGCTTTAAACCCTCCTCCTCGACTTCCTGAAATTCCTCGACTTCCTCGAAATGGTTTTCAAATTAGTGTAATTTAAAAAATATGAACTATCCCAAGTGCAGCGTATATAAAAAATAGTGTGATTAGTTAGCAAATTTTAATGTTTAATTTTTACCCGGATTAACCCAGATGTATCTGCAATTTAAACACTGGAAAGTAATATCAGCTGACAGCGTATCAGCAGCGAAGTAAAAGTTGTGTAAAACTCCGTCCGATTTTTCAGACGCGTTAGGGCTACGTTACTTTAGTTTGCAGCCTACGGGGGCGTAAAAAATGCAACGCGAAACACTTTTAATCAAATTCCAGCAGCAGCGTCAACGTTGTTTTACTATCAGCACGGGCTAAAAATATCGGATAAGTTTGGTCAGGTTAAACACACAGCAAAATCGGTTTATAAATGACGGAGTTTCGTAGTAACAAATACTTTAAAAAAATGAAAAAAATTGGGAACTTCCTCCTTTTATAAAGCGGGGTAAAAATAGGGTGTCCCGGGGGACGGTTTGGTTTTGTTTTAGTGTTCCTTATCAAATTCTGAAAAACTGAATCCTTAATGTGATGACTCTCCTAGACAAGATGCATTGCGAGAACTTTATTGTTATAGAAAATGCATAGGATTGATTGTACGTCAATTTAATTCTGACAGTTTTCAAATATCGTTTAGGTAACTTTGGAACCTCTGTCTGACTGTTTGTCGGTCTATGAAGACCTGTTTTTTTCTGAAATAGCTTCAGCCGAAATTTATTTTTTATTTTTTAGTGGTTGCACAAAATCTTTATTAGACATTAGTAAATAAGTTATCCTGCCTATTTGCCAAAATATGTTTGGCACGTTCCCCCACCGTTTTTTTTTCTGTAACTCTAAATATTTCAAGATTTATTTCAGTACCATCGTATAGAACCCTATTGGTTAGGTTAGGTAAGGTACAAAAATAAAAGCGGGTTGGCAAATGAAACGGGTGATGGGAAACGATACATTTTGCCAAACATATTTCGCCCATACAAAAGTAACCCCACCCAAATTCTTCGGTATTTATTTGGGCAGCAAAAAAATGGGTCAGCGATTTTGTTTTTCTTTAAAAAAACTAAATTGGTATGTTACATAAGTACTCATGTAGAGTTATAGAAATCGAAAAAAATCGGTTCTCGAGTCGGTTTTTTTGTTATGTTTACAATTTTGAGGATTAGCTGATTAAATAAATGAAAAAATATCAGGGGTCAACACTACAAAAATCGACTTAGTCACAAACTAAGCCCTAGGCTGCTTCGAAAATTTAAAAGTTCTTGAGGGAATAACGGTAATCGAATTCTACGCGGACGAAGTCGTGGACAGAAGCTAGTACTTTATATGGATTTCTATTTATTTATTTTTATTTTTTATATCATAGGAAGGCAATCGAGCACACAGGCCACCTGATGGTAAGTGGAAACTGTGACCCATAGACATTCTCATTCACAAGACCGCAATCCTAAGACTGCAAATGCGTTGCCAACCCTGAGGACTAAGATGGAATGCCTCTATGCTAGTCATTTCACCGGCTGTCTTATCCCCTAACCGGAACACAACAATGCGAACACTGCTGCTTGGCGGTAGGTTAATGGATAAGATGGTGGTACCAACCCGGACGGACCCTGCACAAGGTCCTCCCACCCCCAAAACGTGGATTAACGTTCACGACATCAACTCCGCAATGTTACCGGGTCGCCTCGCCCGCAAGCAAGACGGTGCTGGTCGAGTGCTGGGTCGCTATAATGATCTTTATATGTATTCAGAAACAAAGAGTATTTCATCATCATCATCATGTCAGCCGAAAGACGTCCACTGCTGGACATAGGCCTCCCCCAAGGCTCTCCACTCAGACCGGTCTTGTGCTTTTCGCATCAACCGCGTTCCCGCGATCCTTACAAGGTCGTCACTCCATCTTGTTGGAGGCCTACCTACAGCTCGTTTCCCGGTCCACGGACGCCACTCAAGAACCTTCTGGCCCCATCGGCCCCCGCCCACTGCCACTTAAGTTTAGCTATTCTTTAGTATTCTTAAATAGTATTTATATACAAAGAAAACCCCTTAGACTCAGAAACAAATACTCGCGCTCATCACACAAATATTTAACCTGCCCGGGTATCGAACCCGGGACTGCTAGCATCGTAGGTAGAGTTACCTACTAGGCCAATAGCGTCGTCAAATGCATTAGCATGTACTTAGCGTCTAAGACGTCGTCACGTAAGCCGTCGGGCGGTAGCGTCGAGCGATGACGTTATATAGGTAGTTTACTTAAAGCAATACAATCCATATTAAGTACGCGCTAGCCTAGTTGCTAGTGAACCTGCCCTAAAAAAGAAATGATGCTTAAAGACAAAATATCGAAGCTTATTGTAATAGGCGCAGCCTCCTGTAATTTAACTTGCACCAGGTTGGGGAAACTTATTATTTAGACGTAAACCCCTTCACAAGCTTGACTTATTTCCCTGTAATCTGAGGGGATAGCCTCAGGACCTCAGGTGCGCAGTAAACGCTCCGGTTCGCCCTGCAGCGGCGCGGTTGTGTGGACGCACGCCTTAACTTAGTTTGCCACACTCAGGCACGTTCCTTACAATACAAACCTTTTTTTTTATGTACAAATAAGACCAAAAATATAGTGGAAAAATAACTTTCGATTTTTATTATTAATTAGCCAAATATACTGTCCCACTGCCAGGCAAAGGCCTCCTCCCTTGATTTCCACATCTCTCTGTCTGTGGCAATCTTCAACCTATCTATCCTTCAGAAAAGCGTACAAGTCATCTCACCATCTCCTCTTGGGTCTGCCTCGCCATCTGTAGCCGTCCTGGAGGATGTCAATAGAAAAAGATGGAAGATGTTTCTTATCAGTTATATTGAGATATACTGATCGAAAGTGAGAGGAAGGGTCGGAAGGGGTCGCCCTAGGCGTACTTTTTCGAATCAAATCGGAGAAATACTGGAAAAGAGCCGAATCTTAAGTACGCGAAACCGACATGCGTGCATGACTCGATGTATGAATGTTGAAGAAGTGAAAGAAATTTTTCGAGATCGTAGCAAGTGGGAAGAAGTGATCTCTGCCTACCCCTCTGGGAAACAGGCGTGAATTAATGTATGTATGTTTCTTATCAGGTTGATATGCTCTCCTTTGTTAAGCTGATATTTTTCATTAAAATAATGGGACCTATGGTAACTTTGGAACACTCGATGCGCTACGCCGATTAAGCTTACCTGACCGGTTTTTTTTCTTATTGAACGTGACCAACCAAATAGGGTTTGCCACGTCACTCGTTTCTTACTCATGCTTCCGCTGCACTTCGAATTATAATCAACCCCCGATAGCGTGCTCACTCCTGCCGAGGGGAACTGCCCTTCATCAATATCCTTATTTTTACCGTTTTTGTACATTAAGTTAGGGGAAAATGTCTGCGCCGCTTAGGGTTCTCTGTGTATATTCTGATTTATTTGTTGTGCATCCGTTTATAATAAAGTTATGTATCTTTGTGGGAACAATGGCCTATGTTACGTCAATAAAAAGGCTCAACTAGTAACTCTCCTTCTGTGCTTATACAACAACACAGGGACTAAACACAACAACAACAGGTCAGGTGTTGTAACCCCCGACAACAAGTCACAAAAGGCAAACTTTAAAAAAATCCAACTGGATGATGAACTTGGATGATATCGTCAATATAACCTCGGAAGGCCCAACGTCCTGGACATTTGACAAAGTGACTTTTGACTTTAGTTGACCAACACAAGATTATTTTTCGAACTAACGAAATTTGACGTCTACCTAATAGTGATAGTTTTTCTTTGAGACGTAGGTACTTTCATTTAAGATATTTTTAGTTTTTTTATAACTTGTTGTAAGCGATGGGCTTGCAACCTGTCACTGATACGCTGGTAAACATCTTAGCCTATTTGTGCAAGGTGTGGTTACAGAATTGTCAACAAGTTTTTAAGTTGTGGGTAAATCTGTAGCTCTGCCTACCCCGCTCTGGGATTACAGGCGTGAAGGTATGTATGTATGTATGTATGTAAGGCTGTTGTGGGGGCACGCAATCTATCGAATATATCCTAAAAGGTTCTCTAAATCTAAAACAATTTTTTTAAGAGCTCTCTTGTCACAGGTAGATTCCAACATGATTTTTTACATGATTATGTTTTTGTTTATGTTTTAAGTAGTGTAGGACCTCAGACTGGGTGGAGCGACGAGCTTCGCAAGGTGGCTGGCAAGAGCTGAATGTGAGTGCCCACGAATCGTGCTCGTTGGCGTGCAATGGGAGAGGCCTATGTCCAGCAGTGGACTAATATAGGCTGGTGATGATGATGATGATGATGTTTTACAACTTCGGCGTACTTGCGTACTTTATGTAACTAGGCTACATTACAGCTTTTTTTAAATAATAATTCTTAGTCTTTATAGTACTAAGAGTCTTTATAGTAATAGTACTTTGTAGTACTAAGAGTCTCTGAGTTAAAAACCGCGGAGGGATAGACAGAAGGATACCTAAAAGAGCCCGCATGTGGCCAATTTACTTGTGGGAGGACCTTGTGCAGGGTCCGTCCGGGTTGGTACCACCATCTTATCCATCAACCTACCGCCAAACAGCAGTGTTCGCATTGTTGTGTTCCGGTTTGGGGATAAGATAGCCGGTGAAATGACTAGCATAGAGGCATTCCATCTTGGTCCTCAGGGTTGGCAGTGCATTTGCAGTCTTGTGAATGCGAATGTCTATGGGTCACAGTTTCCTCTTACCATCAGGTGGCCTGTGTGCTCGATTGCCTTCCTATGCCATAAAATAAATAAATAAATCAATATTTTGAATTTTGAATTATGGCGCAACCGTTAAGGGTTCCTTGTCGACTACGGTACCCTAAAAAGGGAAGGTGGACAAAGAGGAGGTTGGCTTACTCCGGGCAGGGTTCCGCTCTGGGGTCCAATTAAAAGTCTTTGTATTGTATTGTATCTGTGTTCTTCGGTGTTCAAGATCTTTACATCAAAATTCATCGAAATCGGTTTCGCGGTTTGGCCGTAAATGCGTAACAAACAGGTTAAGGTAGGTTAGTTTCACATGTATGAATTGTACAATTGGGATCTTCTTCAAAATTACTCACGGTTTTTACATTCTAATTTGAAAGAATAGGTAATTGTAAGAGACCAATTTGATTAATTTTGTGTTTGACCCAATAGTTTTGTTTTAATATGTTTTTTTATTTAGCAGAAAATATATGAATGACATGATTATTTTGAATGTGGATTGGCATATTCTAATAAATCACAACAATCAAATGATATCTAATGATAACAAGTGATTGTAATAGTGTATTAAAACATACTATTCGAAGCGGTTTCCACCTTACCCGTAAAATACACCTAGGAGAGCTTCAAGCCGAAAACGAAAGTCGAACAAAGGTTAAATATACTCCGAAATAGAACCAAACCATCAAGCGCCGCAAATATTCATCATTATTAAATAATTACGAATTTGTGGCACTTGCAGTGGAGACCATGGGTCCTTGGTCAGCAGATATGAAAAGCTTGATGAAGGCTCTGTCATCCCGGCTCATAGACACCTCCGGAGATCCTAGAGCTGGTGCTTACCTCTCCCAAAGGATTGGGCTAGCTATCCAGAGAGATAATGCAGCCAGTGTCATAGGGACCCATGCCGCGAGCGGACCTGCTAGAGGGGGTGTTCTTTTTATAGTGTTGATTATTATTTACATCTTTAATATTTGAGTAGCTTAGTTTTATTGTAATTTGAGTAGCTTAGTTTAATTTTAATTTAATAAGTTTAGTTTTAACTTTTAATTGTAGTACCTACCTATGTTAATATCTGAATAATTGGAATAAATTTAATCCGAAATAGATAAATATTTCCAAAATTGAATAATGCACTACGGCTTTTCAACCCTATTCCTCGAAATGGTTTTCGAATTACAGTAGAAAAATATGAATAAATAATCCCAATTGTGTATTCATGATGACGTGATTCGAGTTCTCGCTGTGTGGGAGCGCCGCGTGGGACGAGTGTAGCAAGGGGCAACAATTAGTGTGGAACAAGCAGTTTAATTTACAATCGTTGGACTGTTATGACTGACAGGGTTTAGTTCCCGAGCCACTGCACATCAATTAACATTGTAACTCGGGCCGGTAGTAAAGTTGATTTAACCCGGGTGTGCATGAAGCAAGTAATATTGATCGGGTATATAACCATATCGTTGTTGATCTGCGGGGTTATTACGACGTAGCTATGCATTTCAGTTTACGATGAGAGAAAAGGACAGAGCTATATAACTGCTATAGCTCTGTCCTTTACGCTCACCGTAAAATGAACTAACTGCATAGTTACGTCATAATAATCCCCCTGCTATCGTAGTGTCAACGTTTCGATAGCTCTTATTTACTTGACAGTAATGGCGGCTGACGTCAAAACATACCGTAACAGGTCAAATACGATATTGTTATAACTGCCGGGAATAGAGCGGCAAAAACGATATCGTATTTAACCAGTTATGGTATTGTTATAGTAGTTTATGCAACAGTTGTATAAGAGAGGTCAAAAAAGACGAGTGGTGTGGTTACGATGTGAGCCGCAGGCGAACATCGTAAAGCAAGACGCCACGAGTATTTTTTGACTTAGTTATACACCGTTGCATACAATACTTTTTCTACGACTAGGTTTCAAATAAAATGCAAAATTAAATTAATATACCTAGGTTAGAATACTAACGAACGAAGCACAGAACAACAAACGAGCGAGAAACATTCGAAAACAACAAAATATGTGTCATGGTTAACTTTGTTTTTAAATTGATGTGCACTTGCCAGGTTTCATATTAAAAAAAAAAGTTGCACAATCGATTTAACTTGTGAAATAGGGACTAAAAAACACCTAATGATTTGAGAAATGAATTCTTTTACCTGATTGGTCGATTTTAATATAGCTGCGTTCTGGTTAGTTGATACCAAATAAAATGTTTTTTTTAAAGAGTTAAATTAGTAAAAGAGTTTACATACCAAAAAGAACCTAACGTTCCGATTGACAGTCAATGTGTATTGTGATTGGTGGTTTAATTTGGTGAAGTATTTTGATTGGTCAAATTAACCTAGGTGTAAGCTTTGGCAGCTAGGCATATCGTTTTGGCTCAAAAAAGTACAAGTGCTGTTAAGGGGAATAGACTAGATAGACTTTTCTACGGAATGTTCTGCGGACATATTATCTATATTCTTATATTAGTGTTCGTGACTATATAAATGACAGATAAAAGTACAGGAGTAGGAAAAGTATATAAGAGCTATCAAAGCGATGACAATACGATAACAGCTCAAACACGATATGGTTTTTACTGTTTTGAAAAGAGGCACTGTACAATTATTTCCACTTTGACACTCGGGGCATTTCGGTTTTAATCGTTAAGGTTCGAGTTTTCACATAAAGTTTATAAAATCTTAGAATTTACTCACATGAAATATTAAAAATAGTCAAAATTTATTGCAAGTTTACAGTGAAGCCATTAAAATGCGGAGACGAATTTTTAGCTGAGGAAGAGAAGCTGGATGTTTTTATTGACAGCTTTATAATCAATGTCTCTAATTCAGACAGTGAAAGGGATTGAACGTGTATGGTTTCATGATTAATTATAAAATTATACAATTATATTATCGTAAATAACGTTTTTAAAGAAGTAAATTCTCTTGTACTAATTTAATATTTGTGTTTTTAGTAATGTGATAAATAAATCATGCCACATCTGCGTTATTTGCAGGTCTACTGTGAAAAATTACATTGTAGCAGGTGAATTATATTACTTACTGTTTTAGACTGTTAAGTGCACACTATGATATTATGAATATGCAGCAATGTAGCGTGTCTCGTGTCATTTGCAGTTCCGATCTCTCCCGATGAATGTCGAAAATTGCCGAGTGTCAAAGTCCAATTAATCGTACAGTCCGTGAGCTCAGAAACCCCATTGGGTTTCGGGGGAAATCGGTAGGATTCGTGTAGTAGAAAATTACAATTTTGTTTTTGACTTAGTAGCATAGCAACCCATCACGCGAAGAGGACACTCGTTGCGTTTTCATTTATTTATATTGAGCAGTTAAAACCATCACTTACTTAATAATTAAGTTAAACAGGGTATTTCTTGAAAAAGCCAATCACGAGATTTATTTTATAATGTTGCATAAATATTTTTTCATCGAAACTGATAGTTTTAAGAAAAGTGTTGATTGTAAATATTTTAATAAGGTACTCGACCGAGTTATAGAAGCAACAAGGATTTCTAAAAGTACATTAAAAAAATACAATACATGAATATAGTTTCTAAGAATCCACGGGTGGGTATAACATCTTTATACACTTTTCTTCTATTTAAATTAACGATGGAAGAGTTCAAAAACGCTGATATTGTTTTATTTGTATTGTGTCAAAAAGTCATATCGTATTAAAATTAGAAGAAGATAAATAAGCGTAATATTATTACACACATACATCACACATAAACTCACACCTTCATTCCCAGAGCAGCGCGTAGGCAGAGCTACAGACTTACCAACAAAACCACTCCAAAAAACTTGTTAATAATTCTGTAACCACATTTTACACAATCAGGCTAAGATGGTCACCGGTGTATAGTGACAGGTTGCAAGCCCATCGCCTAACAGTACTACAAGCCTTTTTTATTTTACGGTAACTTCGAAAAGTTTTGCAAGTTGATAACAGAACACAACCGCATATCAAGATCGCGTGTCATCGTCAATACCCGAAGTATGCTTCTGAAATCCGATTTAGGAGCTCCCGGTCTGTACTGTAGTATGTTTTCGTATACAGCGTGTCCCAGAACTTGACGTGAATATTAAGGGTAACCTGTCGATGTTTCGAAAAACATTTGTCTGCTGTTTCGTTTGGCCGAATTTTTATTTGTCCGAAAAACATTTTTCTCGAAGCCTATTAACTGATTGGTTGGTTGGTTAAAGGTTAAAGAGGTTAGGTTAGTTTTATAACAATCAAGGAAAGTTGAACGGTTTTAGAGAAAAATAATTTTCGGCCAAATGAAAATTCGGACAAACAAAACAGCCGACAAAAGTTTTTAGACCGACTTAAGATAGGTAGTGAGTGTGGTTAAGGTTTGAATGATACTTACCTGTAAAGAACGCTTCCTTGCGATAAATTACCCTTGGTTCCTTGGCGTTGGCTGAAAATTGTAAATAGCTATAATTTGTGTTTCCGAAACGTAATCTAGTCCTCAATAACGTAAAAATGTGCTGGATACACCTTAAATTCAAAATAAATCGTGACAGCAACTACAAACTGTCGGTTAGTTTTAGGCACTCAGCAAACTCGGAACCAATTTACTGCGAACTTTGTTATTAAAACAATTTATGTAGCATAAATTATTATTAACATATTTTGTTTAGGGAAGTTGTTTCATGTTAATAGCGTTTCATTTTCATAAATGTTTTATAAACTTGTAATTTCGCACCGATAATAAATCACTTTTGGGCATTCTCATAGTACTCACAAGGCTTAGCCCATTCATTGTTTTTAAACGCACATTAAACCTATATCATTTAAATATTCTTGGTCTTGACACATTCTGTAAGATTCAGATACTTAACAAAATAAATATAAAAACAAGTTGCCCTAGGCACTATTCATAACAGTAACGTAACCGATGAGCGATTATCGTCACTGACTGTCAAAAAACTTCAATCAAGAAACTGTCAAAATGTATGGAATTGACATACGTCAATCATGCACCTTTTCGATAAAGGTGCAATAAAAGGTTAATTTAAAAAACAAGTAAGTAGGTAAATACTTTTCGTTGTTTTTTTCAACAATTCTACAAAAATCACTTAATGCATGTAATTTTTCTTCAAATCAAATCTAATTAAATCAAATTTATTCACTTGAGAAACGGATACAATGGCTTTTTTTAACATAGAAAAAAAGGCCAGCACTCTCGCTGGCAACACCAGCCTCCAAATATAAATAAAATAATAAAAATAAAAAAGACTTTTATATCTCGCATTCATAAATGAAATTACATGCCGTTAAAAAGTACATTATTTTTGATATATTTCAGTGTTACATTTTAGATATTATATTAATTATTTTATTTGAAAGTTCTCCACCAATGGTAAAATAATTTCATTTTTAAAAGTTAAAACCTTAATATTTAAGAAAATATTCAATTTTTGAATTTATTAAAAAGTGGTCAAATACGTATTATACGTAAAAATACTAATCTCTAACTACTCTAAACTAATCTAATTCTTATTCCCGATCATTTCAGTTTGCATTTGGTACTGAGGTAAAAATAGTGTACTTACATATTCATTTTAATTTTAATTTTCATGACCTTTTCGTGCTTACCTCCTTAGCCTTTCAAATAATATGGTATGTTAATGTTAGGTACTACTTGTAATTATACTTACTGTTTGCTTATTGATTCCTTACTTTACTGGACACTTTGGTCACTGCTGTCATGGCAAAATTACACACCGTTTCCTAAAAAAAAACTAGACCGGTATAAAGGAAGTTTTTTGTGATTTTATATTACCGTCGAGTTGTGGTAACTACACCCTGAATAGCGAATGATGTTATACCAAACATAACACTTTTATACACCTCAATCGAAGTTAAATTAGATTTTTAAGTAGGTAAACTTACAATTAATTTTGATGGATTAAACGTGAGACCGCACCGCTGCCTAAAGGCGTCAAAAAAGGCGCCATGTTGTTACTATGCCCCCGTCTTTTGTTTACGCAACGACACTGTATTTTACGCTGCGGTGGAATCGCACCTTTAACATGTAGAAAGTACCTTAACTTGTTCTTTTTTTAAACTTGTGTATGAAAAATATTCACCAAGAGACGACTTAATCGTCAATATAGTCATTGATTAAAATTCCGCCGTTAAACTTTTCAAAAAATGCATCTGAACGTGTCATAAAAAATAATTTCGAAGACGGGATTACGTCAATTGAATACTTGCCCTATCGATTGCATTTATTAGGTTTCTTACGGAGCAAGAATGTTACAGCAGACGGTTGCACTGAAGACCTGAGCCTCCGGCGAGACTTGACTGAACTTGATTTCCTGTTTAGAACTTTCCATGTCAATCACGGGGACTTGTGTCCGGCAGAAAGGGTCTCCGTTGGCTAAACACATTTTTAAGGGAAGGCGAGATTTCCGACAAGAGGACCTGTGATGTGAGTTGTGGCACTCAGGAAGCTTTTACAGCTTTTCAGGAAGGCTGAGCTGGATGAGGTAAATGTCTTTTTATCCAGTTTCAGTTTTTCTTGGCAGCTGGCAATCTCTTTGCGTTTTTCTGGTGCGGTGCCAGGAGAGTTGTCAGTTTTAGGCATGTATGAAACTTTCAGTTTTAATTTTCCACCACACTTCATTGTACAAAATACAATATTTACAAAAGAGGAGTTTACAAAGACGAACCAAAAGCTGTAAAAAAATGGTTAGGCTCCGGTTTCATTACGCCACACATTGCGGCATACTGGTTGCCCTCCCATAGGTATTAATCAGCATGCCGAACTCAAATTAGCCAGTTGAACCATCATCATTATCAAACATCCTTTCAGGTTCCTCCCCCATAGTTCCTTTGTCACAAGAGCCGCAGTGCAGCTTCCATCCCATATCCCTAAAGGTCTATTCACACCTTTCACAACCACACCTTTTCGCAGCAACAAAATGCATTATAAGTCAATTTCTTCTAACTAGGTTAGGTTAGGTTAGGTTAGAGCTGTGACCACGTAATGAAGGCCGTTAGAAATGTTTATTTATTTAATTTATAAACCTTATAGTAAATTTGTCAAGATCGTAGCACAAGTACAATTGGTTTTTATGCTAAACATTACACACCCCGACATTTTGTAGTTACCAAAACGCAACTGCCAGTAGCCTCTGCATGACTACTTTTTGACACTGTGAGGTGGCGTGGTTGTGGTACGTGTGAACGGACCCTAACTTAAAATCTTCTGCCCAACTTATTGGTAGTCTACAAAACGCTACGTCTCCCGGGAGGGTAAACAGTAAGTTGCAGATTATTTACCTAATGGGGCCGCAACGATAGGTGAAAACCATAGCTATAACACATTAAGAGGTCACAAAGTTTTTGTTAGAGTGCACTTCAACCATGACCCTAACTGCTAACCTTGGTGATCGTGTCTCGGTCAACGTGACATGTACTGGGTGTCCCAGAAACCGACGTCAACCCGCCTAGGGCTGATAGAGCAGCTCATAAGCTATTTAACCCCCATGTACGTTCAGCAATTGTTATTAATTTCCGAGATATTGATCATTTAAATCGGATTTTTTTCCATTTTTCTTTATGTCCGTGATACGAAAAACCTCTAAATTAATGTATTAATTCATATTTTTTTCAGTGTTTTCTTGCATGATTAAAATCACTGAAAGAAGGAAGTTGTTACAGATACATGTCATTTTTTTTTCATTAGAACTGTTTGAGTAATTGATGTTGAATTGATTGATAGAGTAAAAGATTCATATAATAGGTTAAAAGCATTGAATAATTTCCAAAACTATTTATAAAGTGGCCTCTTGTGCAGAATACTAAAAGGTTCAATGAATGTAAGCAGGAAGGAAGAAACCTGCTGCTACGGCTGCCATACTGCCCTCCTAAGCATATACGCAGTATGTCAGATAAAATTCCTGTAGCAATTTACTTGTGGGAGGACCTTGTGCAGGGTCCGTCCGGGTTGGTACTACCATCTTATCCATTAACCTACCGCCAAGCAGCAGTGTTTGCATTGTTGTGTTCCGGTTTGGGGATAAGACAGCCGGTGAAGTGACTAGCATAGAGGCATTCCATCTTTAGTCCTCAGGGTTGGCAGTGCATTTGCAGTCTTGTGAATGCGAATGTCTATGGGTCAAAGTTTCCACTTAGCATAAGGTGGCCTGTGTGCTAGATTGCCTTCCTAAGCCATAACAAAAATAAAAAAGGTGTATGAATGTAAGCAGGAAGTAGACGCAGGGCCTTACAAACCTGTTGCCATGGTTCTTGCTAAAGAGAGAAGGCGCCTACAAGTTAATTGATACTCAACCTAGCTACTACTGCGCGGTGGGGAGCGCGAACCGCAGCAGGCGCTTATTTTGACATGTTTCAAGTGTTTAAACACCCTTAGCAACCAAATGATGTAGTCTGTGAGCACTTAGAAGAGGCTTCGTTTTAGTACTTCTCTCTCACTCGCTCTCATACGATCTTATTAAAAGCGAGAAATACTGAATCATTACGATTGTGTCATGTCCGTCCCTTTTTTTTCTTTAATTAAAATTATCTTCATTATTAGTAAGGTCACACATTTTTATAAAGAGCGCGAGGTTCCTAAGTCTTTGATGTTTTTTTTATATATGTGTTAATTTATCGTTGTCAAAAGTACCCATAGACAAGCATATAGAGCTTAGTTTGGGAGTAGGCCAATTTGTGTGGAATTTATTTCATTTGTTTATTATATTGTAGAGCAAATAAAAATGAATCGCCGAAACTGGACTGCACTAAACTGTACGACTTTTATTGTTTTCTCAACTTTATTGTCAGGGCAGTGTACGTATAAAAGAGAAGAAACATCCACCGGGAATGTCGAGAATTTGCTGCGGGGTGAAGCCGTTGGCGGGCCGCTACTCGTAAATAAATCCTCATATCTACATCTACTGGACCGATTTGAAAAAATCTCTCACCATTAGAATCCTACATTATCCCCAAAGATCATAGGCTATGTTTTATTTTTCGCCGCGGACGAAGTCACGAGCAACGGCTAGTTATATACAAAATTTAAATTCTATTTGCAACGTTGCGGGTGATCCTACCACCCTACAATGAATACGTGCCCAAACGCACTCGACGGGCTTTTATAATTCAATTATTATTTCAAATTTCGAAAGTAATTGGAACTTGTTTGTTTGTTGATATTATTAATTATATTAAAAAGTACTACAACCACAAACCAACACTATCAAAAGTTGCTAGTATTAAATTAGGTCATGTGCAATAAAGAGTTCGCGTACATACTTGCGTGCCGTTTAAAAATTAAAACCAACATTTGTAATGGATCGAGTTGACGCAAGCGCACTAACTAGGTGGGTGATTGTCAGCGTCAGGCGATCCAAGCTGATTGAAGCAACTGAAGCTATGGTATTTTATCAAAATGTTTCAATAAGATAACAGGTCAAAAACTATATGGTTTTGAACGCCTATGACCTCGGCCCTGATTAAAACGTTGGTTATGTATCGAAACACGCCGTCTACAGTTAAATGAAATCATTACACAACACCTTTATTATCTTTACCATGATCCGGCTACATTTTCGAATTCAAATTCCATTGGTGCAGACAAGTAATAATATATTTTAATTTCACTCTGAGATAAGCAAAACGTCTTCATTATATATTTATACTATCGAACCGCTTTCGCTTCACTTCGGTTTGTGAGTTTTCTGTAACACCTATACGTAAGTCAGAATATATTATACCCGCATAAAAAACTTCCGTGAAAAATATCTAACTGATGGTGAAAACCGTACGAAAATCCGTTTAGCAGGTTTTGAGATTATTGCGAAAATACAGACAGACGCGGCGGGGACTTTGTTTTATAATATGTAGTGGCTAGCTATTGCCTGCAGCTTCGTCCGCGTAGAACTTATTTATCGCTATTTCCTCGAGCACAATCCTATTTTACGGAAAATAAAAATGTACTTGTCCGAGACTCAAGCTATCTCTATTCTAAATTTAAACTAAAACGGCTCAGCGGTTAAGCTTTATAGCTTAACAAACATACACAGGGTTACTTTAAAATTTATATTATTAGTGTGGAACACAATTGTAGGTTAGGGTTAATAAAATTGCAAAAAAGTTTTATCAATGAATCGCGGGCACATTTGGGGTGCGTAAAGTAAAGAAGAGCATTTCTAAAAAAGTTTGTACATTTCATTTACGACTTCGATTTGCAAAAAAAATTGCAGGTTGGTAGGGTGAATGAAGCTGAGCCTAAATAACATAGTCTCCCAAAATGTCCTCATACATTTGTATGAAACTTTCCTTTTTTGTTACTAACTTTCTTTGGTTCATGGTAACAAAAAAGGAAAGTTTCATACAAATGTATGAGGACATTTTGGGAGACTATGTTATTTAGGCTCAGCTTCATTCACTCTACCAACCTGCAATTTTTTTTGCAAATTAAAGTCGTGAATGAAATGTACAAACTTTTTTAGAAATGCTCAGAATAAACACATTTAAATCTCCAATATTTAGCTCCGGGCGCGTATCGTTTCACCAAACAGCATTATAATCACTAAACATATTATAAGATCACAATTAAAACTTTTAAATCAATGTCATTTTTAGGGTTCCGTAGTCAAATTAGGAACCCTTATAGTTTCTCCATGTCCGTCCGTCCGTCCGTTCGTCCGTCCGCAGCCTAGCTCAGAGACTCTTAGTACTAGAAACCTGTAATTTGGCATGAATATACATGTACATATTAGTCACGCCAACAAAGTGTAAAAATCAAATATCTTCAACGAAAGCGCATATATTATAACGAATTTTAAAGGAAAACTATCACGGCTAAGTACTAAGACATATTCATAAAAAAAATCGCCTAAGACAGCACCAAACCACTTTAAATAGAAAATTAGTACATACTTATGTACTTGTTGTTTTTTAAGATATTTTTTGTGAAGTAACGGCTTCGGAACCCTACACTGAGCTTGGTCAGACATGCTCTTAACGGTTTTTTATAATAAAATGTACCGTTTCAAACCATTCTACTTCAGTTAATCAGGGGTTCTTACTCTAAACTAAACTACTCTTTCTAGCAAACTAAAATTGTCCCGAGCGCTCGTAGGCAGGTTATACAACGTTAGATGCCAATTTAGGCGACTGCATCGTCGACGACACCGATGACCAAAATACATATACTGAAGTGTTAATAATGCTCAGGTGAGACAATTTGGGCTGGTTAGGAAAAATCTGTCAGCGAATTGAAAATAAATGTCATGACTTAGGTACCTCGCTGAAGTCGGAATAATACGACAATATCTAAAGTCGACAGCAGAGCGCCTATGCAAATGCCACTAACGTTTTTCTTTTCTACCACTCACAATGTACGGGATGACATCTTCATGCGTTGCAATAAACCACGTGGTCAACTATGCCCTCCTACGGAAAAAAGGCACATCTACTTTAATAATTGTATTGCACTTCCAACCTTAACCCCTGATATATGCCTGATATATTCAATATGCTTCTTTGAATTAATTGCACTTGTGCCTTTTCTCCGTAGGAGGGCAGAACTGTCGTCCGTCCCCTACATTTTGAGTGATAGAAAAGAACGTTAGTAGCATTTGCATTTTGGCTACACGGCCTCAGTTTAACTAATTTGACGACGTGCTTTTTTCCTGGAAAGTTCTTATTAAATTTCTCACAGCATTTTGTACAGTTCCTACACATTTTACTCATTCGTTTTCTATCTTAAGCTCAATTATAACCACTTACACGATGGTTCAGTAAATGACGCAAACAAGTTTAATATACCTAACATTTTTTGACTAAAAATGCGAGTGAACTTTCACGAACCAAATCCATCATAGTTTTTCTGTTGCCTAGACAAATTGCATTCGGCGAACGAAATCGTTACCGAAAAGCTACCGGACGATCGCGTCGAGCGCTTATGTAGATGGCATACATTCAGAGATTTGTCGAAAATCGTTTACGTTATTCTCTAGGGTCTGAATGATGGTAATGGTAGTTAATCAAGCGGCCAACACATTGCTGCGAAGCTGACATTCTTGCTTACAAAACTATACACGAGAAGTGGCTGAATCTGAGTGTTAATCCATCAACTATGAAACAATAGACACTCGTGGCTAGTTAATATTTATTTTTATTGTACCTAGTCACTTGATAGCGAAATGCACCGTTACCTTAATCAGAAACTGCGACCAATGTAAGAACGTTGGCCACACTTTTATGGTGACCGCAAGAACTGAGGCGCTATTGTCTAACACACTCGCAATTGGCTTCAAAGCGAAACAATGTTTTCATTTTGTTTGCAAACAAGCCTTCGATTTTCAAAATTGCAAGTGCATTAGAAAATAGCCCCTCAGGTCATCCACTTAGGGTAGGTAATCATCCAGGCTCTCGCGAGCTAATTCAACTTTGCCTTCTTTATAGTAAACTATAACTTTAGCTTGAATGGGAACGAAGCACCAATCACTGCTGATAATGATAACGTATTTATGCAGTTTGATTTGAGAAGGCGTATTTAGTGAGAAACTTACGATACTACATGCTGGACGCTGCTCAATTGGAAACATCCATGAAATCCACCTAGGCACCTATCCATCCATCCATCCATCCAAAAAACAAATATGAGTTCATACTGGCCTTTACCCAATTAGGGGTCCATATTTCAATTAAAGAAGACTAACAATAATTATAATACTAACAACAATAATTTAAATAAACTTACTACATTCATACATACATTAAATCACGCGTGTTTCCCAGAGGGGTAGGCCGAGACCACTTCTTTCCACTTGCTACGATCTTGACAAATTTCTTTCGCTTCTTCCACATTCATACATCGAGTCATGCACGCACGTCGGTTTCGGGTACTTAAGATTCGGCCCTTTTCCAGTATTTCTCCGATTTGATTCGAAAAAGTACGCCTAGGGCGGCCCCTTCCGACCCTTCCACTTGCACTTCGATCTGTATATGTAAACTTACTAACAACTATTAAACAATTTTTTGAAATGTACCTAAGAAATATGGAATAAATGGCTTATTATTATTATTATTTATACTGGCCAGTACTATTTGAACATTTGGTATATACTAGGGATCAATTAAATTTCAGCCAACCCTCGTACTTAGGTTCATAATATACTTACCAACCACTTGGAGCGTGTTTGTCAAGCACTTGCAATGGTTTGATTCAGTTGATAATACATCAGAAGCATTCCATCTTAGTCCTCAGGGTTGGCAACGCATTTGCAGTCTTAGGATTGCGGTCTTGTGAATGCGAATGTCTATGGGTCACAGTTTCCACTTACCATCAGGTGGCCTGTGTGCTCTTTTGCCATTGCCTTCCTATGATATAAAAAAAAAAAAAAAAAACATCGCTGTCGAAAGAAAGGTAACCCGCACCAAGGATTCTTAAACGTAACCGTTTTATTTACCGCAAAAAATATATGGGCTTAAAAAAAACATCACATAATTTTATTCTTGTAGATTTTTTTAACTTTGAGCTACACATTTATTCATTATTTACATATTGACTCTTATTCCTACGTCATAAATGTCATAATCATTTAACAATAAGCAACAATGCAACCGCAACATTTAAACGCTCCTTACGCGTTGATTGGTTTTAATTCAAGCACTTAGCAATTAAAATACAAATAGTACTTAATACAAATACAATTTGACTTATAAGTTAGTAGCGTGTAGGTAGGTACAATAAAGGAAATTTAATAATAATATAATGTTATAACATATAAAACGACACAATTTATTTATTCTATCTGATTCTATTATATTCCTTCACCGCTTTGTCAAGAGCGGTTATTGTGTTTAGTTAATACCTACGCCCCATTTATTAATAAATTAAGTTTATTTTGGTGGACCTTAGATCCCCGAAAATTAAAAATAACACTGAATTCGAGTCCCGAATTCAATTGTGAAAAAAATATCAGGGCATTCTCGACGCTCTGTATAAAATTCAACCCCAACGAAAAATTTCATAAACTAAAACGCTGTAGGCGCTAATAAAACAGCGCTTTGGGCTCGATGATTAAATGTTCATAGCCAATGTATAAATATATAAGTGGGAATGGATGAACGTTCGTTCGACGGGTTTAGACAGGGTCACTGGGATGACCATATTCCATCATTAATAGAGATGGTTTCAATTTATTTACTTTCCTATTACTCTACATTACTTACGCGGTACTTTTACAATTTCACTTATCAATGACTGCAGACAGCCGTGAACTCACTTATTTCTCTAAAAGTAAGAAAATACTAGGCTACTGTACCCTTACCATGAGTTACAATTACCGTACTCGCTAGCGAGTCGAATGCTCTGTCCCTCGCACTCTATAAGAATATTGTGAGGGACAAGGCATTCGACTCACTAGCGTGTACGGTAATTGTAACTCTGGTTAGGGTACTGAGACTCAGCTCTATGTATTTTTGACTCTTACAAGAAGACGCAGTATTTACTGAAGTTATTACACAACGAGTGTTTAAAACATTGAAATAAAATAAAACAGCAAAGGCAGAAAGGTCACAGTTTTATCCCTAGTGGATTATCACGAGTTCTTAACGTACAAGTGCTAAAGAAATCTGCTTTGCCACAAATACTTAGGAGTACCCAGCCAGTGCTGCTAAGGATCGTATAATAAACTGATATTGGTTGAGAGGCCCATCTCAAGCCTCGTGAAAGTATACATCGAGTCATAGCGAATATTTTTTGAGATGTCTCAGGGGCAAAAAGAACCGATCAAAGTGCGTTTTTCATATAAACTAGGCTATTTCGAAGCCTTGGTTCCTTTCCCGCGTTTGTTTTCAGTGAGGTTTAATGGTGGATACTCCGAAAATCAATAGAGGAGGTTGAAAGTTTTTTAGATACCTAACTTATCGTACAATCAGTTAACACCACAGCGAGAGAGTTTTTGACATCTTTTGGATTTCCTAACATTTTATTCCCATTTTAGATGTTTTTTCTGAACATGCAGATTCCGGCGTTAACCGCAGATTCTATCAGTTGGGTATCCTAGGCACTCTGGAAAACATCCCCTGGCGAGGAACCAATAATGCTTCGAAATAGCCTCTGTAGTATGAAAAACGCACTCTGACCCGTTTTTACATACATACATACATACATACCTTCACGCCTGTAATCCCAGAGTGGTGTAGGCAGAGCTACAGAATTACCTACCCGTTTTTATTGCCGTGTATATCAGTTTATTAATCGGCCCTGAGATTAGATTATGTTTAAGAGTAGTTTACATTGGTAAGATTTGTGTATCCTTTGACTTGACAGCGTCTCGGTGGCAAGCGAGGGAGTAATGCAAAACCACGGTTCATACAATAGACGCAATGTAATTAACATGAATATGTATACATCTTGCGCAGATAGACACAGAGTGGCGGGTGGTAAAGCTGATTATAGGATACGCTTTATTTTGGCATTTCCTCTTTACAAATAAATAATTATTTCAATAAAATGTTGAATTTCCTAACAAACGTGTTGCAGACAAATTAACACTGATATTAATTAATGCATTCCTTATAATAAATATTATACACATATGCAGTCGCTGAAAAACAATGATTTAATAAAATAACCGAACTTAGACAATTAATTTGGTAATGGAACCTCGAATGTCGTCGTACATAAGCACCTACACCTAGCCAGAGTAAACGCGCTCATAAAAACAGCTGTTCGACGTTTATAATTTCGCCATGTTGCAATTGCAACCAAAAGTATGTGAGATAGTAGGCGATTCGTACCGCACTCAGCCCCATATCCAAATTGAAATGATCAATTTCTTAAATATCTTTTTTAACGCTAGCAACGCATTTAAAAAAGGTTATTTTCAGAGCAATTCTTTTTTTAATGGCACTTTTATACGCTAATATGTGCTCTACCAAACTTCGTAACTTAAGTCGTACTCGACTACTACTTAGTTAAGTGCTAAGTAGTATACATACTACTCACGAGCAAGACTTGGCACTAAAAAGTGTGTCAAAACCAGGGACCGGAAAACCCCTTTATTTGATTAACCCTGTCGATAGGCTAACCCTATCCTATGGTTACCCTATGATTACGTTACCTTAACGTTAGGGCGAACCCCTTTGAATTAGTTAACCGTATCCATAGAGTTTACCAAGTTCACAAGGGGTTGCGGTAGTTTAATATTTAAGCACTTAGCATTGACTGGGTATTACCACAGTCATCGCGTCTCTCTTTTTTGCGCATTCGGGCGAAATCTAGCCGTCTCGTTTAAGCGGCTACTACCTGCCGCTACCAATTGTTAGGTAATGCAATAAAAATTCAAATCTCTTGCGCATAGAGATTAAATCAGCTTTAAACCGTTCGATTAAGTTTGAATAGGGTAACAGACGATGGGGTATTGGAATAGGGTTAGCTCTTAGTCGAATTAACCGTATCGTTTTGTTTCCCTTTCAATGAACTAATTCGACGATAAGCTTAGCGCATCTTTCGGGTTTGTAAAAACAAGTCGATCAAATACCATATCGAAAACCCCTTTCGCGCTAATCGGTTCGGTCCCTGGTGAAAACTACAGCAGCTAGGGGTTTTTTATGATCCTGATGAAAATTATGCTTAGATGATAAAGTTTTTTGGTTAATTTACTCGATAATGCAATCAGCACCCTATAAGATATGCAATTTATTTCTATGTCCCTGTACAATTCGTAGGATTATCTTTTTTAATCCAATAGTTATTTAACTATCTCTTCTAAATTTATCGTAAAATTTAATAGCCAAATAGAAGTATAATATTGTTGACAAAGACTAAAGGTATCTTTACACGTGTCCCTAACAATACGTAAACATCTCTCGCACGTTGCATTATTTTATATATTTACGCATTATGCAAGTTAAATATTTAAAATTATAACCGTTTAACATGTAGATAATCCAAAACGGTGTATGCTGCCAAATTTATGAAGTAACTCGATGTTACAAATCAAATTCAGTAACATATACATACAACTGATTGGTAATGCTAATGTGATATGAATACCTACATTCCTTGATAAAGGGTAAACAAAACCCCGTCACAAATATAAAAATCTGACGTCACACTAACAACAAAAAACTGCCAGAAGTTGAAAATGTATACAATACGAAAATATTTTCCACAGTTTAAGAACAAAATTATTCGTGGAGGCTATTAGACTCGTATAACTATTTTAATGCGCTATCGTGAAATCTGGCTTACTTAGGTATTCATGCACCTTGCCACTCCGTTAATATATAAACCATGGCCCACGAAATAGCTACCGGGATCAGCGATCCCAACAACCCAAAATGACCTTTAAACGCTTTAATTGATATGTCGCATTCGATCGGTAATCGAAACGATAAATAACAGCTACACTAACTTATTGGTACGTAATCGGGCTTTAATTTTCATTTATTCGCTCCTGATTTCGCTATGTTATAAATAAAACGCTACTTTGGTGATAAAAATCTTTGGATATCGAGGTGAAAACAAAGAAATCAATGGCACTAATTACGCGTAATACAGTTACACGAAAGCGTAATTTACATATTAAGTTATCTATGATAATACCGACGCGGGGCAAGCGCGTCGTGCAGTGGTTGCGTAGGGTAGGTACTAGCGGGCGCGCATGTGGGGAGCGAGCAGCAGCGCGGCGGGGAGCAGCGCGGCGGGCAGCAGCGCAGGCAGCGCACGAGGCGCGGCGCCGGGCCGGCCCGCTGCCTGGACGCGGTCGGCCCGCGACGCACCCTCACCCGGCTCTCGCGCACGCGCATACCCCTTGCGCTCGCCCTGCACGCTCTCCTCATTACTGCGCCAGTACACCGTCGCGATTGTGGCCAGGCACTGCGCAACATACAATAAACCAAATTAGCTCTAACGAGAATCTATTGTTCTGATGTCTGCAATTAGGACTCGTAATTTTACCCATTATTTATTTAATATGACGAATAATGGTGTTACCATTTAGTATGTGCATTAATTACTATTTCACGTACAGGAGCGTATTTCTTAAGTATTATTAATGATTATACTATAATGTGGGTTTATGATTAGGAAGCTTGAAATTTTAATATGGTTAACATAATGGAATTAACAAAATAACCATACAATTGACTACAATACAAATAGGTACAATTTATTGAACACCTCACAAAAAACTTAAAGTAATGGGGAATTGATTTTATAAATGGTCCATTTTCCCAATTAATAACGACTTTAAACGTAATTACCTATTCCAATTATGTCAAGACCGTTGCATCGATTTATAGACAAAACTTAGTAAAATATAATTGTACCGTTTAAGTAACTACCTACTTCCACCAGCAAGTACATTACAAATTTGAAATCAAGTTTCCATTTAGCTGTAAAAATATAATAGACCCTGTGTGAGATAAATTAGAAGTATAAACACTCTTATTCATAAACGGTAAAGTGTGCTCAAAATATGCTTTGTTCTTATCTGTGACATTTTGCATCTGTCGGAAAGTAACAAAACATATTTTGACTAAAATAAAATAGGTCAATAGTGGCAAGGTATTGTGTGGCAATATCGGAGAAGATACTATTGATGGTCTAATAAAACAAGGTCTTCTCTTCCGAAAAGGGAAACTACGTCATCACACAGTTGGCACTTTGGTTACCACTATCCATAAATAAAGACGATTTATATTACGAAACAGTTAACGATTTAATATAAATAATAAATTCGTCTCTGTTACTTCACGACCATATCATGAATGTACTTAATTAAGTATGCATGACTAAAAGTATTTTGAAATTAGCGCGATTATTAAGTTTGAAAACTTTCATGGGTACGTGTTGGCCACGTGTCCAATCACGTGACCACTGCTTTTCGGAAAACAATACCAGACGAGTATATTCTTATACCATGATAATGTTAAGAATAAACCTCTTTCTGTCGATTGTTCAATTGGAATACATATAGAGATTTATATTTGTATGTATGTAGTCAATTACATTGTATAGCTACGTGTATTCATTCTTTACACTTTTTCGCATGTTATCTTTCATAAAAAAAAATAAGTTACCGGTAGTAAGTCAAATCAGTTTATTTTTGAGTCGTTAGTGTATTATATCGGCATTTTATGATGACGAACTTCGGTATCCTTACGACTTTGCGATCAACAGACGTCTAAGGTGACAAGTGTGCTTAAACCGCCTGTAGGCACAATTGACAAGATTTCATATTTTCAAGACTTTAATTTTATTCGTTTTATAGATACTGTTTGGAAGGAGGAAGACACTAATAGTTTTATTTTTTCCCTAGGATGTATAATTATTTTATTATTAATTTATTAAGATGTTCTTATTCTAAAAGGGCGTAACTTCATTTCTACGACACAATGGACAAATTACGTTAGTCCAATCTGTATAAAAAAAAGTTTATCTTTTTAATAATGGCGGTCAACCGATCTCAAGTATCTATCCATCTGTCAATAGTATCAATGTCAAACATGAAGTATGACAGCTGTTTTTCTCGTGAAAAAGGCAATGGTATTATATCTATTCAGGCATAGTATTGGTAAAACTCGTTTTTTTTTAACTTACTTGTAATTTTGTCAATTAAGAAAAATAAATTTATATAAATATTTTGCCGTGTTCAGGAGGCAAAACCCTTTCGATTCGTATAGTAATTTGCAGGTGTCACCAAAATGAAATGTTGTCAATTATGCCGTTACGCGTTTTGCGCGCTGATGCGAAGTCCTTGTGTAAAGAAGGTCATGTACTCGTTTGTATAAATATAACATGTTGCATCGACAAAACATTTCCACACTTATTGAACCGTAGCGAAGATCTTCCACTAGCAGCTGATTGAATAATCGTCCTAAAAAAGTATAATGGATCCAACCTATTAAATCCAACGCGATCCTTGAGCTGCTTCCGAGAACAACTAATTGATCGGAGGCCAAGTTTTGTTCGCTTATTAAACTGTTCCCAATTATTATAGTACCGTGTTACATTAGGCAGAGCACTTATTATTCGTCATATTTTGTTTCCTTAAATCTGACAGTATTTATTGTATGGAAACTTCCTTTATAATTAGAGTATTTAGTGACTGCGTAGAGAGGTACAATCTGGGACATTCGCGGTCGTCCATTTAAGAAAAATTTGGCTTGTTTGTTGCAGTTAGCTAATCCTACAGCGCTCAGGTGTCAGGCGTACCGGGTTTAAGGAAACGTTCCTATGGTCATCTGGCGAAATATTTCATTACAAATCTCGTTGGAGCCTTAAATCGGGTCTTGCTTAGCTATAGGTATAAACGTAATATTTGCATATCTTCTCAGTGAGACGTTTTCTTCACACGCGCCTTTATAGGAACACTTTCAGTAGTTTCTTTCTTTAGAACATTCTAGATGATCAGTGATTCTTCTATAATATGTCCACTTTCGATCGAAAGGTTATTTAAAATTTAATTGCCTAGATGACGCGCCACTACTTTTATTTTTACGCATTTTTAACAAAACTTATTATCCACGTAATTCGAAATTGACGTTCATACATACATACATACATATCCTCACGCCTGTAATCCCAGAGTAGGGTAGGCAGAGTTACAGAATTACCTACAACTTCAAAAACTTGTTGATAATTCTGTGACCACATTCTGCACAAATAGGCTAAGATGTTTACCAGAGTATTAGTGACAGGTAGCAAGCCCATCGCCTAATAGTACTACAAGCCTTTATTCCCTTAGTCGCCTCTTACGACATCCACGGGAAGACATGGAGTGGCACTATTCTAACCCGGCAACCACACAGGGTCCATCGCCTAATAGTACTACAAGCCTTTATTCCCTTAGTCGCCTCTTACGACATCCACGGGAAGACATGGAGTGGCACTATTCTAACCCGGCAACCACACAGGGTACGTCTTTTTTTATAGTTTTGGCGGCAATTGACGTTCAATTGCCGCCAAAACTATAAAAAAGACGTAGAACGAAGTTTTATTTTTAATTTCAAGAATGGAACGTACCATGCATGCTCTTTCTAATTAGTTGACCAAGCTGCCAGTAACAAAATATCAAATGAGGTAAAAACTCTTTTAATAGTTAAAGCAATTTTAGAATAAGGCTTTTTTAATATTTCATGAAATCATGAGTTTTTTAATGAAGCTGCTTAATTCTGGCATAGTTATTAGATTTTGAATCTATATCTTTTTATGCACAATGACAGCTCATTTTGTGCTTATCCTATTTATATGGGATAATTCTTATATGACCACATTAACCACCACTATATTATGAAAAGGTAAGTATATATTATACTCTGCCCATTGAAACAAGTTACAGTGGCGTACTCTCTTTTGCACGTCACGTATGAAAATGAAAGGGACAAGAGCATTGGTTCACCTCTAATGTTAGGAATGTTAGGACGACTTCTTGCCGCTGCCGTATAATATTAACTCCTAATTACTTTGCTGACTATAGTAGGGACACCGAGTGATGGCACTTGACACATCTGAAAATAGTGTTGTGAAACACTCCATTTAACTAAATGGAGTGTTTTCGTGAGTCGATTGTGTGACTGGCAGAAGAGTCTTCAGAGGTACCGTTAGCGTGGACCGTATTTAACTAAATGGAGTGTTTCACAACACTATTGTCAGATGTGTCAAGTGCCATCACTCGGTGTCCCTACTGTAATTCCGTAACGAACTACGTCACTTTTCTTATATTTACTAATTTCGCTGGATAAATTACGTATAGTTGTTTAAAAAGCTAATTTTGTTTAGTACAGTCAGCTGCAGAGAAAAGGATACCCCCCCTCCTGGTAAGGATTGTTTTTTTTTCAAAAACCTGTGGTTAGATTTAAATGATTTTGAGTTTATTGTGTAGACAATAGTAAAATCTTCAATTCACCGAAATATGATATAAATTTAAGCTGACTGTACCTATCAGGGCCTTTATTCTACTCTCAACTCTATCCTTATAGCATCGCTATTGTTTACGATTCGGTTCACTTTATTGTTAACTTAATATTATGACCTCTAATAACGTTACGAATATGACATCACGAAAAAAAACAGAATAGAGGCTCTAGGTCGGCTAGCATCAGTTGTCCGCGATTTGTTTATTACTATATTCCTATCTAACTAGTCTTTAATAGGAGAAACGCAAGTGACTAGTACCAAGAATAACATGTGTTAGCCCCACGTACGGCCCTAGCCATGATGCATTATACTGAGTGCCAAATACGAGTAGCATGGCAATACAGGACATTGACACCCCTCTACCAAGAAAACGCAGTTAGTAATAATTAATTAATAAGTAGAAAAACAAATTATTAATAAATTAACATTTATTGAGGTCCCTTTATGAGGGCTCCAGAGCCTGTGTCAGGATCAATGGGGCATACTCGGCCTGGTTTAACATCTCTAAAGGTGTTAGACAGGGCTGTGTTGCCTCACCATGGCTGTTCAATCTATTCATGGACAGTTGTATGTGGGATTTGAAAGAGTATGATAAGGGTTTGCGTGTGCAAGAGTTGCTAATCAAATGCCTCTTATATGCCGATGATCAAGTTATACTTGCCCCATCGGTACTTGAGTTGCAGGAGATGGTGACAGTGATGAATGAGGGATTTAAGCAAAAGGGGATGAAAGTAAATGTTGCCAAGACCAAGATCATGGTGATAGAGAAGGATGAAGAGATGACTGAGTGCTAGTGAATGTTGGGTATGGCAGGACAAGCATGTAAGTCGTGTAAATGCAGTTGAAATGCGCTCTTTGCGTAGTATGTGTGGTGTGAAACTTATTGATAGAGTTAGAAATGAAAAAATCAGAGAGAAGTGTGGAATAAAAGAAGATGTAGTGACTAAGATTGAAAATGGCATGCTTCGATGGTTCGGTCATTTGGAAAGGATGGATGAGGGACGATTGACGAAAGAGATATACAGATCGAAAGTGTGTGGAAGGGTTGGAAGGGGCCGCCCTAGGCGTACTTTTTCGAATCAAATCGGAGAAATACTGGAAAAGGGCCGAATCTTAAGTACCCGAAACCGACGTGCGTGCATGACTCGATGTATGAATGTTGAAGAAGCGAAGGAAATTTGTCAGGATCGTAGCAAGTGGAAAGAAGTGGTCTCTGCCTACCCCTCTGGGAAACAGGCGTGATTTAATGTATGTATGTATGTAACATTTATTTAAATAGACTTCTTAATATCCTAAATATAACAAATATATTGACTTAAGACTTGGTTTTATATTTTTATAACGGCATTTTAATATAAAACTCTTGTTTGTACAGTTAGTTATGTGTACATTTTTAAACGAAAAATATACAAAATAGGTACAAATAATAATGTACGTGTAAAAAAAGAACTACATAATAAATAGCCAATGACAAATTTTACTCAATTTCTTGTTTTTTTTGTTACCACACTTCTCGTTTCACCCTATACCACAGTACTCTAGCGATATTGTTTTTTTTTCTATTTATGAATGGTTTAGCGATACATTGCTAATGAATAAGGATATCGGGATACAGACGGGGTCAATGTAATATATTATATTGCCACCTTATCTGGCACACGGTATAGGCTAACTAGCGTTTCTATTCGTTTATTTTTCAACTAATCTTGTCACTGGTAGATCACGTGACTCTTCGTATCACGTCATCGACCAGTGACGCGATTGGTTTAAAACCCAAAACGAATAGAAATGAAAGTTAGCGTAACGTATCTTCGCTAGGACCTCAGGAGGAGAAAATACTCGTGTAAAATAGAGTAAAATGGCAATTACTTCACCGATGTATCAACGTCCTTACTTTTAATTTCAAGTCGCCCCTCCTGAAGTGCTTCGGTTTGACTTTGAAGTCGAGCAGTTGGCTGGTGACCTCGAGGCCGTCTTCGCCGCGCTCGTGCGCAGGCGGCGGCAGCGAGGCGGGCGGCGCGGGCTCGCCGTTCACATACCAGGCCAGCCGCGTGGCGGGCCGCGACCGCCCCGACGTGCAGTTCACCTGCACGCGGTCGCCGATCTGGTACCGGACCCGGGAGCCCGTGATCGTCGGGCCGTGCTCCGGGAGAGCTGAACCATATCATCATCATCAAGATCGGGAGAATTGTACTTAGAAACACATATCGTTTATTTTAGTATTAAGAAAAACTGCACATTCAAAGATTTTTAGAATTCCGTAGTACTGTGCAAAAGGTTTTAAAAAGTATTCTGGGTTTGGGCACAGAATAAGTAATAGTGCAAGGTTCGGGTGAATGAGGTTAGTTAATAGTTAGACCAGCATAAGAGCGAGTGAAATAAAAATACAAACACGAATGATATGCTAAAAGCTAGAGCACTGAATTTATGAATGTGAAATATACAAAAATAAGTAGGAATAATATATATTTTTAAATAATTAGGTAATTTTTCTCTAAAAAAGGTTTGTAAAAAGGTCCGTCTGTCTGCCCATTTGTCCATCTGTCCTCTGCAATTTAACTCAAAGACTTGGTACAAACATAGCCGGAATTTTTCATGGTTGTTACACCGTGGCCCAATAATACGTTGACAAAATTAAAAAGTAAAACATTTGAAAATGGAACACTCTACGAGTTCATTTGTTTTTCTATTTCATTTTTACACAGTTGACGATTTGGAAGAGAAAGCTTGTTTAAATTATTTAATTAAATATAGATTGTTGTGTCTTCGCAACGCAATAATTTCCTTACACGAATCTGGAACTGCTTGTTGCCAGTTGTGCCACTAAACACAAAAGTGTAGACGCTCTGAAAGCAACACTTACCAAAAGGTGGGCAAAAAAATAACCTTGGAGGAGCTGCGGCATATCGTTGATAATTTTATCAACCGTTTGCATTTGTGTATTAAAGCTAAAGGAGGATAGTTAGAAGACAATTGGCTTTTTTTATTCAAAAACATTGTAGTTTTAAGTTTAAATGTCATATTCTAAAAGTGTAAGTAATAAAAACATGTTCTTACAAATCTTTGTCAACGTAATTTTGGGTCACCCTGAATATATTTAATCACGCCGATAAAATAGTAAAATAAAACCTTGAAAAGAAAAAATATCGGGTACATACACGTAAAACCGGTATTATTTTTTACTCGTCGATTTCACTGTGTTGAGGTTTCGTAGAATAGCTCTTCCAAAAAATTTAGTTGGGAGAATGTGAAACATTTTTTAAATCATCTAGGTTTAGTAATTGAAGGCAGTTAAGGTATTATTATTTATATTTAGGGCTAGCTATCCAGAGAGGTAATGCAGCCAGTGTCATAGGGACCATGCCGCAAGCGGACCTGCTAGAGGGGGTGTTCTTTTTATAGTGTTGATTATTATTAACATATTTAATATTTTAGTAGCTTAGTTTTATTTTAATTTAAAGAAGTTTAAGTGGGATCTGTGGCCCATAGATATTTGTTATCTCAAGACTAACATCTCATGATTGCAATCCTAAGACTGCGACTGCTTCGCCAACTCATCATCATGTTATGGTCATGTTAAAGCAGGCTCACCGACGACGGTGATGTCGGCGTGGTCGGACACAGTGGGGAAGAGCGGACCCTCGCCCGAGACCTCGCAGCGGTAGCGCCCGCCCGTCTCCAGCACCGCCGGGAACAGCGTCACGTTCGCGCCGTTCGGACTCGATCTCTGCAATCACAGACAAACTCAATAACATTTCGAACCTTAAAACAATAGTGACATAATTCAAAATTTCAGCTTTTAAACTTCAAGTCTTAAATTTATTATTATAGAGACCGGAATCGAAATTTCAAATTTCTGAATTAGGTCACTATTGTTCTGTAGGTGCGATTTATAGCAAACTCCCCACCTCTGAGATTTGTTTTGAGGCGCTAGACCTACAATAAGTTTGCACAATATTTTTATTGCGCAATATAATTGAATCGCCCCTTGTCCTTAAACGATCAATATAATCAGGCAATAATATTGACGGGCTAACCAGAGACTATAAAATATTGCAGGCCATTGACCCTACACGGTGCAATGGAAAAGCATTAAACCCTGTCAAACTTTTCCTATTTTATTTCTAAATCTAATCGGTCAATAATACGATTAATTCCACAATATATCATATTGCTAAATATAATTGGTCGCTAAGGGCTGGCCGTGTACGCTGAAAGTAAGAAAGTTGCAATTAATTATTTTTGGATTCAGATGATCTCCCCTTATCTTGTTCCTTCATCAGCTGTACGATCAAACCATGCAAACCCACAGTGACTGTTCTCAAGGACTGATGAGTCTGTAATAACCGTCCCCATATCCAAAGAACATTCTTAACTGAGAACGAAACCAACAACTTTGATATTCTGTGAATCCATTCATAGACTTAATTAAGGTCTAGTAGTGAATCTAAACTAAAACTACATTGTGATGTGAGTGAGCCAATTCTATTTCCAGAACGACTTGCCAGAGTCGACCAACTTCCTAAACAACTCGTTTGTCACGTTGCATGATTGCGATATTTGCGACCCTAGATTGAGCCTGTTTCAAAGCTTACAGTCATCGGACACGAACAGTCCAACGAAGTTCCATCAAATCTGTCTGAACAAGAAAGAAGAAGAAGCGGCTGGTGGAGAGGTGAAGTATTTGTTCTGTTCTGTTCTTAGAGTCTTGGGTGTTTTCTATGTATTTAAGTATGTATTTATCTATGAACGTAAGTTTATCGTTGCCTAGTACCCATAGTACAAGCCTAGAGCTTTATTTTGGGCTAGGTCAATTTGTGTGAGATTGTCCCCTGATATTTGATATTATTGATATTACTTTAAATTATAATTTTATGTACGCTGACAATTATAAATAGTCACTCCACTTAAGTTTATGAATAGATTCATAACGTTTTAACTCTAAGCCTAAATTATATTGTATGCCTGGAATTGACAACTGTTGGATATAATATATTTTTCGGGTGGCGGTCTAGTCGCATAACAACTAATTGTCATAATATCGATTGTCATAACACTTTACGCATAAAGTTGATGCTCATATATTTTTTTTGGCATAAATTATACTAGGCATAATTGTTCCTTGTCATAATTGTACGGAGTCATAATTGGTTTAATCATAATGTAGAAAGGCATACATTTATTAAGTCAAAATATTAATATAATACAAAGTTAGTGCCAAAACCGACTCGGATCGCGGATAGGTTAGGGTTATTTTTTTATAAAAGAGCGGAAAAAGTTTATTTATAAAGCCATACCATTATAAAGTATGGTTAAATAATTTTATGCGCATCAAATTTATGCGCGTTACACAATATGTTCTTAAACATTATGATTAAAAACTTTATGCGCATAAATGTATGACAATTTACAGTTATGCGCAATGATGAGTATGACGAATCCTTGTATGCCCATCAAAAATATAACTTTAAACTTTATGCAACCCGACCCCTACCCATATTTTTCATCTCACTAGCTCGGAAAGCCCTTTTTGTTTGTTTGATATCTATTGAGAAAATCGCTTTTTATCCACAAGTGAGGGAAGAGTTTTGACATTTGAAGGCAGCTTAAGTGATATTTGACAGCTAACCAAACGTAAAACCTTACAAGTGCTGAATTTTTAACATCACAATTAATGAATTGCATCGAGTAAAAAACACTAAGTAAATACAGTCTTACTTACTACTTTATTTTAATTCATAAATATCAGCATTCAAAATTAACCTTCATTCTTGTTTTAAAAACGGATAAAATGTTCTGACAGTCCAAATAAGTCGATGTGTAAACAAAACGCATCCGAAATAATAAAAAAAAAACTTACGTCAAAACTTTTCTATTAAGCCGTCAACGTTAAAATATTCGCATGTTTTTCTAGTTTGTTTTGTTATTAAAAATTAGTGATTCGAGTGATAAAGACTTATTAACACCCGTGGAATTACAGGAAACCGTGCAAAATGCGGAATTGAGCGTACAGTACAAACCATTTTCTTAGTTTCCTCGCTGTAGTGAAGTGAAAAGTTTTGTGTTATACACGGGTGAAAAGTTATTTTACGTCTCGTGACTTGAAACACTTGCTACGCTCAGGATTCTATTTTTGAACCACTCGCTTCGCTCGTGGTCAATCATAGAATCCTTTCGCTAGCTCGTGTTTCAAATGAACACTCGCAGGTAAAATACAACTTTCCCCACTTGTATAACAAATAACTATTGTAATCCATCCATTTCTACACAGTTCACAATAAATATTTTCTTATTCTTAGAACCATCTACGCAAAAAAACAGATCAATTCAAGCATTAGTAGGTACTGCCATACATTTATAAACTCCCTAAGGTTTTCCACAATGATCGGTTCTCTGCTGCTGTCATCCAGCGGTTTCCTCCTACCTTTATCAGATCGGTCCACCTTATGGAAGGCCTGCCAACACTTCGTCTCCCAGTTCGCGGTCGCCACCTAGGAACCTTCCCGTTCCAACGGCTATCGGATCTACGAGCAATGTGCCCGGCCCACTGCTACTGAAGGTTGGCAAATCGGTGAGCTATGTCAGTTACTTTAGTCATGCTGGGTGTCTCCATGCGAGATCGAATCAGGAGATCCGCAGGAAAACTAAAGTTACTGACATGTAAACTCTAAACTAATATACAAAGGCGAACTTATCCCAAAATGGAATCTCTTGCAGCTAACCCTGAAGTGGAATTACCCTGGATCGAATATTGAAGTAGATAAGTAACTCAATTCGCGATCCATAATATCGTTTGCCCTAATGTTTATTTCGTATAAAATCATTTTGCATACCTAACACCCTTTTAGACAGACATTACGCGGAAAAACCATTACGGATTCCGATATAACCCATGAAAATAATATTATTGTATTTTTTGGATTCTAATTGTGACAAAAAAACAAGATTGTGAAATACTTATGAGCTGGCGCGGCACGAGTATGAAACTATGAAACAAAGAAACGGGCGTCGAGTGCTGGCGCGGGCAGCGCAGGCGAGGCCAAATGAAAGAAACTAGGGAATACTACCTCCTCGCACCGCAGTGAGACTGTGTTTGCACCTGAACCTCTTCACGGCTTAATATCCGCTCTAGTTTTATATTGTTTCCACTTGGAAAGACCTAAGCAAACTCGGCTCGGCCGGATTAATCTAATTATACCTATGTCTACCTTTACCCGCACACGTTTGTGCAGCTGCTTACATGAAATTGAACGTGGGCGAACCTTGTTTTTTGTTCTGTGACAATACCGTTTAATCGAATCGTTTATTAAATAAGACACGATATCATATAAGACTATTGTATAATAATAAACGTAAGTGCGATTGATAGGAATTAGCGATTTCTGACCCTGTAGCGGTTCGTATCGAGCGCTCGGGCGGACTAGAAAAATATTTAACTCGTAGGCAAATGGTAGAGGTCCATATTGATATCGAGAACTTAATGTGGATATCCCGCCTACGCCTGAAACCAGCACCAAAATAAAATACTTGTGTATTTTTTAGCACGCAATCCTTTTCACAGAAGTTCTTCCGAGTGGGAATCTCCTGCCCCCGCAAAGGATGTAGCCGTACTGAGTTCAAAGATGATAAGCATGTAATTTAGCCACTTTGTGACCATTATATATAGCGAGTTATCGAGCAAGTGACAGGTGGGGTAGATTTTCTATATCAATTTGCCTTTGTTATTATATAATTGACAGTTAAGGCAGCCATTTATGTTCTCGCACTGCTTAGCTACACCGCACACTAGCGGCACGCAGCCTAAGGCTGTCTATCCACTTGAGCGGAATGACAATAGGAGAGCTGTGCTGAGCGAGGCTAGGAAAAAAATATCGTATTGGTAGATATTTTCCTCGCCCACCGCTCTGCTGCCTCGCTTCGCTCCTATGGGCAGGCAATCAGCCTTAGGCTACCTACGTATCTACCAGAGCTGTGCGAGACAGCATAGCGGTGCGCGAGGAAAAAAACATCCAATCAACCTTTCACAGCTCTAGTTCATACCCAGCCTTCGGAATAGTAAAACATTATGTACCTCGACGTCCACGCCTGGCAGCAGGAACTTGCGGCGCTGCTCGCTGTCGCGCGGCACGTGGCGGAAGAACTCCTTGCCGTCCTTGTACCACTTGACGGAGTAGAGCACGTCGGCGGGCCCCAGCTGCCAGCGGCAGCCCAGTGCCGCGCGCGTGCCCAGCGGCACGTGCGCCGGCACGCGCAGCTCCAGCAGCTCCAAGCACGTCACCTCTGCGACAACATCAACGGAACAATCAGCCAGCGCAGAGGACAATACAACCTTACATACTATATACGACGACGACGCTAGAGGTCCTGGGTTCAAATCCCAGTAAGGGCAGATACCTATTTGTGTGATGAGCGCGAATATTTGTTCCTGAGTCATGGATGTCTTCTATGTATTTAAGTATATCGTCGCTGGAAAGCAATAATGCTGTAACCCGCACCTCCTACCAAAATCGTTTTTTTGCATATTTTTACTTCATAATTTTTTCTGCGTCGAATGGCCTATGTCTCGTGTTTCTACGATGAAAAATAAAAACTTTACAGCATTCGTTATTTGTGATAATTATTGGAGAACAAATAAATGTAGTAACCCGCTTAAATTCCGGTATTTTTTGTCGAAATGAGACTTACAGCAATACAAGGTAAGAAAATTAATCTCTGGAACATTGTACAGCGTTTTTGCTTTCATAACTAATTTGGTCTTATTTTTTTAAATCAGTAAGTAATTTCGGACCAAAATTGTTGTAGTGGCTGTTATTTAGTTACAGCAATTTAAAACGCCCTTTCATTTGGTTGTTAAATTACACCACGACATTTCCCTTTTGGGTTACAGCATTCTTTCGGGGGAAAAAAAAGAAAAAAAATGCTGTAACCCGCAAAAATCACCCTTAACCCATTTTATATCAAATTTGAGTATTCAGTTTAACAAAACTATTTATTTTAATAATATTTGCAAAATGGGACCGAAAAGCCTATTGCCGTTTAGAAGTTATGATATTTTTATTTTTTTTGCGTTTGTAATTTCGCTCTAGTATAAAGTTTGGTTTTTGAGGGTTACAGCATTATTGATTTCTAGCGACGATATATTTTTCTATATAAGTATTTATATCGTTGTCTAGTACCCATAGTACAAGCCTAGAGCTTAGTTTGGGACTAAATCAATTGGTGTGACATTGTCTCCTGATATTTATTTATTTATTATTATTATTTATTAATTTTAAGAGACCAATTTCATTAATTTTGTATTTGACCTAATAGTTTTGTTTTAATATGTTTATTTATTTAGCAGACATTTTATGGATGACATGATTATTTTAAAATTGAGTTAGCATTTTCTAATAAATTACAACAATTAAATGATATCTAATGATAAAAAGTGATTGTTATGGTGTAATAAAACATACTAATTCAAGCGGTTTTCGCCTAACCCGTAAGCATTGTCTCCTGATATTTATTTATTTATATACAGGATGTTCAAGTACGTAAATATTAAAACATAGAAAAGCCTCTTTTAAACCAACCCTGTTTTTAGTACCTAAGCTATTTCGCACTCGTCTTAAAATGATCAAAGTTTGAACTCGCATTACAGCACAGCGTGTTCTATCTAGGTACCTTTATACTTGAATTTTATTCGCCTGTAGGTAGCGTGTTATGAAGGCAAAAATCCATTAAACGCCACGTCAAATAATTTCCCATGTGACGCGCGCTCGCGGCCCGTAAAAGAGGCACTATTGCCCGCGCCCAGCGGTGGATAATATTACTTTACGACCCGCGGGGCCGCACAAATGTAAGTAAATTGGTGAATAAAGACAAACAGCGCGCAAAATGCCAATATTAGAAGTACACTCCAGCTGGCGACTGCGACAACGGCGGTCTGCCTTATTTGCGACAAACTTTAATGCTTTCGCAACGATACTGCAACGTTGTTTTCTAGCTCCCCGAGGAGAAATACTGCATTCGCTTTCCACGAGTCAAGGATTACATCGGTTAACTAGAACTGGCGCAACCACACTTCTACTTAGTACTGTTTCTATATTACCTATATTTATTTATCTACTACGAAATTAATAATAAATAAATATATAAAATAAAATAAAACTAATTGTCAAATTTAAAAAAAACGGCATTCACTACCGCACACAGTTACTACAGGTAGAGGTTAGTGTTTCATTTTCAAAATTTGCAATGTTTAATAAATTCGCTAGCATTCTTGCTCCTATGAGTCTAAAAAATCAGTAATCGAAGTTATAATAAAATTAATTGTTATTTAACAGTTGCACACTTTGACCATTTTTTGAATAAATTTTCATGACTATGCAATTCTCCAAAGGCAGAAAAATGGTGATGACGGTCGAATCATTTGTGTTTAATTGTTGTTGCTTCACAAAATAAACAATTATACAAATTTAATAAATGTATAATTATTTATTGCGGACTATAAATATAAATATAATTCGATTAAAACGTTAACACTAACATTCGAGTAGCATTCTGTATGCTTATTGCTTACGTCAGTAATTCCATAATTGAATCATTCGTTCCGAATTCTGAATGCCTACTGGGACGCAACTGGCAGGTTAGCGTGTGAGTTTGCCTAAATGTGTACAATATGCAAAATAAAAGGTTCATAAAACAATCTAAACTCCACTTTATTCTTATAATCCGTTACACGAGATATCTGTACCTATAACGATGGCATTTTTAACTTTTTCAATGGCGGCAGGCATAGTTTACAACGCACTAAGCATACAATACAACAAGGCTTTAGAATGCTGTTAAGAGTTCCAAAGTGGTGCAGTGCATCGGAAATGTTTGCCGAGATGCACATGAACGGTTTCCACGCGGTAATGCGTGTAAAAATTACGTCTTTGATGGGTCGTGTCAGGGGTAGTCATAATGGCATTCTGAAGGTGATTGCTGGTAGATTTAGCTGCCCGATTTTGTGGTATTGGATTGGACTGGTCAGGACTGCTCTGACGTACGTCAAGTAATCATGTCATGGCAGTCAGTATATCTATCTCCCTATGTATCTATTAGATACCGAAACCAATTTTGTAATTACTAACTTAGCTTTTAAGTTTCTAGATGTTACTAACAATATATGAAGGGTCCCCAGAAAGAACATGTCTAGTCACTCTTTGAAATGAACTATTACGTACACCTTAGATTCAGATAAAAATCTTCATATAACTTGTATATTTTCACTCTTAAAAAAACCTCTACACGAAAATTACGTACAAAATGACACGTTTCCTAACTTTCAAATCGCGATATCTCAAAAAGTTACTAATGTGACTAGACATGTTCTTTCCGTGGACCCTTCATATGGACCTGGTCTGAAATAAATCATTAGAATTTGAATAGTGTGTAACTTATCAGCTTGTAAGCCAATAGGTATTCAATTTCAGTTGATGAAGCATGTTTCAATAGATGATTGTGTTGCTGCCACTTGTATGTATAAGCGGAAATCGAGCAAAGTGAGTTGTCAGCGCCGCGCCGGCTGAGGGCCGCTTAGCTCGATAGTGCACGTTCCACGGCGCGCCACTTAGATACCAGACCGACAACACTCTGCCTTGCAGTTGACTGGATGGCACATGTATACTTGGACGTACGTTCAATATAAATGTGTTCATATTCTGGAATTGACAACATTTCATTTTGGTGACACCTGCAAATTACTATACGAATCGAAAGGGTTTTGCCTCCTGAACACGGCAAAATATTTATATAAATTTATTTTTCTTTATTGACAAAATTACAAGTAAGTTAAAAAAAAAAAGAGTTTTACCAATACTATGCCTGAATAGATATAATACCATTGCCTTTTTCACGAGAAAAACAGCTGTCATACTTCATGTTTGACATTGATACTATTGACAGATGGATAGATACTTGAGATCGGTTGACCGCCATTATTAAAAAGATAAACTTTTTTTTATACAGATTGGACTAACGTAATTTGTCCATTGTGTCGTAGAAATGAAGTTACGCCCTTTTAGAATAAGAACATCTTAATAAATTAATAATAAAATAATTATACATCCTAGGGAAAAAATAAAACTATTAGTGTCTTCCTCCTTCCAAACAGTATCTATAAAACGAATAAAATTAAAGTCTTGAAAATATGAAATCTTGTCAATTATGATATTATTCAGCATCTATTGCGATGTTGTTCAGGATTATTATTTTTTTGTTAAGGAAGCCAAAGGTGTACAGTTAACAGCGAAAATAAGTGATTTCTGCACCTTGTCGCTTTCAATCGTTTCACGAATCTGTACAACATTTCAAACACAACGTTAAAGTGACAATGAACACAAATGATCACTTATTTATACTTCTGACTGTACGGAAAGGTAGTCGTCTTTACCAATATCATTAACACCTTAATAAACTCCTTAAGCAAAATAACACATTGCAAAGTTAAGAGTATATTTGGGACTAGTGTAAAGGGCTTTCATATGCTGTAATATTTACGTCAAGGTCTGGGACACCTGTATGTATACTAATAAACAAAGTGCGGTATAACTTATTTATTTTTAATTATGCTATTTAAAGACACAAACAAGAGAACAGGCGATTGCTCCCGGAAAAAACACTGATCATCAATGTAAACTGACACAATTCTTGGTTACTCGGTTATTAATTAACGTCCCTTATAAATAAACATTTAATTTCCATCCAGCCAAACGATACTTAATAAAGCGATGATTGGTCCTGCGGGTATTCCGGAACTGTGTCCAATATAAATTATAAGCAGAAAAAACTCGTTAGCGTAGGAAATGTGAAATAACGAAAGGTTAAAGTTAAAATATACCGATATTCCGAAATAAAACTCCGAGACGTACATGAGATATAAAAATCGCAAAACGTAAACATACGCGTTATTCGTCCAGAATACATAATGTGGTAGGTAGGATGCGATCCGTAAACCATGTTTTGGATTCTGGGCAAATACGTTAGTAAATCATTATAAAATTGGAATCTGGCAGATACTTAAATACCTATGTACACAGCGAGAAAAGTGTAAAAGTGTAATTCAAATTCAAACAGCTCTGTGACAATGGTGAATTAATGTTTAATGTTTATTTGGGCACAAAGGGTACAAGTAAAGAAACAATATTACAGAAAAACTTACATAACACATTGACCTGTGAAGTTGCCACAATTAACTAATACAGTAAAGAGTAACACGTCAAAAAAGTGTGCTTACATAATATTAAATTTAATTACAGACAACACTTAATCCCTGCAAAGGGGGCTAGCAAGAATAGCTGGTACGTTAGTTGGTACGTTAGTTGATTAATCAGGTATCAGCATCTCAACTCAAAAGATGGTTGGCTACCGACGGTGATTACACTATTTATAATTGCATTTACAGCGACGGACCAGTCTTCTCCCAGAGGTTTCCGAAGTCCTTTTTTGAAAAAAGAAACCATTTTTATTAGTTCACATTAATTGTTTAATACATTACAACAAATGTCTTTCCCGTCAGTGAAAATTGCGCGTACAACGATCTTTTCAGGTTTGTTAAAAAAGGGGTGTCCCGGGCTGGATTAAGAAAAGCTCAATTAAACTTCAGGAGGTCACCGATCCGGTTTCAATCTTCCCTTATCCTTTGATAACTTAACGTTTGTAGTTAAGTAAGTTAAGTAGAAATTTGCCCCTGACGGTAGGCGCGGAGCAATCTGCCCAAACGCAGGAGCAAGAAATGGAGGTGGTGGAGCTTACCAACACGGTGGAAAGGGCCGATAACGGACCAAACTCACTGCCTGGTGAGCCCCACTCCGCCAACGACAACTTGCCCAGGAAACTGGCAGGTTCAGCGAAGGGCCGATACAAAGCTCTAAAGGGATTGGGGATACCGCCCTCCGAGGCGGTAGAACTTGCCCAAAAGAGCTTCGCGGAACTTAAGAGGTTGGGGTACAAGTTCGGGTCCCCACACTCCAAACCGCAGCAAAAGCCGGTAAAACGGCTCCGCTCGGAAGAGGAATCACCACAGGGGCATGCACCTAAAGCCCCGAAGGTGAGTGGGACCCCTCCTACACCCCCTACACCGCCTCCCCCAACCTCTACGCCCCTAGCCTACAACGAGGTCCTAAGCCTCATCCGAGTCGGCATCATCAACCCCACTCCGATGACGGACGCACAACTGGGGTTACTCTGCGACACCATCGTGCAGAGTATAACCGGCTTGGAGAAGGGCGAAGGACCGAAGTTTAAGGGCTATTCATTCAAGCCAGGTTGGTTGCTGGTAACTTGCAGCGACCAACGGTCTAAGACCTGGCTTGAAGGGATTATACCAACCCTAAAACCATGGCCGGAAGCGAACCTCACCACACTACGTGAGAGCGAACTCCCGAGGCCAAACATAGGGTTGGTATACATCCCAGACACGGACGCCACCAAGATCCGGCAGACCCTGTCTCTACTCAGTGTGCAGAACCAGGGGCTGCACACTGAGTACTGGAAGGTGCTTCACTCAAAGGTCGAGAAGGGAGGGGTGACGCTAACCCTTTCCCTCGACGACCTATCTGTGGAGTCCCTCCGGAAGTCCGGTCTAAAGGCCAGTCTTGGCCTACGAGAGGTCCAATTCAGACTAAAGGGCCCTGCCACAGGGGCCCAACAGTCATCAATGGACCATCCTCACACCCCAGCACCGACAGCCACAACATCTGGTCCCCACGCTCCCCGCCCCCAGCTGGACCAACCAGGGCCATCCAGGCCCAATACGTCCATTCCGCTGGCCCCTACACCCGCTCGCAAGATCCCAAGGGGATCAAAAAGGGCAGTCCCCTTCCCTAATCCCCATCCAACAGCCACTGGATCAGCGGGCTACCGGCCGCGGTTTCCTCCCAACAGGGGGACAAATAGGGGCACCAACCACCCCAGGGGAAGAGGAGCACACAGAGGCAGGCAAGGGCGCCCCGGTGCCCAACGCCAGCCCCCACACTGACGCAACACGAAGCAGGGGGGCGATATTCCTGCAGGCCAACCTACACCACGCTGTCGCGGCCTCAGCAGTCGTCGAAAAACTGTTCAGCGAACAAGGCCTGGACATCGCCCTCATACAAGAACCATGGATCAACGCCAACTCCATGGTAGCAGGTATGAATAATGCAGGTAAGATTCTGGTACATGAAAAAGGCTCTAAACCAAGAGCCTGCATCGTGTTTCACAGAAACATCAGTTTTTAGCCTGTTTTAGAACTATGCAGTGATGATCTAGTCGTCGCTTATGTGGATCTCAAAGGGCGAGGAGCATCGAAGGTCCTAGTCTGCTCGGCCTACCTGCCCGGAGAGAAACAGAACCCCACAGAAGAACTGACTAAAGTCGTGGACTATGCACAACGACAAAAGTCGGAACTGATCGTGGGTTGCGACGCCAATGCCCACCATACCATCTGGGGCAGCACTGGAATCAACAGAAGAGGTGAGTTACTCTCTGAATTTATCTTTACTAACTGTCTATACTTGTTAAATAAGGGCAACACACCAACTTTCGTCACTAGGGCTAGACAGGAAGTACTTGATATAACATTCGCAACTGAAAAGGTAGCTAAATGCCTAGCCAACTGGCATGTCAGTTCCGAAAACTCAATGTCGGACCACAAACATATTCTATTCGAGGTAACAAGATCTCTAGGTAAAGAACCACAAAAACTAAGGAACCCAAAGAATACATGCTGGGGCACCTACAGGGACTACCTCAAAGAATATCTAACAGACCTCCCAAAATATGTTAAAACTCCAGATTCTCTCGACTGCGCGGTAAACATACTCTCAGAAGGCATTAACAAAGCCTACGAGAGGAGCTGCCCGCTGAAAGAATCTAAAACAAACAACACAACGACGTGGTGGAACAAAAAGCTGGAAAGGCTTCGCAGCTCCACACGGCGTATATTCAATCACTGCTCTAGGCCACAAGATTGGGAAAAATACGGTAGAGCTTTGACGGAATATAACAAAGAAATCAGAAAAGCCAGAAGAGCGTCTTGGAGACGATTCTGTGAAGATATAGCCCAAACACACAAAGGCGCTAGAATCCACAGAATACTCGCCAAGACACCCACAAACTATCTCGGCCTACTCAAAAGACCAGATAACACCTATACGACCACAGAGAGGGAAACTCTTGAACTTCTCAGAGTAACACACTTTCCAGGATCATATACCTCCGATGACACTCAGCGATGTACCCAAAGAAATCACCCAGATCACAGGGCGCTTAAAGCTGATTGGAACAAGGCCACAAACATCTTCAGGCCTAACAATGTTAAATGGGCTATTGAGAAATTCCAGCCATTTAAATCAGCGGGAGAAGATGGAATCTTTCCGGCCCTTCTTCAAAATGGAAATAAAATCCTCCTCCCGCATCTGGTTAAAATATTTCGGGCTAGCTTTGCCTGGGGAATAATACCAGAACCATGGACACGAGTCAAGGTACGCTTCATACCGAAAGCAGGGAAAAAGGACTACTCTCAGCCTAAATCCTTCAGACCGATCAGTCTCACATCCTTCCTACTCAAAACTATGGAAAGGATTATAGACCAGCACATTAGAGCTAGTTATCTAATAGCTAAACCCCTCAGCTTAAATCAACACGCTTACCAAAAAGGGAAATCCACGGAAACTGCCCTCCTCGATCTGGTCGACAAAGTGCAGAAAACCTTAGAGGATAAGCAAACAGCCCTATGTGCTTTCCTTGATGTGGAAGGTGCCTTCGACAACACGCCCACAGATACTATTCTAAATGGAATGTTATCAAAGGGTGTGGACGGTACCACCATCAACTGGGTTCAGAATATGCTCTCTAATAGGGTGGCATCTCTAACTCTCAATGCAATTTCGCATGAATTTCACACCACAAGAGGCTGTCCACAAGGAGGCGTCCTATCCCCATTATTGTGGACCCTAGCAGTGGATCAACTACTTGTATTAATGACTGACCAGGACTATGACATACAGGGATATGCCGACGACCTTGTAGTCATAATCAAAGGCCCAAGCCTCCACACAATCTCATGTCTAATGCAAGGAGCTCTCAACACCATCAATAAATGGTGCAAGGAAAATGAATTGTCTATAAACGCAAACAAAACTGTGCTAGTCCCCTTCACTAAGAAAAGGAAGCTCGAAAAGCTATTAAATCCTAAGCTAAACGAACAAGCAATACCATTCTCAAGTGAAGTGAAGTACCTAGGGGTCACCTTAGACCAAAAGTTAACTTGGAACTCGCACATAAAGAACATAACTCAAAAGGCCAAAATAGCCCTGTGGACTAGTTGTCGAATGGCGGGGTCAAGGTGGGGCCTAATGCCCAACATTGCCCTATGGCTGTACACGTCAGTGGTAAGGCCTATAATTGCATATGCCTCTGCTGTCTGGTACAACAAAACCAACCAAAAGACAACAATAAACACCCTGAACAGTCTACAACGCACAGCCTGCGTAATCGCAACAGGAGCTCTATCCTCAACACCAGGTGCAGCCCTGGATGCGCTGCTTGACCTAACACCACTGCACCTACAAGTGCAAAAAGAGGCTGAGCAGTGCATATACAGAGTCTGCACCACAATAGGGAAAAAATGGAGCTCTCAAGCACTGACCAAGCTTATGGCGTCGGTGTTTGAACATAAAACCTTATGCATGCCAATAGACGACATGCATACTGAATACAATTTTAAAAAACTGTACTCAGTGGAGATACCCTCCAGAGACGAATGGCTGAAAGGCCAGTTGGTCTACAAAGAGGGTTGCCACGTTTGGTATACAGACGGTTCTAAAAAAGGGAACGATGTGGGGTGCGGCATCTATGGTGAGAGACCGAGACTCAAAGTTAGCGTCAACATGGGCACGGAAGCCTCAATCTTCCAAGCGGAAATCTTCGCCATTAACAAATGTGCGGAGATCAACCTTGAGAAGAACCGTAGACACCAGCACATCTACATCAACTCGGACAGCCAAGCTGCCCTTTTGGCACTAGATGCATTAGAAATAAATTCCAAACTAGTCCAAAACTGCAAAGAAAACCTAAATGCCCTAGGAAACTCCAACAAATTAATACTTAGATGGGTACCAGGGCACTCCAACATCGATGGAAACGAGATAGCAGATGAATTAGCTAGGAACGGTGCTGACAACCCCCTGGTCGGCCCGGAGCCGTTTTGTGGCATCACAAAACGCAAATCCTATTCCCTGCTAAACGACCTATACAAATCTAGGGCGATCGAGCTGTGGAAGTCCACAAAAGGACAAAATCACTCGAAAACACTAATTAAAGGGTTCAAAAGCAAGCTCTCCAAAGAGATTTTACAACTCAAAAGAGGAAAGTCTTGCGCAGTGACTAGGATCCTAACTGGCCACTGCAAACTGAACAGACATCTGTTTCTAATGGGTATGAAACAAGACGCGATATGCAGGTTCTGTCAAGAGACAGAGGAGACAGCAATGCACATCCTCTGTTCCTGCGGACCACTAATGCGCAACAGAAGTATCTACCTAGGGCGACATATAATGGACCCACAAGAGATACAACTTCTCACTGCCCAAAGCATCTGGAAATTCCTGGACGCAACGGGCCTTTGCGGTGAGCTCTAAAATAAAGGGCTGCTACAAAAGATCAGCAATGGTCGAAGTGGCTCACAAGGCCCACATCAACCCCCCCAATAATAAGTAGAAATTTGTAACGAGTAACGCATCTGTGTAATTATTTTCCTTCTTCTCTCTATTAAAATATCTGTTAATTTTTACAAATGTCAAACTCGACTGTAGTCTTATAAGAATAGGGATTGACATTTAGAAATTCAGGTCTACAGATAATTAAAATAAGAGAACACGAACCAAATTGCTCTATTGTGTGGTGATATATGGAAACATAAAAGTGCGAGTTATGGTGTCCTGCCGTTTGACCAAAAGTCATTTGGCAAAATTACACTTGACGAACAACGTTTTGCAAAAAAATGTTTCGTCAATTGATAATTTTACAAATGACTTACTTTTCCAAATGATCAACAGTTAAATTTACATTTTACGAGCAAGACTAATCAGGGCAGAACCGACTCGGATATAACCTATCCGATTAGAAGGGTGTGAAGGGTTCGATGTGGTTTTTTCCCTCCCAGAAATAGGTAAACTAATTGCTAATTGATCAATTGATAAGTCAGTTTTTCTAAGATGATAATTTTGTCAAATGTCTCGTTTGAAAAATTATCATTTGGTGAAACGTTGTTTGTCAAATGACCATTTGTCAATATTTTTTTGGTCAAACATTAGTGAACCGTGAGATATACTCTGACTGGTTTTATTTGAGCTCACATCGACATGCCTTGATTTGATATTTACCAACTTTACCGGAAAATATATATACAGCGCCGTTGAAGAACTAGGATTTTCCGATCATTTTGGGACAACTATATCTATAAATATACCCCAACATCAGGAAAAACAAATAGTCTGGTCTATACATAAACGACAGCTCACGCCTTCCAACGTCGAGTATTTTAAAACTGAACTTACCGATGTAGCCTGGGAAGACATCTTATCATTAAACAAGAATACAAATGAAAATTATTCTGCTTTTGCTGAAACTCTATGGAATATCTTAGATAAATGTATACCCAAACGGAAGATTAAATTAAAATTGAACTATAAAAAGCACTGGCTAACAGTAGGCATCAAGCTATCTTGTAAAAACAAACGATTATTAAAATTATTGTGTACAAAAACAAATAATCAAATAATTCATAAATACTATAAAAAATACGAAAAAATCTTGAAACAATCAATAATCGCAGCTAAAAAAGTAGAATATATAAATAAAATGAAGAAATCAAGTAATAAAATAAAAACAATGTGGAGCATAATTAACGAACGATCCAATAAAAAACGGAAAAAAGATAAAACTAACATCACACTACAAGTTAACAATGCCGTAATATCAGAACCAAAACAATTAGCAGATGCTTTTAACGCCTTCTTTGCATCTATAGGAAATGGACCTGCAAATACTGCAATCCCAAATGGTCGCCCTGTTCTTAGACCTACCGAAAATTCGATGTACTTATCCCCTGTAGATGAGAATGAGGTGTTAAAAATAATAAAAAGCCTGAAAAATAAATACAGTCACGGGATAGACGAGTTGCCACCAGTTTTAATGCGTAAATGTGCTGAACAATTAGCCGCACCATTTTCCTTCTTAATTAACCAATCTTTTGATGAAGGGTCGTTTCCCGATTTACTGAAATTGGCCGTAATCAAGCCTATACACAAAAAGGACTCAAAAGTGGAACCCAATAATTACCGTCCAATTGCCATTTTGCCTACGGCATCCAAGATATATGAAAAGGCAATGTGCAATCGCATTTACGCGTTTTGCGAAAAATTCCATATTTTCGATGACTCTCAAAATGGTTTTCGAAAGCGGCATTCTACAACCCTGGCAGTATACAAATATATACAAGAAATATTAAATATTTTAAATTCCAAGCAATACGCAATAGGAGTACTTCTTGACATGACAAAAGCCTACGATAAAGTGCAATACAAAATATTATTAAATAAGATATATAGTATAGGAATCCGCGGTACAGCTCATAAATGGCTGACGTCTTACCTAAATGATAGAAAGCAAGTTGTAGAGATAGAACACTCCAATTTCAAAACGGGTGATATAACACAAGTGAAATCCGATGCAAAGACTCTTTACGCTTCAATACCGCAGGGAAGTGTAATTGGATGTCTACTTTTTCTAATTTACATCAACGATCTCCCAAAAATTCTTAACGAAACTTGCGTGTTATTTGCTGATGATGTTTCACTAATCACAACCTGCCAAAATGCTTCAAATTTAAATGAGAAACTTTATTCTATTCTAAATACAATTACTGAGTGGATGGAAGATCATAACCTGGAAATTAACTTTCGTAAAACAAAAATAATGACATTCCGTCCATACCAAAAAGCACATTTACCTGTAGACTTTACATTTAAAAATACAAAGTTAGAAATTGTAAATAGTTTCACCCTGTTAGGTATAGACATAGACAGCAATATTACCTGGAAATTCCATATCAAAAAAATTGCGTCCAAACTATCAAGATTCCTATACGCACTACGTGAAATAAAAATAACTACAAACCTGCAAACAGCTCTCACCACATACTACGCCTATGCGTACGCGTGGCTCAGCTACGGTGTCACGCTGTGGGGAAACAGCTCTGACACGCCCACCCTGTTCACCCTGCAGAAGAAAATTCTCCGAACGCTGGTCAATATACAACAAACTGACAGCTGCAAACCCTTTTTCATAAAATATCGATTACTAACCTTGCCTTCTATATATATTTTGGAATGCTGTAAATTTGTTCACAAACACCCGCAATTCTACACAAGGCGAGGAGATCTGCCCTCAACACGTCCAATCCGTCATAAAAATATGCTTGTTGCACCACCCCATAAACTCAAATTGTTGTCCTCTGGCCCTTTATTTATGTCTATCAAAATATATAATAAAATACCTGAAACTTTGAAACAAGAATCCAGCTGCATAGTTTTTACAAACAAACTTAAAGAACTACTGATATCAAAATCTTACTACACCATTAACGAATTTTTAAATGAATATTAATAGTACAGTTACAATATAACGACCAGTGCCATAAAATAAATAAATAGTACAGTAAGTCGTCTTCTCTCATCTTTGCGGTGCCCATCAGGGTTCATAATGAGCTATTCTAGTGTTAAATTCTAAGCTAGCAAGTAAGATCTATGTTAAACATTATGATTGCAATAAACGATTGAGTATTGAGTATTTAGTGATATGTTAAAAATGCGTCATAATAATATATATTATGACATCATTGCGATATAATAATAATTGATAAGCAATATATTTTACTAACATTGTCGCCGGCCAAAACAGAGATGTTAAAACGGAACTTGTAACATTTTTACACACTCTGTGGTATTCCGTTAGCGCGCGGGATCTTGGCGGTCAAGTTAGGCGATATCAAGGAGTCGAGATATACTTTACGATTGTTATGCCGGTTTTATGTACAAAGTTACAAACATTATTCAAAGGAGATTGTAATGTTAAGTTGTGGATCACACACATTGAACTCACTTGAAAGAATTATTAATACATACTCGTATCGTACATGTGGAATTACTAAATTATACGCCGCAAAGATTTCATTCAATTTGTGTAACGTCTCAATGCGGTACAAAACATCAAAGGGAGAGAAGTCAGCTGTCTTCAGCGGGTTATAGCGAACCAGTACCCTTATCTTGAGTTACAATTACCGTATTTGCTAACGAGTCGAATACTCTGTCCTTCACACTCTATAAGGTGAGTCTAAATACTGTAAGGGACAAAGCATTCGACTCGCCAGCGAGTACGGTAATTGTAAATCTTGGTAAGGGTAACAGTAGTCGACACGCGATCGAGCAACACGCGTCACGCCACATTGAAGCCCAATTACAGAAATTGACAGGCGACGAACGCAATCATGTTTCCTGGTATAAGATAATGTAACGTTGCTTAAGCTGAATAATACCTACGAGTATATTTTAAAGTAGGTGTTGCCTGCGACTCCGTCTGCATAGAAGTCGTTAATCGCTACTCGCGGGTAAAAAGTACCCTCCTCGGGGTTCAAGCTATCTTCATAGCCGTGAAAGCGTAACAAACAGACAGACAAAGTTACTTTCACATTTATAAAAATAGTATGGGTGGATAAATGGGCGGGCAGAAGTCGAGGGCGCAACCGCAGATTTCCATCATTCGGAATTTGGTAAAACTTTGCGAACTAGTTTAAGGGATCGGTTGTTTGCATTCAGGGGTGTTACTCTCTTAAAACGGCCTTAGGTCGGTCGAACGAGTAAAAAAATGAACGCGGCGCAGCGACGAGTTTAAATAGTCCCGTCAGAGCGTACAAAACACATTTTAGCGCGTGCATTCTCAAAAAGGCAGCAGAAAGGCTGCCTAATGACTATTTTACGTTCGACCAACCGAACGCCGTTTTAACCCTTAAATTGGCAACGTATCTAATAATGCACATACCATAATGTTCACTTTTTTTATTTTTTGGTTACTATATTTTTTATGCTGATTTCAAATTAAATAGGGTTTGAATTCACGACTTTTTTTATTTTTGCCAATTTAAGGGTTAAAGAGAATAATACATTTAATTTTAGGTTCATACAACATTTCATGTACCTGGGCGCCATCTTCTCGTACTTACGTACGACATAATGCAAAGAAGTACACAAATTTTGCTAGTGGGTCACATTTCCTAGAAAATAGAGGAATTACTTATCAATCGTTTTTGTAAAAATCTAGCTTTCTATTGTGTATTGACAACAATGAGTAAAGTCGGGGTCAATAGAAATGACAAAAGATGTAAACAAAACCCAACGGACCTATTTACCATTATTACACCATAATCACGTATAGTATGAATCTTCTCAAATGAACTTTTCGCTTCGAGCCCTAATCTTCCAAACAAAGGCCATTGTTTCTATTATCGCAAAACCGCTAGCTACCGAGTTAGCACGTGCTACTACAACATTGATATTGAAAAACAAACGGTATCGTCATAGTATTAAGGTTCAAATTGAATGTCACTGACATTCTAGATGTTACGTTTTGGTAGTGTAGGACGATACCGCCCCGAGGCAATACGGCAAATACCAAAACGTAACATCTAGAATGTCAGTGACATTCAATTTGAACCTTAATACTATGACGATACCGTTTGTTTTTCAATATCAATGTTGTAGTAGCACGTGCTAACTCGGTAGCTAGCGGTTTTGCGATAATAGAAACAATGGCCTTTGTTTGGAAGATTAGGGCTCGAAGCGAAAAGTTCATTTGAGAAGATTCATACTATACTTTTAGACTTAGCGTGAGTATATTTAATGATGAACACGCTTGATTGTTACTTTTACATTCAGTTTAAGAATAATTAACTATTCGTTTTTTAATCAATACTAGTTTGCAGAAATATTGAGGTTATTAGTCAAACAGTACTGTTTAGAAGAGAAGATACAAAAGCATGTTGCACCAAAGCTTATCCATTCTCTTATTAATCTTTTTTAATTGAAATTACAAATAAAGTAATTATTTTATAAATATCGGCAGAATTCAAGAGAAAATAATCCATTATAATGACATTTCTATGGTTATGGCGTTTGTAAAAAATGTGATATATTGTTGAAAGTTTAACGTAAAAGAAAAAAAAAATGCATGAAAATGGTATGATTTATTTAATTTATGTGCAGCAGCGCAGCCAATTGCAAGAGACGGTTATGTTTTGCTGACATAATGTACTCGGAGGTATATAGAAAAAAGCAATTTGTATGTATTATTTATACCGAATTTGTCAGTTAGATAAATGCGTCTTGACAGGCGATGGGCTTGCAACCTGTCACTAATGTACACATGGTAAACATCTCAGCCTGATTGTGCAAAATGTGGTTACAGAATTAACAATATTGTTTTAGAGTTGTTGTTAATTCTGTAGCTCTGCCTAACCCGTTCTGGGAATGAAGGCGTGCGTGTATGTATGTATGTATGTATTTCAGATTAAAACGGTTGGATTCTTCTATTTTGACTTACTGATGTATGAGTCACATTCAAAGCAATGTCGTAATGAACAGCGCATCTGGTTAGCGTTGGGCCCGAGTGACGGGCCCGCTGTCGATTCAGTTCGCACATGGGCCTCGTATAAAGTGTCTTTGAGCACCCACTCCCATTGATTAGGGACGTACCTATTTGTTGAAGCCATACGCATCGCTTTGTTCGTTTCACACAAATAAACGAGAACGCCAAGCTGCTCCGAAAGTAACTTCAGTAAGGAGCTAGATAAGTACCTCAGCTTACACAAGCTGTAGGTACTCGTACATACGTAGGCTTCGTTGAATGGTTAACACTTCTGGCTACGCCAGATATTTTTAGGATTTTGCTTTCTAGTTGCAATACGTTATATGTATTTATGCTGGCGGACAAGTTGCATTCTACAAAAGCTACTTTCGGTGCCTAAATAACAAAATGTATGCATGCCCAATCACTTGTATTATAAAATAAATGTCAGTCTTAGATGCCGCTACCTACCTACCTCAAGAGAAAATATAATAGAGATCGGTTAAATAGGTGTTACGCATTTCAGGAGATCACTAATTATATCTTGTTCAAAACAATGTCGTTGTTTCAACAATCACATTCATGCATGACATTTGAGGCTTTGTTTGTACGATTCCCTATAAACGCCAAAATTGAAGTTATTACAGTCTACCTATTATTATGATATAAACACTATTCATCATTTGTATCGTTTATATCCATGACATCCCCGTGGTTACTGGCGCTATGTTAGTTTGCAGAGGGAGTTTTGCACTGGACGAAGATGACACAAAATCGTGAAGTTACGCAACTATTTCTCTGGCTATCGTATCCTTAAACCGTTAAATGAAAAAACTCCATAAATTTAAAAAACATTGAGGGGAAACTGGCCTGTTGTTTTTACCCTACCAATTACAGCACCATAAACTTAATTTAAAGTTAAAATTCTACAATCAGGGTAATAAAATAATACAAACAGTCAATTAAAAAAGAAGGTTTTTTTCTACCCAATTATACCGCAAAATCATTTTTAGGCCGAATCGTGGCCGTAGAAACCACGTCGTTTTTAGAATGATACAAAATTATGCTTGGAAGGTGCCCATTTATTCGCCCAGGAGTGTTTGTGTACCTTAATCGTTTTAATTAAAGCTCTTGTAAAAAATTAAGGACGTAAAAGCTCTGCTCCGCGTAGAAGGGCTCTTTAGACCTGTTCCCAACTCCTTCAAAAGAATTTCTTAAGTATGTACTTGCACAAAACGAACCGTATTTTGGTAAGGAATAAAAACATTATGTTAGTAGAGTAGAGTTACATTCGCAGTGAGTGACGGTATACATTTAAGTAACAATACAAACGGTTCGTTGATTACATTGTTTAATTCTTAATGAAAGGTAAATTTTACATGCATACGTTAAATCACTCCTGTTTCCAAGCGGGGTAGGCAGAGACCACTTCTTTCCACTTGCTACGATCTTGACAAATTTCTTTCGCTTCTTCCACATTCATGCCAAAATAAATTCATAAATTACCTAACCATTCAAAATACTGACACGTAAGACTTCTTTAGAGATTCTAGAGGTTTTTAAGTTGTAGTGTACAGGCACCAAAAGATGAACGACACCCAAAAGGTGAACACTCGATGGAAATAATCACATAATGAAATCGTGACAAATAGTACATAGTACTACGGAATTGGTTTTTCATAAACAACAACTCTTTGCCTACGCTAAATAATAACATGACCATTTAATTTAGTTTAAGTAAATAGTTTAGTTTAGTTTTACTTTAGGTTTAGGTTTAGTAGTGCAAATGTGCAGTGGCAAAGATTTGTGTGATGAGCACGAATATTTGTTCCTGAGTCATGGATGTTTTCTATGTTTTTGAGTATTTATTTCTCTATATAAGTATTTGTATCGTTGTCTAGTACCTATAGTACAAGCCTAGAGCTTCCAATGCAATTTTCAATATCCTGCTAACAAAAGCAAGCACTGAAGTCTTTGGCCATTCAGGCGACAACCAAAAAAAAAGCCTAGAGCTTAGTTCGGGACTAGGTCAATTGGTGTGATATTGTGTTGTGCCCTGATATTTATTATTTATTTAATATAGAAAGCGACCTAGCATCGGGCGTAGTGTGATAAATCTGGACATTATTGAGGTAAGTAAAATCATATTTTAATTGGGTTTGTAATAACAGGATTGAAATGAAACATTTACAACCCCGCAAACTTATAATGCAGGCTCTTTCGATGTTGTTTTTAATTCATGGTAAGCCTTAATTAGCTTCAAGCAGCCCGGAGGCGCTAGGGGGGAAGCATAATTTATCTTAATTGAGTATTTGAAATAAGACGGGCACAAGCGCAACACCTCTTTTTACCCGACTGCCGAAGGAGGAGGGTAATGAGTTTATCAGCCTGTATTCGCAGTAGGGAATGAAAATAACCGGTTATTACCGGTTTTAACCGTTACCATACAAAAATTGTTCATAACCGGTTTAATTGCACTCCCTAATTCGCACTGCTAGATCAAGACAGTATCAACTCAAAATCATTGTTAGTTTTGTTTCAAGCTCATACACGTTGTATTAAAGTTGATTTTAAAATTCAGTTGTATTTTGAGTTACAACAGTAAGTGTTGTTACACTTTTGATCTGGCAGTGCGATATGTATGTTTGTTCCTTTGTGGCGCTTTAGAAACTAAACGCGTGGATCGATTATAATGATTCTTATGTTAATCGATTTGTCCTAATCTTGTGAGTGTTACTGAAGATATGACAGTAATAAAAACTCAATATGACGGCAACCAGACGCCATATTGTAAAAAAGAAAAAGAAAAAAGTCGACGAATTATGACAAGTGGGTTATCGTTAAACAGGTATTTAAAAATCATCTTTAAGTTTCTTTCGTCATGTTTCATTTTCCCGCCTGCAACTATGCCCAAGTAAATTAGACATTAACGACATATAAAACATGTTTTAAGGCGACATTGGGTTATTAATCATGCCCAAACCAAATATGAGTGATTAACTTTATTTATTATTACTCGGTTTAATTTAATTTAATTTTGCTCTGCAAAAGGATGGAAATTATGTAGGTATGTAAACACTTTATTGTATACAAAAATAGAAAATCAAATACAAAACATAGACATCTGGAAGAGGACGATTCCGTGCGATTCCTTGTTAATATCCCTAATGTAAGGACGTAACTGTGTGCCTTTTAAATGCAATTCTGTAATCACTATCGGCGTTACTTATAAACGTGGAATAACCGTGTGGTAGCTAAACCATGCTTTGTCCTTATCTGTCAAATTCAAATGTCACAATAACAGATAAGGACAAAGCATTTTAGCTACCCCTCGGTTATCTATTCCACGTTTATAAGTCTTTTAAACGTCAAAACCCCAGTCATAGACTTGAGAGCCCCACACGAGCACAAAGCTTTCAATCTCATGATTTGCGTACTTAACCCATTTTCATAATCAACCGGAATACTCTTAAATAAATAAAGCCCGAAAACCTAATAACCACCTGAGCTATTTTCCTATTTAAAGTTATGTTAGCTAATTTCCAGAAGGTCCTTATAAACATTTTAGTTGCTTGTAACTCAAGGACTACCTACTTAACCCAATTTTTGCCTGAAGGTTTATGCGTATTATTACTACGCTTACGCTTCCTCCAGAGCCGAGGTAAAGTAAGTCAATTTGTAAAATTAAAAAGCTGTAGAGTAAAGCAAACCTCTGGTTAGAGTAACGTGGTTCTCTGACTCCTTAGATAAATATTAGTCGAAGTGGGCCACTTAAGCAACCCGTTGTAAACGTGTCAATAGCGCTCTTTCGCAGGCAAGTGCCCCAGTGGTAAACAGTCGCGTAGTTTACGTGTAATTAAATTAGGATTGCCGGGCCGTCTCGAGGAACGGCAGTTACAAGGTCGTTTATGACGACCCTTTAGGGGGCACATACGTCTCTGTTAAAAGGGGCACGTGGTTGGTGACACAATATACGTTGACGCGCAATAAAAGCGGGCAAATAGCTAGCCATAACCACACACACACGCCAAAAAGGGCCTTTGACATGTTACCATATTGTCAACGTTACTATAGCTCTTATTTACTTTACAGTAATGGCAGCAGATTTTAAAACTATATGCTAACACGACAAAGGCAATATGGTTTTACCCAGCAGAATAGGGTTGCTGGTTTAACTGACATCAAAAAAGGAGGAGGTTATACCTATTATACGTTTGACTGTAGGTTTTTTTATGTATGTTCACCGATTTCTCCGTCAACAGAAGACTGATTAAAAATAATAATTGATATAGTATACTGACGGAGGTGGTCCCATTATCATGAATCTAATGAGGAGATCACTGAGGAATTAAGATAACTCCTCAAATATTGTAGGGAAACATATAGCGATTTTAGTATTTTTAGTAACAAGTCCAGCATTTGCATTCAGAGAGTACAATTTGGTGTAGTGGAACTGATGATGAGGACCACAGATGGCCACCGGAACTCCTCAACGGTACTTATTTCAAGGGTGACGATAAGATTAGTATTTCGGTTAAGATAGTTGAGCGACTACAACGAAGAACATTTAATTGTTTAAATATGACTATGACTTTCCCGCGGCGTTTCTTGCTTCATCTAAGAAGTGGGACTACATAAGCATGTAATGATCACTAAAAAGTATAAAATAAAATAAATCATTTAAAAAACAAAAAAACCTCCCTCAAAAACCCAAAAATTAACTTCTATTACAATAATAGGTACCTAATAGGTTAGTCCAATTGAAGTCGGCGATTCACAATATTTTCAACCAAACGCCAATTACCTATCATTTTAATAGAAGTTATTTTTTGGATTTCTGAAGGCGGTTTTTTTATAGTCTAAAGTCGGCTGTGATTAATTAGCAACCCATAAGGTTCTTTGGTTTTTCCATTGCTTTACACAATATCAAAAGAGTGAAAAACTTGAAAAATACATACATACATACACTCACGCCTTCATTCCCAGAGTAGGATAGGCAGTTAGGCAGAGCTATAGAATTACCAAAAAACTCTATAATATTGTTGTTAATTCTGTAACCATATTTTGCACATACAGGCTAAGATGTTTACCATATGTGTTTATGACGAATAGACTGTATATTGAAAAATATCTTTCAACTTATGGCATACATTAGAACCTGATAAAATACAACATACTTTATACAAACACTCTGTATAACGTCTTGCCGCGAATTATGGCAGACACTCCAACTCCAACCAATCAAACATAGAAAGGCTTATACGGAAGCTTGTTACGTGTGCACAAAATTCAAAAGTTAGGAAGGTACAGGTAAAGCACTGTACAGATGTAGTGAATAATCCTTTCCCATCGTTTTTTGTCGGATACGTTAGTATTTAGGTTGCTTTCTCAGTTAGCTTTAGTATCCATCAATAAGCCAACTGAGAAAGCATTATAAATACGAACTTATACTACAAAAAACGATGGGAAAGGATTATTCACTACACCTGTACATGGTTTCTTCATTTTGAGGTGAGGTTACTCGATACGGCTAAGTACGCTGGAGCCATTATTTGTGGCACTGATGAAATGATTGAAGACATTACCAGCTTTGCCTCCGGTCGCAGCGCAGGTACGATGGGAATGATTAGGTAACTAGGCGCCCGCTATCGGCGAAGGCAGCAGAGCATCGCTCCAGCAGATAGGAGTTATTCCCGTACGAACGTAGAAGTTACGAGCCAAACGCTTATCCTTTCACACATTGATAAAGTTTTAGCGCGTTTGAATGGCAATGGCTGACATTATCGTAAAAGTCGAAACTTTGTGTTGAAATAGCTCTGGCGAAACATAAGGGGTTCACATACAATTGCTAAAGTTTCTAATATATACTATGATATACATCTTGTTATCGTTCATATGATAGCACATAAAAATATCAAAACTGTTGGAGTTTTGGAAGCGATGAGGAACGTGAAAAGTTTTCTTTAATTGCGTCGAAAAATGTGATTTTGGGATACATTATACCTAGCCGCCAGGTATATTAAAGACTTAATTGTATTTAGCATTTTTAGTATAGAATATAATAGAATAGAAAATCATTTATTTCGCTTATTTATACATTATTACGGTGTGTGATAAGTAATGCTGCGAAAATGGTATCCACTCAGCTATTTGTCGTAACACCTATTGGAAGTGCGACGCTGGTTTTCTGTGGACTGGTTTTGCTAGACAGCATACATTGCATTCTCTTCTGCCCTCGAGTTAGCAGAGATTATACCTGGCTAGGGTCGTCGATTTGAAAAGATATTGACAATTACACTATAAATATTTTGTTATATTAATGTACTATTGTGTCCCACTCTTTGCCCACCAAAGGCCCCCCGGCATTTTCATTACCTACTCCGGAACTCCGGCCAACCTTTTAGGAAAGCGTCCAAGTTGTCCCGCCATCTCCGCGTAGTATGCCTTGCCTTGATGATTATAATACAATCATCAAGGCTAGTTTTCTATCGAAGTAATAAATAAATTACGAGACTAGAGGACCGACTGACCAGAGGAATACATACTAAGTTGGCAAACTACGTTGTTGGTGGCATGAAACTAAAGAAAAGTAGGACTTCACGGTTTTCGATTCCTAGTCAAACATTGATTAGATTATTTGGCTAACACTATCTATAAACCACTTAACCAATTTCAAACTGCTGGATCTGGCGCAAGGTATGATTTACATGGATATGATAACTTATACCCAGAAACCATGTTCATAACGCAGTTGTTTGAGGAATAAAAAAGTTCACATACATAAAATATATCCATGGTTGTTACTGCAATATCCAAATCGATCACCGAATTTTAACGATACAAATTAAACACGTAAGTTTTGTCTCGTTGTTAAGTGTAATTATTCACGTTGTAGATTCGAGCGGACTGTATAGTTTTACGGGAATTAACTAGAGGATTCCCTAATCCTCCGTGAAGCCTGGAACGTAGTGTCGCCTACATAGGTCTTCCTATCGGGTTTCGACAGGACTCACTTACCCGTCATTAAATTTACAAATTGTTAACCCACTGGACTGCGGGCTCGATGGAACTTTTAAGTCATCGTAAATTATCCACAGGCTACATCGTACCTACTTGTAAATGCAAGACAAAAAACTATTTCTGAAATGCATAGTCATACGTACTCGTAGATATTGTGTCCTTCACTTTTGTACCAATATAATTTAATAATTTTGAGGAACAGTTAAAATCTGGCTTTACCTAGACAAAGAAGGTATAAAAATGATTACATATTTATGACGTTGAGTGCATCTCTTAAGGGAATGTAAGGCCAGGGACGGTATTTATGAATCACCTCGTGCAAGCGTTTCATCGCCTCACCAACACGGAAAAACCTCCTGTGTCGCTCAAAATCTGTTTGCGAAAGTTCACTTCAACGTGGAAAAGTAACTCTGGGCGGTTGTGGTAGATTTAAGTGGTACGAAAATTTAGGAAAACTGATGAGTAGCATGCGAAATAGTTTTACTAGCTCGTAGTAAGTGTTTTCCTCGCTGCGGTGAGGCGAATAATTGCGAATTCCGCAAGACAGGCAGTGAGGTTATTTTTGGCTGTTGTGTCTTTGAGTCTCTATTAGTGTCCTATTTTTGAACCACTTACTTTATCTGTTGTGATTACTAAAATAGGTTTTAAAAAGCATTTATAACTATACTTTCAAAGCGCTCACAAATTATAACAGTATACACACTAGGGGCGTTCAATAATTTCTCGGTATTGACATCATTCAACCTTTTTTAGTAATTTTTTTTATACTGGCCGCTAAGAATCATTCATTGTACCTTTCTACCTTGACGCTTTACAGTCACGTAAGCAATGTCAAACAAGATTGTCAAAATAAATGTGTTAAGACGATAAAGTACAAAAGTGGTCAGCTACTTTTGACGGTGACTGAACCTACAGTCTATTTTTTCTTACTTGAGCTAAGACGTAAACAAACATCACTCGATCACATATCACGACATTCCGAAAGAATCACTCAATATATGGTACCACAATAACTAAAAGACATTACTTTAAACACAAACGAATTCATTTCTACTAAATATTGCTTTAAATTATCCTTACAAGTAACATATTTTAATAAAATAATAATTTCCACGAAACTCTCTCTCACAGATTATCAAAACTGAATGTCAGTTTGGCATTTCATTTGTAGGGATGGGAAGAAGTGAATGAATTAATGATTAAGTGACAGTTTAACTGTTTGGAGGTTTTAATATACAATAAGCGAAAGAAATTTGTCAAGATCGTAGCAAGTGGAAATAAGTGGTCTCTGCCTACCCCTCTAGGAAGCAGGCGTGATTTAATGTATGTATGTAATATACAATATTCCAAACATAAATGAATATAATTATCTTTTTAAACTAAATAGTTAGTGAGAGTTATTATTATGTGTATAGGTAGTCTATATGATATGACATGATGATGCATCTACGGATGACTGAATAATATTTATAATAAAGCGTGTTGTGTTATTGAGTACATAATATCATTATAAGTAGGTATCCACATGCAATTGTAGTCTGTCAAATTCACTATATCAATCATATCGAAGAACCCAACCCATATACGTATTTCAGTAATTTCATTCATTCACTAAATAAATTTACACATTCACTCCATTATTCCCATCACTATAAAATGTCAAACTTTAAAGATACGCCATATTTGTTTACTACTTAGCTCAAGTAAGAAAAAATAGACTGTACCTACATACTTAAAATTTCAGCTCGATAGCTTTAACTCATCACCCCATACCCCATCATTAATATCAAATTTCATTTCATCATTTCATCCAATTTAATTATTTGAACTCTATTTTCTGCTGAAACTATTATGGTTTCAGGATATCTTACCCATTAATTACATAGCTTAGGTAAGGTTAGACTAGTGTTTGTACCTAATAAAATCATTTCCTGCGGTGAGAAATGCCTGTCGATCAAATGAAAATTCTGAATAATGATACGTTTGTGGTAATAATAAAGGTGTTTCGATAAAATAGTAGGTAACCCTTTAGCTGGTCTATAGGTGTCGTACAGGTAACCAAGTGATAATGGTTCCGTTTTTATTAAGGTTTCACTGTCGAACCCTTACAGTTTCGTCATGTCCGTCTGTCTGTCATCTAAAGGCTGTATGTTTTAGACGAACGACGTAGTCTAAATTACTAACTAAAGAAGTGTTTGCATTATGGAAAGGCGTTCATGTTCTCCGCCGGTGTGATACTAATCTAACCACGTGAAGCACGGCGCCGTTCGCCACGGAGACAGTGTATGTAATTTTGTTAGTAATCGCATGGCAAAATGCCTTCTTTTTTACCAGACTACGTACAGTTCATGGAAATTACAATAACATTCGTGAAAATAATTTAAAAAAATGCTGACTTACGTTAGTAAGTCAAAACTATTGCATCCGTTTTGCAGCGGGTTATTTAAACGAGTTTTTCTTTTATTTTCTGTTCATTTGTTTATTCTCTAGAAATTAGACACCAGTTTAAATGTAGACAAACTGTGCCTGCACGAAATCACGATACAAATTCTACCCTTCAGCACTATATTGCACAAGATTGATAGAATGTTTGCTTTGCCCGTCGCTAAAGCGTTCTTAATTGCCCCGGGCGATAAATTCTCGCCTTCAGGGAACAAAGTAAAACGTTGTGTTCGCAGTGTTTATGCGAAGCAACAATGGCAACAAAGCTCGAGCAAAGAGGTTTTAAGCGCTTCTCACGTGGTCTAATTAAGCGTTACACTTAAAGAGATGGTTGAGCGAGGGTGCCACTCAATTATCTGCAACTCGATGCGGGATCACGATTCCGCCCTCCGGTCGCCGCTGCTCACAGCTTCCGCCGAGCGGAGCGAAATGCTTCACCACAATTAGGTGTGTGTCATGCGCGACAGAAGGATTATGCGAATTAAGCTACGAGATGAAACTGTACTTAATACTCGCGAGCTCGAGAGCATTAATGCGCATCTAAGGTTGCTCTGGTAAGACGAGCGTAATATGACTAATATTCGTGCCACTAAATCTGGTGTTTTATAAGTAGGTGCATGCGTTGTCTATTTTTTATTAGCGTTCCATCGTGAAACCAGGAACCCTTATAGTTACGCCATGTCCTTCCGTCTGTCCACAGCTTAGCTCAGAGGCTCTTAGGTTTAGAAAGCTGTAGTTTTGCATGCATACATATACATATTAGTCACGCCGACAAAGTGATAAAATAAAACCTTGAAAGAAAAATGTTTTTAGAGTACCTCCCCTACACGTAACGTTGGGTTTTTTTTTCTCGTCTACCCAATGGTGTCGTTGGATAGGTCTTGTAAAAATACTGCGGATTTGTCGCAACAAATTTTCGAATAAAGGATCCGTTTGTGAAGTAATAAGATTTAAAATGCAATGTTTTGTTAGTAGTTCGTTTCGAACAGAGCTTATAAACTTCCCCTCTCTGTAACCCTCCGACAGATTCTACTTATCTCAGTATAAATAGTTACCTATTATTTGTCTCTGTTAACTTTTTACCAAATTGCATGAGCATCCATAATAATCGAGGATTTCTTCAAACAAACACACAAACATTGACTCTTCGGACAAGACCTCACTTCAATCAATAGCAAAAAATATATTCAGTTTTGGTTCAACCATTTAGATAAATATCCACATTTTTCAGATCTGGAAGTAGTTATTTAACAATCTGCAGCTCCGTGTCATAAGGATGGCCGGACGACAGCGGTAGGACCGAATGGAATGGTAAGTAAAGTACCTATTTAAATATGCCACAGACTGCATAAAGCTGCGTGGAGCGGTGTTTGCACGACGGCGTTTTGTAGTTGCGTGGCGTGTTTTTGCCTGTTTCTTCATTTTCTTTTTATTTTAATTTTGTTTTTATCAGTGTCTTTGTGGTTTGTAGTTTGATGCGTGTGCGATTGTGGCGTCATTGCGCCGTGACTTCACCAAATGATCGCAACGGAAGACCAGCGCCCGGCTCTGCCAGCATCACGCTGAGTTGTGACCATTTCGTGACAAACTGTGCATGTTTTCAAAATTCTTTATGTGTTAATTAATGTTTGTCACGACTAAATAATTTGTTTTCTTTTCTTTTTTTTCATTTCTATTTAAAACGCTCTGATGGGCAGTGGAATCTTTTTAATCAGCTCGAGTCAAATAATTCCTACTTCCCTAAGTAATTTTCAACTTAATTAGAATACAAAAGACCTCCTTACATATAAAGGTGCAAAAAAATCCATAAATTTTACGCTGTTATTATTCAAAAAATATTCTTCATCCCACGCCTTAAAGCGAATACTTAATCGACAAGCGGCTGTGATGCGTTGGCTTAGAGTTTATTCTTGGTTGTTCAGGAAGAAGACTTAGCCATAACATTGTGAGATTACGGTGTGTCGTTACGATGCTCGTTTAGATAGGGCACATGAAGAATTGCAGATCTAGAAACAGCGAGGAGGCTCCAGGACAGTAAAGTAACTTCATTCATATTGCTGCGACCGTTTCGAGTGCCGCATTCGTGGTGGATTAAATTATCATTTTGACGACACGCTGGCCTAGTTGTTAGTGACCCTGCCTACGAAGCTAGCGGTCCTGGGTTCAAATCCCGGTAAGGGCAGATATTTGTGTGATGAATGCGAATATTTGTTCCTGAGTCATGGATGTTTTCTATGTATTTAAGTATATATTTATAAGTATTTATATCGTTGTCTAGTACCCATAGTACAAGCCTAGAGCTTAGTTTGGGACTAGGTCAATTGGTGTGACATTGTCCCCTGATATTTATTTATTTGTTTATCAATTTTGTATTACTGATGACATAGTTTGAGCAGACCATCATTTAAATATAATACAATTGAAGGCTTTCTTACATTTAGTCCACATTTTTACAAACGATTAACCATGGGGCAGTTGAGTTAGTTTTGTTGCATTCCACGAAAGCTAATTAATGAAGCTTAGTTTTCCAATTCTATACACTATTCTTTAATAAAAAATCTTAAAAACTTTCTGTTACGGGGATGCTTTTACAGCGTTTATAAGATATTGAGAGATACACAAAAGACTTACTAATTTGTTATTTAATAAGTGGATTCACTAAAAATGTATGTCTGTGTTTTCGTTTTATTACTTGCTATGACTTGTGACTAGAGTTAGTTTTAAGAAAAATAATATTATTTAATGTTCTTACATATTCCAAACTAAAATATTTGAATTGTTGATGAATACATGTTATGCTATGCTAATTTCTGGAGTCATCTTCGCAGAATAAATCTTCTCTAGGTCCGTTGACTTAAAAATATATACTATAACATAGGCGTTCCTTAGTGCATTGAAAACTCTAAACACGCCTCATGGTTTTGCCCACTCGCAGTTGTTTTATAAATATCTGCTACACTATTTATTCGTTTGTCCTTTTAACATTATGTTTAAACTTTTACATGAACACTGTCGAGGTTAAAGCGATAAGAACCTGCTAGATAATACGCAATGCTGCCAGTACCTATTAGAACCTATGAGTTAGATGCGACTCGAGTCGGGGAAAAAAATGTACACTGTTGTTATGTACAGTCAGCTGCAGAGAAAAGGATACCCCCCTTCTGGTAAGCATTGTTTTTTTTTCGAAACCTGTGGTTAGATTTAAATGATTTTGAGTTTATGTGTAGACAATAGTAAAATCTTCAATTCACCGAAAAATCATATAAATTAAACCACAGGTTTTTGAAAAACATCGATCCTTACCGATCCTTTTCTCTGCAGCTGACTGTACACTGTTGGCGAATAGTCGAAGTGGCCTGATCCCTTGCCTCTACGCACCAAGGAACCCTGATCTTGGCTCTTGCCACCGGAACAAAAACTCATACACCGGTTTGAGCTCTGAATAGTTGGAGTGCCTCTTTGGAGTGCTCGAGCCTTGCAGCACCTTCAGCAGCGGCCCCTGCGCTCTGTATCGTGTGGCTGAGGTGCGAGGGAGCAAAAGTTCTGAAGCATGTTGCATCCCACTGGAGACTACTGCCTCTAGCCCACGGAACCAGGATTAAGCCGTCTGGCCGATTACCATCCGAGCAATTAGGACTCGATGCCTCAAACACACGACACATTAGCTTCAACCAAAGCCAGACCAATTTAATGCTTGTAATGTGATCTTTTGGGAGGACCTTGTGCAGGGTCCGTCCGGGTTGGTACCACCATCTTATCCATTAACCTAGCGCCAAGCAGCAGTGTTAGCATTGTTGTGTACCGGTTTGGGGATAAGACAGCCGGTGAAATGACTAGCATAGAGGCATTCCATCTTGTTCCTCAGGGTTGGCAACGCATTTGCAGTCAAGTGAATGCGAATGTCTATGGGTCACAGTTTCCACTTACCATCAGGTGGCCTGTGTGCCCGTTTTGCCTTACCACGCCATAAAAAATAAAATAAAAAAAAACCACACCAAGAGCTTTCTGAATTAAATTCACATCTAACGGTTTAATTAGCTTAATATTTCAAACCTGTAATAAAGTGTAAATAAAGTTATTTCCGTGATTTGTACGCCAAGTGTAATACATTTTTTTTTTGATTATTCTACCTTTGAAGAATAATTTAAAAAAAAACTGACTTTTGTGTTAAGAACCTTTTATTTATAAAGTTATTCAAATGTATGGGCAAGTGTTTTTGTTTGAAGCACTTGCTTGTTCATCAGCTATTAGAAAAATGTATTTTCAGTTCCCAGAGTGAAGTATTTTTTTCACAATCGATAGTTTTAGATCAAGAGACGGTAAAATTTAAAAATGGAAAAAAACTCGAAATCCAGTGACATCAGACCCCCAGTTAACTGGAACTTAATTATTGCAAATTAGCTAAAGTAGGTATAACCTCTTTCACGGAATAGGTCGAGTTACCTGTCACCCTGTATAACAACGGATCTAAACCTCTTATTCATAAACACACAATATAATAGCTAGTCTAGTTCCTATTTTAATGTGAAACTTTATTAGTTATGAACATAGTTAACTATTTAGACCTCGGGGGTTATTATGACATAGCTATGCAGTTCATTTTACGCTGAGAGAATAGGACAGAGCTATACAACTCCTATAGCTCTGTCATTTACGCTGACCGTAAAATGACCTGCATATAGCCATGTCATAATAACCCCCCAAAAGTGTTATTATGTCTAGTTCAAAATAAATTAATGTTTGATTTTTGTTGGTCAATTGTTAATTAACTTTTATAAATGAAGGGTCCACGGAAAGACCATGTCTAGTCACAATAGTAACTTTTTGAGATATCGCGATTTGAAAGTTAGGAACCATGTCATTTTGTACGTAATTTTTTGTGTAGAGGTTTTTTGAAGAGTGAAAAGATACAAGTTATATGAAGATTTATATCTGAATCTGAGTGGTAGGTAATTGTTCATTTCGTCCTCTACATTTTGAGATTCAAAACTCATTTTAAAAAAAAGTGACTAGACATGTTCTTTCCGTGGACCCTTCAAATATTCCCTAATGACTACGGACAATACAAGCATCGTGAGACCACTAAAGACGTCCGATCGGAGCCTGCGCGTCTAATCTAGACTGTAAAATCCATCCGTCATCGTATTATCAACATTTTGATAGCTCTTATTTACTTGATGGTAATGGAGGCCGAGTTAAAGACAATACCTTAACAGCTCAAAGACGATATGGTTTAACCGCTTAGAATAGAGCCCCAGAACTGCCAGCCCGGATCGCCGAGCGCCGCCTCAACCACGTCCACTCTTTGATCTTTATTATATAATAAAGTTAGTTCATTTCGCTCCGGTAATGAATATTAATGCTCTCACTTAAGCTATAAAATAAACTTTATCCGAACAACGCGTCGCCGCGCCTGCTGCCTCGGCCTCCGCCCGGAGATAAATTCAAAGAATAACCCAAACTCAGTCCATTTTCAATTAAAGCTCGAATTCGTATTGTTTACTTTATAACCCCAATATCATGAATTATTAACATCGCATCGTTAATAACAACCGTGTGCCTATTTGTTGTTCTGTTACCTTCCAGGCATAACCCTTACCTGTATTGTACAAATTGTGTTATTTCCTAATTACATCAGCCGAAATTCTGTTACCTGACACAACTTGTTCGTTGCTCTGTTGAATTTCCTGCGGAACTAGGAAAGCGTGGGGTTGGAGTATTTTAGCTGACGTTTGTTAAATAAAGGTTATGCAGGTAATTAAACAATCTACTGTCTCCTGAGCTTAGGAGTTATGTTGTATATGTGTGACCCCGTGTCGCGTCATTCTCTTAAAAATTCAAATGAATTGTTGGCGAGCTATCAAAATCAAACGATATCATGATCGGATTCATGTCACAAATATATCATTTTGCTAATCGTTTTTATTTTTAGGTTCTGTTAATTAAAAAATAGTGCTGACTTTCAGTTTTGGAAAAAAAGCGTTTTGCCAAACCTATTGTGAGTGCACGTCCAAAAATATTGTTTATACGGTCTGACAGGTCAACTTTAACTCGCCGGTTAATAATATGACCAAGTTTTAGGGCGAGTTGCTCTCCCTGAATTATACTATTTAAATGTTTCATATTTATTTAAAGAAATTTGTGAAGATCGTCGCAAGTGGAAAGAAGTGGTCTCTGCCTATGTATGTATGTAATATTTATTATTTATAAGGCCTTTTAATAATGTTGCCCGACTCGGTTTGACTATGCTTTATTTATACAAATCAATGGCAGTTCCGACTCGCAGCCGATGTCTTTGAGGATTAATCGTGTGGGGGGTGGAGCTAAATAATCATTAAATATTTGCCTACTACGCGGTTTAATTTAAGCGCCATATACGAACTCAATGTGGAGTGAATGTTGTAAACCAATATTTAATACTAAATAGCTCAAAGTACTGTAATGAGGGTTTCCGCGCATCAGTTTTTTCACTAGATGGCGCCTCTGGGAAGTAAGGTCTTTTTGACAGTTGATGTTAAAATATATCTCTAGAAGAAGACCAAACTAATGACAATTTACTTTTTCACTTGATATAAACACATTTCAAATATTTAGGTGCATTTGTATTTTTTACGTGTTATCAACTGTCAAAAAGACCTTACTTACTTCCCAGAGGCGCCATCTAGTGAAAAAACTGATGCGTGGAAACCCTCATTGGCTTGTTATTTGAGTAGACAGGAAACTACAAACTAATCCGCGTTAAATTAATGATTCCTAAAAATGTAACAATTGATGCAGCACGATGAATCACGCCGCCGAGCACAAGCTATAATCTCATTCCGTGCTCCGTTACGTTTGCTCGGCAAACAACCGGTGTTTGCTCAGACAATAGCTAAGTACAATAATAATTGTGCATTGAGTGCCCTGGAGAGTCGTAGCTTGTTGGCACAGTGGTCCCGCTAAGCCCTTCCGATGTGAAACTAATGTTTGCGTATGGTAATGAGATGGTAATGGCGGAGCGCGCCAGTTCACCGTAACTGGATCAGCCGCCGGACCCGCCCGCCGCCGCCCGCCGACTCTCGCAGGCCAACGAGCCTCCTCCTTAGTTCGAGTGGCCATTCGGTACCTACTGTTCAAACTTGAGAGCAAGAAATGGATGACACTAACGGGTATTGCATAACTTGAATTTGGTTACCTACTAAATGTTTTGAGGTACTTTGAAAACACTAAATATTTGAATGAATATTTCAAGTAAACCCACCGAAAATCACGTAAAATCTAAAGAAATATAGAATAGATGTTGTTCTTTTCCGATATCACTAATTAGATTTGCTTAACATATGACACCATTCAAATAACATGCGTTTTTTCATAAGTTTTTTTACCTCAAAAATCAAGACAAAAGGCACGCTAACTGTTCATATTTTTTTGTATTTGAAATTAGACAATAACATGCGCACTACTTTAACTTTCGGAAGGAGTAACTATCGCCACTACCAGTGGCGAATAAAATACTATGGAGGCGTATTCCAACTCCTCAAAAAATACATGTTTATGTAGAATGGTAGTTGCTATCAAAGTCACCCCGTAAATTAAAGTATCCACTGGTACCTAAGTTTTCATGGTTAGCTCTATCTTTACGACGACATACCTAGATGTTATTTCAGCAGTGACACCAGAACAAGAAAAAACTGGCTAAGTGCGAGTGGGACTCGCACATGAAAGATTCCGTGTCATTTTTAGCGTTCCGTACCCAAAGGGTTAAAACGGGACTCGAACCGTGACAGCTAGACAGTTGAAATTTTCACAGATGATGTATTTCTGTTGCCGCCATAACAACAAATAATAAAAACGGAATAAAAAAAATATTTAAGGGGGGCTCCGATACAACAAACTAATTTTTTATATATAATGGAACCCCGCGAGTCCGACTCGCACTTGGCCGGTTTTTGAATTTTAGTGTCGCTGTGAGAATATCAAATACCAGCCGGTTACATTTCATGAGATACAACCCGGTTATAGACAGACGGACGGACGTACAGCGGAGGCTTATTTATAGGGTCCCGCTGAAACCAGAAAAGCCAATTTTACAATCCATGACTAAACTTTTTTTTTAATGTTTGAGTTATGGTTTTCTTATCTTATCACCGAGTAGCATCCAAACTACTACACATAGTTTGTATTTTTTATTGGCGATGAAAAAGCAAAATTTTACTAATGTTCTATCCTACAAAAGATGCAGTCGTTAAGTATACAAGACTTTTTACTGCAGTAGCACGAATTTGAAATACACAATACGAGTAGCTGCTCCTTAAGTTCGTTGAAACTTGAAACTGGTTCAATTGCCGTACGTTCACTGCAGCCAGATATGCCTAGCTGCATATTTAAGTGGCCACTATACCAACACTACCACAAGCCGACTGTGAATAAACAACAGGTTTACAGCCTGTGGTCGACCAAATCTAACGTGAACCTCGGAGATCTCCGCAAACAGATCGAAGAAAACCTTCGCAGGTCGGTATGGGCTGGCATGCTGGGTCCGTGCGGTTGTGAGGCGCGTATGTAATTTTACCATGAGGTGTAATTGGGATAGATCAAAAAATAACAGACCTATTGCATTAATTTTGTATTTGAAACAGTATTTTTATATCTTGATTTATTTAGCAGACATTTTATGGATGAAATAATTATTTTAAATTTGGGTTGGCATTTTCTCATATCTAATGATGAAAAGTGATTGTAATAGTGTGTTAAAATATACTATTTTAAGCGGTTTTCGCCTACCCCGTAAGATACATCTTAGTATGGGCTTCAAGCCGAACGAAGGTTAAATATTTTTGTCGAAATATCCGAAATAGTTAAATGTTTCCAAAACTTAACAATGCAGAACGGCTTTAAAACCCTATTCCTCGAAATGGTATTCGTTTTAGAGTAATTTTAAAAATACGAACAATCCCAATTACCGTACTCGCTGGCCGACAGCCGTTTCTAAGATTTAAGATTGCAAATTAGGTACGGTAAATTGATTTTTTGGTAAAGAGACCTTTAGAATCAAACCTTTAGGTCTACCAAACATTTTCGGGATTCGGGAACAATTCTGGTTCATGTTCAATATATTAAACTGGCAAAATGCAACATGCCGTTACAGCTGTTTTAGTAATAGGTACGCCACCTGAGTTTTGTATACGTCTTGACGGCGCTGTCTGAAATTTAAAATAATAGGTACTCATTCTTTCTCGATGACAGAACTACACACACCTTAAATAATAATTCATAACACTTAAATCGCTACACAAGCCGCATTAAACAAATAGAATGGTTGATTACGTCGTCACGTCCCGTCCCGTCGCAGGCGCTCGCCGGTCCGTCGTCGCCAGAAGTAATCCACTTAGGATTAGTCGTAAACAAGAAGGGCCATCGTCGCGACACGAGCTATCTGTTAACGTCTAAGTGTAACTGATAAAGGGCGTCGACGGTATTGTTCGCAACGGTATTAGGCTTTAATCCGGCTCGCGAGCGGCGCTCGTTAGGCTGATTGTCCCGCGCGGCAGATGGCCGGCCGTAATCCGGGCGGGCCTCCTCGCGGAAAAACATCGCCTCTTTGTGTTCGTTGCATCTGCAGGTGTAGATTGTGCGCCGCGCGGAACGACCGTCTGTTACCGCGCACGTGCGCCCGAATGCAGCTCGTACAAATTTATTATTCTCGAAAACGTTATCAGCAGCGTAATACGCTTTTATTTGCGCTTATATACGTTTTATTTACGTTTATAGCGGTGAAATTTATTTGCGAATTTCAAAAGTGGCTATTCAGAGCTGCCATAAATTTAGGGTCCTCGCTATTATACCTATACAATATTTTTTACTTTATGTTTTATAAAGTATAAGCACAAAATTGCTTTTGGTTTGTTTATTTACCATCTGTTTGTATCAAAACTGAGTAACCTAACGTAATAAACATAAGTATACTTGCAATCATGTAACTAAATAACCATGGCTGTCTCGAACATAACTCAGTATTCTTCATTAAAACCCATTAATCATACCTATAACACCAAGGCTATGGCGACTGGTAAACTATTCGTTCCTAGGATAAATAATTACCATGGAGACAGAACTCTCAAGAAGCGTATCCCATACCTACCTACTCAAATAGTCTGCTTGAAGCCATGAGACGTAAAAAAAAAAAAACAAGAAACTGTTAAAAAAGCATTATTTACATTTACTTATATAATATTAGAAATGTATGTTTAGTATACTTCACTGATTTTTTTGGACAGCATAATACTGTTATTTAATTTAAATTTTATTACATGTTAATGAATGCCTATCTTACTGACTGCCGTTCCCACAGTCAAACTGTTACTCCAGTTTTGTGGGGCAATGCCTAATTTTAGTCTTAATAAAAAATTGTACTTATTAAATAAATAAAAAATAATAATAAAAAAAGTTTTTTTATCTATTTCATTAATTTCGTATTTGGCTAGTGTTACCTTACCTTCTTTAAGGCCTATATTTTGAGCCTCAATGGTATCCGTACCCGTAGCAAATTTCATAATTTTCATGGCTATTACATTAACAAACACATACGCCCTTACTTATAAACGTGGAATAAGCTTGGAATAGTTTATGCCATGCTTTGTCACTTTCTGACAGATGCAAAAGTCACAATTACAGATAAGGACGAATCATGGCATAAGCCATTCCAAGCTTATTCCACGTTTATAAGTAAGGGGGTTAGAACATAAAGTGTTTAATGAACTGGGGTATAAGTAAGTCACCTCGAACCTTTTTTGTACAGGCTGTATTTAAAAGTAGCGGCTTAGTTAGGATGGAAATTAAGTTAGACAAAAGGTTCCACGCGCAAAATGGCCGCAAGACGTCGAGTTGCGGAATCCAGGCCGCTGTAAATTACAATACAATAGACGAAAGGTTATGCGTGTTAAATAATAAATACCAGTCAAAAGTAAGACTTCTGTAATTACTTGAAAAATTAAACCAAAATCAACTCTATGTTTTTTGACGGTAATTAAAATGAAAGGACTGATGGAACTTGTTATGAACAGGGACCAATTATGGACACTTGATTTTTATGTTATAGAAGATAAAGGTTATAAATTTACTTTGAGACGATCAATTTATAACCTCACAATCATTAAATTAAGAGTTAAGTATCCATTATCAGTGCCTTAAGCTAAAAGTGTCCAAAGTTGGTGCCGTCAGCGGCACCCTAAAGGGTTTAACTTGTATTGAGAAATAATTTCCTGATTTGACAAAATGCATATTACTTTTAAACTTAAAAGTTGAATTTATAATTTTTAGGTTAGTAATTTAATTTGGGACTTTTAAGAGTACGTCAATTGGGAAACGTTATTTTTACAATGTATGTATGTTTTATGATGCACGGCAATTCGAAAATCATTTAGGGAATATGCTTTCTGAATATGTCTATAAATGTAAAAATGTGTATAAGTATGTATTATATTAGGTACGCTTTAATTACCTACTCTGCTACTATCATTAGCAGAGGTCGGAATAGGCAGTGCCTATTTGCCTAACATTCGCGGGAGGACGTAACTAAGAGTGGTTACAACCACCAAAAATAATGATTTCTTTTTATTGAATGCGGGACTTCCGGGATTATTTAATAATACATAAATGTGGAAATTGATACTATAACTCAATATCACATCGCACCTTCAGAACAATAGTGACATAATTCAGAAATTTCAAATGTCGAGTTAGGTCACTATAATAATACACTTATGACTTGAAATTTGAAAGCTGAAATTTTGAATTAGGTCACTATTGATCTGAAGGTGCGACATGTTAAAAACATTTTCTCATGGAGCGTCCCCATTATCAGCAGGGACGCATAATGCAGGTGGTAAGTACACGGCTAAAGGAGTCTCGATAAAATAAACAAGGTATGTAAAACAAAGTAATGAGGTAAAATAGTAAGGTAAAAATATATATTACAAAATACTTTTTTTGTTTATTTACATTAGAAATAAATCAGAATGTATGTCATTTAATCATGTAAAATTGTATTTCCACATTTAAGTATTATTAAAAAAAAACGGAAATCCCGCATTCAATAAGAATAAATCATTATTTTTGGTGGTTGTAACCACTCTTAGACTCTTACGTACGTCCTCCCGCGAAGTTTAGGCAAATAGGCCTGCCTATTCCGACCTCTGATCATTAGGTACCAACTATTCACCTGTTGTATGTATATTCCCTGTAGGCTGACCTGATGGCCGATTTTGACAAACGAGATGAAGTACAGAGAATAAAATACAATTTAGTTACATCCTTCGTGTCTCTTTTAGGGTTCCGTACAAAAAATTAAAAACGGAAACTAACAAATTTATGATAGAGCAAAAGAAACCTTATTATCTTAATAAAAGGTGCATTTTGCTCCTTATTTAAAATGTTACTTACGCTGTTTTGCAGTTTCACCGACAACATGTCATTATAATTGTCAAGATAGTGAAATATAGGTAGGAAGCTTATTTATTTATTTATTAAGACACACCAACACAAACATTTGTCAAACATAAACAGATTATACATTAGCAGAAATAGAAGTCGCATTCCCGTTTATGCACCAATTATAGGCGTGCAGCAGCATCAGCACAGAGACTACAAACAATTCATTAAAAACTACAATGGAGTGCTAGCCCCTACCCTGATGTATGGTAGTGAATGTTGGGTGTGGCAGGACAAGCATGTTAGTCGTGTAAATGCAGTTGAAATGCGTTCTTTGCGTAGTATGTGTGGTGTGAAACTGATTGATAGAGTTAGAAATGAAAAAGACAGAGAGAAATGTGGAATGAAAGAAGACGTAGTGACTAAGATTGAAAAGGGCATGCTTCGATGGTTCGGTCATTTGGAAAGGATGGATGAAAGAAGATTGACGAAAGAGATATACAGATCGAAAGTGAGTGGAAGGGTCGGAAGGGGCCGCCCTAGGCGTACTTTTTCGAATCAAATCGGAGAAATACTGGGAAAGGGCCGAATCTTAAGTACCCGAAACCGACGTGCGTGCATGACTCGATGTATGAATGTTGAAGAAGCGAAAGAAATTTGTCAAGATCGTAGCAAGTGGAAAGAAGTGGTCTCTGCCTACCCCTCTGGGAAACAGGCGTGATTTAATGTATGTATGTAAACTCTCCGGACAAAAAAAACGAGCAAAAAACTAAAACATCGAGCAAACAACAGCGATTTCGCGCCCTATGGGCAGGGGTGTGCGGTGACGATGGCTTCAGCAGTCCACGTCGCAGAACCGATATCGAATTCAGGTAAATGTTAATGCAACGGGCTTTGGCTAGATCATTGTATTGCTTCTGCAATCGGTAGAGGCAAGGATTTTCCTAGCTTAGTCCTGGTACGATCAAGGCGGATGATCGTGAGACGACAGGTCCGTGTATTGTGTTTCACTTATCAGATAGGGTCAATTTCTGAACAGTCTTGTCTCATATATGGCCAGAACTATATGTTTTAGGGCATATACGATGTTCATTGTTTTCAAATCAGGAGGCATATAAGGTACCAATGAACATATTTATGGGCTTATTGTGGTTTCGAGCCCACCCATATCCGAAATGTCCAAGAATTGGGATAGACCAAAAAAAATAACTCACGATTTTTACATTCTAATTTGAAAGAATAGGTAATTTTAACCAATTTCATTAATTTTGTATTTGACCAAATAGTTTTCTTTTAATATGTTTATTTATTTAGCAGAAATTTTATGGATGGTATGATTATTCTAAAATTGGGTTAGGATTTTCTAATAAATTACAACAATTAAATGATATCTAATGATAAAAAGTGATTGTTATAGTGTAATAAAACATACTATTTCACGCGGTTTTCGCCTGACCCGTAAGATACACCTAGGAGAGCTTTAAGCCAAAAACGAAAGTCAAACAAAGGTCAAATATACTTTTGTCAAAATGTTCGAAATAGATAACTATTTCAAAAACTTAATAATGCAGAACGGCTTTAAAACCTTATTCCTCGAAGTGGTTTTCAAATTAGAGTTATTTAAAAAATATGGGCAATCCCAATTAAAAACATCCCTACATTACAATATTTTGCAGTAGTTCGTGTGATCCTTAGACATTTTTGATGTGTGCATTTATTTCTAATATCTAATAAAAATAAGTAATGTAAAATTCATTACTGCATTATAGCAATATTCTTAAGAAATGAAATAAATTTAAACACAGAAGTCTGCTAACGGCTCCTTGACAAATTAAAAATGGCGCCGAGATTACATTTGACTGCTTGAAAGAGCGATGAATGGCGAGGAGAATCAATGAATAGCTTCCTAGTTACCGTCGCAATCCGGTAAAGTGGGCAATCTCCGGAAGATCGCGTCACGCTCCGTGACAAATTAACTAGAAACCGCACAGACGTACGAGTAGGTGCTTGGTTTAAACGGACTGAAATGTAATGGACTGCTATAATTTAATAAACGTCTGGTAAATGCGATTAAATATGGAAATATAATTTACCAATTTCTTAGACCAATTTGTATGTACCAGTATACTGTCTGTCACCGACTAATATAACATGCAAGGTACAATAAAAACAACCGGCCAAGTGCGAGTTCAACTCGCGTGGAGAGGGTTCCGTACATACCTTTCTTTTTGATAGATTTGTTGTATATTTTCCTGTAGTAGGTAGTAGTTGGTAGTGACCCTGCCTACGAAGCTAGTGGTCCTGGGTTCAAATCCCGGTAAGGGCAGATATTTGTGTGATGAGCGCGAATATTTGTTCGAATTTTTGGGTGTTCCCTCACAGAGGTTATCCACGCTGGGTGGAAGTCAAAAAAGATAAAAAGATAAAAAAGATAAAAGACATTTATTCAGTAAGTAGGCCACACGGGCACTTTTACACGTCAAGAATCTACCAGCGCTTCACAAGAGGAGACCACTGCTGAGAAATAACGCCGCAAGAAACTCGGCAGTCAGTCAAATATATTTAATGTTACAATGGTATACTTAGTCTAGCATTATATAAATCTATAAATATTAAATTAAAAAATATATTACATAAGCTGCGTAGTATCAGCAGGAAAACACACCGAAATCTTGCGAGAGAGATAGAGGCAGAAGAAAAAAAAGAGAACACCTACCTAGGTATATGTAAGTATATAAGACGGTGCAACACGACCACATAAGATTGATATGTTATGTTTTCCTACATCAACGGTGTCCGGTGAAAAAAATAAAAGAATATTAAGTTTTGGGTTTAGGCCAAGCATTTTTGTCTATTAGATAGTCCTCGATTCTATAATACGCTTAAGACATTAACGACTTTTTCAAGTAATTTTTAAGTGCTGGAAAGGGTAGCTTTAATCTATTACTATCTTTAAGCTCAGGTAATAATTTATTATAGAAATGAATGCATTGACCAACAAATGATTTATATACTTTACGGACGCGGAATTTTCGAAAAGCGATTTTATTTTTATTTCTAGTATTGAAATTATGTACATCAGAATTTTATGTGAAAGAATCTAAATTTTTAATAACATAAATAATATTCTCATAAATAAATTGAGACGCTACAGTTAAGATATTAATTTCCTTAAAAAGTTCTCTCAGCGAGTCACGGGAATTTAAGTTGTAAATAGAACGAATGGCCCTTTTTTGTAACACAAATATAGTTTGTATGTCAGCTGCCTTACCCCAAACCAGAATACCGTACCTACGACATGACACTATGGAAATAACTACCAAAAATTATAGAAACCAAAAATAAGAAAAGACCTAATATAGAGCCCTGAGCCAAACCTAATTTAACTGCTGCTCCAATAGACTGTATTTGGTTTGTTTACAACTGTTTGTGTTCTACTACTAAGCTATGAAGACATACCTAAGACTCGGAAAATTGTTTGATAGACCATGAGTAATATTCTTAATTTTAATCAAAGAGTTGCATGATCTGCGCAACAAAAAGCACAGCAAAGGCCCTTTTTAAAAAATCCTATTGCATCACAAGATTTCTCCCAAATGTTACATATATATTTAATGAGTACAGATGCCGAGCTAGTTGTGGATCATCCTCCTGTGCAGCCGACCTACTTATTACTATTAAGTTTATTTCTATCGAGGTGACCTAACATATCTTAAAACAGGTAGAATAGAAATGGACGGAAATTTGTTAAAGTCCAAAAGATTTTGAAATATTTTATTTTATACTATTTAGCATAAAGCTAAATGAGGTGCAAATGGTGCAATTATTTCTATATCATGATGGATGACTAACTGATGTACCCCATTGTACCTCCGTTTTTTTTTAAATCGATCGAATCTAAATACCTTGACAATAGAAACTAATGCTACGTGGCTAAAATCAAAGTTTATATTACATTTATTAACTAATGTTAATAAATGTAATATAAACAATGCACAAAGTAATGTTTGAGCTTCAATCGCAGTACGAACGTAGATTAAATCCGTTGGTTTGAAATGTTGTCAAATCGATACTTGTGACGGCGTCACAAGCAGAAAGTAATACAGAACTTAGGCAAACAATTACACAATATATCAGGGTCCTGGCGGCCATGTGTCAACACGGCGCGGCGGGGAGGGAGCGGGGAACTAAGCGTTTCTGCCAAAAGTACGTGACCTTAATGTATATCAATCCGAGCGTGATTTATACAGGAGGGATCTGTAAAATATGATATAAAATAAACATTGACAACCGAAACGATGAAATACGACGTAGCGTTGTGATTTAAGGACGCGTTCACAAGATTTTATGACGCTATAAAATCAGCTCGCGCTTCGTCCGTGCCCGGCGAGCGCGCACGTACCGCACAGATTTGACAAAACAGACGACAGGCATTTATTTGTTCTAGTTTTTTTGCAAGTTTTATGGACTGCTGCCAGCTTTATGGTCCCTGGACGGCAGACGTTTTCGTTTGACATTGTAAAATTGGGCGACTCGATTTGATTTACTTTCAATGCCATGCGAAAACTCTTCCCCATTTCGTATTATATATTTCTTAGGAAATATTTAGAGAGATTTAGTTGTTATGAAATAAAGATAACAACACAAGAACTGAGTTTCTACATATAGAAGTAGTACCTGATATTTTATCTGCGTAACCTACTTGATATCTGGTTAGCGACGGTTCAGTCACACATGTGTAATAGCTGCCGCTCGTAATACAATAAGGCGTCTACGATTACTTGCAAATCACTGCACCTATTACTGAGATTACCTTGCTACCAACGAATTTACTCTAACCGTCGGTAAGACGAGACTAGCTGTTTAATGACAAAGCTTAATCAGGACACATTGTCCCGGTGGGCTTAGCACACTAACTAGAAACAGACTAGACTGGTAGAATTGAACAAGAAAGTGTCTATATTTATTATTTATTTACTTATTAGGTAAATCAAACGAACTTTTACAAATTATCAAAAACTGCACCGTTAAACCACAGTTTGGTTTGTCTCGATGAACCATTCCACGACAGCTACTAACAAATAACAAGGTACATAAGAGTGTTTAAACAAAGTTACTTATATCTATTATGCGTAATCTACCTAATTACAAATCATCACCACCAAAATTACAGACTAAGTAGGTAAGTAAGACAAAACATTGTACGGAGTCTGCAGGGCTACCTTCCACAATTTCACTATTTACCTATGACAGTGTCACAAAATGAAGGCTTTTAAGATACGAGTGGCAAATCTAAATCATAGAGACAATTGAATCCTGAGTTTATGTGACTACCTTTGCCTACTTACATTACTTTTTCTACGGGCGTAAACTGGAAATTACAACGGTTAACAAAGGCATACAATTTGTTACATAATATATTTTTCTCAAACATGCTATGTAATGTCGGCGTTATGTTAGTTATTTTAGGCTTCAAAGTGCCACGTTCCCGACGGAACAACTCGAGAGAACTGTAAAGGAATTTCATACAAAATTGAAGGCCTAGGCCGGGAAGTAGGGCAGAATGAACGGCTGACCGAATCGACTGCCCGCCTGCTTCGGCTGGGCGTCCCCACCTATCATCATCATCATCATCATCATAGGCCGGGAAGTAATTTTTTTTTAATTTTAATATGGCCATGACAGCTGGTTTTATGAACAGGCTGAATAGCTGAAAATCGTTTTTTTTTGTATCTGTGTGGTTCGGACCAAAAATATCCGCGTTAATGCCTATAACACACGAACTGATATTAAGAATACAATTCTGTATGATTCAATGTGTTGATGAACAAATTAAATATTGTCTACACGTAAGTCACCAGAGACCATAGACAATATTTAAAATCCTCAGCATTTATTTTTATTAATTATCGAAATTAAGATTCTTAATATCAGGTTGTGACTGTGTATAATGGCCCTAATAAGGTCTATTAGAACACAACACAAGCGAAATAACAATTCGCAAAAAAATTTTTTTTTTGAGTAATGTGTTTTATTATTTAATTGCATGTGTTTGAGAAAAGCACTATACATACCTCGCCGTGAAAAGGGGTTGCCAGCCTCGTACCTATCCGACCTCGCTTCGCTCGGCCGTCTATATGAACTCGGCCTGCAACCACCTACTTCCCGGCGTCTGTAGTAATGTACTAATATTTATGGTAACAAGTTAATCTCCCTCAGAGCCATTTCTATTATTCCAAGTTGCGTTAATAGTTCGTCAATTTGATTCGGAATTCACATTTTTAAGGATCAGTACCCAAAGGTTGCCGACACTGCCAACAACAACCTCCTATTACTAAACCTCCGCTATCCAATTCGTTCCGTTGACTTTCCATGAATCTCAGGAGTTCAGGACCCATAAAATACCCACCCAACCCATTAAAAAAAGAATTGTTAAAATCAGGCAAATAAAAGTAGGTACAAACGAATTCACAACCTCTTACTTTTTGGAGTTTGTTAAATGTTTTGATTTTTCTATAAAAGATAAAAGATGTTTATTCAGTAAGTAAGCCGCACGGGCACTTTTACACGTCAAAAATCTACCAGCGCTTCACTATGATACTCTAATCGAGTCTTCCATCGAAATTACCTGTTACGGAACTAAGACAGTAACACATATTCCAAATGTATTTTAAACATTTCTGACAATATAATAAAAAAATGGAATGACCCATCATCATTAAAAAAAACGTACACAACGAAATGTTTTGACATTATTTTGTGTTAACTGTTAAGCTGCAAAGCGGAGGCGGCGCGGAATTCTTTTAAATGTAAGGTAGGTGTCGCACTGGGTACCTCGCCGCCCAAGCTCCCTGTGCGTCTGGGGCTTTATTACCATGGCAACGCTCATTATAGTAGCTCAAGCACAAATATTATTATTACTTAATATGTTACGTTTTCAAATCACCTTTACTCTATCTCTACTCCAAATCTATATCATCCTTAACATGTTACCTATTAAAACAGACTTTTCCATTAGTATATTTTTTTTTAATAGTCATCTTTACTTTAGTCTTGTTTGCATTCGGAAATAAACTGGCTGGTAATGTAGCAATTTAAATAAGTAAAGGTACTGTCGGCCGTACACACTTTGGTCCATTGTAACTTCAACGCCTTCAACGACGTTAAAGTGACTAAAATGTGCAGCTTATAAGGGCTATTTCATACATACTTTAATTGTACGTACATCGTACAGTCTAGGGAGACCTGCAGGCCTATTACCTAAAGCACTCGCTATCGTTTTCATTTTGACAGTCCGAAGGCGAGTCTGCATACAAAATCAAACCAATTGTTCCGCTTTGAAGTCGTTTGCGATGGCGAGTGCGGTGGCAATAAGCCTGCGGATATTGGCGGACAGTTATTGTATTAATTAATATAAATTCTTGTTTGCAATGTAATGATATTGTGGTTGGTCTTCTAATTAAGTAAACTAAGGTTGCATTCGACCAAACTGGAATAAGGTCTTATACTTACCTAAATTAAACGCCGAGTTTGTACAGACTAATTTTGTAGCAAGTCTTATTTCAAGTTTGTTGAAATAGATCTTTGGATTTTATTACTAACGTCACTTTGACATAGTTTCATAGTGGTCCAAAAATCCATTAAATTGACCGTAAATTGCGAAACAAGTGTCATTTTATAGCTCTTTTAATTGAACTTCCCGATTTAATCACTTTGTGTGTCTGAATTGAACCAATCGCAATGGTCCGACCTCGAGGCAGCGGCACATCGCGGCCCTTTTAATTTGTCGCCACACGGAACGGCACGTTTCGACGTCGTCAGAGCTTTTCACGGATCAAAATACTAACTTGATTTTTATGCTTACTTCCCATGGTAGTGAAGCGCTTTTTCAAAAGTCGCAGGTTCTAAATGCTTCCATCCGAATGGGCATACTTTGTGAGATAAGACTGATAACTGATAAGATAGTGATTAACATCATCATCATCATCATGTCAGCCGAAAGACGTCCACTGCTGGACATAGGCCTCCCCCAAGGCTCTCCACTCAGACCGGTCTTGTGCTTTTCGCATCCACCGCGTTCCCGCGATCCTTACATGGTCGTCACTCTATCTTGTTGGAGGCCTACCTACAGCTCGTCTCCCGGTCCGCTGACGCCACTCAAGAACCTTCTGACCCCATCGGCCATCAGTGATTAACGTTTAATTTTAATAGTGGTGTGTTGGCAACACATAACATAGATTAAAAGTAATTAATTATACTGGCAACCGTCTTCTTCCACCAGCCATCTAGCTGACCGGATCGCTGTCAACAGTCTGCAACTATTCAAAATCATTTCGTCGGTGATACTGCAAAACTGCGTAACTAAAAAAATTATGATAGAGCAAAATAAACCTAACTGTGTTATTAAAAAGGTGCATTTTGTTCCTTATTAAAAATGTTACTTACGCGGTTTTGCAGTTTCACCGACGGTTTATTACCAATTTAGTAGTTAGTACCTACGAGTTCGGTGTAGAAAGTTCAAGATATTCAGAAATGGTTTGTTTACTGTAGGTCATAAAAATAAAATAATAAATAAATAAATATCAATGGACAATCTCACACAAATTGACCTAGCCCCAAAGTAAGGTTTTTTATTATTTGATACATACCTCAAGTTTTGGGACACCCTGTATGTGTTTGGAAAACTGCTGTAATGATAATGCCGTTTACTGTTGAATGAAAGTTTTTTTTTTATTAAGAAATGTAACTATGAAGTTGTCATCTTCGGAAATGATCGTTTTCAACCCGAACGAAACTCAATCTCAGATACATTGTGATAAAAAAGAAACGAATCATATAATTTTTCTCAAAACATTGAAACAGTGGAACATATTTTTCATGAGGCCATGAACCAGATTAGACATACAGAGCAGTTTGTATGTAAACAAAGGCATTATATGAAATGACCCGTCATCCTGTCCATTGTCCCTAAATTACAGTCGGATTATAAAAAATGTAATGGGATTATTGTTTAAGGGCAGCGCACGACACGCTCCAGACGCGATTCAATTACTGGGCATTGTGCGCCGGCGCCGCGACGCAGCCGAGCCGTTAGGTTTATTCTCTTAAACAATTCACCTCCCAATTCAACAACGAGCTATTAAGAGGATGGTGAAGCTAAAAATTTCCATACAACATGCGAAAATGTTTCTCTACTCCGATTAACTCTAACCTATTCCGATTTTTACGATTTTTTGAATATCGCACCTTCAGTACAATAGTGACCTAATTCAAAATTTCAGCTTTCAAACTTGAAGTCATAAATGTATTATCATAGAGACCTAACTCGAAATTTTTAATTTCTGAATTAGGTCACTATTGTTCTGAAGGTGCGATATGTAGATATCATGAAAAACGATGTCTGTACGTTTTCCTTTCGACGAAAATTGTTCTTAGAATGAAACAAATTAAAAAAAAACAAAAACAGAAACGTACAGACCTAGTTTATTATAATAACTACAACATATTCAGAAATCGTGGAAATCGGACTTGATTTAGGGGGTGAGACACGTTAGGCCGCAGCTAATTTTTTTAGTAAATTTTTTGACTGCTACGCCCTTCACAATCCTAGGCTCTTAACCGGAAAATCATAGTACTCTCTGAGCGTAAAGATAACATATTAGTGCGTTTATTTTGACTTTGACATATTTTCTCGACGAAGTACCGTGGTTCGCGATGGGCAATTTCTGAAACATTTCATATGTTTCCTTAACGGTGAAATATTTCAACTGTTTAAAATTACAGAAATGTTTCTGAAAGAAAGGTTACCGCATAAATTTCAGTTACTTCTGACATCAGTAGAGCGAATAGTGAATCGAAAATTCGATAACAAGTGACATTAGCCGCGTGGCCAAAGGGTAGTTGTGCTGTTTGATTTACCACGGACTCAAGTTCAAAACCACATGGAGCCGAGCTATTTTTTTGAAAAATCTGCGATTTGTTTTACTTGATATGTGTATATACCACTGTGAGTCAAGTAAATAGTGATAAGCGATTTCTGAAACAATGTAAAACTTACTTTAACTGCGAAAATTATAGCTTTAGAAAGTTACATAACACATACATACACATACATAAACTCACGCCTTCATTCCCAGAGTGGGGTAGGCAGAGCTACAGAATTACCAACAGGTCAAAAAATATGTTAATAATTCTGTAACCACATTTTGCACAACTAGGCTAAGTTGTTTACCAGTGTATTAGTGACAGGTTGCAAGCCCATCGCCTAACATTATTACAAGCCTTTATTCCCTTAGTCGCCTCTTACGACATCCACGAGAAGACATGGAGTGGCACTATTCTAACCCGGCAACCACTCGAAATAATTAGATGGAAATTATTCTGACACAAGTAAATTTCATTTAAACTTCATGAAAAAATTCCGTTACTTACGTTACATTACAAAACTTTAGTAATTTTCAGAAATTAAACGATTTCACTTTGGTAACTTTCCGAATATTACATGAAATTTAAGGTGAAAGTTTCAATTTTGAAACTTACAGAGAATTGCAGAAATTTAAGCGAAAGTTTCACTTCTGAAACTTACAAGCCGCCCATCACTAACCGTGGGTAGGTACAATTGTAAAGCCGTGGTTTTGTCGCAGAAAACCAATGTTTATTAATGCCCACGTAATTTATTTCCCGTTTCTTAACGATATCATTATGACAGGGTTCTATATTTACTTGGTCTGGTCAAAAGTGTTTCCTAGACCCATCATTATTTATTTGGCGATTATAGGCGTGATTTGTTTAGTATTTAATCCAAAGTAATATTATCCAATCCAGTATACTCCTCCTTGCGGAATCTAGTGTCAGGTTTCTTACACATCGGAAACCGACTCGGAGTCCTGTTGTAGATCAATAGCAATATGAAACTGGCGCTGTTTGCCTCCCACGGGAACTTTTAACCCGCAACAATGCGCGCACCATAAGACCCATGGGTCGCCCTCCATGAGAGCACGTGACTACCCCACAGGGTTACAAAAGAGGAGGAAATAAAGCCCAGAAGTTAATTAAACCCTTAGGTTCATTGCTCGTAAAATAATGCAAGGAATTGGTAAACAGAAAGTTTGCTAATTCTCTGCACCAGGTTCCCAGGTCCAGGTTTACTCCACTTATGTCTATTAGATGAACTACCCTAACAGAGTAATTTTGTTATAAAAATAATACAATGCATTACACGCTCTTATAGAGGATTCCTGTCAGTCACAAAACTTCGATATTGACTTACAAACCAACTGTTTTACATAAAATAGTTCATTCACGTTGTGATCTATGATAATCTCTGATGAATCAGCTCTCTAGAGCTTTTTTTGCATGGATTTTTTAAATCGCATTTCTCAACAACATATGAAAATACCGTTAAAGAGATCCCCAGACATAAAATTATACAAGCATCTTCAACTGGTAATTAGACAACGATTAGACAGAGAGATCCGATATGCCATGTGACGACATGTAACACGTCGGCCATACAAACTTCATATTAGTGCATTTCTTTAAAAGTTTGTACCTGTAGTAACTTTTCCGCTGTGACGAAAACTAGTCGTACATTTATATACTACCTTTCAACGCCAATTAGCAGTATCTCAAATTCAATAAATGAAGTAGATTCAATCATCATCCGTTAGTAATATGCTTGCACTTGCAACAGGAGTTTTGGCTGAGATACCATCGTTTGTCTGAATAACAGTATAGCTAATTTTCGTAACTCAGTGGAATAGTTAACCTTTCTTAATTTAGTCCTTAAGTAGGTACAAACTTTTAAAGAAACGCCCATTAAATAATGGTTTTCAGTAAATCTAAGGGGTCCGCTTAGGTTTTGTAAAATAATATAAGGTCAATGAGGGCATTTCCGTCATACTTTTTGATAAGTTTACTTTGGCTGGTCATTACTAAGAGGATATTTACTTTTTTTTTACTGTTGTTTGAATAGCCGCAAACGCCGGTTGACGGAAATGCCCCGCTGACGGGTTTGGCCACCCTGACCTTAAACAAAACGTTCAACGACAAACGTGAGACAAACCGCTGGTGTGGCGTAGCGTAGGTGTCAAGTTAGGCTGGAGATAGATAGATTCGTAGATATCGCCTTCTAACTCTAATTTTCTGCACGAAAGCATAAACATGAAAAACCAAAAAATGCGGGAAACTTACAGGGTCGCATAGTTTTAAATAAATAAAGTTGATAGGCTATATTGCGCGGTAAATGGGTGCGGGCCGGGGGCTTTCATAACTCGCGGTAACGATATCCTCCAGGTATAATCTTGTTTACAAATGTGCCCGGGGAAGATGCGATGCGTAGACATGGGCCATAATATGTTAATTTGGCGCGACTGCTGCCGCCCCGGCCTAATATTGAATATTTAGCTTATAGCTGCCGTATAATCTACAAAAATGAACGCGTTCTCTTTAAATTAAATATCCTGGGCCTCTTTTCCACATTGTATTAGCCCATTTTGCTTCTATTTAAAGTTTTAATCATAAGGGTCTTAATAGTTCACAGAAGAATGAGTAAGGGTAAGAACCCGCGTGTCATCGGTCCCACGTACTACGAGCGTCTACCCGCTAAACTTAAAAATGTGCAATCCGACGAAGCATTTAAACATCAGCTAAGAAACCTTTCATTGGATAATCCATTATACTCCGTGGATGAATATATGAAGCTGGACATGTAAATTTATTATTGTGTTGAAATTTATTAATTAGTGTTTGTATTGACATCGGTCGAGTGACCATTATTCGATATTTAATTGTTGTTGTTTTAATTAATTATTGTTAATTATTATTGTATCTTTTGATTATTAGTATTTATGTTTTGACGATCTCAATGTGATTTCGTATTTTTTGACATGCAATGCAATTTATATTATATTGATGAATAAATAAACTAAACTAAACTAATAAAGACCCTGATGTTTGTATACAAAGACTCACAAGAAAACTTCCTGTTGATATATTTAAGTGTTATTTTCCCACGACTAAAATAATGTCTCAGCTCAACTTGACCTCTGAACTAGGGATGTTTCGGAGCTTTGAATACGGTTCCGATAAGTCGGAACTTCCGATTGATATTACACCTCCGGTTCGGACTCCGGTTCCGATACTTTTAATGCAGGTTGAAGCGCGCAAGTTTATACTTATCGCGCAACTAATCACATAATCCACTTGCTAACACATTACATTACATACTCAATTCATTTTTAATTCCGCCTCCGATTCTGACTTCAGTTCCGGTTCCGGTTCCGACTCCGATAAACCAAATTTAAAACTCCGACTCCACAGTATAAACATAGCACACAAATTTAGCTATATTTATACTTTGCCGACTCCGACTTCGCTAAAATGTTGATCAGCCAGATCAGCAAGTCCCAATCAAAAAGTGCTGATTCCTGAAACAGACGCGTTGAAAAATCACAAAGCACAAAAAAACCTAATCCTAGAGACAACAATTGAAAAATAGATATGTGCAATGCAATCCAATGCAAAAAAAACAAAAGGCCAAATACTGTAAAAACTTCATAAATGTCATTCTAAAATCTTATTTTTTTATTAGTATTTATTGCACGAAGAAGGATTTAATGGTGAATTCGAAGCACAACCTATATTTTTAAATTATAATAATGACACATAATATGAAAGTTTTGTATCAGTTCATAAAGTTCCATTTTTTTATTTAGCAAGTAAACCATAGTATATTATTTTTTAAGTTTTATTGACTTTAGTTGTTACCTACTTACTACTAAAAGTGAGAATTCTAAATTAAGTAATTATTGAATCGATGATGCTTTTAAAGATATGCCAATCAAATTTATACCGTACTAAATTAAGAAAGTTTTAAAACTATTTTTTAAAGTTTCCTTTTTTATTGTTTTGATCGGCCTTCAAAGTCCGGACCATGTATAATGTTTCCTCAGTTTACGGAATTATTTTGTTTTCATCCCAACGGTAATTTTTTTTGTTTTATTATGTACCTAACTTTCGACATCTCGTAAAAGCGGTTAAAATAAAATATCAATATTTTTGCGCTGTATAAATTAAATATTTTCAAATTCCTAATGATGAGTTGAATGAAATTTTCATTACCTAATCAAATAATGTTTTTCATTATGCTACTCATAAGTAATACAATAATCCATTGCCCTTGTACACCACAGAGCCATTGTTTTCAAAAACAAAGTAGGTATTTATGAAAATAAATTCACTCCATTAAGAACATTTTAATTAATTTTAAACGGAATTCTCAGTTGTTCATTTGAGAAATCTAATAATGCTCAACCTTAAAATAAGGTGGGCAACGGAGGTTTTTTTTAAATTGTCTTAGAAGGAAAATTGGCGTAGATCTAGACCTGTTTTAATGAAGAATGATTAATAATAGCCCATTATAATATGAGCAACTAATTTAGTATGTAGTTTCGCATTGCCCGTCAATGTACTTTGCATCTCGTTGCTTCAATACAAAAGCGTCACAAAACAAAATGAGTTTGTGTTGCATTTAAACTCGGAATGCTTTATACTTAAAGTTTTAAATCAAACTATATTTGTTTTTGATTTGTGGCGCTTTTGTATTTAAGCAGCGATCTAAAACCTCAAAGGTCAAACGGAACGTCGTCATAGACAAAACCACTAATAATATATTAAAAAACCGACAGTTAAACCCTATTCCTCGAAATGGTTTTGAATGATCATGAATTTTATTATGTTTTTGGGTGTATTTGTAATGTACTACTACTATTAATACGACTGTTTCTATGTTACCTCTTGCAAGTTGATGGGATTGATTATTAACTAACATACTATTGTTGAATTTCACCAACCATAAACCAAAATGTATGAACTAACAGTCGGTTAACATTGATTACCGATTTCACCATACATTTAACATCGCATGGTGAAATTAGTACTAAGACCTGCTTACAAGAGCTCGATATAGGCTGTTTTTCTGTCACGACTGCCCAAAAAAACGAGTGCAATGTTTTCAGGATTCATGTATGTATGTGTGTACGATTCTCTATTCCACCATAACTTCTAAACGCCTGAGCCGATATAGATGTGTTTGGTATCGTCAGGATCCTTTCAACTCCCGGATGCCTAAACTGTCAATATTGAAATAAAAATATGGCAAAATGACAATTATTAACACAGGTATATCGACGACAATATAAAAATGAAATCGGGTTTTTAAAGATTTCTTTTTATTTAGTTATTTATTTCTTTATTTGTGTTTCAGCTTACAAACTACACTATGACAAGCATAACCAAGCGTTTTTTTTTTAAGTATGACAATCCGTAACAGTCGTACGGACAAATGGAGAGTCGGACAATCAATAGGGGTCCGTTTCGCCTTTAGTGCACGGAACACCAAAAAGTATATAAGTGTGATACTTGTTAAGAAGAAAAGTCGTAAACGGCTAATCTCCTCGTTCGAGCACGCCTTGGAGCAAATTAGCCACTTTAAACAAACACACTCAGTATTTTTGTACGTAATTCCGCAATTTAAACCCACGCCATCGGATGCAATACGAATTATCATGCAAATAGGATTTTCTATCGGACCCGTGTCACAACTTCTTATTAGATGCGATCGCATTACCGATAGCTGCGCCACCGGGAAAGAGAGTAGACCAAGTTCATTATATTCTTTCTGTTATCCATGCCTGCAACAAAATCTTATCTCAATAAGTAACCGAGCTTCTTACTACGAAATTAAGAACAAGATGTTGTAGTAGTCCAGAAACAGAAGGTGCGTTGCCTTGTAGTGAGGTCACCAATGTAACAGCTGACACAGCTGATGTGGTTAGTTCTTATCAGATCATTAAAATAACGATGCTATAAAAGCTTATAGTTTAAGCCTGAAGCCAGACGAGCGTATTTTTTGAGTTGTGAGTCGCGTAATTTCTGCTCCTCCATTCAGTTTCATAGTAGTAGTAGTAGTATGATGAATCGAGGAGCATAAATTACGCGACTCACCACTCAAAAAATGCGCTCGTCTGGCTTCTGCCTAAACCTTGACATTTACTTACTGCTTACGATGCATTATCGTAAGTTCCACACCATTAACCCTAAGCCTAGATAATGACTAGAAACCACAGTATATAAGCAGAACATTATTCGAATAAAGCACAGTATTCTCCAAGACTCTTGAGTTGTCATTTCAACCTAGTCACCCTACACTTCCGCCTCACACAAATAATACATGATCGACGCACAAACAAGTGCAAGCGAAGGTACATTGTTATGGTTAGCTACCTTGTTGCCTTGTTGGACATGCATGACTCATGCGTCACGAATGCATCAGGCAATTAAGGCTGCTAACCAACTAACGAACGTCTAAACGGCAGAGTAAACACAGTTTTAAAGTTGCCGGAGATAAGAATAAATCAAGAGAGCAGTTAAAATTGTGGCTGTGCTGCAGTCGCTGACTGAATATTGATGACACAGAGCTCCACTGTAGCCAATTTGTATTCTATGCATAAGTAATGGGGAAAATATGGAACGGAGATTCAAGCGCACAATAAATATTGGCATCGGGCTTCCTTTGGAGCGCCCACAGATCGCACGCATTGTGCGCACTAACGCTGTAAAGTAGGTAAACATCATTTCAAAGATTCAATATTTTTGTTTGTAGTAACCCCTAGGAGTTCTCAATACTTAGAAACTAGTAGGTAGTTCATTCGGAGCAGAAAGCTCTTGATCCTCGCACATCACATGTTATTTGTTTTAGGTTTCTTGAAGTGTAGATTCTTTTACAAATAGTATTTTTTTCCAAGCGTGTCTAATGTCAGGTTGTCATTAGCGAAATACATTTTGGTTTGCTAAAATAGACGTGAGAGACATTAAAAATAAACCGACCAAGTAGGTACGTGTCGGACTTCGCACATTTAGAGTTTCGTACCAAATGTACCCGCCTGCATCCCTTCTGTGCATGAATTTCTAGGGAAAAAAAGATTTATTAATATATTGGTATTTGCTAGTTAAATATATGTAATAATAAATACTATTACCAAATTTCAAGTTCATTAGGGAAATTTCGTCTGAACAATATTTTGTAAGGAAAGCTGCCTTTGGCGGCTTCTCATTCCTTTGTTTTCCAATAGTTTTTTAAACCAAAAGTACAGTATTTGTGTAGGATATACAAACGTGGATTTATTTGGGGTAGGTTTTTTTTTTCACGCTCCTCGATAGCTGTTTGGGAGCTCCCTTAACAAAAAAATAATCGTAAAAGGTTTGGGGTTTGGGTCAACAAGATGATTATAGTGGGAAAATTTGAAGATCGTACCTACGCTGTAAAATCTGTGCGACAGACGGACACGTGAGCGACAGCAATTCGGTACCGTTTGAACCCTTTGGGTACGGTAACCTAAAAAAACTGTCGTAATGTTTGCAATTCGGTAACAGTAGGGGAAAAAACCACGCAGAATAAGGCCCAGGAGCCGTAAAACCTCACTTCGTTCGGTAGATAAAAGATTTATAATAACCGCGCCCAATGTCCAGTTTAATGAAGGATTCAAATAAGTTTTTTATCAGCGTCGAAATACCCGTATTCAAGGTTAATCAAAACATAATAAAAATACACCACCAAATTCACGCACCCTATTCTATAGGCACTCGTATGCAAACGTTAGCTAAACCTTTTAAATTTTGCATATCAAAATAAATACCATATTGATCCATTCCATGCCTCCAGGCAAAGCATTTTCCAACTAGTTCCGATATTTTCCGATTAAATTGCAATATATTTTCAGTTTCCCAGCTCGGCAATGGCGGCTGGGTTAATTAGGGCCGAATTTTCTCGCTTTCCATATAAACGTTTCGCACGCAACGACTGAACCATATTAGATGACGCTTTAACGTAGTCTATATGAAAAGAAAATGTGCGCCTATATGACAGAAACGACACAGCGCACCCTAATGGAAATTTGCATACGCACCTTTAAATTTTATTCATAAGGAGAAAATTGTTTCGCGTTTTCGCCACCGTCGCGCCACTGCGTAACCGTGAGACGCACTCAAGCAACAAAATCGAATTATTTCCGTACATTAGGAATTTGGGCCGTTACTTTAGGAGAGTTACGAGTAACAATATCATTACCTTATCGTACCCTCAACTTGGACGGGCAATTATGCAGCCACCCGCAGATCTATTGCTCACGACGATTTTTTATATTATTATAGTTATTCATATTCACCAATACTTCTCATGGTTGCGCTTAACATGGCGATGGCGTTTGGTATTCTCAATATTTGACAGATAGTTGCAATGTGTGACGGCATAGTAGTCAAACGATGAAAAGAGCAATATAATGAGCTTATGCACATCCGCAGCAAAGCCGTCTTTACATGGTTATATAAAATATTCATTCTGAATGTAGCTTCAAGGGAGCCCACGATCAAAAATATCCTTTATCTACACTCATATCATAAGTCCTCTATAATGCGTTCAGAATCCGTAGACAATGACCATCATTACAAGATACAATTTTACTATAATATTTTTTCTGATCTGTAGCTGTAATGAAAAGTTAAAATTACGATACAACTTTTGATAAAGTAATGTTTTGGAACATCTTCCAAAACCAACACAATTCAAACAGGGGGTCAATTCAAGTATCTATTAAACGTCGACTCGGTTTAATTTTAAGTAAAGTGTCGTACGCCGTTTTGATGCCGAATGAAATTAGAATAGGGACTTTGTTAGTTTGTCTATGATTTAAAAAAAAAAACATTCATATTCGTGACACGGGTTAGCTTTGCCGCCATTTGTTTATTCTGACGCCTGTTTTTAAAATCCGGAAAGAGTAGATACTTATAATATGTGTGTAGATAAAGTAATGTATGCAACTGTACATAATTAGGCCTTAAAAAACTCGTGTGATGTTATTATGAAACTCGCCTTCGGCTCGTTCCACAAAACCGCACTCGTATTTTAAGGACCCTCTTTATGTACCAGTTACATAAAATACTATCGTGTACATCGATAGATTCGGTTATAAATACTAATATATAATAAATATAATATAATACACAAAAATATAATACTCAATACCCATTTTCATTTATAACTTTGAAAATACTTAATTTCCATACAAACTTTACGATCAGCCGAGGTCTTAGTAGTCTAGGTCCCAAGACAAAAAAACACTGATGCTTGCACTATTTTATAAGTGAAAGTCAAGATGCTAACCATCATGTACCTGGCCCAAAAATACCAAACTCACACAAACTTTCACCTTGACTTGAGGTGTAAGGGCTACTGTATATAAATAATAAATATTACTTTCGGCGATTTCAGAATACCTAACTATCCGTAAATTGGTAATTTGGGGTGGTGCGAGATTTTGGTCATTTTTGAGGGGAGAAATGTGGAAAAATGAAATGAAGTCTGTAGAAGAGTTTGAAATGAATGAATTAATCAATCAATTTATTTGTGTTCATAGGTCATAATAATCATAAAAGGATGTACAAATGTTCAACGTATTAACTGCCAGCGGGTGTACAAATATATAAATGTTCAAAATTCAGTCTCATTATTAAAGATTATCCATTAAACGTCAAGCACACGATAATAACATTTGTCAATTATTGAACTCAACACTTTCCTCTTAAAACTCTCAATGTCTGAATTTATTTTATTATCAGGTAATTATAATTATTATTGTATTATTGTATTGTAGTCAGTGCATTATCAAAAAAAAAAATTTTTAAGTGAAGTTTTACATATTCCAAGCCCAATTTGGAGCTTGCGTCTCGCATTCCCAGCGAAGCGAGTTTTGAACTTATTAAAGTTCGCTCTTACAAAAAAATATGTGATCTTTCCATTTTAATTCACTGTCAATACTATGCCTAGGAATTTGGTCGTCATTGTTTCCTCAATTTCACAGTTGGCCTTAATCACTTTTATTTAAATGGCTCTTACATGCTCTTTGGCTAAAATGCATTATTTTTAAAACTTTTTTGTAATTTAATTAATTGATTAAAACTTTGTGAAAAACGTAGAATAAGTTGTTTATGTAAACCTCTTACTTAAAAAAACATGTTCTGTTTTTTTATGGAAAAATATTACAATACAAAGGTGATGTAGACTAAGTATATCTCTACTTTTAACGGAAGTTCTAGTCCTCTGCAGACGAAGTTGCGGGAGGAAAGCTAGTTAGTACTAAATAATGCATATTTGTACCTTGTTAACCTTTGTGTGGTTGCCGGGTTAGAATAGTGCCACTCCATGTCTTCCCGTGGATGTCGTAAGAGGCGACTAAGGGAATAAAGGCTTGTAGTACTGTTAGGCATTGCAACCTGTCACTAATACGCTGGTAAAGATCTTAGCCTGATTATGCAAAATGTGGTTACAGAATTATCATCAAGATGAGTTGTTGGTAATTCTGTGGCTCTGCCTACCCCACTCTGGGAATGAATGCGTGAGTTTATGTATGTATGTATGTTAACCCTAAATATATAAACTAGGTGCTACCGAATTCTTCGTAAAAAGCACTTGTTCTTGTTAAGCCCTTTTCGTTTTCGGGATTTTCACCAATAACAATAACGTCAAGTGTTTTATCCTCGCGGCAACACTCTAACCTTTATTACAAAGGTTATTATGTCATATTTCATAAATTATTTGAAGCGGCGATTACCGGGGCAACAGGGGTGAGATAACAAGAGGGTCGCCGGGCGGAACAATTTCCGGCCGCGGGTTCCGTCCGAGGGAGCGATGGAACCCGTCGTCCGCGGTTCACGCACTCCGCAGGTGGCACGGCGGAGTAATGGATTCGCTTGATCTTGAAATGGGTCAAGTCATTGTTGACCGAATGATTTTCAATAGCATATCATTTCATTACGCGTTATCTTAAGTATTGACAGTAGTATTAAATTTAAATTAATTTTTACTGCAACCTGTCACTAATGCGCTGTTAAACATCTTAGCCTAAATGTGCAAATTGTGGTTACGGAGTTATCAACAAGTTTTTGGAGTTGTTGGTAATTCTGTAGCTCTGCCTACCCCACTCTGGGAATGAAGGCGTGAAAGTATGTATGTATGTATGTAATTTTTACTATTTAATAATTTATAGCTTGGTCCATTCTTGGTGAATTTTGTATGATCACAAAAATTTCAAAACAAATATTTTCAAAGCTTTTCTGTTGAACTGTTAATCGCAGTGTAATAATGCAAATATCTAGCGATTTTTATGAAACAATATTACAATATTATAAGAGCCGGCCGGGAAGCAAGCGGTTTCTGGATGAGTATAAATTAATGCGGTCGTTTTCCAGGGCTGATAGATATTCTCTGAGAGGTTTTAAATAGCAATCGGCGTTTAACTGTCAATGTTTTCCCGTTCTTACCATAACATACATACAGGGTTTTATAGTACTTTCCACGAGGTCCCGCCTCACTTCTTAATTTTAAATACATTGGCCTTAATGTATAACAAACTATAGTTATACTTAATACCTAATAAGAAAACAAGAACAATTTTGAAAATTGCCAACAACAGTACAGTCAAAGTTCGTTCAGGCAAATAACATTTGGAGCGGTGTGGCACCACCCACCGCGGCGGTGCGCCTTCAGCTGGGCATTCACGGACGCGCCGCTTGTCTCGGTGACGACGGACGGAGTGTATACAACTGGAAGGGCGTAATATTTTGACCACTTTCACGGGCACTCCACGCCATTTAGTTTCCGCTTCTTTACGTTCTCAACGGTGCGACATAGAAAATGCTAGCCAGCGAACGCTTTCACGGCATATGCAGGCACGGCGCCTTTGGCTTGATACGGTGGCGTAGCCAGTTCCAAAGTCGAATGTCGACATTCACGATAGTTCCATTTGGATTGCGTCCGCTGGCTTTCCGTCCATTTGGAAATCCAACGGACCGCGCCAAGTAAGTACTTTTAAACGCTACAATTCGACATTCACGGATCCATTTTGGCGCAACGCTGCTCTATTCGGCTTGTTGAAACGGTCGTGAATGCGCTTCGTATAGATAGCAAATCTTTGTCGCTGGTCATATGTATAATATCATAGACAAAATAGCTGTACCGATTGTTATTTTTGATGCACTTGGTCGACAGCAGCGCTGCGCTCGCGTCCGCTTCGATACGGTAACAGTAACGCGCAACGCGGCTCGTTTCAATCTCTACTCTATGCATAAGTAATGCGAAAAGTATGGAGATATTGGAGATACCGCTCCGGCGCGGCGCGCCGCACGCGCTACTCTAAAATATTGTTCAATATTTTTATGGTAACGACTTCGGATATTTGTTCTTATGCTTAGAACGGAATAGCCTCCGTAGACGTTGATATTCTTTTTCCACGCTCGGAAACTAACACTGCGCATTCTTAACTTTCCATGTAGTTTAAACCCTGTTACGATTAAAAATTAAACTACATTTAGTTTGTACACGATTAGCGTTTTTATGCCTTAAAACAGACAATAATAATAACTTTTTAACGATTTGATTGTGCTCAAGACGCCATTCAAGTTGTGCTCAAGACGCCATTCACGCGTTCAAGTTGCATTTGAGCGTGAATTTTCTTCTAGTTTGTGAATTTGTGATAAATTGGACTGTTTAGTTTTATACGATTGCAAAATCAGGGAGGTATGTAGGTACGAGGGTCACGGCGCGGCGGCGGCACCGCCGGCTGCGTCGCCGCGCGGGCGGCAGTAAGACATTCCCTCGCGACCGGGTTATGGCGTATAAGCATGTAAATAAACGAGCGGTTGGCGTGGCTAGTGTCTATTCCGACATGGGCAATAACTACGCGATTATCCTATTTGAGCTCGCAACAACTAACAGGCGTGACTCGATACTACATTTTTTTAAGCATCCTTGGAAGTATAATGATTGCTGCTAAGTAGGTAGTAGGTAGGTAAGTACTGTTTATATTATGCCGAGAAGGCAAACGGGCAAATACGCCACCTGGATGGTAAGTGCTACCTGAGATTATTATTATTACTACTAAGCGGGGGTCAAACTTTTCATGCCGATGACGTCAAAATGACGAATTTTTGCACAGGGTGCTCTGACTTAATTTGGCAGGTGTTTAGTTATGTATTAATTGGTAGAAATAAAATGAAAAAAATAATAAGTGGTAAAATGATGCGACGTAAATACAGCTTAATCGCAATGAAATACGGATCAAAATTCAAAATATTTATTCAGTAAATTGGCCACATGAGGGCTCTTTTACACGTCGGTAACATGGAGTGAATCTACTAGCGCTTCGGACAAGACCATCATTGCGGAGAAGAAGCGCCGCAAGGAACTCCAGCAGAAGGTCATTTTTTTTTTCAATGATTAAATTGATCACGGCAGCATCATATTTTTTTTCAACTCACTCATTGCTAAAAAAAGTACCGTAATTGTGGCATTCGATTCAGTATTGTTCACCTACATATTACATAAACTCCCTATAGGTTTATATGCAGAACTTGTACGGCCATACTCGAACCAAATTACAACCTATCAATACTAGTCTTTAATTTTTAATCGCCTGTATACAAATCGACGTCATCGGCATGAATAGTTCGCCCCTGCTACTAAGTTTTAGCATTACTAAGACTTCAAATCTGCCGTCCTACCAAAGAAGGTGGCTAACTGTAATGTAGTAGTCGAACCATTCTGAATTATTTTGGTAACCGCATTAAATTTAAAATGCTTATACGCCTAAGGACTAACCCTGAGGACTAAGATGAAATGCCTCTATTCCAATATTTTTATCAAATTGTATCCCTGCACCGGATCACAACAATGCTATGCTTTTTGGTGGTTGTTTAAAGGTCATTGTAGCGATTCAGACGGACTAAATAAAATAATAGTAATATTAAGAAGCAAATGAAGGTATATCAATGCAAAGTAGTGGATAGTGGCAGGACGACAACGTTTTAATTTTTCCGATGCAGGCAAAAAGTGTAATTGGCCTCGTGCTCCGCGTACGAACGGGGCTCGGGGCGCAGGCTAGACGCGGCAAGATGCCGCACGTACCCACACAAAGTATACTTCTTGATATTGCCGCTGGATTAAATTAAGAGTAGAATAGTTAGTTTATGTACGTATTATATTGCCTTATACCTTTTTTGCCGTGTGGTTGCCGGGTTAGAATAGTGCCACTCCATGTCTTCCGGTGGATGTCGTAAGAGGCGACTAAGGGAATTAAGGCTTGTAGTACTGTTAGGCGATGGGCTTGTCACCTGTCACTATACTAACTGCAAAATTAAGTGGCGAGTCGGGCAATAAACGTCAGTTACCTTCCTTTTTGTGCCTACCGCAACTTGCACTATTGCTGCACGGCCCGCTCCATAAGGCCGTGCAGGTGCGAAAGAGATAGCATGATTCCGATGATTTATTACCCGACTCGCCACTTAATTTTGCGGATAGTATAATACACTGGGAAACATCTTAGCCTACTTGTGCAAAATGTGGTTACAGAATTATCAAGAAGTTTTAAGACTTGTTGGTCATTCTTAAGCTCTGCCTACCCCACTCTGGGAATGAAGGCGTGAGTCCATGTATATTGCCTTATACGGAAAACACGGAAAAATAGTCCGCTTAAAAAATCCAAAAGCAAGGGCTCAAATAAAAATAGCACATCTAATGTAACGTTTTAGTAACGGGCGCTGTCGCTCAATCACAACTTACTCTCATTTCCAAAGTAAAAAGTTCCGGCTCTTGTTTTACTTGAAAATTCTAACTGAAATTAAGAAATTCTCTACTTCGTCGAACTTAAATACGGAATGACTAAAAATGTGAAATTAGGAGCGGCCACATAAATATTCAGTGAGACTGTATATAAATAAACCAAGTTTGGGTCATTTATTCCGATACACCGGGACGCGGTGCGCGGTGCAAAAGACTGGAAAAGTTAGACGAGAACTGAATTTCCTAATGCGATTTTAATTCGCTTTTTCAACGCTGAATAAGACTATTTCAGAACGAGAATTCAGTCACATAATTTTGTAGGCAGCTATGTAATTTGTTTTTCAATTTTCGTACTTAACGGGACTCTATTTTTCGGTATCCCGACTTTTGACAAACTATATTTACAAACTTTCAATTCGTAAACATGTATTTGTGCTTAAACCATTACGTATTACATTAGTTGCATAGGCTCATTAAATAGGTTAGGATAAGTTAGACTTTTGACCACAAAGTACCTGTTTCCGAAATAAGAGTTTATAAAAGGATATAGTTTGCCAAATTATGTTTTGTTAGATCATTAGCGAACCATTTTTTCACTACTCACGTTTGTCAGTCCGTCTATTTGTACGTCGGTCTGTCGCATGACAGTTACTAAAATTAAACCCAATTAGATAGCTACTTGACAATATCACAGCATGCTAATTGATTTAGGTCTCCATCTACCAAAATGATACAATAGGTACAGCAACTCCAAACCCACGCGAAGACCGCACACAGGCGAAAATCATCATCATGTCAGCGGAAAGACGTCCACTGCTGGACATAGGCCTCCCCCAATTGGGGGGAAAAATACCGTAGTTGCCACGCTTGGCAGGCGGGTTGATGACCGCAGTTATACCATGTAGTCCGCGGAGGACGCTGCTGCCCATCCTCCGGTTTATCCCTTAGTCGCCTCTTACGACACCCACGGGAAGAGATACGTTTCGTCCACTTTCATAACTGGTTATGAATAAGTATTTTTATTCACTGTTTCATATCCAGTTATTAAACAAGACTTTTTTTTCCATTTTCATAACCAGAACCTAGGTACCACTCTTATTTCAAATCAATTGGACAGTGTCAACGTAGCGTAAAAATCCTTATTCATAACCAGTTATGAAATCTTAGTTGTGAAAGTGGACTAAACTAAGAGATGGGGTGGTGCTATTCTCGGCCGGCACCCACACGGAAAGGCGAAAATCAAATTAACCTTAATTATAATTGATGTAGTTAAACAACAAATGATACGAGTAGTCAATGCAATGTGCACAACAGTGCACTGCACAAAGCAACCCATTTCGAGGCGGATCCTTTGCTAGATGAAGAAACAATGTCTTTGTTCGTTTTGTAATAAATTACGTACGTATTACTACGGAATTTATCTCCTTGTTTACCATAACATAAGTGTTCACATAGCATGATGGTAAGGATCCCTTACACCATTAATCCGATTTGCACTTGGCTGAATTTTTAATGCCGTTCAATAAATTTAAGTCTCGCATCAAGCGCTGCTTATTGGGTAGGGCTTATTACACTGTAAATGACTTCATTGGTGACCAAGATGTATTTTAGTAGTGTCTAGGATATTTACAATATAAAATAGCCTCTAAGCGAATTATGTATTCAAGCACTGACTCAGTCAGTCGACTGTGATTTACTAATTGTATTTTATCTTTTCTACTCTTGTGTGTACAAGAAGATTTTAAATGAGAACACTCTGTGATGTTTCTCGCCGGACAGCTGTTTCACACAATATTACTTTTGTTGTCCGGCAGCATGAGCATGTCATGCTCGCTCAAAGGTCTTTGCTTACGGCGGCGTCGTTGATCGGGTCGCCACTTTCCCGATCACATGGTTGAGGGAGGCGATGGCTGAGATACGCGTCATACTCGTGAACGGGTGCTGTTTGTGGGGTCCTGTCTGTTCACGTTTGCAAGGACTTGTTGTTCAATTTATTATCCAAGTCATATGGCTTTTGACGTAGAGACCTCGTTGTGTTGTTCTCATAGTCATTATTTTATTTTAAGGTTTATTGACCTTACATTTGTAATAATTTTATTTTTGCTTGTTTTAAGAACTTATTGTTTATTACTTTATTACCTTAATATTACTTAATGTAACTTACTTTTAAGTATAATTATGTTTTTATGTTTGAAAAAATGACCTTCTGCTGGAGTTTCTTGCGGCGCTTCTTCTCCGCAATGATGGTCTTGTCCGAAGCGCTGGATTCACTGTACCTTTCCGACGTGTAAAAGAGCCCGCATGTGGCCAATTTACTGAATAAATATTTTTAATTTTTAATTTTTAATTTTTAATTTTTAATGGAAGCGGAATTGTCACGCGGAGGCGGGCTAGCCACTAAAAAGGGCTATGTCGTGGCTCCATTTAATTGTTTATAATTACTTAGGTAAGTATCTATTCTTAGAAGTAGTTGAATAAATAATATATCAGCCAGACAAGGGCGCCTGTCTTCTGCAGGGCATAAACACGTTCTACAATAAATGTGTCCACGACAATTTAAAATATAAATTGTCCTTTTGATTATTTTTTTGCGCGGTAGAGAAATATAGTAAAATAACTTTTTCAGGTTAGTAATTCAAAGTAGGTAAAGAATAAATCCTTCAATCTTTCTTCAGGCTTTTATTAGAATAAAAAAAAACTGACACTGTATGGCGTAAAAAGTATTTCTTCTACTTTATTAACGGTATTACCCTGCGGCTACGGCTAGTGGTAGTGACCCTGCCTTCGAAGCTAGCGGTTCCGAGTTCAAATCCCGGTAAGGGCATATATTTGTGTGAAGAGCGCGAATATTCGATCCTGAATCTTGGATGTAGTCTATGTATTTCTCTGTATACTTATGTTTATCGTTGTCTAGCACGAGTACCCATAGTACAAGCCTAGAACTTAGTTTGGGACTATGGGTAAAATTTCGTGAATTGACTTGTGATATTTTTTTATTTATTCATCCCGAGGGGATAACAAATCGTTTACGCTTATTATTATTATAGTTAGAAACCGGCAGTAGTCGAAAAAGTGAAACACTTAAGTGGAATTGGTGTAGGACAAGTCACGTCCCGCGCGGCAGACGTGCCGTGATGGGCGGAGGCCGTTCTGATCTGATTTATACCGGCACAGGTACATTCATGACCACGTTAGGTTACACTCGATTCTGTTCCTAGAAGAACCACTTCAATAACATAACATCAACATAATAATGTATAAAAAATGTTATTAAAATTACAACCAAAAAAATAACTTTAGATTATAATTATGTAGGTATGTACCTATGTAAGACTGTTTATTGTAAAAGATATATGATACAAAAACAACTACATTAAGGGATTTCTTCCTACTAACCTTTTTGAGGGAATAAAGTTTAAAGAAGTATCACAATGACAATCAAACATGGCCGAAAATCTGTAGCTAATAATAATATAAACAATAACATTAAATAAATAGATAAAGACACTATCCCAAGACCAATATTCTATAAGACGTATATATTTCACGACGCAGTAGCGTAGTCGGTAGTGACTCTGCCCACGAAGCTAGCAGTCCCAGGTTCGATCCCCGGTACGGGCAAATATTTGTGTGGTGAGCACGAGTATTTGTTCCTGCGTCTTAGGTGTTTTATATGTATTTAAGTATGTATTTATCTGTATAAGTAAGTTTAAGGTTGCCTAGTACCCATAGTACAAGCCTATTTAGAGCTTAGTTTGGGGCTAAGTCAATTTGTGATAAATACATAGTTATATAATATCTACAAATAAAATAAGGACCACTTACACGCCACAATTTTATTAGCTTCTCCCTAAGCAAACTACAGAAGGACTAGGTACATATCTATTAAAAATTTTAACCCCTGCATTATTCTCGAATGTCCAACTTCAAATAAAACGCTCGCAGTCGCAGTTTAAGGTTTCAAAATAACTGAAACGCGGGGTCATGAAACTCTGTTTTCACAGTGCACCTGCGCCGCGAGCGGCTTCACTTTTAGCCTTCATTAACGGTAATTGTATACCCATTATTATGTTAGCACACAAACTGGCCGTCCAGGAACTGTGCCCGGTCAGTGAGTCTAACGCGACGATCGATGCGGGCCTCTAGGTATTTACACCTCTGAAATAGTCAGTTAAAGACTGCTCAGGGTTTGATTTGTCCAAATTTGCCGACTTAAAATAGACTAAGTATGTTTTTACATTCCTGCGCGAAAGCAAAACAGGTGAGTTTAGAGTCAAATTTTTCAAGTTATATTTGAAACCTAGTCGCAGCAAAATGAAGCAAAATTTTATGTACAGTAATCTACTTACATGTTTAGCTAAAACGTAGCTTTTTGTAGCAAGCCCAAGTTAATTAAATAATCAAAATCAAAATCAATATAAACAGTGACATAAAGCATTTTAGTTTGCAAATGTTTACATAAATAGGTACATATATACATATATTACATCACACCAGGCAGAGACCACTTCTTTCCACTTGCTACGATCTTGACAAATTTCTTTCGCTTCATCCACATACATACATCGAGTCATGCACGCACGTCGGCCCTTTTCCAGTATTTGTCCGATTTGATTCGAAAAAGTATTGTTACAAATACTCGTAGAGTGACGTATTGAGAGTGATTACTGAGATGACAGCGGATAGGGTTGTTTAAGTTTCAGTGAGCCCAAAACGATTGTATATATATATATATATATATACATATATACAATCGTTTTATATATATATATATATATAACAGTTTGTCATCGATAGAACCGACGGGGTTAGGTGGCTGTAGGACTTGACAGAAGCGCGCGGAGTTAACCCCATGTCTTCGCGTGTGATATCGACGGACTTATTTCTTTAATATAAGTTTATAGTTATTGTTGTTAATAAAGGACATAATAAAAAATCAGTGTAGGGTTCCGAAGCCGTTACTACACTAATCGCAAAATTGTTCACCAACAAAAAAAACGTCCCCAAGTTACGTGTTACGTACACTAAAAAAAAACACGTTTTATTTTACTTTGTATACTCGTATTTATGGCAAATTACAGCTTTCTAGTACTAAAAGTCTCTGAGCTAGGCTGCGGACGAACGGACGGACGGACATGGGGAAACCTAAAAAATGTATTTGTACTTTATTTAATATTATTTAACATGATAAAAGGTCATTAAATCTGCCAGTACCACCTGCCTATAATTTCAACTGTTATCTTTAAGTAAGCTCTTCAAACTACTATGCTGGGCCTGCCAGCCGCCATTACAAACTATTAAGTAAGAGCTATTATATTTATATAGAGATATGTTGACAAAACGATAAAACGTCAAAAGCAATATGGTTTTATAGCCTAAATAACAATCATCAAGATAATGCCCTTCATAAAGAACAGTGTTTATAAATATTGATATTTTTATTTCGTAGGTATTGAACTGCGTTCTTTTAGTCAGACTACATAGTGAGCGTACTCGTATTAGTGATGATGTCTATAGCTATATTTCTGCTACAAAAGAAGCTGTAAAAGCCTGCTCTAATAGCTTTTTCGTCATCCAAAAGGAAAACGGAGGGCTTGCTCGTCTGCCTCCTTTTTAACATGAAAAAATCACTACCTAGGTACATATACCTGCTAGGTTAGGTTCTAGTGGACTCTATTCAAGACGGTAAAATCATAAATCCGTCATTACTGTCAAGTAAATAAGAGCTATCAAAACATTGACAATACAATAACTCATCAAAGACAATACCCAGTTTATCCAGTCAGTAGAAATAGAGCTCCTATTGTAAGGAAATCTTAGATTAAAGGCGGATTTGACCAAACGAGAATAAGGTCTTATACATCTAGATTAAACGCCAAATTTGACTAGACTAATCTCGTAGTAAGTCTTATTCCAGTTTGGTAAAATCGATGGTAAGTAAATCAAGAAACAAATAGATACAAACTTCCCCTTCCAAGCACTAGAATAGTGCAAGTAACTGCGATCAACAAAAATTTCAATAAAATTGCAGTCGGAATAGTACCTACTTCGTGATTTTCACTTCGTCGATAGAAAGCGAGGACACGTCAACTATCGTGTTCTGCGCCATTACTATAGGTTCATCGGGTGGTCGGTACATCTAGGTTGTCGAACTCCGATTTTGCTACGATTTTTCAAATTTATTGTTACGTTTTCATGTCATTAATAATCAGTTAGGGTTAGGTAGAGCTGATTTGCCTAAACGCTGAGCTGAAAATCTATTTTTTTATTGGAGTTATTTGTATTTATAATTTTTGTAAATTTAATATAAAAACACATTGATTTGGTACGTAGGTTAGTAAGCGTTAAGTAGGGAAGAAATATCTGCAATATCATACAACAAAGTAGAGAAAGAACGAGACAAACATTTAGTAGTTATAAGTTAGGACGAGTATAAGTACTAAGTTTCCATGTCTTTCAATGTTATTTTTTTAAATAAATAAATAGCAAGACTGTCTTCAATCGAAATATATCGATTTTCGATGAACTAGAGCTCAATTTGTTTAAGGGTCTCCCCAGACCTATCGACGCCGAATCGGCTTGAGCCGGTAAGAAAAAGTTTTATGTCCATGCAATAAGAGCGAAAACGACGTCGCTCGGCTCGGCTCGGCTCGATTCGGCGTTGCGAACGGAGCGACGTCGTTTTCGCTCTTATTGCATGGACATAAAACTTTTTCTTACCGGCTCAAGCCGATTCGGCGTCGATAGGTCTGGGGAGACCCTAAGTTGACGGTTCCAACGGAAGACCGGCGCTGGTTTCAACCCCAGCATAACGCTGAGTTGGAACCATTTCGTGACAACAGGTATTTTTGTGTATGTCAGTATTTTTGTTCAGTTATTTTGTCTATTTGTCACGAATAAATGTTTTTTCTTTCTTTCATGTGTTTATTTTTTTTTACCCTTTTGCCGCATAGGTATTGATTAGTTACGGAATTCTCGTACATAAAACAATAGACACTACTATTTTACATAAATTGGACCAAAAATTACTGGGATGGACACCATTTATTATTCCACATTATTGGTGCATATGGTAAATATTCTGAAAAGCCGATCATACCTCCATAAAGCAACATAAGCGCTATGAGCAAAGCGCGAGAGCGCGCGCACGGCATGCTGCAGCCTACAGGTCCTCCGCGCAGCTCCCAACTGACCGTCGTGCGCCGGAGTCGCCGTGCCGACTCATTGCTCGAAACCTGAAACACAAACTCCTGTTACGAAGGGCTCGGAAACCTGGTTAATTTGTTTAACAAGCTCGTCAGAAACGCCATACATTTTAAACAGAGTATTATAATTTCGAAACCGCTGGAACAGAATCGATATTCCTACTCTTGGTTTTAGTCCATTGTTGAACAGTCTACTATTATCTTTTTTATATTTTAAAGTACCTAACTACTTTCCTCGATGATACCCACAACAATAAACCTTAGGCAGTCAGGTAAAAAGTGGAGGCACTGAAATTGTTTACAGAAGTGAGGGTTCATAAAATTGCATAACGATATCTATTGGGTTATAAAATATAAGGTCAACTCTGGTACCGTAAAATGTGCCTACTTTGCTCCCCCACGAGTAATCTTGCTACATCGTTATATTGAGGTATTCTGTATTGTAAATCATTCTAGTGCTTTCATTAACTGCGCAGCTGGATGTATACATCAATTATTTTTAGAAAATTTGTCATCGGCCTTGTCTTATAAGTAACATACAAAAAAGTCACTATGGAGCATAATAGTTACCCATGGGGGAGCAAAGTAGGCACATTTTACTGTATCTATTTCGTGTACAGCATACGTCAATCAAATACTTTTTTGTAGAGTTTATTAACACAAAAAATTGAAACGTTTAAATACGAATGTATCGTTTCCCAACCGTTTCATTTGCAAACCCATTTTTTTTCGGTAACTGTAAATATTTCAGGATTTATTTCATTGTCATAATCATCGTTTAGTTTTTATAAAATATCAGAAATAATTACAGTAACAGAAATAAAAGCGGGTTGGCAAATGAAACGGTTGGGTAACGATACGTTCGGCAAAACATATTTCTGCCAAAAGGCAGAGAACCCAAACGAGTATGATCGTTGAAAAAGCAAATTTAAATATCCGATCGTCTTTTTCCGTTTCCTGGATTGATACTTTTTTGCACGTAAGGGTAGAACAAGACGGAGTGCGCTTAATTGGGCTTTTTAGGAACATTAATCAAGTTAGCTCGGTATTCGGTATTTCGGGCGGTAGCGCAATGACGGATGACGCGGCGCCCGCGCCGGGTCGGCAGAGGTGCATTCGTCAGTTGAGATTAAGGCTGCCTGTCCACTGGAGCGGATCAGCGGAGCGAGGCAGCGGAGGGTGAGCGAGGATAAAATCCACCTATATTAGAGATAAGATCAAGACATTTATTCAGTAAGTCACTTTTACACGTCAAGAATCTACCAGCGCTTCACAAGAGAAGACCACTGCTGAGAAGAAACTCCGCAAGAAACTCGGCAGCCTGTCATTTTTAAATATATTTAATATTACAATGGTATACTTAGTCTAGCATTATATAAGTCTATATATATTAAATTAAAAAATATATCAAATAACCTACGTAGTTTCCGCAGGAAAACACACCAAAATCTTGCGGGAGAGATAGAAAGAGAAAAGGAAATGAGGATAGGAAGGATTGATATGTTTTCCTACATCAACGGTGTCCCCTAGACAAGATGAAGCAATTAAATTAGAAAAAAAAAAAAAAGGTTTCGGGTTTAGGCCAAGCATTTTTGTCTATTAGATAGTCCTCGATCCTATAATACACTTTAGACATTAACGACGAAGAGCTTAAGTATTCCTATTGGTAAATCTTTTCCTCACTCACCGCTCCGCTGCCTCACTCCTCTCCGGGTGCTTCACGACCGTATAGTGGTTTAAAGTCTATACTTTATGTTTACGTTACTCCTCCTCTTCTTCTTAATATACCTATTGTTTATTGTTTACTAGAGGACGCCCGTGACTTCTTACACGTAAAATTAGTTTGTTGCTATTCCCTCTTTCTTCCCGTTGGGGGCCGAGCCGAGTCTCCCTACGTAGAAAGTGCAATTTATGGACTCTCACTCTAGACGACATCAACTATAACTAAATCGCGTACTTTCTACCCTGGCAACAATGTACCTAATATTTCTACAAGATATTATTTTACTACTTTGTCGGCGTAATTTAAATATAACTATGACTAATTACATCTTTTTAACAGGTAACAAGAGACTTCGAGTTAAACAGATGGACTTGTTGAATACGGAACCCCTACGGTTTTTTTGCAATTTACCAAAGTTTGAAAAAGTTGTAAGTGAACAAACTATGAAAATTAATATTACATCTAGAATGGGTTCTAATTTCATCGAAATCAATTTCTAAGAAAATTTCAAGCAGCTTCGAATGTAAAAAGTCTTGGCAAGGTTTTTATGCCACTTACCAAAAAAAATTACTCCGGCCATCTTAAAATTGTGAGGCAGTGTTTTCTTGCTTTATCGGTTTTATCCCCATTATTGTAATCTGCCCACAATAATAATATAACAAACAGTAAAAACATTTCAATTTCAATTTGCAAAAGTCTTAATTCTGTTGGATCCTTCTCACTAACCTCAATATGTTCGATTTTCAAACCCAGCAGTAGGAGTGAAATCGGCAAACGTGCAAGCTATGTTAAAAGGCTTAATTACTTCAAGTTTAACTCTCTGCAACAAAGGCGTTCCTTTCATGATCTGGCTCTAATCTAGCTGACATGCCCAATTTGTAAGTTGGAAAGTGTTCGCGACATATTTTCGAAAACCTGTATTTCACGGTGCCTCAAACTAACACTTGGATGTATCATACACCAACAAATATGTACATGGGTATAAAATACAAAAATATTTTGCTTCGCGTGAACAAGAGTTGGAGTAGCATAATGTTTATGAAACGGGAGGGAAATGTTACTGTTGCAAAATGCTTAAATCTGACCAATCTTAAGGTAAAGCATCTGATTAAGTGGTTACAAACACACCCTTACGTTAACTTCCACTTAACGGTTCTAAAAATAATTCCAACCACAATACTTTGAGTTCGGGTGGTCTATTACGAAATAAAAAGGCCTGCTGAGCGGCGCGCGCGCGAGTAAAAATAAATAATAATAACAGGCGCGTGCGCAGTTAACGTTGCGGTTTGCTGCGTAAACATGGCGTCCGCGCTGTGACTTCCTACTCAGTAAATACTGTATGGCGGTGGCGTCTATTAAAAATGCCCCAAAAACGCGATCTCTGTGCGATAGTAATAGTATTGGCAGGTCTAGTCTATCATAAGGTTTTTAAAACAGGACAGTACAAAACCTCGTGCGAATTAACCATCTGCAACTGTGGTGACTTTTTTAAGAAATATTCTAGTGATGTGGGGTCTGTCACACGTCATTTTTAATAATATATTGATAAAATACTAATGGTTTAATGATAAGTATTGTTTGTTGAGCGCATAGCATGGTTACTTTAGTAAACTGGCTGCAGTAGGTTTAAACGGAAGATAAGATACTTTCTGTGATAAAAATAGAGCGGCATGCTCACTAATAGTGACCAGCTTTATAAATAAAGTTTTAAAAAAAAACACTAGATCTAACACTGCAAAATAAAGTGAGATTATTTTACTGTGAGATGATTGATATAGGGTGATTGATTACATTGATTCAAGGAATCAAGGTTACAAGTTAGGGAGCTTTACAAAGTAAATGACCTTGCAAAGTTGCCTAAATAACTGAGCTCTTGAGATCGTGTGACTTGCAGTTTTTGGGTTTTTATATTATGTTCATGTCTAACAAAACTATAAATTTGGATGAGGATGACTATATATACGAGTATATACATAAGTACGAGAGTGACGGATGCTTGATCCACATTTCGTCACGCGATAAACGCAACCATACCCTCAAGGAATTCGAACTTTGAGTTCAGTGGAAAGTGTTTGCTTTTATTTAAGAGTGTTTATCTAAATAAAACAAACAAACTGTTAAACATCATCGTGCACGTGAATAGGTTCTCTGCTGTACTCTTTTTGCTGAGCACCACGCGATACCCAAAATACTAAAAATATATCGGATAAGTATCACTGTAACGAAATATACCCACCACTTCAAAAGCCATTAAATATTTTGCCTATAAGGGTTTACAAAAAACCTCTTATAAATTAGGTTAAAATAGTTAACGACCTCAACCAAAACAACGACATAAATAGTTACTACATAATCGTAGAAAACTAAAAATAAAAAAAAATACAGAACATATTCAAAAAAGGTCCCTGAGTAAATTTCAATTACAAAGATCACTTATATCAAATATAGCGGTACCTCGAGTTAAGCCCCAATGTTCAACGTTTTCCACGCACCCAAGTCCCAATTAACTAGTTTGTTAAACTCCAAAATTTAGTTTGTATTAACGATCACAACTGTATTTAATAAGTTCCTTATTTATTTAATATAATATAGGTACTACAATCAAAAGTACCTAGTATTTAAATTAAAATAAAACTAAGGTACCTACTCAAATATTACATACATAAATACATACATAAACTCACGCCTTCATTCCCAAAGTGGGGTAGGCAGAGCTAAAGAATTACTTACCAAAATAAAATAAAAAATATAAAAATAGTAATTGACATGCTCTATCGTATTTTTTGAATACTTAATTGAAATTGTTAGTGCTTGTAACACTTGTAACTATTACTGTTGTAATTGTTGACATAATTACCTTCTTTTGTATAAGTAATTATTTAAATCTAATAACTTGTAAATTGGCTTTACAAATAAATTATTATCATTATCATTATCAACTTTTAAAACTTGTTGATAATAGGGAATATGCATGGATTTTAAAAATCGCATTTCTCATCAAAATATGAAAATACCGTAAAAGAGATCACCAAAACGGAAATTAAAATTAAAATCGGTCAAGAAATACGGAAGTTATAAGCATTTCAAACTTCTAATTAGACAGAGAGATCCGATGTGCACCGTGACGTCATTGTGCACTGCGGCCATATAAACTCCATGTAAAATTCCGTTTTTCTAGAAAGAGATAGGAACAAATCTTTGTTGGCTTATATCTTGGTTATTTTTATAGTTATTCAAAAAATGATTTTTGTGATCTGTTTGTTACATGAATCAGCTTTAATTGAAGCTGTAAAAAAAAAACATGCATATTCCCTATTCTATAACCACACTTTGGATCAAATATTAAAGATGTAAATAATAATCACCACTATAAAAAGAAGAATAGCTAAACTTAAGTGGGAGTTGGCGGGGCACATCGCTCGCAGGTCTGATGGCCGATGGTGTCAGGAGGTTCTTGAGTGGAAGCCAGACGGACCGGGAGACGAGCTGTAGCTAGTAGTTAGGGAGGCGAATAGGGGAATTTTCGGTAATACTCGAGCGTGGCAGTTTAAGATATGAGAGATACCTTAGACCTAATAGAACAACCTTGTAAAGTATTTAGCTCTATATGTAGTGACGCGCGCCTAGGATAGACGATCAGATTAGTAAAAAAAAAACGATAGTCTGAAATACTCGAGCGCGTCAGATTAAGATATTGGGGGTTGATTTTAGTGTTTTAAGACTAAATTTAACTAATCTGACGATAAGTCCTTGACGCCGCCGAGTTATAGGGTCGCGAACTTGTAAAAAAAAAACGTTAATCCGGCATTCTCGAGCGCGATTTTTTTTAATTTTATTATGAAGAATAATAATCTAAAACTTACTAAAAATACAAAATCTGCCAGTTTCGGCATGACCGGAAGTGTGGAGGAGCCATTTTGTCTTCCGAAAAACGCGTTGCGGCATATAAGTCGCGAACGATACATTTTACAAAAAAAAAGTTTAAATAATCAAAAAAGGGAATATCTATCGCTTTATTGTCATTCTTAAATTCCCCGTTTTATCATGGAGAAAGAAAGGAAAAAAAAGAAACCAAAAAACCTTTTTCGGTCAGATTAAGAGAACCCACCAACATTTTTGTCAGATTAAGAAAATATGCTTTCAGGATACCAAGATACACCTCCCCTATGAAAATCTGACGCGCTCGAGTATTTCAAAAAAACTTTTTTTTTTTGCATTTTCAAAAATTCATCGTAACTTATCGTCACGCCGAAATCGTCAGTTGTTTTAAAGGGAGCTTCCTTGGGGCCTACTTAACACCCCTTCCGAAAATCTGACGCGCTCGAGTAATTTTTTTTTTTGCATTTTTGATTACTTTATATGCCTACCCCCACCACGCAAACCGGCAGATTAGTATACCCAAGTAACTGTTTTTTTTTACATTTTTGAAAAACCGTACACGCCAAACCCACCGCTAAAATGGTTTTTACCATACGAGCTTTTCTTTTCGAAATTATTTTATCTTTCGATTTTGATAGGTCTCGACGGCGCCGTTGAATTACGCCATTTAGCTACCTCGCCTCCCTAACTATAGGCCTCCAACAAGATGGATTGACGACCTTGTAAGGATCGCGGGAACGCGGTGAATGCGAAAAGCACAAGACCGGTCTGAGTGTAGAGCCTTGGGGGAGGACTATGTCCAGCAGTGGACGTCTTTCGGCTGACATGATGATGATGACTATAAAAATAACACCCCCTCTAGTTCCTTGTTGAAATATTGATTAATTGAAGTTGCAAATTTGAAATAAAAAGGTATAATAACATGTGCACGTTAATACGGTAATAACAGTTTGCCTCCGAGGCGCCTTCCCCACGGCTACGCCTATACGAGGCATTTTCAATTGAAGCATCTTTATTAAAATGTTTAAGAGCGTTGTGAATAGACGCTGAAATCGCGTAGCTGTTAAAAAAAATCTATACAAATTTAGCTCCAGGCGATAACTCGCCCCCCAAAACAAGTCCGATTTTTGAATATGTTGTAGTTGGGTCTACATTAGAATCCCTATTCGCCATTAGTCCTAATGCATCGTTTGTTCGAATTTGCGGTTATCCTAAATCCGTTTCGACCTGATTTTTAAAACTTTTTTGTGTTGTTATAATAATATAACCCTAATCTAACCTAACCGCAGGTATTTTTGGAAAGCTTAAAAAGTTTTCTGAGCTAAAAAACAGTTGAGGGCAATCAATAATTCGGACAAAGAAAGCCTACCTCGAGATCGTCTGGCAGCTGGACGTAGTGTTACGAGTATATCACGCCCAGACTTGTTCCCTATGAATCCCGGGTAAAAAAAAAACCATTCACTAGTTAGAGTAGTGTGTGTTTGTGACAACGACATTAAGAAGTAGCATTAGACAGGTTGGGAGGAAACCCAAGCACCAGTTAATATGGAAAGATGAGGCAGTCACAAATGAAAGGTTAAATATAAAACAAAAGGATAGATGATAAAGATTCGCAACACACATCCGATTCCGGGGAAAGTACATAAAGCCAGTATTCAAACTCCAAGGCGCGCTAAAGGCTAGATAGCGACCAAAGAGTATCAAACGTCACAACCGTTACACTATTAAACAATTTATTTTCGAATGACAAAACTATTTTTTATGGGGATAACTCTAATAATAGTGATAACTACGTAAATAAAACAGTAAAACTGCGATTTCAGGATTTATATGCAACAGTCTGAATTACTTTCACCTAACTGCTAAATGAAGTATCGTGCAATCAGGTTAAACTAAAAGTCAAAAGTGTATGTATTTATTTGCAATATTTGAAAAAAAAACGATTTAGTTAGAGGCGTAGAAACCATTCTATAGAATTAAAGGTCCCAGGTGCAAGTTGTTTTTACGACTAAACACATTTCATTTATTGAAACGACTACCACGCTCGACGCATACATATATGGCATAGAATGGAAGAAAACTTTGATCGTAGGCAACAAGGCCCATAATTACAAATACCGTACAGACTAAAAAAACAATAACATGAAACTTGAAACTAACACCGAGGTGACTAATCAGGGTTGTTCTTGATTTGCCAAATTTGACGTCGTTGACGCAACACGACATACATAGAGTAAGCTTATTTCTTTTGTTTTATGGGTGTCTTATGTATATTAAAGGGCGACAATAAACCTGTATATATGTAGGTATATGTAGACGAGACATGACGTAGAGTGGGTATAGGATATAATTATTTAGAGGTACAGTCGAGATCATAAATATGTGCATACTTTAGTACCTTGTCACTTTAATCGCTATGACCATTCATATATGGCAGTTGAAACATGACATTAAATAGACAAGACACTAAAATGTACACATATTTATGAGTTGACTGTACCACAATCAACCTGAAGGTATATTATGTAGACGAGATACGAGTGACATGACATAGAGTTAAATTAACATTATAAACTAATTATAAGTTACTACGGCGGTGTGTGCATGTGTTCCTACCTAGTCCCTGAGCATTGCCAGCTGCGAGCACTATACATTTGCATGCTGTGCATCGACAGCTGAAGCAGGCGGCTCAATGGTAACAATAATTGTAACTATCTCCTGTAATAACCATTTTTCTATGCAAATAAAGATTTATTTGATTTGAGTGGGCATAGGGTGTGTTGTATTTATAGATCCACAAGCCATCTGTATATTCGTAGACAAGACACAACATAAAGTGAGCATAGGATTACTTGTATAATTAGAGGTCCACAATGAGCCTGTGTATAAGTAACAATGCATAAATCCATTTAAGGGTATTTCAAATGCGGTAGCAAATTATCGTAGTAAAATTTTTATATTTTTTTTTTTTTAGAAAACACCTTGCCTTTTTACAAAAGTTATATTCTATCAATATACTATGACCTTATTTGCTAAAAAACAGATCAACTATGAGGAATGTATTGAATAAACAATCCTTTTGCATATAAAAAGAAAATAAGCGAAATAAAATTTTCATTTGAACAAATATACTTTCATTTCCGTTCCAATATTTAACCGAAGCACCGCAAGTCAGTCATTAGAAATAGGTTACGATAAAACTGATTACGTTTTATAAAACGCGAACATTATGGCCAATAAACTTTAATAAGCGCCGTAACCTAATTTAATTATTGGCTGCGACTTCCGAAATGCGCTAAAAGGATTTTATTAGAATTGATGGATATTATGTATTATTTGTTCTTTATTTTTAAAGTATACAATATTTATGAGGCGACTGTACCACTATATTTATTAGGAATTATCAACAACATTTTTAGTTGTAATTCTGTAGCTCTGCCTAGCCCACTCTGGGATTACAGGCGTGAAGGTATGTATGTTAACACGTTGATGGACAGTACAACAGTATATATTGTAGTATATATTGTGCATCAGTACGTGCATAGACGTCTTACGTCGTACGGCGTCCTGGCACATCACAATACCCTTACCATTACACGCTGTGACACTACATCTTTATGGCGGTTGAAAAAATGCACGTCGAGAGGGGTACTGTCATATATATTTTTCGAAGGTCTACGCCTATAGGCGTTCTGTCCGTCAACGCGTTAAAGAGGGATGTTATAATTTTTTCACTTCTCATGCTCAAAAAGTTTGTCAAATTAGACTTATCAAGCGAGACTCAAGTGATACATGTACAACCGAGGGAAAATATAATATATATATTTTCACTAGGGAAAATATGAAATTGAAAATAGAATGATTTACATTTACAAAACATCTTAATTTGACCAATCAAAATACTTCACGAAATTAAATCCACCAATCACAATACACATCGACTGTCAGTCGGAATGTTAGGTTCTTTTTGGTACGTACACTCGTTAACTAATTCAAATCTTAAAAAAAAAAATGTATTTGATATCAACCAACCATAATAAAGCTATATTAAAACCGACCAATCAGGTAACAGAATTCATTTCTCAAAACATTAGGTGTTTTTTAGTACCTATTTTACAATTGCTAAAATATCATAAATCGTTTGAGCTACGCTTTAAAGCGCTAAATACTCACTCGGTCAGCGCCGTTTAGTCTATATTTTGTATCTGTGTCAAAGTAGTTTAAAAAAAAAACGCCGCCAAATTAAAACAATATTTTGCCGCGGAATACATTGTTGGTGGATAATTGTATAATTCTTTTATTTTCTCACAATCGAAGTGAAAAGTAGAGTGTATAACTCGGGTCTAAAAGCCATATTAGGTACCCCTCGCACAATTTTCCCTCGCTTTGCTCGGGAAAATAACCATCTCGGGGTACTATGGCTTATTGTTGACCCTAGTTATACAATCTACTATTAACGTGCGTATCTGTGTGTCGATGTATCTGTAGCACCTAAGCTCTTGCTGCAGTTAATTATTTATTAAATAAGGGTAGTTTCCATAATTCACCTTTAACCGTGATTGTATGAGTCATAGGTTTTCACGATAAGACATTGTCAATATTCTAGATTTGAACATTAGGTAAAATGAATTTTATAGAAATTGTATAATTATGAACATTAGACATTTTCAAATTGTAGTTAGTAAACTTTAGAGAAAATGGCTTTTTTATAACAAGTGATTGTACCACGCATGAATTTTTAGCATTATATTTGAATTTATTTTAAAGCAAATATGGTAGACTCTTTTTCAATTATAAACTTGTCTGAAAGAGAAATAAAATTGTACGCGCTGTATGATACGTTAATCCTTAACAGTTTGTGTAAATCCTTAGATTTTAAGTTTTAGAAAGCCGTTTTGCGGAGATTCATTCATTTTTCGACATATTCCTGATTAGACATTCTTGTTTAAACACATTCTTGTTTAGACAGATTCCCATTCAAAGTTAAGTATATTAAACAATACGTTCAACTGTATGAAGTAATAAATTGAACAATCTATTAATGAGTCACTTTTAATTTTATAATCTAATATAATATAACATAATAGTACCTAGTTCCGCTGTTTATATTTAACTTGTGTAAGCACCACCATCTGTAACCGTTTGTGAACCGCCGCCATGTTGCCTGTTATGTAGTTTACCTGTTTGCCTGTTTTGTATAACAGTAATTATGATCGCCCTAATTTATTGGGCAGACCTTTAATGCTCCCACTACGAGTATGCGATATTTTCGACCTATTTCTGTTTCCAGAGCTTCAACTAATTATGTTAAAATTGTTTTTTGTTCAGAGCTAACTTGGTAGCTGCTTTAATTAATATTGACATAAACATATTATTTGCAAGAAGGTAGTTTTAATACGATTAAGAATAAATAAATTTAATGCTTTGTGAACAATCTTAATATAAGATGATCTCTCGGATGCACATTAAGGTGCTTTAGGTAAGTATAGTTATCATTTTGAAATTCAAATAGAGGTCTGCAGTTTTTAAATTTCTTGAACTGTGTCATCGTTGCAATTAGGCTTATTCATTTTTTAATTAGTTAATGTCAATGCTTCGTCAATACGCAGAGTAGATAGGAGCCCCAACAGTCTCCTTAAGGTTGTAGCCGGCAGGTTAGGGTCTCCCCAGACCTATCGACTCCGAATCGGCTTGAGCCGGTAAGAAAAAGTTTTATGTCCATGCAATAAGAGCGAAAACGACGTCGCTCGGCTCGGCTCGGCTCGGCTCGATTTGGCGTTGCGAACGGAACGACGTCGTTTTCGCTCTTATTGCATGGACATAAAACTTTTTCTTACCGGCTCAAGTCGATTCGGCGTCAATAGGTCTGGGGAGACCCTTAGACAGCGCGTTGCTTGAGAGGTTCACGGCGCTTCACGCCACGCGACAACCCTAGTGACAGTAGTGACACCCAAAACCAGAAACGTGTGCCAGGCTACCTACCTAGCTTTGAATTTTTTAAATTTCATTTTATTTATTAGTTCTTAAAATGCTCACTAACATAGGTACTTAAGTTCTGTTTGTCAGCTAACCAACTATGGATCAAAGTAGTCTGATTTTATTTTTTTATTGCAAAATGTGAGAAACTATAATTGGCTATGTGTAATAGACTAGTTAAATTTATGTAAAGCTGTTGGTTTTCGGCGGAATAATGAAAAAGTTAATAAATGACACTAACAAACATTTCTGTACAAAATAAAATGTTTCCGAGTAATGGTGCTGAAATAAGAATATGTAGAACACTGAATCACTCCTTGCTGTTAGGAATTAATATAATTAAATGATCAAACATTAAAAACTAATTGATTTATTGCGTTATTTATTACAGAAAAACGGACGTAAGCTTCATTATTTTTTAGGAACTGAGCTATATTTACCCTTTTACTAACGTCCGGTTCCTATATTCAATCCGCGGACAGATAGGCTTACTTCGGATTAAAATTTGACACATTTTGTATGGGCAAATGTCAAATTTTAACCCGAGGTAAGCCTTATCTATCCTCGGATTGAATATAGGAACCCGACATAATTCGTTATTAAATAACTAACTAGAGCTAAGAGCGTGAACCTAGGAAATAGTGGTTTTTTGAGTAGAGACCATATGCCGTAGTAATACACGATGTAATTAAATCAACACTACCACTGGCGGCATTCGAAATATTTATTCATTTAAGATTAAGCCATCCGCTGGCCGTATTTATCCGCCGTTGCGTTGCTGTAATAGGCTAGAGTAGTGATATTTATGGTTCAGCACATTTCTACATTACGGAAAATTAAGATAAATTAATTCGTTTCTAAATCACATATTATACCTATTTTCAGCTAAAAGGGCCTAAGGTGTATCGTAAGGTAGAGTTATTGACCAGCAGCATTAAAAGCTTAAAAAGTTCTAATTCCACTAGCACAGGAAAATGAACGCTATAATATTCTGAAGCGGGCTTCAAATTCAACGTCAACGTCACATTCTCGGACATCCTGTATGCATGTACTTACATAACAAAGAGATGTGCAAACATCTGCGGAGCAAGATAGTAAGAATGACGATGCCGATGTTCTCTCTTACAGGAAATCATGTGATCAATTACATGTTCATCTGTAAATTAGTTTAAGTTAATAGTGTTCGCATTAGTGTGTTACGGTGAGGGGGAAAGACAGCTAAAATTACTAATATAGCGTTCATGGTTGGCAACGAATTTTGAAGACGCGATTACCCGGGAGGTAGTGGCCCTGACTACGAAGCTAGCGGTCCAGGGTTCGATTCCCCATTCGGTATGAGCAAATTTTTGTGTGATAAGCACAAGTTTAATTGCTCCTAAATCTTAGACTTTTCTATGTATTTCTCTATGACCTTAGTTTGGAACTAGATCAATTTGTGTGAGATTGTCCCATGTTTTTTTGTAATATTTTCAGAGTTCATACTCTGAAAGTAGGCCATTGTTTATCTTAGAAGCGTGTTGAAAGTGAAACATAGATAGAGCTGTATTTCTTTTCTTTTCTTTTTTTTATTAAAGATCCAGATTAAATACGTATCGCAGAGTTTTAAATAATGAAAGACTACAAAAGTCACAGAGGCTTATGAGTAGTCAGTGAGTTCGGAGTAATGCTACTAAAGGTAGGTTTTATAAAGAACCGCCAGATCAAATTTCGACCAAGTGTCAAGAGTTATATTATATATAAAGTTACTAAAATCTGAGTTGACATGTTTACCAACGGGTCCTTACAAGTGCTGTATAATTGATATAGCTCCGTCCTTCACACTCGCCGTAAAATGAACTGCACAGCTATGTCATTATAACCCCCCTGTACCCGTACCACGAGTAACAATTACCGTACTCGCTGGCGAGTCGAATGCCCTTACAGTATATAGAGTCATCTTAAAGAATGCGAGGGACAGAGCATTCGACTCTCTAGCGAGTACGGTAATTGTAACTCATGGTAAGGGTACTGAAGGCTTAGCCAAGAGCCAAACGGTGTTAGAGTTTTTCCATTCCATCGACTTTAAATTCATGGGATGACAAGTTGTTCACGTGGGTAATCACAAAGAAATGCTAAATGCTAGCCAAACGGCCTCACGTACGGAATGCCTATGGAATATCTAAACGCCCCAAGTAGCGATCAGTGCTGTCACAATGTCCAAGCCCATACATTTGTCTAGCCAAGTGCCACTTAGCGTTTTCCATTCCATCAACATGAAATGTATGCTTTAACAAGTCGGTCACGTCAGAAAGTCTAAAATCTTATACAACCACTCTTGTCTCTTTAATAAAACTATACTGTCGTATTTTTATATGTTTTATTATCAAGTATCCTCATAATCGACATGAAAAGTAGAGTGTTTAACTAGGGTGAATGTCACCATTTATTTCACACTCGAAATATTGGCGCTCTAGCTGTGCTCGATCGCCAAACCATCTCGTGTGATATGATAATCTACTATTGATATCTTGAGATAGCAATTGTTCACGGGCCTCAGAGTCCAATTACCATCGTTGTCCAGTGGCCTAGTTTACGACTTCCGTGCCATGTTAAAGAAAAAATAAAAATGCAGACCCTGCTGACCAGCTTGAGAAGTGTATGTCTAAACCACCAAGTTTTTTCTTGTTGGTTCTTATTAGTGTTTCGTAACGAAATCTATTTTAATACAAAATATGTACCTATATTAAAGTAGAATATCTAACTTAAGGAAAGATAACACAATCATACTTACTTGTCATGTAAAATGCCCTCAGCTGTTATGAATAGGTACGATACTTGGTCAATTCGATTGAAGTGAGTATTGAAATTGGATTGGTATATTATTGGAAACTACTCATGGTAAGTTGTAAAGGTCAAAATTTATAATAAGTAAGGGAAATGGGAACATGGTACAAAAACGTCGTCATTCATAAAAAAGGTAATAAAAGCTTTTGTTAGTCTCCGGATGATCCTCCTTAAGTCCAACCAGAATCTGAATGTTTATTACAATTCATATTCCTCATATCGATCATTTTCAAATTGATCACAATCGATCTATTCTATTAATTTTGACGTGTTAATGTATTGTTTTTAATTCGGCCTTCATTACTGTCAAGTAACATCGCAAAAGCAATATTGTTTAACGTCCTAGAATACACTCCCTGGTGTACACTTTATGCCGGCTGTACACACTCATCGAGAGCATCTCGTTGAGACTCGGGCTGTATCCTACCGCGACCGGGATATGCCGACACGAGATGAGAGCAAGCGAGACAAAGAGCGAGCGAAACAAGATGAGAGAAAGTACACACTCGCTCTTGGCCCTTCTCGGGGTGTCACGACGAGTGTGTACAGCCGGCAAAGGCGAGTTCGTAGACGAGACCATCCCAAGCAGCACATTAGTGAATTTTGCAGCTTATCTTATAGCTTTATGTTCTAAATGAGTGGTTTAACAGTGTTACTACACTTATAGCTTTAAACACAACTCAAACTTGTATACGAGTTCATCCTGTCACTTATAGTTGCTTAGGAACGTTTTTGTTTCTACTTTATTACTTATAGTTGGGTAAAGTCGATTTTGCTACTTAAAGTTGCATGCAGGTTGTAATTGATATATAAGGCCCTAAAGTAACTTATAAGCCACTTTTATATATAAGTGGGAACATACCCTTATTTGGAACTTTTAATTCCAAATGACTAGTATAATAGAGTAGTGTATCACCAATAGTGGCTAAAGAGATAATTTTACGGCCCTTTTGGAAACTAAAGTAATTGCAACTTTAAGGCCTAGAAGGGTCGTAAAATTATCTCTTTAGCCACTATTGGTGATATACTACCATAATACCACTCCAACGCATAATTAAGTCTCAATAGGAGGTTCTTGAAAACCAAAAGCAGTTATTTTCACTTATTTAGATGGACACAGAAGATACAGATTCAAACCATGAAGTTGTTAATCGGCAATCCAAAGAAGATACTTGTATTGTTGAAAGGTAATTATGATTAGAATTTTGGCAAAAATTACCTGTATGATACAAAATAAATAATTTGAATTAGGTTATAATAAAATTGTGTCAAGAATAATTGATTACAAATTCAAGGGTTCCGCATACAAATTCAAATTCAAAACATTTATTTCGGGTAACCCGACCCATATTGGTTGGTTAGTATACACTATTATCTTACCATCTAATGTTAGTACAGAGGAACAACTTTAAAACTTAAATTCTAAATTCGACTTAACTAAATTACACATAATTAATACATTAGGACAATCGAATCTACTTAGTTGAAATCATTTCCAGGATCTTATTGGAGCTGCCACGCATTCTGCTCAAAAGTGATGCAATACAAAAGTGATTTGTTTACTTGTATTTTCCGTAACTTGACATTAGTTGTTTATGCAAATTTAACGTATGAAAAGTGTTGCATTTGAGTTAATAAGCGAAACAGCAACTTGGGATTTCGGAGCAGTATTGAGGACTCCTAATTCACGAGCACTGGGCGATCTACAAAAGAGAAAATAATTAGTATTCGTAATAGCATTCACTGCTTTGCCACTCGCAAGATACAAATAAGTGATTTTCAGACCTGATAGTTTCAAATAGAGAACAAATAAGTGAAAATAAACACTGTAAGATCTTTTTTGTTTCGCCATGTTAACAAATTGGAGTCCTTGAAAATGATTTATTTTAAACAGAATTTTATCACACTGACGCATAATCATAGACTTTTGATAGTTGTGACGATGTTACTTTAACGTTGTACGTAACCTACAATCATTAGGTCAGGTATTTACAGTTTTAGTTCTTATCAGTATCAATTCCTTATATGATTTAACACTCTCTTTTTAAATATTCCTGATCAAATCAAAGGCGCATCGAAATTTACAAAGAAACCATACTACAGTTTCACGGTAAAAAACATTCGCAAGAATTTCGTGCTTATTTCAATGCCTGAACGTGAATTTTAAGGGCTTTTCCCAGTAGTCCGCACCCCGTAGTTCGCACTGCGAACTACTGGGAATTTTTTTCCCAGTAGTCCGCACCTCCGGCAAGTGGTGCGAACAACTGGGATTTTTTATTCCCAGTAGTTCGCACTGCGGACAAATGGGAAAATCAAATTCCCAGTAGTTCGCACTGTTTAATTCAACATAACTGTGTTCTATTTCATATGGTATTATAGGAGCAGGAATATAAAAAAGTAATTTTAATTTAACACATTTATTTAAAATTAGACTGACAATTAAAAAAAAAACATTAATTTTACGAAAAATTTAACAAATCAACATAGTAAAGCATTTTTACTCTATATATATAACATTTATTGTTTTTTTTAAAAAATAAATGTGTTAAATTTAAATTACTTTTTTATATTCCTGCTCCTATAATACCATATGAAATAGAACACAGTTATGTTGAATTAAACAGTGCGAACTACTGGGAAAATGATTTTCCCATTTGTCCGCAGTGCGAACTACTGGGAATAAAAAATCCCAGTTGTTCGCACCACTTGCCGGAGGTGCGGACTAGTGGGAATTTTTATTCCCAGTAGTTCGCACTGCGGACTACTGGGAAAAAAAATCCCAGTAGTTCGCAGTGCGAACTACGGGGTGCGGACTACTGGGAATAGCCCAATTTTAATTACTTACCAAACAGATGTATAAATCCAAAATTAAAATGGCAGATCACATTCACTTTAAAAAAACTTACCGACTTAATTGTTGCCACGTCACTCAAAGGAACTTTGGCGTCCCATTTATCACTCATTGACCGAACTGAAATATTATTATTCATTCGTTCAATTATAGTCGTCGGTCACTGCGCATAACTTTCACCCATAGTTCTAATTGCCACTTAAGGTAATCGTGAGATCTCTTATGGATTCAATATAGAACCAAAAATAAGCTGCAATTTTTCTCCCCGTGCTTCTATATTGGTTGCCTAAAGGTTCTTTCCACCTATATAGAACTTAGTCATGGCTATATATTTCACTTAAGTATCTAAATAGATATGATAAACGAGCTATTTCCCACCCAGGTGCTACTTGATATCCATTTAAATTGCACCACAGAATAAATAATTGTACTACTTGCACGAGGACTCAAGCATTCTAAGGCATTCTACGAATGTGTGGCGACGTATCTCTGTCGTAAGACTATTCATTTAAGTTGGTTGGTCAATCCGAATGCTCGGGCGAGACAACGCATAGTGTTTTACGAATAGCTGCGCATTCGCAGTGCGTCCCCGGTTCTAATAAAGGTAGCACGTTGTAAACCTTGTCTTCATTACTTTAGGGAACAACTTACTGCAGCACAGTAGTATCGTCAGTTTTCTCCTTTATAGAGCTATTTCGTTTAAGGAAAGCATCACTCAAAGTTGCGTGTCTTCCGAGATTGTTAAGGCTCCCGCCTGTGACGTCACGCCGCATAAGGCCCCGACAAAGAAAGATGTAATGTCATACGTCACAACAATAAGGAAATATGGGAAACGAAAACGTTTTCGCCAGACACATTTATCATTGAAATCAAAAAAAATGTCATGAGAAAACTAAACAATGAAACATGAAAGTAATATCCTAACGAACCGAACGGGCGAAAGATTTAGAACGAATTTTGCTCATTCATGGTATTAACGGGCGGAGGGAAGAAATCTCTCGCGAGCGACTAATGAAAAATAATTTAGGTGCAGACAGCCGGCATTAATATAAATAAATAATAAGGTGACGGTTCGCACGGTAGTTCATAAATCCCGCACGCTGCGAGACGTCACAATAGTAATATATTAGGACAAATGTTATTACAAGCTCGACTCGTTATGTTATTTTTGTTCGTTCTCGAGTCGGAGCTCGGGGCGCGGGGCGGCCGGGCGCCGGCGCCGGCCCGCCGCGTCCTGCCCAGCCGCAGCCCGACCAGCCTCTGGGCCGATCAAGATTAACCACTTTATCTATTTTCAACGCCAATGTCAAACATAATGTTGACACAATTGGTCTGAATTAACAGTGCGTTGGAAAAGATAAGTTAAAACTAAAATTAAGTTATACTGTTCGTTTTCTTAGGTTTAAATTTTATGCTTTTTGATTTATAATCAACTAAATTGTCACCTTACGTAAACACAAACGTCGAAAGAAAACAATCAATCAAATGTCATAAATCATGAAGTATACGCAGGTTTATTATATTTATTGGCACAAAATAAAATACTGTAGTTACAAAATGCGGACTTAATGGTACAAACATTGTCTACCAGTAAACCTTTACATGAAAAAGAAATAAAAAAAGTAGGTAGGTGCAATAAAATGTCAATCCTTTAAATCTGGAAAATTATGTTAACTTCTTATTGCATTTGATTTTATTGTTATTAAAAACACTTAGGTTCATATAAATTAATGTTTACACATAAAAAATACGGAAAACAACAGTATCGGTAGCCATTTAAGCTGGGGTCGATAACTTGAGATGTGGTCAAATTTCCCCCCACCAAAGATGAACCGTATGCAGTATTTAAGGAGACGGTGAACTTAAAAAGGATGACATAATAATGACATTTATTAAGGTCTTAACACACACATCACACATCTCTCACACACACATCATCTTACACATTTTTGACGTGTTACTCTGTTCTGTATTAGTTAATTGTGGCAACTTCACTGGTCAATGTGTTATGTAAGTTTTGCTGTAATATTTTTTCTTTAGTTGTACTGTAAAACGGGGCTAAATACCAAATGGGAATCACGGGGCTATTTGGAACTAAGTAATCATAAGCTTTTAGTTGGTCATAGCTGGGCATTAACTCGTTAATCCGTTAATCGTTAATTAACGAAGTTAACATTTTGATTAACGGATTAACTTTTAAGTTAACTTTTTAAAATGTTAACGGACACGTTAACTTCCGTTAATATGCAGAAGTCCGTTAATCGTTAATCCAATGCCTACTATTTACCGAACGGCACCGCGGCGCGGCAAGAAAAACAGGTTCAGACAAGTATGAAACGACAAGTGCCGGGCGGCGCGTAGCAGCGAGTGTGTAGTGTGAGAAACAACGATGATGACAAGGAAGACTTTTTCAATTCTGTCACTCAGTCTATAGAAAAACCAAAGAGCTCCAACTCTTTAAAGAGTAAAGCGCAAAGTCTCGTTAAAATGTGGCTGGACATGAAATCAAAAGAGTCGTTCAAAGATGCTGCATTCCTCGGGGAACAGATATTCATAAATCTATTCATTAAATATAGTTATTGTATTTAATGAATAGATTTATGAATATCCGTATGAATTATACTGCTATACCCTCAAGGGCTGCAATTAAACGTCTGTTTTCCACGGGTAAAGACATTTTAACTCCAAAACGAGCCTCGCTTTCAGACGAGAACTTCAACATGTTAATGTTCATGAAAGGGAATATGCACCTTATGCCCTTTTGTATTTTGTTTTGTTCCTATCCTGTTAACTTCCAGAACCTAAACCAACAGGTTTTATAAGTTCACCAACGCAACGATATAAAAATGCATTTTTTTACACATATTAACGGATTAACGTTAACTTGCGTTAATTCTTCCGAAATGTAACGCTTTAACGTTTAACGAAGCTAACTTTTTTTGTAGCGGATTAACGATTAACGAAGTTAACTATTTGATTAACGGTGCCCAGCTATGTAGTTGGTATATTTTTTGCCATTGCTATGATAGAACTGTAAAATTTGTTGTCAGGCTAAGTTTTTAGTTCTATTATTGCCATGACAAAAAATATATCAACTAAAAGATTATAATTACTTACTTAGTTCCAAATAGCCTCGTGATTCCCAAATAGCCCCGTTTTACGGTAACGTTTGTGCCCAAATAAACATTAAACATTAAATATTAATAACACACATCTGCATTGCGTAGTCAAAAATGGGAAGAATAAGAGTTTAACACGCGAGTTTTGTCTCGGACGGCAAGATTTGTTTAAAGCGGCCCAGTCACTTGACGGCTGACGTCATTGTCAGACACCTGAGCAGACCTACTAAGGTTCTTGCTAAAAAGAAGACCAAGGTCTTTAACATGTGAATGAACGGTTTTGGTTTGCCATAAAAAGTATCAGGTGCTAAATTGAAATCGACCTTAGATTAAACTCTCACTAATAAACATTTTACAGGCAATTTTCCGGGAGCACCATATCTTCGTGACCAGTCCGAAATAGCTTTTAAATCTTTATTCAGATATAACTGTCCCAAACCTAGTCCCTAGTCCCAAACTAAGCTCTAGGCTTGTACTATGGGTACTAGGCAACCATAAACTTACTTATATAGATAAATACATACTTAACTACATAATCCTAATTTTGCAAAAAGTGGTTACTGATTTATCAACAACTTTTTAAAGTCGTAAGTTATTCTGTAGCTCTGCCTACCCCACTCTGGGATTACAGGCGTGACGATATGTATGTATGTGTATGTAACTACATATAAAACACCCAAGACTCAGGAACAAATGCTCGTGCTCACCACACAAATATTTGCCCGTATCGGGGGTCGAACCCGGGACCGCTAGCTTCGTAGGCAGGGTCACTACCGACTAGGCTACCGCGTCGTCAACATAAACATAAAGTTGGAAGTGGTCAGCATACAGATGGTTCTAGAAGCGTAGGTCTGTAGTAATGTGATTTTGATGAAGATGGAAAACATGAGAGGAGGAAGGATAACACCTTGAAGTCTAAAGAAAAAGTCAAAGTTCTTAGTACGCCAGTAGTCAGATCATACCAGTCAGAAAGGCAGTTTTATTTATATTTATAGTCTTCAAGGAGTAAGTATATTCTACATTCGGTGAGATTGATGCAATGCAACATGTGTAACATATCAACATATGGACAATTTTTAAAATTTGGAATTAAGTATACCGGGTGTACAATCCAAATGGGTCAGTATGGAGAAGTCGGAAACTATGAGAGATAGCGAGATCTGTTCTTAGGAACCATGACGTCGATTTAAGATTTAATAATAATTACATTCAAACTTTTTTATTAACTCTCATACATAACCGGGAATCGAACCTGGTCAATATTTTTGTAACCGCGTTAAGTAAAAAGGACCAAATTTGGCTATGAAATCTTGTGTAAACACAACTGACAGTAAATTAGACTAAAATGCCCACAGTTTTATTAATTTGCAAAAAGTCGTGAATAATATGAATCGATCATCAATTATCTGAAGAGACCATTTATGCATATCTTATCTGCATCGGTATTAAGCATTACAAATAGCGTTTATTTAAAATTAGAACGCATTTGTTCAGCGGGCGTACCAATTCATTTAAAATTTGAAAATGGAATACTGTTTTTGGAATTAACTTCAAATGAAACACGGCTTTTCATAACCTCCTCGTGTTGATTTTTGATAACTTTCACGTTATTATTGTGTTATGTGTTGTGTACTGTTTATAAAATGCGTATAACGAATGAAGAACAGTTAGATCTATTGGAAGCCTATTTTAAAAGTGATAAAAATTGCACACGAGCTTTAGATTGGTACCGAAACAGGCATTTGGTCCTTTTTACTTAACGCGGTTACAAAAATATTGACCAGGTTCGATTCCCGGTTATGTATGAGAGTTAATAAAAAAGTTTGAATGTAATTATTATTAAATCTAAAATCGACGTCATGGTTCCTAAGAACAGATCAAGCTATCTCTCATAGTTTCCGACTTCACCATACTGACCCATTTGGATTGTACACCCTGTATACTAAAACCCGAAAAAATAAAACTATTCTTGCACTGGTTAGTTATACCTGAGGGGTTATTATGACATAGCTATGCAGTTCATTTTACGTTGAGCGTAACGGACAGAGCTATAGAAGTTATATAGCTCTGTCCCATTCTCTCAGCGTAAACAGAACTGCATTGCTATGTCATAATAACCCCCCTGTTCTTCACTTAATATTATCACCGCACCAGAGTTATTCGCCGTCGCCCGAACTATCTAATATCGAACTCTTCCCACAATGCTCTAGAATAAAATAAAAATCATCGATATAAAATGTTAACTTACAACAACCGTTGTATTACGTCTATAAACTGTGCTTTGCTCTTTTGTTGGGTTTTGTAGGAACTCCCAGTAGCAATTTTACCAACTTGGTTAAGTCTTACAAAGGGCGCTATCAAGCGGAAGTCTCTAATTCGCACCAAAGGCATGCCGCCTCCTTAACTATCCACTTCTTCGGATAAATAGTCCCTACTTTGAATTTATGGGCCAAGTTCTCTGTGTCCGAATTAACCATACCTACAATCTGTAGGGACAAGCGGAGTAAGGCCACTTCACTGTGCTAAGCTGAAACAGTGAAGCACCCGCACCGCACCCAAGGCAGCCCGCTTAAACTCTGACCGGTTTAGAAACTTTCAAGAACAACTGACCAGATGTTATAGTTGGTAATTTCGACGAAAGTCGATGTTAATCGCAGGACCCGAGCAACCTCGTAACTCTGAGAAATAAAGCCCAACTTTATTAATTGCTGAAAAACCGCCTAGCGCCTGCTCATTTAAGCTTAGTTTTAACTCCGCAACTAATATACGTGTGAAAATTGAAAATTCCGGAACGTAAAGCGGTTTTTGTTGTAATATATTTTTACGCTGACACCTGGAAATCTGGAACAAATTAGTATCAATTTATTCGGCTCAGTGTTCACACTTGCGAGAACTTTTTTAAATCTAAGTATAGTATAATAATTTTTGACTTAGATAAATTAATCGTGTTGCTCTCGGTTCCGGCGCGCTAGACAAATGCTTAACACTAAAGTAAAAGATTTTCGAAAACTGACAAACTACTGAATAAAAGCGATAGCCGCGACCGCGGTCGCTTCCGTTAATCCTATTTTCGATAGATAACGACACGATCGCCAAATTAGACGAAATCGTTATTCAAAAATCGTGGAAATCGGACTTAATTTATAGGGTGAGAAACGTTAACGACCGGAGCTATAATTGTATGTATTTTTTTGACAGCTACGCGACTTTAGGGGCGCTTCACAATCCTGTTAACATGCATGTTTAAAGTCTAATTCTATGGAACTTGCTAACTATGTAAACAAACCGCCATATTGAAATTGTCTCTGAATGATGAATTTACTAGTGATGGGCAATACTCCTTTACTTATCTCAAACCATATCGAATAATAAAATACCAAAAGTAATAAACAAGTAGTTACTTATTTCTAATTTGTTTAATTACGATCTGAAGAAAAATTGGTACTTGAAGATGATATATCACCAGTATTTATTACTAAAAGTGCCGTTATATCATCTGTGAGTGTGATCAGCGTGAGTTAGGTAATGTGTAGGGGCCTTAATATATCGCCAACTTTAGCCACAACACTACCCATCATAGACAATTGTAGAATTTAAAAGAAACAAAACCGCCATTCCATCAGGTCCTAATAACCTAACTTATGAAACCATTTAAACTTTTAATGAAATATCCAAGATAGAGTTATATATTTGGTGATTTTGTATTTTACAGTAACGACCGTTACAATAGTTTATGGTTTCAATGGTATTTGATGAGGTGGTGTGAAAATTCAAGGAGAAACAATGACAAAACAAAGTTAAGTCATTTGTTTACATAGTTAGCAAGTTCCATAGAAATACACTATACGTTAATAAGCACTACCTATACCAACCGCTGTTAATCACTACAAAGTAAATAGGTACCTACCACAACAACAAGCACAGGTCCGCGGTTCCAACGGAAGACCAGCGCTGACTTTAATGCCAGCGTTACGCTGAGTTGGGACCTCTTCGTGGCTACTTTCTTTTTTGAATTTTTTAATCTGTTCTTTGTTACGTATGTCACGAATAAATGTTTTTCTTTATTTATTTCTTATATCAACCAGTCACTCGTTAATTTCTAGTTAACGAGTTACTAGCGATATAACTTACTCATATTTATCTAAATCTATTATTGCGACAGCGTTTAAATTTAATGTGGGTAAATTAACCGAGGAGTGAATTCCATCGAGTTTGATCCTGCAAATGCGAATCAGCATGAATCGGCACGTGCTCGTCGTTTTAATGAGGCGAGAAGACAGGCACATGTGGTTTATTTAATCCCCACACTTTTGCCGAAATTACAAGATACATTTTATGCCTAACTTTGCTTTATTCATACCTACCTACACCGTTAGCATTTCCCTGGTCCGGTGGATTCGTTTCAAAAGTAGTTTGGGTTTTAGTAAAATTTAATAACAGTGCTACTCTTTTGATTTTACGAATCATACCTCTTTATTAAGATCACCACCGAAATACGTCAAATACGATGTAATAAATGTTATAAATTATAATGTTGTGCATTAGGTATATGTTTTTGATAAAGTGCTAAAAACAGAATGATTTTATTTTTATCACAGTTGTGAACGTAATGCTTTGTAATATGTTTATATTTCACTGTGTAGTGTTAAAAGCCAATTGATTACAATATTTTAAGAAACTCAAGCATGGTAAACATCTAACAACAGCTGTGAATTACGGCGTAAGTATGTATGTATTTATTATAATAAATTAGTCAATAATTTAAATTTAATTTGATTTCCGCTTTATTAAGGCTCTGTCATTCCGGCTCATAGACACCTCCAGAGATCCTAGAGATTGGGCTAGCTATCCAGAGAGGTAATGCAGCCAGTGTCATAGGGACCATGCCGCGAGCGGACCTGCTAGAACATATTTAATATTTGAGTAGCTTAGTTTTATTGTAATTTGAGTAGCTTAGTTTTATTTTAATCTTAATAAGTTTAGTTTTAACTTTTAACTGTAGTAAATTCCTATATTATATTAAATCATGTTTACTAATATAGTAATTTCGTCCATAATTTGGAATGAAACTCATCATGTTGCTCACAAAAATAAAGTAATATTTATAACGACCGCGGTATCAGCAGGTTATCCGTTTTCTCGATTGAGTTCCGCCCGAGCGCCAAAAAAGGGCGGCCATTAGCGTTGAAGCGAACGATTGCAAATTAAAGATCAATTTAAACATTTCGATGCTCAAATTCAATATCCTTTTCGTAACCAATTATCCTCTTCGATTGTTGGACTTTGTAATTTATCTGCCAAAATGTTATAATGATTAAAGTTTTGGGGGTCGGTAATCGGCATCGCGAGTTAATAATTATAGTAGATGATAAATATTCGGATCCGTGTAGTTTTATCTTAATGAAACATAGAAAAGTTGTAATATTTACATAAGTATTTAGTGACCCTACACACTGGACGCGTTATGCGTTCTACACTTCGGTCAAAACCTTGTTTCTATCAGTTCCCAAATATAAGTAAGACAGCTTACGGCAATAGGTATAGTATGAATCTTACCGGCTGAATTTTTCGCTTCGAGCCCTAATCTTTCAAAGAAAGGCCATTGTCTCTATTATCATAGTATCACTGATATTGTAGATATTACGTTTTGGTAGTGTAGGACGATAGACCACCCCGAGGCAATACGGCACTCATGTCTATCGTCCTACACTACCAAAACGTAATATCTAGAATATCAGTGACATTAAATTTGAACCTTAATGCTTGAATGTTGTAGTGGCACGTGCTAACTCGGTAGCTAGCGGCTTTGGGCTAATAGAGACAATGGCCGTTGTTTGAAAGATTAGGGCTCGAAGCGAAAAATTCACCTGGGAAGATTCATACTATACAACAAATTCTTAGCTTCTTGCCTATTCCCACTGAAATGTCACATGGGCATATGAATCAATCTATCCAATCAAACACTTAAACAACAAACTCAATACCTTTGTAACTCAAATAGTTACATCCTACCTTTCGGCCGAAAATTGTTTGGCAAAATGTATCGTTTCCAAACCGTTTCATTTGCCAACCCGCTTTATTTCTGTAACCGTAAATATTTCAGGATTAATTTCAGTACCATCGTGTAGAACCCTATCTGTTAAGTTAAGTTACTTTTTATAAAAATCGTGAAATATATACAGTTACAGACAAAACGCTGATTGGCAAATGAAACGGTTGGGAACCGATAATTTTGCCAAACATATTTTTGCCAAAACCCATTATAAATACAATTTTTATTTTAAATGTAAAATGTAAAGAAGCTTATACAAAAATTGAATGAGTTCGAAGCATACAGTATTTGGTGAAGTAATTAATTTTTGTTAGGGTGTTCAGTTTAATGGCTGCAGACATGGGGGCGCGCGCGAGCGAGGGATTAAACGACACCGGCCATATGGCAATGTCGTCATGGCCGCCGCTGCGAGCGAGTTATGTGGCGCGTACGCATGCGGACAGTTCTCACCGAGCGCAGGATCCTCCACAAGCACTAGGATGATTATGATGAGAAATCCCGATCCCTGGTACGGGCAAATATGTATGTGATGAGCGGGAGTATTTGTTCCTGAGTCTTAGGTGTTTTCTTTGTATATAAATATTTATCAATAAAAGTTTATTTTTGATTTTTTACGCGGTTGATGCGAAAAGCACAGGACCGGTCTGAGTGGAGAGCCTTGAGGGAGGCCTATGTCCAGCAGTGGACGTCTTTTGGCGGACATGATGATGATGATGAAGTAATTTTATCGTTGCCTAGTATCCATAGTTAAGTTAAATTAACGCTGTTCAAAGCAATTCGGGTGCCAATCGTTTTACACGTGCAGTCTGCGGGTGACATATACAAAGCGTGCCTGTAACACGCTCAGGGTTCAGTACAACAACACCTTAAGGATGCTGATGATGCCGAGGGCGCCGAGGCACTGTAGTGCGTCAGGTATGTTCGCTGAGAAACATACCGACGATTCCTATGCTATCAGGCGGAAGAGGGTCGCCTCTCTATTAAACCGAGTGCGGAGCAGCGGAAACAGCCTCCTGAAGGTGTTGCCAGAACGTCTCGACTGCCCGTTTCTTAAATTCTGTGTCGACTATGTTACAGGCAGAAATAACTAAGTGTCCTTTTTATATGTATATGTCATTTATTTCCATGATATTTTATTTCATTATATATAAGGCTAACAATTAGAAGTAAAAATGTTAGTCACAAAATATGGATCAGTTTTGAGGTCTGAGGTACAAGCTTAGTTTGGGGCTAGGTCAATTTGTGTAATATTGTCCCTCTGATATAATCAACACAATATACAGGATATTTAAGATATCTACACTTATGCGCATAGATTTCGCATCATAATTATACTATAGTCTATTCGCGTTAAGAAAATAGTGACTCATCAGTGCAACTGCAAAGTAAAGGCGTATTCATTGGTGGCTTTCTAATTTACTGTGATCTAATTGGTCAAAGGGCGTGGTTAAGCCGATGAGTCACTATTTTCTTAACGCGAATAGCCTATAGTGCTTATTATGAAGGCTTCTACAACGCTACTCGAACTATTAATTTAAAAAAAGACGGAAAAATTGTGCTTCTTGCTCTAGATTTCTAGAACTTAAGTTAAAGCAAGTTAACAGTTAACTTCTGTATTTTTTATTGCCAGTCTATTTCATGCTTTAAACTGACCATAAATGTAGCGAACAATTAGCCCTGTTCGGACACTCGTATTCCGGCGCACGCGCCCGCGCGCGCGCGGGCAGTTGTCCATAAAACGCCCGCCATCGCTCTCGATTACTTTGATCGCCATCTCCCCGGATGTCGCAGTCGTTCCCGGCTGTTTGCGAACATTTCCCCCAATATACACACTTTAATTTTAGAATACGTACTTAATTTGCAGCAGCTCCTGTCCCTTTTCATGTCCCTATAAACTCGGCCGGGTCTAGTTTATTGGCTTGAAGTATTTACTGTAGTTCGCGAATACGTTATTACGTGATGATAGATAGATGCATGAGTTATATGGTAATAAGCAAACGGATAACCAAAAGATGACTGAAATAGTCCAGCACATGTTATCATAAGTATTTGTACGCTTACCTAATATTCAAAGAATAAAGAATAACACATAACGTGCCTGTGTGGTTGCCCGGTTAGAATGGTGTAACTCCATGTCTTCCCGTGGATGTCGTAAGAGGCGACTAAGGGAATAAAGGCTGGTAGTATTGGTAGGCGATGGGCTTGCAACCTGTTACTAATACAATGCTAAACAACTTAGCCTATGTAGTTGTGCAAAATGTGGTTACAGAATAATCAAAGTTTTTTTTTTGGCCTGTGGGTAATTCTGTAGCTCTGCCTACTCCACTCTGGAAATGAAGGCGTGAGTTTATGTATGTATGTATGTAAAGAATAACAATGAGAAGTACTTTACTTCAGTTGTATCTACCTAAACAAATGATTCTAACTTCTGCGGGCCTAAGACAGCTTGCAACTGATAAAATGTATGGAATTGACATAACCGATCGACGTCGTCACAACCAAATGACAGCTTACGCCAGTACTATAAGTTTTCTTTAATTTGGGTAGTAGTTTCAGAGTAGCATAATAAATAAACTCATCTTGACCGAGATGCACGTCACAAGATACATCAAAGTAATCGTCAAGCAATAGAAAACTGAAATTTTTGACGCATGTCGAGACGAGCATTACAGTCGAGATCAGTGTATTAATACGGCCCGAAGTTTTGCGATTGTGTTATCAATAAAATAATAGGTAACGTAGACGAAAGGTGACGGTAGAAACATCACGATAGCTAATAATAATAATCGTCATTTGAATTAGAATGGGGTAAATAATAAGAGGATTGTGAAGCTATAAATTTCCATACAAAATGCGAAAACGTTCCTTTCCCCTTAAACCTAATCCGATTTTTACAATTTTTGAATATGTTGTAGATATCATGTAAAACTATGTCGGTACGTTCTCCTTTCTACGAAAATACTTCTAAAAAAGAAACCTAATTCTTTATAATAACTGCAACATATTCTCGGGGAAATCGGACTTGATTTAGGGGTGAGAAACGTTAACGGCCGGAGCTAAATTTAAATGGTTTTTTTTGACAGCTACGCGATTTTAGCGGCGGTTCATAATCATATTAAGATGTAATATCATAAAGTATTGTTTTAGTAAAATCAAAGGTCAAAAATGCAAACTCCACGAATCGAAAACTTTATGCTTAAATTCGGTTAAAAAATAATAGTTTTTGGTTACGTTTCCTCTATCAGTCAGTCAGAGTCAGTTTTATCTTGACTCGTTTCTATTACTCAGAAAATAAGGCAGGCGGTGGACTTTTTTCCAAGGTAGGGCAGCATTATCGCTGCAAAAATCGCATTCTGTTTCCGCCTTTTGGCTTTTCCAGGATCGGCCTTATTTCGGTTTCGAATTTCTTTATACTAACACTGGTAATTACAGTTTTGGGTTCAAATTTAGAAATCACATCTGTTTCGTTTTTGTGACACATCACTATAGAAAACGGAGCAATCACACCCCCTTGTCAAAAGGCAAACGCCACTGACGTTTTTCTTTTCTATCACTCAAAATGTATGGGATGACATTTTCGTGCGTTGCGATAAACCACGTGGTCAACTGTCATCTCATACATTTTGAGTGATGGAAAAGAAAAACGTTAGTAGCTTTTGCATCTTGGCTCACAGCAAATCACCTACGATTAGCGTTATTCAATATCAACAGTACCTTTTTAAATTGCAGTTTTATATTGAGTTTCCTTTTATTGTTTCAGGTGGCTCCTACTATTTAATGGGATGTTTTTTTAAAGTAATTGGTTAATTAAACCCGGTTACAATCCTTTGACTCTATTCGGTTCTTTGTCATTTTATCGTCCACTAACGCGTTAACTATACAGGGTTATTGGTAAGTCGACCTATTCCCGTTAGGAGGTGATAGGGGTGACTATTTGCGATAATTTTGATCCTCATATGCATTATGCAAAAGTGAACCATTTTTGAGTTATCGCGTTTTTTAGTTTTTTTTTTAATTAGTCAGAAATTCAACTTGAAAAATTTATTACAAAAAAAGTGTCAATTTAAATCTTATTTTTTTTCTGATTTATAAATACTATTAAACACTGGTTATTTCTCAATATTAAAACAATAATTATCGGTCCAAATTTAAAAAAGCGAGACGGAAAACGAAAATTTTTCAATATTTTTTTGCGATCGCTTTCCACTAAAATGGCTTAAAAACAAAAAAAAACGTTATGAAACTTGGCTTGCAGATTATTTTAAAAACTTAACTGTTTTCTTAGCTCTCCAAAAATGCATAACAACTAGGAACTTATTTTAAAAATAACTGAATAAAAATCATCACAAAGGAAGCGGGCGGAAAAGTGTATTTATAAATCAGAAAAAAAATAAGATTTAAATTGATACTTTTTTTGTAATAAATTTTTCAAGTTGAATTTCTGACTAATTTAAAAAAAACTAAAAAACGCGATAACTCAAAAATGGTTCACTTTTGCATAATGCATATGAGGGTCAAAATTATCGCAAATAGTCACCCCTATCACCTCCTAACGGGAATAGGTCGACTTACCAATTACCCTGTATTTAAGACTACAAGTTCCCGCGTGTTTTCAGTTCGAGACCACAAGTCTCTGCGCGCCTCAACGCAATCGCCCGCCATCCATTTTTCACGTAATGACACTTGTCCGACTACTAAATTCATAGCGCTGCTGAAGGAGATTCTAGTAAACCATTCGCTGTTGAACTCGACGCACCAAATACTAACCGGCGAGTTAAAGTTGTTTCATCAGAGCGGAAAAACATTTAAACGCGTGCTCTCAGCTTACCCGCTTTAACCATCGAGAAAACGCGCTCGGTATGGCTTCGCTCACTCGACCGTTCGACGCAACGCCACAGAATAAGTAATAGGAACGCGAGGCATTTCAACAGAATAACTCTTTAAGCTAGGCATTCACGACTGCTCCAACCAGCCGAATAGAGCAGCGCCGCGCCAAAATCGATCCATGAATGTCAAAACCGTAGCGTTTAAAAGTACTTGGCGCGGTTCGTTGGATTTCCAAATGGACGGAAAGCCAGCGCGACGCGCCGACGCGTAATCCGAATGGAACTATCGTGAATGTCGACATTCAACGTTCAAACACGCCACGCCTCCGTGCCAAACCAAATGGCGTCGTCGTGAATGCGTCCTCTGGCTACCATTTTCTAATCAGTCTGCTCCGTGACGTCGCTCCGTTGAAGCGTGGCGTGACGCGCCAGTGAATGTGGTCAAAATATTACGCTCATCCAATTGTATACATTCCATCTGTCGCCGCGCCGTGAGAAAAAGTGCGTCCGTGAATGCCTATCTTTAGTTTTAACATCCATTAAAGCTGAAAGCTTATGCTAAAGGGAAATGAATAGATCTATCTAACAGTACCAGTGTGTTTAGTCGATTAAGTTCATTAAACTTTCAATCAAATACGACGCACTGAACTTGATTGCGCCATGTACTCGGCATTGGGTTACTGTGACCGTGGAGTACAAAGCTAACGAGCGTGCACAGACGTCGAACCCGCACTCATTTGCGACAATCGCTCGCTGACGGCTGATTGGTTAATTGCTTCGTTTAATCAATTGACCGCTTGAGAAGCACGCCGCTCGGTTAGCAGGCACAGTTATTGCTGGCTAACTCGCAATAAATCCTAGTTAGACGACAGTTTAATTCAATATTAAACCGCCGTAGACCATTTTTAGTCCCAAGCCGTAGAAAATTCTCCAGGCTTAAGCAATGTGTAGACATTCTGTTATAAAATATAACCAACTACTGAACCGTAAAACCTTGTAACTATGGTCCAGTATTTCAACTGTGGTCCAAGTCTAATTTCTTTAATTCCTCATAGATGATTTAAGTATAAGTATTTTAAAACTTTAGTCAACAAGAAATGTCTATAAAACAACACGTTTCCTTAACTAAAGATGGGAACTTGTACTTTTGGTCATTGATTTTGGACCATAGTTGGAAGATTTTGGACCAAAGTTGGAAGATTTTGGACCATAGTTACCAGGTTTTACGGTACTGATCCATAGTTCCTTATTCTTCCCGTTTATTATTTATAAGTATATTCGGAGTTAGTTTCCCTAATTTCTGTTTTAAAAAATGCCCAAAAATACTTGACTGATAAGTAAGCATTTGTACCGGTTCAGTTTAAAAAAAAGCTATGTAGGGTTAATACTTTTTCTACTTTAAAAAACACTAACATGTTTGTGCAAGTGTATGGCAATTTTATATTTCTATATCTGAAAGCGCAGATAGTTCTGAGATCGAAACCTTTATAAGCTACTAGCTTCTGCCGGCGACTTCGTCCGCATAGATTTCGATTATCATTATTCCCTAAAGAACTTTGCTTTAGTTTTTGTTTTTGCGGGTGGTAGGACCTTGTGCAGGGTCCGTCCGGATCGCTACCACCATCTTATCCATTAACCTACCGCCAAACAGCAGTGTTCGCATTGTTGTGTTCCGGTTTAGGGATAAGACAGCCGGTGAAATGACTAGCATAGAGGCATTCCATCTTAGTCCTCAGGGTTGGCAACGCATTTGCAGTCTTAGGATTGCATTGCAGTCTTGTGAATGCGAATGTCTATGGGTCACAGTTTCCACTTACCATCATCATCAGGTGGCCTGTGTGCTCGTTTGTCTTATCTATACCACAAAAAAAAAAAAACTTTTAATTTTTTCGGGATGAAAAGTAGCCTATTTGCTAATCCAAGGTATAAGCTATCTCCACTCTAAATTGCATCCAGCCAATTAAATCCAGCCGCTGCAGCGTCAAGGAGTAACAAACTAACACACACACAAGGGCAAGAACCAAAAAGTTGGCCATGCTAACTCACTCAATTAAATTTTCTATGAAACTTTTCCTTTGTGACACGGAAATTAGCCATACATACAATTGTAGGGATACTTTTCGTCGCACAACGAACTTTTTCCGACTTCCTTGTTTGTATGGCTTACTGCGCTTAACTATGGTCCAACTTTTTGGTCCTTATCCACAAGCTTTTGCATGTATGATTATAAGCTATAAGCTATTTCTCAGCTAAATATAGTCGTAATCCTTTTATCACGGTCTCCAAAGTTCATGTTTGATTATTTATTTAGTTTCAAACTAGTTCTACGCATTTGGAAAGAATTCTTAATTCAGAGGGTGATATATTATTCATTGAATATCGCGCCAACGTTTAAAACAACGTGGGTAATAACAAAGTGATAATATTAATAAAAAATACATACTCGTACCTGAAGCCGAACATAGAACCCTCCTCCTTTTATAAAGTTGATTAAAAAATACGGGTCTATATTGTCAGTCATAAAATTTAAGTCCGTTTTTTATAGTCCATACGATTTTTAATCATAATTAGTGTTAGTCATAATGTTGAAAGACTTAATATTAGAAAGTATAATTTGCAGTTCCTATTTTCGCGGGTCATATAATTGTTGAAAGTTATAAAAAATATTTTCATAACTTTTAATGGTCATTTGTTGTGCGCACTTCATTTTGTTAAAGGCAATAATTACTTGTCATAGTAATTACAAGGCCTTAAAGTCAAGGTCAGGGTCAAGTTCAAGTTGTTAGGTATACATAAATTTGAAGTTACGTTTGCAAGGATGTTATTTAGGTTATGTTAGGTTAGGACTTTTGGTGGCATACCCTTGATTTTTACCTTTAAAATAACCTACACGCGTAAATTTTTAGTTCGGTTTATTCATACCTACTAATGTTTCTAAAGATGTTCTCCATACCAAAATTTGTATTGGTTCGTTAATGAATAGCGGTAGCCGTTTAATGAATGAATGAATTTTAAAATATAACAAGAATACTGAAGATCTCAATCAAGATGATATGTTTATGATGATTAGTAAATAGCGACTCTATAGATTCTAGGACCAAGGTCCGCCACCAAAAGTCCTACCCCTGTTTAGCAGTAACATTTTGTGGGCATATAAAAAAACGTAACTGTCAGTTTTGCAATGTTTAGACATGTGCGCTCGCTGCGCTTGCTTACTTAGGACGTATGAATAAAAATAAATTATTATTTTAGAATAAATGCCTCAAATATATCTAAATAATTATCGATAGGTATGTCTTGGAACGTTATAGATATCAAATTTATAACGAAAATTCATAATAATTCACATTATGGATCATTAACGCTAGATTATTAAGATTTATGCAGCTCGTGTCCAATTTTTATAAGTATGAGCATAAATACTCTTACTGTTAAGTTTCTTGCGGCGTTTCTTCTCAACAGTGGTCTCTTGCGAAGCGCTGGTAGATTTTTGACGTGTAAAAGTGTCCGTGCGGCCTACTTACTGAATAAACATCATGCAAATAAATTTCTGAGATTCATAAATCGATAAAGATAAAAATAAAAAGACATTTATTCGCAACAACATAAAATTACAGTATATAAATAGATACAAAAAGAACAAGACACAGAGAAACTGTTGCGAAACGGTCCCAACTCAGCATTCGCTAGCCGTAAAGCCAGCACTGGTCTTCCGTTGCCACAACAAGTACAATAAGTTTACAGGCTAAAAATAGTATACAAACTTACTTAGCTGATTGTTTATTTACGTTTTAATTTACTCCATTTGACACCTACACTCGCGGTCAAATAATACGGGTCAGTACCTACGAAAAAACTAGAATATCTCCTAAAATAATAGAGCTAGCAGCAGCATGAATGAAACTGTATGTTGTACATAATTTAATAGTTAAGAAAACAACATCAAATGTTGAATACTTTATTCGTTAATTTAATAAAATTACATAAGAAACCAAATTAAGAAATGATTGTACTACGTTATTGTATCTTTTCTATGATGGACCCCTGTGTTGATGTGTTTGTTGCATAAACGTTTTTCAATTCTATTCTATTCTATTCTAAATGGCAATCATTTTTGCGTTGATAAATTAAAAGACTTTACCTCACATACCACACAAAAACGAACTTTAGAGCCAAATTAATACTTCTTATTGCCTCCACGGGCCCTTCTTACTGCTGCCAGAGGGTTAGGCATACTGTTCATTAAGTTTCTTATGCGATGTTGCGGGATATCGGTCCATTGTACCAGTAACGCGTGTTTCAGGTCTCTAAATGTAGCTGGGGCGGGGTTTCGATTTCCTATGCACCTTCCAAGCTCGTCCCGAGCGTGCTCAATTGGATTTAAGTCCGGGCTTCTCGAGGGCCAGTCCATGCAATTGATGCCAACGTCCTGAAAATACTCATTTACAATTTGAGCTGTATGTGGCCTAGCGTTGTCATGCTTGAATATGGAATTCTCACCCATAATCATTAAGGTATGGGCCTGCATGCTCATTAAGGATCTCTTCTACATATCTTACACTATTTAGCGTACCATTTTCAACCAGCACTAACTCCGTGCGACTCTCTGAAGAGATTCCATTCCGAACCGTAACAGATCCACCGTCGAACGATACTTTCACATTCTTTTTTTTTTCTTTTTTTTTTCTCATTTATAGATTAAAGCATGCGGTTTGTTGTTGTATGTTTCGTTCCTATGGCATTGCCACTACTTTAATTATTGTACAAGTCTTAGTGGGAATTGCCCAGGATATAGGCTACTTTTATTTAATTCTATGTTCTATTTTGTATATTCTTGTTCTAATGTCTGTTTATTTCCCCTATAAAGAAAAACAAAAAAAAAACAAGCTGGAACAAAACGTTCCCATGGCCGTCGGTGTACTCTTCGCCGCCCATCATAAGCATAGAGCATAAATCTGGATTCGTCAGAAAACATTACTCTTACCCATTCTTCGTCTCCCCATTGTACATGTTCGCGGTAGTAACGTAATCTTGCTACACGGTGTTCCCTTTCAAGTTTTGGGCCATTCGCGGGTCTACGTGGGGTCAAATTAGCTTCTTGGAGCCGCCGCCTCAGGGTCTCCCCAGACCTTATCGACTCCCAATCGGCTTGAGCCGGTAAGAAATAGTTTTATGTCCATGCAATAAGAGCGAAAACGACGTCGCTCGGCTCGATTCGGCGTTGCGAACGGAACGACGTCGTTTACGCTCATATTGCATGGACATAAAACTTTTTCTTACCGGCTCAAGCCGATTCGGCGTCGATAGGTCTGGGGAGACCCTTATAGTCCGATCGCTTACGTCGTCTCTTCGGGTCTCTCGAAGTTGATTTGTTACTTCAAATGCCGTGAGGTGCCGATTTCGGAGCATGGTCGTAAGAATAAATCGATCCTCTCGAGCACATCTCGGTCTGCCGGTTCCTGGTCTCATGTTTAGCCCAGTTTCTCGGTAACGTTGGACGACTCTCCGCACCGTAGAAAGAGACACGCCTGTTACTCTTGCTGTACTTCTCTGACTTCTGCCTTCTTCTAGCATAGTGACGATACGTGTCCATTCATCTTGTGTTAACGACATGATAGTACTTCAATCATGACCGTGAAGGACGGCAATGACTGCATTTTATCATTTTAATCTGACAGATTGAAAACAAAAGCGAGAAAACAAGCAAAAGTAAAATAAGCGTGATTTGAATTTATTACCAAATTCAATTGATATTATACGATATTAAAATTATCTTTAATATAAAGTTAGGTTCATGCATGTATCATTATTAATTTGCAAGATACAGAGAATTTTGTCATTGACCCGTACCGTATGATTTGACCGCGAGTGAAAATTAAAAAATTGTCTTAAGTCTGATGAAGTTGAAAGAACTGGTTCAAACGAGGAACCGAGGGTTCCGTAACGCCGCACAGTAAGTACCTACTATTATAATCCAATTTCTAATCGAATCAGAAAGAAATCGTGGCTGCGAAACATTCGAGGATGGACTGGAATCACAAGTGCAGCGGAGCTGGTCAACCTCGCCAAAGACCGAGAGAAATATGCGGAGCTGACTGCCACTTCACTAGCTGGAGAGGTAGGTACTATAAGAAGAAGAAGAATCGAATCAGCTCGAGCCCAACTCACACTTGATATTCTTTTAGTCTTTTATCGATTTTTTTCTGGGATTGTACTACTTTGACGCTTGTACGTTTTTACCGTTTTTAAGAAACCAAATAATAAAAATACGGTGCGGTACGTTATGAAGTTTCATACATTTTTGCGGCTGCTGCTGTTGGTAAATAAGAACTTTTTTTTGCGTGTGCCTGGAACTCGTGAACTTCGCGGGCTGATTTTAATACAGTATAGTCGTAAGGTTAAAATTTCCGAGCATATGGGAGAAATTTGTTTTTTTTTCATGTTCCTACTTCAAAAGGTACGTATGAAATTCAGTCAAATTGAAATTTTAAAAACAGTAATTTTAAATACACCTACTCCGTTGTTATACGCATAGGTAAGTTTATACCATCCGCAGTGTTTTGTTAACAAACAAAAAAGGAAAACTTTGGAGAAGTAATTTATTTTGGGCAGGACTTAATAATATGAAGAATGAAGCGGAAATGGAATGACATGACGGTAACGAACGAATGGACAAACTAATGGTATACCTATGCAATAAGAACTTTTTTTTAACTACTATTGTGTATTTCCCGTATTTGCTCCGCAAGAGGGGGACTCGGGGCAAAGCCCTCCTTTATTAAATATCAGCCAAAACAGCCCTCACACAGGTATCTAGTTCGTTAGTTAATTTGTGTCTGAGTTTATTATTGTATAATACATACATACATACCTTCACGCCTGTAATCCCAGAGTGGGGTAGGCAGAGCTACCGATTTACCTACAACTTTAAAAACTTATTACTTTACTTTATTGTATAATATCATTAGCAATATAAAAAAATGACTGACTGTTGAGTTTCTTGCGACGTTTCTTCTCAGCAGTGGTCTCTTGCAAAGCGCTGGTAGATTTTTGACGTGTAAAAGTGCCCGTGCGGCCTTCTTACTGAATAAACATCTTTTATCTTTTATCTTTTTTGTCTTTCAGAGCGGGAGGTAGAATCCCCGAAGATGTAGCGGTACGTTTTTGACAGGTACTAACCTATTATACATAAAAAGGACGTTAGGTAAGGACTTGACAGAAGCGCGTGGAGTAACCCCATGTGCTTCGGATTAGTACATTAGAGAAAATATTCTTTTACCGAACAATTGTCCTCGCGTGTGATATCCACGGAGTTATTTCTCTAATAAGTCTATATATAAGTTTATAAATAACTTGACATTGGGAAAATACACCTTAACAGGACTGAAAGCCATTAATTGAAATTAGAATTAGAGTATTAGGTTAGGTAAAGTTAGATTCGACTATGTTAATGACTAACATGACATGATATAAACTATTTGACCTTTCAAATGTTATGTATTTTGTATTAGCGTATCTCGGTATTTGGACAAACAATATTCGAACAAACAATTTTAGGATAATTAATTACATTAGGGCTATGGTGCATAAACACCCATTATGACCAATGGGATTACACGCAATAATACTCTTGGGATTCCAATATAAGGAACAAAATATTAATACTAACGGACCCGGCGGACATAGTACCGCCTCAGAATGTTAATCTTGTTATTATCCGATGTTTTAATAGTTATTCTGCTATGGGGCAGAGACAACTCCAACAGATCGAAGATCATAAAAAGCGGTCCATTCATTCTTCAGTTACAAATGGTGTAACTAACCCGACTTTGTTTTATACCTATAGATCAACACGTTTTGTATAATTTTTAATTAAGTTAGATATAGAGAGCTTCCTTCCTTCTTCCAACAAACTGCGATTCAGTTTGGCAGATACTAAACCTTTTTTTTTATTATTTATTTATTTATAAAGTTACAGTTGGGACCAAATCACCTACAATGTTATAATTATTAAGGATGAACAGAAACAATATATTTTAAATAGTAACAATTGCCAGTTATCGGAAAACACGTCGGCATCTTGGACATGGGAAACGAGTTCATTGAGTAGCGTCTGTGCCCGAATGGTAGGCGCGTTGGCGGCGCGCTGCGTGCGCGACTCCGGCGCGAACAGCCGACGGCGGCGGCGCCCGCGCGAGTGGAGTGCTCAGGTGCAGCCATTCGAATTTGTTCAAGAGCATTTGGGTTATCAACTTCATTCCTTAATAGGAGGCAGTAGTGAACCAAGAGGTGCATCTTGCGCCGAGAGACCAGAGTGTCGAGTCCGACCATCCCCGATACAAAGAGAGAAGGGTATAGAAATGGATAATATCCAAATTCCCTCTTATAGAGGTGTCTGGCGAACTTTCGTTGCACACGCTCTAACAAAAGCTGGTATTTCCCTTCCAACGGGTCCCAAATTATAGAGCAGTATTCAAGTCTGCTCCGTACGAATGCATTGTATAGAATGATTGCTACATTCGTACCAGCAAACCTAGATGCCGATCGCATTATGAATACGAGTGTTTTCCTTGCGCTTTTGACTGTCAAGTTAATGTGGTTATGAAAATCTAGTTTAGTGTCTAATTTCAGCCCTAAATCGCGAATATTGTTCACCCGCTCGAGAGCCTCATCCTCTATACAATAATCAAACTCTACTGTGCTTTTTGCTCTGCTAAATGTCATAACTTTACACTTGTCTACGTTAAAGGACAATCTGTTCTCACGGCTCCAGCTCGCTACAGCATCTTTATCACGCTGCAGTAAGTCGCAATCCGAGAGTGAGTTAATCGCAAAAAATAATTTTAGGTCATCAGCAAATAAAAGGCATCTGACATTCGTAACGATAATTGCTTCTAGATGAATAATTCCCTCTTGTACGGAAAACTAAACCTTTGAAACATCACCCTGATGTTTCAGCCGATTTTGAGTAAAATCAACAGACGGACGAACAGGATTAGTGGAAGGAAAAATCCAGCAATAGGATAGTTAGGCTAGTAAAACCAAAATCATCCTATTGGTGAATTTTTCCTCGCTACACCGCTTAACTGCCTCTCACAGCTCTGGCAGAAACGCAGCCTTAAACTGGAACTAAAATAGGTTTGATAGGTTTTGGTAACGATGTATATCTATATATATAAAAATTACGTGTCACGTTGTTTGTCCGCGATGAACTCCTAAACTACTGAACCGATTTTAAATTTGATTTGCACACCGTGTGCAATTCGACCCAACTTGAAAGATAGGATAGCTTACATTTCAATTTATAGGCGCAATATTATTTCATTGCAAATTATTTGTCTTTATTATTTGTCTTTATAAGGCAAAACAACGTTTGCCGGGTCAACTAGTAGATATATAAATATCCAGTAAGATATCTTAAAAAACACCTTAGTTTTGGATTAGGAACAAATGTTTGCCTCAATACAACCTATACCTATTTTCTTATACCGGGATCCGAACCCGGACCTGCTGACTTCGTAGACTGAACTGCAGGGTAACTGGGATGAAATTTTGACAACTTTCATTATTTTCAGCAAAACCAGGGTTATTTTATAACAACCACAACTGAGCAAGCAACCATAGAACCTTGTCGCAGAAAATCGATTAATTTATTTTGACGTTATTTATGTATTTTTGTGGTTAAATGTTCCATCGTGGTGACGGGGTCGTTTGAAGGTAGGACATTGAAAGTTCGTTATATTCAAAGTAGGACTCGGTTTCACAATTCTAACATCGTCGCTGCTGATTCATAATTTTAACTAGACTTACCGAGTGTACTTACTTAATAAAAAATAATACTAAATAAGTTTTGACTGAATTGTTTACAGAAAATTTATTCTACCCATCTGCATATGGACAAAAAAAAAACTTACTAATTATTGTTCGTAGAACTCCATCCATCCAAACGAAATGTCGCACTTAACTCGCACCAGCACTGAGTAATTTGCATCCAATTTAATCCAGGCACTGCGCACTTTGCTGTAAAAGTTCGTAAAAGTTCCGTCGACACGGCGCGGGGTGCGGCGGGCGTGCGGCCGGCGCGCGGGCTGAGACACGACTGACTCGCGGGCGCTCGCGGGCCGCCCTGGCGCCCACCCGGGCCCTCCCTCCTGTTGCCTCTACCCTGCGTAACTTCAGACGCTAATAAAAACTTATACCCGCAAAAAGTCTCCGCTGCCGCTGCCCCATACTGGGACGTGTTATCGAGCTCGATCTAACACATCGCGCCACAACTATAACGTTATTGAACTAAGGGGAAATTCCCTTTTGATATTTAAAGGGTAAACGTTAAAGGTAAATTTTACTTGACTTGATTTGGTTAATCCTTAGGGCTCGTCCAGAAATCATGTGATCGTTTATGGTGGGGGTCAGAAAAATATCACAAATAATCACGATGGGGGACGGGGGGGGGTCCGAGAAGACATCACGTATATTTACTCAATCCCAAATTAAAAGCATTTTTAATATGTTATTGCTGTTTTTATAATTACTAACTCAATTCATACATAGTCCTAAAACAACACGTGATCTTGAATGGGGGTGGGGTGGGGAGCAGAGTTTTAATCACCAAGGGGGAGGGGGGGAGGTCAAACTCAGGCCAAATATGATCACATGATTTCTGGACGAGCCCTTACAAAGCTTATACTGCATCTTGTTCTAAATGGAAATTTCCTCATTTATTATATAGTTGTTGCCTGTGATTCCGTCCGCACAGAAGTTGTCTATCCGTATTTCCTCGACGCCCGATCATCTGGGGCTACCGCGGCGTACCCTATTCTCGTCTCTCCCTCTCTGTACCACAACACCACAAGAACCGTCTTCACAGTTCATAAGACGGCCAAACCAACAAACACACTTTCGCATTATAATATAGTATCTTTAATTATGAAATCCATGAGTACAATAATTATTATTTCTATGTGGTTACCAGTTACGAGACTATGGGAGTCACGGACCCTTTTAAGGCATAGGCATTAGGTACATGGAAGGGGAAGCCGAAGTAAAGTGATGACCTGACGGGATACGAGCCACCAATAGAAGTATGCTCCCACGGTGACCACCGGTGACTGTTAGGTTGACAGGAATAATCCGGAATCTCTAAAATCTAAAAATTGTTAATAACACGAACATACCTAGAAAATAGTTATTTTCACCTCAGCAGCTCAAACAAGCAGGTTTTGCTGCTTAAAAACAGTGAGCAAAATTCAATTTTGCTGCGAGCGAGAGGCAAAGTAGCTTTTTAATTATTATTTTTATATGCCGTGAGCAGGCTACTCACAACATTCGAAAAAATTGAACTTCACTTTGTTCTGTCACTTTCACTTCGATAGAAAAAAAGCGAGAGATAGAAACAACTTGATTCGAAGTTCGATTTTCAAATTCCACACCTTCATGCGCGAACATGTTTATTTTTTCCACTTGTTATTTTATTAGTATTTTGAAAAAATGCTTGCGATTGATGCATATGCGATTGTGTCGTTATTTAGTCGTGTACCTATTCACCAAATGGTCACAACGGAAGACCTGCGTTGGCCCTACCAGCTTCACGCTGTGTTGTTCTCGCTGCTGAGGCACAGCGTGAAGCTGGTAGGGCCAACGCAGGTCTTCCGTTGTGACCATTTGGTGAATACACGACTAAATAACGACACGATCGCATATGCATCAATCACAAGCATTTTTGCAAAATACTAATAAGATAAAAAGTGGAAAAAATAAACATGAAACAGATAAAACCTGTCACTCAACTTGATAATGCCGTAGTGCAAACACAACTTTATACAGCTTTACGTAGTCGGTGGCTTTAAAAAAAACCTAACTAGGCCTTGTCTATGGCTATTGGCTACAATAATCCCGCTATTTTTGAAATGCGTTCTGAAACTGCCCCCGCGATTTATGTCACGAAATTAAAGATTGTTAAAACGATAACAAAATTATGTAGATACATGATAAACTTCCTATTTTTCATTAATTTTGTCTTCAAAACATTAAATAAAAAAATTTATTGTACCTACTGTATAAAATAGTTACTTATAATAAACACATTTCAAACTTTAACAGATAGTTTTATTTGCAATTTTACGGTTACGTGTGCATCCGAACGTGCGTTTCTTTTTGGGCCTACTATGTGTGGAATTTGAAAATCGAACTTCGAATCAAGTTGTTTCTATCTCTCGCTTTTTTCCTATCGAAGTGAAAGTGACAGAACAAAGTGAAGTTCAATTTTTTCGAATGTTGTGAGTAGCCCCAGCACTGTGCACGGCATTTAAAAAAAATAATTAAAAAGCTACTTTGCCTCTCGCTCGCAGCAAAATTGAATTTTGCTCACTGTTTTTAAGCAGCAAAACCTGCTTGTTTGAGCTGCTGAGGTGAAAAAACATTTACATGTGTGGGAGGAGGAGGAAGAGGAAGAAAACGAAGTTTTTCATGTTTTTATTTTACAATTTTGTCTTATTGTGAGTATCTGGGCTAGGCCGCGGACAGACGTACCTTAACATACAGTCATTACAGTCACTTTTTATCGTACTTTAACATGGACATGGTGAAACTACGAGTATAAAGGTTGCTTGTTTGAATTCTGGAAACTTAAAACAGTTAGAGAGAAGCCTTACCTGATTTGTAACTTGACCATTTTTCTGTTGCCGGCGGCATTTAAAATTGTGCGTTGAGTTGGTAATAAAAGAAAGATCATTAAAACAAAATTTGCTCGAATTTCTAAACAAAAGTTTGCCCGTAGGTTTCGAATATAAATGGTTACAGGGTGATAATAAGGGTTGGTAAGGGCCACTCAGGAAACGTGCAGCCACGAAAATAACCTAGGAGACCCAGAAATCTCTGGTAAATAATTGGCTGTCTGTGAAAGTTAGGTAAAAATGTCAGTAGTTTACATTATCATAATCAAAAGCAAATCCCAGGAAAAGGTAAAGTTGCTCTCTAAAAAGTTGATACCGGCTTATTTCAACAAACTTTCGAATACACTCTAGTGCCTATATAATCTGTGCTTGTGACTTCTGAACCTTGTGGTTTTTTTTTAAAACTAATTTTGTATGTCACTAGTCAATATGAAGTATAATTAACCGTAAAATTGTTGTTTTATTTCCTCGCAGCAGTTGTCAAAAGCACAATGTCGGCCTTATCGGAAAGGGCAATAATGGACTCGTACACTATAGGGCGTCACCCTCGTTTCAGTTTCCAGTTTTGGCAACCGTACCGACATGTTTGTTACTCTATAACGGATAAACCGCTGAACGGATCTCAATGAAATTTGGTATAGAGATAGCTTGAACTCCATTACTTTTTATGGCGAGAAGCAACAGCTAGTGTAGTATAGTAAATTGTTCAACAAGGGACTAAAGTAAGCCATTATGAAACATAAAATGTATGCATATCTAAGTATTAATAATATATTTCTGTATCTATTTATGTAGGTATTTGAATGTATTTATTTAATTTTATTTTTATAAACTTTATGCACGCACGTCGGTTTCGGGTACTTAAGATTCGGCCCTTTTCCAGTATTTCTCCGATTTGATTCGAAAAAATTATGCATGCATGACTCGATGTATGAATGTTGAAGAAGCGAAAGAAATTTGTCAAGATCGTAGCAAGTGGAAAGAAGTGGTCTCTGCCTACCCCTCTGGGAAACAGGCGTTATTTAATGTATATAATGTTTGTATGTTAACTTTATTGGTAAGTTAATGTGTTATGTTCCTCTAAATAAAATCGAGCGAGAGTGGCTAAAGTTGCAGTGTCATTATGGTTGTTTAGTAGTGATGCAACGAATACGAATACGAATATTCGTATTCGCCGAATAGAAGACATTTACCGAATATTCGTATTCGGCGAATACTAATACGAATATTTAAAAACTAATATTTTTGGCCTTTTGGCGAGAAGATGTCCATTTTCCAAGTCTGAAAAAGCTCGCCCAAAAATATTTTTCACTGAAGCCATGTACAGTCGCCTCGGAAAGACTTTTTTCAACGGCTGGGAACATCCAGACTGAAAAAAGAAATCGCCTAAAACCAGAAAATCTACAAATTTTATGTTTTTTAAATAAAAATTTGCCTGTTGTAAATTTTAATTATTAGAAGAGTAAACATTATACAAATAAATAAGTCTTTGATTACCATGGCGAGATATTCGTATTCGTATTCGTATTCGCCGAATTGTAGGTTTGATATTCGTATTCGTATTCGTATTCGTAAAAGTAGTATTCGTTGCATCACTATTGTTTAGTCTCGCGTTAAACACTCTACTTTTCACTTTGAATGCAAGAAAAAAAAAGACGTTCCAGACAAAATTACAATACCTATTTAACAAATATGTAACAAAGTTCCTGACTTTGTTTCACGGTTGTTAGTGTTTTGTAAAGTGACACTAACAGATACAAACTTCAAAACGATTAAATGCCTAATAAAATAAAATTATCCTTAATATATTTAAATATGTACATATTCGTAACCATTAACCGTGTTTCACGAAAACGATTTTCTTATAATTTTCAACAATCGTCATTTTGAGGTTATTTCAACGGTCTAAAAAATGCCCATATACAATCACTGAAAATGTCGATAATCCTCCATTCACCAACACCGTGATTGGCTGTTTAAGGGTTTCCAAAGTAAATTAAAAAGAAAAAGTACTTTAGTCCCTAGGGAGTAAAGTATCGTTTTAATCCTTAGGGATTAAATACATCACTTGCCTATACAAGGCAATTATTTGTAAAAGTGTACCGGTCAAATATAAAATTGTGTCTACTTTGAACTTCGTCTTGACTTCGAATTGCTCGAATACCGCCTGTTGTATTCCTGTGGACCTATTACGGTCGTGTCTATCGATGTGGATAACCATGGATAAAACATCTGTAACTTTCTGACCTTTATGGAAGGGCGAGAGTGACGAATGCATTATGCTTTGCCCCGGGGCGGATCTTGAATTTGTGGGGCCCTGGGCTAATACTGCTTAGGGGCCCTACCTAATTACTCAACCAATTGCCATTTTGTCAAAAAACTGTTTTCTGTAGTGATGTAGGTATATATTAGTACATTACTGCACAGACCAGGAAGTAGGCCGTTGCGGGACGAGTAGAGTTAGCGTGGCCGAGACGCAGTCGAGGCCACGCTATATACGAGTCCAGCAACCGCCCTTCCTGGTCGAGGCTTGTATAGTGCTTTTCTCTAACAATGCGAGGAAATTAAACAAAATTTCAGGTTTTATATAATATGTATTCAAATGTATTAACAAAATCAAGTCAAATACGATGTGATAATATGACGAAGGCAAATGGCATTACTCATTTTACTTTTGTATTTTCGCGAAACAAAAATAATACGTACTGTACTTAAACTTCCCTAAGAAAAAAGTATTCCCGATTCCCGCCTTAATTTTTTTAATTCTAAACGCAGAATGTTTTAAAAAAAGTAAAACTATTTGACAATGGTAAATGCGCTGTAAACGCGATAAACGGCGTTTACCTTTTTAGTCTATGACATTTAAAAAGTAAATAAACATGGAAGAATTTTGAATTGTCCGAGTGTTTGGCTGTTTAGAGGTAGTTATCATAGTCCAAATATGGTTTTAAAAAGTAAAAAACCGGGTACGTTATGAAATTTGTATACATTTTCGCGGCCGCTGCCGCTGGTAAATAATAACTTTTTTTTTTTTTTGCCTGGGCCTGGAACTCGGAACTTCGCGGGCTGATTTTACAACAGTAAGGTTAACATTTCCGAGCATGTGGGAGAAAAATATATATATGTTAATTACAGGAAGAAAAGAGGACAGCAAAATATTTTATTTATTTATTAAAACATTATTTATTGCAAAATAAAACTTCAGGTTATAAATGGTTATGTTACTTATATAAATTATAAAGCAACCTTTCTGCATTTTTGTGCTGCAAACTCTTTTATTTGGTCATCGCACTGTAAGTCCTTTGTTAAATCGTAATTTATGGAAAGAACTGATAAATGATTTAGTCGATAGTTCGACATTGTTGTCCTGTATTTGTTTTCTATTACGACATCCTGGAGAAAGAGCGGAAGTCCCCAGTAATAGACAATACACGGAATACACCGACCGAAAAGAAGCGACACGGGGAATTCCCCGTTCCGTTTGATAGATGCGCAGACGGGTTACGACTTACGATCGGTTTTTTTTAATTCTAGATAATTTTTATTATTGACAATATCGTCTATTGTTTTCACTTCAGGTTGGGGGCCCTCTGTATCCACGGGGCCCTGGGCTACAGCCCAAAAAGCCTTTAAGTAGATCCGCCCCTGTGCTTTGCGATAAGACAACCATATTGCGGATCCTGCACGGGTAGCACGGTTGTATCTCGCTTGTCGCTCAGTGTTTCTCTACTGTCACAGACTAGAAAAAAGGGAGATCCGAGTGACAAAAAACTGGCGGATAACATGTGCTAGCCATGCAGGGCCCGTATCATGGTCGCTTTTACTGCGGTGGACAAAGCATCCGTCACTCTCGCACTTACGTTCGGCGTCGCAGCATAAACATGTGGCCCTAGCTTGGACGCCATTACAGTCAACTATGCTACCAGTTTCGTAATAGTCATCGGCAATCTTTGATTTTCTATTAAATCGTCATCATCATCGTCATGTCAGCCGAAAGACGTCCACTGCTGGACATAGGCCTCCACCAAGGCTCTCCACTCAGACCGGTCTTGTGCTTTTCGCATCTACCGCGTTCCCGCGATCTTCACAAGGTCGTCACTCCATCTTGTTGGAGGCCTACCTACAGCTTGTCTCCCGGTCCGCGGACACACGAAATATGAGTGGCAAATATACTGGCAGTTGCGAGTGTTGATCCACGCCAGTGTGATAGCACTGCTAGCGATAGCCACGCCTTTAAGAGGCTGGGAGTACTGTAGGTAAACAAGAGCTATCGTAATGTTGTCAACACAATAACATGTCACAGGCAATATCCTTTACCGAGTAGAGTAGTAACCTGTAATTAAAATGTAATGTTCCGTGTTTTGTTTTTTCGGCGATCTCGCGGGTGAGAGGACCTTGTGCAGGGTCCGTCCGGGTTGATACCACCATCTTATCCGTTAACCTACCGCCAAGTAGCAGTGTTCGCATAGTTGTGTTCCGGTTTGGCGATAAGACAGCTGGTGAAATGACTAGCATAGAGGCATTCCATCTTAGTCCTCAGGGTTGGCAGTGCATTTGCATTCTTAGGATTGCGGTCTTGTGAATGTGAATGTGAATGGGTCACAGTTTCCATTTACCATCAGGTGGCCTGTGTGCTCGTTTGCCTTCTCTAAGACATTAAAAAAAATATCAATAAAGGGTAAGTATTTATTTGTATTGTATTGTATCGTACTAAACATACATACATATTGTACTTACATGTGCACACTGACTATGTTAATAAAGATGTAAAAGTCGAGCTGCCTGATAGAAACTCAAAATTAACAATACTGAAAAACCTACAGCGTCGGTCGTTTTACCACGGCCCTGTGTTAATAAACGACGAGACGCGGTGCGGAAAATGTTGACGTAACGCAATCGCAGGCTTCCATGCAGTTGTTTTAGGTTAATCGCACAGGTTTTGTGCTCGGATAACCGAACTGCAGCAATAATCCCTCAGGCGTTCGTGTTATGTTCATCCAAAATTGGAAAAAAACCGTAATCTTAGCTTGATTAAACGTTAATATCAACATATCGCACCATCATCAGAACAATGGTGACCTAATTCAAAATTTCAGCTTTCGGACTTGAAGACTTAAATATACAGGGTGTCCCAGAAACCCACGCCAACCCGCCTAGGGCTGATAGAGCAGCTCATAAGCTATCGATTTAACCCCCATGTATGTTCAGCAATTGTTATTAGTTTCCGAGATATTGATCACTTTAATCGGATTTTTTGTCATTTTTCCTTATGTCCGTGCTACGAAAAACCCCTAAATTTATGTATTAATTCACATTTTTTTCAGTGTTTTCTTGCATGATTAGAATCACTGTAAAATAAGGAAGTTTTTAAAGCTACATGCCAATTTTTTTTTCATTACAACTTTTTGAGTAAACACATAAAGTTTGTTTTTCCATACTTGGTGAAAAACAAACGCGGGGTTCTCTTAGTATGAAGAAAGTAACTCTGTGCGTTTACTCGAACATTTGTAATAAAAAAGAAATTGGCATGTAGCTTTAAAAACTTCCTTATTTCATAGTGATTCTAATCATGCAAGAAAACACTAAAAAAAATATGAATTAATACATGAATTTTGTATCACGGTTTTTTCGTATCACGGACATAAGGAAAAATGGCAAAAATTCTGATTTAAATGATCAATATCTCGGAAACTAATAACAATTGCTGAACATACATGGGGGTTAAATCGATAGCTTATGAGCTGCTCTATCAGCCCTAGGCGGGTTGGCGTCGGTTTCTGGGACACCCTGTATTATAATAGAGACCTAACTCGAAATTTAAAATTACTGAATTAGGTCACTATTGTTCTGAATGTGATATATTAATATTATCAACTCGAGGAAAAGTTAGTTCAATGCAATACCTAACTTAGACTTATATTTTATTTTATATTTTTAATTTAATTAGAAATGTTGTATGTGTATATTTTTGTTTTTTAGGATTGTAAGATTTTATTCAATTTGTTTGCCATTATAAATGTCGTGTATACCTATAATTGACATTCATTATCAGATAGTGTTTCTTGTAATTTAGTTTAATTTAAACTGTATTACGAGTAATATGTTTGTTGTTGGTGTACCTTACTAAATAAATAAATAAATATCTATAAAAACGACCTTAGGGCTTGCACTTCTCTTTCACTGACTTAAATGACCTCTTACATGCTAGTCTCACTGACTTTTACTGAACCCGAAATTATTTTCTAAGAAGTTTTGCAGTGAATCTAGTTAGTAATTTGATTTCCATCGCTGTCCTAGTCGTACAAAACGAAAAACTACTAAATAAGAATCATAAGTATTAGCTAATTTACCACATGTTATCTGGCACTATCTTGGATAATTTTCAGTAGGTATACACTTTTTCGTCGCCCATAACTCAAGAATCAATAAAGTCTATTAAATCGTGTCAGTTGGAATTTTCATTTAGTTAAAAGGTCCGATTATCCAAACCCGTCATAAAAATAATTGGCCCCGCGGCCCCCGCGCGGGTCTAGACCCCTCTCCACCCGCCGGCTCCACGCAGCTACGGTGATCCAGCCGGCGATGTTAATACTATAAAGACTCGGAGATACTCAGATAAACAACCTGTCAACTCACACTAATGTACAAGTAGATACTTTGTTTCGTCCCTCAATTGTTTACTTCTCCGTCATCGGGTTAAACATGCCAAAACCGGGGATTTAAAACCTAGCTTACAAGGCTATCGCTTTAACCTTGTAAGGGTACCGTACATAAAGAGTGTCAACATCGTCTGTCTGTCTGTCACCGGGCTGCATCACATGAACCGTAATAGGTATACCTATACTGCCCTCCTAGGGAGAAAAGGCACAAGTGCAATAAATTCATAGAAGCATTTTAAACACTCAACGGAAGTCTAATACAATTCATGTAGTAGATGTGTCTTTTTTCCGTAGGAGGGTAGTATAGACTAGACAGTTCAACATTTTCACAGAGTGTATTGCCGCTATAACAACGAATAATAAAATATATATTGACGACGCGATAGCCTAGTTGGTAAACCACAACCTACAAAAATGGCGGCCCTGGGTTCAAAACCCGGTAGAGGCAGATATTTGTGTGATGAGTACAAATATTTGTTGAGTCTTGGATGTTTTCTATCTATTTAAGTATGTATTTCTCTTAATAAGTAAATTTATCGTTGTCTAGTACCCGTAGTACAAGTCTAGAGCTTAGTTTGGGACTAGGTAAATTCGTAGGTATGAGGTTTGTCCCCCGTATTTATTTATTTATTTAAAATTTAAGGGGAACATATAAGAACGTACCTTCGTGTGCGACTCGAACTCGCACTTGGCTGGTTTGAATTTTCGTTTAGTTTGTGCAAATCTATTTAAATATTCATCGGCTAATATTGAATGAATGAATTATTTCCTTATTACTTTTCCAACCGAACGATATACGAACAAATCTATAGGTACCTACTTACACAGCCTTGGTCAACCAATCAGGCAAACTCGGTGTACACGCTTAATTGTGTATTTTAGTATGCTGTCTTAAGAAAAATCTTAAGTGATTTATTTATTTAATTAAATATATAATTTGGCAACAATTCAGCATTACATACTTTTCTATTATAAACTTTTTAATAAATCGTCATAAATGTATGTCCCCCACCAACCAACTGGCTGGTCACATAGGGAAGCATGAACGCATTCTACATTTAAAATTAAAAAACAATCTTGAATTTTCTTTTCTCTGTTATGGTCTAAGATCCGAATAGGAGACGACGAGTAATTTAATATGTTAAGTATATGACGAATGGGTAGGCTGAAAAATTTCAGTCCAGTATATAATTCATTCATAATTTTAAGTTTATGACAACTAAACCCCCAATTACTGACCTATAAAATACCAGTTACTGGCACATAGTGATTGTTGAATTGTCGTCCCTTTTACCTTATGTTAAAGTTCATGGGGCCCATAATTGGTAGGTGGCCAACAATAGGGCAGTTCCCCCTAGTTAAAAGTAAGTATTTTCTGTTTGGATTTCCTTTACCTTTTATTTACTATAGAGTTTGCCCGCTCGGATCAAGTCGCTATATTTACGGGGTCGACGGACCTCAGCTAGTAATTAGTAGCTTTTTAAAGCCTACTTATTTGGGAGCTTATTTATATGCAGAACAGCATATGAGAGGTAAATGGACGAGCTACGAGAGCGCCGCGGGCGGAGAGCGGAACTATTGAGCCCATTATTGTAATTGGATCGACAGTTTATGTCATAATACTTTAGGGGAACGATGTTTAAAATTATTTATGACAAGGCCATATAAACGACCTTATTATGCTAGCAGTGGAGTGTTTATACAACTTTTTAATTGCGGAGTATAACTGTTGTCGATGTCACAGAAAAATTACAGCCCTTTTACAACAGCTTTATGACAAAACATTGCATAACACACATTTAAATTAACCGGATGAACACATTTGCGAATTTTAGTCTATTTTTTTAAGTATTTCAGTTCAGAATACTAACTAAACTTGTTTCTTGTTTGTTAGCTTCATGTAAAATTTCATATAAATGTGACCAATATAAAATAATATTAAAATAAAACCAAAAACTGCGTTCAAAAAGCAAAAAATAACTTCTTTTAATAAAATATTAGGTAAATAGTCCAAATGAAGTCTGCTTTTGGTAAAACTTGATTTATTTTTTATTAATTAATAATTTGTTGCCTGTTGAATACAGTTTTTTCTTGTTTTTTACTTTTATTTTACTTTATACTTTTTAGTGATCACCAATTAAACTGTTATGTAGTCCCACTTCTCAAGTAATAATAGACTATAGAACATTTCAATCTCACCGCAAGCAACGCCTTGGGAAACTCATAGTCATATACATACTTAAACCTAAATATGCTTCGTCATAGTCGCTCGACTATCTTAATCGTAATATATTGTAGCCACCCTTGAAATATGCAACGTTTAGGAGTTCCGGTGGCCATCTGTGGTCTTCATCATTAGTTCTAGGTACTTCACCAAATAGTTCTTTTCAAGAGCAAATACGCGAACTACAATGAAAAATACCAAAATCGCCTAGGTGTGCCTATTAATTTTGAAGAGTTCATCACATCATGAGAATTTCATTTTGATAAAAATGGGCCCAAATGGGAAGCACCAGTTTTCTCCTAAAAAATCAGATTCATTAAAATCGATTCTCCCAGTCGAAAGTTAAGAGGCCGTACACGAAATTTCGCCGATATCGCTGATTTATGTGATTTTCCAGACGTGATTTTACAGTTGAAATACTGTATTTCTACAAGTTTTAATACACAACACGAAAGATAAATTCTAATTTTATCGAATGTATGAGCTACTTTTCTGTTTTCTTTATTTTATTTTGATTAATCGACCTGACACTGGCGACTGTTATGTGAATTTTGCTGGAAGAGGTTTAGAATGTCACATATTCATGAACCGTTTTGACGTCTAAACGGTATGAAAAATTTACAATGTATTGCTGTAAAAGTCGTCTAAAGAATGTATGAATTACTTTTTACCACTTTCAAATAAATTTTTCGAGTAAAAAAATAAATAAACTTGGTAATTTTTTATAGAAAACGGGCAAAAAATATTTTTTATTTCGGCTACTCAGAACTCTCGTTTATAAAATTAAAACAATAGAAATAAACTTTAGTTCATAATCAATCTACTACCTAAAAAAAATATCCAAAAAGTGCAAAAGAATTGGCAATAAATAATGTTTTAAAACCACCTAAATCTCGCATTTTGATACTCGACAAAAATAAAAAAGTGGCTCATTTATTCGTAGCTCATTTATTCGATCATAACTTAAATGATATTTAATGTTGAGCATTAAAACTTATAGAAAAGCAGTATTTTAACTGTTAAATCACAAAAATAAGCAAAACGGTCAAAAAATCGTGTACGGCCTCTTAACGAAATGAGGTAACAAACACAAAAATAAAAATAAATTTTGAAAAAATGCAGACGTATTCAAACCCTCCTTTTTTGAAGTCGTTTAAATAATTACCACAATTATTAAAATAGCAAAAGCCCCATTTCGTAGTAGGCTTCAACTACTCTGAAAGTCTGGGTGAAATACGCTAGTGACACATTTTCACAGAGCGATTTGCTTTTTACTAGGTTTTCCATGGGATCTAGTCATCGTTAATTTTTACATATTTTCCAGACATTTCTGTTTCGTAAATACCTTGTTATTGTATGTATGGTGTTCGGTGTGTATTGGTTGATTTCATTATTTCACCATATGGCGCATGTAATGGTTCGACAACCATGTGATCAACCAAAGCATAAAGGTGATGTTTTGTTATCCCAAACCAGACCATTTTTAGCAATATTTCCGAGTACCGTAAAATGTGCCTACTTTGCTCCCCCACGGGTAATCTTGCTCCATCGTTATATTGAGGTATTCTGTATTGTAAATCATTCTAGTGCTTTCATTCACTGCGCAGCTGGATGTATACATCAATTAAGAAAATTTGTCACCGGCCTTGTCTTATAAGTAACATACAAAAAAGTCACTATGGAGCATAGTTACCCATGGGGGAGCAAAGTAGGCACATTTTACGGTACTGCCGACCAGTGTTGAGAAGAGTAGGTACTTATTTGGTTAAACGTCTATGACGTGAGGTTGTAGTACACTGTATACATATTTTTTAACCAAATCACCCAAAAGTCATTTGAAATTAACCAGGCGCTAAACATAAAAAGTGATTTTAAATCGAACATTACACCAAAATATAATATTTATTATATTTTTTTAAATTAAACTAATTAGTAAAGTATTTTAAAATTGCCCATTTAGGATACAAAATACGAATTATTTTTAATTTAAATGAAGCCAGCACTCCCGTTTCTCGACAAAACCCCTCATTATCTTTTTTATCCCCTTCAGTCCACGTGCACGTCCTCAGCCTTCTCAATTAAACAAGTCTAACAAAAACCGAGTGTTAAAAATGGCATGGACATTTCGAGTTCAATATTTCGTAAACGGTCTCCCAAATCTAAAGATTGATAATAACATGTACATAGTGATTTTTAGGAGTTATCCAATGATACAATTGATGTTACGTCCATAATAAAAATAATAAATAAATAAAAATCAGGGGACACTCACACAAATGGACCTAGCAGTCCCAGACTAAGCTCTAGGCTTGTACTTTGGGTACTTACTTTACTAGACAGATATATAAATATTTAAATATTTAAAAAAAAACATTACATTACTTGTATGAGAGGTACTTAACTGGTTTTTTTTTTTTTTTACATCTTTGTCGGCGTAATGTAAATACTTGTAAATAACCAAGAGACTTTGAGTGAAACCGCGGAGAGACGGACAGACGGACATGGCGAAACTACAGACTTTCGAAGGGTTCCTTGTTGACTAAAGAACCTTAAAAAAAAACAATAATTGTAGCTGATATTTCCAATAAAATCGATTGCAATTTGTGACTGATGCATAAACCTTGTTAACGCGCTGTCGATTGTTTCCAAAAGCAATCAGTAGATCATTAGCAAACTCTGTTAACGCACAAAGCAACCACTCTATAAAATTTAATCAAATACATTACAATGTGAAATATAGGTATAATGTATGAACTCATTTCCTATAGAGAGGGGGACGTTCGATCAAGTTTTTATCATGACAAAGGCAATTCCCATTAAAATGCACGAATTTGGAGCGCGAAGCGTGAAGCTTCGCCACGCAAATATGCCGCACGCCCCGGCGGCGGCGGCGCCGCCCGCTCGGCGCTCGACGCTCGCGCAGTTGCTCCTCGCCGCACTCCATTTACTTAATTGCAATTTTAAACTACCATTTCTAAAAAAAAACATCACAGAAATATTAAAGGATCATAACTGCGTATCAAAAAGTAAGCTTTATATGCGTGTCAAAAAGTGACGTATGTTTTATCCACATTTTGTCACGCGATAAACGCGGCCATATGAGGCCCCCCGCTTTTATCAAACAGTTGTTAAATCATGATAAGCCAAATGTCACTGAGCGTTCGATTCTCAAAAAATTACACATTGCCATTGATTTATATAACAGGGTCGAGCGAACAAATATACTCGTACTACATAGTATGTTTGGCCGAGCAACAATGGCGCCATGTTTCATTTTAACAAACTAAGTCGCACTAAGTATCTAGCACTGTGTCACAAAGGGCATTGGGTAAGTTTGTATGAAGAATATAGTCTTTTTACAAAGGTAGTTATTTAGAGGAACTCTAAATTAGTCTAAATACACATATCGGAGCGGAGATATAAAAGATTTAAGTATTCAGTTTATGATACAAAAAGTACGCCAATATTTAAATATCTCGGCTCCGACGCACAACTCAATTCGTAATCCTGCATTTTAAATAATTGACATCCTTGCGGGTTCAATAGCGGCCTGTACACGTAAAGGTCGGACCGCGGGAAACGCCACGCGCTGTTCCAATCTTCGTTCCGAACCGTACGTGTAAATGCAACTGTAATGGTAAAATAGTAAAAAGTGTACGGTTTGGAACGAAAATTGGAACGGCGCGTGGCGTTTCCCGCCGTCCGACCTTTACGTGTAAAGGCCGCTAATATCTGCGCGAGATTGAGAGAGCACATCACTGTGACGTCACGGAGTGCTATAATTCTTCACAGCTATAGTTATTACCCCAACTAAGTTGGCCAGGGCCTCTATTCTAGTGGTAAAAATATGCCTATGACATGTCACGGTATGTTTTTTAATTCAGCCTCCATTACTGTCCAGAAAATAAGAGTTATCGTAGCGTTGACAAAAGCAATATGGTTTTACCCTAGTAGAAGAGAGGCTCACATTTATTCTACTTGAGGCAAGGCAATACGAAGTAATACATAAGTCTGTGCCGGCTGTTCAGTTAATTGACAACACCAATTTGCACACAAATGAAAATAAACATGTAAAATTTCTGCCAGGCACTCACTGAATCACTTCACTGGTTTAAACGTAGTAGCTAAGTTAGATCACTAAAATATTTAGTTACTGCCATCCCAACCCAGACGGTTTTAGCAAAAACTTTTCCCTTCGGCGTTGACACATTGAGTTACATTACTAATTAAACATAGGTACTATGGGATGAACTTTTAATGGGTATGCGGGAATGTTAAGCTAGCCAATTACCAGGTAGGTTTAATGTTGAAGGTTTTAAGGTAAAGATATTTATTCTCAATAAAGACATAAGTCGCTTACATGAAAACACATCATTGTAAGTATGTATATAAACTTGAACGTTCGTTCCAATTATATTTTTGTTCACTTAATGAATTTATGTTATGTTATTGGCTATTATAAATATGCTCTGATAATTTAATTTTAAATGCATTGAGTGGACTTACAAGTTTTATAGCAGATGGTAATTATTTTTTTCCCTAATTGAGTTCTTATCTTCAGTAATACTCAATTTCACCGTCAAACCACAGAGAGATGCCTGAGCCAATTATGTTAAATAGGGTAAAAAAGCAACACATTTACACTAGATGCACCTAACTATTCGAAATAGTACATTGTTGCCTAGGCAGGGAAAGTAAGGGTTTTCCTGACGAGGTGGTTAGCAGGCCGAGCAACAGCGAGGCCTGCTAAAATACGAGTCAGGAAATCCTCGTTTCCGCCGAGGCATACATAATGCTTTTCTCAAACATGTGAGGAAATAATACAAATACATTTCTAAAAAGCAAGTAATTTAATTTTCATTTTTGTTTGCCCTCTACAGCATAAATTGGTCATAAGTTCGGATATTTTTACTTAGATTTAGCGGGAAGCAGGTTTTGCCTAACCGAGGCAGCTTCAGATTTTAATATAGGCGGTGTGGTACCTATTTCGTTGCTTTCGTCGCTTGAGCTCATTTTTTATAGTAAGTATTTCACACAACAAATAGTTTAATATTCGGTTTCACAATTATATTATGCAGAATGAACGAATTTTACCGACTGTCAATTGTTTTTAAATACTAACCATAGAAATTGGAATGCAAATTCAAAAAGAAACACACGCACTGTGCTAAAAAAGCGAGCAGTTACCTTGGCTGTTTGGAATTTTTGTCTTGGTCCTTTTGATTTTGTATGCAAATTGACAGCATTTTTAAGAAATATATGGACATGGACGGAAAGTGTTTTCATATAGTTTTTTTACTCCTAGGAGTAAAATGACGCTCTTTCCGTCCTTGTCTTTCAATCGGAATACCGTTTTTTCCGAGCATGTTTGAGAAATAAATATTTGTCTACCTATTAAGGTCGAGCAAAAAACTCCAAAAACTCACGTTTCGTATAATATTGGGCCCCCTTAATAAGAAACGTTGCATTAAAAAACGCTTTAATTATGACTATTATTTGTTTGTTGTTATAGTGGCAATGGAGTCTACCGCTGACAGATAAACAGACAGACCGATAGCGGAGGCTTAGTAATTGGGTCACGTTGGCAATTGGGTGCCCAGGAAGGGTATTATTACCTAAGTCAAAGGTTTTAAGGCTTGTAATAAAAGTGAAGCGGTGACAGGTGTAATGTACTCGCAACTTCAATATTCTCACCTGGTAATTGTCACATAAAGCAGCAGTTTGTGGGTAAAAATTGAGTCATGTTACCAATTTCTCTCCGAACAGCGCCCTCATTCTTTTCGCTTTGTCATTACTCAATCTTAAGAACGGGAATGAAATTCTTCAAATACTAGTCAGTTTTCCAGACAACAGTTCCAGGAAATATTTTCAAGTAGACAGTGAATATAGGTACTAGGTACGAAGGGTAGGTGCATATACCGGGATCGCCTGGTACGATACGATCACGCAGGTAAAAAGTTTTTTTGAAATAATACATAGTTGGGACACTATCAGGTGCCCTCAGTGGACGTTCTGTCTAATCCCTTCGTCTTTGACATCGTCCTTTATCATCAGTTGAAATTTTGCTCGTTTTACACAAATTGTATTTTTTGTGGAATAAGTATCCGAATTAAAATATCTTCCTAATATTATTTATGAATACAAAAGTTTGGATGTTTGATACTCAAGAATAACGCCAGAAAAGTTAAACGGATTCTGATGAAATTTGGTACAGAGATAGATTAGAGAGAAAGAAAAAATAACAACATTCAGATTATAGTCTGGAATAGCACATAGGCTACTATTGATCCAGAAAATATGTACCGATCCTAGGGGACGATCAAATTACGAATTCTACGAGGACTAAGTCGATGGCAGAAGCAAGTAAAAAATAAATGATTTTTCGTAGATTTCTAACAACGTTGCCCAAATAATGAAAAATAATTAACCGAATTAAGGCACCAAACGGAAAAAACGATGAGAAAGTTTTACTCTGAGTTTTTACAAGTTATATAGGTCGTTTTGTTAGGTAGGTATCGCATCATTATTCAAGCCTGAGAGACAATCTAAATTTCGTTTGGAGGATTTTAGCTACGTTACTAGGTATGTATTATCGCGGACAACCGCGAGTCTATTGTAAGTTCGTGTGAACGTTTCCTTATATTTTTTAGTTGGTAACACTGTTTGAGCATAGTAAAGAGAGAACCTTATGGGATGCGGGAAAGTGGTGGGAAAAGGTAGAAAGTTAAGAAGATGAACTGTTAAGCAAGTAATTTCCAGGGCCCTGAGGAGATATCATAAGTTAAGTATTTGACTAACCGCCTGTTTCACAATCGACAAGTAAAGCATATTTGACAGATAAATTTAGCCCTTTCTCTTTCTTACACTTGTAAATACACAAGGAGAGAGTCAACTTTCAATGGCGGATAAATTTAGACGTCGAATGTGAAATAGGCACTTAAACTTATAATTAACCTTATGCTAATGTATTAAAGTACTTATATGATGTAATTGAAATCTCACTTACCGGTCAATACTTACAAATTAGAATAGGTATCTCCGTCCCATGTCAGCCTGGCCTGGCCTATTGTATTTATGCTTACCTCCTTTAAGCCAACGGGAGTGGGAGCGAAAGAGATTGAGTGTGAGACTACCAAGAGGTGCAATATTTAGCGAAGCAGATAGAACATTTACTTGGATCTCACGTATAATTCAGAATATAAGTATTGATTCTCTATGCCTTTATCGCGAGCCCCTATATTTTCCGAGTTACGATTTGAGTTAAATCTAGTACAATCTTATCTTATCGCTTGTAGGTAGATTCACCCCATATTACCGACGTGTAAAAGAACCGTTATGCGGCCAATTTACTGAATAAATATTTTGAATTTCGAATTTTTAATCTGAATCTGAACATATTGTTCTCTTTTGGGGGTCGCGACGATTATTGAAGCGAAAAAATACTAATGATTAGCCAATAGCGTGCTTATTGCATCTATTTGGGTATAAACCAAATTAAATGTCCAGTTAAAAAGAGGTTTTTTGTCACCGTAACGAAACTGACGATTAACGTCAAACATATTAATTTTTATTTTATTTAAATACCGTCTTAATGTAGGTACATTCATTTTTGTTAATACGGAGTTTACCCATTTACCTATCGAACTATTTACAACATGGGTAAAAGATGTGTTTGATTTTAAGCCATAGCGTGTGAATGGTCCGGATTAATAACACGAGCATTAAATTTGGTTTAGCGAGGGTGTGCTTGTTAATAATACTGCCCTGTTAAATAAAAAGGAGTCATGCGCAATTTTAAAGACAAAGTAAATTTAACCCCTTATCATAAGAAATAAGGCCACATACATATGCGGTTCTGTGAGACATACGCCCTTTTTTTTTCAAGGACGGCAGAATAGCAAAGCACAGCCGTCGCGTGCGGTGTGCGCGCGCGCCGGCCGGCAGCCAGGTGAGGCGCGCCATCTGTCGGCGACACGCGTGCGCTAAACCACTGGATGTGGCCACTTCCAGGCTCGGTGCTGATTGTCCCAGTTTTTAACTCCCGACGCAAAAAATAGTGTTTGACTACTATATGAGTATCTGACTGTGGCACCGATTTGGATGCAGTTTTTTTTATTTGAAAGCAGGTTTTTCGATAGTTATTAGCTAGGTTTTATAAAAAAAAAATTTTTTAAAAACCCTGACAAAACAGTCTGTAAAAAAAGTAAAATTTAATAAGTATTGGCCCTGTAATTTAAATTATAAGTAGATATTAATATTTTGATCCAAGCATCGTTGCGTTAAGGGCTGATTGTTTGATAAGAAGGTAGTTAACTGAACTAATGGTTAAAAGTAACTTTTCATACAAGTGTCGCCACGTCGGGGGACCGCTAAATATCTGGGGTATTTTATATTATTTCATTTACTTAGCGGTCCCCCGACGTGGAGACACTTGTATGAAAAAATATTATTATTATATTATTGTTATTACCAAGAAATTTGTCAAGATCGTAGCAAGTGGAAAGAAGTGGTCTCTGCCTACCCCTCTGGGAAACAGGCGTGATTTAATGTATGTATGTATGTTATTACCATGGTTACCATTGTTTGTTTTTGATAAAAGCTATCCATTGTTTATTTTTGTCATTATCATTTTAAGCTTGTAGAAATACTTATGTACGAGTACCAAGGTACATGTACCAATTACATAAATAACTATTTTTTTACCGATCGAGGTAATAGCTAACTTTAGTTGTATGAGTCGTTTCTAGTCGACATATACCTAGTAAGTACCTACCCTATTTGCTCATGATACCATTGATAACAAAACAGATAACGTCACATTGACGTCCCACGCCACCCAAGTATTTGTACAATAACACTTTAGTTATGATTATATGACGACAAATGGTAAATAAACTCGCTATTTCTATCTGTATGTTTTTCCGCTAAGTGATTTTAATCACCGCCACATATATTAAACCTTACACAAAGGGATAAGTTCGCCTTTGTACATTCCGATTCTGTAAATATTGTATTTGAATTTCTGTATTTTGTACTTACAATAAATTGTTTACATACACCTTGTGCAGGATCCGTCCGGGTCGGTACCACCATCTTATCCATTAACCTACCGCCAAGCAGCAGTGTTCGCATTGTTGTGTTCCAGTTTGGGGATAAGAGAGCCGGTGAAATTACTAGCATAGAGGCATCCCATCTTAGTCCTCAGGGTTGGCAGTGTATTTACAGTCTTGTGAATGCGAATGTCTATGGGTAACAGTTTCCACTTACCATCAGGTGGCCTGTGTGCTCGTTTGCCTTCCTATGCCATAAAAAAAAACATTCTACATAAATGTCTTCCGGAAGATTGACAACAAATGTAGATGAAATTTGACACAGACTACATTTTGTATGTAGTTTTTGTTGTATGGGTAGTCCATTCCCCGCAAGAGTGGTGGGTGATAAACAGATTGAACGCGGTCGAAGCCGCGGAAAGATATAGAATCAAAATGAAATTGCTGAAACTAGGTAATAGCATTTGGGATTGTTCATATTTTTACAATTACTCTAATTCGAAATCCATTTCGAGGGATAGGATTTTAAAGCCGTTCTGCATTATTAAGTTTTGGAAATATTTACCTATTTCGGATATTTCGACCAAAGTATATTTAACCTTGGTTTGACTTTCGTTTTCGGCTTGAAGCTCTCCTAGGCGTATCTTACGGGTCAGGCGAAAACCGCTTGAAATTGTATGTTTTAATTCACCATGGTCCATGACAATAACTTTTTATCGTTAGATATCATTAAATTGTTGAAATTTATTAGAAAATGCCATCCCAAATTTAAAATAGTCATGTCATCCATAAAATGTCCGCTAAATAAATAAAGATATTATTGAAATTTGGCCTCTTAAAATTACCCATTCGGTCGAATTAGAATGTAAAAACCGAGTTTTTTTTTTGGTCAATCCCAATTAATACAAATCATGTCAGTTCAAAATAAATGATAAGTAAGTAAGTTTTGTGCAGGGAAATTGGCGTTATTTACTTAAGTCACCGAGCCATTAAGTTGGCTCTTTGCATTTATGTAACAGCGCGGTTGCGGGCGCGCCGCGGCGTCCCTTCCCCATCTTTTACTTTGGCAACGACAAAAATTCAATTTACATTGCGCTTTCTGCCTCCCAGTTACTTAATTCTTTCTCTCGGTGAAAATAAATCTCCCGTAATTGATTCCGCTTTAGTTCAATTTGTCTTCGTTAAAACTCAATTTCTGTAGTCTATTTGTGAATAATAAATTGCGTACTTCAGCGATGTGCCGGAGTGTTGTTCTGTGCACGCCCGACCCGAAAAGCAATCCGACTAGGCTGGGAACAAGTCAATCTAAATTACAGGAAAACACGGTGACACGACTCTCCTCACCTGTTCACCCGGCGATGAATCGCTGCGAGGTTGTGTTTATTAAAGTAAGTGGGCGGGGAAAGGGCACTAAATCATTTTCACTTCGTGGATCGAACTTCTCTTTAACCAAATGGCTCAGCCTAGCATTGTACTGAAAAGTAACTTCTCAAATTGTGAAAGTTTCTCGGAAATTTCGAAGAATATTCTTGTATGGATAGAGAACTTCCTAAATGCTCTCTGTTTCCGACAATATTCTCAGTAATTTCTTGAGAAGATTTCTTAACTTCTGAGAATGTTCTGCAACTTGTACCTAAATTGCTAGCTCAGACCGACTTATTAAATGGACAAAGGTGAACCTTACCAGCTCTTTATTTATTTACTTAATACGAGTATAAGCAGCTAATATTATCTATAACGCTGTCACAATGCCACCCATAGCGTACCTACCTAACCAATGTATTGGCATGGTAACAACAGTTATATTATAAGGATTGCCATCATAATAACACTTCTGTGCCTAACAGCATTGTTATTACTATGATAACGCTTATCTACACTAACATTATAAAGAGAAAAGATTTGTATTTTTGTATGTTTGTAACAATTAAACTCAAAAACTACTGGACCGATTTCAAAAATTCTTTCACCATTAGAATGCTACATTATTCCTGAGTAACATCGGCTATGTTATATTTTTCTGCGCGGACGGAGTCACTGGCAACAGCTAGTCATGCAAATAGTTAGTAATGAAAATCACTTAATACAAGTTTTTGTCCGCGAACCTGCCCGCGTTTATTGATTTTCCGAAATGAAAAATCTATGCCCGTTTTCGGTCTATAAATAACCTATTTCAAAACTATCTCAAACAATTAATTTTACTCAGAGCCCTTTAAGGCGCGGGCTTACTCGTACGTCCAGTTTTATTTATAATTAACTGACTTCAAAAACTAGACTTTTTTGTTTACGTTACTCGATATCTCCGCCCGTAGTTTCTCCATTTTAGGTACTTATAATGATTATTTTTTTATAAGTAGCGTACATCAAGGCTGGTCCTTTATAGGTTTTTTGAAAGATTCAGGGTGGAAATGGGGGTGAAATTTCATACATCGCGATTCCTCCACCAAGTTGTTTTCAAGAGTGGGTAACGTGATTTAAATAATTATATCTACAGTGTGTAAGGGACGGCTCACTGAAAACTGAAACCATAGCTTCAGACCATTGTACTGAACTGAAATCCAGTGGAAATTTTCCCGGGAAAACGAAAATTTTCTCGTTTTTTTTCCCCATGTTTTTGCATATAAACCGATCTAGGACAACATATTATGACATACTGAAGCTCATTATGTAAAAAAAACTGTAAAAACGGCATTTTCACGTAAAAAACGAGAAAATTTTCGTTTTCCCGGGAAAATTTCCACTGGATTTCAGTTCAGTACAATGGTCTCAAGCTATGGTTTCAGTTTTCGGTGAGCCGTCCCTTACACCCTGTATACATACGAGTAATATGTTGCTTCTGCCGAGTCTGAAATATATCTTATTCATTATTCAAGAAAAATGAGACTACGTTCAAGCATATTATGATCTCTAAAATTGGCTTGGACGCTGACTTCACTTTAACTGGAATAAGAAGGAATAATACAGGAATAAGAAGTTTTTTTTTTGTTGGCGTTTCGTTGTTTTTTAAAACATGAAATTTTTGTTAATCACTACAGTAAAATCGCGCAAGTATGCTATTCTTGAATACGTCCAATAAGTTAAACAACTACAAACTTTTTGAGGCCCGATCATTACACGAAACTAATTTGACTTTCATTGTGTGAAAAATTAATAATAAATTGATTGCCTCTACTTTTCATTGGGTGAATTAAAGCTAAAATATTCAAGAGAACAGACTTAATTAGCGATAGTAAGAATAGTGCCACTCCATGTCTTCCCGTGGATGTCGTAAGAGGCGACTAAGGGAATAAGGGCTTGAAGTACTGTTAGGCGATGGGCTTGCAACCTGTCACTAATGCGCTGTTAAACACCTTAGCCTAATTATGCAAAATGTGGGTACAGAATTATCAATTAGGTTTTAGAGTTGCTGGTAAATCCGTAGCTCTGCCTACCCCACTTTGGGAATGAAGGCGTGAGTTTATGTATGTATGTATGCAGTAAGAATATTTCAACTAAATTGTTGGACATAATATATGAACAATTTTCATTATGTGTATCATATCGGTCGCGAGAGATAAGCAAGCAATTCAGTCGTCAATGTACAGGGTCGCATATTGCCTCTGAAGCAACCCTCGGCTTATCGGAGGGACATCAGGGCGCTCCGCACGACGCTAATCTACCGCACAAACGAGCTGCGCGAATTGACTAGCCAATCAAATACCAAATTAAATTAGTTACTTACGCGAAAGCGATATTATGTTGAAGATTGTATCCAATCATCTGCTTTTTGAAACTGCACTGCATCCACGGACAACTACAACATACTAAATTAAAAAAAAAAACAATATAACAAATATTCAGACCATTCGAAATTGGTATTTATGTCTGGATTCGGGTTTCGTGCGTCACTTCAAATCTACCTGTCACAGAGCCCACAGGTTTCTTATTTGAAAACATAATGAGTTATTCGAAACTTGGTTATTTTACATAAATTTGGACCCAAAACAGGAGAAAAATATTATTATGTGCACCCTAATACTAGCTTTCCATAGGTCACTGAGTAAAATGTATTATTTGTTCTTTATTTTCTTATGGGATGAATTATTATCAACAAGTTTTAAAAGTTGTTGGTAATTCTTTAGCTCTGCCTACCCCACTTTGGGATTGAAGGCGTGAGTTTATGTATGTATGTATTTTCTTATATCTAACTTTTATAAAGAGCTGGTAGTTTTCTGGCTCATCGCATAAGTTTCACTATCCAGCGAGGAAATGCTGCCAGCATCTTCGGGACGATGCCGCAGGGTCCTTTTTTCCAAATAGCTTTTTAGTTTAAGCTTAGTTTTACTTTCAGTTTTAAATTTAATATGTAAAAAATATAAATGAAATGGTTGCCGGGATCGAATAGTGCCACTCCACTTGTGGGAGGACCTTGTGCAGGGTCCGTCCGGGTTGGTACCACCATCTTATCCATTAACCTACCGCCAAGCAGCAGTGTTCGCATTGTTGTGTTCCGGTTTGGGGATAAGACAGCCGGTGAAATGACTAGCATAGAGGCATTCCATCTTAGTCCTCAGGGTTGGCAACGCATTTGCAGTCTTGTGAATGCGAATGTCTATGGGTCACAGTTTCCACTTACCATCAGGTGGCCTGTGTGCTCATTTGCCTTCCCATGCCATAAAAAAAAAAAAAATGTCATCCCGTGGATGTCGTAAGAGGCGACTAAGGGAATAAAGGCTTGTAGTACTATTAGGCGATGGGCTTGCAACCTGTAAACATCTTAGCCTTTTTGTGCAGAATGTGGTTACAGAATTATCAAGAAGTTTTTAAAGTTGTAGGTAATTCTCTAGCTCTGCCTACCCCACTCTGGGATTACAGGCGTGAAGGTATATATGTATGTATGTATAAATGAAATGGTGGTAACCAGAATCAATAAGTTTTCATACACGATTCTTCCCTGACTTGTTGTAATTTGTAATGTCCTTTACTAATTCAAGCAGTTTCAGCCTGAGGAGAAAGTATCTGACGGTTAAAAATATTGTTTCAAAGACAATTTAATTAAAACTAAGAAAGTGGCGTAATGAAGTTAATGCAAATAGTGAAAGTTTACGAATTAGTGTCAACGGCAGCAGGTTTTAATAAGCAGCGGGTTTTACTTGTCTCGAATGGCAATTACTCCCATCTTGCGTCACGCGTGGACTTAACGTGTCTAGTTTGAAAAGTCAGTCCGCGTCTCGCTTTTAATGAGTTTTCGTCTAATGCCTTCCTTGCAGAGCAAATTTATGTCATGAATAATAATAGACGCCAACGGAGGAACGTTTAAATCCCGAACAGGCGTTCGGGGATAATCAGATGAGCTTGTGGAAACATCGGGATAAACACGTTTAAACGGCCGGCGACACGAAAATCTTCAGCCGCCGTCAGCGCCTGACAACTGGCGCAGCTACTGATATTTCCATTTCCACTCCTTTCAAATTTCAGTCTATGAGTTCGGACCGTCTCGGTGATCTTTGGAATTATAATTACTCAAGTGAAATTTTAATATAAGCGCGCTTCTACTTACAGTTTCGCTTTTCGCAAGTTGGTAAACTGCATAATAATTTAGTTGCCGAGTTGCAGCTCTCCGCAAATTATAAGTACAATCTTAGCGCTTGCGAAGCTAGTACATTATGATCTTTTTCCTCGTTAAGTGGAAAAAATGTGTAAAACTTTTGATACTTAACATGTTAATTCGCATTACGGTTTGAATACCTACTTTAAATGTTCTGCTTATTAGGGTTCAGAAGTTAAACTAGGAACGTCATAGTTTCGCCATGTCCGTCTCTCCGACCTTCCGCGGTTTAAATCAGTGACAGTCCGGGGTGGACGTCTCAATCCTCCTTCTGTGACGGGGACGAGGAACCAGTGACGGGCGTTTAAGCCCCCGATCGAGGTGTTCTGCGCCAACCGTAAACACGGTCGGGTCCTTGGATAGCAGCCGACGCCTAAGGCGAAAGGAGGCGTCATGTCCGGGTGTTACGCTGCTCGCGATGTCAAGAGGTGAAACACCGTTGGGAGAGGCCCTGCTAGCGACCTACCAGCTGAGCTGTGTCTTCATGGATTTGTTGTGGTCTTCGTCGTCGTAGTTGGCGTGACGATCGCGGAGTCCAGAGACAGTACAGTGTCAGTACTACAACATAAATCTGTAATTTGGCATAGTCATACCTACATTTACATTATGCCGACAAATCTGTAAAATAAAATCTTGAAAAAAATAAAATAAAATAAAAAGCCCCCCCCCCTTCCCACCCCCACCACTAAAGCCAAAACTACAAGTAATAAAAAATCGAAAAAAACATACATAAAAGCACATTATAACGAACTTAAAAGCAAAACTATCACGAATAACCAGCCTTTATTGGCTCAGGAGTTTCAGGCGACCAAAGTCTTTAGAGCTACTCAAAATCGTCTAAGACAAGCATAAAATAACTTTAACCAGAAAATTCGTTCATAAGTAACTTGTTGTTTTTCAAAATATATTTTTGTGTTTGTAGTAACGACGGAACCCTACACTGAGCATGGTCCGACATGCTCTTGTCCGGTTTTTTTGTAGTATAGATCGTAGTAAATGGAAAGAAGTGGTCTCTGCCTACCCCTCTGGAAAACAGGCGTGATTTAATTTTATGTATGTATAGTATAGTCGAAAATTGGTAAGGCAGTTTCTTGGTCGACTATAGGTAGATAATATGAACATTACAACTTTACTAACCTACCGACGCAATCAGGAGAATAAATTCACCAGTCTATTACGTTTCCATAGATGTACACCGGGTACTGGGGTCATGTATAGTAAATGTATACACGGTAGGGGTAAGCTCCTTTGCTAATTTAAATCTTTTGTTTTATATTTGCCGAGTTGGTTTAAAACTAACGTAAGCGGGAGGCGCCAGCGGGCGGTACGTACGGCGGAGGCAAACTTCGATAACATTTGTATACTTAGGTAGGTCCATTCACGATTAAAGAGCTGGCGCGAATGGATTAAATGAGTGAATGATAATGAAGTGTAAATATTAGTAAAAAAAATCTATGGTGACATGAGACATGCGCCCTTTTTTCTTAGGAGGGCAGTAAACGCAAGTGTAAATCGCAGAGAATGGGGGGCTATCCTGGGAGGTTATTATGACGTAGCTTTGCATTTTACGCTGAGAAAAAAGGACAGAGCTATATAACAGCTATAGCTCTGTCCTTTACGCTCGCCGTAAAATGAACTGCATAGCTAAGTCATAATAGCCCATCTGTCCACTAGCTGTCGGGAACAGAGGCCTCCATACATAGAACCAAACGGCAAACCTCTTTGCGATAAATATAACTATTATTTTCTTATTGCTAACCTTTCCTGGCCCTCACGGTCAAACTTAACAGCTGTATTGTAAAACAACCACCGCCGATTTCTTGTGGCATACCCCAAAGCACACCTACACTAAAGCTGCATTTATTTTACTTCTCATAAATGGCGTATAGGTCCTACTGAATGTTTAATAGCGCTTCGCACACGTCCGCGGTACAATGCGCGAGGTCCAGCAGCTCACCGAAGTATTGTTACGGTTACCGGACAAAAGAACACCAGGTTTCAACAATTTCGCCATTATATTGCAGTTGAAGTTAATTCAAATTCTGGTTCTGTTTTTGGAATAAGTGATTAATTCTGGCTACGCTGGCAGAATGTTATTAGTTCTTTGTTTCGTTTTTAGGGTTCCGTACCACAATGGTAAAATGGAACCATTATGGTGAGACTGTTGAAATTTGTCATAGTTATACAACTTGCTAACTCGATAAAAAACATGAAATTAATTATATAAATAATTAAAAAGGGGTCTGGAGTGGTGGGTTGATAAATAAAATTGGTTTGATTATAGCAAATGGGGTGTCATGGGAAAGGGCTTAATCTGCACATTTCAAAACATATTTTTTTTAGATGTGTGTACTTTTGTTTTATAGCCAAAATTTACAAAAAAATACCGTCCTTTTATATATGACACCCAATATTCCATAATCAAACCACTTTCATTTGTCAAAACCCTACTCTACACTCCTTTTCAATTATTAAGAAAATTAATTTCATGTTTTTTTATCGAAAATCTGATGCGGCAAGCCATTTTTACAACTAAGCCAAATTTCAAGTTGATATCATTTGTAGTTGCTGACAAAACCTGCTTTGACATACAAACAGACAGAGAGACGGATAACGAAGTTTCACCATAAGGTTTCCCTTTCTACCATTAAAGACTTATCCAACGACACCCCACACCAGGGGGTAGACGAAAATAAAATAAAACACCACGTTGCGAAAATAAAAAACAATATTTTATTTTTCCAATAAAACTAAACTAAACGGGAAACTAAAAGGGTTCCTAGTTTGACTACGGAACCCTAAAAACGTACCCATTGACTGGACTGAAAAGGGTACAACGTCTAAAAAATTAAAACAACTCCATGAAACCCTTTCCCTAGTTCCATTTATTTTTTCTATAAATTTTGCGAATTTTTCCAGAGTTATTCAGGTCGTTGGCTTGGGAATACCCACGGATATGCTAATTTACGACGGCGTAATGTAAATAGGCGCGGGCAATTTATGTCACTAAAACACTCCCAGGGAAAACGGCGGCGGGCCGGCGGGCCGCAGCGCAGCGCCGCCAGTCGGTGCACGTTGAGGACCTGCGGCCCTAGCCAAGATGCATTACGCTAACTAGCTTTTCTATTCGTTTCGTTCGCGAATCGCGTCACTGGTTACCAAAGAGTCACGTGATCTGCCAGTGACTGTTCGATCACGTGACTATTCGTATGACAGATGACCTCGTGGTGGTGAAACTGCAAAACCGCGTAAGTAACATTTTTAATAAGGAGCAACATGCACCTTTCTATCAAGACATTACGGTTTATTTTGCTCTATCGTAAATTTGTTAGTTACGGGGTTTTGCAGTATCACCGACGATATATTTTGAGCGATGGAAAAGAAAAACGTAAATAGCGTTTGCATCTTGGCTAGGGGCACTGTAATGCTCAATCGTTCCTCTCTACAACTTAAGCACTTACTTACTACGCCCTCTAAATAGTAGTTTGCCCTGAACAGAGATCTCACATTCTCCCATATAACTTCGTAATCCCTTGGCCAATTCTGATCATAGAGATCATGTTCGAAAATATAAAAGCTTCTGTTGAAAATCTGTTTTTGTCAGTCATTATCTGCTTATTAAGAGGAACTAAACGAACTCAGTGGGTGTACGTTTTAAGTATAGCGGAAATCTTGTTCCTTTCGAGTTCCGACTCCGTCAGATCAGATCAGCTCAGCTCTTATTTGATATAATAATTTTGCATTGTACATACTAGAATGCATTTCAAATTTCATCCGGTTACTAAAACTTACCAAAATGGCCGATTTTTACTGATTTCCAACGCCTATTATATCAACTGGTAAAAAGATCACCGTGTGACTTAATAATCATTATCAGTGACAATCATCAATGAGATTCAAAAATAGGTTATAAATTCACTTTAAAAATTTGACCCAATCATATAACACGTAATGGTACATTTTGGTGGTTTGGTGGTGGCAGCTTCGACGTATTCAATTTAGATTAAAAACCAATATAATTATGCCTAACTGTTTGTTAGAGTCACTTTTACTATAAACTCGTTAAAATACTGGAAAGTGTCTGTAAACGTTAATGGTTAATTTATTTTTATCGTTTTCGTAAGCGATTGATGAATGATCACGCGACCACAGAGGCGGAGCCGGCGGGTTCAAGTTATTTTGGATATTATTATATTCTCACAGTACTCGTATGGAACATCTGTTCGTGCTAGGCTGAGCGACGAGCTCTGCCGGCCCGCACCGCCAATGCTTACCAATCGGAAAGGGATTGTACTCTCCAACCCTATCTATTATTTGAAGTGAATTTATATTTGCTGTATCAACTGCTGGTTGTGCTATCGTGATGTCTTTTAATTCTCTTGCTTAAACAGCAATATTCAGATACCTATCATGTTAATTATTGAGTTATACAGTAGAATTGTTGACGCATTGTTGTTATTAAAATTTCATTTTTATTTTTATAGCTTAAGTGGAGCCACTGTAATTGTATACAAAACATGCAAAAAAAATATTTAAGACATTGCAAGAGGACCACATCAAAGATCCGTTATGTTTTCCTAAATCAACGATGTCCGCTAGACAAGATAAAGCTTTTACATTTGAACAAATTATTATTGACTCAGCAGCGACCAATTATTATTATTGAGCAGCATAGGAAACCCCCTATTATACCGGTTCAGAATATAGTTTTAACTTTCAAATAATGCTAACTAATAAGGTTTTAATGGCACTGGTACAGAACGCTACCTTTACACCTTTGGCTTCTTTGACTCCCTTTGCTATCATGTCAGCCATCATGTCAGCCGAAACACGTCCACTGCTGGACATAGGCCTCCCCCAAGGCTCTCCACTCAGACCGGTCTTGTGCTTTTCGCATCCACCGCGATCCTTACAAGGTATAAATAGCTGTCATTTGTCTAACCCAATAACGTAGCAATATATTAAATTACACCATTGTTTTTTCTTTTTTTTTATAGCATGGGAAGGCAAACGAGCACACAGGCCACCTGATGGTAAGTGGAAACTGTGACCCATAGACATTCGCATTCACAAGACTGCAAATGCGTTGCCAACCCTGAGGACTAAGATGGAATGCCTCTATGCTAGTCATTTCAAAATTCAAATTCAAATCATTTATTCTGTAAGTAGGCCCTGTAGGCACTTTTACAAGTCTGAATCTACCATCTACCAGCGCTTCAAGAGACCATTGTTGAGAAGAAGCGCCGCAAGAAACTCAACAGTAAGCCATTTTTTTAAATAAATAACTTATTACAATACTAAACTTAAGCTATCTAATTTAAATGTCACAGGGATGTACAGGTCCCAGTAGTAATAATAATTAAATTAATAAAAATGTCAGGTTAAAATAATAATACAATTCCGGAGCTATGTAAAGAGTCTCCAAATGTCAAATTAAAATTAAATATAGGTAAGTAAGTAATTAAACAAAAAAACAAAACAACAACAAAAAACAACAAACACAAACAAGGGAGATGTAGAAAGTCTCCACGGTCAATTTAGGAGATGTAAAGAGTCTCCAGATGTCAAATTAAAATAATAAGCATATAAGGAGATGTATATAGTCTCCAGGGTCATTAATAATTGTAATACAAATAATTCAGTCCCAAGCATTGTCATCATTCATATAATCTTTAATACTATAATACGCTTTAGAAATTAGTTGACGTTGACGTTTCACCGGCTGTCTTATCCCCAAACCGGAACACAACGATGCGAACACTGCTGCTTGGCGGTAGGTTAATGGATAAGATGGTGGTACAGTCAACAGCAAAAGAAACTGATGAAATAGGGTCTCAAAATAGTATATACAATAAATTAAGACAGATGTCTCTGATTATTGTAGTTTAGCATAAGTTAGCTCGTAATGTGTCATAAGTAAGTGACATGCCATTCAAACAGTTAAAGTCATTACTGAGTGTTCCAAATTAAACTGATTTTCAAAAATAGCAATAGTCAGTAATACTACCAAAGTATCACATGTAAGTGAATATGAATGTTTGGGCCTTCATGTCTTCTCAAGACCACTTCGGAATACTAGTCAGACGTTCGGTTAACGTCGGTTATACTCGTAAGACAAACACGCGAAACAACTATAACACCTCTCATTTCCGTCAAGGGTTGAAATAAGTTCCTACTACTTCGCTTTGTTTTTTTTTTGCAACATTTAGAATAAATCCTTTTTTACTGCCGTGATTACCCTAGTTTTCATTTCGAGATTTTGTAATTTTGACTTTATCTTGTTGGACACTTGACAGTCTTGACACTTAGGTAAAATAAATAATTATTATTTTTTGAAATGTTCTGTAAAGAGACAGTTATGGCATCTTTTATGATCATTTTCTTTTGACTAATTAAATATTCAGTTAAAAATGACACTTTGTTATAATCTGTTTTATCTGGGGCGTCATGCTTGAACATGTTTTGAAATGTTAATTTTGATCACTTACTTTTGACGTTGACTGTACCAACCCGGACGGACCCTGCACAAAACAAAAAACAAAAAACAGAGACCGAAATTATCACAACCATCGTGTTATTACTTATTATTCATGATACGCGTTAAATTGATGTTTTTTAGAAAATGTTGGATTCCGCGCCCCCTTGCCATCTTTCTGCCCCCCCTTAGGTAGGTGCGCCCCACTGGTTTGGAAATCCTGCTGTAAACTTTCATTTACTCTTATAATAATTAGCTATGAGTTTATTTTACCTAACCTTCAAAACCTCAACCCTTTTTAATATTCCGGGTAAAGTATCTAGTAAGTAGACATTATATTAGCCCATCTTGTATTATTGTAGTAATTATGCAATTGACTTTTGGGTTTGTAATGTTTTGCATAAAAACAAATGGTCTAATGATCATTTTACATAACACGAATTGCGTGATTAGTTAAATGAAATAATACAAAACGTTTTTATACTGATTAAAGCGCACCCGTTGACTTTATGACTAGGGTAAAGCCACCAGTAGTCAGCCAGGGACCAGTAGTCGACCTTGTATGAGTGCGAAGAGCGGGAAATATTATATATATATATATAAATATATATTTCGTACTCTTCCCTCTCATTCAAAGTATAAGCAGAGGCCGACTACAGGTCTCTGGCGGACCACTGGTTACTTTACCCTAGTCTAATTTACTTGACAGGGCTCCTAACTATTCCAAATAATAGAGTCTTGAAAAATACGATTATAAAAGGATTAAAAACAGTGTTAAATAAAGATAATATAAAAAAATGAATGAATAATATAAAGAAATGAAAAAATGATAACTGAAATAATATTGTTTTTTTTTATTAAATGAAATATCTTATTAAATATTCCATTGAAATACAATCTAGTCTTATGACTAATAAGTACTTTAATTTCGACCTAAACTTCTAATACAGAGTAATTTGACCATTAACATTTTTCCTATTGTCTCTGACACTTTGTTAATGTGTTCTTTGTGTGTAGTACTCACTGCACTAATTACACTATCACTACACTAAACTAACTCGAAAGGCTTTGTCCTTTTGAGTCTTCACTGTATATCCGTGTTGTCTAGGAGCTGGATGGCCTCGACTTTCACATGGCGATGAAGCCTGCGTTCATGGGCTTCGGCGTAGCTTTTGATAATATTACTAACATGTTCCACTTCGAGGGTGGACATTGATAAAATAATAACAAAGTCGTAGCAAGATAGGCTCAACTAAATTAGAATTAAGCACCAGGTTTCTCGTCTTTAATCGAATTCCAAGCGATCGCTTATAGGGCGACGTTGCAGTATTGTGCGGTTTTTTTTATGGTATAGAGAATACAAGCGAGCACACAGGCCACCTGATGGTAAGTGGAGACTGTGACCCATACTGCCCTCCTACGGAGAAAAGGCGCATGTGCAATTAATTCATAGAAGCATATTAAACTCTCAAGGGTTATTATAAGGTTGGATTTCCAATACAATTCATATAGTAGATACGCCTTTTCTCCTTAGGAGGGCAGCATAGACATTCGCATTCACAAGACTGCAATGCAATCCTAAGACTGCAAATGCGTTGCCAACCCTGAGGACTAAGATGGAATGCCTCTATGCTAGATTGCTAGTCATTTCACCGGCTGTCTTATCCCCAAACCGGAACACAACAATGCGAACACTGCTGTTTGGCGGTAGGTTAATGGATAAGATGGTGGTAGCGATCCGGACGGACCCTGCACAGGGTCCTCCCACAAGTGAAGTATTGTGCGATCTTTTGAAAATCAGCCTGTTAAGCATATTTTATTGTAATAGGTACCCACCTAATTCTGTACAAAGTTGTCAGTATGTGATGCGAGCGTCCCCTTTTAATAAATCTCTATTTACCACCCGGAGAGTGGAGGGCCGAGGCTTACGCGAGGACATTTTTCTTCATACGAGTGTGCTAACAAAGTCGGGCGAAGCACGTTTACGCTGGGGGACTATTTTTTACAGCTATGCTTTTTACGCTGTGTTTTGATCCTATACCGTTTTGTATTTATTGTAGCCATTAGAGTAACGATGAGTAATTCCAGGGAAATGTGAAGCAATTTACCGTGTCATTAGAAATATAAACTACGCGTTCCTTTTCGAGATGGATTTACATGAAACCGGTTGCATGTAAACGCTAATTAAAAAATATATTGAATACCATAGCAATATGGTGTAGTGCTGGTTGCACTATTTTGTAATCTTGATTAAATGCGCCAATTTTTGAGACGAGGTGCCTCCATGATCCAAAGATATTTATTATCAGTACGAGAGACAAAGTTGTCTTGAATGAAAAACGAGAAATACTTTCATCAACAACATCATCATTATCAGTCGCAAGACATCCACTGCTGAATACTTTAATGGCTTAGAAATAATAGATTTAATTTGAATGCGTTGATATTTTTGAAATATGGTGTACCTGATTCAATACATTGCCATGTTTTTGACAATGACATATCAAGTTCTGGGATAAAAAAATATAGATATTTTTAGCAAAGGTCTACAGAAAGGTAGCGTTCTTTACCAATATTATTAAACCCTTCATAACTCCTTAACTAAATAACAGATTGGAAAGTTAAAACTTTGTTCTGAACCGGTGTAGAAGAGACTTTCTTATACCGTACTAGCGACCCGCCCGCGGCTTCGCCCGCGTGGAATGTATTATACATATGAACCTTCCTTAAGAATCACTCTATCTATTAAAAAAAACCGCATCAAAATCCGTTGCGTAGTTTTAAAGATTTAAGTATACATAGGGACAGACAGCGCAAGCGACTTTGTTTTATACTATGTAGTGATATATTTTTACGTCGTTCTGGGAAATCCTTTATAATGATTGTGCTTTAGGTAATCTTTTTGTTTTATTTATTCCATCATTTAGCTTAGTGCACGGCAGGTATAGATATGTGTGCAAAATTTCAGTTTTGTACTTTTGATAGTTTAATAAAAAGTTAGTCTGCTGACATACAGACATGGCGAAACTTAGTTTGACTAAAGAACCCTAAAAAGAGTCATGAATTCATGATAGTCGGAAAAATGACGCGAACTTATAAAGGATTTATTCTTCAGTATTCGATATAAGTATAATATTAATAACGCTAAAACTAGCAGTGTACAATATATGGAATATATTTTCGAAGTAATGTTTCAAAACCAAGGCAACCTGCCATACGTTGTCCGCCGGGGTCACGCATAAATTTCAATGTACTATTCAGACTTGCGTACTTTTAAGTGAAATATCTGCTCCATTTAGAGCGCTGGCGGCCGCCCGAGCACCTAACTTGATAAACTATATTTCTACATTATCCACACTTCACCGCTTTTAAATAAATAATAATAATAAATATCAGGAAACAATCTCACACAAATTGACCTAGTCCCAAACTAAGCTCTGGGCTTGTACTATGGGTACTAGACAACAATAAACATACTTATAAATACATAGAAAACACCCATGACTCGAGAACAAATATTCGCGCTCATCACACAAATATCTGCCTTTACCGGGATTTCAACCTACGACTGCTAGCTTCGTAGGCAGGGTCACTACCAACTACTTAGGCCAGCGCGTTGTCAAGAATATGAATAATAAGAATATGTTACTTCTTGTAATTATTCGTGCCTAGTAGCTGCGTTATTAGTGTTATTACAAATTGTAATAAGAATAATTTCAAAATGTGCTACCCGTGAACGTCTACTTCGCACATGGAAACCCGCCGGCGGGTGCCAACCGAGTCTGTGCTCATTATGCGTCCGAAAATATCAGATTTACGGGGTGTTCGCATAATAAAGACTAGCGATTCTTTTATGTAAACGTAATAGAGAAGATTCCCCGGCAAGCTTCAGGGGGAGGCGCTGAAACATAGGGCCTAATAAATAATCCTGGCTGTCGGATCGCTTTCCTTTGCCTTAGAGACAGCGCGGAGTCTGCGGGAGATGAGGAAAACCGCTGAGATTTGTACCATAAAACCGCCTGTCACCGGAAAACAGGGAATACGCGAGATATCATCGAAACCCTACCCGCCCGAGAGGAATACAATGCGGGATACAAAACAAGGGACGTGGATTATGTCTCAGTTTTATAGATAGGTAAATCGTTTGTTGGAAACGCTTCGATTACTTCTTTAACATACTCGTATGAAACGCAGACAGTAAACAAAAGTATCAGGTGCTTAAGCAGATTAGAATACATTGTGTTGTGTATAAGGTTTGGGTATTATTGCCGTTTTACTGGGTAGTAATAGTCATAGCTGGGCATTAACTCGTTAATCCGTTAATCGTTAATTAACGAAGTTAACATTTTGATTAACGGATTAACTTTTAAGTTAACTTTTTAAAATGTTAACGGACACGTTAACTTCCGTTAATATGCAGAAGTCCGTTAATCGTTAATCCAATGCCTACTATTTACCGAACGGTACCGCGGCAAGAAAAACAGTTTCAGACAAGTATGAAACGACAAGTGCCGGGCGGCGCGTAGCAGCGAGTGTGTAGTGTGAGAAACAACGATGATGACAAGGAAGACTTTTTCAATTCTGTCACTCATAGAAAAACCAAAGAGCTCCAACTCTTTAAAGAGTAAAGCGCTAAGTCTCGTTAAAATGTGGCTGGACATGAAATCAAAAGACTCGTTCAAAGATGCTGCATTCCTCGGGAACAGATATTCATAAATCTATTCATTAAATACAATACTTACTGCTATACCCTCAAACGCTGCAATAAAACGTCTGTTTTCCACGGGTAAAGACATTTTAACTCCAAAACGAGCCTCGCTTTCAGACGAGAACTTCAACATTTTAATGTTCATGAAAGGGAATATTCACCTTATGCCCTTTTGTATTTTGTTTTGTTCCTATCCTGTTAACTTCCAGAACCTAAACCAACAGGTTTTATAAGTTCACTAACGCAACGATATAAAAATGCATTTTTTTTACTCATATTAACGGATTAACGATTAACGTTAACTTGCGTTAATTCTTCCTAAATTTAACGCTTTAACGTTTATCGAAGCTGCCTTTTTTTGTAGCGGATTAACGATTAACGAAGTTAATTATTTGATTAACGGTGCCCAGCTATGGTAATAGTAACTCTGCCCGCGATTCTAGCGGTCCCGGGTTCGATTTCCCTTATTTAGAAAAAACGAAAAAGTTTATTTTTTTAACATACAAAATAAGATAAGATCGTAGCATGTGGAAAGAAGTGGTCTCTGCTTACCCATCTGGGAAACAGGCGTGATTTAATGTACCTATGTATTTATATACAAAAACGTGAAAAGCGAAAACAAACAAAAAACAGACAAACATAAAATTAGATGTAGATAGAGAGAGTATATTGTGTTAAAAAGGGCAGGACATAAATTGTGCCCAGAAAGCCGTAACGCTGGTATTCAGAGGGACCCTGATTAAAGCTAACTTACACTAAACAAACAAATGATTAACAAACACTAGTGACACAAAGATGATACCTTTTACAGGACTTAATTATTTCAATTCCGTAATAGGCTAGCTTAGACAGTAATATCGAAATGTTTTGGTGTCTATTTGTTTCGGATTCAGAGATGTTTATTCTTTTTTTTATCAATGACACTACAGAACTAATATGTACAAATGACATAGTCACATACAAATAAATATGAAATTATTAGTATAATTTATTGAATATGAATTTGATGGAATACTACACACCGGTCAAATAATACTGGTCGATTAAGAAATTCTTGTAACGTTCAAATTAATAATGGTACATGCATGAAAGTAACTTTATACTACAGAGAATTTCAATATCATATGAAATAAAACATTAAATGACGCAAAACGTAATTAAAAAATCTTAAAGTTTTGAAAAAATTGAATTTGGAAATAAATTCCATTCGCGGTTGTTTTACTTTTGCTTGTTTTCTCACATTTGTTTTCAATCGGTCAAATCAAAATTATAAAAGGCGTTATTGTGTTATTTCACCATCATTATTTAATTACTATCATGTCGCTAACACCAGAACAATGTACACGTATCGGCACTATGTCAGAAGAAGGAAGAAGTCGGCGAGTAGGTACAGCAAGAGTAAAACGCGTGTCACTTTCTTCCAAGGTTTCCGGGCAGAACATAAAGAAGACCGAGGTATATACTACGGCTCGACATAATCGTTTTATTGTAACGACCATGCACCGAAATCTGCACCTCATGGCGGTTGAAGTAGTTAACAAATCAACTTCGGGAGACCCATGGAGACGACGTAAGCGAAAACTTCAAGGGGAACATACCAATATCCCGCAAAATCGCAAAAGTAATAAACTTAATAAACAGTATGCCCAATCACCTAGCAGCTGTGAGAAGATCCCGTGGAGGCAACACAAACTATTAATTTTGTTTTAAACTTCGTTTTTATATTGTATGTGAGGTAGGTTTTCGACGTAATACATACATACATACATTAAATCACGCCTGTTTCCCAGAGGGGTAGGCAGAGACCACTATTGATATTTAGTTTTTTAAGTATTTTATACAATAAAACTAATAATGATTTCCAAAATTTGTTGTTGTTTTATAAACTGGTAAAATTATCTACAACGAACAGTTTGACTCATGCCGCTAGCTCTATTATTTTAAGAGTAATTTTAGTTTTTAGTACCTACTGACCCGTGTTCTTTGTCCGCAAGTGTACGAGTATTACACCGACACTAACTATTGGTAATGATTTAATGAACTTGCCTAGTTCAATTAATACAAAATCCAAATCATTTCAAAAGTCACTCTACAACCGAAGCCAAAATCGTATATACTTAAATACTTACGCACTGTTCATAAAAAATGGATTTTATAAACGAATAAAAGTCCTCTTACCCGAGGCCGTCTATTGATAAAAAAATTGCTTCGAATTTGAGCGCCTCCGTAAATGCGACGTGCTCAAGTAAGGTTGTTAGCAATCCGGCACGAGTGCCCAATAAGTGAGTTTTGAATTAATGCGCTCCCAATCGCGATTACCTGCGCTAAGAAAACGGACCAGCCAGCAGTGTGTTCGTGACTTAATTAAAGCAGACAAAAATGGCTTTCAATTCGTTGCCCTCTTCTCATTCGACCGAACCTTTGTAGGTGTAGGTACCTACTTGAGAATGTAGGTAATAAATTGAACTGATGTTGACTTGGCGATGGTAGAGGTAAAATAGGGTGGTTCATTACGACTTAATTTCATAACCCTGTTCCCAATACATTTACATCTTAAACGAACTTGTATCATAATATCTAAATCTAGCCACACGGCAGTGTGTCCGCCAAGTTCGAGCAAAAAAAAGCGACACCGGTTTTTTTAGCAGTTTCCTGATAACATTTATTATTTTCAGTACTTTTTAATGATGTAACTTGGCAAGTTTTAATAGAAAATTATATACCTACTTGACACATTGCAGTCCAAAGGTGTCGATTCATTGCATTGAAAAGGTGTGTGGTGTGTGAAAACTTGCCAAGTAACATCATTAAAAAGTACTGAAAATAATAAATGTTATCAGGAAACTGCTAAAAAAACCGGTGTGCGTTTCTCTGACTATTATAATTTTAGGTATTTCTATGTAACGTGATAGGTACTTATTCAAAATGTACCTTAAAAACTGCTGGAAATCAAGTGTGCATTCCTATAACTATTTATGATTTGAGGTATTTTTATGGAACTTGGTACTTATTCAGATCTCACTTCTTTTATAGGCGAAGCATTCCCATAGTATCGAACTTGGCAGCCTTTCACATTTATGTTTTTGATGGGATATCTATTTACCGAAATACTTGTTTTTTTTGCAACATACCGGATTCCTAAAATTACTAAAATTGGTAACACCTAAAGCAACACGCCCGAAATCCAAAATCACCTAATACTTGACACTAGTCTCATGCTACTCGATAAAACCTAATTGCTTTTCACAATTTAAAGAATTGATAGCTCTGATTTGCTTGACAGCATAGCTAGCATATTTAGCTGCGACTTATTTGTCGCTCGGATCTCCCTTTCTATCTAGTCTGTAACGATAGAGACGCACTGAGCGACAACCGACAAAATACAGCTTGTGCTACCCATGCTGTAATGGCAGCAGAGCTAAAAACAATACGATAACATGTTGGTTTTACCAAGTAGAATAGATGGCCAAGTGAAACCTGCTCTCATGACATATTCGTGACAGAAATTTTGACTTTAGATGTTTTGGATTTAATTAATTCTAAGAGATTGATATACAGGGCTGCGGGGTCGTGTAGCAACAAAGTGAACTAAAACTCACTACACCATTAGGAACATAATGTAATAGATTTAAAAGCGTTAAGACAATTTATTTGTTTTTTTTACAACAAACATTCAATTAAATCTTTTTATTTAAGATCATGGCCACCCTACATACTCAATTACTCACTTGTAATAGTTGTAATGTCAGATTGGTTGATTTTGAAATAGGTTTTAACATGAAAATGTTAGGTGACCATAATTTCAGTAATAATTAGGGAAACATAATATTATTTCAGTAAAATTGTAAACTTTAATTGTTTCTCAAGCCATTATACTAATAGTCTCAATCATGTACTGTGTTGGGAAAATTAAGTTATGGTTATGGTCACGACCCCGCAGTCACCCTGTATATATTACAAAATTCTTTATTTTAAAAGGATTTTTAAACCTTCACTTATCATCATTATATTTTTTTTATTCCTAACAAATTCTGATCGATTATTTTAACAATAGAAGATGGGACAGTAATTCTGAAATACCCAATAAGGAAAAAAATACATTTGATGATGATGAATGCAGGTTGAAATATCCTTTGAAATAAAGAATAATCAGAATTATGTTGCTGTTTTGTTTCATTTGCATACTTTCATTAAAAAAATATTTTTAGAAACAAAACTTGAAGCGGTCACAAGTACCTATATGGGAAAAGCATCGATACTTGAGTTTATCGATATAGGCGATCCCTAGCTGTCATTTAATTTTGCCCCGTATATTCCTACGTACGTTGATATTACGTTCGTAATTATGTAATTGTTTTGATGAAGTTTTTCAAGGTTAAATTTGGTGCTCAGCATCTCCATTAAATGTATTAAAAATTCCATCTTACCTTGTGTGTTTTGTTTTATGACCGTTATAATTTATAAACAATATTAATAAACAAAAACGCCCCGATATAATTGTAGCGTATCCCATCCTTATCGAAAATCGTTGCGTATGTAACGAGTATTGCAAATAAAACACTAAAACTTAATAGTTCAATGTCCTACGTTTAATGTTCGATTAGAGACTGACATATATAAAGGACTACTTCTTCTTAAAGTGCTTCTCATCAGCTGCTGGAATCTGTCCCTATCTTTTGCGATTCGGAATAGCTCGGACGAGCTAATTCCAGTCCACTCCCGGATGTTGCAAGGCCACGACTTCTTTCTTTGCCCAACTCTTCTTTTCCCAGCAACTTTGCCCATCATAATTAGTTGCAAAAGTTGATATGTGTCATGCCTCAGCACGTGCCCGAGATACGAGGTTAAAATAAGGTCTACACTTTATAACAAAAATACAATAACTATGGCAACACCTTACAAAGCTCTCTTAAAAGGCGCGATCGATCGAGCGTCCGTTTTGGAGCTAAGTTGAAACAAACAGACACACAGACATAAACAAACACGGATATTCTGATACACGCGTTTAAATTGTTACCCCCCTTTTTTAACCTCCGATAAAAAGGGGTTATAATTTGACCGCTATGTGTGTGTGTGTGTGTGTGTGTGTGGCTGCTGTGGCACCGTAGCTCTTAAACGGGGGCACCTCGGTTGCTCTTAGCAAATCGGTTGAGCCGTTCTGAAAGAAAAAAACACCATTATATTGGGGTTATATCTAATACTTTTGAGTTTTTTTGTCTAACATGGCTGCATTTATCGCGTAGCAAAATGTGGATAATACATCCGTCACTTTCTGACACGTATATAAGTACGAGAGTGACGGATGCTGTATCCACATTATGTCGTGCGATTGACGCAAGCATACTGGGCCCGCTGGTTAGTAGTAAGTCCGCACTCAGTGCAAACACAACTGTAAGTCTAATGAGAAAGCGCCTTATTTAAATGCCTACCCTTTATTTGAGTTGGGGCCATCTCGCACCTGAGAGCGGGGCTTAAGGAAAGGATGCTAAATAAATATTTTCCAAATGGAAGGGATAAAGGGCACGCTTCAGCGATAAGTTTGTTCGTGGGCATATTCCGTACGACCCGTGTAACGTTTATCACTCGTCCTTAACTTAGCCGTGACTTTTGCGTACCTTGATTTTTCTATTAATCCTATACTCCGTTTGTTTAAGAACTTTAAAAAATGTAAACAAAACCACCACGTGATATAGTTCGTCAGCCAATAGAAGCAGAACACTGATATGTCAAAGTGTGAGAAATCAGTTTTGATTGGCTGTTTAACAATGCCACATGGATTTATACAACGGAGTATAGTCTCAGTCGTTAGGTAGCAATATCTTAAAGAGTGAAGGTATGTAGTCACCCTGATGCCGAAGGATTACGAGTTAGACATGCGACCGACGGCAATCAACACAGCTATCTAAGTACCTTGAATATTCCTATTATATAAAAAAAAAACATAAAGTATTTAATGCATTATTTTACTTAAACATTACACAAATATTTAGTACTAACTACTTCGAAGGCGAACTTTTCCCTTAGGGTTCCGTGCCTAACGGGTACCTCGGGACTTACGGAACTTGTCTGTTGTTGTCTGTCTGTTTTTAGGGTTCCGTAGTCAAACTAGGAACCCTTAACTTCGCTATGTCCGTCCGTCTGGTGGTCTGTACACAACCTAGCTCAGAGACTCTTAGTACTAGAAAGCTGTAATTTCTCGTCTACCTCATAGTGTGGAGTGTCTTTGGATAGGTCTTTCAAAAATATTGCGGATTTGTGCATACAATTTTCCGATTAAGGGATTGGTTTATGAAATATTAAGCTTTAAAACACTAATGTTTGTTAGAGTCAAGTGTTTTTTCAGTTTTAGTCAGATTTTATGTACCGCAAAGTGTGCATTATCTACCATTTAATCATACATACATACTTATCCACACTCACGCCGGGTGAGCAAAGCTACTAAATTACCAACAACCATTAAATCAGTTCTAGATTTTTCTGATAGTGTAAGACTAGTACTAAAATAACATTCCAAATTCTAATCCTGCACAAACTAGGTGTAGCCTACAATTTTAATTAAGCTAAATATAATTTCCAACCAAAATGACTTTTAGTGAATAGACCCCGAGGTTTCGTGAGCAAGCAAGCCAGTTTGCGTAGGTTCCGACAACATTTCTAATTAAGGGATTTGCTGCTATCAGGTACCTAGTACCTACTAGTTAGCTTTTATCCCGTGAATTTGATAGAATTGATTTTTTAGGAAATACTATACAATTACAATACAATAAAAATATTGTATATTGACCACACACCACATACAATAACCGCATGGAAAGTAAATACAAAAATGTTACAAAGTGAGTCAACAGGCGGTCTTATCGCTAAATAGCGATCTCAAAGTAAGGCCGGACGAGATAAAAATGTAAACAAGCTATCCAAAAATCGTGTCACTTTGAAAGCAATCCAAACAGGAATTAATTTCACAAAATGGCCGCCCTAATGTTTACAACTTCTAATAGATTTCCTGTTCCTCGAATCACGCAACGACACCCGTCATCGACCAACTGAAGAATTATTGCGTGCGAGAAATAAGGACAGATAATTGTAATAATTTCTCGCTATCTTAGTAACGGTCAACTTGTTTACATTCTTTATATCGTCACATTGGCCGCATTTTATAATAAAAAAAAACCCGTAATATGTAGGTATATTTAATGTGTATTCATAAATAAATTTATACTTAGGTATAAAAAGTAATCTACCTAATTCATTTAAACGAGCAATTATTGTGTATATATACCTACCTATATATACCTTATACGTTTAAACTCTATATTAGGTCCTTTCTTAGTTTATATTATAAATGACTTAGGTACCAACCTCGGTACCCCCTTTGTGATATTGTACTATTTAAGTACCGATGATAAATCATTAATTTTCAAATAATAAAATAAAACAGAAAACCATGACAAAAACTTGCAATCGAGTCCCCATAATAGCGGTACTAGCAGGTAAATTAAGTTCGGCAGCTTACGCTGTTAGGAAAACCAGGCAACTTACCAAAGTTGAGACAGCTTGCTTAGTTTATTATAGGTAGTTGTTCTCATAGTGTTATGTCGTACGGTATTCGTTTAGGGAAAATAATAGCTGACTTACATACTATATCCTTGTTACAAAAACGAGCCATTTGTTCTTTATATGTAACTTACAATCTTGTGTTGTGAATCATTAAGATTATTATTCAAAGAATTTAGTATTTTGTGGAAATATTATTTATGTTACTAAGAACCATTTTATTAAGAATTGTGATACCTAGGTATACATAATTTGAACACATGAAATAAAAAGAAAATTGCTATAATAAAAACGTGTCCATAACGTATTTAAATTATTTGTAGGTCAATGCATTCATTTCTATAATAAATTAGGTACCTGACGTTTTAAAGTGACCACTTTTACTCTTTAAAAATAACTTATGAAAATGTCGTTGATGTCTTAAACTCACTAAAGGGTCGAGGACTATCGAACAGATAAAAATGCCTGGCCTAAACCAAACGCCAAAATAACTTCATAATAATTAGGCGGAAAAATATGTAAACATTATATCTGTTCTAGAGGACACTGTTTCTGTAGAACAACGTATCGAAATCGCATGACATAATTGACTCGCAGATTTAAATTAAACTACATGTGCACTTGTGGAGTTCAATTCAATAAGAACTTGTAAAAAACGAACTCACGCTGAAAACCACACAAAATACAATCGATATACGCTTGATAAGAAAGCAGCTCCAGCTTATACTCGTACATAGGTACCTTCTAAGACTTTTTCATGCAAATGGGCAATCAGTGTCACTGACCTTGTCAGAGCCCCGATACACTTCAGCCGTATCCGCCGGCTGGCTCGGAAGCAGCACCATAGATAAAGCGGGGTATTCACTAGTGAGCTGCAACTGTTACTGTTGCATGTAAAATCGCGGTGTGAACTCACACACACACAAACCGCGCGCGCTCGCGCTCGCGCGCCTGTTCTCCACTAGAAGCTCGATACTGTAACTGCTACGGTTACTGCTACAGCTTGCTAATGAGTACTCGGCTTAAACGGATACTATAATTATAGTTGCAAAAGCACGGACAGAGGGGTTATTATGACATAACTATGCAATGCAGTTCACTTTACGTTGAGAGAAAAGGACAGAGGTATATAACTGCTATAGCTCTGTCCTTTACACTCGCCGTAAAATGAACTGCATAGCTATGTCATAATAACAGGTCACGCTAAAGCCGAAAAATAAATAATTCAAATTGATAAGGAACCACAGGAAACCTTTATATGGAGTTCAGAACAGAGATGAAATTAAACAGGTACAACCCGGATTATTTATTTATTTATATGTTTATTTTGTGTACTGGTAGCAAAACACAAGTGTTTTATAACATTTGTTACGCGTTATGAGATTCGTCGATGCGATGATTGCCACAATGTTCTTTTTGTTTAATGCAATTTTGAGACTGTATCTATTTATATTATTAACAACTATTTATGTTATTATTTTCTCGCATTGTTGGAGAAAAACGCTATACGAGCCTCAGCTAGCCGGCTCGGTCGTTTAAACGACTCCAGAAACCGACTTTTTTCCAGTCTCTGCATTAATGTATTAATAATGAGAGAGTGCGAGTTTGTATCGATCCAACAGGTAATCTCACGTTACGGAAACTCCCTATTCGAAAAATTATTCCACCATATGAAAGGTTTGTACATTTAGTATGTTTCGTTCTCATGCCGTCACCAGTTACCTAATTTCAAAACATCACTTGCCTACTCGTGTAAGGCGACAACAACAATCCGGCAAAAGAGATACACATATAATATTTTTTTATCCGGAAGTATTGTACCTTATTTCTCGATTTTTTCCCCTTTAAACTAGAGTTGTAAATCCTTTCCAACATTTAAGTGAATTATTTTCTGATCCCTGCGAAGTTAACGGATAGGCACAAATTGTTTTACTCTTAAGTCCGTTTTCAACTAATTACAACTCGGTACCGCAAGGATTGTCGCTCCAGGCACAATCGTATTATCAACCTTTACCCTTTTTTAAGAGTTAGGCATTCTCTAACGTGCTACCTTGATTACCTTGACCCATTCACGTTAAGTTAGCGTGTTTCGAAACGAAACTCGACATTGACGTAAACTGATGACCAATCCCGTCGACCTGTTTCGTCAACTTCATACATTTCGAGTCGATAGAAGTATATCGACCTGAAACTGGCAGAATTGTGCAATGATCAGTAGTAATATTAAAGGAAAGAATTGAACTTGAGTCTATAGAAAATAGACACGCTAGAAGCGTTGGCATCTTGGTTAGGCCTCCGAGCTTAGAACGAAACGTATTTTCTAATTTTCGTTATAATCTAGATCCTAACTCCTTCTGATATGACAATATGAGTTTGTAAGGATGTTAGGATGTTTGTGAGGTTTAGAGTCAACTGGAACGACGCGGTGTTCGTATATATCTGTATAATATTTCGAGAATAACGTCATGAATATTGGTAGTGGTGGTAATTTGAAGATTAGTTGAGGCAATTTCGTATTTTAGGTTCAATCGCGAGGTCTCTGCTCGGGTGGTGAACTATACTTGGAAACCTAATTAGATTCCAATATACGTCAAAAAAACTACCAAAGATGGCGAAATGTCACAGTTACACGTGTCATCATCATTGTGACGTTTCAGGAAAAACCAACCTTTTGGTACAATAATTATGTTAAAATGAAACAATATAAGTTATTTCCACAATATGATAAAGGTCAAAATAATAACGAAATGAAACAACAAAAACTTAACGGAAAACAAAAACTTAACAATGGAAATCACCACGGGGCGAATAGGTACAGAAAACATTCGAGCTATCCAAACGTCAGATGTCGAATGAAGTGACAATAGATGTTATGGCCGCCACAGAACCACCATGTCCACCATAAAGGTTACCACACATGATCAACTGATCATTTTTTGAAGACTTGAAGATTTTTTGAAGATTTCGGTCAAGTTTTGAAGACGTACGTAAAAATATGATTGATTTTTTTTCCTAAAAATGTAATCGCACATAATGAGAATAATAATTGGTACCAAATGTTATTAAACCCTGAGTTATTGCCATTGTTATTTAAACTTTTCTCCTATAAAACAATTTAATTAAATTTATTTTTTTGCGACGAGTATTTAAATAAGATTGTTTATTGAAGAAGGATAATTAAATGTTGCCTTTAATATTATAAATAAAATAAACAGCTACCTATAACATTTACAGAAGTGAAAATTTACCGATCCACCTAATATGTCATTTTAATGGCAATACTTTTTTGACGTATGTTGGAATCTAATTAGGTTTTTTAGTTTACTAGTGTTTCGTTTTTAAAATCCCACGCAACACAGACTATCATTTGTATGATATATAATTATGTACATTGATAACTAGAGGTTCGCTTCGAATTTATCCGAACAGTTTCTCCATTTTTCCAAATTTCATGCAAATCGGATGAAAAACACCCAAGTTATCGTAAAACAGACATAAAAATACGAATACCCTCTCAGTGGGCCTAGACAAGGTGGCTCAAGGTGCATTCGTTATCGAAAACGTATAATAGTATCTACATAAGCTATGGCCTTAGACAAGATGCTTAACGCTGACGTAAATGACTGCCGAAAACTGTCAAAATGTATGGAATTGACATAAGCGCTCGACGCGCGATGACGATAAAGTTTTGACAAGTCTAGAGCCACTGAGTCTATATTTCTTCGGTTGGGAATTGCAGTCCATAATGTATGTATGTATGTAAAACTCTTTATTGCACATAAACAATTACAAGACATGTTTGCATCAATATAAATAATGTACATAGGCGAACTTATCCCATATGGGATCTCTTCCAGTTAACCTTGGAGTAGAATGAGCAAGGACAATGCCGAAGGATAGACAAATTAACAAAATTTCAGGAAATAATAAATAGTACATACAACAGAGAAATAGGAAGAAAATAAAATATCTTCCTTAATAAGATACATACCTAAACATAAAAATAATATAATATACAATATAATACTACCACACATACGTAAACAACAGTTAAAACCTACAACAGAAGGATCAACACTCAGGCTCAACCTGTTTATTTAGCCACAACTTCTTTAATCTTTCCTTCAATGAACCGACAGATTTAGATTGCCTCAAGCACGATGGAAGCTCATTCCACAATTGGACAGAGTGTACCGTGAAAGATTTAGCATAGGTACGAGTCTTATTGGATGGAACTGCAAGGGAAAGGTTAGCACTAGACCGCTATATTATCAATGCATAAATTGTTAAATATTATTCGGAGAACGCAGGTTCAACCCTAACAATGGAATTATACGAGACCGGCCTATCTGCGCCGTACATCTTGTAGGCAATAATTTTGCCCAGATTATTTTTCACTCCTGGCAGCGAGTTTTAATGTCTTTTGAAATAAAATTAAGTTTGTCTCGCCGCTTTCGCTTGATTCTGAAGAGGATTGTGAAACTAAACATTTCCATACAAAATGCGAAAACGATTCTCTCCCCTTAAACCTAGCCCGATTTTTTCTATTTTTGAATATGTTGTAGATATCATGAAAAACTATATCTGTACGTTTTCCTATCCCAGAAAATATATCTTAGAATGGAACAAATTTCAAAAACAAAAAAAGAAACGTACAACCTTGTTCTTTATAATAACTACAACATATTAAAAAATCGTGTAAATCGGACTTGATTTAGAGTGAGAAACGTTAACAGCCGGAGCTAAATTTGTATGGATTTTTTTGACAGCTACGCGATTTTAGCGTCTCTTCACAACCTCTAAACTTGGGAGTTGTTGCATTTACTAATATTCTTAACTTGCTAGATGAGGAACCAATTGTGAGTTGTTTTTTACGTAAAATCCAAACGCATTTATAGGTTCGTTGCGTAGTAATTAGGCAGTAGCAGTAATCTTGTTTACAACGATAGTCATAGCGTTGTCGGATAGAATCCTACGTGTATAGAATTTATAAATCCCAACGCAATTAGAAAAAAACTAAATTATTTAAATAAAAACAAAAAACCCGACTGCAGTAAAAAAAACAACTGAAAAGCGAGTAACAAGCTATATTATCTTTTTTGTTTGTATAATAAAGTGTTTACATTCAAATATACATAGGTAAATACTTATAATGTACCATGCAATGATTTTTTGTTTGATACCTCGTTAACAAGTAATGCAATTTATACCAATATACATACAACTTGAATAGTGGAAAAGGTTTTCCAGGCGGGGACAAGCTATTAATCCAAATGTTTTTTGTTTCAAGAAAATACTTAGGTACATTTTATAATTCATTGCTTGTCCCCGCCTGCAATACCTTTTCCACTATTCAAGTTATATGTATATTGGTATAAATTGCATTACTTGTTAACGAGGTATCAAACAAAAAATCATTGCATGGTACATTATAAGTATTTACCTATGTATGTTTGAATGTAAACACTTTATTATAAAAACAAAAAAGATAATATAGCTTGTTACTCGCTTTTCAGTTGTTTTTTTTACTGCAGTCGGGTTTTTTGTTTTTATTTAAATAATTTAGTTTATTTCACATTTTTTAGTTTTTATTAATAAAATAGTGGTTTTGGAGCTCGTTTTTTTAATGTCACGAAGCTATAAGTAACAAATTACAAGCGGAACTCTCCTTTTAGCAAAAGAAGCATCGTGCATTAAAAAATCGATCCCCAGTAGTAACGTAAGATTAGTTCATTTGGTTAGATGGAGGCCGAATGTAATATTTTGCATTTAGTTTATAGTATTTAAATCTCGAAGACGTTGAAGCTCTTTTAAAGAATTGGTATCATGTGGTCGATTTAACAACTTTTTGAGATCAAGGACACTGATAGCCAACCCAGCTAGTGTTTTTACTCGGCTGAGAGCAACATAAGTTTGACCCTTTGCAAAAACATGTGAGCTGAGGTCCACAACGGCTCTATCGAGAGTGGTGCCTTGTAGCTTATGGACAGTTACAGCCCAGCAAAGTATTACCGGCAACATCCTTCGTTAAATTTTTCCTTGTCCCCTAAGCGCATCAAAGTCGATGGTGCAGGGCTCAATCCGTACACCTATTCCTGGTATAAGCGGATTGCTTTGCTAAATTATAATTCGAACAGATTGTAGATACCTACTTAGACCGAGAAATTGAAGTAGGTATAAATCAACTAAACTTCTCTTAATTCTAACAATTTAGTTCCTCAACGGTCAGTACGTCATACGTGTACCTGGGTACTAGACTAAGCACCTACATTGAGGTTACCTATTCCGTGTATCTTTACTTAAATAAACTGTCCATGCGTAGGCAGGATGGCGCATTAGGTAGGTATTAGCCAGCAATTTATACTATAACATCAATGTGCATTAATCAAGTATGTAGTAGGTATTCGTGAATTATTAATTATTACACTACTTTCTTAATGGTTTATACAGGGTGGTCCAAAGACTGACGTCTAAAAAAAATATTTAGATGCCTCACATCCTGGGCTATCCGAATATACCCCATGTATGTTGGCCGATTTTTTGTTGTTTTCGAGTAATTAATTTTTAAAGAATTTTTCAAGAATTTTTGGGCCGATCCGTTTATTAACATGTAACTTTTTTTTGTTACGTTTTTTCTGGATGTTTTATTTTGCGACATTATCCTCATAAACTGTACTTTCACACATACAATAATCAGCTTCCCAACCTTAACGCAAGTTACAATAAAATTGACCGAAAGTGAAAGTTTTACCTTAGAGCAAATCGAAGTATGATTTTGTAAATTAAAAAAACCTAAAAATCTTAGAATTCAAAGATCAGAAGTAATTTTAAAAACTTGGCCAGTCTCTAAACTTTCAGAATAATACAAAAAAAGTGACACTTAATAGGTCATAATTTGCTGGATTCGACTTTCAAACGTACTAAGGTAGAATGTGTAATAAAGAGTCTGTAACATAAAAACTGTTTTTTATTTGGTCGAACCTAATTTTGGTACTGGCCATCAATAAAGCCATGTATTTTTATGAACAAATAAATTTGTTCTTCCTTTGTCTTAAGAAAGGAATCACGTATTTTATTGTGAAATAACTAATAGTTACTTCTGCTCTCGTTACGTTTAATTTCTGAATTCTTCTCGCTTTGTTAACTGGACTCTGATTGATTTGCCTTACGACCGACCTGTGCTTGTGTTTTGGACTTTTGAACTTAGCCTAGTGATTGAATTTACTTTCGTGTAGCAACATGAACTACACTCTTAGTGATTATGCAGAGATGCATTATTATTATGGTGCAGCTCAAGGTAATGGACATTTAGCGGCAAGGCTGTACCGGCAACAATTGGAGCACCGGGAAGCCCCACGGCACAGCATTACCCGGACCACAGAGTATTCATAAACACACATTTGACACTGATGGCTGGACGTGATCCTGGCCATCCAACTCAAGAAGGAGTTCCCAGAGTGGATCCAGATAGAAGGGATGAAGTCTTGGCAGAAATCCAAAGAGACCCGTCTATAAGTTCAAGGAGGATTAATAACAGAACTGGAAGCTATGCAAGCAAGCTAAGACCAGAAGTAATTTTAAAAACTTTGCCTTTGCCAGACTTCATCCCTCCTATCTGGATCCACTCTGGGAACTCCTTCTTGAGTTGGATGGCCAGGTGACCCGGACCACGGGTAATGCTGCCGTGGGGCTTCCCGGTGCTCCAATTGTTGCCGGTCTGTACCGGCTAAATGTCCATTACCTTGAGCGGCACCATAATAATTATGCATCTCTGCATAATCACTAAGAGTGTAGTTCATGTTGCTACACGAAAGTAAATTCAATCACTAGGCTAAGTTCAAAAGTCCAAAACACAAGCACAGGTCGGTCGTGAGGCAAATCAATCAGAGTCCAGTTAACAAAGCGAGAAGAATTCAGAAATTAAACGTAACGAGAGCAGAAGTAACTATTAGTTATTTCACAATAAAATACGTGATTCCTTTCTTAAGACAAAGGAAGAACAAATTTATTTATTCATAAAAATACATGGCTTTATTGATGGCCAGTACCAAATTAGGTTCGACCAAATAAAAAACAGTTTTTATGTTACAGACTCTTTATTACACATTCTACCTTAGTACTTTTGAAAGTCGAATCCAGCAAATTATGACCTATTAAGTGTCACTTTTTTTGTATTATTCTGAAAGTTTAGAGACTGGCCAAGTTTTTAAAATTACTTCTGATCTTTGAATTCTAAGATTTTTAGGTTTTTTTTAATTTACAAAATCATACTTCGATTTGCTCAAAGGTAAAACTTTCACTTTCGGTAAATTTTATTGTAACTTGCGTTAAGGTTGGGAAGCTGATTATTGTATGTGTGAAAGTACAGTTTGTGAGGATAATGTCGCAAAATAAAACATCCAGAAAAAACGTAACCAAAAAAAGTTACATGTTAATAAACGGCTCGGCCCGAAAATTCTTGAAAAAATCTTTAAAAATTAATTACTCGAAGACAACAAAAAATCGGCCAACTTACATGGGGTATATTCGGATAGCCCCGGATGTGAGGCATCTAAATTTTTTTTTTAGACGTCAGTCTTTGGACCACCCTGTATTGTAGTAAATATTTATTATTAACATTTAACGTCCTTTTTGATTTCCCTGTCTAAATGGTAGCATCAAAGTATTATAATGTATATATATTTGGAATGGGCTATTTACTAGCTTTCATTTGAGACCCATATTGCTATAATAAACATATTTATTTTTTTTAAACCCCCTCTTTTTTTTTGCAGATGCCATTTTGAAATATTATATACCCTATGTCACTTCGGCAATTAAGACGAATCGAATGACACCTAGTATGTTAAAATCGGTCAAGCCGTTTAGGCTGCAGAGCGTGCCCAGAAATAGACATACATACATACATACATACATACATACATACATACATACATACATACATACATACATACGCTCGAAAAACATAACCCTCCTTCTGACGCAGTCGGGTAATGAGTGCAACGCTTAGCTGACTTACCCTTGTTATACCGACATTCAAATTCAACACTCACTTCATCGTGTATCAATTCGTAGAAATTTCATTTCATTTATTTGCATTTCGCACTATACTAGCTACCCTTACCTACCTAATCTGCGTAATCAATGTTTACGATTAACTGAAAATAACAGAACCGGATTACGTAGAAAATAGCTTTCAGTGAAATGAATTTAATTAATATGTTACATTCTATGAAATGTTTAGCGGTTGTTTAGACGGTCGGTAATTTAAATGCGCCAGTTTGTTACAATGGTTCACGTTTATTGGTGAAATTGCATCAAATAGCGTCTACTTTACTTACATCTATCGAACTTTCTAATACAGACTCTGAGATTTTTGGGACAGGTGCGTCATTTAACCGGGCTTGGAAGCAAAGTAGTCTAGGATAATTTTCGAAGAAGTAGAATGCAAGCGGCAAATCATGTTACAGGTGGGGTGACAACGTTTCCAGAGGGTCTTGACCCTGCAGAATAATGATCTGCCTGTCGCCATTCCGAAATTTGAACCGGAAGTACGGTATATGAAAAACTATGTTAGTATGTTTTCCTTTCCAAGAATATAAGTACTTCTTAGTAAGTACGAAAAAATACATTATCACTATAACATATTCAAAAATAGTGAAAATCGGACTTGAGGCCCTTGCCAAGATGCATTACGCTAACTAACGCTTCTATTCGATTCATTTTTAAACCAATCGCGACACTGGTAGATCACGTGACTTTACGTATCACGTCATCTACAAGTGACGCGATTGGTTTAAAAAAGGAACGAATAGAAACGTCTAAAAAAAAAAACATTTTAAAAATTTAAAAAATAGTAACCGAAAATCCACAAGTCCTTATAGCAGGAGAGCATCTGGACATGAGGCCCGTAATCTAGGTCTCGTCATGGACGGTAGGATGCGTTTCGAAAATCATGTTCGGGAAAAATGCGCAACTGTTTTTACAGGCTCAAAGCATTGTACCGGATTCTGCCTCACTGTGAACATGCGCATTAAACTGTGTGAAGCCCTTACATAGATATACTGCCAGATCTTAATTATGCAGACACAGTCTGTGGCGGATGCTTGCTGGCGTGGACCAGGAAAATGATACAAAGAGTTCAAAGTGCCTGACCATGTAGCGATTTTGTTTTCCAGTTCTCACATGACATGATGAACATGCTTTACATCATTATTGTTCGACGTATTAAAAAAAAGCTCACGTTCTCCAAGTGTCATATAAGACATGGATAATTATCACATTTTATTTTAGTAGATTAGATGGGTTCGCGTCAGGCAGGCGGCCGGCCGCGAAACAAAATAAGCCAAAACTGTAGCAGCATGAACTGTAGCATTTAAGTAGATTAGATTTACCTGAGTTACTTGTGCAACTGAACATTTGAAACATGTTATTTTAACTTTAAACATATATGTATAAGTAACATATGCCAAATAAACTTATTTAATTAATATATTCAAAGCCAGACGCAAGTTTACGGTTTAATTGGATAAGGGATAATGCCAGTTAAAAAAACTTTAAAAGTCTTGTTGATTGAGTAGATAAAAAATAAACGCCGGTAGAAACACTAAAACATGTAAATAGTTAAACATTTTCGCGATTCTGCGATAACCTGTTTTTCCCAATTAAAAATCCCCAAGCTGAAGGACGTGCACCCGTGTGGTCTTCTACTCTCCTGCAGGTAGATAAACGTCATCAAAGCAAAGCGCTGACTTACCGCTACCAAAAGTTTATTTATGTCACTTAATGTCACAAAAATTGACCTAGTTCAAAACTAAGCACTAATCTTTTGCTATGGGTACTAAACTACGATATAAATACTTATACAGAGAAATATAAACTTAAATAGAAAACATCTATAACTCAGAAACAAATATTCGCGTACATCACATAAATTCTGCCCTTACCGAGATTTGACCCAGGACCGCTACCAACTAGGCCAGCGCGACGTCAGAAAATCGTCATTAAAGTAGCACTGACCTACCGCTACCAACTTCTGTTTCACGATACTACTAAAAATTCTTACCATCCAACTATAAATTAGTAATTCATACCGTCACAGGTCCCGCTTTGTGCGCTTAGTTAAAGGGAACAATGGAATAGAAGGGGGAAGATGTTAAACAAATCCACTTTAGCCTCTCAAGTGGCAGATTACCTTCTTCCCGACGACTTCATGTATCCACCCCGCTACTCACATTAGTTAAGTTTAGTTATTTATTCAGCAATGTTATTTTAGAATATAAATTGCGTTTCATGTTTAAAAATATGAGATTACATTGAGAACGTCAACATAAATAGGGTGACGGAACCAGTAATGGACAAGGCACCAATAATGGACACTTGATTCTTATTTTACAGAAGATAAGGGTTATTCATTTGTTTTGCAACAATCAATTTAGGACCGTATGAAATTTGATTTAAGACTGAAGTGTCCATTACTGGTGCCTGTCAGCTAAAAGTGTCCATCATTGGTGCCGTCACCATACCAATTAATAAAATAATAAAAAATAACACTCACATAATTAAAACATTAATAAGAACGCTGTCAATAGTAATTTTACAATTTAAGTTTTATAATATTAATTCACGGGGTATAATGGTTTTATTTAGGGATTACCCCAATGATTACCCAATGAACTCTATCTCATTGAAATTTAAATGTTTTGCTTTTTAAGTTTGGCGGGTAATTATCGTACCTAGTGATATATTCTCTTTGAGCCGGCAGACCAATAGTAGACCAATGTCACGCGAGTTCTCACTCGAAAGGCCCCAAGTGTATGCATACTCTATAAATAATTTCGACTACGAAACCTTTGCAAAATAACTTTCGGCTGTGCTTCCGATGAATTAGCATGCAATTAAAACAATGTCGTTTTAAATCGTCAAGTTAAACGAAAACGATTATTTCCGGAGCTATAAGTTCAAACAGGAATCGCGGTGAAATAAAGGAAAAAGTCGTTCCGTAAATGGCCAGCCATGTTCGACAGCGTCCCGTTCGTGACCCAATTAGAGGAGGCTCTCATTTCGCACAACTTGAAAGGAATTTTCCGATTTCGAATAACAATGATCGCTGATGAATTTGAAGCACTTACGACTAAGTGTATTCATTTTGCTGCTATTGTTTCTAGGAAGCTGTCAAAAAACGTTAATCAACAACAAAACGGTAATTAACAAATTTTCCCTCATGGCGTCCTCTTGTCACAGTCGAGGTTAATTCGCGAGATCATGAGGGGTTGAATTTGTGATAATGAATAATTGACGAGATTTTAGAACGAGTCCTCTAAAGGGTAATTTACCAATTTGTCGTTGTTTCCCGACACTCCGCGCTTATGTGACTGCTAAATAATATATGAGAGGCAGTGGCAATCCATCGCCGCTGGTTTGATGTGTTAATGAACGCCGTAAGCGTTTAGGCATTGTTTAGGTTGACGTTACAAAGTTACTTTGTCGCCCGACGCCGGCCGAGTGTACAAGCCTTCAATTAACAACCTTCAATCACCAAGAGAGTGAACATTAAATTAAATTTGGCTTCCTTGTTTAGACAACAAGCTGCGACAAAGGCACTAAATTCCTGAAAGCTTTGTATGCCCATCTTCGACTATGTGCCGGGTAATCTCTGCTACCCTAAGGTTGAATTCATTTTGCACCAAACTGTACATGAATAGATAGAATTTGGAAATTTGTGTTTTTTGTGATACCTAGGCAATAGAGGAACCATCATGCCGTGGTTTTCTGTAGTTAGTTTATAGTGCACACATAACTCACGCCGTCATTCCCAGAGTGGGGTAGGCAGAGCTGAAGAATTACCAACTAGTCTTAAAACTTCTTGATAATTCTGTAACCACATTTTGCACAAGTAGGCTAAGATGTTTCCCAGTGTATTAGTGACAGGTGGCAAGCCCATCGCCTAACAGTACTATAAGCCTTTATTCCGTCAGTCGCATTTTACGACATCCACGGGAAGACATGGAGTGGCACTATTCTAACCCGGCAAAAAAGTGAAGAAGTTAAATTACCTACTCGTAATGTTCGCAAGAGGACGTAATAAATATACAGTGGTTACAGCGCAGCCGGGTAAAATATTGAATTTACTAATATAGGTACACTGTTATTTATTGTGTATAAACCGGAGTGAAACGAAGGCCGGTTGCTTATGAAGTTATAAAGCTTCCCAGACTAGGAGTATACCTAATAGTAGAGTTGTACGAGTAGACTCCCTAAGGGGTGATGCTTGTGACAGGCCAGGCTAAAGCGCCGCTGCTCAAAGGAGCCATTGATTCGCTGGAGCGGCTGTCACTCGAGCCTCGCCGTTCAATTAATGAAACGTATTCACGGAGGTGATTCTTCGCCAACTCGCCTCAGCCCGCTCCCGTAAAACCATAAATCCAGCTAAAACGTCGTGAACCCCGCTATTCGAATGATTAGCGGATGTCTGCGGGGGACACTTTGAATTTAACTAAAATTATTGTATGAATATTGGTTCCCCGGGCGATTAATTTATTGTGTAAAATAAGAACAACATTTTCATTCAGATTGTACCTAGGTAGTTAAGCACTGGGGCTGTATATAGGGATGAAAATTGCGAAAGATACATTTGGTTTTTTTCGTAACTTTGTATCTTTCCTATAAAATGCATGTAATTTTCGAAAATAACAAATTAGAGGTCGTCTGAAAAAAACAATCATACATGCATAATACTTGTTTCATACTGTGTAATTTTCATATTAACAATCAAGAGGAAATAATCTTTACTTAATTGAAAAGTATAGTACATTGTTGCCTAGGCGCGGAAAGTAAGGGTTTTCCTGACGAGGTGGTTAGCAGGCCGAGCAACAGCGAGGCCTGCTAAAATACGAGTCAGGAAATCCTCGTTTCCGCCGAGGCATACATAATGCTTTTCTCAAACATGTGAGGAAATAATACAAATACATTTCTAAAAAGCAAGTAATTTAATTTCCATAGATTTAGCGGGAAGCAGGTTTTGCCTCACCGAGGCAGCTATAGATTTTAATATAGGCGGTGTGGTACCTATTTCGTCGCTTTCGTCGCTTGAGCTCATTTTTTATAGTAAGTATTTCATACAACAAATAGTTTAATATTCGGTTTCACAATTATATTATGCAGAATGAACGAATGTTACCGACTGTCAATTGTTTTTAAATACTAACCATAGACATTGGAATGCAAATTCAAAAAGAAACACACGCACTGTGCTAAAAAAGCGATCAGTTACCTTGGCTGTTTGGAATTTTTGTCTTGGTCCTTTTGATTTTGTATGCAAATTGACAGCATTTTTAAGAAATATATGGACATGGACGGAAAGTGTTTTCATATATTATGGTTTTTTTACTCCTAGGAGTAAAATGAGGCTCTTTCCGTCCTTGTGTTTCAATCGGAAAACCGTTTTTTCCGAGCATGTCTGAGAAATAGTACATTACTGCACAGACCAGGAAGTAGGCCGTTGCGGGACGAGTAGAGTTAGCGTGGCCGAGACGCAGTCGAGGCCTCGCTATATACGAGTCCAGCAACCGCCCTTCCTGGTCGAGGCTTGTATAGTGCTTTTCTCTTACAATGCGAGGAAATTAAACAAAATTTCAGTATTGATATAATTTGTATTCAAATGTATTAACAAAATCAAGTCAAATACGATGTGATAATATGACGAAGGCAAATGGCAGTAAGTACTTAACCGACTATGCTTCTTCTTTACACTCTGGTGGTGTGCCGATAAACACATCTTCGTCACTGGAACTCATTTTACTTTTGTATTTTCGCGAAACAAAAATAATACGTACTGTAGTACTTAAACTTCCCTAAGAAAAAAGTATTCCCGATTCCCGCCTTATTTTTTTTAATTCTAAACGCAGAATGTTATAAAAAAAGTAATACTATTTGACACTTTGGTAAATACGCTGTAAACGCGATAAACGGCGTTTACCTTTTTAGTCTATGACATTTAAAAAGTAAATTAACATGGAAGAATTTTGAATTGTCCGAGTGTTTGGCTGTTTGGAGTTAGTTATCATAGTCCAAATATGGTTCTAAAAAGTAAAAAACCGGGTACGTTATGAAATTTGTATACATTTTCGCGGCCGCTGCCGCTGGTAAATAATAACTTTTTTTTTTTTATTTTGCCTGGGCCTGGAACTCGGAACTTCGCGGGCTGATTTTACAACAGTAAGGTTAACATTTCCGAGCATGTGGGAGAAAAGGTACATTATTTAATCTAATCAATATAAACCAAGTAATTGTAACATATTGGATTTAAAAAAAACTTTTCTTAGTAACTACTTTATTTCAAATATATCCCAATCGCTCAAACGTTCACTGAAAGAGATCCGTTAAAGTGATAAGTTCTCCTTTGTGCATATCTTTTATTTTTCCGTCTAGTTTGTTGTTTTTTAGTTTTTAATACAGTTGCTTTTTTCCTAGCTGCATATCGTGCGGAATAATCTAAGGAATTGACATACAGGGTGTCCCAAAAATAGCACGTCACAGTGACACTGGAGATTCCTCAGCCTTAGACGAACCAAACCAGCCTAACATGACCTCAGTAAAAGTTGCACCGTTTTCGAGTTATACCAATTTAAAGATTTTTCAAATTTTTCACCTCTTTTGACATTGTAAGTGCTCGCATTTACTGGGATAGCTTTAGAATTTAGTTTTTTTTATTTGTGCGCGTTTATGAATAGTTGATTAAGATGATAGAAGCATTATTATGTCAATAACTAATGTACAAGTTGGAAAAATACTGTAATGAACTTGACTTAAATTATCATCCACATAGTAATTTAAACTTTGAACACCTGCCATAACTTTTTTTTTACTACAAATGTAATGAGCAAATAACTTTAAAAACATGCGTGTTTTATGCCAATTTTAAAATGGTATGACACATGATATCTTAATGCATAAAAGTAGGAATTCGTATGACATTTGCCAATATGGATCCTCGGAAATCAATGCTAATCATCTAAAAAATTATCTTGTACTCCACGATATCTCATTTGTTTGTGCTCCTTTGAAGAATATGATTGATTTTTGGTTGACCTTGGTTCAAAGATAATAAAAAACGGGTTTAATTTTCATTAGTTTTTACAGTAAATGTTCGAATTGTTTCCCTCCGACTTTAAGGCACAAATGTCATCTTCGAATAAAATTTCGGTTTAATTTTCTTAAACTGGTTTCCGATATGTCTCGGGCTGCATTGAAGACACGTCGCCGTAGTTCCTCTTCGTTACTTATTGGTTTTAAATAAATATTGTCTTTCAAACATCACCAAAAAAAAACATTCTACAAAGCGAAATCAACTTCCGTTAAGAGTGCCGAGTAGTCGTTTCAGTTCCACAAACAAAATCAGAGTCCAGAGGAATGCCAAGTCGATTTAATTCAGGAACACCACAGGAAAACGGAAGCAGTGAACATGGGTGATAAGTAATGACATAATTCAAATCAATAAAAATAAAACGTACCTAACTAAAAAGTCGGCTATTAAAACGAGGTTTAATATTAATCAACGAGTATAGCACGAAACGCAAGGTAACGAACTATGAGTAGTTTGGGATACGGGGCTACAACAGAACTGCAATAAAGTAATAACTATCCTACAATTATTTACATGATAAACTTGCAAAGCGGCTAATCGCGTTTCATTTGTTAGTTTGGTTTCCGGGATCCTTATTGGCAAATGTGATACGAATTCCTACTTTTTTGCATTAAGATATCATGTGTCACTGCGATTTTGTTTGTGGAACTGAAACGACTACTCGGCACTCTTAACGGAAGTTGATTTCGCTCTGTAAAATGTTTTTTTTGGTGATGTTTGAAAGACAATATTTATTCAAAACCAATAAGTAACGAAGAGGAACTACGGCGACGTGTCTTCAATGCAGCCCGAGACATATCGGAAACCAGTTTACGAAAATTAAACCGAAATTTTATTCGAATATGCCATTTGTGCCTTAAAGTCGGAGGGAAACAATTCGAACATTTACTGTAAAAACTAATGAAAATTAAACCCGTTTTTTATTATCTTTGAACCAAGGTCAACCAAAAATCAATCATATTTTTCAAAGGAGCACAAACAAATGAGATATCGTAGAGTACAAGATAATTTTTTAGATGATTAGCATTGATCCAATCCGAGGATCCATATTGGCAAATGTCATACGAATTCCTACTTTTATGCATTAAGATATCATGTGTCATACCATTTTAGAATTGGCATAAAACACGCATGTTTTTAAAGTTATTTGCTCATTTCATTTGTAGTAAAAAAAAAGTTATGGCAGGTGTTCAAAGTTTAAATTACTATGTGGATGATAATTTAAGTCAAGTTCATTACAGTATTTTTCCAACTTGTACATTAGTTATTGACATAATAATGCTTTTATCATCTTAATCAACTATTCATAAACGCGAACAAATAAAAAAAACTAAATTCTAAAGCTATCCCAGTAAATGCGAGCACTTACAATGTCAAAAGAGGTGAAAAATTGGAAAAATCTTTAAATTGGTATAACTCGAAAACGGTGCAACTTTTACTGAGGTCATGTTAGGCTGGTTTGGTTTGTCTGAGGCTGGGGAATCTCCAGTGTCACTGTGACGTGCTATTTTTGGGACACCCTGTATAAGCGCCCGGCGCGTCCTTCGGCAATATACATTACCTTTGATGTTGGTGGTAGCTACCGTTCAGTGAATGCAAGTTGTCAAGGCCCATTCGTATGCCGCACCCCTAGAGTGTATATGTTTTTGTAAGCAATACCTACTTATTACAGAAGTCACCGACATAGCCCTAAGAATTGCATGACTTAAATGACATTGGGCTGTCTATGCTGATGGGGTCGAAGGCTTATCGAGCTGCGTCTTCCGCGCTCCGGAAGACGCAGCGTGGGTAGGCCTCCAACAAGGTGTGCCGATGACGAGGCGAGGGTTGCGGGAACCCGATGGAGGCAAGCGAGGACCGGTCCTCCTGGAGGCCTATGCCCAGCATTGAATGTCTTTCGGATGATGATTATGATGATGATTTATTACTTGCATGGGAATTACATTTAATATGTTTTCTAATATGCGTGTTAGGTACTGTTTATAGAATTCTTATAGGTTTTTCCATAATCTACAAGCAATGAACTACATGTTGTAGTTTTTTCAAAATTTCAAGCTCAGTAGTTTCGGAGATCAGGGTGGGGGTAATAGTCAATTCTCGTCTTCTTTCATGAATAAAATCAAAACTATTTATTTTACAATAATAACAATATTATTTTTGAGATCCTCATAACGTGCCCTTTCATTTTATATATGACACAGTAAGGCTTGCCTTTTTTTTTCCTTAAATGTCCCTTGAATCATTTATTAAAATTAAAATAAAATTACTTTGCACATCTGTGTTTGGGTCATAGGATAACACCATCCTACCACATTTCACCTGGTTTGGTCCAGTAGATTCGGTGCAAATTGGCTGTGATAGACAAACAGACAGGCGCAGGAGTCATCCTGTAAGGGTTACGTTTTTCATTTTTTAGAACGTAACCCAAAAAACTCCCTCTCATTACTTTCATTGAAATATTTTATAGTCTATGTCACTCCCACAACGAGGAATCTAACGATACATCATATAACATCCATTTAGTCGTTTAGGTTGCAGAGTGTGCCGAAGAAATAGACATACATCATACACTTCTGGCGCTGTCGTGTAAAAAAAACATAAATAGTTTCTCATTATTAATGACGAGACCTGCTTTTTGTTGATACGAGCTGTATTCCTGGAAAACGATATTTTCTCGCTACTAACAATCCGATATCTGATATCTATTATAAAATATATTGATATACATCGATAAATATAAATGCATAATATTTTTATTATAAATATAAAATTTCGGATAAATGTCATGCATAATTGAAATGAAACACGAATTTAAATTTGTAACTAGGTACTACTACCCATTTAATATGAATCTTATTCAGTGTTGATAAGGTTTGAAATTCAAAGTAAAGCTATAGAATTCAAACGAAAGTAAGTGATTCCCCGAAACTTTAGTTCAGTACCATAAGGTGAAACATTTTACTCTAGTTTTGCATATGTACCTATCTGATGGAAAAAAAATGTTTTTAAAAATAAATGTCCATTGATATCAGGCTGCCTCTGACATTTGGGCTTTAAATGCATGGATCGTTTCTACTCCTAAAACTGAACTTCTTTTGTTCTGTAAGTTGTTAAAAATATGTCCAACTTAAATCTAAAAAAAATCATACAACTTGAATGTAATTTTCCATGTACGCCATCGAATTCTCCATTTCCCTTTAGCAATCGTACCAAGGAAATGTCGCCCACATACCATGAGATAGTGATTATATGGCGATATTTTAATACACTGATTTTACGTTTAGGGCCGAGTTCACCAACCAATTTAACAGAAGGTTAAGTCTTAATCAGCTGTTAGTCAATACACTTGACAACCGTTAAACCGCTAACCATCCGTTTAATTGTTGGTGAACACGGCACTTAGAGTTTAACATCAATTAGTTATCTAAACATAATAACCAACTAAATGTCGAAATCATAGGACACACCTACGAATGTCTTCATAATGGCTTGGTTAACTGTTACTGTTCCCCCATAGAGTTAGTAGAAACCTATAAGTATTTAGGGCTCATTATAGACCATAAGTTTAACTGGAAACCACACGTTGACAGTGTGTGCAACAAGCTCAGAGCCATACTATGTAAACTAAACCACCTAAAACACATAGTAAATAAATCGACTTTGCGCACTTTGTACCACGCTTTAGCTGATTCGGTGCTGAGCTATGGACTTGTTGCATACGGTGGCACCTTCCAAACATATTTGGATAGAATCTTCAGTCTCCAATTAAGAGTTATTAAATTGTTAGTAGGTAAAAAAAGCAGTATTTAAGTATCTGTTAGCAATAGACCAGTATAAGAGCCAAAAATTTAAAATATGTAAATCATATCAACCTAGCTTTAGAGTGACGACGCGCAAAAAATATGTAGAACCGATGTCAAACAACTATTATGGACAGAGAACTAGGAAGTTCCTTATACCGCGCATCTACAACCAACTTCTCCTTAAGAGTGATTGCACAAGTAAGAATATGTTTAAATATAAGGTTAAAATGTGTTTAATAGATGCCTTCCTCGGAGGAGGCAGGCGAATGTAAGAAAATTAATTGCTTGCATCTGTCTGCCTAGTCTGAGAAAGGAACCTAGGCATGGATTTTAGGTTAACATTTTTGTTTTTTTAAGCTAATTTAAGTAGGTACACAGTAAATATACAGAGTGTTTTTAAAATTCGCCAACAAACTGTTACCGCAGTTTGGCGAAGAGTATTTTTGTAAAAAAGTGTACTTTATCAGGAAAATAAATGAAAAAAAAAAAAAAAGTTATTTTTTAATGTTGCAGAATAAAAGTAGCTCAGATTAGCGAGTAGAATCGATCATTACATTTAAAACCCCAAGGACAGAGGCACCCTGTACCTATATCAACGTATAACGTCCTTGACCTTGTATCAAAATTATCTAATGTTATTAAGTATTTCAAATATTACACACCCAGAGACATGAACGGCTGAACTTGTTTTTGGGACGCTGTAGCTACATACAAGTCACGTAAAAGGGAATATAATTATTAAATCAAATAAAGACAGTTAGAAAACGAAACATTTATTATTAATGTAAATACTTAATAATGATACATACTAATACAGATATTCTTAGACTTAATCCACACATTAGCTATAAATTCAGCAATTATAAGGTAATAATGATACACACTGACCTGTACTTTCTCTAGCAGGATAACTGCCTCCAAAATACTTAGCACCGTTCACTTTTATCAAAATCCCACCAACGAATGCCCGTCTTGGTTAGCTCCTCAGTCCTCACCGGAAACATGCCCTTTTGTAGAAGCCCGCTGATTGGTTACGGGATCAGCCATCACGTAACCGATCATTTGACTTACTTTTTATATATTAAAATAATAACTAGGTACGAAACTCACGGAAAAATAAGAAAGTAATTAATTAAGACAAATGAATAATAATTATCCTTACAGCTCGGCCATCCTGCTAGAGCAAGTCCCTTTGCTCATTATTTTTATATCGGAGTCACAGTTAAACAAATGCAACCTTAATTAACATGACCAATTTCATGTATTTAACAAAATAAAATAACAAACTGAAAAAAAAAAAATAACAGTAAAATTGAATTAACAGATAAAGCATACGTATAATCAACTAACAAATAACAACTTAGGGAGTTGTTTCACAGTATGTAATACAACTTACAATGTTACATCCTATGATAATTATTACAAAGAACCAATCTATCACAGTTAATCATAATTCCATTGCGATCAGTTATTGAACCTATAAGTATACATATAGTAAACGTGACAATTATGCATCACCTTTTTGGACCATGTTTACTTCATCACTACTGGAGTCGGAACTACTACCATAATTTTTGTCAAAACTTAGCCACGGTTTTAATTTGTCTATTGCGACAATGTTCTCGTAGCGACGATTTCCCGTTTTGCGCGTTAAAGGTGTATCCTCTACTACGAAACGGTCATTGGGTAGACATTTAATTATTCTATAGGGACCTTGAAATTTAACAGCCAATTTTTTTGACTTTCCGTCACTTGGTACCTCTCGATTAACACTAACTAAATCCCCAGCGGAAAACGTTACACCAGTAATACGTTTAGCATCGTATTTCTCCTTGTCTCTAGTCTGTTGGACCTCTATACGTTTACCTACTTCACGTCTAACCTCATCTAGATCTTCAGAAGCGACAACATCTAACGTCTCATTAATAACTTCGCTTAAAACATTCTCAGTACTACATTTTAATCGAACTCCAAACAAAAGCTCTGACGGGCTTTTGCCCGTAGTTTTATGAGTAGTTGAATTCAGACCAAGCTGTATGTCTGGGATATACTCATCCCAGCATGTATCATTCTTGTTGTGACATTTTGTAGCCAACGCTTCAAGGATCGTTCTATTGAACCGTTCCACCTGACCATTAGCTCGTGGAGTCGCAACAGCGTTCAATATATGTTTAATACCAGTGGTTTTTGTGAACGATTTAAAGCTAGCGCTTGTAAAGGAAGTACCCTGATCTGTTATTAACCGCGTAGGCGTTCCAAAGTAGCTGATGTGGTCGCGTAGGACTCTTAATGTTGTCGAAGTCTTTGTATTTCGAACAGGTCTGATATTTATAAATTTTGTGAAACTATCAATAATTACCAAAAGATAGACATTACCTTTTCTGCTGCGCACAAACGGACCCAGGTGGTCAGCATGGATTGTATGAAACGGTATCTCAATCTTTTTAATCGGATGTAATTCTCCTTGCTGCTTCCCTGTGGTCCCTTTGTGGTGGGCACACTCAAGACATGATCGAACGTACTTTTTAATAAACCGTCTCATTTTGGGGAACCAATAAGATTGTTTAATTCGAGTGAGAGTCTTATCAAAGCCAAAGTGACCGATGTCGTCATGGTTCATTTTAACTACCTGCCATCTTACTCCTTTGGCACAACCCAACGCATATTACCTTCACCATCTAAAATTCTGTATACATTGCCATTTTTTATTTTGTAATTTTTGACGACATCAATCACGTTCTCGGACTCAGGATCAGTCAGGATTGTTTTAATGCGACTAATCTCGTCATCGCTAGACTGGACAGTCGATATCCACCCTTCAGATTCTATTGTAAGTACGTCTAAAATATGATCTTCTGCAAACGCTTCATCTACGGGGTTCCGACTTAGTGCATCGGCGTGCACCATGCCGGTACCCGGACGATATTCAATTTCGCAATCGTATTCTTGGATCTGGACCCACCAACGTGCTATGCGTGGAACCAGATCTCGTTTCGTAAGGGTCGTTTTCAGAGCATTACAGTCTGTAAATATTTTAAACGGGGCACCTAGCAAATATACGCGGAACCTGTTAAGAGAAGCAACTACGGCCAGGGTCTCTAACTCAAACGAGTGTAGTCGTTGCTCGTCGGGTGTTGTTATTCGACTGAAATAGGACACCGGTTTGAAAGCACCATCATCACTTTTTTGAAGCAGAATGCCCGCTACGCCGAATTTACAGGCGTCTGTATGCAACTGCGTTTCGCGCTTCGGATCATAAAGGTCAAGAATAGGCCTAGAGATAAGTTTTTCTTTTAATGAAATGAATGCATCATCCTGCTCCTTTAACCATTTCCAATCACAATTTTTCTTTAGAAGATCTGTCAATGGCTTACATATAACAGCAAAGCCACGTACAAATCGCCTGAAGAAACCTGCTAGACCAATGAATTGTCTAAGTTCGTGGTGATTTGTAGGAGTTGGGAACTTAGCTACAGCGTCAATTTTCCTACTGCCTGGCTTAATGCCATGCGCACTGACTTCGAAGCCCAGAAAATCAATTTCCTCAAAAAAGAAGTTACACTTTGCGAGCTTTAAAGTAAGACCCCCCTCTTTTAATAAAACCAAGACCTCCTCAAGCCTAGCAATACCTTCTTCGAATATATGAGCTGGAATTAGGATATCATCCATGTAAATTAGTGCAAACTTAATCTTAGCTTCTGAAAGTATTTTGTTTATAGTCCTTTGAAATACGGATGGGGCATTCACTAGACCGAACGGCATTCGCGTATATTCATATTGGCCGTCGGGTGTAATGAATGCAGTTTTGTCTTGAGATGATGAAGATATAGGGATTTGATAATACCCTGACGCTAAATCTAGGGTTATAAATAGTTTATTTCCAGCTAATTGATCCAACTGATCTTCGACGCGGGGGAGAGGGTAGTGGTCCTTCTTGGTCCGCCTATTGAGAGCACGAAAATCCACACACAACCTTTTCTCCCCGGTCTTTTTTTTCACAAGAACAATTGGGCTGGCGTAAGGAGATGAGGATTCCCGCACAATACCTGCATCCATCATTTCCGCAACCATATCACGTACAAGGGTCCTTTCCGATAACGACATACGATACGGCCTATATACCACAGGTTCGGAGTTTTCCAGCTCTATAACCATCTCGCCCGCTGTGGTTAGTCCTAAATCGTGTAAACCCGAGGAAAAACAGTCCTTATATTTAGATAGCAGAGTTTGTAGTAATAATTTCTGTTCTGGAGTGATATTCGTTCCGCAATTTATCGTACTATCAAGATGTGTTTCGTCAAATGAAACAGCTGAAATTTCGTATTCATTCGATATGGGCACAGCTCGAGTTAATAAAACATCTTTCAGAAAAAACAGATCTTGATCACACATGTTAAAAGCTATGACGCGTCCGACGCCATCTTTAAACGTGTACTCCCCTGGTAATAAGTAATACTCATTATTAATAGTCCCTCGGACGGATCCATTGACATAAGCGCTGCCATTAAATTTATCGCATGAACCTACTAAAATAGACCTTATTTCACTCCGAGGTACAGTTACATCATTACATACGCGTAAAAATAGTTTTTTTTTCTCGGAATTTTCGAATATTATTTCATTAGGTGTTTTTGTAATTATTATATTCGGTAATTCAGTAAATGTGTGCCCTAGAAGCACGGGATATTTTAGGACATGATCTTCAAAGACGAGAATTTCAATATCTTCGCTAATACCTTGAACGTTCACGTTACCTATAAATCTACCTATTGGTTTAACGAGATGCCCACCAATACCCCTCATTACAGGAAGATTCTCCATATCAAGTACTGATATAAGTTTTCGAGCCTCACTTTCTGTGATGAGGGTGCATTGACTACCTAGATCAACGTGACACAAAAGTTTATTGTCATTTACCAGAATTTCAAATACGTATTTAGAATTTGACTCATTATTAAAATTAAGTTCAGAAACCTGTTTTTCATCTTTTGAGGTTCGATTTTGACCTTTATCAACAAAGTTATCACTCTTGTTAAATCGACAAAATGTGGCAAGATGGCCTAATTTACCACAAACTGGACAATTTACTGCTGGTTTCAGACAATTAAAACTTTTATGTCCGTCTTCATTACAATTATGACACACGATTTTTTTTATTAGTTCAGGTTTTCTAGTCATTGATGAGTTGGGCGGTACTCTTCTATCTTGCCTTAGCCTATCCGTCCTCTCACCTACGTCCTTGCCTATTCCTACTTTGATGGTTTTAAGATATTTAAGTACCGCCTCGGGATCACGAAAACTGGCTGCTTGAGCGCCCACACGTACAGCGCGATCTTCAATACCATTAAGTAAACAATCCACAGCATTTCGACCTTTAATTGCGCACCTGTTTATTAAGTTCATTTTGGCATAGTAGTAATGCTCTAATGACTCGCCATATCGAGCTTTTTTAGCCAACATGGTCAGTAAAAGTTCTGCATAGTCGTCACGACAGGGAAATGATTCTAAAAGTTTAGTTTTCCATTCGTTCCAGGAGAAGAGGACAGTGCTAAGACCTTGGTACCATGTTTTAGCGACGCCAATAAGTTTAGGCAGTGCAAAATGTATAATCTCATTCTCTTTCCACCCATAGATCTCAGCACATTCCTCAACTTTGGTAAGCCATGTTAAAATACCTAGTCTGTTCTTTTGACATAGGGTCAAATTCAGGGATGACATTATTCAATGACAATCGTGAGGATGACGGACATTTCATTTCTCTAATGATATCTAAAAATTTACTTATCATACTATCGTTACATTCTGTGGTGCTCTTAACCCTCCTATTATATACCCTACTGTTACGTCTCGCACCAGTCCTATATCTAGTCGCTTCGACGTTAGGGGACCGGGAATACAATTTTCTACGTTTTGATACAGCTGAGTGATCTTCATCTGAACTACGAGAGTCATTTCTACGCTTCCTACTCCCCTCTCGTCGATGCTGCCTTCTATAAGTTGCGTTCTCAAAATCTCGCAAATATCTACTACCATCACTAGACGAGCTCTGAGCTTCACGCCGTCGGTTCTGCCGATGCAGCTTATGAAGTAACTGCTGCTCTATGACAGGCGACCTACTGCGATTGCGTGATGCTCGTTGCGAAGGTTCAGCCCTGCGATTATCTCTAACAGACAAACTCCGCGACCGGGGTCGACTATCTCGACTCTTACGGGTCCTTGAACGTGAAAACCTCTCAACAGATGACACGCGGTCATAATCATCATGCAAAAAGTGTTTGCGGCTTCTCCTACCTTTCAGGTTCTTCTCCGCTCCCCCACTTTGCATGCTGACCTTGTTTCTAGGTGAACGCTCACGAATCTCACATTCGTCATCGGTTCGCGAATCACGAGTACGAGTAGATCTGCGACCCACTAACTGGTTGGCAGGGCTCTTCTCGCCTTCAACGTTTGCCATAGCTGAAACTTACATTAAATGGTTAATAATGCGTTTAAATTTACATAGAAATGTTAACGTAGTCTTATCATGGAATACATAACATGGCATGGTGCGACACGATATGATAAAACGCAAGTGGTACAACACGACGCTGTATGGTACAACAAAACGGGTCGCGACGGAACGTGGTATGGCACGACGTAATACGGCTCAATGTTTCACTTTATTCTACTGTATTGCGCTTATTTTTGCTTTATTCACAATGTTACATACCTATAGTTAACAAAACAAATAAATTTAAAATAAAAAAAAACCCGTTAGAAAAGTCGTGCATTGCATTCCACTAAGTTTATTGTACTTACCAGAATTATTATAGCGTACTAATTAGTTTATCCAACTGTACACTAAGTTTAAGCGAAAACATATCACTTCGGTAAATGTATGCTTGTTCTGTGCAGTATTAAAGTATGATTATATTTCCTCCTATACAGCAACGTCACACCTAATGCGGACTAGACATTAAAGAAAACTGAATTTAAATTCATAATTTGAACAATACTATTCGTTTAATTCGTTAAACAGAAAAAAATATACATAAGAAGGTAACACGAGTAAATAATGTTAACAGGCCGGTTACTTGTAGGCGGGATAAACGAGTGATTCGTACGGAATACTCGCTCATCCCACTTCTGAGTTAAAAGGGAATATAATTATTAAATCAAATAAAGACAGTTAGAAAACGAAACATTTATTATTAATGTAAATACTTAATAATGATACATACTAATACAGATATTCTTAGACTTAATCCACACATTAGCTATAAATTCAGCAATTATAAGGTAATAATGATACACACTGACCTGTACTTTCTCTAGCAGGATAACTGCCTCCAAAATACTTAGCACCGTTCACTTTTATCAAAATCCCACCAACGAATGCCCGTCTTGGTTAGCTCCTCAGTCCTCACCGGAAACATGCCCTTTTGTAGAAGCCCGCTGATTGGTTACGGGATCAGCCATCACGTAACCGATCATTTGACTTACTTTTTATATATTAAAATAATAACTAGGTACGAAACTCACGGAAAAATAAGAAAGTAATTAATTAAGACAAATGAATAATAATTATCCTTACACACGTTTGATAAACTTTCTACCGAGTTAATTTCGTATTTTAATTCATACTTACAGATAAACAGGGCACGAGAGTGATGACTTACAGCTAAACAAATGAAAACAGAGAATCCCGACAAAATACTTACTTTGAACAACATTGCGCGGGGCGGCCATGTTGAAATATTCCTATCGAGCACGTGTATTCTCTAGTACGAAGATGTGGGTAGTCTGCAATTTTCCGCGCGGCTGCCTCGACTTCAGGCCGGGCCTGACATCAAGGAAGATTTATTTCATGTTTCGTGTATGATGTTAAAACATCCTGCGGCTAATATGCTTTATTATGAGGAATGGAACGAGCCTGGCTGCAGGTCTCCGCTGCTGCCGCGACATCCGCATCCGTGTGCATCTAAAAATTGATCGCTCATTTAGAACTTAATATACCATACTAGTATTTATTGATTTGTAACACACACACACCATTGTGGCTACAGAATTAACAGTATTTTAAGGGTCTGATATTTATGATTATGAATCACGATGGCTTGAATGAATAATTAATTAATATTAGGGGACCACACCAATTGACCTACCTAGTCCGAAACTAAACTGAAATTCGTTTGTAATTAATCTTCGAAACTTGAGATCCATATGTAATTACGCCTTCGCCTGTGCTACTTTTATTTCTGTAATTTTAATATTTGTGTTATGTATTTTTTTTAGTACAATAAACATACAAATACACTTTGCAAATACGAATACATCACAATTCAGACCGTTCGGTGTGCATTTCCTACGTTTTCAAATTGTCATCGGAACGCAGTGCCCCACTAATGAGCCCGCAGCCCCGACGTAATGAAACCTCAACGGCCCGGATATATCGGGTAAATGAAAGTTTCTCGAGCTGCATAAATCATAATTTGCGATGCACTGCGCCAAGATGCAGCGGTCTAACTTATTCGCTTTGTACCGCCAATTTAATATGCGCACAGTAAATAACTTAGGCTGGTTACGGGTGGCAGAATAACCATTAGAAAAGCGGACTAAATAATTCGTTTACGCACTGTAGCCCTTTAAATAATCGAATGAGATTAAATACAGAATTTTCACAAATATACCTACCTACCAGATCAGCCTAGCCTAATCAAATGAAAATAGGTACGACGACGAGGAAGAAGACGGACGGACGGACGGACAGCAGAGCGCCATTAAATGTCAGTTTTGAACGAAACTATCGCTATTGATAATTCCTGTTCATCCCTCAATTTTTATCCTTAGTTTTCTAAAAGAGAATAAAACCTTTTTACCTTTGCTCTTTTATGTACCTAGGTAGGTACACGTACCCCAACACTGTAAAAACGATATCGTAGTTAATCTGTTATGGTGCCTTATGGTATTGTTATGACGTCAGCCGCCATTACTGTCAAGTAAACAAGAGCTATCAAAACGGTGACAATACGATAACAGCTCAAACACGATATGGTTTTTACCGTGTTGAATAGAGGCCCAGGGATGTTTTACAATAGCCTATAGGTACCCATTGGCATAAGTAAAAACCACGCAGAAAGATACAGTAGGTATACAGTATTTTGAATTCATCATGATAGGCAAAGCCGTGGCGGCAGACATAAAAAAAGTTAATCATCGTTGAAAACTCCTCAAGAATGGACTGGCGAGCGCTGTTTAACTGTTAATGGCCGAGCCACACCCGAGTCGTGCACGAGCATTTCACGTGCGTGTGCGCGTTCCACTGCGTTGTATAGTATGAATCCTCATACAATATGTCACACCGCTTGCGTGACACGTACATGCGTATGTCATTTCCGTCTCCACATGCACGAACAAAACGTGCCCTATTTTATTATTCAGCGACTCCCTGATAAATACTCCATCAAAATTATGCACTCAAGTAGTGTTTTTTTCTGAGATTCTGCGATGACAACCACTTAGCGAGCGTAATAAAACCATAATTTAATATATGATTTTTATTTCTCTTTATATCCTTTTTTTTCACCTGACAGCCTTGGACTAACACTATTCTTATTTTGTAACCTCGCTGTATTTGGGCGCCCAACGTGGGGCCGGTGCAAAGGGAGGCGCGACACCTCTGTTGGTGCGGAATGAAACTTACTCTTAAGGTCACGCGCTATACCTACACATCAGATAGATTCTTATAATTACGTGTTATCACGGAACACTTGCTACACCTCGTGTCCTACACCCGGTAACTTCTCGTTTCTTAAGAGGCTTTACCATTTGACAGTTGCATAAATATCCCAGACTCATTAGTTTGGTCTTGATAAGCAGATAACGACTTTGCAATAGAAGTACAGTTAACAACAAAAGCTTGTCCCAAAAATAAAAGTAAATTATAGAAATATATTACAAAGGCACTCTGATTATAAAGCTTGCTTTTCATTAGACTTGTTTATTTATATGTTTAAAGACTGAAGGACATCGCACGGATTAGGTACCTACGTGTAAAATTAGGTTCCCGTTATTCCCTCCATATCTTCCCGTTAGATTTTTAATTTCACAGCTCACCTATTTTCAGAATAAATAAAAGTTTTTTTTATGATATACAAAAGGCAAACGAGCACACAGGCCAACTGACGGTACGTGGGATCTGTGACCCATACACATTTGCATTTTCAATACTAATCTTATGACTGCAATCCCAAGACCGCAAACACGTAGCCAACCCTGATGACTAAAATGGAATGCTTGCTTGCTCAATGGCCTGCCAGTAGTAAGCGTACGGAATAAACAGATTGCACCCATCCGTGATTGCGACAAAACTTGCCTAATAACGAAATTCAGATCTTTACTCCACTCAACAATAGAAAGACGAGACAATGGGGCAGACATGGGGGTAGTCGGTTGATACTTCACGCTCGGCTGTGGCGCCAAGGGATAATTTGTCTTTAACCGTCGATGATACGGTTGACAACGGCAGGATATGCTGCGGGTATTAGACGAGCAGACAAGGGCCCTCTGCCGGGCAGCGCTCTATTCAGTTGCTCGCTCGCCTCTCGACCCAATAGGTATCGGAACGGCCACTAACTAGCACACATTCACTTACTGGGTTTGATGTCCTTACAAGAATTTGATAAACAGTTACCCAAAAATACCGGTGCGATTTGTTACATCCAAATATCATTCATTATACCTAGTCGATTACTAAGTTCTGTTACTGAGATTAATTACAATAAAAAAAAAATTAAAGCAGTTTTGCATAAACCTGTATATTAATCAAAATGTTGACTTACTTATATAGAATAATAATAAAAATAATGTATTCTAAACTATTGCAATTATTTGATGTTCGTACATCAAATAATTGCAATAGCTTGAAGTATTCCCATTTCGGACGATAAAATCATAGTTAAAATCACGCACGACGATGATACTGATAACGGCCCCAACTTTTGTAAGAGTTCCTGTAGAGAGTTCAAATTTGCGTGACATATTGAACAGACTTCTAGCTTTAAATTCTGATACGAATGTATTCAAAGCAACTAAAGATCCGCTTGGACACCGGTCAATCTTGATGACTCATTAAATCGACTTTAAGATTTCACATGATTTTGCAGAAATACGAAGACACCAAATCTCTTGCTACATAAGTTGGAATTAAGTCATGTTGAGAAATATAATTTTGGTCTCTAAACATATACAGAGATAGGATTTTTTTATAATATTATACAAAAAAAGTTCTTTGATAAACAAAGACTAACTTTTAAGCGATTTCTAAAAATTAAATTTACAGAAAAGTCATGCGTAGGTAATTTCATCGATGCCGGCTGTGAATGTTAAAAGATCGTATCGGGAATTGCGGAAACTAAGAAAAATTATTAATTGTTTTTCAAAATGTATATTAATTAAGCTTTTAATTTTTATACATATTGAAATTAAAAAATAAACATAAGTTAGTTTTATTTGCATCAACCTTAGTAACAGAACTTAGTAACCAACTAGGTAGGTACCTTTATCTTTCATTCGTATCAAGCTCTAATGATTTTATTTCCAATACGAGTGAAATATCAGTTTTATTTTAAAGATTACTGAACTTGTTTGTATTTACTTTATAAGCTAGCTGATTTCCGCAACTCGACGTCTAGAGCCCATTTTGCGTGTGGTTAGGTACTTTGCCAATGCATGTTTGACAATGGACCCGATTCTACTGTGGCCTCTAAACTTCCTAATTTTATTTAGGTGTCACTAAAACACTTTGCTATTCTATGAGCAGCTTTCATAATGACAGCACTAATTTGAATCTGACGCTTCTTATTTTAGGCGATCTTTTATAGGGTCAGGTGGGGTAAATATAAGACACGGGTAAAAATAAGACTAAGTTTTTAACACTCAAAAACTTACTCTACTTCATTCCTATTCCATTTAAAAAGAAGCATTAACACACAATGCTTCCTTTTACCTTCCACCTGACCCTACATTTGATATATTGACTTTCTGGAATAGCACTAATTAAATCTGCCGTCTAAACTATGTGTTAAAATTAGACAATTTAGTTTTAGGCAATTTAAGCGATGTGCACATAGAATCGGGTCCAATGGCCTCTCAATACTCGTTTTTGAAAACCAAAATGACGAAATTCAGTTTGCTTGAATACTTGAAAGGCCTGAGGCTAGTCGCTGGACGCTGTATTTTCCCGGCGACTTCACCGCCAAACGCTTTTTCTCGAGTGTAAACTCAGGCCTTACAAACTCGTTGTTCAAATTCTCCAAAACTCCATCATCAGACCAACAACATGGTACCTACCGTATTATTGCATTGTCACCGAAGGTATGCAAGCATACCAAAGTGTCCAACGGAACGTTAGGAAGTGGTTCTAATTTTACCAGGATTTGACTCGTACTAATAAGGAAAATTAATTAAAAACTTATAAAATTATAAGCTTACAGAAAATACGGTTTCGTTTTCGTATATAAAAGGAAAACCGTCAGATCCTCACGAAAAATTAAAACCCCTTTCATAAAGATGACGGTCTTAGAAGGTACGGACGGTAATATAATTACCGATATTTTTCAAAAAATTTGAAAAATCGTTAAGTGCTACACTTTCCTTAATAAACGATGAAAGGGCGGAAAAGACAAAAGCAATTATATTTTTCTTCGTTGTTTTAATGCATCGTAATGACAGATTCGGCTACAAAATATACTGATTCGCTACATTATAAGTCACACTTTAAAGGACCAACTAATTGTCAAATTCAAGTAATTTTATGCTCATAATGACACAATGTTCTATAGTATGAGTCTTAAATTATATAATATAGTTCGAAGCTAGATTTGTATGAGCTGAATAAAAACAATATTTATACAAACATGACCCATTAATTGTCCGCATATATCTATCAAATGCGTGTTTCTTAAATCTAGGTCAGGGATAATCACGATTTTAAATAAGCCAGAACATCATTTAGCTGTGTGGTTTAGCCCATTTCACATTGTAATCCTACAAGATTCATCGTACTTTTAACATTCGTAACACATATGCCATATTAAATTTTCCAACATTGTATGGTTCTTACCTCATAACTAAAACGAATACACCTAATCAGTTTTTATTTTAAATAGTTGTTGATATAATTGATTTATTTATTTACTTATTCAAATTCATTTACACGACATCACAGTATGACCAATACACCGAGAAACTTTAGGCTGAAGCGTAATTTCTGCTCCTCCATTCAGTTTCATAGTAGTAGTAGTAGTAGTATGATGAATGGAGGAGCAGAAATTACGCGACTCACAACTCAAAAAATGCGCTCGTCTGGCTTCAGCCTTAGGAATATAATAACGTTACAAGTGGTTGACTCCTACATGGACTATGACATGGCGACCCCCATGGCCCATTTCTCGAAAATCACAAGAATAAGATTATTCCTCTCAACACATTTTTCTACAAGTGTACTAGTGAAATTTACCGCATGGAATCATCTATTGAGTTTCTAGAAAAAGGCCGCTGGTGGACGGGCTTCACTGACCATTAGCCGTCGCCTTCCGATTGCGGCGCATCGCGTCACGTCAAAAATTATGTTTTATTTATCATTGAATCGGACTATTAAACCATAAAACCATATTGCCTTGGACGTGTTATGGTATTGTTTTTAACTCGGCTGCCATTACTGTAAATAAGAGCTAGCGTAACGTTGACAATACCATAAATAGCCAGTAGAATAGTGGCCATGGTCAATAAAGCCTTTAATAGCCTACGTTTGAGATATAAACCCATTCCAGTAAATATCCCTGACCTGATCCCCTACAAATATATTCAGTCTAGCTAGCAAGAAATTAAAAATACATAGTCTATATGAAGAATTATTTGAATAACTTACGATTAAAAAGTCATCAGTAGAAATTCTATACGAGTACAAGAAGATTATGCCTTAGCCTTAGTCCGAAGTAACATTGATATGGCAACATTTCGCAGTCACAAGTAGTGAGGTAACCTAAAAAAATCAGTCTGCCCAAAACTTTAGGGACTCCAGTAATCTCCATAGCCCTCGAATATAATATAAACTGTGATAACACGGGAAGTCACATATTAACCCAGTTCAGTCGCCATCAAATATACCGGAACATGGTAACATTTAGGCTGAAGCCAGACGACCGTATTTTTTGAGTTGTGAGTCGCGTAATTTCTGCTCCTCCATTCAGTTTCATAGTAGTAGTAGTAGTAGTATGATGAATGGAGGAGCAGAAATTACGCGACTCACAACTCAAAAAATACGCTCGTCTGGCTTCAGCCTTAAACTGACATGACATGAGACATAATTTACACAAAAATAACAGAATTTCAAGCTTCACTCAACGGCAACATACCCGCCATCTTACATTCATACGATTGCTAACAAGTATCTTAAATTAGAGGGTAAATCCAAAAATACTGAACAAATTTCGATTTAGCTTGTAGTGTTTTGTGCTTAACAAGTAACAACAATAAAAATCCAAAAATGCCAAAACATTTTGTAAACATTAGTGTATTATTAAAGGCGTTAGTGCCTGTGCAAATACTTTGAGCGCACTGTACCTATGCTTTACTATATTTGATGACGACTGTACTATCTGCTCAAAGATAATATTATGTCCCCTTTAAGTTTACCGAGTCCCATAGAGTTTTAAGACTCGTCCTAGAAGGTACACAAAATGGAATCGAAATTGTGGTAACTTAGCATAGCATATACATTAAGAAATAGCTTATAAATATGTTTTAGACTCGGAGAGTAATAAGTCTGACACATCAGACACATTAACTCAAAAAAAAAACTAACAACACAAAATCAACAACCCGCTGCAAAGCTGCACAGCGCTAAGTAATCGCCTTTACATACAAACTATTTAAACAACAACGTTTCTCACGTAAGCTTTCTGTCCACTATCTACAGGTCTAAAAGGGATCAGTAACCGTGAATGCAAGCCACATTTGCTTGATCTAACTGAGATTCTTACTTTTACTGAGTATTCAGCACTGACTAAGAGGGTACTTAAAACAATAACTTTATACCATCACAGCTTTATTCGTTTTAACCCCCAATGTAAAAAGAGGGGTGATATATTTCAAGCAGTATTCAATTGACACTACTGACATTTAGCGCAGTGCAGCTTTTGCAATCTTGTTTAAGTAAAACTATGTCAAAACCTAACATATATTCGTAAATTATCATTATTCAAGGTATTTTTTACTATTCAATTAATAACAATATCGATTCATTGCCTAGAAGGTAGCGGAATGCATTATAAGTAGCAACCTCTACCATTACACAACCAATAAAAAAATTATAAACATGCATCTCTTTTAACTGGCAACTTACTGAAGAAATAACTGTCAATTTCAAAGAGTTATTGCACACAAAATACTATTTAAAAAGCCTCGCAGGGGTTGGTTTTAAGTCAATTGCGTTTATTTCATTATATTTTTTTTGTAAATAACATGGCGAGTAATAGTTAAAAAACAGATTACAATCTGTAAGATTTCAACCAACCTTCGTCACGTTGGCGTTGGTAATAAAAGATAAACATTTTTTCGAAAGTAACGATACATTAATGCAAAATCTTCAACAGCAAAAACAACTCGGTCGAAAATTTTGAATTACTTAAGTCTAAATATAAATAAATACCCATGACACTTACTCGGTTACCCATAAAACGCTTACAAAATATGATGTCATTGTGGTAATAAAATAAATATGTCTAACATTTCGTTATCACTTCTAATATTGCCTGTAGAGTCAAACGACTTCGCTACTGTACTACACATCATGTACTTAACAACGACGAATATCCTATCTTACAACACGACGATGAACACTACAAATATTAAAGCAAAACAAATTCTGGGAATGTTATTAATTGTAAAAGTATGTAATAGCCAGACCTAGGAATATACGGGGCAAAATTAAATGACAGCTAGGGATTGCCTATATCGATAAACTCAATTATCGATGCTTTTCCTATATCGACGGTTAACCACCAATACCTCCTATCTCAATATGTTAAAACTTTACAGTAGACACAAAATACTTTATATTTTGGGCAAAAATCGCGCGTTGTCATTTAGCAGGTATTGCCAGGATAACAAAAACACTAGAAATATGCTTTATTTGAAATAGGAGATCTTTCTAATGTGTGCGATAGAGGGTATTTATCATGAATTGCGAAAAAAAGTTGTTTGACCAAAAATGTCAGTTAGGAGGTATTGGTGGTTAACCGTCGATATGCCAGTGATCGCTCCGAAATATTTTTTTATTGAAACTATGCCAATGAAACAAATTAGCAACATAATTCTGGTTATTCTTTATTTTAAAAGACTTTTTAACCTTTACTCATCATCATCATATTTTTTTTCTTACTGTGTATTTCAGAATGACTGTCCCATTTTGTTAAAATAAACAATCAGAATTTGTCAAGAGTAAAAAAATATGATTATGATTAGTGAAGGTTAAAATATCCTTTTAAAATAAAGAATAACCAGAATTATGATTCTATTTTGTTTCCTTTGCATAGTGTCAATAAAAAAATATTTTTACAAAAAAAACTTGGAGCGATCACTAGTATGTGGGAAAAGCATCGATAATTGAGTTTATCGACATAGGCAATCCCTAGACGTCATTTAATTTTGCCCCGTATATTCCTAGGTCTGGTAATAGCTATATACATTATACAGCTTGGGTATTGTACACATGAAGGTATAAGATTATAAAATTACTAACAAAAGCTTAGACGTACAGGGATTAAGTTTGATAGTTTGCAGCCAACTGAATTGTACAGCGCAGTCGGGGCTCAAGGTGCAAGCACAGTGATGAATGTAGTGATGCATGTTTGTTCGAGAGTAGTTCTGTTGTATTGTCATCAATGCATACAAGCGTAGTAAGTAATGCATTTCTCGAAGTGATTCAGCTCTTTTAGTTTCCTAACTAGTGTCGCCGCAAACGGGCTCACGAAACGACCAAAACGCCGTTACAGAGCAGCGGAGTTCGGACACTGGCAAGAACCATCACGTGTGCGGAAAGTCCATATGAAATGAATGGAAACTGCAACAAGCTCCGACCCTGCACCGACGCTTATTAAAGTATCTATTTCCCGAATAAAACGAACTCCTTGGAGGTACTATACTTACACGTATGTCACTTAATTGAACGGCGTCTTTATACAAGTCCAATATTCTGAGTGACACACACTTTTTATCTTATAAATAACCTTACTTAGCGTAAGAAAAGAGGTTTTTTAGAAACATGATAAACATCGGAAGTCTAGTCTTAAATACATACAATTGGAATGCTAAGATGTAGCATTTATTACAATAATCTAATTCTGCGATCGATATGGTATTGGAAAGACGATATTTAAATAGGAAAATACGTTGATATCAAAAGTGGTCCGCGATTATAACATCGCGGGAACAACACACGGGATTGCATTGAGATTTGCATTGCACAGATGTGACCCTTAAGCGTTGATTTTATCAAACATATTAACACAACAATAATCGTACTTATACAATACATATACAACAAAGCTAAAATCATAATATTCGAGTTCAACATTTCTTTTTTGCGTAAAGATCATAATTGCATTAAAGCGAAGATTATATACATTGCCCCAACGATTTGAGGTCTAGGGGCCACATTACATTGGCGATTAGCGTGCATATCTCCAGCGGCCCCGATCTCATGTTAGATAGATGTCGGAGGTGAGGTTATGGACCGGTTTAGGCGGTTCGCGGCGCGGCGTACAACTGGTCGCATCACAACTGTGATATGACCCTAACTATTCTTTGAGCCGTATTAATAAACTGATCTCAACTATAATGCTCGTCTCAAGACGTGTCAATAATGACAGCTTTGTATGGCTTGACGTTTACTTTGACGTATCTTGTGACGGGTATCTCAGCTAAGATGACTTTATTAATACGGCCCTTGGTCTTTTTTCACATTAGAATAATAACAGACCAACGCACATTTCCTTTAGTAATTTAGATAATATAAAAACATTTATCCAAATACTTGTTTTTATTCTAGTCTGAAAAAAAAAGTACTTATTGTATCATAACGAAAAGCTATTTTGTAGATAGTTTAATATAGTACGTGATTGTTTATTACATTGTTACATATTATAATTATTACACATAACTATTATCATTCTAATTTTATACACAACAAACACGGAATGAACAAAAGGAGCATTATTCGTTCGAGATTCATTATTCATCTAAACAGAGAAAGGGTTTTATTGCATCGTTCTCATTATATACCTAAATGTTTCGTTCGGTCAACGTCCGTACTGTTGTATAACTTCACACTCTTTGGCAAAGGACAAGGGTCAATGGAAAAAAAACTGAGACTTGCAAATAAAAAAAGGTTCGTTCATCAAACAAAACTCTTCGTTATAAGGAATTTAAATATCGAAAGACATAAAACCTCAAATAATCCGCGACGTCGTTTAAATAAATATAGAATTACGATTTTTCTACTTCAGCTTGTTTGTTTGCTTTTGTTTGGGACTGTTGGGAAAATCATAGTATCAGTTTAGTAAAGTACAGCAAGAACAGTCGGTGAATCACTTTCCACTTTGCAGAAACCAGACCTCGACCCGGTCGAGCACGCTTGGGACGAACTTGTAAGGTGCGTAAGAAATCAAAACTCCGTTCCAGCTGCGACCTTAAATATTGTTAATGGAAGAATTAGCATTGGGCAATTTGCATCAGACACCTAAATAAACATAACGCCCAGTATAAAGTACCCGTGGAGGCAACACAAAATATAAATATGATAAGTTAATAGTGTCAATAAGTTAGTTTTACCGTCATAAGTGAAGTACGGGTACAAACCATGTTTTTTTGACAAAGTTTACGAAGATTTTGCTATTTATTTTATTTTGCATATTAAGTTAACAAATAAATTATCTATTGATTAACGGAGACAACTCTATTAAAGTAATGGTAGTTTTTCGCATCGACCCGTATTCTTTGCCCACGTGTGTAGGGAAATCGATCGTCGCTTCGTGCGACAGCAAATCGACTGCACGAGTGCAGATTTCTGCCAAATCGAGACCTAGCTGCCGTTCATGCATGTTGAATGTCGACGTCAGCTACAACGGTGGTCTAAAACAGTGAATTCAGAGTTCTTCACTTGGATATTAAAGTCCATGCCGATTTAAATCTACGAGTGCGCCAGCACTCCGACATTACACGAGTATCAGGGTACATCTAAACAGAGACGTTTGATGCGCCGCGCCCTCAGCAGGGCGGCGCGCCGGGCGCGGGCGGCGCGCCGGGCTATAGCGGCGCGGCGGGCGGCAGCGCGTGCACGCGCGCCGACAGCAGGTTGTGCAGGATGAACACGGCCGGCTTGGGGCTGCCCTCCATGTCCAGCTCCTGCGCAGACCACGCGTCACAACCCTCCTTCGACTCATTATATACTATAGAGATTTCAATCCACAACGGCGCACTCCGCAAGTCAAATTGACGTCGGTTGCGTAAATGTATTTAAAATTAGGCAGCGCGCCTAGGTGGATTAAATATACCAAAAAAAAAAGATGGGCGGAAAGACTAGAGGGGCGGGAGACGGGGGACTAACCACGGTGTCGTCGTCGGCGAAGTGCAGCCACAGCGCGGCGCGGTCGTCGTCGGCGGAGGCGCGCAGCGCGTGCAGCGGTCGGCGGTAGAGCGCGCGCGCGCCGGCGCGGCCCAGCGAGCCGGCCGCCTCCCACACGCACACGCCGCTCGCGCCCAGCGCCAGGCGCGCGCACGCGCCGCGGAACCGGCAGCCTGCGACCGACCAGGCGAGTTAGTGCGACCTGACTGCTGACCCGACCGTTCACTCAAATTGTTCGAGTAAATATCGCTCGTATCGTATCAGAATATCCGAGAATCGGAACAACAAACAGACAGCTTTTATAGAATATGTTCTGTTGTCCTCTGGAGCAGCAGGATGAAGGAGTTAAAGTTGAATATAGTGGGACCGACTTGTACAAAGTCAAGTGCAGGTACACTACTAAATTAACTCCGTAGTTTCGGAAGCAATGCCTCAGTTACATCAACATTTGGGAATAATCCGATGTAAAAAATCCAACGATACCTTGTAATTCCAAATCCGTTCAGTCTACATTACAGGTCACGGAGATACAAGCGCGGCAAGAGCGTAAGTAAAAGAGCATAGTTACGGAAGGTGAACTCGGGCACGGCGCGCACGGCGTGGTGCGCGCCGTCGACGAGCGCCTGCGCGACGGCGGCCAGGTCGGTCGGCGTGTCGGCCCGCAGCGCGCGCACGGCCGTGCCCTGCGGCGTGCCGGCGCGCACGCCCAGCGCGGCCGCGCCGGCGCCGCGCCGCCACCAGGCCAGGCGCAGCGCCGCCAGGCTGAAGCTCTCGGCCGCCGCGCACCACGCCTCCGCCGACCACGGCGCCGCCTCGTACACCCTGCGACCGACGCACCCGGTCACCACACCGCCACCTGGACCGTCTAGCGGACTCCTCCTCGACTATTTTTAACCTTTTGAACGCCTCGCGTCAAGTGCAAAATGTGAATGTGTCGCTCACACGACACACATGTTTGCTATGCTATGCAAATTATAACTTCATGAATACGAAACACTTTAAAATCTTCAACTTGTTTCGGCTGCGGCCGACGATAGCGTCCATGGCGCGACGTTCGATGAGGATTTCGACTGTGGCGTTCAAAAGGTTATCTTTCATAAATTGATAATTATCTTTATTTAATCTGAATGAATATACTGAATAGAAAATACATGTCTAATAAACTTCTATCTTCCTCTACCGGTATAAAAAAAATCCGTGGATCACTAACTAACAGATAACGCCAAGCCTGAACCGCTCCTTATTTTTGCGAAGCCCTATCAATTCCGTAATTATACTTACATTTCCAAAAAAAAAAAAAGTAATTGTGAACCTCAATTCGCGATCCGTGATGGCGACGAAGGTCGGCTGCCAGCCTTCTGCTTCGTCGGAACTGTCTGAACCACCCGAAGCGCTAATCTGTAAATTAAAATTCACCATCAGTATAGTAGCAGAATTAAATGTTTCGTCGTGCTTGACACGTTTTAACTTAATTCATATTTAGTTACCAACTGACCAACTAAATACGTGTGAACTAGGCATAGGGCACTTGTCCCACTACCGACGATAAGCGGAAAAGAGTAGATCAAGCGATCTACTATTAATGTATGTCTCTTTGATTGACACTGAATCCTTATATTTTGATTCGACAAACTAGTAGAGAAAGTCTTCGCCAGCAGTGTGAACAGCCAGCGATCAACTATTAATATTATGTGTCTTTTTCATTGACACGAGATCGATGTTTGTTTCTTGAGCGGGAAAGTAATCGATAGCTAATCGCGTCCTCGTTGGCGATCCGACAAATGGCTAAAGAAGCGTTTGCAAGAGGTTGTAAAAGTGGTGTACACACGGGTACTCACATGGTCGGCGGCGGGGCGGCGCGCCAGCCAGCCGGTGTAGCGCAGGTCGCCGAGCAGCGCGCGCAGGCGGGGGCGCGCGCGGGCCAGCGCGGCGCGGGCGGCCCGGCGTGCGGCGGCGTGCACACACGGGTACTCACATGGTCGGCGGCGGGGCGGCGCGCCAGCCAGCCGGTGTAGCGCAGGTCGCCGAGCAGCGCGCGCAGGCGGGGGCGCGCGCGGGCCAGCGCGGCGCGGGCGGCCCGGCGTGCGGCGGCGTGCACACACGGGTACTCACATGGTCGGCGGCGGGGCGGCGCGCCAGCCAGCCGGTGTAGCGCAGGTCGCCGAGCAGCGCGCGCAGGCGGGGGCGCGCGCGGGCCAGCGCGGCGCGGGCGGCCCGGCGTGCGGCGGCGTGCACACACGGGTACTCACATGGTCGGCGGCGGGGCGGCGCGCCAGCCAGCCGGTGTAGCGCAGGTCGCCGAGCAGCGCGCGCAGGCGGGGGCGCGCGCGGGCCAGCGCGGCGCGGGCGGCCCGGCGTGCGGCGGCGTGCACACACGGGTACTCACATGGTCGGCGGCGGGGCGGCGCGCCAGCCAGCCGGTGTAGCGCAGGTCGCCGAGCAGCGCGCGCAGGCGGGGGCGCGCGCGGGCCAGCGCGGCGCGGGCGGCCCGGCGTGCGGCGGCGTGCACACACGGGTACTCACATGGTCGGCGGCGGGGCGGCGCGCCAGCCAGCCGGTGTAGCGCAGGTCGCCGAGCAGCGCGCGCAGGCGGGGGCGCGCGCGGGCCAGCGCGGCGCGGGCGGCCCGGCATGCGGCGGCGTGCACACACGGGTACTCACATGGTCGGCGGCGGGGCGGCGCGCCAGCCAGCCGGTGTAGCGCAGGTCGCCGAGCAGCGCGCGCAGGCGGGGGCGCGCGCGGGCCAGCGCGGCGCGGGCGGCCCGGCGTGCGGCGGCGTGCACACACGGGTACTCACATGGTCGGCGGCGGGGCGGCGCGCCAGCCAGCCGGTGTAGCGCAGGTCGCCGAGCAGCGCGCGCAGGCGGGGGCGCGCGCGGGCCAGCGCGGCGCGGGCGGCCCGGCGTGCGGCGGCGTGCACACACGGGTACTCACATGGTCGGCGGCGGGGCGGCGCGCCAGCCAGCCGGTGTAGCGCAGGTCGCCGAGCAGCGCGCGCAGGCGGGGGCGCGCGCGGGCTAGCGCGGCGCGGGCGGCCCGGCGTGCGGCGGCGTGCACACACGGGTACTCACATGGTCGGCGGCGGGGCGGCGCGCCAGCCAGCCGGTGTAGCGCAGGTCGCCGAGCAGCGCGCGCAGGCGGGGGCGCGCGCGGGCCAGCGCGGCGCGGGCGGCCCGGCGTGCGGCGGCGTGCACACACGGGTACTCACATGGTCGGCGGCGGGGCGGCGCGCCAGCCAGCCGGTGTAGCGCAGGTCGCCGAGCAGCGCGCGCAGGCGGGGGCGCGCGCGGGCCAGCGCGGCGCGGGCGGCCCGGCGTGCGGCGGCGTGCACACACGGGTACTCACATGGTCGGCGGCGGGGCGGCGCGCCAGCCAGCCGGTGTAGCGCAGGTCGCCGAGCAGCGCGCGCAGGCGGGGGCGCGGGCGGGCCAGCGCGGCGCGGGCGGCCCGGCGTGCGGCGGCGTGCACACACGGGTACTCACATGGTCGGCGGCGGGGCGGCGCGCCAGCCAGCCGGTGTAGCGCAGGTCGCCGAGCAGCGCGCGCAGGCGGGGGCGCGCGCGGGCCAGCGCGGCGCGGGCGGCCCGGCGTGCGGCGGCGTGCACACACGGGTACTCACATGGTCGGCGGCGGGGCGGCGCGCCAGCCAGCCGGTGTAGCGCAGGTCGCCGAGCAGTGCGCGCAGGCGGGGGCGCGCGCGGGCCAGCGCGGCGCGGGCGGCCCGGCGTGCGGCGGCGTGCACACACGGGTACTCACATGGTCGGCGGCGGGGCGGCGCGCCAGCCAGCCGGTGTAGCGCAGGTCGCCGAGCAGCGCGCGCAGGCGGGGGCGCGCGCGGGCCAGCGCGGCGCGGGCGGCCCGGCGTGCGGCGGCGTGCACACACGGGTACTCACATGGTCGGCGGCGGGGCGGCGCGCCAGCCAGCCGGTGTAGCGCAGGTCGCCGAGCAGCGCGCGCAGGCGGGGGCGCGCGCGGGCCAGCGCGGCGCGGGCGGCCCGGCGTGCGGCGGCGTGCACACACGGGTACTCACATGGTCGGCGGCGGGGCGGCGCGCCAGCCAGCCGGTGTAGCGCAGGTCGCCGAGCAGCGCGCGCAGGCGGGGGCGCGCGCGGGCCAGCGCGGCGCGGGCGGCCCGGCGTGCGGCGGCGTGCACACACGGGTACTCACATGGTCGGCGGCGGGGCGGCGCGCCAGCCAGCCGGTGTAGCGCAGGTCGCCGAGCAGCGCGCGCAGGCGGGGGCGCGCGCGGGCCAGCGCGGCGCGGGCGGCCCGGCGTGCGGCGGCGTGCACACACGGGTACTCACATGGTCGGCGGCGGGGCGGCGCGCCAGCCAGCCGGTGTAGCGCAGGTCGCCGAGCAGCGCGCGCAGGCGGGGGCGCGCGCGGGCCAGCGCGGCGCGGGCGGCCCGGCGTGCGGCGGCGTGCAGCGCGCGGTGCCAGCCCGCCGCGCCCGCCGCGTCGCCCGCGCGCAGCGCCAGCGCGTGCACGCCGTCCGGCGAGTACACCTCGATCGTCCGCTCCTCTGTGGGCCCGCTACTCCGTTAGCCCACGTCCTACTTAAAACGCACGTGAAATCGCGTGTCGTCCGGTACGCGGCGTTAAGGCTTGTACAGACTAAATTAATAATTCAGTCGAGTAGCGAGTCTTTTAGTTAGTAATAAATTATTACTCGAGCCAAATTTTCGTTGTTCAGACACAATAAGTTACTCGACTACATTACTAAAGTAGTCTGTTTCATCGAAAATCCAGGGCGGTGCAACCACAGATCACAGAAACAAGGGAGATATGTTATGGGGGCGTGGTTCGTGTCGCCTCGATATGGTCAAATTGACCATATCGGCACGAGGCGTGTCAAGCGTTGACACAGTCACTCACTGAACGCTGTCAGTATAGAAGCTCCGTTTAAATGATAAAATGACTGTATGTAGCGTGAAAGTGTGCAAAAATCGAAATACAAACGTTAATATAAAATCAAAGGGCATAACTTACCACCGGTAAATTTTGTTTTTAAGCATTATTTATATTTTTAAATGAATATTTTATATTTGAATGGATTTCAGAGCGTAAGGTTGTGAAAGTTGTGTTGACGTGATTTCTATCGACTATCGATAAATGGCTTATTCTACAGCTATCAATAGAATTCAATGTGTTAATAGTTCTAGTTATTTATCACTACCACGACACGCTTAAAACAGAAGAAAAATAATTTTAATAAATTTTCACGTTATACAAAATTTAATTTTCTTTACAATATTAACGAACGACGAAGGACTCTAGCAATTCAAATATAATTAGGCAAATCACACAATTACGATAAAAATAAATTAACCAACCACAAAGGCAAAGGGCTCTGGCTCAGTATTGAGCTGTGTTTGCACACAGCGCTGATTGACAGCTCGCGCCGACTCACTCTTAAAAGGATTCAAGCCTAAAGGTTGGGTGGTAGAGATTGCCCCAAGTATTAAGTCTATCTTTCTGTTTTAAGTAATTTGTGCCATTTATGAAATAAAGTTTACATAATCAAGTCGGTAAACTACTGGTTTGTCCCAAACTGAGATCTTGTGACGTGACACTCAACCGAACCCATTTTATTAGTATATTTGTATTAACATCATAAAGTCCAAGTTTACAATTTAGACTTTTATGTACTAATCAAAACGAAAATCTTAAACAGCTCCAGAAAATTTCACCAAAGAAATTCGGTCATTTTTTTGTTACGTTCCAATATAGGTATCGTTCCAAATTTAAAATCTTATGTATCAATTTTACGCAAACCGTAATCTTGCTAATAAAATATTATTCTATTCTAACAATAATATATTAAGTTTAAATGATGTAATTGTATTTGTAGTAGTTAAATAATAAAAATAGTACTTATTGCCTGTAAATTGAATAGTACCTATACTAACGTTGCAAACAAGTTTGAATTGTTTATCGATATATTTTGAAACATTCCTTGTGGCATCCCTAAGTGGACGACAGGAGAGAAACGCACACCTCTTGAAAAAAGTATAACTAGATGTCGCTGTGTGTGGGTAGTCCTTAACCTGCTGAACATAGGGACTACTACCTTGGCGCCATCTAGCTCTGAGGAACTAATTAATTACTCGTCGCATAGATGGCAGCTAAGTGACGAGTAAGCGCTACCTTACGTTCAGTGACTGAACTACGATGGAAAAAAAACTATCTTTCAGCATTTTTCAACCTTGAGAACTTAGTATAAAGCTTAATTTTCTGCTACTATCAAAACTATGTTACGGCGTTTTTAGTTCGTAAGCTGTAACCAATTATGAGGAGGTTGTTTTTGTAGTAGTTAATAGAGCGTAAGCGTAAGACGCACACATGTTTAAAAGTGGCGACACCGGGTCTTGTACGAATTGGCGTTCATGACATATCTCCCTTGTTTCTGTGATCTGTGGGTGCAACCAAGGGCCAAATTTAAAAGCTACTGACGTTTTTCTTTTATAGCGCTCACAATGTATGGGATGACGTGGTTTATCGTAACACCTTAGAATGTCATCCCGTATATTTTGAACGATACGAGAGCTGCCTATTAAGTTCTGTCGTTTGAAAAAGACCCGTGATTATTTAAAAAAAAACTAGTATCATCTTAAAATATTTGAATTTAGAATTCTTAAACAAAAGAATGTCTCGAGATCGGCCGAATCGTTTTGATCGACCAAAAAACGGCTCGCGTTAGATGGTGTCGCAAAATTAGAGACAAAAGGAGACTCTAAACACGTTTATGACATTATCAGTGGTGACGAATCTTAGATATATGCCTACGATCCGGACTCGAGCAGTCGACTGTTTGGGTGTTTCAAGATAAGCCAAAACCGACCAAAGTAATACGCTCACGGAGCACTTCGAAAAAAATGGTCGCCACCACGTTTGTAGCGAAAAGTGGCCACGTTGCGACCATCGTGCTCGAAGATCGTAAAACAGTTAATGCTGACTGGTATATCACTGTTTGTTTACCAGAAGCAGTGGCGTGCCTAGGGTTTCAGAATAGGGCAAGCCGAGAGATATGTTTTGTAGTTTTTACGGTTATTATGGATAAATTTATCTTGTTACCACATTACTGATCAATCTTCACTTCACTCTGCAGTTGTATAGGCATTTGCTTACGTGGACGAGCTCACCAAAGCACCCTGAAGGCATGTTACCACTAGATATAATTTTACAGACATATCAGCAATTGCATACTTTCGGTGGCCTTGAAAAAAGCCGCTTGGTTTGTATGAGAGAATAAAATAAAGGTCCAACTTCTTATTTTAACTTTGCTTGCCTAGGGAGAAAGCAATAAGTACTTACTTTTATTTCAATTACCTATCTAAAAATTAAGTACATGCATATTACACAACAAAGTTAAATTAAATTATTATTTGTATACATCGAATGTGTTTTTCTAAAACGCCATCGTACCTATTTTGAAAGTAGCGACACAAGCTCTAAAAAATTACCCTTATTCAATGAAGTTTTAGACTCATCGTGACCTCTGAAGGGAAGTTCTTGTTGTGCTAAATGACAAACAACATCGACTAATCTTTGAAAAACGCTACTATTGTTATCAACTCGCATGTTGTTTTGTAATTTCCTTTGATAATTAGCGCGATAAAGATGTCTCAATTCGCTGTTTACCAAAATCACTAAAAGAAATTACCGCGTTCATGTGTTTTCGAGAATTCATGTGTCTTTTAATGGCGCCAGCTAAATTATTTAAATCGTCATAACCAGATGTATTCCACACGTTTTTGTCGTTAGAAAAGAAAATACAACACCAGCAATATAACTTATTAGAGTGCGAACAACCAACAATCCAATGAGTTTTGTACACTGACCTGTTAAACTGCCTTTTGTGCGATTTACTACTCTGAGAAATACACAAGTCAGGCGTAGGTTTTGCCGAAGAAATAAGTACCTTTTTCTCTGCAAAGTCAAAACATTTTACCTTTCCGTCGACAAGCAAAGTTTGTGCACACTTTAAAATATCACAGTCACACGGGACTTCCTCCATTGTCAATCTAATTGAATCACAACTCACAACACCACAAAAAAAAACGTATTATTGCACTGACCGCGCCGCGCTTCTCAACGCCTAAACAAAACAAAACAAACTATTCAACACGTGAATAAAAGCATTTGTCAACAAATAGCAATGGCGGCTCAACGCGCGCTCCGCGCCTGCGCGAAGCGAATTTCGCATTTACTATGGACTCGTGTACAACTTCATACGCAAGCTTGGCTTTTTACTCTCATACTATTTGCCATATTAATACACGAGCAGACGTTTTTGGGCATATGCCGTTTCGGTGGGTAAGACAGAGAATATGAAAGCCCGATTGCAAGCCAATACGTGCGAGCGAGATACGAGCTAGCCGCGTCATGAATAGTTCGACTGGTTGCCGCACAGCGCTGAGCGCTGTGCTGCGTAGGTGGCGGCCGGCGGTGCGCGGTAAAATTTTGTAGGTATATACTACTGTTGCATGTAATTTGATTTGAAGAATTTAGTGAGAGCGCGCGGCGCGCGAAGGTGAAATACCTATCTAATACATTACGTGGATTTAATGAATAGTTATTTTTGTAAGGCAAGGCAAGCCCGGCTTTTGGGCTTATATGGCAGTACCGCCACTGACCAGAAGTTATCGGCGAGTTCCGAAAAAATAACCCAAGACTTCGTACTGCACCACGATAATGCTAGCTCGAACACCGCCCGGCAGACAATAGCGTTTTTAAAAGAGCAAAACGTCGAAAATCTGGATCACCCTCCGTACAGCCCAGACTTAAGCCCTAATGTTTCTTCACTTTTCTAAAAATCAAGCAACAACTTCGTGGTCAACGGTACCGGACGCCTGAAGAAGCGGTTGAGGCATACAAAACGGCCATTTTGGAGACCCCAAGTTTGGAATGGAATAAGTGTTTCGAAAACTGGTTCGATCGAATGAAAAAGTGTATTACTTTGAAAAGCAATAAATACCATTTAACACTTAAATTGTCTTTAGTTTTTCCAAACGACAGAACTTAAAAGGCACCCCTCGTAGAAAAGAAGAACGTCAGTATAGGTAAAAAACTTAAGGAAAGCTCCTCTTGCATGTAGTTGTGTACAAAACTTATAAGGAATTTACGTCAAATTTCAAATATAGAATGTCGAACGGTCAATACAGATGAGTTACTATTACATGCAAGAGGAGCTTTACTTAAGTTTTTTACCTATAGTAGGTTGTAGCGTTTGCTAGTCTTAACAACCAACAAACTACGTAGGAAGTAATTGCGCAATCGAGCGAACGTCAACTTTCTTTTTATAGGTTAGCACAACTGGTGGCAATGCCATAGAATCTCCATAAAATGGGGGGCCCTTACGCGATGTTACACGATCGACACCGTCCTAGGACCTAGCGCAACTGTAAAGATATTACTGGTTTTTGTTTAAGGAATGAATCGTTCGACCCTCGCGTATTATTACATTGTACGGTAAGCGAGAACTTCCTTTTTGAAAAACCTAACACTGTAACTCCTGAAGAAAAGAGTAATTGGAAAATGGACCTATTTGTATTATAAGAAAAGAAAAGACTATAAGGAATGCTTTGTATACGCTTCCCATTCCATAGGATAACAGATATCTTTACACCTAAGAAAACTTCTGAAATCAATTAGGGCGATGAGTATGTATTCTTAATTAAAGTTGCTGATAAATTTTAAGAATATGTATGCTTCAATGACACGTTAGCTTGGTTGGTTCCTGCTACGGCATCCGGTACCGAGAATTCCATTTCCCGGTTCTAGGTAGGGACGTTACCGGGATTACCGATTCTCCCGGTTCTTTATTTTTACCTCAATTCAGCTGCACCCATGGACATTTAAGAAATAAAACAATTAAAATAATGAACCATATTTTTTTATAAATATGCAACAAAATTATGCGTGTTTTCGTCAACAAAAACGTATCTTTCTTCTACACTAATATTATATAGAGAAAAGATTTGATGGTTTGTTTGTTTGCATTGAATAGGCTCCGAAATTACTGGACCGATTTGAAAAATTCTTACACCATTAGAATTCTCCATTATCCCTGATGAACATAGACTATGTTTTACTTTTCTGCGCGTATGGAGTCGCGGGCAACCGCTACTAATTTAAAAAATACTTACTAGAAAACTTATTTCTTCTTCGCTAGGTATTTTTAACAAATCTAAAGATCAATTATTGCAAATATGCCACAAAATATGATGGATTTGATGCGATGTTCCCGCTTGTGCCGGCGTCGTCGCTCAGGTGTGATTTGTGATATTTGTGATACGCGCCACGATATTTGTTTGGTATTAATGGAACTATGCACTATGTAATTCCCGGGAATTTCCCGGGAATTACACAACCGGGATTTCCGTGGAGGATGCCCTAGTTCCTGCCTATGAAGCTAGCTGTCCTGGGTGCACATCCAGGTCAGGGCAGATATTTGTCAGATGAGCGCGAGTATTTCGTTCCTGAGTCCTGAAAGTTAGGAAATAAAGTTGTCACCTGGATCGTGGTGGCGCAGGTTTTTGGCGACGCAAGCCATGAGCAGCGGCACGTAGCGCGTGTCGGCGCGGCGGCGGCGCGGCGACGGCGGCGAGGGCGGCGCGTCTGCCATGTAGCCGCGCTGCAACTCCCAGCCCACCTCGCTGATAATCGACGCTTTACGGAAGTACGGCGTCACCTCCCGCAAGTATTTCACTGGAAATTTATAGAAATAATATATATACGCTGCCAAGATAAACCACACCGTAAGATAGGCAGACTTCCAAAACACTGTGACCCTTACTGTAAAGAATGCGGAGGTGATCGCTAGAACATAACATATATAATAATAGGTAATATGTTTTTATTTCTAATTCAAAGTGATGTGTGAGCTTGTTTAACTCGTGTGCCAAATATTGTTTAGAAAGGTATGAGTATCATAAGAAGTGTTAGTATTTACATAAAAAAGATGCAATTATATCACAAAAAAATAATTCACAAATTTTTACCATGCTATAAAGTTAAAATGCAAGGAAAATTAAAAAAGCCAATTATTAGTAGGTGCCACCACTCTCATCCAAAAAAAAACCGTTTATTTTGAAACACACAGACCTGAAATTCATTTTTGTGTAACTGTCTACCTTAACTGTCTTAAATACTTCAAATACGTAGGTGCCAGCATACAATACACAATTAAATGCAGTGAAATATGGGTAGAGCTTTAAATCAAAAGAAAATTCAGTTTACAGTACTTGTCAATAGTAAATAATAATGATAATGAAAAGCAAACAATAAGTAAACTTAATGCCACTCAAAGACTTTAAACTTGACAGGCAAGGCGTAAGAACTATCAAAACTGGCCACTATACTAAGTTTCTGTTGATTGTGACCAGGGTTAAGGACATGTACTCAGAAACTTTCAGCTTTTATAAACTAACAGAGGTCTGGCCATCGCTGACTCTTGGGCCAATAGCTTTGTCAAAGTATTAAATATAAGTTGCTATTTCTGTCAGTCTGATCGCCATCAGTTATTATATTAGTGTAAACTACATATACAATAGCTTTTGATGCAGTCCGTCATTTAGATAATGCCTTCTATAAGGTGAGTGTGTTTAATATAATGATTATAGTATAAAATTTTATTGTAGCATTATTTCAATACCAATTATACTTGCGGAACAAAAAAAAAGAAATATTACTATTGTTCAAATGATATGACCTGAATAGGCATCAAGTGCTTCATTAAAGTTAATTGATGAGTCTACACGTAATTGTAAGCCACTGACTGCTGCCACACCCGGTGCAGCTGAACCCATTAACGATGGAATTTGTTGACAGTAGATTACACAAATGTATTATATTAAATTTAAACAGTGCAGTCCTAAACATGCTATAAATATATCTCTCAGCAAGATCAAGCATTTCATTGGCAGATGTTTTTTTTTTTTTTAACACGTTCAGTACGGCATCGGGTCGAAAGTAACCGATTGTAAGTAACCAGCTAAAAGTTAGCTAAATAGGCTGCCGTACTGAACGTGTTAATATAGAACTAAAATTGTAATAAGGCTATCCGTGTTTATTTATAAAATCGTTTTTGTAAATTGTACAACATCTAAGTTCTTCTTCTTTCATCTTTTTTCTTGTTCTTTACTATCTTTAAAGATTCAAATATTGTATTCAAATTTTTGCTGTCTCATATCAATGGCGCAGTACCTTGAACTCCTAACTGTCATTTTGATGATATTTACATTTTTATATAGATACACTTTAAATTTAATCCGGCATCATTACTGAAGAAATTAAATGAGTACGAAACCAGTGTCTTCAATAATAATGCCAGATTATGTTTAAAATGACTGTATCTACATAAAAATGTAACTATACTCAAATAGTCAGTTAGGAGTTCATGGTACTTCACCGTCAATATAAGTTTTGGTTGAAATCAATGTGAGTTCACTGCAGAAGCAAGATATTGTTAAATATATTCACCTTCTAATTGAACCATTTTTCCAGCCCGCTTTAAAGCCTTGACAGCTTCCTCATGAGTTGCATCCTTCAGGTCTTCCCCATTTACTGACAGTATAGCGTCACCCACATACAACTGCTCAGTTAGGTCTGCCGCCATACCCTTGAATATCTTGGAAATTAATATTGGCATATTGTTTTCTATACCTCCCTTGATTGATATTCCCAGGCCATTGTTGTCTGATTTAACCACTTGCACTAATCGTTTTTGGTTCGCGATCGCTTCCGGCACTTCAGTAAAGTCGCCGTTGGGAGTTTCGACGTTGTTGTTATTAAGGGTGCCGTTGAGCGTGGTGGTGGCGTCGTATCCCTCATCCAGGCACACGCTGAAATAGTCGTCCTCCAGCGTGCAGTGCACCCGGTACCACACCCCGCGCACCAGCGTTTCCAGCAGCCCTGACCGCCCACATGTCGCGTTGGGACTGTCGCTGCCCCCGCTAGAACCACCGTTCTCCACCATAATTTCAATAGCTAATAATATTATGGCGAGCCAAAAACAACTACGCAACAATCGTCAATCTACTAATAAGCGCAAACCCGGATCATTGTCCTCGTTCCATTTCCTTTATGAGTTGTTAATACATGACGAACTTGGATGTCACTCAATCGTAAACAATTTAAAAAACATTTTTATTACACAATCAATATACAACACAAAATTGACATACCGTATCGCCACAGATAAATAAGAATAAGTGACATTTTAAAAATGAATTTCCGTAGAGTGAGAATATAGTACTCTGGTTACGGTTTTTTATGTAATAATAATATACAGGGTGAAATTTTGAACGTGATACCAATTAAGTGTACCCTGCTCAGCAGATGCTCTATAATTAAACGGATTAACTCTTTTGTTAAAATTTGTCTTAATTAAATATCAATAACTTCCTAACAAAAAATTAATTCACAAACTGAAAGTATGGCTAACCTGCGTTTGACACTTGATAAGTTTTACCGCCGTAAGGGCCCAGTTCACCAACCAATTTAACAGACGGTTAAGTCTTAATCAGCTGTTAGTCAATTCATTTGACAATCGTTAAACCGCTAACCGTCCGTTTAATTGTTGGTGAACTCGGCCCTAAAACATCTAGCGGGTAAATGAGTTGTACTTAATTAACTAGTAATAAGTTCTGATAAGGATATCAATATCGCAAATAACTAAAACCCCTAGCTCTTATGTATTCTTCTGGTATAAATAACAAACGGAGTGATAGTAAACATTATTTAATATCAAAATCAGAAATGCGTTTCTCAAACATACTTCAATAAATGCTCAAAATGACCACCACTTTCCCGTCGGCATAGCTCTGCTCGACGTCTCAGATTGTCTTTGAGCTTTCCAAGCACGAACACATTGGTTTTGACAGCATCAAACGCCTGTATAATTTTTTGCCGTAGTTTCGCGACTGTATTGGACTCCCGTTCGTAGACTTTCCTTTTAATTTCACCCCATAAAAAGAAGTCCAGCGGCGTTAAGTCAGGACTACGAGGAGGAAACGCGATTGGACCTAAAATTCAGAATTCTTGGTCTAAATAATTCCGAAACCGACGAAAAAAGTGAGCTTCCATCTTGCTGGAAGTGTAGGTTGTCTAGATTTTCTTCTGGAACTTCACGCATTAATGTCGGCAAGACGTTTCTCAACAGATCTTCATACTTAGTTCCATTCAGTGTGCCTTCAATAAAATGAGGTCCTACTACACAATTGTTGAGGATACCCGCCCAGATGTTGAGTGAAAATCGGGTTTGGAACGAGTCCCTGCGTGTGACATGAGGATTTTCATTACTCCACCAATGTTCATTATGGACGTTAAATAGTCCTACCCTGGTGAAGGTGGCTTCGTCTGACCACAAGATATTTAAATGTAGGTGTTCTAATAACCACTCACAGAACTGAACTCGTCTAGAGTAATCTGCAAGAACGATGTCTTGCACACGTTGGTAATGAAATGGGTGTAGACCTTCGGCATTCAATAACTTCCACATGAAAAATTGTGTTGTCCCAAACCTTGCGGCTGCTTCCCTTGTGCTTGCTTGAGGGTGGTGGTTGAAATAACGAAGCACTCGAGTACGAAACGATTCCGAGTAGCGTGCTCGCGATCCTCTGCCTTGTGCATGTCCTGGAACGGTGAACTGTCCATAATCCCTTAAGTTTTGGACAGTGTGGTTTATAAAACGACGAGTCGGGATTGGAGAGTCTGGATACTTTTCATTAAACAATGTCTGTGTCCGCACCGTACTACGCGATGTGTAATAAAAAACAACCATATCTAAACGCTCAACGTGCGTGTAAGGATAAGCAGGCGGCATTTTCGTTTAAATTTTAATAAATCGGGAGATAATTGTTATGACAATGCACGTCACGAATGAAGTATTAGTTTATTTTTATTTCAAACTGTTTGTTCAAGTACCAAAGAGGCGAGTGTCTATTATGAAACACATTTAATCTTTTTGCTCTACCATTGAAGGGGTAAAGTAACCACATATGCTGAAAAAAATTAGGATAACTAAAAACTTTAATAATGTTCTAATTAACTACTTTGTTAACTCGAGACCTAGCAAGGGCTTTTAGTCCTTGAGAGATGTATCGAAAGCATTGACTTTGTATCACGTTCAAAATTTCACCCTGTATTAACTTTGTGTTTGTTATAATAAATAAATAAGAAGCGTTTTTATCCTTTTGAAAGCGTCAAATATCGGCTATTTCTAAGCTATTCGCAATACCACGTGTGAATTGGTTGTGGATCAAAAATCAGCAAAATCATATAAAGTTAATGTTTCTGACACTGCAGCTACATTTAGAGGCATCGGAAAAGATTAATGGTGGCATATACTTTAACATGAAGAAGAAAAATACTTTAACACGAATTTTCGTCAAGTCCCGCAGATGTGGCAGCAACGTAATAAAATAACTTAAAACTATGCTGAAGTTCGGTCAAATCTGTACCATTAACAGTACTAAAATAAATATTCTGCGTTAGCTAAAGTAGAACTTCGCCTTTACTTTATCGTTTTTCGAATCTTAGGTAAATTGAAACGAAGAGGGAGAATATAATTTCTATAATAATTTAATAAATTTTCAAAATTCTATACTCTGTTTACGGATTAAAAGTGATTGATACTGTCGTTTTTTTTTTAGTTTGATCTTAACAGAATTTCTTAATTCTATACTCTGTTTACGGGTTGAAAGCTATTCATACTGTCGTTTGAGTTTAGGGCCACATGGGAATCATCAAATATTCGTTTTGGCGTCTCTTTCATTAAGTTGACACATATGTGACCTCAGCATTAGATTGCATCACGCTGGATTTCTATACCACATCAATATAGATACGCATCGTCTTCAATTAGAACGTGTCCTTTGTACAAGCTTTCAGTTGACCAGTAAGGCAATTAGTCACAAACATCTTGTTTGCTTATGTATATTTATAATCAAACAAAAAAAACCCTTAAAAACACAGGCATGATTGTGTCGAAAATTTAAGGACATCCGTACCACTAAATTCAAAACTTCGAGTGCGAGTTGGTCAGTTCCTGTCACTATTCACTTTAAATATATCGAGAAAAGCTTAAGCTGACGTAACTTCATCACCCGTTGAAATTAACACCCGTTTAAATTATTGGCGTTTAATGTGGCCTCACACCATAAGAGGGGTTTTCAGAAGAGCGGTTATCTAAGTTAGGGAGGGTTATACAGAATAACTAGCAATGTGTCAGTGATTAAATAAACACGGCTGTATATTCTAAGATCTTTGCCCAAATCAAATAGGGTGATCGTAAACAAAAACCAACTGACGTATAGTGCAGTCGTGGAAATGTCAGTTAAGTCAATTCGTGTTTGGTGATTTCGTGTTGAGTTCAATGCTTTAAACTTGATATAAATTTCTCCCTTTGATAGCGTTCGTATCATATAAATTGTAGGATTTAGGGAGGGTTAAATAGGATGCGATGCTTCCTCGGCGTCGTAATGTGGGAGGTGTGTCAGTGACTGCCACCGATGAGACACCACTTTTAGAGAATGAGTTAAATTCGTACAGTAAATTTGATAAAAAGGGCTCTAAATACCAGCAACACGAGAAACCAGGATATTCTTTTACGTCTCCTGGACGGGAGGTCGGATTTGGTGACACTGATATAGTTTTTGATTTTCTTGAAGAGCCAGTATTTGAATTAGTGATGGCTGCAAGAGACAGGACTAATGAGTTTGCGTCGACTGTGCGCAGTCTCCAGGGGCGCACTTTGGCCAGGCCCACCGTGCGCGACGAGCGCAAAGCCGCGGTACTGGAGACATACTCTCAGTTCATGGCTATGGCCAAAGTAATTAGTAAAAACATCACTGGAACTTATGCAAAACTGGAGAAGTTAGCTTTGTGTAAGTGGAATTGTATCTTCAGTTTACTTTTCAGTTACCTACTTTAGTTGAAGAAAATTTAACTAACTTTTATTTTATTTCATATAGTGGCTAAAAAGAAGTCTTTGTTTGACGACCGTCCTACAGAAATACAAGAATTGACATATATAATCAAAGGAGATTTGAGTTCTCTTAACCAGCAGATAGCAAGACTAGGAGAGATGCCTCGTGGCCGCCGTAGCATGCACAGCCATTCTTCAAGTGTTGTCCTTGCTCTGCAGTCACGGTTGGCATCTATGAGTAACCAGTTCAAACAGGTATATCTTCAAATGTTTTCTTACATTAATCTATTTGATTTGTCATTTTTTAATATTTTTGATATATTTTTCAGGTGCTTGAAGTGCGATCAGAAAATTTGAAACATCAGAATAATAGAAGAGAGCAGTTCTCAAGAGTAGGCCCTGTTGTCAAAGAAGTACCTTCTATTCTGCAGCAGCAGGATGATGTTAGTATAGACCTCGGTGATACTATGGGCCTTCAAACTCAAACCCAGCAGTTAGCCATAAGAGATGACACAGATACATATGTGCAGCAGAGAGCCGAAACTATGCACAATATTGAAAGCACTATTGTAGAGCTGGGCGGCATATTTCAACAGCTAGCTCTCATGGTAAAGGAACAGGATGAGGCTATTGGCAGAATTGATGCCAACATCGAAGAAGCGGGAATGAATGTTGAAGCAGGCCACAGAGAGATAATGAAATATTTCCAAAGTGTCACAGGCAACAGAGCACTAATGTTCAAAATTTTCGGGGTTCTCATATTCTTCTTTATATTTTTTGTTGTTGTTATGGCTTGAACTATTGTTGTTTCATATGATTTTAGCCACACTTTAATAAAGTAGATGACATTACCAATACCTGGACTGCAAGTGTAAATTATTGTATAATTTTGATGGGAGTTGTTGGCACTAAACACAAATTTTACAGTTATTATCAAAATATTGTATATGCAATTATAAATATTATTATTATTATGAAGGAAGGGATACACTATAGAACTTACCTATGTATATCCTACCCTATTATCTTACCTTTATATTTATGTAAATACAGGTAATTATTAAGCAGCCAGTGTTTTACTCTAACCTAGCTATACAGTGGCTTGGACAAAGAAGAGACGGCCATAAAATATCAGGACTGTAGAAAGCAGGCAGGTACTCCATTCCTTTTGCAACAGAATTCTATCATGTTCAAATAAGTTTAGCATTTATTTACTGCTGTCAACATTATCAACATTGAGACACTTCATGGATGTGCAATGGGAGCCGCATTTACATTTGTCTGACGTGTTGTCGTTTTATACATTTAATATGATTATATGTTCGTTCACATTTGTATGACGCAGTGTGTTGTGATGAGTGGTTTTATGTCGCATCACAAGCAATCCCAGTCCCCGTCAGAACGGATTTGTTTTGTTTGATGTGTCGTGACGCGTCTGAAAAGTATCGGTCTCATACTTTTAATAAGGTTACGTTCAGATTTGCCTGACGCATGAACGGATCAGACCAGTGCGCACGCGCCATTATTGTTCTGACGCGTTACAGCACAACACTCAATACGCGTGTGGCCTAATTTCCGAAAATCAAATTTTATAGAAATTAATTTGAAAGTGTCGACGGAGGTCCTATTTCTACGCGATTTGGATCTTCGGGCTTGCTGGAAAACTAACATAACATAAACCTACCTTCCTTTTTTGACCTAATTATAAGTTGAAAAATTTGCAATTCGCATAGTCAAATATGCGATTGGTAAAAATTAAGAAAGGAAAAAGTGGGAATGGAATTGCTGCAACGAATAAAATTTGTGTTTCGCTAAATGATGGGCAACCCTCGCCATCACGTCGCAACACGACACGCCAAACACACCAGAGGCCCTACTTTGAAAATCAAAGATAGAAGTTTCGTTAGCTCCACCCCTGTCACTCGTCACTCGAGACTAAATTGAGAGAAAGAGATGGAGCTAACCGTTAGCTCCATCTCTTTCTCTCACGAAGCTACGTTAGCTGCTAACGTAGCTTCGAACTTCGATTTTCAAAGTAGGGACTCCGACACATGTGAATGCATCTTTATCTGCCTAGTTCAGCTGCGGCAAGGAGTGCAAATCGGGATTAAATAAATACCTAGATGTTTCCTATGCTATTACGCCAAACCTATATTATGCCAAATAACCAGCTAGTAAAGACCTGCTTAAAGCGCTTACTAATTTTAATGGGTGATTTGATGATTTCCAAAAAATCCATTAAGTAGGCGAGTCACGTCAGATTAATGTGAGAATTGGGATACTTATGTATGAATGTCAAATAAATTACTCCAATACCCACACAATGGTGGAGGTTGGTTTGGTTATCTATCCAACAACATAATTATCTATGGCACAGTTTCACTTTTTCCACTCAGTGGCCACCAACAGGTGGCCTGTGTGGTGTGCTCGTTTGCCTTCTCTATGCCATAAAAAAACACGATGTTGTATACAGGGTGAAAAAAATCAACCCACCAGGACGGCAACTACTTTAAATAGGTATTGAAAATAGCAAATTCTACGCAAAGGAGACTTACTATTATTTTTGAAAAACAATAATCCCTGTTTATGGATTTTTGAAAATTCGTCTGTTTTAACCGGGAATTGGAACTGGTCGAATATCACGAAATAATGAAGGGTTTTTTAGTCTTTATTTAATTTAAAGGTGTATGTGTTATTAGCTTCCGCCCGCAACTTCGTCCGAGTAAATTTCGATTATTATAGTTTCCCGAATGAAAAGTAGCCTATGTAATAACCCCTAAGTTACCAATAAGCTATCTAAGCTAAGAATTAGCTATCTCCATTCAAAATTTTATCCAAATCCGTGCAGCCGTTGCAGCGTGAAGAAGTAACAAACTAACACACACACACTCGCTTTTCTAGTATTAGTGGGATAGACATGTCCTTTTGATCTGTATTATAAAATTTATAAAACACGACTTTGTTCTGTCATATTCGACTAGTTCCATCCATTCCTGGTCAAAGAAGAGGATTTTTTTAAATCCATACATACATACATACCCTCAGACCCTCACGCCTGTAATCCCAAAGTGGGGTAGGCAGAGCTACAGAATTAGATCAAATTATGCAGTAATTTTGTTTTTAAAAATAAAATATATTAAGGGAACGTACAGTTTTGTTACAGAAACGTAGAGGTCGGGGATGGTACACGCTTGCCCAGAAAGAAAATAATATTTGTGTGAAATTTCAGTTTTGGAACTTGGGTCGTTTCTGAGTTAAGCGAGTGTGACATACAGACAGGCATGGCGAAACCATAAGAGTCTACTCGTCCATAAGTTTGACTTTAGAACTCTAAAAAGGCCCCATTTCCCGTGAACTCCTACAGTCGCGTCGGTTTCAAGATTACAACTGTTATAGGTTTAGAATTATTGAAATGTTCATTCATTCTATAATTTATTTTATAAACTTTTATGCACTCCGAGTGATGAAAAAGAAACAAGAGTCGATCACACAAATTGACCTAGTTCCAAACTAAACTCTAAGCTTGAACTATACTAGATAAATACATAGAAAATATCCAAGATTTAGAAACAAATACTCTTACTCATCACGCAAATAGTTGTCCATACCAAGAATCGAACCATGGACTAGCTTTACAGCGGCAAGCTCACTACCAACTGGGCTATCACGTCATCAATTCTGGGGTCCTAGTGAATAAGGGTACAAGTCGACCTAACTCGTAATAAAAAAGGGTATATACATGAACGAAGTATACTAGACTTTTCACTTGCTCTTCGGAAGACTTATTTTCACTGGGACCCCACGACGACGACGAGAGGGCGACGATGCGCTGGCCTAGTTGTTAGTGACCCTGCTTACGAAGCTAGCGGTCCCGGGTTCGATCCCCGGTAAGGGCAAATATTTGTTCATGAGTCTTGGGCGTTTTCTATGTATTGGACTATATATTTATCTATATAAGTAAGCTTACCGTTGTACCCATATTACAAGCCTAGACCTTAGTTTGGGGCGAGGTTAATTTGTGCGAGAATGTCCCCTGATATTTATTTTAATTTTTAAGATTTTATTTAAGATTTGTCATGAAACGACTCTGTCGGCTTTTAGGTTAGAGCCTGTAATCCTGTAATGTAAAGATCTGCCGCTGCACCACATCTACCTCTTTTTTGCCACCGTATAATTTCAATTTCAGAACAAAATACCAAACTTATACCTCAATATTTGAAATATACCTTGGACATTATCATATCAATTACCATCTGAGCTCTGGGCCCATAAAAACTCTTTTTCGGACATCTCGCTCGCCCTTGGGAGCTTGGGCGTAGTGCTTGCTCATATTTGCTATCCAGTTTCCTGTTTGGCACAGCCACAAAGCTTGGTTTGTTTAAATTTATCAATTTATTTAAAAGGTTTAAATAAAGTTGGCTCACAACATGGAATACATAATGAATCTAAGTAAATACATCAAATATTTTATTATGGTTCATTATAATTAAATATTATTGATACAAAAACATTACTTTAGGATGTCAACAATCTTAAAAATAGATGACTGTAGAAACATGAAACAATTGAAAAATAAAAGGAATTTAACCCGTAGAGCGCCCAGGGCCTGTATTCTACAGGATAACCATACTGCCAACCTGTTATTGTTGTTTTTAACTTGGCCGCCATTACTGTCTAAATAATGGCTTATCAAAAAGTTGACAATATGGTAACACATCAAAGGCAATATGGTTTTTACTAGTGGTCCTGATATCCGTGTTACACGCGGAACCGTAGCTCCGTGATCTTAGCACCGGCGGTGCTAAGTTCCCGAACTACACGGTCACGCCAAGATACGTATCCGTGTCTGCGTTCGGCTACGTATCTGCGGATCTCGGCTCCGGTTCTGCTCCGCACGGTTATTGAATGAAAGCTTGTCGAACGGAGCTTTATTAGATATGTGATATGTGTTCTAGTTTATAGCCTCCAAAAAAATATTTATATTTATATAATGACTCATTAAACTAATTTAAAATGCAAAAGCAAAGATACTAAAATCAAAAACACGACTATCGCATTACATTCGGAGGTCTTAAAGCCACACATAAAATCTTCATTAAACGTCACGGTCACGGGCGGATCGGATCTACGTGTAAATAAGAAACGTATCTCCGTGTAACACGGAGCTACGTATCTTAATTACACGTAGCCGAATTTCACGTGTCGAACGGGCCGGATCTCCGTTGCCGTGTTACTCGGTAACGGAGATTCGGCTACGGGTACACGAAACACGGACACGACCAGGAGCCCTAGTTTTTACAAAGAAGAATATGGTTATGGGCTCCAAGGGGCTCAACAAGTGAAACAGTAAAAATCCATAGTCATGACTTACATACTATTTACACTTATAGCTGGGGAGCACGTTGAACATCTACGTTGTGTACACTAGTACCGACTCTTGCATATTTCTGTGTAATGCAGATCCTCAACTCATTCTCCATCTATGCATATATGTAATTAATTTCCAGGGATTGGAAATTCAGATAGATATTTGCCTAACCTTTGGCGGCCGCTTTGTTGTTCAGCTGTATGGAAGCGACTTAGTTTTAATTTATTAATAAATTTTCAGATTCATAAATAAAAAAATAGGCATTACGCTACCATAAATTCATATTAGGTAACAATTACTAGTATATTCATTAACAATTTGAAAATATTTTCCTTGTCTAGATTTACTAAATGTTATTATTATTATACCTATAATGCGTTGAACTAACGAAATTTTAGGAGCAAATTGATGTAAAGTTTTATCCTTAATGTAAAATAATTAATACAAACGTTTTGTAGAATCCAGGAAACTCAGAACTTATACTATTAAAAATAATATTTTAAGAAGCCGACGTCATGTTCGGGAATTTTGCCAGCTCTAGGTAAATATCTATCCGAATTTACGCTCCCTGTTTACACACTACCGAACATACAAGGTCAAGGACATTTACAAAAACTCGTCACACCATTCTTGCAAGCACTGGAAACAGTCAGCAGATTGTTTAGAATTGGCGCTGCAAATATCTTTCATCCATTCCTGGAACAGTTCCCGCTCCTTCTTCAGTACTAGAAACTGTCCCAAAACAACATAAGCCTGAAAAAAAAAATAGATAATTTACACTCAATTCTACTATTTCAAAATTTATATCCTTGTAGAATTAAAATATATTGGTCTTTCTCACCTTGTCAAAGCCAGCAGTTTCGAGTCGTCGCCCTAATACCTCGCCTACGCCGGCTAAATCTGTTACAGGCTTTTCTCCCATAGGTTCGGCTACAAAATTTCTATGTTTTTGCGATGTACTGGACATTTTAAGGGGTTTTTAATAATATATTCGATCTACAGTATTCAGGTTAAACTTCTAGAAAACCAGTCAAATGAGGTAAGTAAAAGGGCGCGCAATTAGCCTGAATAACCAAATGCAATATCCCAAACGCCCATAAGTTACAATTTCAACTACATCAATAAGAAAACCACGCTATGACGCTCGCTATATCAACGGATTTTTGTAGAACTTGTCATTAAACGTCAAGTCAAAACCATGTCACAAGTAACGAAACGATAGCGACATCTATTATAAAGTATAGGAAAATGGAGCTAGCAATCCTAGCACAATCTGACTTCTTTACTAATAAATATTAACACGCAACACATAATAATATGCATATTACGTATCACAGAAATATTTGTTCGTACTTGATACGTATCATAGTACAAACATGTATTTATGCGCCCAATGTTGGATAATATATTATTGCTGGTGACTGTACCTACAAACAAACTAAATGGTTACCACAAAGCACTAAATTCGATACTTCAGATGCCCCATCTCTTTCACTCGACATTCGGGGTTAACTTGAGTGAAAGGGATGTAGCTATCGTAACCCTAACGTCAATGTTCATTTCAAAGTAGCCCCTCTAGCGCCTGTGAGTGCGAATGGAGATATTTTGTAATACGTCAAATCACAGCTTCAAATAAATGAAGAATAGAATAGGAAGATTAGGAAGGAATAAACAACGCGGTGAATGTAGGCTTCATTAAATAGTAGTGTTAGTTCCTGTTACGAGTTTATGTGCCGATAACTAGAATTTCGCAACTCTGTAAACATGGTAAGATTCAGGGTTGTATTCTTAACATGGTATGCGTGAAATTGGTGCAGCCTGTTTATGTATTTTATCTTTTATCTAGGACGGTTTGGGTAGTGGTACAAGCTCACCGGGCCTCTTGGCCCCGCCGCTTCTGCCGCCACCGATGATGGGCGGGCTGCCCCCGCCGATGCCTCCGCAAGTGGCAATGCCCCCGGTGCCCGGTCTCACGCCAAGTATGGGTGCTATACCTCCGCCTATGGGCTTTCCTCCTATGATACCACCTTTCTCGATGCCTCCGCCAGGATTTCCTCCGTTTAAACCAGTATGTATCATTTAATTTATTTGTATTTTTTTAGGTTAAATTATATTTATTATACCTGGTTTTATACAGGTGACTCCTTTGTCAGCTCACATTTATAAACGCGTATTACACTTGTATGCTTGAATTTTTATAAAATGGATTTTCAGTAATTAAACTGAAAACTCACCTCTTTCTAACTTTGGTTTGGTAAGTGTACATCGCCCAAGGTAGGGTATCCAGGTCTCTCTAGCCGGACATTTGGTTTTAACAAGCCGGACACTTAATTTTTTAGCCAACTGCAGCAAAGCTCAAAAGGAGGGTTATGTGTTTGTCTTGTATATATGTCCGACTATGTCCCCTCATAACTACTAAGCGGCTAAACCGATTTTAATAAATTATACATGGTTAGATTCGTTTTAACCACTTTAGTTTCATTGGCTATATTAAAATAATTTAAATGTGAAATTGGTGAAATAAAAAATACATGCGTGATAAGCAGGGATCGGAAATTCGGATCGATATTTACCTATACTTTAGCGCTGGCTTTGTTGTTCAGTTGTATGGAGGTGGACTCAATCATATAATTCATATAAAATTTCCGGGATTTGTAAATAAATAAATTACACCGGCATTAATTCATAATTATTTATTTATATTAACTGTTTGAAGTTATTTTCCATGTATATGTTTAACCAAATGTTATTTAATTTACCTGTAACTTATTAACCTAACGAATTTATAGGAGCAAAACAGAACGATTTATCCTACATGTAAAGTAATTATTATATTAACGTTTTGTAGAATCCCCAAAATCCCAGAACTTAAATTATTAAAATAATATTTTTAAGAAGCCGACGCCATGTTTACCTATCTTTTTCCGGGATTTTGCCAACTTTAGGTAAATATCGATCCGAATTTCCGATCCATGGTGATAAGTAACATTACTTTGAGGACATAATCCAAACAACAGTTTTTTTCAAGTTTGCGTTTCGTTAGACTGGATTGTATTACTATAACACAACATTTTATTTATTCATAAAAAAATTTAGTTCTTATACTACAGCTTTTTTATCACCTACCATATAATCTTCTTAAGTTCTAATGAAACAACTATAAAATTGAATAAACCAGTCTTCTTAATTACATTTCACATGAGAAGTAAAAAAATGGCCAAATTTAAAAAGTCTATTAATGCCAGATAGGCTGGACACTGTCTAATTTGGCCGCACCGTAACCAATAAGCCTGACTCTGTCCAGCTTTATCTGGACGCCTGGTAACACTAGCCCTAGGTATACAATATGTAAGAGTGTTTTAAATAAGTGAGTTTGTGATCATTTATCTCAATTAACATGGTTTAATACTTCCAGGATTTAAGTGCACCAGCACCAGATATTATGCCAATATCTAACCAAACCAGCCCGTGGTCTGAACACAAGGCACCAGATGGCCGGACTTACTACTACAACTCGGTATCCAAACAAAGTCTTTGGGAGAAGCCTGATGACTTGAAGACACCTGCTGAAGTAAGTGCCAACTGTTGGCTAGCTGGGGTCCTAATGAAAAAGGGTCTCTCCTGGAGGAGAGGGGAACTCTCCTGAGAAGGTCAAATGAAAAAGGGTTCTAGTCTAGTATACTCTGTTTATGTATATAGTATATACATAAACAGAGTATACTATATACCCTTTATTGTTACGAGTTAATTTGACTCGAAACTATATGCAATACTTGTCTTTGTAGAAACTGCTGTCTGCTTGTGTTTGGAAAGAGTACACAACGGATGCTGGACGGCTGTACTACCACAATATTGAGACCAAGGAATCAAGCTGGGTGGTGCCTCCTGATCTGCAGGAAATTAAAGACAAAATTGCAGCAGAAGAGGCAGCACAGTAAGTAAACGCATTCAGGGCCTACAATCTGATAGTTGATCACCAAACACCATCACTGAGATAATTCATGCCTGTAACCAGGGTAATAACAGTGCTATAATAATTATTATAGAAATATTACCAGTGATCGGAAATTCGGATAGATATGTACCTAAAGTTGGCAAAATCCCGGAAAAAGTTAAGAAAATATAGCGTCGGCTTCTCAAAATATTATTTTAATAATATAAGTTCCGGGTTTCCGGGATTCTACAAAACGTTTTTATTTTATATTATTATTATTATTATTATTATTTTATTTTAGACAGGCAGTTGGCACTGATATGTCTAAATCCTTGATTACTGCACGAATTGTCACACTGATTTAGAATGTTTGTCAAACTTATTTTTGAACTGGTTAACACTTTTAGAGTTCACAACATTAGAGGGTAATTTGTTCCACATTTTTATTATTCTATTCCCTAAAAAGTTTTTGCCGATATTTGTGTTGTGTTTTTTTGTTGCAAGTTTAAAGTTATGTCCTCTGGTGCGTGTGTTGGTGTTACGAACAAACAGGTCGCTAAGATCCGGACAGTCGTAAAAGCCGTTTAAAATTTTAAAAGTTTCGATCATGTCTCCGCGCTCTCGTCTTTTTTGAAGTGATGTCAAGTCCAGTCTCTTTAACCTTTCCTCATATGGCAATGATTTTAGGTTTGCGGGAATTTTGGTGAATCTACGTTGAACTCGTTCTATCATGTCTATGTCCTTCTTAAAGTATGGGCTCCAGATTTGAAATCCATATTCAAGGATTGGTCTAATGTAAGTTTTGTAAATCTTAAGCATTGTTTCAGGTGTGAGAATTCGGAATGCTTTTCTGATTACATAGATCATAGAGTTGGCTCTTTTAACCATTTGAGATATATGAGGCTCCCACTTGAGGTCGTCGGAGATGAGGACTCCCAGGTCTTTTTGTGTCGAGGTTCCTGCTAGTTCAGTATTATTTAAAATATATGTTAGTTTAGGGTTCTTTTTACCCATGTGAAGTACTGTGCATTTTGTTTCATTTAGGTTAATAAGCCACTTAAGGCACCAATCCCTGACTTTGGTGAGATCTGCCTGCAGTTTGTTGTGGTCTATAAGCGGGTTAACAAAGAGTTTAGAGTCATCTGCAAAGAAACTGAAGTATATGTATAAAAAAACTTTATAGTTACGGAGCTGGCGAGCATTCATACATACATACATACTTAAATACCTTCACGCCTGTATTCCCAGAGTTGTGTAGGCAGACCTACAGAATTAGGTACCTGCAACTTTAAAAACTTGTTCAGTTACCACATATTGCACAAATAGGCTAAGAAGATGTTTACCGGCGTATTAGTGACAGGTGAGCAAAATTTCGATATAATCAGCACATGTGGCAGACGTTATTAATAGCGATAATTATACCCTGAGACACATCAAGGACCTCGTCTGCCACCATGGTGTCGCTGCGCTGGTGCCGGCGTAGTTAATTTATTTAGAAAATCTGGGTTTTTAAGTTGAAATTCAGCCGGCTTCCGTACACCAACAACAATGCCGCCTCCAAAGTTAAGGTAAATATATATCCGAATTTTCGATCCATGATTATTACCATAATAATGCTCGTTATAGAATGATTAACAATGCTGCGTTTATGCTATGGGTACACAAAACCCGCGTTCTGAGAAACTTTGAGGTCTCATAAACCTTATATCATTTTGATATTTTTCGATTTATTTTCAGTTTTTCAATCCATATTAATAGATTATAAATTATTTTAAATAAAACACGCTTGATGAATATTTGAGGTTAAGTGTCAAACAGTACTTATTTGTTTTACATATTTGGCAAAGTCAATTGACACAGACTATATTGTTTGTGAATCGTAGAGCGGCCCTCAACGGCGATCTGGCGCCGGGCGTGGTGCCGCTGCCCGGCTCGCCGGCGGCCAGCAGCTCCGCGATGGACGAGGCCATGGCCAAGACGCTCGCCTCCATCGACCCCGCGCTCGTGGGCTCCATCCCCATCCCGGAGGAAGGTCAGTCTGGGCCTTCCTTTTTGATTGCTGTATCCATACCCGACATACATACTATACCACAGGGATACAGTCGCAAACACTATTATCTACACTGATTGCACTTCTTGGTGTGAAAGACATTACGACACAGCGGTTCGTTATACTCAGAGATAGTTTCTGCGGTCAATACATTTTGACTTTTATTTAAATTGCAGACCAAATATGTCTGGATTGAAATATTCGTACATGTACCCTACTTACAAAGTACGTCAAAGTAACAAAACGTAGTTTGCATGTAACGAAACATCAGAGACTAGTTTAGTGATGTGACACCACTATACTGCGTGCTTATCGATAGTTATTAAATGTAGGTATACATAGACCACATTATTAATGGAATAGGAACGTACCACGACGGATCACTTCTTTCCATTTGCTACGAATGTATTAATACGTAGAATTTTCATTTCATCGACACGCATTTCTCGCAGCATAAGTATTTTTTTTTTTTTGTGTGTCATACTACCGGAATGTGGCGTAAAACGCTGTGTCTACAACCTTGACGTTTGTTTTTTAAGGGTCATCTATTATAAATTAAGGAGATTTTAGAAATTGAAGCCTAAAAAAGGGGAAATATCGATAAACGACAACGCAGCCGCGGCCTGTTTAGTTTCACAGAACAAGTTCAATAATGTGAACCATTGAGAGCATAAGCTCCTTTACAGGTTCACAATTTCAAATTTTGTCAAATTAAACATTTAGAAAATTTGTACGCTGCGCACTCACGCAATGCGTCGCGTAGGAGCTTGTTAGACATTTTTACGTTCGGCGGAGTACCGCAAACGAGGCACCGCACGCGTAGCCTAGTAAGCAACTCTCTAAAACTTGAAGCTGTGGAGTCCTCCGGGCAATAAGTTACTTAGCAGGAAGCTTGTGACTCTGCAGATGGAGATGTGAGCAGATCATAGGAAATGATGATGATGGAAAATACATTTACCGCTTTCTCATTTTCAGCTGAACCAGAAAACGTTGATTCGCCAGGGCAGCCCTTAGACATAGCGGAGCCCGCCGCGGAACCCCAATACAAGGACAAGAAAGAAGCTATCGAGGCTTTCAAGGAACTACTCAAAGATAAGGTTAGTTTTGTTTTTTTTTTTTTTTTGTGGTATAGTATAGCAAACGAGCACACAGGCCACCTGATGGTAACTGGAAACTGTAACCCATAGACATTCGCATTCGCAAGACTGCAAATGCACTGCCAACCCTGAGGACCAAGATGGAATGCCTCTATGCTAGTCATTGCACCAGCTGTCTTATCCCCAAACCGGAACACAGCAATGCGAACACTGCTGCTTGGCGGTAGGTTAATGGATAAGATGGTGGTACAGTCACGAGCTTTAATTTGGGACCCATTTCAAGAAAAATATGCTTGATGTCATCAATGTCATTAGAGAAGTTACGTTAATTGTTATGCCATTGTGAAGTTATTTAAGTTTGCAGTATTATGGCATTCTCGAGCATTTACGAGATTACACGATTAATCACGAATACATGACAAAGACAACAGTAGCATGTCTTTCTTACCACAATCGAATTTAGCCGACTTTGTCCGATTAGCTACGAATTAATCAACCTATTCATTGGTCAACACCATGGCGAACGTTATTGGCTGTTGCTATGGGTAACCACTTCCTATTTAACTGTTGGCTAACCCGAAGACCAAGCCTGCCAACCTGACAATAGAGTGATTACACCCAAAGCCAACCAATTACAGGTCTAGAAACAGTAACCTAGCGACAATTGTTAAACGTAACGATATCAGCGGAAAAATCATATCATGTCATGATTGGTCAGGGCTACGAGCTTTAATTTGGGACCCACCTAAGGTTGAATATCGTGTAGCAAACTGACGTTATTTGAGCTCAATTGGGCATTTTTTTTTTCTAGTGTACCTAGCGTTTTTCACGTGTCCGACAACTTCATTCAATCTTTTTTACATGATTATGTTAAAAACTTTGACTTGTAGCTAAATTACCAGATAAACAATACTCTTACGTTTAAAATGATGCTACTAGAAGTATTCAATAACGTTAAATTTACAGTTTTTTTTGTTATTTTTGTCCCCTAAGACCCCCATTTTTTTCCGCGTCCAGGCCTGGTGTTACATTTTCGAACTTCAAATAAACAAGTTTGGAAACTTTTGTCGTACATGAGAACACTTGTTTTTGGGAGTCTAATATGTGAATTTACTAAAAACGCCCTTAATTTGTCTCCTTTAGAGTTAATATTTAACAAAAAACTAGTTTAAATCGTGTCCACCATATTCGACATAAGGGGAATTCCCCCTTTCCGTTACCGTATATTAGGCTTAAGGCATCATTTTTATTACCAAAATATATCTTTATTTTCATCTAGAAACTTTTGTTTTCACGTAGCAGCACAATATTTGTCTTCAAACGCTAAGTAAACGAAAAAATAGTGTGTTGAAGTGTCGTGCTTTGCGTGGTTCAAAAAGGGTTCACCACTCCGTTACCAAGATTTTAAGGTAAAATCTTTATCTTTATGTTGTTGTGATACATTTACCTAAATAATTGTTTATATCTAAACTCAATTTCACTAAAATATCTTTACAATCAAGATCGAATGCATATTTAATTTGTATTTCAAAGTGCAAAACATTACTCCCGTTACTTCCCCTTTCGTTGCCATGTCGGCAGTCATGTATAAGGGGAATCTAAAAAGTAACGGAATGGAAACATAAAGTTATGATGACACTGAGATCACATTTGAATAAATTATAGTATTTACATAGGTAAATTTATTTGTACCACAAAAGTAAATCATCTTATACGGTTCGCAAAATTATCTTTAGAATAATGCAACGTGTTATTTTTAATCTGCTGCGTAGTTGCAATAACATTAACCGCAGATATCTCAATTAAATTTAAATAATACGACTAAACTACCTACATTTGTTATAGAAATGGCTCCTCTCACAGCTGCCGAAAAACAAAAACGGTATCGGGAAAGGATTAAAAATGACCCTATTAAATATGAAATCCAAAGAAAAAAGGACGTGGCGAGAATAAAAAAATATATAAAGGCAAGAAAAATTGCAACTACCAAACTATCAAACTATCCCGAAAAATGAAGCATCCACCAAAGAATAGGTACCTACCTAATACCATTGCAGTTGCTCATAATTTGTCTCTCAATAATCAGTATTGGTCTGGAAAGTCTAAAATGTAACCACTATAAATATGCGATAACCATAACCCTCATTTTGCTTTGGTCAGTCGGGTTAATAAAGCTTTTGTGGATTTGTGATCTTGGTATAACTGCAGCCTTATGATTTCGTTACCATTATTTCCGTTACCGTCCTTTGAAAATAATTAACATTTTATTTTATTATTAAATCCCCAATTGATAAACATTGCAATTTGTGTATTATATGGATAAACTTTTTACTAAAGTATCCACGTATAAATAAATTTGTCGGGTAAACCTCATAACGTCCAACTGGTAAAGAAAATTGTAAGTAGTTTTGGTCGTTTGGTAACGAAATAGTTACAATAATCGTAATTTCTTTCAAATTAGTTCATAATGTTTTAAAAATAAAACTTATTTTCATAACTTACTATATTTTCAAGTAAGTAAAGCATTTATTTATCCCCATTTTACTTTCTTTCAATTTATATCAATAAATGTATATGGTAACGGAAGGGAAACAAATATGAGCCCGAGCCACTTTGAAATCGCTGTATAAATTTAATTTCCGTATGTTTTACAAAACCATTGCTAAATTAAGATACCTAAGACTACTAAAAATGCTTCAACACCCTTAAAGTTCAACAATTAATAAGTTCGAAAAAAAATCATCACAAATCTGTTGGTACAACTTTGAAAAAAAATGCCCAATTACGTCAACCGGGCGGAGCGAGGGCAAACGATGATTCCCGATTTATTCCGAGTAATTATCTCTTAGGTAGGTAATGTAATAAAATAAGGTTTTTGGCCCTGTCTTCTATCTGGCAATATTCATTTTATTGTTCGTGATATGGAAATAGAAAAAATACCATTCTAAAATTATTTTTTCCAATCTGCAGTAAAGGGGCTTTGATCATAATTTGATCATGCCAGCCCCGACCTTTATTATAATATACTAGCGACCCGCCCGCGGCTTCGCCCGCGTGGAATGTATTATACATATAAACCTTCCTTAAGAATCACTCTATCTATTAAAAAAAACCGCATCAAAATCCGTTGCGTAGTTTTAAAGATTTAAGCATACATAGGGACAGACAGCGCAAGCGACTTTGTTTTATACTATGTAGTGATTAAAGCTAGCAAACTAACCTAATAATTAGGAGATTCCAGCCACAATATTTAGTAAACTTTTTTATTTATCATTTTTTATTATGACACAAAACAACTCAATCTTAACTCAACTAATATAGACAGCATAATTAAAACATTTTGCGGGCCACCTGTGATGCAGTCCCATAGCGTGTAGATGGTTTCTAACTGTTGAAGGGTGGACTTCAAACGTTTCCGCAAAATGCCTCGTCGGCGTAAAGGCGTCCATCAAGTATTGCCTTTGCATCAGGCGGCTCTGCTCTTGCGTTATAACATGCGGGCGATGGTTGTTTCGCCGTAAGTCAAGATTTCCCTCGTTCCCGTAACGTCGAACCCAACGGCGAACTGTATTTCTTGTCACATTTATTTGTCGTGATATCTCGTGAATGCCTACTCCGTGTTCGTGCAAATCAATAATTTGAAGCCTTACTTCCTCACGATTAGCCGCAAGCATGTTTACTATTTGCAAAATTATATTTAGTGAAAATGTCACTACAGATCAAAATAATTTTCTTGACTGGCACTGACACATGTTCGTAATCAGAAAACCGTAGTGATAGCTTTTTGCAAAGAGGTTATCACACAGATCACAGAAACAAGGGAGATATGTTATGGGGGCGTGGTTCGTGTCGCCTCGATATGGTCAAATTGACCATATCGGCACGAGGCGTGTCAAGCGTTGACACAGTCACTCACTGAACGCTGTCAGTATAGAAGCTCCGTTTAAATGATAAAATGACTGTATGTAGCGTGAAAGTGTGCAAAAATCGAAATACAAACGTTAATATAAAATCAAAGGGCATAACTTACCACCGGTAAATTTTGTTTTTAAGCATTATTTATATTTTTAAATGAATATTTTATATTTGAATGGATTTCAGAGCGTAAGGTTGTGAAAGTTGTGTTGACGTGATTTCTATCGACTATCGATAAATGGCTTATTCTACAGCTATCAATAGAATTCAATGTGTTAATAATTCTAGTTATTTATCACTACCACGACACGCTTAAAACAGAAGAAAAATAATTTTAACAAATTTTCACGTTATACAAAATTTAATTTTCTTTACAATATTAACGAACGACGAAGGACTCTAGCAATTCAAATATAAGTAGGCAAATCATACAATTAAGATAAAAATAAATTAACCAACCACAAAGGCAAAGGGCTCTGGCTCAATATTGAGCTGTGTTTGCACACAGCGCTGATTGACAGCTCGCGCCGACTCACTCTTAAAAGGATTCAAGCCTAAAGGTTGGATGGTAGAGATTGCCCCAAGTATTAAGTCTATCTTTCTGTTTTAAGTAATTTGTACCATTTATGAAATAAAGTTTACATAATCAAGTCGGTAAACTACTGGTTTGTCCCAAACTGAGATCTTGTGACGTGACACTCAACCGAACCCATTTTATTAGTATATTTGTATTAACATCATAAAGTCCAAGTTTACAATTTAGACTTTTATGTACTAATCAAAACGAAAATCTTAAACAGCTCCAGAAAATTTAACCAAAGAAATTCGGCCATTTTTTTGTTACGTTCTAATATAGGTATCGTTCCAAATTTAAAATCTTATGTATCAATTTTACGCAAACCGTATTCTTGCTAATAAAATATTATTCTATTCTAACAATAATATAATAAGTTTAAATGATGTAATTGTATTAACCTAGTAGTAAAATAATAAAAATAGTACTTATTGCCTGTAAATTGAATAGTACCTATATTAACGTTGCAAACAAGTTTGAATTGTTTATCGATATATTTTGAAACATTCCTTGTGGCATCCCTAAGTGGACGACAGGAGAGAAACGCACACCACTTGAAAAAAGTATAACTAGATGTCGCTGTGTGTGGGTAGTCCTTAACCTGCTGAACATAGGGACTACTATCTTGGCGCCATCTAGCTCTGAGGAACTAATTAATTACTCGTCGCATAGATGGCAGCTAAGTGACGAGTAAGCGCTACCTTACGTTCAGTGACTGAACTACTATGGAAAAAAAACGATCTTTCAGCATTTTTCAACCTTGAGAACTTAGTATAAAGCTTAATTTTCTGCTACTATCAAAACTATGTTACGGCGTTTTTAGTTCGTAAGCTGTAACCAATTATGAGGAGGTTGTTTTTGTAGTAGTTAATAGAGCGTAAGCGTAAGACGCACACATGTTTAAAAGTGGCGACACCGGGTCTTGTACGAATTGGCGTTCATGACATATCTACCTTGTTTCTGTGATCTGTGGGTTATCATTTCAAGGGTCGATTCGATAAGACATTTAAATGTCTTAACTTGACATTTCAACCCTATCGAACTGAAGTTTCAACCTTATTGCATTATGAATGAATAAAGACATGTCATCATTCGTTACCAGTCGTTCTCGACGATGTCACACGAGTACGCCCGATTTGCATTACACGGCTAAATTATGAGGCTCAACAATCCCGTGTGGTGATTGTAACTTTTAGGAAACTCAACCTTATTGTTGTAGAATGTCAGATTGACTTTGGCCCTAAGGTGGGTACCAAATTAAAACTCGTGACTGTACCAACACTACCAACCCAGACGGACCCTGCACGAGGTCCTCCCACAAGTAAAACTGCCAACTAGTTATCTATTATTTTGTACTTTAACCGACTTTGCAATAGGCACTTCAACTCGTATATGTGATACTGTGAGTATGTTTATCAGCTGTTGTATTTAAATTTTGTTTTTATAGAATATATCATCAAATGCAACATGGGAACAATGTGTGAAAATAATATCTAAAGACCCACGCTACGCAGCATTTAAGAAACTGAATGAGAAAAAACAAGCATTTAATGCGTATAAAACACAGAAGATCAAAGATGAGAGGGAGGAGTTGAGGTATGGACTGCTCATCTTGAGCCTTTTTAATACTATAATATTGGTTTGCGATAAGTGCGAATAATGTTACAAACAAAACGAAAGCTACCGCGCAACTAACAAATTAAATAAGTTGTAAAATACACCCTAGCAAGTAAGGTACATTCTGCAACTTATAATGGTGTGGTGGGAGTGGTAACATTTTAATTAATAATATGTATTTAAATTACCTATCTTTATTTATTTACAAGTTGAAATATTTGGGTTATTCCCACCTATTACCACCAATTTGTTACCACTGGTAACAGCTGGGATTTTTTTTCCCACCTGTTTCCACTAAAGTATTCGGTGATAACAAGTGGGAATATTTTTCCTATTTGTTACCGCTAAAATAATATATAATAATAACAGCTGGAAATTTTTATTCCCAGTAGTTACCAGTGGTAACAGGTGGGAAAAAAAATCCCAGCTGTTACCAGTGGTAACAAATTGGTGGTAACAGGTGGGAATAACCCAGATAATTAAGTTACAGTAGATGATTCATGTTAATCTAACTTAAAACTATTTACATTTGATCCATTTCTAACTGTAACAATTCAAGACACTCCCTTAACATTATGATACATTAAAAGTTGATACACTAGTTAGATCCAGATTAAAGTAGCTTTTAAAAACCGCGTCCGAATCGGTCCAAACGCTGCGCAGACACACACATACTTACACAGAAAAAACGTTAAACTTATGTCTTTTTTTTCGGGAATATGGTGATCACTGGGATGTTTGTGGTTTATGTGTGTCATATTTTTTAGGTTAAAGACGAAGAGAAACCGGGAAAGTTTGGAAGAGTTCTTACTGAGTTGTGACCGCGTAACGTCCCTGACTAAATATTACAGATGCGACGACATGTTCAGTAATCTGGAGGTATGTTACTTTATGAAAAGCCAAACTTCAAAACCAATTAAAACCGGACATTGGTTGAATTTCAAAGTTTTTTTTTAGATATGGCGTTGCGTACCAGAATCGGATCGAAGAGATATCTATGAAGACTGTATATTTACCATTGCCAAACGTGAAAAGGAGGAGGCGAAAGCCCTCAAAAAGCGGAATATGAAAATGTTGGCACAAGTAAGTACTGGACTAGAATTTGCATGGAAATTGGTACTAAAAAAAATGGAATTCCCATACTTCTTCGTATTAATTTATTTTAATGTTCTCTTAAACCTGTGTAAAACGCCATGCTTTAACTCCGGTTGGAATAGATTAAACTAACTTCTCCTCCATTTTATACATGGTTCCTAAGGGGGCGGCCATTAATCACGTGAAGCGTTTCTCTCTCGCTCTGGTGAGATGTCGTTAGATTTGGCACCGTCCCCTCCCCATCCCCCGATCACACGAGAGATTATTCAAAATGTGTGTTGCTAGTGTAAATGCATTTGCGTTGCGTTCATTCTAAAAAAAAAACACCATACATTTACATATTATTGTGGAAGATTTGCCCATATCTTAGTGAAGGAACATGTTTTACTTGATATAACCCATTTTTGATGGAGTGACGACCTTGTAAGGATCGCGGGAAAGCGGTGGATGCGAAAAGCACAAGACCGGTCTGAGTGGAGAGCCTTGGGGGAGGCCTATGTCCAGCAGTGGACGTCTTTCGGCTGACATGATGAACCCATTTTTTTTGCAATTGCACTGTAATTTTGCGGAAAAAAATACTTGTTATTCGACAAGATCCCCCTCCCCAAAATAAGATTAAATAAGATTCGGCTCGACCCGCTCCCCCTCCTCCCCCTCCTGAACACCTCACGTACAGTCAGCATCATAAATATAGTGGCAGTCAATAGTTCCAAATATACCGCACCATCCAAAACATCCATAAATACGTACTCATTCCAAGTGATCAAATTGTTCAGGCCATCCACTGTATACAAATATACCGGAGCATCCACAACGCCATATACTTGGTAACATTCAACCCGCCGTTAGTACAGCAACGTCCAGAACGCCGAAGGTTTCTAAGCATCCAAAGTAGCCAAAAATACGGAACACATAAGAAAATTGAACCTTATTTACCAGTAAGTACGGTTGAATATTCAGTCAAATCATTTTAATAGGTTAGCCAGTAAGCAATTTGACGAACCACGAAAACAGTACCATACTGTCATGGCATATATCTGTCTCACGTCACAGATAACAGAATACAAGTACAGATACCCAATCTCATACAGCAAAAGCGTGCCGTCCTAATGTAGGCAATTCGGTAGGCAATTTTAGTCCCGTAGTTACACCAGTAGATGCCGTATCGGAGCCACCACTGGATGCTGGCAGCCTACCTAATAGTTTTAGTAACGTATCACCAGATGGCATTGACTTCAAGAATGAGACGTCAAGAAAATTGTTGACTTAAAATTAATATGTAATGGGTATAATCCTACCGGTGACATTGTGTTAGCGTTTTATTAATTCATAGGAACATCTGCCCTGATTAATGATGTCCAGGACAAATAGGAATGTTTTGATGACATGTTTGGGAAGTTTTTTGCTGACAATAAATAAAAGCAATAGGTAAAAATAACTGGTTTATTAGGTTTAAAGAATTTATTTTCTCATAAGAATTTTACAATTCACTTACAATGAGAATTAAGAATAAGTTAAAAATAGTTTGGTGAGCGTATTTAAGCGTGCGTATTTACATAAAAAGGAAATATCGCCTTCAACTTCAACTTTATCCGAATCCAACGAAACAAAGTTATACACTCGGCCTCAAAAAAATCGCACCTTTTGGTATGTTGACTTCAAGCAGCTATAAACCCTATTGAATCTAAGATAAGGTATGAGTGTGGGGCCTCATTTTTTCCTTTGATTAATAAAAATGTGATAATAATTACTAAGCTTAAAAAAAAAACGTTTTTCATGAAAAGAGGAAAAACATTTATTCACGCCAAAATTACACAATCTAAAAACATAACAAAATTAAAAAATACAGTAAAACAAATTCTTAAAACGAAACTTAAAACCTAGGGTTACCTCCCCTAGCCCTAATTACAGCCTCCATGCGATCCTTCATTGACCTCACCAAAGTCACGATGCGTTCTTGAGGAATGTCACTCCACTCCTCGACGACGGCGTCCCGAAGCTGTTCAAGGGTGGCAGGGGCAGTATCACGAGACCGCACCCGGCGTTTCAGATCATCCCAAATGTGCTCTATGGGGTTCAGGTCAGGACTTCTCTCTGGCCACTGCATCACGGGGATCCCAACCTGATCCAGATTGTCTCGAACAATCAACGCCGTATGAGAGCGGTCGTTGTCGTGCATGAATGTGAATTCAGGTCCGACAAAACCAGCATACGGAACCACGTGGTCCTCCAGGATCTCTGTGTACCGATGAGCAGTCAGGGACCCCTGGCCACGTCCACCTCCAGTGCGGGAGACGCACACAAGGTCGGTTTTGCCCGATTTTAAAGTTTATTAACTGTGCTTTCAAATGATACTAATATTTGGTAGGGTACAATAAATAAGTTAAGAGCTTTATTCGCTTGAAGTCAAAATTTCAAAAGGTGCGATTTTTTTGACGCCGAGTGTAGTTTAAATGTTTGTACACAAACTGTCAGCGCGTTTTGATACTTCAATGGTTAAAGATAGCACGTTGTTCGTTCCGTGTTTGTACTAACATTTTAATACACCGAAACCGCCAAAACAGTATTTTGTAATATTCATTTATATTCGTCAAGACATTATTTTCTCTATTGTTTTTTTGTTTTGAATATAAAAGAAGTATTTTGAGTATTGATTTTACGCATCAAACAAGAATTTGTACAAACGAAACGCTTGGGGTCTGTGAGTGCATAGTAGCACAGTATAATAAATAAACCAGTAAAGAAGCTACGAACTAATGCTCGAAACGACGCACTCACACAGACGCACGCCTCTACGAGACCGCTAAGAGGATTTGGCGGTGCTGTCAGCCGCGTGTGTCGCGTCTAGACGAATGGGCTCCTTCGCATTTTAAGTTCGTTCTTGAGAAAGATGCCACAAAAGTATTGCGTGGTATATACCCTCCTAAGACCCACCATACAATGAAATTTGTCAATGGAATATGAATCTATTATGGATGATCATAAAGTAAATTTTCTGAATTGATCATTAATCATTGAAACAAAAGAAATACCTTACTTCCTTTGCACTAGATCTTTATTTCAATGGTCGTATTATGTACTAATATTAGTACAAGGAACCTCAGGAGGATAAGGTTGTTTGAATTCGGCTTCTTCAAACCCGGAACTTTCATTTTTTAAACTCTCTGCTGGTGTTGAAAGGTAAGAATAAATAAAATATTTAAAAAAAAAATGCTTTTTATAATACGATGACGTGTTGCAAAAGTAAAAATATAAAAATCGTTTAATTTCCCAGCGAAAATTCAAGAGAACTCGGGAGATTTTAGTCGAAATAAAGCAACTGTATTTTACACTAATTACTTTAATTTACAAACTATTAAATTATTAAACGATATAAAATAATAAACATCTCTACAATATTTGAACATTGAGTGTTTTTTTTTAAATATTTTTCTCGACCGTGGATAGGTCCTTCTTTGAGTGTCTACCATTGGTGTTGCCGTCTTAAAAATACTGTTTGAATTTGTTACTTTGGTTCGAAATGTAGAAATTCGGGAAACGGGGTCGCTAAATCGTGATATCGGGAGGGAAGAGCCGAAATCGGTAGATTTCCCGATAAATAGGGAACTTTTGCAACACGTCTGACATTTTGTTTATTAGGTTATGAAATATGTCAAATAAGCATACTTCCTCTCGAATTTAGAAAAAAAAGAAACCGCCGCCTTGTTACACTTTGTGTTGTTCTACCTATTCCTTCCAAAATCGAAATCTGGGGATCTGTGTGGTCTCTGACAATGATTTTGTTGGCAGCATGAGAAAAAGTAGCCGCCATCTTGAACTCTTTAGTTATTCAACCGATTGCTTCCAAAATCGATATCTGGGGATGTGTATGGTCTCCGACAACTAATCTGTTGGCGGAATGAGAAAAAGTAGCCGCCATCTTGATTTTTTTTATTATTCGACAGGCTGCTTTCAAAATCGATATCTGATCTGTGTGGTCCTAACTCTCGAAATTGACACTTGAATTAGCCTGTCGAATAATAAAAAAGTTCAAGATGGCGGCTACTTTTTCTCATTCTGCCAACAAATTCTTTGTCGGAGACCACGCACATCCCCAGATATCGATTTTGGAAGCAATCGGTTGAATAAATAAATAAATAAATATGTCCTCTACTTTTTCTCAATCTGTCAACAGATTAGTTGTCGGAGACCATACACATCCCCATATATCGATTTTGGAAGCAATCGGTTGAATAACTAAAAAGTTCAAGATGGCGGCTACTTTTTCTCAATCTGCAACGGATTTGTTGTCGCAGATCACACGTATCGATTTTGCACTAACTAGCTGAGATACAATAAACAAGATTTTTTTTCAATTTTACAAAATGTTAGTGGACAACCCTTAAACGCTCAATTGGAGCGTAGGTATTTATCTTGAAAAGTAGGCCTAGTTTCTTTACTGGTTTATTTATATACTGTGATAGTAGTTTCGCGATCCGTGATGGCACCATCTAGTGACAGTACCTAATAAGGCGTAGCAAGCTTGAAAGCTTATAAGTTTTTTATGAGTTAGATGGAGTTAATATAAAATTTATTGCATTTATTAAACTTGTAAAATATACCCTACTTTATGTAGAGAAGGATGTTTTTGATGTAATTAAGGTACGTTGAATTTATTAAGGTGCAAAAATCATAAAATCTTCACGATTACTGATTCAAATGTTTCGCTCGATACCTGTGACGCCATCTATGAGTTTATTAAAGTAATAATTATACGTTGTTCGAGTTGGGAGGCCATGCTCACGTTTTAATTTGACACATTATTGCGTGGACTGCGTGGTTTTAAAAGGTTTTGCAATATTGAAGCTGCCAACTTAAACGCATCAATACGTTTCAATATTTCGCCGAGTTAGCCGTTAGTGACGATGGACCAGTGGTTTAGTAGTAACCCTATCGAGTCATGTGTTCTGGGTTCTATTCCCCGTATTAGGTGCTATTAGCATTTTTATTTTATATTTTTAAAGTCGTTGTTTTATTTTAATTTGTAATAACTACTTATACATAAAAGGCCGTATTCCTTTATTACTTGTTTACATAGACGAAACTCACTACAAAACAAATAAATTACATTGAATTTATATTTTTTAATTTAAGCAAAATGGGCATTAACCTCTTTGGTTTTAATGGGTATCTACTCAACCGCTTTGAAAATGAGTAGTTGTACATTTTGTTTGAGCTCTATTGCATTCAAAATAAGGTTCAATTTTCAAAAATATAAAATAAAAATAGCACCTAATACGGGGATTAGAACCCAGAACACATGACTCGATAGGGTTACTACTAAACCACTGGTCCATCGTAACTAACGGCTAACTAGGCGAAATATTGAAACGTATTGATGCGTTTAAGTTGGCAGCTTCAATATTGCAAAGCCTTTTAAAACCACGCAGTCCACGCAATAATGTGTCAAATTAAAACGTGAGACAGATATATGCCATGACAGTATGGTACTGTTTTCGTGGTTTGTCAAATTGCTTACTGGCTAACCTATTAAAATGATTTGACTGAACATTCAACCGTACTTACTGGTAAATAAGGTTCAATTTTCTTATGTGTCCCGTATTTTTGGCTACTTTGGATGCTTAGAAACCTTCGGCGTTCTGGACGTTGCTGTACTAACGGCGGGTTGAATGTTACCAAGTATATGGCGTTGTGGATGCTCCGGTATATTTGTATACAGTGGATGGCCTGAACAATTTGATCACTTGGAATGAGTACGTATTTATTAATATTTTGGATGGTGCGGTATATTTGGAACTATTGACTGCCACTATATTTATGATGGTGACTGTACTATCAGTCCAATGGAACCCCGACCCACCATAGAACGGTGTCACAGTGACATTACATTATAAAAGATTGAGGGTTTCCGCGCATCCGTTTTTTCACAAGATGGCGCCTGTGAAGACCTCACGTCTTTTTGACGGTTGATGTTAAAATATATGCCTAGAAGAAGACCAATCTAGTGACAATTTACTTTTTCACTTGATATATACACATTTCAAATATTTAGGTACAAAATTATTACAATTTATATATTTTACGTACTATCAACTGTCAGAAAGACCTTACTTCCCACAGGCGCCATCTAGTGAAAAAACTGATGCGCGGAAACCGTCATTTGTTTGACACTTCTTACGGCTTGAATCATAACGTCTGTGTTGTCACAGTTCTATGGTGGGTCAAAGTTCCAATGGGCTGATTGTACGTACACTGAAGCGTCATTGTTATTTGGCACATATAACTACGAGTAGGTCGCCGATTACATGTGGAACGTTTCGACGTTAGGTGCGCTCGCTCATCCGCCTATTCATAACTCGAATTTATTTTATTTATTCATTAGGCATGGTAAATGTAGATTACATTATAACTTTAAGGGAACGTTCTTTCCCGAAGACAGACAAATTATAACTGTTACGATTTTAAAGATATTTAATTTTTAAATTTAATCAGTTAATCACGTTGAAATGGTCTAAAAGGCTTTTAACAGTCTGTGTATGACACGCCAACATTGACGTATTTGAGACTGACTATCGTTAACTCTAAAGGCCCTTTTAAAATGACCAAAGAAAGATACATAGTTAGCATTTGTTCTAAATAGTTTTTTTTTTTTTTTTGCAATATTTTAAAATCTAATCTGCCACTTAGTTTCTATGGATGTACCTAGTAATATGCGAAAGTTATCGTAAATCAAAAAAAACACGGTGTATATCTTTATATCTACATTTCTATTATTACCACACACAACACTCGTTTATTACCGTTCGTTTGATCGTTTGTTCAAGGTTTTGGAGAACATGAGCGAAATAACGTACAGCAGCACGTGGAGCGAGGCGCAGGTGCTGCTGCTCGAGAACTCGGCGTTCAAGAACGACGTCAGCCTGCTCGGGATGGACAAGGAGGACGCGCTCATAGGTACCGCCGACACTGCATTTAAGTTTGTAGAATGGAAATAATAGGCCAAAATAACGAGCTATTTAATTTAAGTTAAGGAAAACTTTAGATAGATAGATCTTTGTTTTGTGGCATATGTCATTTGTGTTGCCATTTTGATTTCGTCAATGTCAGGTTTAAGGAAGGAGGAAAACTTTAGCACAAAAAGAGGCAGTCATCCGCCATTACGCAATATAGACAAGAGAGAGCCAAATGAAATTCAGTGTTGCCAACCTACTTATTTAACCTATTAATTATTCCCGTGTGGTTGCCGGGTTAGAATAGTGCCACTCCATGTCTTCCCGTGGATGTCGTAAGAGGCGACTAAGGGAATAAAGGCTTGTAGTACTGTTAGGCGATGGGCTGGCAACCTGTCACTAATACGCTGGTAAATATCTTAGCCTATTTGTGCAAAATGTGGTTACAGAGTTATCAACAAGTTTTTAAAGTGGTAGGTAATTCTGTAGCTCTGCCTACCCCGCTCTGGGATTACAGGCGTGAAGGTATGTATGTATGTATGTAATTATTTATTTGGCTCACGAATCAAGTTACCGTCGGACTTAGTTCAGAATTGGCACTCTGGTAGTTTAGAGCTCAACTTTTGAACGGCCATGAATATTTAAAAAAAACAACTTTTGAACGCCTTACGTCAAATGCAAAATGTGTCACTCACACGCCGCCATGTTTGCTATGCTATGCAAATTACAACTTGAAGGCCGCACTCCGCGATGACCCATCACGGGCCAACGCATTGACGGGGTCATATAAGAATATGTGCCTCGCTCTAAGGTGTAAATGCGTCTCTTACGCTCGCCCGTGATTGACCATCGCGTTGGGCCAAAATTCATACGAAACAAAGTCTCTTAATCTTCAATTTGCGTCAGCTGTGGCCGATGGCGACGTCAGCGGCACACTTTTTAGCTGACTGCCAAAGCCGTCTGTGGCGTTCCAAAGATACTATGTGTACCCATAATGAGTTGAGTAATGACTAATAGTACAATTGAATAAAATGTTCGAGGGTTAGCTCTGTTGGTAAAAAGTGAGAAATCATTTAGTAGTTGTTTGAAAAAAAAATATTGTTAAAGTTACCTCGATCATGCCTATTTACTTTAAAGCAAAAGTATACATTTTTCTCAAAAATGACCGGAAATGTTGACATTACTAACTCCATACTGAGACGCGAAGTACAGTCACGGATTTTAATTGTTATGCCATTGTGAAGTTATTTAAATTTGCAGTATTATGGCATCCACGAGCATTTACGAGATTACACGATTAATCACGAATACATGACACCGCGGGAACTACATAATAAGATGACGGATAAATAGATTGATTAGTTCGGTTCACAAGGAGGTTATAGGTTAAACGTGATTAAAATATTGACAACTGGCATTTTAGAAATATTGCAGGATCGTTGTCATAATGACATGTCAAGTTAAGACGTCATTATTATAAATAAGCAAATTTTAAGAAAATAAGATGCCACCAGCAATTTCTACGGAAACTCGTCACATGATTGTGACTTTGCACCAAGAAGGGCTAAGTTTGCGAGCAATTGCAAGACAGTTGTTAATATCGGTGGGTTGGTTACTTCTATATTTGTTTGTTGCGGTTTAACATATAAAAAGGTGGTCGTTAACAGCCCGACGCAAAAAATCTGACAAAACCGTGCAAACGCATTGCTGGATTTCTTTCGCGCTGCTTCTTCTCAACAATCTGCGGAATATACACTAAACCTGTATTTTATAATTTATTGACCGATTAAAACATTATGTAATGTTTTTTACGTTTTTATTTTATTTAATTTTACGCTACTTGTGAGGCAGTCAAGGACTTTAATTGTTATGCCACTATGGAACCCTGTCGCATAACGTTAATCATTAATTTTGGCGTAATTACTTTCATGTGGTTTGACGCTATCATTATGACAGGGTTCTACAGTGGCATAACAATTAAAGTCCTTGACTGTAATGCTTCAATCAGCCATAGTTATGCAGAAATAGACTAAAAGAACTAGAATATTTCATAATTTATAAATTTAATATCTAGTATACACTAGAATAAATATTTTTAAAAGTTTGACAATTTATTGCCACGATTAGTCTTTCGACTTACACGCTGACTAATCAATTCTTTTCAAGATGGCGGGGTTTGACGTGTTATTTATATTCAGATATTTGCAACAGTTATCACTAGGCTTGGGACTTTTGGATGCTCGCTATGGTTTTAGATTCCACGGAGTCGCCATTATGTTAAAATTATTATTTTTTGAAGTCAAAGTCAAAGTGTAGAAATAAAACATGTTAGATTTACGCTGTTATATCGATCGGTAATAACCACGGTATTATGACTGCAATTAACTTTATCATAAATTTATTCGTTTTTACCCACACATGTCACAGTGCACAGATGACATGTATATAGGTACGATTTACTTAATTATGCATCCTCTTTGATACTTGCGTTGTGACAGACTACTGACTGACATCTATTTTACCAATTAAAAAAACACTTGATTAATACATTGTCAGTTTTGATTAAACACGGTTTAAGCAATTTCTGATAAAATTTAAAATTAATAGTTTTACTTCTTGCGAAATTAAGTCCTGGTTAGAGCCGCATGAGGAATTAAAATATGTTGAAGAAAAGTCTTGTATATTTTGTTCTTTATGTGATGTCTATTTCAAAGCCGGAAAAAAGTGTTTATTGTTAACCATGTTATAAGTGTATCCCATCAAAATAACTGTGGTGAAAATAGCTTGTTGTTAGATTGGATAGAGCCTAAACACGAACTAGCAGTAAGTGAAGACAAGTCCCACATTAATTGCTCCGCGTGTGATACTGCCTTGAAACTCAAAAAGTCGATAATTATGAGGCACGTTAACAGCCAAAATCACCAGAAAAGGACGGGAAATATGAGAGACTTTTATTTAGATCTATGTTTGTTTCTCGTTAATTGCAACATTGCATGGAACAAAGTAAACCACCCAGAATTTAAAAAGTTCTTCAGCAAATATATTTGTTGTGCTTGTGGAAATAAAAGATTACCTGAGCAAAGTGTCCTAAAGAAAGTGTATTTGCAAAAGGCGTATGTGAGCACTGTCACAAAGATAAGAAACGTTTTTTTAGACAGTTATATATGGCTTTCAATGGACGAAACTTTGGATAGCATGGGAAACAGTATAGTAAATATAATGGTAAAGTCTTTGAATGATTATTTTTCTGTGTTTTGTACGGATGCAGCTGCTTACATGATCGCCACTGGAAAACTTTTGAAGAAAAAGCATACCAATTTGAAGCATGTAACTTGTCTAGCTCATGCCTTTCATCTAGTTTCAGAACAAATTAGGTCGGAGTAAATACTTTAATTACAAATGTAAAGAATATATTTTTAAAATCACCGCAACGAGTGAGATTTTTCAAACAAATGGCTCCGAACGTACCATTGCCACCCGAACCTGTAATAACAAGATGGAGCACTTGGCTAACTGCAGCTTTCTATTACAGTACGTATTTTGAGGACATAAAAAATATTGTTGCAAACTTAAAGTCGAAAGATGCCATATCTATTAAAAAAGCCAAACAGGTTTTTTCGAACACCAATTTGAGAAGTGAACTTGTTTTTTTTTTAAATGCCTATGCACTGATTCAAAAAGCCTGTACCTCATCAAAAATTTTGAAGTAGCGACTAATATTAGATTGAAAAATTGATGTTTGTTATTGTTACTTCAAGTATTTGTTTTGGTTTATTTTGTTTACTAGCAATATAGTATTTTATTATTGGTAATTACATACATACAAGTTGTATGTACATATCCACTTTGACTTTGACTTCTAAAAAACAAAATTAACATAACGGCGACTCCGTGGATTCTAGAACCATAGCGAGCATCCAAAAGTCCCAAGCTTAGTTATCACATTGTCATGGATGCCAATTTTTTATTCTATATCACCAATAGTAGCCGTTGTTTAAACGTGGCCATAGCAACCCTATTAAACGATAAATAGAATATTTTATTCGAAACGTAACTATTTTATCTGTGTCTGGAATAGCTTGAGTTTTTTTTTCTAAAAAAAGCTTCCATTAATCCTTGTCATAAAAAAAATGGCGGTAAAGAGTGAGGTTATTTCACGTGAAGTTTCTGTTTATATGCAATTTTTTCTTGCGATTTTTGAGAAAAGCACTATATATGCCTCGGCAGGAATCGCAATTGCGGGCCTCATATTTTTAAACGGACTCGCAAGCTCGTCCGTTTAAACCAATTCTCGCCCCGCAATTGCCTGCTTCCCTGCCTAGGCAATAATGTACTATTATTGACCTGCACGGGTAGCATAAGTTGTATTTTCTCGCTTGTCGCTCAGTGCGTCTCTATCGTTACAGACTAGATAGAAAGGGAGATCCGAGCGACAAACAAGTCGCGGATAACATGTTTATTTTGGCTCGTATTTTCTACTAATAAGTACCTTTATTATTACAGTATTTGAACAACACATCAAAAACATGGAAACTGAATATATGCAAGAAAAGGAACAGTTGAAAAAAAGGAATAAACGTCAGCAAAGGAAAAATAGGGATAATTTTTTGGTATGTTTCTTAGTTTTTGTTTTATTTTCTCAAGTTTTTGTTTTTGTTTTTTGCAGTAGGTGATTAAAGCACTATGTCTGCCTGGGGAGAAAGGGCAATTAATGGACTCGTACACTGAAGGGCCTCATCTTTTTTCCAGCCCTCAATAGGTCCATAAATTGAATACTTTTTACCCTACGCAATGTATTGTGTACATTGATTGCATATGTATTGTATTGTCCAGGTTTATATTTTTACTAATTCGTTTGTAGGCATTATTGGACAGTCTGCACGAAGAAGGGAAACTGACGTCGATGTCTCTCTGGGTGGAGCTTTACCCGGTCATCTCAGCTGACATGCGGTTCTCGGCCATGCTAGGTACGATTCACACTCGGGTTCAATATAACGGGAGTTATTGGTCAATCAACTATTCTTTGTACACTATTTTTGACAAGTTTGTAAGGCTAAACTAAATGGATTTTATCAGTGGCGTGCCTAGGGTTTCAGAATAGGGCAAGCCGAGAGATATGTTTTGTAGTTTTTACGGTTATTATGGATAAATTTATCTTGTTACCACATTACTGATTAATCTTCACTTCACTCTGCAGTTGTATAGGCATTTGCTTACGTGGACGAGCTCACCAAAGCACCCTGAAGACATGTTACCACTAGATATAATTTTACAGACATATCAGCAATTGCATACTTTCGGTGGCCTTGAAAAAAGCCGCTTGGTTTGTATGAGAGAATAAAATAAAGGTTCAACTTCTTATTTTAACTTTGCTTGCCTAGGGAGAAAGCAATAAGTACTTACTTTTATTTCAATTACCTATCTAAAAATTACATACATATTACACAACATAGTTAATTTAAATTATTATTTGTATACCTACATCGAATGTGTTTTTCTAAAACGCCATCGAACCTATTTTGAAAGTAGCGACACAAGCTCTAAAAAGTTACCCTTATTCAATGAAGTTTTAGACTCATCGTGACCTCTGAAGGGAAGTTCTTGTTGTGCTAAATGACAAACAACATCGACTAATCTTTGAAAAACGCTACTATTGTTATCAACACGCATGTTGTTTTGTAATTTCCTTTGATAATTGGCGCGATAAAGATGTCTCAATTCGCTGTTTACCAAAATCACTAAAATAAATTACCGCGTTCATGTGTTTTCGAGAGTTCATGTGTCTTTTAATGGCGCCAGCTAAATTATTTAAATCGTCATAACCAGATGTATTCCACACGTTTTTGTCGTTAGAAAAGAAAATACAACACCAGCAATATAACTTATTAGAGTAGAGTGCGAACAACCAACAATCCAATGAGTTTTGTACACTGACCTGTTAAACTGTCTTTTGTGCGATTTACTACTCTGAGAAATACACAAGTCAGGCGTAGGTTTTGCCGAAGAAATAAGTACCTTTTTCTCTGCAAAGTCCAAACATTTTACTTTTCCGTCGACAAGCAAAGTTTGTGCACACTTTAAAATATCACAGTCACACGGGACTTCCTCCATTGTCAATCTAATTGAATCACAACTCACAACACCACAAAAAAAAACTTATTATTGCACTGACCGCGCCGCGCCGCTCAACGCCTAAACAAACTATTCAACACGTGAATAAAAGCATTTGTCAACAAATAGCAATGAAGTGAAGTTGGCCGCTAACGCGGCTCAACACGCGCTCCGCGCCTGCGCAAAGCGAATTTCGCATTTACTATGGACTCGTGTACAACTTCATACGCAATCAGGGCTTTTTACTCTCATACTATTTGCCATATTAATACACGAACAGTCGTATTTGGGCATATGCCGTTTCGGTGGGTAAGACAGAGAATATGAAAGCCCGATTGCAAGCCAATACGTGCGAGCGAGATACGAGCTAGCCGCGTCATGAATAGTTCGACTGGTTGCCGCACAGCGCTGAGCGCTGTGCTGCGTAGGTGGCGGCCGGCGGTGCGCGGTAAAATTTAGTAGGTACTACTGTTGCATGTAATTTGATTTGAAGAATTTAGTGAGAGCGCGCGGCGCGCGAAGTTGAAATACCTATCTAATACATTACGTGGATTTAATGAATAGTTATTTTTGTAAGGCAAGGCAAGCCCGGCTTTTGGGCTTATATGGCAGTACCGCCACTGGATTTTATTTAAAATATTGCCTGATTTATAAACAGTGAATTCTATGACCCGGTAGATGTATTTATTAAACAATCAAAATATCTTCTTTGACTGGTAACTCAGTGGACCAACATGGTCCCCAGTTTTGTATGAAAATAGTGGTTTGTCCCCTATGTTACCAGTTTTTCGGGAAAAATGTTATTCTGATTTGGATAGCTTATTTTAACTTGTACTGACAATGAATCAGCCGGTGTGGTCACTCCTTTACATGTCATTACTATACTCACAGATGAGACCTACCTTTGACTACAGATATTATGTCACTATAACAGCTAAACCGCAATGATTAATAATAACCGTAAAACTAAACGAGTTTTTTTTGCAATACAAATAGTAAAATACGACGATAACCAGTTATAACTCGTTTATACCCGGTAATCGTTGGCGGGTTACCGTGTCTGAAGCAAAATCCATCCCTCTTACTCATAATTCTAGGTCAAACAGGATCAACACCATTAGACCTGTTCAAGTTCTACGTAGAGAACCTGAAAGCGCGCTTCCACGACGAGAAGAAAGTAATCAAGGAGATCCTGAAGGAGAAGGAGTTCGAGGTGAAGCCGGACACCACGTTCGAGGAGTTCGCCACCGTCGTGTGCGAGGACAGCAAGTCCGCCGCGCTCGACGCCGGCAACGTGAAGCTCACATACAACTCGCTGCTAGAAAAGGTCAGGAAGCTTTTGTAATAATTATGTATTTATACAACTGGTACATAATGTTACTTCTTAAGGTATGAGTGTCGAGGTTAGCTTGCTTGAGGTCTATAATGATTATTATAGCATTGTTATTACCATGGCAACGCTCATCGATACCGATATTAATATTAGCGGTTTATAGTACGCGAGTAGAAAAAATAGAATATAGAACATGAATTACTATTTTGGATGCTAGCGACGGAGGAAGCGCGTTTGGTTTTTCCATACTAATTCTAAAAAGCTTTCCAAACGGTGTCGGAGGCTTTTTTAAAAAGGGCAATTTTTTTATTAAAATCGCCTTTGCCTTGTTTTCAATATATACGAATCCTGACTGTTGTTATTGTTTTCATAGCGTATCCCACATTACATGGGTTGCTTGATAGTTTCGACATGACAAATACACAACCCATCCAATATAAAATCAACTCCAATGTTTACATTCTAGGCCGAAGCTAGGAACAAAGAGAAGTTGAAAGAAGAGTCGAAGGCCCAGAAGAAGGTGGAGAGCGCGTTTAAGTGGGGCCTGAGCGCCGCCAGCGTGGACCACGCGCTGCCCTGGGACGCCGCCAAGGACAAGCTGGACCTCAACGCGCCCGAGTTCGCGGCCGTGCCCGCCGAGGACGACCGCCTGCGCATATACAAGGTTCGAATAACAACTAGCCTCTTATTTATTTTTTCATATCGTAGTCATTTATTGCTTTATGTGTGCAATGAGATCTTAAAAATACAGTAGGTAGCTTCAACATAAACCCTGCAAGGGCACTGCAACAAGACAATAATATACTTACATGTCTATTTAGGAAATCACATTTACATTATAATATAACAGATGAAAACAGATTTTATTCACTCTTGTAACGCAAAAAACTCTTCCAAATTATAAAAACAAATGAAATCAAAAAACTCCTTACTACAAAATATAAACTCTTTTGTTATGTTTTTGATTGTAAGAGGTATTTTATTGTATATTTTCACAGCCATGTTATGTGTCCCAGAGCTAACAATTTTTAAATAGGTAAAAGAGGTTTTTAACTTATTTCTCTGCCTAAGATTAATATGACTTTTTTTTTTTCTTGTGCAAATAGGGCTTTATGATTTCGTACAAGTCTACATATTTCGTAAATATACATAGACACCAGTGTTAGGATATTTAAACGAGTGAAATGTGGCCTGCAGGTATCTGTTGCTTTAATATTGACCAGTATCCTAATACATTTTTTTTGTAGAGTGAAGAATTTGCTAACATTGGTACTGTTGCCCCAGATGATCACTCTATATGCATGCGCGTAGGCATAATAGGCTGTTATGGCGGTTTTTAAATTGGTTTTTTTTTTATTCATATAGTGCATATGTGAAACGAGCTATTTTGTTTGTTATTTTATCTATGTGTGATTTCCAGTTCATCTCTGAATCTATTTCAACTCCTAACAAGTTACATGAAGAGACAGTCTCTATTACATTCTTTTTATATGAAAATTTGGTATCAATGGGTATTTTGAGTCGTGGTTTAATTTGGATTAATTTTGATTTTGCAAGTTTTAATTTTAAATGCAATTCATATTATGCTAATCACATCAAGCTAATTGCCAAAAATGTGGTACAAAGGATGTTACAGTTGGAAAAAGTCACACACATTGTGCCAGTCAAAAATTCAAAATTCAAAATATTTATTCAGTAAATTGGCCACATGCGGTCTCTTTTACACGTCGGAAATGTACAGTGAATCTACCAGCGCTTCGGACAAGACCATCATTGCGGAGAAAAAGCGCCGCAAGAAACTCCAGCAGAAGGTCATTTTTTCAATCATAAAAACATAATTATACTTAAAAGTAAGTTACATTAAGTAATAATAAGGTAATAAAGTAATAAACAATAAGTTCTTAAAACTAGCAAAAATAATCATTACAAATGTAAGGTCAATAAACCTTATAATAAAATAATGACTATGAGAACAACACGACGAGGTCTCTACGTCAAAAGCCATATAACTAAGATAATAAATTGAACAACAACTCGTTGCAAACGTGAACAGACCGGACCCCACAAACAGCACCCGTTCACTAGTATGACGCGTATCTCAGCCATCGCCTCTCTCAACCATGTGTTCGGGAAAGTGGCGACCCGATCAACAACGCCGCCGTAAGCAAAGACCTTTGAGCGAGCATGACAAGCTCATTGCTGTCTAGAAGGCAATTCTTTAATGTCATCATGAAGTCGATTATAGATGCCAATGTACATGCAAAATATGCCTTCTTACCGTACAACTTGATCTTTTGAGCGGGACCAACAAGACGATTTGGATCCCTTGTATTAAAATTACATATGTATGTCTTTGTTGGTTTTAAAAAGTTCTGGATGCAGTTTGACGAATAAACAAATTTCATATAATTATGTACATGCTTGGTACAGTCAAAAGTTGTAGGCTTCTAAATAACGGCCTACAAGATGTTAGGATATCAGTATTACAGATTGCTCTAATGCACCGTTTTTGCGCTATTAGTGCACGTTTTAAATGACTGGAGTTACCCCAAACAACGACGCCGTATCTGAGCAGGAAGCAAACATATCCATGATAAGCCTGTAATGCAGCCTGTTTGGTGCTTATCTTAGTAAGTTTCCATAAAGTATATGCAAACGCATTTATTTTACTGCAAAGTTTGTTTATATGCCCAGCCCAGGAGCATTTATCATCCATGCAAATCCCTAAAAATGTTATCTGGCTGGATTTTTGTATAGTTTGATCCGCAACGGCTACCGTCAGGGAGAGCTTTTTCCTATTTTTATTTACGAACTGTACAAATGTGGTATTTTGTAGATTAACATTTAGATTGTTCCTATGTAACCATTTTATGACATTAGCGACGGTGTCAGTCCTTATTATAAGAAGTAGCATTATTACATGGTATAACTATAGAAAGATCATCTGCGAAGAGTATACAGTCAAAGTTTGTTACATTCGGTAAATCGTTGATATACAATAAAAAAGCAGTGGACCCAGGATACTCCCTTGAGGCACTCCAACCTTATTTACTTTAATGGAAGACCTATGAGCAGTAATGATATTGTCTGAATCTATCTGAGTTATTTCCACAAATTGGGTTTGTGCGCGCAAGTAATCTCTGAGCCACTCTTTCACCACACCTCTTATTCCGTAACGCTCACATTTAGCTAAGAGTGTCTCGTGGCACACAAAATCAAAAGCTCGACTCATATCAAAGAAAATTGTAGTTACAGACAAACTGTTATTCATGTAACCAAGAATTGTATCAGTTAAGGTGAAGGCAGCTAATGATGTCGATTTCCCCTTTTGAAAGCCAAACTGCTCAGACTTTAGTATGTTAAACTTGTTGAGAAATGACGTTATTCGTTGATGAAATGCCTTTTCAAATATCTTTGAAATTACCGGAATTAGTGAGATCGGACAGTAGGTTTCAACACATTCCTTACTGCCTTTTTTGTGTAATAGCCTGATTAAGGAAAGTTGCAGAGGCCGGAAAAACCCCGCTCGTGAATAGGATCACGAGGTAGCTTAAGACTGCAGCAATCAACTGTTTACACTCTTTCAATATATTAGTCTGTATTTCATCATAACCAGTTGCGTTAGTAGATTTTAAGGTACTAATAAGATTACGTATTTCAGTTTCATCCGTTGGAGTCAAGAACAAATTAGAATTATTAGCATTTACAATAGACATGTCAGGTTTAAACTGATTAATAGTTTTAAAATTTGTCAGATTAATGTAAAAAATATTAAATGTATTTGCAATATCAATAGGATTAGAAACATTGTTATCATTAATAGCCAGTTTTTCAATATTTGCGTCAATGACATCATTTTTAGCTACATTTTTAACTACATCCCATGTGGATTATAATCGAGCTAGAATTTACCGTTTCTGACGATTTTAGTATATACTCAATACTCAATATATTTATTGCGTTCCACATTTTACAGATGTGGTTGTAATCATAGGTATATACATGTTCATGGTATGTGGACCCTGTTGGGCACAGCAACAGAAACAGCGTGCGTAGGTCTTGACTGTGAATGCCAAAAAAAAAACAAAAAAAACAAATCATTTATTTAGTTTCCATAAGTACATAGTAATTACAGTAGTTGATTACCTCTGTTTAAGTATAAAATATACCTGTGCTAAGAGGCAGCCGCTCTTCCTTATGGGTAAGTCACTTCATATTTTCCATATGGTGTATTCAGTCTTGATTTCAAAAGTGCGGCAGCCAGCCCCCCGCTGTGTGCTCCTCTGAAGACATATATTTTTCCCGAAAGGTTATCATGGTTTTGCATTACCGTAACGCTGCTGGGTGGAGGTGTGCTTACGATGCTCGGTGCAGTTCCTGGGTTTTCAATAGAGCTTTTAGTATTCTGATCTGTATTCTTACTATCTGCGCATGTTTGCGTTGTTTGATGTGTGACACTTTGTAGTTTTTATGGTTTTTGACGTTGTTTTACATATCGCACTGCTAGATCAAAACAGCATCAACTCAAAATCCTTGCTAGTTTTGTTTCAAGTTCATAGAAGTTGTATTAAAGTTCATTTTGAAATAAAGTTGTATTTTGAGTTGCTCCTGTTTTGATCTAGCAGTGCGATATGTCCTTTATTTGTTGCATTTGCCGGTTGCATTCGGATAGTTGTTTAGTAAGGCTATCGTTCTCGATAAGGAGTTTAGTAGTGTAACTATCACCGAATTCCAGTTTCTCTTGCAGGTGTATTATTTTAGTCTTTAATTCTTCTATTTCGGCTTTGTGATTTATAGTCAAATCTGGGCAGCTTCTATTGAGCGTGTGATTACGAAGTATGGAGCTATCGAAGTCTGTGTCAGATAATGAATCAAACGAGTTATGCACAGGTAAATTATATCTCCTAACAGTAATGTTGTCTACTGAATTGTTAGACTGATGTTGTTGTGATTTTTGTGACTCTTCTTGAGGTTTTTTAAGTTTTCCGTCTTGTGGTTTTATGACTTGCTTTGAAGTTGAAGCCTTGGCAAATTTGGTTTTCGTAAAGATAGGTGTACTTGCTTTCCTTGGTTGACCTTTGAGTTGACGACATTTAATACAGGCCCATGAAGCTTTACGTTCGGCATCCATTAAATCATACAGTTTTTCCAAATTTATGCAAGTAAGATCGTACAATCGTCCACACAATGAGCAAGTCAAAAAATGTTTATCTGAAATTGTTTTCTTACAATGAGGATGGTTACAGGATGCATGGATACAGGATGGTTTTGGTGCCATTTTATCTATTATTATTTATATTTATTTTGATAATTATAACTGCGTATTCGCAGAATTAAATTATGGTGAGAGTTTCAGACGTTTTTCTTTTTCTGTTAGTTGCTCATCTTATGTCCGTTGCTCCTGCGTCAGGTGTCCGCTCCGGGCTTGTGTCGGCGGCGGCGCGCGGTACCGAGCGCGGCGGGAGACTCGCCCTCCGCGGGCCGCGAGTCGCGGGTATTTAATAAACAAAGACGTTAGCTTAAAATATTTGAAATGTTTTTTGTAATATCTTTGAAACCAATATGTATTTTTTAAGACTGCTTTCACCACTGTATTCCGCAAGTCACTCTCTACGGAACGATATAATTTGCAACACTCGATGACACTTATTTCAAACACTTAGCAACTAAAAACGACGCAGCTTAGAAATACGCGACTGCCTTGATATCGAACCGAATTCTGCATGTGGCAGATTAAAATTTTACATTTCACGCGAACATTGTTCCTACCATTTTAACAGTCAACTTTAAAAAATACGTATCTATAGGTATTAAATTCGTTTTTCAAAAACAATGATAATTTTTTACGCGTTTTTAAAAACACTGAAAAACTATAGACATGTTTCATGGAACGCAAAATAAAAGAATTAAACGGACCGTTAACATTGTTTGACAGTAAAATCTTTCTTCGACCGAATCAATTCGCCAAAACGATTTTATCATTTAATTTATTTATTTATTTAATAAAAATTACTTAGAAGCTCACAGCTCTTAGCCAAGGCGCTTATAAGAAATGCGTAGTGTTACTTAACAACTGTCTAAATCAACTACAACTACTTACTAGACAACAACTACTAGACAAATACAAATTTTAAAAATAAAAACACTTTTTTACAAGTAAAGTTAAACTGTCGGCGAAAACTTCAGCGTCATAGAATGAGTGCTCTGTTAGTGGGAGCGGGGAGCGCCCGGGCGGCCGGCGGGGCGCGCCGCCCGAGGGGCACTGGCTGGGTGGTTCATGTTATCGCGTTTTATTTTACCACATAAAAACTCCTAAAAAATATAATCAAGAGCAATAAATAAATCTAGACAATAGTTCTAGCGTAATGTAATGTTAGACGATTTATGATACCCTATTTTAAAGTAGATAGGTAGGTAAATTAAATTAGGTTAACAATTTTATAACAGAATTCGAATCGATTACATTTCCTTTATAAACCTTATCGATAATCGAAAAAAAAATGCGGGTTGAATTAGCAGCATCACTGCCAGATGACATCTGTCACAGACACTATATGATATGAAAAATATTATAACATGAAATAGGGAATAATCACTACTTTTTCCACAGCTTCAGTAAAAGGTCATTCATGTTGAGAAATATTTTTCTTGAATATCTATAAATATTACCAAGATTTGCTAACAAATATGATTGGTTCCTATCTCTTTTTGGCAAAACATAATTTAACATGGAGCTTGTTTCTACGGGAATAAGGTTTACTTTCCTCTGCAGGTGATTATTTTGAAGAAAACACGTCTTGCTTGAAAGTGTGGTTTAATGCTACTAAATTATGGTTAGAACACATACAACTATAGCTAAGTATCTATAGGAGCTGCATAAGACGCGACAGAGCTTATAAGGCCGACCTGTTACATGACGTCACTGTGCATATCGGATCTCTCTGTCTAATCGCTGTCTAATTAGCAGTTTAAAATGCCTGTAGCATTCGTATTACTTGAACGATTTTAATATCACATTTGGTTTCGCTTTTACGGTACTTTCATATTTTGTTGAGAAATACTATTTTAAAAAATCATGCATATTCCCTATTCCAGGCAGAAATAAGTTCTATCTAAAGCAATATTTTTGGGACAGGCTTTTGTAGCCATTTCAATAACGGACGGTCAACCTACAAACATACATACGGACAGTGCAAGTTAAATAAAAGCTTGTATAAACAACTGTTTTTGTCAAGACTGGCAAATTAAATATGGTGCGATTTAGATAAATTTAATTCTACTAGTTGAGGAATAAACAGGCAGGCCCTTTGGCCCTATGAATTATCTGGTCTTCTACTCATTATCGCATCTTGAATCCCACAGTCGAATTGCCTAACGCACTCGCAATCGCGTTCGTTTTCATTTTCATACTTGTTATTATAATTATTAGACTTAATAAGGAGTGGTCCGGAAAAAAAGTAGCAGGACATAATATGGAATTTATTTTTATTTTGTGCTAATTTCTAAGCAGTGTATTTGTAATAGTAATCTGTAGATACTAATAAATAAAATAAACAATAAGAATGGTAAAAATTACAGAGGGATTTTAAGTTTTCGCCTTTTATATTAAATCTCACCTAAAACTTTTTGAACAGTGTCTTTTGAGAGAATTTATGAGGTGTTTGTCATAAACGTAGTTTTTTTCTTTAAGTTTGATGGGCTAGTTAATACCTTATTAAATTGTCTTTTGATAATTAGTTAATATTTTTGATTTGACTTTAGTTTGGGGTAGTTAGTTACATGGATTTTCAAAAATGGTGTATTTGCCATTTTTACAGAAATTTGTCTCCCATAGAAAAACCCCTGTCAGAGGTTAGATTGGAGAAACTTCCTTACTACCCAACGTGAAATCCAGTTTATTGGTATAACTTATTCGTTTAATAATATTCTTAAAAGCATAAAACAAGTTCTGAAAATGGAAATTCAATTGTGGTATTGTAGAAAACGGCAAGCGAAGATTGTCAAATTGTGTTGTACAAAAAGTTATAAAGTACATTGCAATAAATATTGAGAAAACTTTTTAATCTCATATATTTCAATATGATTGTATTTTTATTTAATAGTATGATATCTACAGATTACTAAAAAAAAACGATTCCGGTTCATTACAGCCAAATGTCATAATGCCCTTTTACATATTTTACTAAATCTCAAATTGTCTTAGTTCCAAAATGCCTAAATTCCCAAATTGACTAATTTTCAATACAATAAAATGTCATAATAACATTTACACATTACATCCGATATCCAAATTGTATAGTTGGTAAAATGAACAATAACTTCAAATACCGAATTATTATTCAGACTGAAAGTGAAAATGCATTATTTTCAAAATTACCAAAATTCAAAAATGCCTGTTGTTGACAGGCCCAAAGACCGAAATGACACTGTCTCATAACATAATACCTAAAATTTTAACAACGCAGTAATTTTAGTGTTATTTATTTATAAATGTATATAATTAGTTCAGTTTATCACAATTGGTTTAGCAATTCATAACTAGTATGCTTTTGTAAACGATCAAATAAAAACTATCCTTATGAGCAGGGGTGTGATTCGCTCAAGAAGCAAAGGTGAGCGAATGTCCGAGTGATGTCCAAGCGGCGAGTTTAAATAGTCCCGTCCGAGCGAACAAAACACATTTTAGGACGTGCATTTCCAATTTGACAGCATGGCTCCTCGAACGTATAAGGCTGCCTAATTGAGAATGCATTCGCTAATATGTGTTTTGCTAGCTCGGACGGGACTACTTAAACTTGGACATTCACTCCTGCGTTCGCTCACCTCAGCTTTTCAGAGAATAACACCCCAGGAGCCTATACCACAAAACTTTACAAGCGTAAAATTTCAACAAATTTATCAAGTTTTATTATGCAATAACTACAATGTTGTATAATTATTATTGTACACTTGTAAAGTTTTGTGGTACAGGGATTTTGTGTCTAGTTAATTTGAGTTTTAGACATTTTGGGAAATGGTAGAATTAAAAATTCATTAAAACATGATCAAGTCAAGTTTTAGACATTTTGGGAAATGGTAGAATTGAAAATTTATCAAAACGAGAAAGAGTCAAAATGAATTATAGTCATATTAAGAATACGGTAATTTAAGAAGTAGGCGTAAGTCATTTCGATCTTTAGACATTATGAGAATAATCTGTTTTGACATTTTGATATTCTAGGAACACGTTATTATGATATTTGGCTGTAACGAACCGGAATCAAAAAAACTGCTTCATAATTAGCAACAAATAAAAAATAAATACCAGATAATTCATTGCTACTTTTTTACTGAACCACTCCTTAGGACCCGACTGTAAGAAGAAGGATGCATCACTAAGTTTCGAGTTTAGTTTAATTCACAATTGTATTTTGAAGTCGGTCGAATCGACTTTGAACTCGGTTGCGATTCCGAGTGCGTTCAGCAATAGGCAAGCGCCTCTATTCAACACGGTAAAAACTCTATCGTGTTTGAGCTTTTATCGTTTTGTCACCGTTTCGATAGCTCTTATTTACTAGACAGTAATGGCGGCTGACGTCATAACAATACCATAACAGATTAACTACGATATCGTTTTTACCCACAGAGCACAGAACCGCGCCCCTACTAGAGACGGTATGCTCCAAACTTTCCATACAAATCAAGCGTGTCAGTGGGCGTCACCGTTTACTCACACTAGTGCACGCACTACTACATAAATGACATATCCGTATGGTCTTAGTTGTCAACCATCTGTGCGCCACAAGAAAGTCACAAGTGCTTAAGAGTGCTGCGGTGTGAGGTCGATATTTTTATCGATATTTTAATGAGCCGGTCGGACACATGACTATTTTAAAAACAATACTTCGGCAATATTCAAAATTATTCATTATACCTTTATTTAGGCATGCATTACCAACTAGGTGCCAAAATAATAGAAATCATTTTATTGGGGTTGTTTATTAAAATCAAGATTATAAAAAACTTGAACCGGAGCGCCATCACTGCCCCAAAAATAAAACATTTTTTTACAATAACTTCGTATTAATAAATTGGAGTTGCGTTTTTTTGTAAGGTAGTTCAGTCTGATGTCCACATATTTTTCCACATATTTATAAACTGATTGATTTCACAAACATCATTTAGCAAACCGCTTTTTTTCCGAAACTGTACATATTTCAGGATTTCTATGAAACTAACCTAACCTAAAGCGTTTTGACACGATAGTCCTGAAAAAAATCCTGAAATATTTTCAGTTCCGGAAAAAAGCAGTTTACCAAATTATATGTTTATGAAATGAATCAGTTTGTGAAAGTTCCTCCTCCTCGTTAAAAACAGGATGGAGTTTCATTGTTGGAATAGCATCAGAAAATAGCTATGTTCTGGTACTCCTTTTCGTGGTACTTCCAGGCTCGAAATGGTCTGAGCAAATCGTACCATGTTTCTGAAGAAACCAGTTTAATTTTCCCGTCGCTAATATTCATTTATCTTTAATGTAAGCATCATTAGGAAACCTAAAAGGAACACTTAGTAAAGGAAAATTAATATTAAATTAACATTTTTAAATGGAATAAAAATTCATTGATACTTTATGAACATTGATGCACTGTATCGATATGACGCCATACACCGCTACACTTCACTAACGCATTTAGTGGCGTCACTGGCTGGTGAGACTGCTTACAGCGCGGTGGAGGTTTTGTGTTAAGAAGAAGAAAAAGACGAGGTTTTGTGTTCCAAGATAACCTCAAATCGCAATTTTCAAATAACCAAATATTGATTTTAAATACTTAATTGTGATATGATACGCCAGAATTTTGTTTATTCATGTTTTTACTTTGGTTATTACACCATATCACAGCACAATGAGGCATAATATCGCTTTTTTGATCATGTGCACTCTACAACGTCCAAATAGACACTGACGGCCTTTACCTAGTGTTGGTAAAGACTCAAGTCATTTGAGTCTTCATATATAAGACTCGACTTGGTTTTTTAGACTCTAATCATATAAACGAAACTTGAGTTCTTTTCAACGTGTCGGGGACTTGAGTTTTCTATAGACTTCAGTTCTCTATAGAGGACTCGAGTCCTCTATAAAGGCTCGAGTGTTTTGTTTTCACATAAGGCTTTTGAACAACTGTTATGAATATGATTAAAACTCAAATGTACTTGTAGAGATACTTGAGATTACGCTGCCTGCTCAGTAAAGTACTGTAGCAATCAGTACATTTATTGGTTTTAAATTCTGTCTGTTTATCCGATTTCCTTAATTTATTACAAACCAGAAGATCTTTTTTTGACATTATCTATCTTATGGGCATTCCTAATGACTAATGATATAAGTGTTCACGGTTAAACATTTGAATTTATTTTGAAGAAATTTAGCAAGAATCAGGGAAAAATAGGAAATTACATTTTTATACTAAACTAGACGACGCTGGCAAGTTTGTACATTTTCTCTTCTCATGCTCTTAAAATGCTACTTAAATCTCTGCGAATCGGGACTAAAGCTCCTTATTAATCTCTAGGGATTAAAAGTTTTTTTTTTAATTTACTTATTTAGTGAAATTACTAGCATAGAGGCATTTCATCTTCGTCCTCAGGGTAGGCAACGCAAGTCGCAATCTCGCGGTTATAGAAATCCATGGGCCTCAGAGTCCACTTAACATCAGGTCGTCTGGGTGCCCGTTTGCCTACTGGTATAGAAAAATGAAACTTGTGCTAGCGTTTTTTTAGTACTTTTATTACGAAAATTATATGCTTTTCGAAAGAGTGCTGACAAATCTGAGAAGAGGAGTATAATACCTACTCACTCTACCATACGTACTTCCTTTGTGCTTTCAAACCTTTTCTGAAATATGACATTGTGTCATTATCTTTCATCTTTGGACAGAAACTTCAAAAGTTAGTCTTCATTATAGGACTCAAGTCTTTTTGAGGCACGCTTTAAGTTTAAAAAAGACTATAGAAGATACGATGGCTGGAGTCTTTTCTAAAGCTTGAGTTGTGAGTAAAGGACTCGATAAGACTCGAAAAAGGACTCGACTCACGACTTAAAAGACTCTGAAGTCTTTTAAGTTCGAAGTCCCGTAAATATGAGTCGAGTTCTTCAAATGTGGACTTTAAAAACTTGAGTCTTTACCAACACTACCTTTACCTCCATCAATTGCGCTCAGCGCAACTGCGAGGCACGAATATTGTCTTCACTGCCGTCTCTAGTAGAGGCGCGCGGTGACGATTCAGTGCTCTGTGTTTTTACCGCTTAGAATACAATCGCGTTTTGACCTATTTGTTTTGGTAGATTTAACTAAACTTAAGCTAAACTAAACTTAAGTGGCAGTGGGCGGGGCACATCGCTCGCAGGACTGATGGCCGATGGGGTCAGAAGGTTCTTGGGTGGCGTCCGCGGACCAGGAGAGGAGCTGTAGGTAGGCCTCCAACAAGATGGAATGACGACCTTGTAAGGATCGCGGGAACGCGGTGGATGCGAAAAGCACAAAACCGGTCTGATTGCAGAGCCTTGGGGGAGGCCTATGTCCAGCAGTGGACGTCTTTCGGCTGACATGATTATGATGAGATTTTACATACAATAGCTGTATCATTGAAATTTAGTCTAAATCCTATATAACTGCAATTTATATGACTCATCTGCTTCTGCGATACATTTTAGACCTAATTGTCTATATTATGTACTTATTACATTTCATTACGTGTTCTTGTGCGTGAAAGGATAAACTGTATGAGTATCTCGCAGGACTTCCAACACGAGCAAGAAGAGAGCTGCTTGCACTACCACCACCTCAAACCGAAGAAGGCAAAGAAGTCCAAGAAAAAGAAGCGCGAGCACTCTGCAACTCCGGTATGTGTTCTTTTATTTCCGTCATAACAAAGGGTCAATATTTTATGGTGAATATTATTTTTCATCTCACTAGCTCGGAAAGCCCTTTTTGTTTGTTTGATATCTATTAAGAAAATCGCTTTTTATCCACATGTGAAGAAAGAGTTTTGACATTTGAAGGCAGCTAACAAAACGTAAAACGTTAAAAGTGCTGAATTTTTAACATCACAATGAATGAATTGCATCGAGTAAAAAACACAAAATACAGTCTTACAACTTTATTTTAATTCATAAATATCAGCATTCAACATTAACCCTCATTCTAGTTGTAAAAACGGATGAAATCTTCTGACAGTCCAAGTAAGTCGATGTGCGAACAAAACGCATCCGAATCAATAATAAAAAAAACTTAAATCAAAACTTTTTAATTAAGCCGTCAACGTTAAATATTCTTATGTTTTTCTAGTTTGTTTTTTTATTAAAAATAAGTGATTAGAGTGATGAACACCTGTGGAATTACGGAAACCGTGCAAAATGCGGAATTGAGCTTATAGTACAAACCCTTTTTCTTATTTTCCTCGCTGTAGTGAGGTGAAAAGTTTTGTGTTATACAAAAAGTTATTTTACGTCTCGTGTGTTGAAACACTCGCTACGCTCAGGATTCTATTTTAGAACTATAGCATCCTTTCGCTAGCTCGTTTTTCAAATGAACACTCGCAGGTAAAATAAAACTTTCCCCCCTCGTATAACAAATAACTAATAGTGGCGGGTTAATGACACTGGCAGATGCAACAGGCTCTTTCTGAATGTCGGGCACCTGTTATGTTATGGGTCGTGTTGTTGCAGGAGGCGTCGCGCTCGCGCTCGGCCACGCCGGCGCGCTCCGCGTCGCCGCCCAGCGCCGCCTGGAGCGACGACGAGCGCAAGCACAAGAAAACCAAGAAGAAGCACCGCAAGCATTCCCCCGCGCCCGTCAGTATACAGTTTTAATGTTGTCCATTCATGAAGTCGCGCGTCACTGTTTTTTTACCCGACTGCGGCGAAGCCCAAACGGAGGGCTATGTATTTGACCTGTGTATTTATGTATTTATATCCGTTCCTGTGTCCTCTCGGCACTGCTCAACGCGTCAAACGATTTGAATACTTCATTAGATTCTTCTTGATGACTGGGTCCAATTCGTAACAAAAAAGTATTTTTAAATCGGATTTTATGTTTTCATGCTTTTAACTTATATCGGCGATAGTATCAAAAACTAAAGCTTTCTTATTAGTTATGCAACTGTGATACGTAATTTTGAATGAAGTGTAATGGTTACTCAGCGCTCGCCGACACCGGAGGAGGGCGGGCTGTCGGACTCGTCGCCCTCGCGGCCGCGGCGCCGCAAGCGCAGCGCGCCCGCCAGCCCCGAGCCGCCGCTCGAGCCGCCCAAGCCCAAGAAAAAGAAGGACAAGCGCGACAAGAAGGACAGGTCAGTGCTCACCCCCCCCCACCCCCCGCTCTACTGCGGGTATAATCTTCTCCCGCGACGCCTCTTTCATACCCGCAACCCGTCTCCGTACGTTTAGCGAAGCGATGTCCCTTGTGGATATTTCCCATGCATCTTAACATGAAAGTCCATCGTTACGGCTGCTTCGAGAAGAAAGAGTTATATGGTTTTAACTATATATCAGGTCGGCGGCGGGCGCAGCATGGAGCGACGCCGAGCTAGAGTCACGGCGCGCGGCGCTGCTGGCGCAGCTGCACGAGCACGACGACTGACGCCTCACCGTGCGCGTCTACAACGCGTACGCGCGCCGCGGGCCCTGCGCGCAGCGCCGCAAACAGCGCGCCGCGCAACACCCCGGGCACGACCTCGACGACCTGTCTGACTAGACGTGCGCGATAAAACAACGGAAGGTAGATGCGAGCAACGGGCGACGCGATGCGCGAGAGAGAGCTTTTATAGAGAAGTGTTGAGCAAGGCTGCATATATTCCTAGTTCATTTTAGCGCAAGAACACGTGATTACGATACAGCATCGTTGCAGCGTTGCAGGTGGCGACGTTGTGTTACGGTACGGTTGCGACTTGGAAAATTAAGATGTTCACCGCAGCTATTTACTTTTTGGACGCCACAGAGGGCTCTGGCCGTCAACTTAAAGTCGTGCCTCTGACGCCACGCCCAGCTGCAGCCGATTTAAGATTTTATTTCGTATCAATATAGTACAATTTTCATAGCATAGCAAACATGTTTGGCGTGCGAGTGACACATTTTGTATTCGACGTAAGGCGTTCAAAAGGTCAACGGCACGACGTCGTATCCGTGCCAAGATTGTGTCGTAAGGATTATCACACGGGAGGTTGATTTCGAACCGATGTGTGGCAACCCTCATGACACGACGTCGGGCAGAGTATTGTACCGCGATATCTCATTAGAATATGTACACTCGGCGTCAAAAATATTGCCCCTCCTCGGAAAATAATTTCAACCGACTTTAAACCCTAATTGATCAAGGACAACAATATGGTTGTTAGGTATCATTTGAAAGGTAATAAAGTGTTTTTTTAGGAAAATTTAAAAAAAAAGGATTTTTCCTTGGGGTCAAAAATCAAAGGAAATGACATTGCGAACAGTTGAAAAATGTTTATTCAAGTTTAAATTTACAACAATAAATGGATAACAAAATTTTACAAAAAGTGCCTAAAATTAACTTAAAACCTAGTGTTACCCCCCCTTGCCCTTATCACTGCCTCTAAACGGTCTTTCATTGATCGCACCAACTTTACGATGTCCTCTTGTGGAATGTTGCCCCATTCTTCGATGACTGCGTCCTGAAGATCTTGCAGGGTGGTAGGGGCGGCATCTCGTGACCGAACCCGTCGCTTTAGCTCGTCTCAAAGATGTTCAATCGGGTTTAAGTCAGGACTCCTGGCTGGCCACGGCAAAACGGGGATCCCGACCTCCTCCAGATAATCCCGAACAATTAATGCAGTGTGGGAGCGAGCGTTGTCATGCATTAATGTGAACCCAGAGCCGACGTAACCCGCATATGGCATCACATGCCCCCCCAGAACATGCAAGAGCCACCTCCGTAGCCCACTGTCTCTTCAATACAGGCTTGAGCAAATCGTTCGCCCGACCTTCTGTAGACTCTGGCCCGCCTGTCGTTGCAATAAAGACAAACTCTCGTCTCATCGGTAAAGAGAACCTGCCTCCATTGCTCAAACGTCCAATCGACGTGGTCGCGGGCAAATTGCAAGCGATCTCTGCGATGCTGTGCGGTCAACATTGGGCGTGTAGCAGCCCTGTGAGCCACGATATCCTTCTCCCGCAGTCTTCTTCTAACCGTAGAGATGCTAACTGATGTTGTCCGAGCTTCTCTGAGGCGTTGTTGCACCTCAACAGCGAAGCGATTGCGTAGAGATGATGTCACGATGAAGCGATCATCTCTTTCGGATGTGCAGCGTCGCCGACCAGCCCCATGTCTTCTGATGTAGCCCCCAGTCTCCTGGAACTGAAATACTCGGCGGACAGCATAACGGCTTAAATTGAGTTGCCGAGCGACATCACACTGCCGAACTCCTGCTTGCAGTAGTGCAACCACTTGAGCTGATTCAGCAGCGTGGTCTCCATGTTCGAGGGTTGTTTTCTTGCTTGAGTTCCTTAGATGTGTTCTCTTCGACGTCTGGATAGTGAATGATTGACATTTGACCTTGTACAGGCATTTTATACCCCTGGAAACGGGCACAACTTGCGACCCTTCAAACGAGTATTTGTGCACTTTTTTTTCGAAACGCTCTGATTCACAAGCCATTACGTTTTGTTTAAATTAAACATTATTAATTTAAAACACATTAAACATGCTTTTAATTGATACTAATATTAATTATGTAACATAATTTCGCTAAGGTCTAGATTAGCTTGAATCTGATTTTCGCGGAGGGGCGATATTTTTGACGCCGAGTGTATATCAGTAACGCAATAATGCTCAAATCAAATAACTTGTAAAGTGAAGTCTTTACATTGGAAAAATTCAAGATATTTTTTGGAAAAAACACTTTTAGTTCCAGTGTCTCCTGTAATGAATTCGTAAAATTAAATGCAGTATTTAACTGTATCGGCTACAGAAGAGTTCTGGCATTTGATAGCAGGCTAGTCACACGAGCCGTTGTTCATTCGCAGCCCAGTATATTAGAGAATAAGAGAGCAGACCTTTGAAGTAGTGTTAAACAAACGAGTGAATCGTGTGGATTGATTATAGCGACAGTTTGTTTTTATTTATTTATTAACTAGCAGCCTTGCAAAATAATATTATAATTAAACCATTGCTACAGAACTTTTTTAAACAGACCTTTTAGGTTCCTGTGTATTATAAAAATAAACAGCTGCAGAACAATAAGTGCTAGTTAACACTAGTTATCTACTGATTATACATTTGTCGATGACATTTTAGTGTTCATTTGTGTAAGTAATAACAGAAAATAAAAGGCAAGATAGATCATTCGAGGAGCTGTTGTCTAACGCACTCGCAACCGCAACCAGCTTCAAAGTGGAGCGATTGTTTTCATTTTGTATGCATAAGCCTTCGATTTTATCTTTCATGAAGTTTCAATTTGTAACTTTCTATTCACTTTCACATTTCGCAGCTAGTATTTTCCTAAGAATTTAGATTCTTGTAGTCAGATATTTTATTGTATCAGGAGCTGTAAAGTTAGCAGAGAATAGAGAAAATTGGCAATAAATCCACCGGCAAGAGCCTAGCTCTTAACCCTTTGAACGCCTCTGACTTGATGCAAACGTCGTCCTCACACGCCAATGACAGCTGAAAACCACAGCTAATGTCAACCTTACGTCACAAATACTCGGGGCTATTTTGCATTGTATCTGTGACCACTATATGGGTCGATGGCGTCGTAGGCACGACAGTACACGACCACTTTAGTGGTTCTTGGCGTTCAAAGGATTAAGTTAAATGACGAATGATCTTCATTTTATCTATTTTTAAATTTGTGTTATTGGTAATGTGATTGATAAACTGGTTCATTTTGAACGCATGTAAATAATATTTTGTAATTTATGAAAAGTGATAAATGCTTACTCTTTGACTGGGGTTTTTGTGAATATAATATATATGTTTGTCGACTTACATAACTATTATGTATCTGCATTTTGCAATCAACGCGTTGCCGACGAGATGACGATGTATTAGATGTAGTTTTTTAAGTTAACATTGATATTGAAGTAAAAGTTGTAATGAAGATATAAACAAAGTGCTTCTAGGACAGTTGTTTTATTTCGCGAAAGCCATACTGCCCTCCTACGGAGAAAAGGCGCATGTGCAATTAATTCATAGAAGCATATTAAACTCTCAAGGGTTATAATAAGGTTGGATTTTCAATACAATTGATATAGTAGTTACGCCTTTTCTCCCTAGGAGAACAGCATAGTTGTAGTTGTTTTATCTCACGACAGAGAAGGCAATACTTGTAGAGATAGCGTCATATATAAGGTAACAATCAAAGTGGTCAAATAGTTCGTTATACCATACAATTAATATGGTGTACAGTCAAAGTCGTTCCCAAGGCGTCAAAAATATCTATACGCCACTGATAAGGTCTATGTATACTATATTTGGCGCAAATGGCCATATAGATATTTAAGATATTAATGTCCTGATGAAAATGGGTAAACCACACTGAAAGTTATTTCATGTCTTGAAAGCAGGTGAACCATACCTGTTTGTACGGTTATTTTATCTCATGAAAGCGGTTGGACAAGGACAAAGGAGGAGGGAAAAAAAAGGGGGATAGGGATACGGAAGACGAAATGTTTTAAGGTTTTATTTTTAGACATGAGCCTTGTAAATTATTTTTAGAACTGTAAATTTGTGATGAGACTGATTCGACTATGGAATCCGGAAAGTAAAAAAACATGGATGTAAAGCCTCCTCGGACATGAAAGGTTCCTACATTGACTGGCAAACTGCAGGCCACATATTTTGGGTTGCCTAGGGAGAATTTGGTTGTAGTTGAATGGCCGAAAACAACTACACTCCTCGCTAATTATTATGCGAATTTACTTCACTAGTTGCGAGATGCAATAAAGGCGAGAAGATGCAAACTTAGTATTAGGCGTTCTAATTTTGCATGATAACGCACCTACTCTGTTCTGTTCGGCGCTCGCACAACGCAGCTAGAAATGATCAAAAATGGATCTGAAGATACCTTGCTATAATATACTATTATAGTAGTTGTGTGTTTAAGAACCGAGCTGCTAGGCGAGGTTTTTAATAGTATCACGGGAGTGTTTTAATACCTAGTCATGTGCAGTTTCATCTACTTTATCTATTCTCATACATTGCGATTCAACATACTAAATAAAAGATCAAAGTTGATAAAGTAACTACAGCAAAACGTATTCAATGAATGGCTCCAAAACCTAGCGCATCACCGCGCATGCCTTAAAGCGGGCGCTGTCACAGACAAGTAAAAATTGGAATGAAAACTTTTTGTAATGCTGTAAAAATGACGCGAACCGCATGTTCCATTATAAAAAAATAATTTATATGGAACCTCGTTGGTGACATTAACTTTTTGGATCAACTTGTATCGTAATGGTAAAAAAAATACTTTATAACATTATTTTGTTAGAGAAATAATGTTAGTTTTTTTTTTTTTTTTTTGGTATTGTGTTTATAAAGTATGCAAGTAAGTAGCTGCGTGTGTGTACTCTGTCATCTAGTACGTAAAATATACCGTGAGATGTATCGCTATAATATAATGTTTTGGCATATTTATATTATAGCTCCATGTGTAAGGCGTTTCAGACAGATGTGTCTACTTCCAGCCACCTAAATTATTATTCAGTAGCACAGATATTGGATTAATTTGTATGTACAGGGTATAAAGTACCCTTGCTTTGGAACATGCAACATGAAAGTGCTGCAAGATTGATTTCAGGGTTTTATTTAAGACTGCACCGAGCGTGCAGTCGCGCCCTTATCACTATTACCGTATTATCGAATAAACTAGTCCTAAAATAGAAGTGCTTTTTTTATATTACAAATGAATGAAAAAATATATGACAGGATGTGAGGCTATATGTATATGTGTAATAGAGTAACTTACTACACGAAGGTTAAATGTATTGTACAATAAAAAAACACTCTTTGATTTTAAGACAGTACTTTTATGCCCGGTTCCTATATTCAACAAACGAATCGTTTCCTTTACGGACAGTAGCGTTATGACATTTGCTACGTACAAAATGTGTCAAATTTTAACGAGACGTCACAAATCTACTTACGGTTTTCAATATAGGAACGCACCATTAGCTTATACGAAAATAGTAATATTAATGAGGGCGCTACTGGATGCTCAGCCAGTCTAGAATTACACCACTAAAGTTCCACTTCAAGAATTATATTGCGTAAAGTGCTCACTTTATTTTATGTTTTGCTAAAATAAAAACACAATTAATTAAATGATTTATAGTAACACTTTTATATATATTACCTTACTGTATATCAACAAGATTTACTAAGCTCGGAACAAAAACGCAATAATATTTAATGAAAACCAAAAATTAAAGGCACTTTTTGGATATGGTATCAAACACCACAGCTTACGTTCTTAGTATGTTTTATGGATATACAATAATTGAATTTACAATTGAATGCTTAACCTTAAAGGAGCAGCAATGCAGGATTTATCCTGTTTGCGTTAAGCATATATTTATATCATATAGAATTTAAAAAGGTAATTAACATAAAATTATCTAAAAAATATTCTAGCACTTGTTAGACTATAATAAAGAAGTTTAAACTCCTCTTCCAAAGTGTTGATTTTCTTTTCTGTAAGTGCCAATGCCTGTTGTAATTGAGCTGATCCTTTAGCTTTTTGTTCTTCAAGGAGTTTCCTCTCTTCTTCAAAGTGTTTCCAGACTGAATCAAACCAATGGAGGGCTTCGTAATTTGAATCCTGAAAGAATTTGTTTGCTAGGTATAATAGTAAATAGCGACTGATAAATAAAATACGCGGGAACGCGGTGGATGCAAAAAGCACAAGACCGGTCTGAGTGGAGAGCCTTGGGGGAGGCCTATGTCCAGCAGTGGACGTCTTTCGGCTGACATGATGATGATGAATAAAATAAAGCAGATGGGAATAGCTCGAGAAAAGGACATACAATAACATTTTTTATTTATTTGATTATAATGTAAATAATTATAGGATAGGTTTTATTGGAGATTTCGAATATTATTCGTTTAACAAACAATGAAAATGTCCAAAAAAAAACCTACTCTTATTTTGTAATATCAGACGAATAAGTTAGAAAGTAGACAAGTCGACTAAGCTAAGCATGTAACTTACCTGATCCAATAATTTGAGGATATAAGCTACTCCCATAGCAAATCCATCATCAGTGAACGCCGCCCCAACTTTATTCCGTTTAGACATCTTGTCTTTTGATAATATCATGTGTTCAACAAAATTAAGAGTCAGCGGAGGCACAATAATGTAGAAGTTTTTAAGATGAACATTTTTCGGATTTCTGAACACTGGCGTAAAGACGTCTAACAGTAATTTGAAGTATTCCGTTCCCTGAATAAAGTTGGTGACCAGGCAATTGATATTGCTGTCTAAGACTTCAGACGCTTCAATAGCTTTTGGGTCGAGATCGCTTTCCTCTGACAGTTCTTTGAATGATTTTGCTAGCTCCAACGAAGGTAAAAATGTGGTGGCTTCTGAGCAGCAATGCCTTCCCCCGGATCGGATCATGCGAACGTAACCCATAGCATTGCCAATTTGACTAATAAGATCTCGGAATAAATCCAAATAACTCTGCCCATCTTCAGCTAACCCAAGCACTTTTATGCCCTTATGAAATTTTTCTGCACTCTTATATGGATACATATTTCCGTTGGCATCCGCTATCTCTTTAAAGTTTCTCAAATCCTTAACAAGTCGCGATTTTATATGCTCATCGTACATAAATTGAGAGAAGGTAAAGAATTTCTTCTTCAAGAATTGATATGTGAAATTGACTGTTGTGTTCATTATTCCGGTGCCATGAGTCCTTATGGAGTTGGCTATGTGCTTGATATTTATAGAGTTCAAGTGTTTGTTATTGCTACTTTTCTCAATAAATATTTGGTTGTTAAGATTGTAGAGGTACTTCGCCACGAATATATGTATGTTGCGCATTATTTCGAGAACATCTAAACCTTGCTCTAAGGTTTGCGTTGGAAGATTGTCTTGCACTGTCGTTAGATTGAATTTAAACTTGGCCATTTGACGCATTTCTCCATAGGTTTTCCAATCTGATAACACTACAGTAGTTAAGTTGTAATACATTTTGGACAAGTAATGTTCTATCGAGGGAACGACAGCCATGTAGACACATTGAACCCTGAAGGTGTCAATCACCAGCAGCAACTTCTTGGTCATTTCCGCTGAGAAGGGGTTCACCACATCCAGCTGCAGGTGAGAATGGATATGCAATCGTAAATTCGTTTCTATGTTTTGATTGGTGGTTCTGAGAACATTTTCAGATATTTGCAATTTTATGATATCAAGCAATTCATTCGCTTTGTTCTCCATAAACTGTTTATCAGTCTTGTGTAAGAGCACTACACAATCTTCCAGTACCAATAAGAAATATTTCAACTTTAGCACATTCAACTGGACGGTGAAGTTATGCTCAAAATAAATTGGTATGATATTTTGGTGCCACAGGACCCATGAGCAGTTACACAAATCATCCAGGGAGCTCATAAGATTAGTTAATGTTTGTATTTTTTCAAGAAGCATTCCCAGTCGTTCATAGCTGTCTTCGAGATAAATGCTTTCAGGGATGAAGCTCAGAGCTATATTGGCTGCTACGTTGCGCTCCAGGGTCACTGTCCCCTTCAAGGCCCGTTCCGCTATCACAATGCACGTAAGATCGTCCAATCTTTTATTAGCATAATTTTTATCACTCATTAAAGATTTTTTCACTTCTAAAACAGAGCATGTTGACTGAAAGGTTAAATGTTGAATGATCATGTTTAATGAATGCAAGATCTGATTATGATTACGGGTTATTGCATTTTTTACAATTTTCAGTATTTCAATCACTTCAAACAACGATTTTAACATTGTTTTAGATAAGGGCACTCCCAAACAAAGGTGCAAGTTAATTAATGTTAAAATAGAATAATGTATGTTGGAGGCGAGGTCGAGACCATCTAAAAGGGTTTTAGAATGTACATTCATTTCTGCAGCCCCCAGTTCCCGACGGCTGGAGCAGTAGATATCCTCTACGCTGAGCACCCACTGAGTACACGCGGCCTGCAGTGTAGTTACATCGCGAGCGATGCTTGTTTTCTTGCTAGTCATGTAAGCCTGTCGAGCCCTTAGCATTGCCTGGGACATCTTTCCATGGCTTCCACAAAGAGATGACAAAAACCTTTGAAGAAACTGTTCTGGGAACCAAACTGTGGTACCTATCACATGTATGCTGTGTGCCTGAAAATTAGAAAGTTTACATTATGTAATTATTGCAAATTTCCGCATAGTTGATCGTATTTTATTCTGAAACTATCCTTTTTTTTTATATATATCAGGTATCCTTTCTATATTTTTATTACACAAGAATTGTCCTTAAGAAACATGACTGAAATTGATTCAGCACCTAAGCCATAAAGGCGTTAAAAACAAGCAAACTGACAATCTTACTACCTATTACATTTATGTATGTATGTAAACTCTTTATTGCACAAAAATATAAATATTACAATATAAATATTAAAGTAATGTACAAAGGCGAACTTATCCCTAAATGGGATCTCTTCCCGCTAACCCTGAAGTTAATGAGTTAGGACAATGCATAGCATGATAATGCAGCAGCATAGACAATGCATTTATATTATTAGTAGTCGGGCCATAAGTTCTCTTACTGAGGTTCAGTCAAATAATTCGATTTTTTTTATTTTATTTCGATACGTATAAAAGTTTTTTATAAAAGTTCAATCAGCTCAGTTCAGCTTCCGAGACGATCTTATTATAACATTCCCAGCCGGCATCGATGAAATTACGCATGACTTTTCTGTAAATTACACTTTTTGAAAACGCTTAAAAGTTAGTCTTTGTTTACCAAGGAACTTCTTTTTAACATACATACATTAAATCACGCCTGTTTCCCAGAGGGGTAGGCAGAGACCACTTCTTTCCACTTGCTACGATCCCGACAAACTTCTTTCGCTTCCTCAACATTCATACATCGAGACATGCACGCACGTCGGTTTCGGGTACTTAAGATTCGGCCCTTTTCCAGTATTTCTCCGATTTGATTCGAAAAAGTACGCCTAGGGCGGCCCCTTCCGACCCTTCCACTCACTTTCGATCTATATATCTCTTTCGTCAATCTTCTTTCATCCATCCTTTCCAAATGACCGAACCATCGAAGCATGCCCTTGTCAATCTTAGTCACTACATCTTCTTTTATTCCACATTTCTCTCTGATTTTTTCATTTCTTACTCTATCAATCAGTTTCACACCACACATACTACGCAAAGAGCGCATTTCTACTGCATTTACACGACTTACATGCTTGTTCTGCCACACCCAACATTCACTACCATACATCAGGGTAGGGGCCAGCACTCCATTGTGAACAGCCAGCCGGGCTTTTTGTGAAACGCCCTGTCTGCTCACAAAGGAGTGCAGGGCCCCATTAATTTGGTTGCCCGCATTCACCCTCCTCTCGATATCCTTCTCACACTTACCGTCTCTTGTAAACATACTTCCCAGGTACACAAATTCGCTCACTTGTTCTACTAATTCACCATTTATATTTATCACACACTCAGTCATCTCCTTATCCTTCTCTATCACCATGACCTTGGTCTTGGCAACATTTACTTTCATCCCCTTTTGCTTAAATCCCTCATTCATTACTGTCACCATCTCCTGCAACTCAAGTACCGATGGGGCAAGTATAACTTGATCATCGGCATATAAGAGGCATTTGATTAGCAACTCTTGCATACGCAAACCCTTATCATACTCTCTCAATACCCGCATACAACTGTCCATGAATAGATTGAACAGCCATGGTGAGGCAACACAGCCCTGTCTAACACCTTTAGAGATATTAAACCAGGCTGAGTATGCCCCATTTATCCTGACACAGGCTCTGGAGCCCTCATAAAGGGACCTCAAAGCCTGCACCAGGTTGCTGCTCACTCCATACATAGACAGCACCGTCCACAACTCCTTTCTATTAACTCTATCATAGGCCTTTTCCAGGTCCACAAAAGCACAGAAAACCTTTTGGTTGACAGCCAAGAACTTTTCTGTGATGGACCGTAATGAAAAGACCTGATCCGTACATCCCATTCCCTTTCGAAATCCCGCTTGTACATCCCAGATTTTGTCATTCGTAACATTCAATACCCTTTCAATTAAAATCTTCGCATATACTTTGCCGACAACACTAAGGAGGCTGATACCGCGGTAGTTTTTGCAGTCTTGCTGTGACCCCTTCCCTTTATACAGAGGGACGATAACGGCCTTGACCCAATCATCCGGGACTCGGCCGCTACTCCAACATGCATTGAAAAGACGGTACAACAGACTACCCACCAGGCCATCTCCTCTCCTCAGCATTTCTATCGACACTCTATCACAACCTGCTGACTTTCCCGCTTTCATACTTTTTAAAGCTTTCATGATTTCACTCATACTAATCACACTTTCATCTTCGCTACTTGCATCTTTACTCATGCTTTCTGGCTCAAGACATACATCTTCGCATTCAAACAAGCTTTGAAAATAAGTTTTCCATCTATCAAGCATTTTTTCTTCCTCACATATTAAGTCTCCAGACTCATCCCTCACCGCGCTTAATTTAGTTTTCTCTGATTTCCCCCGAGCCGATTTAATCAAGCTCCAAAAGAGTTTAATATTCGATCGGAAGTTGTCAGAGAAACTCCTATCATACTTTTCATTCAGTAAATCTTTATTTCTAGCCACAACTTCTTTCACTCTTTTCTTTGATCTATTATACTCTTTTTTTCTTTCTGTCGCTTAGATCTTGTCCTGGATCTACAGCTACAAAATCCAACCAGCACTTTTTCTTCTCTTTCACTACTTCTTCTTCTTTTTAATATTATAGAAATTCTTATCTCTGTATAGGTATGTTAAAATTTTGTAAATTATATTTCTCAACAAGACTCAATTCCAGCTTACGAAGCAAGAGATTTCGTATCGTTGCAATTTCATGTGAAATCGTACAGTCGATTTAATGAGACATCAAGATTGACCGGTGTACAAGCAGATCTGTAGTTGCTTGAAATACATTTATATCAGAATTAAGAAACAAAAGTTGTGGCCGTTATTAGTTTTATCGTTGTGCGTGATTTGAACTATTATTTTCGAGTCCCAAATAGGAATACTTCAAGCTCGCACATCAAATAATTGCAATAGTTTAGAATACATTATTTTTATTTTATATAAATCAAAGTTTTGATTAATATACAGGTTCCTTGAGGGAGGCCTATGTCCAGCAGTGTACGTCTTTCTGCTGACATGATGATGATGAAGTCAGTAACAAAACTTATGACCCGACTAGGTATGCACAAGTAAAGTAAAGGAATTATTATAATCACCTTAGTGTTGAGTTCAATCAATGACTTGAAGATCTTTTTATCATTTATTCCAAACAGATGAGAATATAAGACAAAAAGAGCATTAATTTTAATGCATTTATACATATTGCTGACATTGGGTTTGTCTTGAACCAGTTTGTCCAGGCTGGCTATAGCATGTCTCAGGTAGTGACTAAACTGGTCCGCTATCAATGAGCAATTTTTGTCAATCAGACTTTTTCTCAAACCAAGAAGACTATTGAGGGAATTTTGAACTATGTCATCGGTCATAACTCTCGATGTAATTTTATCAATAGCTCCCAAAACAGCATTGAACTGGTCAACGGTCAGTTCGACAGCTTCCGTACTTTGCTTCATAGACTGAAGATACTTGCAGTATTTACTCCAGTTTCTTATCAACGCTGAGTTGGATATTAGGAGCTCCAACAAGACAAGAACGGTAAACATTTCTCCTATATGATTTATTATGTAGTGAAGTTGGATTCTGGCTAAAAATATGAAAAACACGAGATTTACAGAATATAGTAAAACAATCTAATTTAATAAAGCACTTTTATTTCCTGGTAGGTATCAATTATCACTTTCGTAAACAAAATCAAAATTACAAATAGTATACAATAGATACATAGAACCTTCTATAAGATGGAACAAGAATTATAATATTTAAACATATATTGAATAATTTTCAGTGTGAGTTTATGTACGTATGTATTTTTAGCATATTTTACATTAGTATAGTAAACTAGGTACTTTTTATTTATTTGACAAACAACATAAAGTAATACATGTAATAACTGAAAATTGAAAGTAAATCTAAGCTTAAATAAACTTGTGGTAATTTGATCTGCGTTATTCTACTTACATACATACATAAACTCACGCCTGTAATCCCAGAGTGGGGTAAGCAGAGCTAAAGAATTACCAACTCTAAAAACTTGTTGATAAATTCTGTAACCACATTTTTTGTACAATTAGGCTAAGATGTTTACCAGAGTATTAGTGACAGGTTGCAAGCCTATTGCTTAAGAATACTACAAGCCTTTATTCTCTTAGTACCACAGTTATGACATCCAAGGAATGACATGGAGTGGCACTATTCTAACCCAGCAACTACACGGGTATTTTCTAATGTAAAAAAAACAACAATTAAACAATAACATGTAAAGTGGCCTTTTCACAATTACCTTATCAATAGATGTTTAAATATATGATTTAAATGACTTAAGAGGTGTTCATTTCAAGAGTTAGAATTACACTAAAAATCGAGGGTGAGGGGGTTGAGCCAAATCACTTAAAATTTCACCAAGAGGGCATGGTAGGTCGAAAAGTCCCCAAAACCAAATATCTATGTATATTGAGTTGTACTATGTTTTTTCAAATCAATGTTATGTATGAGGTTGAGTTTATTGTATCAATTCAGTACATACACACACAACCATATTATGTCATCTAAACTTAATATTATAAAGAAGAAAGATTTATATTTTTGAATGTTTGTATCAAATAAACTCAAAAACTACTGGACCAATTTCAAAAATTATTTCGTCATCAGAATGCTACATTATCCCTGAGTAACATAGGCTATGTTCTATTTCCCAGCACAGACGGGCACACAGGAAATAGCTATTATTTATGAATAATGAAACAGATGACTTGGATTCTAGGGAGTATAGCACCTAAAAATATAAAATATGTTATAAGTATTTTTGCTTACCAAGGTTGATGATGCTCTCAGCAAAGAGAGCAAACATTTGAGAGCAGAGATTCTTTAAGGTTTCTTCACAGCGACTAGCAAATGCACTCAGCTGACAAATCGCTTCCATTTGCAAACTGATATCACTTTTACTATACTCATCATGGACAGCCAGAAACACAAAATGCCTGTAGCAAAAAAAAAACATTTTTTGTAAAGTTGTCCCATAAATGATGGATTGAATTTAAAGAATTTAACATAATAAACTTAGAAACAATGACACCAACAAACCTTTCATATGCTTCTTTTTTCAGGGCCATAACTTCAATACAAAGAGAAGACAAAACACTCAATACTTTTGTCATAAGTGTATTATCTGAGGAAACCAAGTCCGTAATTGGAGTGAGCTCGGCAGACTCAACCACAACTTGCAATGGCAAGAATGTTTTATTTTCTTCCCAGTTCTCATTATTGCATATGGATATATAATCCTGATATTGTTCTTTGAAGAACTGACCGTACTTCTTAAGTAGTACGGAACCAGCCTCTTTCTCTTGATCGGTCCGCATCGTGTTGGAAAAAATAGCTCTCTTTTTTTATTCTTTATAACTTACAAATGCTTAGTAAGGGCCATTTCAAAATAATTCCGTACTTACGCCCTCCGCACTTGTCCGTAGATAACCGTACGTACAGTTGTGAACATTTGCTGCTTAACGATTTTACAAACTTAAATCATAACAATAATGATACCTAAACCACAACAACACAGTTTATCTGTAATCGCATGTCGCATCCGAAGATTTGCGAGAGTGGCGTACAAGTGCAAGTCTGATGATCATTGATCACCATTATGATCACTCAGAGTGATTGATTGGTGTATTATAGATTAATTAATTACTTCATTTGATTTTTTATTAGTAATACTCTAGGCACGGTATACCTACGATTTGATCATTTGATTGTCATTCTTTCTCATTGATGAAGTGGGCACAGATTGTCACTGTCACTCTTAGACAAATAAGTACAATAGACTCCGTTTAGCCAACTGTCAAGCTTGCCCTGGGGCACGTTTAATAATGCTACAAGTTACAGGTCTACCCTGACAACACTGCGCAAATGTCGGAATGAATGGTCGTCATTGGTCGAGGTTGTGTCAAATGAAAACTTGTAACATGTAAATTGAGGGGCAGACTCGTAGTCACCCCAGTACTATTCGCTTTGGTCGGAAATTCGACAAATCATTTTTATTCCACAAAAGTAGGTAGGTTAGGTTCGTTAGGTATTAAGGCCAAATCGCTCAGAAATAGGAGCCCTGCCTCAGGCAGGGCTCCGTCGAATAGTACTGGGGTGACCACGAGTCTGCACCCGTAAATTGTTTGCCACGATTAGTTGCGTACAACCTTCAGACAAATAATAGCATAGACGGAGTATAAAAACGGCTAATAGAATCGTACTCGTCACACTTGTTACCTGTGTTGTGCTGTTGTTTTGCTAATGAGTAAAATATAAACTCAGTCTCGCATATAACAATTTCATTTTAACTATCAAACACACCCTTAACTATTCCAGCGGTCAGTGGACTGGCGGGCATCACACCGCCCTACCCGGAAGTGGACGAACTTACATCCATTTGAGAGTTTATTGACCAGGAAATTAAAACCATTGGACTGACGTCGTATCGTAGATATTGAGTATGCCAAAATTTGCATGGCCTTTCATTTGGACGACTATTGGACAAGGTCATTTTATTCCACTTTGAAAATGCTTTTACGCATACCACCTGGGCCCAGGGGAGCCTAAGGTGGTTATGTGGGACTTACCACCAACCGAGTCTTAACCAAGAGTGGCTAGGATACCCACCAATAATCCAGAGATTCTCCATCCACACCGTTGTTGGCAAGGGCCGCAGATTCTGCTTGCTCATTCGATTACGACTCATCGGCAGGCCCGCGCAGCGCGGGCTCCGACATTAAAAGAGCGCTCCGGAAGAATTCAGGGCGCTCACAGTCAAGTGGATCAATGAAGGCGACAGACGCGCAAAAGACCTAAAGGCAGGTGCTACAGCCCAGAGATGCGAGCTGTAGGTACTCCATATGCGGCCTGACCTGCGCCTTGTAAAGCACAAGGCGTTGCTGCGGAGTGAAGTACTGCTTGGACCACTCCTTTAGCACACCCAGCTTTTTGGAGGCAATTTTTGCCAGGTGACCCTGAAACTGCACGTCGCTAGCAATGTCAACACCAAGTATCCCAATACTATTAGATGGAAAATGGATTTCCTTGGAACTGTGCCGCTGGACAGAATGGGGATTCCTTGGCAGGGAAAGCGCAGCCCTGTGTCTTCGATGGGTTGAATTGGACGAGATTTCGTCGACCCAACTCGGAAGCTACCTTCATCGTGAGGGACCAGTCCACGGTAATTAAGCCCCACCGTCATGTCATGACAAAGGAAGGACAGGGTATCCGCGGAGGAAGGTTCACTTGGACAGACCCTTAATGAGTTACTTAAGAATAGTAAAAGACCTTGGATTTTGCGGTATTTATACACATAAGCACATTTACATTATATTTTTATGCTACGTTATGTTAAAAATAGAGGAAAAATTTAATACTTTTTTTATTTTAATATAATCTCCAAGTTTATAACTTATAAAACAATACAATTGTATGGCCCATAAAAAAGACCGCCCGTTCTGTATTACGAAAAATTTGGTATGGAGAATGAAGACTTAGATAACTATTAAATTAAAGTAAAAATTAAAGTCGCCGTTAATAGAACTTGCAAAAGATGTGAACAATACCAAACGAAACCATCCATCATGATTACTCGATAATCACGTAATTTTGAAGATCTGAGGTCTTTGCAATACACTATACTCGAAACTGTAATTAGATTCCAAAATCCTAACCTCAACCGACGCACATTCGCTGTGATTACTGCATTTTGGTTTAAGTGTAGGTATTTTTATCAATTAAACTGACCCTAATATTACTGGTTACACGAGTTCTCATTGATATGTTTATGAAATAATATTTTAATAAAGAAATAATCAAGATGGGAACTGTCAGATTTTGGAATATAATTAAATTTTCGAGTATAGAACATTATTTTCATATTAAGTTCAAGATGATATAACTATGCAGTATACGTTATATTTCATAAAAACACGCATGGTGAATATTTTAGGTTGTGTCCAGTAGGTACTAATTTGTTCAAGTACATCGTTCACAACTTCTATTGACGGCGACTTTAGAGCCAAGGACCTTACAGGAGGAGGAAGTAATGTTATTTGTTAGCTTATATATTAAATTTGGTATCAGACAGGATGGGCGGGTCGACCGCGCCAGAGCCTCCGCCGAGTAAAAATATGTAAGCCTTTCAACGCCACTAACACACTCAGCGCCAACAACCCACTACCTGCCGATCACCTAGGCCCACGTCTCGCCGTTGGAGGACCCGATATAGGGTTGTTAATTGACTAGCATAGACAAGGTGGCGCTAAAAGATTTAATAAAAAATAATATCCATTGATAGAAGAGCACGTAAACGTTAATTTTATTAATTTATTAGTTGGTAATTTTTGCATGTCATAGGTACTTTACCTACTCTGTTAAAGATCGTAATCTATGCTATTATTTATTTTTATTTTAACTAATAAACTATTCTTCGGATGAAACTACATTATTGTTACCAATAATTGTATGGATATTAGATATTTCAAAATTATTTTCTTATAATATCATTGCCGAAGTCAGTACCTACTCGGTTTTATGAACTGTATCTAGACTCTTTATGAATTTCTATCTCACTCTCACAAATAACGAAGTGGATAGTGTAAAATAAAACATTCGATTTTAACACCTTCGTGCACAGATATTGTGTATATGCCCTATATCAGGACTTCGGGGTGTAGCGTCGGTTTGTTCGATACCTGCGAGATGTACCCGACTGCAGGGTCTTATTCCTAGTATTACTTACCTACCGCTTGAGGAATTGTTTTATGGGCTGGCCGTGAATGTGTTAACGGATACATTCGCACCACTGTTTCAACGCAAACAACGGATATTTCCGTCATGGTTAACAGGGCTTAATCCTAGTTGTCTGCACCCCTTGCGGACTACTGGTTTTTTTCCGAGTTGTCCGCAGTCTGTCCACACTGCGGTCAACTGGGAATAAGCGTTAACAGAGCAAAATAGACCTGCGTCTGCGAGGCAAACTTAACATTAACTCTGGTTTTAAGCGGTTATTCGCAATTGTCCGCACTCTTTTGTCCACACTGCGGACAGTGGCGGTTCTTTTCCCGTTTTTCCCCAGTATGGACCACTGGGAATAAAAACTAATTTAGGTGTGGACCACTGGGAATAAAAATTCCCTACTAGGTGCGGACAACTGGGTATACCCCGTTTTAAGCTGTCAGTGGCGTCTAAGTGACGTCTTTTGCATTTAATATAGCTTTGAAAAGATCAAGTGAGTTATCACCTCCTTTTATTTTTACCTTATTGATTACAGTGAAGCTTACTTACGTTTATGGATGATTTCTATTGTAAAAAAATCCTCTTTATTGTTATGTTAGCTTAACTCTAACGCCACGTCAAAGCGTACATAAGTGACGATTTTATAATGATACCTTTTCGACGCCAATGACGGATAAACCTGCACCATTTACCCGTCACAATAAGGTTCAAATTTGTGCTCGTTTTTACACAGAACTATATCATTCTGTGCCTTTTTATCTGTCATTGATGGTTATACTTTCATTCATACCTTCACGCCTGTAATCCCAGAGTGGGCTAGGCAGAGCTACAGAATTACAACTTTAAAAAGTTGTTGATAATTCAGTAACCACATGGTTATACTTAATAGATTAAAACACGAATGCTACTCATACAAGAATGACAGTAAAAAACTAACCTACTAGTTCATTGACTAGTCGTTAACTTACAATAAATAGATAGCGGAATGATGGAAAGCTTATTGTTTTTTGAAACTTTTCAATATTGGATAAATATTATCAAATGCTTCATAAATTTCTTGGCGTATTTTAGCGCCTGTTAATACGACTTTGCCAGAAACAAATATTAACAGTACTATACGTGGCTTCACCATACGATAAATCAGTCCGGGGAAAAGTTCTGGCTCATATGAGCTGAACTGTCCGTGAGTGAGCACTAACCCTTCCAGACGGATGGGGAACTTGACATCGCAACTCCCAACCATATTTTGTATTTTGAAGTCAAGGAACTTAGCCTGAAACAAGACAAAGACATTTTGAAGAAAATTACAAATAACACTACTACTAATTACGCGGCCGCCCTGAGGGCCGGCTTACACCGGTCCAAAAACAACTGATTATCTGGGTGGGTAAAAGGTGCAAGTACTAAACCATACTTCATACAGCCCTGACAGCCCCAATGACTGATTCACATTCCTCAAAATCAAGGACAAGGTACGCCGGAAGAAGCAGCGGAGGCCATCAAAATGGCCTATTTCAGCGTTCAATAAGTTCTTTAACAACTGGTTTGAATGCATGGAAAAGTGCATAAAATATAAATTCATAATACTTTGAAAAACAATAAAAAATATTTTATGAAATTTAACTGCATATTTGTCTATTCCTGAAAATTTCACTTTGACCCTCGTAATCTTATTCAATAAAACATACTATGATTTAGGCCAATGTTCATCACTTACAGTGAACCCAAGTTTCTGGATTATGCGAGCATATTTCCTGGCGGCAAGACGGGAATCTTCTTCACTCTTGGCTCCTGTGCAAACCATTTTCCCAGAGGAGAAGATAAGAGCAGTGGTCCTGGGCTCCCGGATGCGCATGATGACGGCTGCGAAACGCTTGGGATTGTACTCGGCATTGCGAGCATGGAGGGCTATCTTCTTCAAATCCAATTTACAATTCAAGTTGACCGTTGACACGATGTTCCTGAAATAAAAGGAAATTTATGAGGGTTCTATTTCGTCCGTAAAATGTGCCGAAAATGATTCGGCACATTTTATTCGAATCAAATCAAATTCATTTATTTCATTACATTTAGACATTTTGCATATAAACAGGTTACACAGATTGCGGTAATGAAAAGGGCTTGAGCACAGCTAAACTAAATTTGAGCTCACCCTTGGAACAGCCATGGAGAGATAATAGGTAGATTAATTAGTTAACTAGTTGCATAAAAATTAGCTTATTTATAAATATAAATGTGAAACAATATATAGTATTTCATTATTATTTCTTATAATCGAATACATAATTTAATTTTTTATCTTCTTAAATGATTTTCTTTTTGTATTCTTAAATTATATCAGTAAAAGTTTAAGAAATTAAAACTATATTCAGTAACTTGCTTGAAAGTATAATCGTAATAATTATAGTTAATCAATAATCAGCTTAGCCTACTACTGATAGTCAATATTATTAGAATTCGAGTATAGGTAATATACAGGGGTGTCCAAGGAAGTGGGGTCAAGCAATAATCCAGTGGCCAGCATTTTTGTTGGTCATCAAGAAGGTTTTCATGGTAAATCTAGATCAGAATCCTAATTTTAGATTTCACACGCAACAAGTTCAAGTTAAAGCTAAAAAGAGCATCCAATGATACCCCACTAGGTGTTATATTATAATGTAAAAAATACCGGGCAAGAGCATGTTTGACAATGCTCAGATCTTAAAAAATATGGTAACCAGCAAAAGACCGTATCTTCATGGCACTTACGTCGGCAAAAACTCAGAAACGGTAAATCCGATCATGTTGAAAGTAATTTTCATTGAAAGTATTTATTAAGCGTTGTGAGCTTTTGGACATTCTGTTTAATAGGTAAAAGGGGCATGAAGGGGGGTCAATTCATGCCACTTTCGAAGCAATTATTTCCGAAAAAAAATAACTTGTAAAAAAAATGCTAGGAAACTTTGAAGTGTTTATAAAAGAACTGTCGAAATATGTGCCACACGATGATTTATAAAAAAAAAAGTTTTATTTATATTTATTTATTTGTCCCCTACAAATATTTATTTTTATTAAGTAGCGGCTTCTGTAAGACACCTATACTCCAAATTTAATTAATTTGTACTTTTCGAGTAAAATGCCTGTTGTGACGGAAGGACGGCCATGACGAAATTATTCGGGTTCCGTTTTTGCTATTTTGTCACCAGAACTCTAAAAACGGTCGGACAGACTGACATGGCGAAATTATAGGGTTTTCTTGTTGACTACGGAACTAGTGATGGGTCGTTACCGGGAATATTCCCATGGCGGGAATATTCCCAGTAATGTTACCAGTAATATTTCCAAGTATTGGAAATTTAGGGTAATATAGAAAAACTGAATTATAAAGTAGATTTTTTTTTTGTGTTTTATGCTTATTTGGTGAACATTGGAACAATTTAGAATAAAAAAAAATACGGAGCTCCCCCCCAGAAAGTAAATTCCCAATGTTACCGGGAATATTCCCAAAATTACCAGGTATTTTTCCAATGTTACTGGGAATATTCCCATCGTATAATTATGGCCAAGTACACTTTAAATCACGGTAAAAACATCTTAGTTTCGATCGAAATAAAAGAAAAAGTCGGAAAATCAGTTTAATTATACAAATACACACGGCGTCAAAAAAATCGCACCTTTTGAAATTTTGATTTCAAGCGAACAAAACTCTTAACTTATTTATTGTACCCTACCAATATTAGTATCATTTGAAAGCACAGTTAATCAACTTTAAAAACGCGAATCGTTCTTTTTCGTAAAAACAATGATCACGACACGTTAGGGTCTTTAAAAAAAAGTGATGGAAAACTCATTAGAGGACTCACTACTTGTGCCACCCTGAACACGAATAAAAGGGGGGGTAAAAATGAATTATGGGTAATTTGCTATCCAGACATCACAGAAGTCACACCTGAACAGCTCCAGTAAGAGAAAACTCTGAAAAATGGATATCACGGCAGAAGAAGCAGCTCAAGTGGTAGCACTACTGCAATCAGGACTACGGCAGGTTGATGTTGCTCGACAACTCAACATAAGCCGTTTCCGGGTGAAACGAGTATCCCAGCGGTTCCAGGAGACTGGAGGCTACATCAGGAAGCATGGATCTGGGAGACGACGTTTCACTTCCGACAGAGACGACCGCTATATTGTGTCAACGTGTTTGCGTAACCGATTCTCCAACGATGTTGAGGTGCAACAGCAGCTCCGAACAGCTCGGAGGACGTCGGTGAGCGTCTCCACAGTAAGAAGAAGGCTGCGAGAGAAGAAAATCCTGCCTCGTAGGGCTGCTACGGGCCCCAAATTGACAGCAGAGCATAGGCGAGTCAGACTTCAGTCTGTCCTCTTCTCCGACGAGACGAGGGTATGCCTTTTCTGCAACGATAGGCGTAGAAGAGTGTACAGGAGGCAGGGAGAACGGTACTCACAAGCCTGCTTTGAAGAAACCGTCAGCTACGGAGGAGGATCCTGCATGTTCTGGGGCGGAATTTCAATCCAGGGCAAAACCGACCTTGTGTGCGTCTCCCGCACTGGAGGTGGACGTGGCCAGGGGTCCCTGACTGCTCATCGGTACATCACAGAGATCCTGGAGGACCACGTGGTCCCGTATGCTAGTTTTGTCGGGCCTGAATTCACATTCATGCACGACAACGGCCGCTCTCATACGGCGTTGATTGTTCGGGACTACCTGGATCAGGTTGGGATCCCCGTGATGCAGTGGCCAGCGAGAAGTCCTGACCTGAACCCCATAGAGCACCTTTGGGATGATCTGAAACGCCGGGTGCGGTCTCGTGATACTGCCCCTGCTACCCTTGAACAGCTTCGGGACGCCGTCGTCGAGGAGTGGAGTGACATTCCTCAATAACGAATCGTGACGTTGGTGAGGTCAATGAAGGATCGCATGGAGGCTGTAATTAGGGCTTGAGGAGGTAACACTAGGTTTTAAGTTTATTTTTAAGAATTTGTTTTACTGTATTTTTTTAATTTTGTTATGTTTTTAGATTGTGTAATTTTGGCGTGAATAAATGTTTTTCCTCTTTTCATGAAAAACGATTTTTTTTAAGCTTAGTAATCATTATCACATTTTTCACTATCATCGCAAAAAGCACGTGCACTGAGTTGAGTCAAGGGCAAAACTAAGTCCTTTGTGTTTGTGCCATTTCAGATAAGAAGTTTGTGTGAAAGAGAAAAAAGGTGATATGTGTAAAAGAGAAATGAATATATCTATGCGTATTGCTTATTTAACTAACTATATAATCATTAAATCTCATATAAATCACCAGTATAGTATATTCCCACCTTTTGGGAATATTACTGGTAACATTAGAAACTTACTGGGAATATTCCCAAACGGAAACTTACTGGTAACGGGAATATTACCGCGGCCCATCACTATACGGAACCCTAATAAAAGTCTGAACCACACTTGATCGTCTGTTACTTGTGATTCGATTTTTGTTATTATTGCCATAACGGTCAAAATTGGTGTTTTTCTTAAACGTATCTGTTTTAAACTTTAACCATGTTCAAATTTATGTTTTTGATTTATAACAGTAGTATCTTTACTATAGGTCGCAGATTAGTAAAACCCATAACTGCTAAACTACGAAACATAGGTGCAAGAGGGTAATTCGGATTCCCTTGAGGTGCTCTACGTCTGGACCCCACTTCCTTGGACACCCTGTACGGAAAGATCATCTTACTGAAGTTGTGGCAAGATTCCAGGGTCAGCAGAATGTGGCGTCATGGGGGTCATTGGGCCCTGGGACTGGGCCATGGGGCTGGCCTGCCCGAGCATCTGCTGGCTGGCCAGACTGCCACTTGTGATCATCGGCGACATCATGTGTTGCTGTAACCAAACAAATTATAATAGCGTAATTTCGCCGTTGCACAGGTTGATGGGTTTAGATGCAATAAACAGTTTACATACATACATACTATGGGTTTTTTTTTCCATATTCATGGTGGTTACGTGATTAGAAACAATTGCGTTTTAACCCGACTGCTTCTGAAGAGTCATGTATGATTTTCGAGTGTATGTATTTGTATGTATGTACCCCTCCGTCGTTGGAAATCATATACGCAAAACATGATATTCCGAAAAATATCATAAAAGCAAAACATCATACTCGCAAAACATGACATTCGAAAATCATCATAGTAGCAAAACAACACATTAGCAAAACATTACTATTATTAAGACATGAATTAGCCAGTGTCGACGGAGCTCCTATTTCTGGGTGGTTTGGCCCTCCGGGCCAGCTGCAAAACTAACATAACCTAAACCTACCTACGATTTTATAACAAAACCCAACTATTTGTAAATATCATGTTATGCGAATATCGTGTTTTGCTAATATGATGTTATGCGTATATGATGTTTTGCGAGTATGATGTTATGCGTATATGATGTTTTGCAAGTATGATCTTTTGCGAATGTGATATTCACATATGAAAGGGTATGTACCTATGTGTGTATGTCGATTTCTTTGGCACGCTCTGCAGCCTAAACATATTAACATAATAATGTGTTGTTAGATTTGTCTTGGAGTCATCAATGTCATCTTTATCTTTACTAACTAATACATACTTTGTACAAACAAAATCGTTCCGCGTCTGTCGGTACATCCGCTAACTCCTTCTAGACCACGCAACGGATTTTGATGTGGTTATCACTACAACTTAGATATTTTTTCACCGAGTGCTTTCATGTATGATAATAGTCTGGTTTAGGTACGTACGGGTGTTACAGAAACTAACATAAACCGATGCGAAGCGAGGGCAGGTAGTTGTACGCTTTTGTCGCTAGGGCGGAAATGCAGTCAAAGCCAGCTTTTTATTATTATTAGAATTGTTTCTACACAATTGCCTACAAAGGTAGGATATAGCGGATTGTTTTTTTCAAGAATATGTGTTATTTATTGTGGCGGCTTTACTAACAAATGAAAAAATAAATAAAGGGAATTCCAAGTACAAGAAACATTTTTTGTCAATGTATTTTTATTTTTGTTGTATCGTAAATACGATAAAACAAACGTCTAATTAAGTATGATTATTGTACAAACTGTAAAACAACCTACAAATAGGTACTTAAAACCCGGTCAAGTGTGAGCTCGCGCTACCTATTTCGATTCGAAATCGAATTCAAATCTAAATATAATAATAACTACTGTGCGGCGGAATAGAACCTTTGGGGCGCGAGTCCGCCACGCACTTGACCGGTTTATTAAATCATTATAAAGTGAAAGCTACATACATAGATACATTAAATCACGCCTGTTTCTGAAAGCTGCAAGAGAGATAAATTGTAGGTACATCATTTTAAGCCACAGTTTATTTATAATATAAGTGTGACTAACATTAAAATTGGGACCCTTTTTCATTGGATGTCACAATTTTAAAAGTTGCATGGGACAAACACCAGCATTTCTACTTATCTGACCTATTTTTGAGCCAATGCAATAGCGTAGCAGTTTAACATTTAGGTAATTATCAATAAGCTTAAATTTTGATAAAGCAAATGGTTAATAATTATAACAAAGTTTTTTTCGTAATATAAAAAATATTTTTCATTTAGTCAATATTTTGAATTTCGCTTGGGTCTGCCCGTTGATCGCATTTTCCACATTCCATCTAAGCCTAGAATTACCCAGAAGCCACGTAAGGCGAGGATAAAGTGCGACTTTTTGTACGAGCAAGTTGTCAGGCGGCACCATCCGCTCATACACAAAGTGGCGCCTGAGCCGTATCCTCGCCTTACGTCGCGCCTGCGCTGTATCCTACGCGTCTTAAATGTGGTCCGTGAATGCTGGTGGTGGTCTAGTTCTGTCAGTGGTATAACTATATCAACTGTGAGGCCTGTAGCAAAATCGTCAGGTACAGCCCTTCCTTTCACTTTTATCAAAAATTAAATAAATATAAAGTTCTTCCTGAGCTCACAGGCCATTGCATTTTGCCCGCTCTGCCATCCTATCCACTTGTAACCTACCATTTAGTTAGTTATAACACTTATAACCTTATAACTAAATAAATGGTTCAATTCGCATTAAAATTCAAATAGCCTTTATTCAATGTCCACCAATTACCGACATAAAATTTCAATTTCATGCATTATTAATTTCATTTCCATTATAAATTAATAAAGATTATTTTTAAATCTAACAATTTAGTTACTATTTATGCCTGCTACTCTCTCTTACCTAAAATGACAAATATGTATAATCAGTTAGTGATTTTGTAAATTTGATGAGAAATAAATGTCTTTATCCATAAACCATTTACTTTAGTTACATTTCTTATCTAATCCTTCGACATTTGATTTTAAGCCAAAATAACTTGGTAAAGTATGCATATTCATTTACATATTGAATTTCGTTATCATCTAATACAACCAATTACCAAGAAATTTAAGTTCAACCAATTTTTGAGTTTCGTCAAGTGCCTCTACACCATTAACACATTTAGCGCCAACAACCCGCTAAGCGGGTCTGTTTTATATGGAAGTTAAAGGTTGTTTGTCATACAACAATTGCTTCCGTCCCATTCACTTTCGAGATTTGAAATGTGAGCATACTGTTTTATGTGTGCACCAAGTGGACAGACTGCCACTAATAAGGAGTCTTTAACCCATCAAGCGCCCTATTTGCACCATATGCACAAAACCTTTTTACTTTATCACGGCCAGGTTTTTTGTAAGTCAAAACTAATGGTGGAAAGAGGTTGAATACTTGAGTCATGTGCATGTGGAAACCCAAGGAAGAAGAAAGGCTGCTAGAAGGAAGATTTAGTGGTTATGAAACATCAGGCAGTGGCTCAATATCATATCTATTTATACAAATATGTCGATCCAGTGCACACTGTACCATTGAAATCAATACGTAAAGCAACAAATTAGCGTCATTTACCGGTGTTTGCGGCTGCATCATCTGCTGCGGCGTGGCGTAGCTGGCGGTAGGCGCGTAGGTGTGTGCGGAGCGCGGCGTGCCGATCAGCCCCGTGAACCCCACGAGCGGCGAGCTCATGGCGGCCAGCCCCGGCATCTGCGGCTGCGGCGCCTGCTGCTGCTGCTGAAGCGCGTTTGGCAGGATCTGCTGATCCTCTTCGGGCTGGTGCAGAGGGGTGCCTATCCCCGGTATGTTATACGGACTTGGAAGCATCTGATCCATTTTTACTGTTTACCACGCTCTGTTTTATAAATGAAATTTCACGAATGCTAGGATGTAGCTAGTAATAATATAAGGAAATTATAAAGATTTAACCTGTGATTACTAGATAATAGATGAACTAGTACACAAAAATACAATATGTACAGTTGTATCGTATAGCTATTTGGCTGAATTAACAATAACAGACATTACAGTCGATCAATAAGTAGCTGCAGCTGCACAAGCGTATGTAGGTACTTGATGTGCAAACTTCACAGATTATACAGGCTTGTTCGACTACAAGTCCCAAGTTCCCAACTGTCGAAAACGGTCCCAACTAACTATTATTAACGAACTGTCAGTTCCAAGGTTGATTCCATGTTGATTTCATGGTTGATTCCGTGTTGATTCCTGTCGTAGAGGGAGAATTCTGAGGCCCTACTTTGAAAATCGAAGTTCGAAGTTACGTTAGCTTCATCCCTGTCACTCGTGATCCGACACTGTATTGAGAGAAAGGGATGGAGCTAGCGTAACTTCGAACTTCGATTTTCACAGTAGTGCCTTTGTTTACGATTCCTGTCTTTAGTTAGTAGACATACCTTCACAATCTGTGGTTTGAGTTTTGTTTATTTATTTATAATTTTTGCCATTGATTTGATTGGATTGGTTTGGTTTTTTGCTTTGTGTGCATGGAGTTGTTTATTTGGATTTGGTATAAAATGGAGTTGTAAATATATTTTCTTCTTGTATTAATTTATTGTTAATATTGTGCAGGCTCTTTTATTTTTTATCCATAAAATGGAGAAGTGTAGAGCATGTTTACGTGCTGATTTCCACTTGTTTCAAGTCGATGAATGTTTTATTGGTAATTACAATTTGCTTACCAACGTCAATGTAAGTCATAATATTACTATTTCTTTTGATCTCTATATTCAGGTATATACTTGCAATAATACGTAATTGAACTGTCCAGGTAAAACTACCTGATGGATTGCCCGGAAGTTTCTGTCGTACTTGCACGGAAACTGTCGATTTATTTATAAAGTTCAGAGAACAATGCATTTCTTCGGAGACAACTCTGCAAAAGATGGGCCAGGTGTGTATCTATAATGAGCTTTATCAAAAGTAACATGTTGGTGTTTTATTGGCAAATTGGTCAAATGCATACTGCTTGCCTACTAATTGCAGAATTCCTACCAAACGAATTGCAGTTCTTTTTTATAAATACATAGCATAGTTATTATATTAATAAGATATTTTATACATATTTTTCATTAGATGGCGTTTGATATATGCTCCAAAATCATGTGATTTTAATGGAATTACATTCATAATTAATTAGAAATTAGTAATCCTAACTATTAAAAAAACATAATTTAGGTCAGCTGAGAATGTGAAGATGATCAATGAAAGAACTTGCCTCCTAAAAGAGATGGTCCAAAAAAAAAACAGAATCAATTAGGACGAAATGGATGCTGGAACATAGGTTCATTATTCCTGCCTGTACTGGAAAAAAAGTTATGAGGGTGGGAAAAAGGGCAGAATGCATTCATGTACATATACACACTGCAGTATTGTTCGGCTCTTTCTTTGTACTTGGCCAAACACACTGCCATGTGTCTTGATAGTGCTCAACTTATCCTACCAAGATTTTGCATTTGGTATTAATTACTACCACAGTCACCCTGTCATTATTATCCTTAATTCCTACATTGTTAATGGTGTAAAGTCTCATAAAATCATGGTTAATTTATGATCTTTCCATATATAAGTTATGGTGGACCTTCTGCAGGGTTCATCCAGATCTAGGGTTGCCAGGCCCAAAAATAGAAAAGCAAGTTACATAATTTTGCCTTGAATGACACATTCGGTTTTTTTTTTTATACTTCATAAATATGTATGTTTAACAAAATATAAAGATTAACCATTTTTTTGGAATAGTATTTAAATTACAGTGGATTTGTTTTTCAGAATGCCAGATCCCTTCATCCATTACTAGAAAACAAAAATTATGCTGAATTAAAACAAGAGAAGTACATTAATGTAGATGAGCAGTCCTGTCAATACGAATTTACCAAACATGATGATAAATTAAGTGTGAATATAGAAGAAAGTTTGGGTATGTGTATTAAAATTCACCGGACTTTGGTGTATCACTTGATGATTATTGTGTAAAAAGAAAGTTCAATCCTTTTTTAGTTAGTTGACTTCCAAGGGCACTTTTTATAAAGCTACAAGTCACAATTTTACAGGTCTAAACTGGCAACACTGCTCAAATGGCTGGTCGTCATTGGGCATTTTTTTTTCTAGTGTACCTAGCGTTTTTCACGTGTCCGACAACTTCATTTAATAATTTTTACATGATTATGTTAAAAACTTTGACTTGTAGCTAAATTACCAGATAAACAATACTCTTACGTTTAAAATGATGCTACTAGAAGTATTCAATAACGTTAAATTTACAGTTTTTTTGTTATTTTTGTTCCCTAAGACCCCCAATTTTTTCCGCGTCCAGGCCTGGTGTTACATTTTCGAACGTCAAATAACCCTTAAATTGGCAAAAATAAAAAAAGTCGTGAATTCAAACCCTATTTAATTTGAAATCAGCATAAAAAATATAGTAACCAAAAAATACAAAAAGTGAACATTATGGTATGTGCATTATTAGATACGTTGCCAATTTAAGGGATAAACAAGTTTGGAAACTTTTGTCGTACATGAGAACACTTGTTTTTGGGAGTCTAATATGTGAATTTACTAAAAACGCCCTTAATTTGTCTCCTTTAGAGTTAATATTTAACAAAAAACTAGTTTAAATCGTGTCCACCACATTCGACATAAGGGGAATTCCCCCTTTCCGTTACCGTATATTAGGCTTAAGGTATCATTTTTATTACTAAAATATATTTTTATTTTCATCTAGAAACTTTAGTTTTCACGTAGCAGCACAATATTTGTCTTCAAACGGTCAGTAAACGAAAAAATTGTGTGTTGAAGTGTCGTGCTTTGCGTGGTTCAAAATGGGTTCCACCACTCCGTTACCAAGATTTGAAGGTAAAATCTTTATCTTTATGTTGTTGTGATACATTTACCTAAATAATTGTTTATATCTAAACTCAATTTCACTAAAATATCTTAACAATCAAGATCGAATGCATATTTAATTTGTATTTCAAAGTGCAAAACATTACTCCCGTTACTTCCCCTTTCGTTGCCATATCGGCAGTCATGTATAAGGGGAATCTAAAAAGTAACGGAATGGAAACATAAAGTTATGTTTACACTGAGATCACATTTGAATAAATTATAGTATTTAAATAGGTAAATTTATTTGTACCACAAAAGTAAATCATCTTATACGGTTTGCAAAATTGTCTTTAGAATAATGCAACGTGTTATTTTTAATCTTCTGCGTAGTTGCAATAACATTAACCGCAGATATCTCAATTAAATTTAAATAATACGACTAAACTACCTACATTTGTTATAGAAATGGCTCCTCTCACAGCTGCCGAAAAACAAAAACGGTATCGGGAAAGGATTAAAAATGACCCTGTTAAATATGAAATCCAAAGAAATAAGGACGTGGCGAAAATAAAAAAAAATATAAAGGCAAGAAAAATTGCAACTATCAAACTATCCCGAAAAATGAAGCATCCACCAAAGAATAGGTACCAACCTAATACCATTGCAGTTGCTCATAATTGTCTCTCAATAATCAGTATTGGTCAGGAAAGTCTAAAATGTAACCACTATAAATATGCGATAACCATAACCCTCATTTTGCTTTAGTCAGTCGGGTTAATAAAGCTTTTGTGGATTTGTGATCTTGGTATAACTGCAGCCTTATGATTTCGTTACCATTATTTTCGTTACCGTCCTTTGAAAATAATTAACATTTTATTTTATTATTAAATCCCCAATTGATAAACATTGCAATTTGTGTATTATATGGATAAACTTTTTACTAAAGTATCCACGTATAAATAAATTTGTCGGGTAAACCTCATAACGTCCAACTGGTAAAGAAAATTGTAAGTAGTTTTGGTCGTCTGGTAACGAAATAGTTACAATAATCGTAATTTCTTTCAAATTAGTTCATAATGTTTTAAAAATAAAACTTATTTTCATAACTTACTATATTTTCAAGTAAGTAAAGCATTTGTTTATCCCCATTTTACTTTCTTTCAATTTATATCAATAAATGTATATGGTAACGGAAGGGAAACAAATATGAGCCCGAGCCACTTTGAAATCGCTGTATAAATTTAATTTCCGTATGTTTTACAAAACCATTGCTAAATTAAGATACCTAAGACTACTAAAAATGCTTCAACACCCTTAAAGTTCAACAATTAATAAGTTCGAAAAAAAATCATCACAAATCTGTTGGTACAACTTTGAAAAAAAATGCCCCATTACTCGAGGTTGTGTCAAATGGAAACTTGAAACCTGTAAATTGTAATTTGTAGCTTTATAAAACAGGTGGAAGTTGTTCATTGCTATAACTTTGAGAACTATTGTGTACCCAATTTTATGTCAGCTAGTTCAGGTGTTGAATCATAATGATCTACACATTTTTATTATTATAAGGATGTATTAATATTAAAAATAAATAAATGATAATATGATTTTTTTAAAACCAAATTTTGTTCAAGTAGTAAACTTGAAGAGTTTTTGTATGTGCTTGTAGGGTTGCTAAGGCCTGACTGAAAACATGACACTTTATTTGTGTATTTATTACTATTATTTACTTGAGACTTACCTTTAATCTTAATTTGGTATATGTTATTATGTTGTGTAGCCTAATTGTGCAAATTGTGGTTACAGAGTTATCAACAAGTTTTTAGAGTTATTGGTAATTCTGTAGCTCTACCTACCCCACTCTGGGAATGAAGGTGTGAAGGTATGTATGTGTATTATGAGCAGGGATCGGAAATTCGGATCGATATTTACCTATACTTTCGCACCGGCTTTGTTGTTCAGTTGTATGGAGGCGGACTCAATCGTAGAATTCATTACTAAAATTTCTGGGATTTCAAAATAAATAAATTGCACCGGCATTAATTCATAATCAATTATTTATATTAACTGTTTGAAGTTATTTTTCATGTATTGATTTACCAAATGTTATTTAATTTACCTATAACTCATTAACCTAACGAATTTATAGGAGCAAAAATGAATGTTTTATCCTATATGTAAAGTAATTATTATATTAAAATTTTGTAGAATCCCAGAATCCCGGAACTTATATTATTAAAATAATATTTTTAAGAAGCCGACGCCATGTTTGCCTATCTTTTTCCGGGATTTTGCCAACTTTAGGTAAATATCGATCCGAATTTCCGATCCCTGATTATGAGTCATTTTGGGCTCTTCAGCGCCGCCTGCGGCTCCTGCGAGACCGCGAGTCAAGGCGAGTGAGTCGCTCGCGCGCTTTTCGCGGGATTGGGATTGACCAAAAGCCTTACAAAATCTAGGCAGGCCGGAATTATATTAATTTTTCCGGACACAGCAGTAAAAAACCGCACATGTCCTAAAGCCGAACATCTGGCAACCCTTGTAGCCCACAAGGCACATTACATTACTGTTAATTAATTGTAAAGTGTCATATTTTTTGCTTTAGAAAACGAGTCTACACAAATAGAAGAAACTGGTTCATTCAAAAATAAAGTGAAACAAAAACGAAAAAGTAAATGGTTACGACAAAAATCTTCACAAGGCTCAACAACACTTATGCAACAAAAAACGTCTGATAGAGTTTGTCATGTTTTTTTTGTGGTGAGTATTATCAAAAAATGTTTTACTTAAGTATATTATAACATATTTTAATAAGATCCCGAAATTTGTCCTAGATTACTATGGGGGTCGCTTATAATTTATCAATGATTGCCATAAAGAGTATTCCCATTAATTGGTCAACTATAGTTAACAAAGATTAAAAAAAAAAAAGCAAATAGGTACTGAAAAATAAATCTTGGTTGAAAACCGGCGGTGGCGGGCGAAAGCTTTTTTATAGTAACGTCCCTGAGATCGAACAGCGTTTTTATTTACTATAGATCTAGTCCCATCTTTCACCAGTGGGGACAACTTGGAAGAAATAATTCCAATTTGTTACCACTGACGACAACAGGGAATAATTTATTCCCATTTGTTACCACTGCTGACAACAGAGACAAAATAATTTTCAATTTTTAACTTTGAGTACAACTGGTAATAAAAAATCCCGATTGTAACCATTATATGACGCTTAAGTCCGCTTACGTTACATGAAAAACAGAATAATACCCGATTTTGACAAATCGAGTAAATTAACTCTAAGTTCACGTACGGAAATTCAAAAGTTTTTGTATTATGGTTTGAAAGAGTAGTGGTAACAACTGTGAGGAACGTTACTATAAAACAGCTTTACACAGCATATCAGTAATGGCGGACGAGTTATAAATAATACCGTAACACATCAAAAGGAATATTGTTTAACGTTGTAGAATATTATAGGCCCTGATCAATTATGTAATTAAATAATTTCAGGATTATGTGATGAAAGCTTTATGGTGCTAGATTTACTCAACAAGCACGTTGACAACCACAGATCTGATAAATGTTGTGGTATGTGCCTTAAAGAGTTTGAAAACTGGCCAAAGTTGCTAGCCCATAGAGTTACTCATTCAGCCAAGAAATACTGTCACCTCTGTCTTAAACGTTTTTACACACTGCACAGGTTGGAGCAACACTACCTAACTACTCATTTTGACGGCAAGGTATTTTTTTTTTGTAATTTGATAATAATAATGAATACCTACTTGCTCTGCCTTCTCTTCCTATTTTATTTACTTGCTAATCGGAAACTAAATCGTTTTCAAGACCTGTTCATTTCTCTGCATGTATGAAAGTAGTAATTGGGTATTTTCATGTTTTAAAGTAGGTTGTTTTATTTTCGAGATTATGTGTTGTTATTTGTAAGTTTATATTTGGAAGCTGATAGTTCCTTTGCAGGTTAAAAGTTATGTACCGTTACATAACTATTAAATTAAATAGATAGAGAATGATTCTCGATAAATAAACTCGACTCCTACTTCTAGAGCTGGGGCCTAACCAATTTTCGTCGCAACGCTGTGATTTCAACATTTTGTGACGCAAGTGTTTCAGCGCATCCTGTAGCATGTCGTTTTAATGTATACGTGGAACAAACCGGTGACGACTCAACGATCAGGAAAAGGTCGTGTGGCACCCTCTAAAAAAAATCGCTATTAAACTTTTTTTCCAACACTGCATCCGAATCAGCCCCTTCGTTTAGGAGCGACGTGGCCATAGGTAGAACCATATATACCCACAGATTAACACGTTAAGGACTGAAGATAAAATATAAAAATAGTTTTGTAGTTTCACAATGCTTTACATATTAGTTAAAATTTAGAATGGCCTAATACGGTTCAATGATGGCCAAAACCGGTGCTTCTACCCTAAAATGAATGTATCTACTTTAATGCAAAATTAGTTTGAAAGAGTTTCGTCGATAAGTTTTAACCTTTTGAACGCAACAGACGGCTCTGGCCGACAAACTTCAAGTCGTGCCACGTACGCCACCACGGCGACAGCTGATACGAAATTTAACATCAAACTTAAGAATAATAAAAAACTTAACAAAAAAATTAATTGAGTTGAAGTATTGCTACATATTCATAAACTCACGCCTTTATTCCAAGTGTTTGGTAGAGCTACAGAATTACCAACAACTCTAAAAAGTTATTTCACATGTTATTTCAAGTATTGATATTCAAGTCTAAATTAACCTTAACCCCAAATATATACTTTAAAATAGCAGAATTATGAATAAATCCACTTTATGCCATATTGTGATTTAATGCAGTGATTAATACTGCGCAGATTAAAAAATCATTTTTTTTATTTTAGATTGCTGAAATGTGTTGTTTGCATTGCCCGAAAAAGTTCACATGCGCTCAGAAGTTCAATGCACATGCTAATACTCATAATGTAAAATGTCACTTATGTTCTGAAGTGTAAGTAAGTTAAAATAAATAAACATAACTGTGCAGTCACGTAACAAGTTTGTGAGGCAGTATTGTATTTGATGGCAACAGTTTATGTATGTCTGCTTCAGGTTCGTGAACCGGCACGTCCTGAACACGCATCTGCGCACGCACGACCCGGAGCAGCGTTACGCCTGCGACTTGTGCGAGTACACCGCCGTCTACGCCAGCGTCCTAGCCGTAAAACATTATACCACACCTTCAGAACGATAGTGACCTAATTCAAAATTTCAGCTTTCAAACTTTAAGTCATAAATTGATTATGATAGAGCTCTAACTAGAAATTCAAAATTTCTGAATTATGTCACTATTGTTTGAACCACACTATACAATTCTTATTAACAAATACCTTTAACCTTTTGAAAGCCACAGACGGCTCCGGCCGTCACCTGAAAGTCGTGCCACTGACGCCACGATGGCCATAGCCGTCACAGGTTAAAGATTAAAAGAGACTTTGTTTTGTGTCAATAAGGTGTAATTTGCATAGCATAGCAAACATGTTTGGCGTGTTAGTGAATAATCTTAGTATCGCTTGTTTTATTTCAGAATCACAAGAAAAGAAGACACAAAAAGTTTTCTTGTAACATATGCGATAGAAAATTTGCAGACACCGCTAGGTTGAAAAACCATACATGTATGGATAAAAGCAAACTGTGCCCCGTCTGCGGCCAGCGCATATTCGAGTCGGTAAGAATATTTAGGATTTGTCTTGCATGTTATTTCGATTTAAAACCCTTATTAACTTGAAAGTTTTTGTAAAGCTTTTTGTGTAAATAGTTGCCCATGTTTGGCATTCGTATGTGAGGAGTAGTGGCAATCGAATTGTGTAGTGCGGATAGAAATATGAAATCGGAGGTCATAGGTTGGTTGGGACCGCTCGACTCGATTGTGTCCGATCCAGTGGAGTGGTGTTGACGCTAGTTGGTATTTTTTTTCACTAAGTCACCATGCACCTTCACGCTGCAAGTCCGTTTAGCAGAGGCAACAAAATAAAACTAAAATTGGCGACGATTCAATTGGCAAATCTGATTGGTCCAATTGTATCGCGTGGAAGGGGTTTTACATACGGCCCGGGGGCTTGTTCACGTCTGTCGCTTTATAAAACGAGATAAAGGATACGTCTCTTTCTAATAAGTGATGTATGTAAATGACGGATAATTTTTAATCTATCTATATAAAAATCTATTGCCGTACGTTAGTCTCGCAAACGGGTAGGTACCTATTATAACTACTATTGACGCGCTGGCCTAGTTGGTAGTGACCCTGCCTACGAAGCTAGTGGTCCTGGGTTCAAATCCCGATAAGGGCACATATTTGTGTGATGAGTGCGAATATTTGTTTCTGAGTCATGGATGTTTCTATACATGTTTTTACATTGTCCCCTGATATTTATTTGTTTATTTATTTATTTATGTATTTAAGTATATATTTCTCTATATAAGTATTTATATCGTTGTCTAGTACCCATAGTACAAGCCTAAAGTTTAGTTTGGGACTAGGTCAATTGGTGTGACATTTTCCCATGATATTTATTTATTATTATATTATTTATTTATTACTATTGAAACACCTTTCAACGTTCTTATCAACTCCTCGGTGTTCCAGTTCTCTCGGCACCTGAAGGCGCACTCAGAGGCTCGGCCGTTCCCGTGCGGGCGCTGCCCAGCGGCCTTCAAGCACGGCGCGTCGCTGCGCCGCCACGTGGCGCGGCACGGCGGCGCGCGCGCACTCGCCTGCGACTACTGCTCGCGCCGCTTCCACTGCGCCTCCGCGCTCGGAAAGCACCGCCGAGTGCACACCGGTGCCTTATGTTCCCATTTAAAGCCCTCTACGCACTATCCATCCGTGCTGTCTATCTGTGCAAAATGATAGAGCATTATTATTACCGTGATGGACTCGGATGACCGACTTGTCCAACAAGCCCCAACAATAGCAACGTCTAGCATGATGGATACTTTGCACGATAGTGCGTACAGCACCATAGGGCCTGACGGTCAGGCGCTGCTGTCCTTCGGGACGTGTGCTGAGGGCTTAATCGTCCTCCATTTTTCAAAAATAAATGGATTTCTTATTAAAAAAACTTGGAAGTTTTAGTCGTCTGGACATTTTTTTAAATATGTATGTAAACTCTTTGTTGCACAACAAATTACAAGTAAATTCGTACATAAACTTAGATTAACATGTACATTTGTGCGAACTTATACCTTATTATTTATGTTGTATATTTTTCAGGAGAAAAACCATACGCATGCGAAAAGTGCGGTAAACGATTTACTGGAAACAGCAACCTCAAGATTCACATGAAGACGCACGGGATAATGCTCATCACCAAGAAGAGCAAGGAGGCCGAACCGGTGGTGACTACGCCGCAAGCGACTGAAGCTAAATAGGGATTTTAGAGAAACCTGTCTGTGTGCCAGTGTCTTGTAATCATATCATCTATACATGTCGCTGTATGTTGCGGAAGGTCTAAGATAGTCAGTATCGAAAATTAAGTACATTTTGACTTCAAGTACCTATACACACTTAAGCTATGGATAAACAATAGTTTTTATCTTGTGGATTGAAGCAAAAACGTATGCCCGGAAATAGGAGGGTTAACAATGGGTTTTCTTTTATTGACTTAGCTATAAGTAGAACTATAGGTAGACCACTTAAATGAGTCCTGACCCGCGCGGTACAGGAGCGGGGGGTATGACGGCAGAGGGGACAGAGGGAGGCGCGGGTGGCGGGCGCATTCTTGCCGTAGCGAGCCCCGCAGTCGACATAAGCTTATGTGTTGCTACAGTTGCGGTCGCCTTGCGGGGTATACACGCGGGATATATTTTGTCATGATAAGTCGGACTATAATAATAACAAATAGAAGGAAAAAGGAAACGAGGGAGAGCAAGAAGAATATACCTAGACCAATTAAAAGAAAAAGTAGGCGTCGTGCCGTATCAGTGTATTAAAGAGAAGGCTTGGAACATACAAGAATGGAAATTACTCCACCGAGAAGAACATGGCTCTTAAGTAAATGATTGATTGAAGTCGGACAATCGAACACAAACTGAACACTCAACACAAGCAACTGACTATTAACGAGTACGAATATTTTAGAAAAAAAGAATTTGACCCGAATTCTTCTGGTACTTTACATTAAATAAAAGTTCAAAACTTTATTACCTGTGGCCCGTTTCACGAAGCTACAAGTTACAAGTTTACAAGTAACAAGAGCAAAAAGTTACAATTTACAAGTACAAGTGTTTCTCGAACGCGGCCTTCCATGGTAGAATAATAGGATCGTATGGTAATCTCGATTACAAGTGAATGACATCTCGATTTAACCAGTCCCTATTAAAAAAAAGTTTGTTGATGTTTTGACGTTTCTAAATGTCAAATCTTGAAATATTTATATTTATAATCTGTAAATCCGATGATGTCTCCACTCCAGTCTCGCGGAGTCTTCGGAGTTGTCTCTCGTTATCGTTAAAATTTGAAAGTAGGTACGGGAGTTATTTTAGTTATTATGGAAAGCAACCGGAAAATTTTGAAGGCAACACTGCTAAAAGAAGTGTTGCTTAAGAAAAAAGAACTACCAAGACCGATGCGTGGAAAGTAATACACGCAAAGGCTTTAGGACTTGTGCCAAATTCAAGGGATTCCCACGACTCCACGAATTCCACATTCCACAAGCTTATGAAACTTCACTTAATATTTACAGACAAAATAACAATAACGACAAACTTTAACAGAGAATTAAACTCAACAACTAACAATAACAAAATAACAATAACAACAAACTTTAACAGAAAATTAAACTCGACGACGGTAGGTACGACATGAGAGTGACGATTAAAAACAAACAAGGTAGGTACTATAGTATGAATTATTTGACAGCGACTCTAACAAATTACAAGTTTACTTAGCTCGGAAGCTAGGTAGTTTTTTTTACTAAGTGACAAGTACAAGTTGAAAAGTAGCTTCGTGAAACGCTTGTAGTACCTTTTTTGACCAATGTTGCCAGTTTACACTTGTAAAATTGTAACTTGTAGCTTCGTGAAACGGGCCACTGCTGTTTCATTTTATTTCATTAGTGTAGAACTTTTCTTTTAAGTTAAGACCGAATGTTGATCGATAGCTAATACGGGCTTGTTCTGACTAAGCAATAAAATATTAAAAGCTGTCGGTAGTTGTCCCTATCGCTAATAATTAGGTGAAGAGGTACCTATTATTAATGACGATTAGTGTAACTATTACATTTTAGGAGTTTCCAATTTAGTGGTTCGTGAAACCATCCAGCTTTTTTAAACAAGAGCTTTACGAGTGTAAGAAGTGTTTTTTTGTTTTCATTGTAGAAAAAACATGGTTTAGACAGACCCTTAATCGTAAACAGAGTTTTACTACTATTTATACTCGATTCAATTAATTTTTTCTCGTAATGGCGTCTGTATTTATACTCTGTCTACGCCCTTAATTCCTGCGTCATCTGTGGTAGGCTTGCTTGGTCGGTCGGTATTCGGTTGACAGTTGTCATTGTTGTCAATTGTGTTCTGTCTGTTCGTTCAATCTGTCACAATATCGGACTTAGTGAGCCACGCGTAATATTGCTTAATTTCCAATAGTTTCGTTTTATATATTTGGACTCAAAGTATTTTTAAAAATGGCTGAAACTATGAAACAAACCGTTGCCGGTATACTTAAAACTATAGAAAGGTACTGTCTAAAACGTAAAGGTTAAGACTGTGTTGGTTATAATTTACGGCATATTTTCCATTGTATTAGTTTAATGGTTATACTGGATAAAGCCCTCTATTTTGTTGGTTCTCGATAGTTACCTGCCAAAGGAACGCTATCTAGCGCGATCATAATGTAGTGGTAGTCACACTAATAGTTATGCCCACTTCTCCAAGGTGTTGCCGGACATGAATCTGAGTAGCTATTAACGGTTTGTTCCTGATTCGTCGTCTTCCTGTTTCGTCGAATTCCTGTTTCGTCGGATTCCTGATTCGTCGTATTCTTGTTTCGTCGGAATTATATACATATAGCGACCCGCCCGCGGCTTCGCCCGCGTGGAATGTATTATACATATAAACCTTCCTTAAGAATCACTCTATCTATTAAAAAAAACCGCATCAAAATCCGTTGCGTAGTTTTAAAGATTTAAGCATACATAGGGACAGACAGCGCAAGCGACTTTGTTTTATACTATGTAGTGATAATTAAATACGTCGAGCAGTAAGCTACTATTTGCAAAAATATCAGCAAGAAACAGCAGTCGTCCAGGAATTAGTTGCAAAAAAATTTACAATTTTAGATTGCTTGAATAGGCTCTGTACATTGATTTGATTAGCGTTTGTGTGTATACGTTTGCTGACCCTACATTGCATACTGTTCCACATATGGCACAACCAAAATATTTGCGAATTGTGACAAAAGTCAAGTTGCTAACGACATATCACATTATAGTTTTATTTCTCAAAAAAAAAAGTCATGCATTGTAGGGTTAAGTTTTGTTTGAATTTTTCATTTGTAAATATATTTTCAATCGATATTAAAAACAAAGGTGAAGTCACGGTAATTGCATAGTCTCATTTCATATTGACATTTCGACGAATCAGGAATCCGACGAAACCGGAATACGACAAAACAGGAATACGACGAATCAGGAGCAAACCCTATTAACATACATATGTGTTTGTATTGTTCATCGGTTTCAAGTATTGCTTTGGTCATCACTTCAGCCGAAGGACAAGGCTTCTGGAAATAGGTCTCCCCGAAGCTTTCCCACAAGGACCGGTCTTACGCCGCTTGCATTGCATTGTTTAAGAGTGCTATTTTAACTAATAGTTTAGTGATTATAATTATCTACCTAGTTCAGCCCGCCCCTATAAAGACTATCACATTATCTGGAATTGGATATCTTCTATTTAAGGAGTTGTCATCAAGTGAGCCATTACTTATGTCAATGTATATTTTAGGTACAACCCAGCAAATCTTCAAACCTTGGAGCGATACGTGGAAATGCAGTCTCAAAATAACACCTATGACTTGGAAGCTAATTTGGCTGTTTTGAAGCTGTACCAGTTCAATCCAGAAAAATTCAACGCAGAGATCACTTGCCAGATTCTCCTGAAAGCATTGACAAATTTCCCCCACACTGACTTCACACTGTGCAAGTGCTTGCTTCTTGAATCAGTGGTAAGTAAAAAAAAAAGCCCTGGTAGTTGTAGGACTACCGATAGACATGGAATCATGGGCAGACCTAATCTGAGTAGTTCTGAGGGCATGCCAGGTAGCCAGGTATCTGAAATGCTGGCGGACACTTAAGTGCTGATAGGTTTCATCTATCTTTAAATGGTTGCCATTATCTGAGTTTTTGGCCAATTCCTTCGATTTAGTCTCAAATGATAGATCGGTTGTTTATTTAGTCAACTGGTAGAGAATGACAATAGGCATTAAGTCCGCCATTTGTAAGTGTTTTTGTGCAATTAAGATGTAATAAAAAGGCAGTATGTGCACTGCATACTCATACTTTGCCTTTTTTTTTGGACATCAGTTATTACGCATTTTTTTTAAGGTTGAAAAATGATAATTTGAGATATTTCTCATGGAAACCCTGTAACAGACAGACTGAATAGGCTTAGCACAGTTCTAGGATTTGCATAATCGTTAATTTGGGAACTGAATACAAAAATGCATTGGATTATTTCAATTATTTTTTGTGAGATTACTAACATAGAGGCATTCCATCTTCGTTCTTAGTCATCAACCCCATTGTCACCATACTACAAATAGTAAGATTTTTATAAATGGGAATTTGAATTTACCATCAAGGAAATTATTTTTTATTACCTTTTAGTCTAAAACGCTATAATCTATTTTGAAACAAAGGAATATGAGCTTTATTTGTGTTGAAATGAACCCCACTGATGATGTAGAAACTTGTTTACTTATTTCTGTTTTTTGTAATTTGTCACCTATCATTGAAATACCACGGACTGGTGAGATTGTTACTCATATCGTCGGTGCTACTGCAAAGCCGCGTAACTAACAAATTTATGATAGAGCAAAATAAACCTTACAACCTTATTAAAAAGGTGCATTTTGCTCCTCATTTAAAATGTTACTTACACGGTTTTGCAGTTTCACCGACGATATATCAATAAAATGATAGTAACTTTTAATTTTTTATTTATATATATTACATACCTAGTGCTGTGTATAATGCTGTGAAACTACTGCATACATACATACATACCTTCACGCCTGTAATCCCAGATTGGGCTAGGCAGAGCTACAGAAACTACTGCATGATATATTATTTCAGACTGAGAACGAGACCATATCTCAAATCAAGTACATGGCAGACATTTTAGAGCAATGTGACTTTGCCCAGTTCTGGAACCGAGTGCACCAGATGCCTGAGCTGTGCAACCGCATCAGTGGCTTCCACGACTCCATCCGGAAATTTGTCTGTCACGTAGTCGGTATCACCTTCCAGACGGTTGAGAAGAATAACTTATCCAACTTGTTGGGTGGCATTGATGGTGAGTTGAATGAGGTTCCTTTGACATTTCCTAGGCTATATTTAACATTCATAATTTATGTTATGACTTAGGTAAATGCTAACCTATATCTTCCTTTAAATCGAAATTCCACTACACTAAATAAAAAGGACGCATGCACAATTTGATAGTCAAAGCAAACTGAACCCCGTATTTTTAGAAATAAGGTCACTAATACGTTAGTGATTCTATGGCACATACACCCTTTTTTCCAATGAGGTCAGTACAGCGCACGCTACGCACACACGCGCTACACACGTAATCTACGTTGATCCATTATTTTGGCTTTCTTAAGCCTATAAGAAGATTTAATCCTCTCTTCTTAGTAATGAGGTTGTGATTGCAACAGAAGTTTTATTTGAAACTAGCAGCCCGCCAGACAAATTTCTGACTTCCCCGGTGGATTTTTCAATTACTTTCTTTCATACAAACCTTGTCCTGACAATGACGAACACAACAAAAAAGAAATCAGCCAAATCGGTTCAGCCGTTCTCGAGTTTTGCGCTTAGCAACACATTTAGCGATTCATTATTATTATATAAATGCTGCTATTTAGCTTAGCAGGGCAGAATTGGTCTAGGCGTGTGGCGCGAATTTTAAATCCAATGATTATAGATGCCCTGTTATTTGTGTAATAGCAATGACAATAAGTAAATAAAAAGCAGTCTTTAAAAACCCGTGATTTGATACTGTCGTTGATATGTTAAAAACATTTAAACGCATAAAATCAGTACCCAGTGACACTCGCGCCATCAAGACGAATCTAATGACGTATTTTTCAAAATCGATTGCTAGGTCAAACACATAACCCTCGTTTTTGGGCTTCGCCGCAGAAGGGTAAAAACAGCTTATCTGACATTCCTCATGGGATTTAGACGGCTACATGTGCAGTGTCATTGTAAATTAATTTATTTACCCTATTTCTATTGCAGATATAACTCTTAAGCACTGGGTCAAGAAATACGGGTGGCGAGATGATGGCAGCCTAATCTTCATTGCCAATCAAGATGAGAACATCAAGACCAAGAATATCACTGAGAAAATTGAGTTTGATCACCTTGGTCCGCTCATGGCTCTTTTGTAAAGATGTGATTATTTTTTGCAAATAAAGTAAACATTTCACTCGCTATTTTAGTAAGTTCCTTGGTAAAATTAACAAAAAAAAATTGATGGTGCCCTTGCTAGGTAGTAATCATTTTAAAAGAGATAGTAACTAATTCCACTGGAGTGAAAAAATCCTCTTTTTTTTAAATATGCATGTATGTGTGAGAATAGTACTTTGTAACACTATAATATGTTTGATTATTTTTTAATTAAAGATCCACTTATATCACAGCCCCTCCTCTTATAGTCTATCTATATTGAAAAACCCGGTTATTAACGAAAAACAATACTTTAATCCAATATCTTCCAGATCCTACTCACATGAAGTACCTTCCTAATATCTTAAATTTTTTTATACAATTTTTTCATACTACATACACGGACTATCAAAAATAACATTCATTAAATTGCTATAATATAAACATGGACTAAATATTGGTCCATTAAACATAATTTTGGAGTTATATTTAACAGTTAAATATAAATCACAGTCCAGACTTAGAAATAAATGACTCGAGAACAAACAAAACTGGAACGCGCAAGCGAACAGTTAGCCCTTCTTGCCGTGGCTGTAGCCGTGCTCCTTGCCGCCGGCGTGGCCGCCCTTTTTGCCGTGGTCGTGGTGGTGCGCGTGGTGCTCCTCGTGGCCGTGGTGCCCCTTGTGCCCCTTGTGGTCCTCGTCGTAGTGGCCCTTGTCGTGCTTGCCCTCCTTGCCGTGGTGCTTCTCGTGGTGGCCCTTCTCGTGGTGCCCGCCCTTCTTGTGTGCGCCCTCCTTCTTGTCGTGGTGTCCGTGGAAGTCGCCGTGCTTGTGGTGGTGCCCGCCCTTGTGGAAGTCGTCGTAGAACTTGTGCTCCTTGTGGTACTCGTCCTTGTGAGACTTGTGGTGGAACCCGGTGGTCTTGGAGCCCTTTTTATGGCCCTTCTTGTGGCCGAACTTGCCGCCCTTGTGTCCGTGAGCGGCCTCGTGATGCTCGCCGTGGCTGTCGTGCTCGTCGTGGTGCTTCTTCTTGTGCCCGCCGTGCTCGCCGTGGTGGCCCTCGTGGTGGTGCTTGTCGTGGTGCGCGTGCTCGCCCTTGTCGTGGTGGTGGTGCGACTTGTATCCCTTGTCGCCCTTCTCGTCGTGCTCCTTGTGATGGTGCTCCTTGTGCTCGTGCCCGCCGCCGCTCTCCTGGTGGCTGTCCTTGGCCTTCTTGTGCTCCGTGGCCGCGGCGGCCAGGTCGCGCGGCGCGCTGCCCGCGCTCACCAGGTCGCCCGCCAGTATCGCGCCCACCTCGGCGCTGACCTCCCCCTCTCCTTTCAGCTCGCTCACATTACGCGCCCGTGACGAAACGAACGCCAAGGCTAAAAGCCCCGCTAGTAATGTAATCCGCATTCTCTGTAATCAAGTAAAATGTTAGAGCGCCATGAAAATAATTATGTAAGTATTTCAATAACCACTTAAAAATAAATTCTCTTACCGATGGCGTCGGGCCCGTCTCGGAGGACGACTACGAATGCAGTGTCACAAGAGTTTCCGTACTTCGAATTTATAGATAACAGCGCTTTCATCTGTTGACGGTTACAGATTGATCTTTAGCAATCATATTGCTGTAGGTTTCTGGACGAGTGACTCCGCGGCGGTGACGACATCGGTCGGTCTCCGCTCGAGCTGAATTGGTTTGGTTACAGAAATATACCGGCCCACCGTGCGTGCGTCACTCACCACTCTTATTCGGATGTAGGGTTCCGCTGGACTAAATTTGCAGATTTGTTCAACATGTATTTTTTTAATAAAAAGTATTATCGGGTGGTTTTGGGATAATAGTTTGGATTTAAGTCCGGCGTGTTTTCATGTCACGTGAATACCTTAATTCAAATTAAATATCTAGTGTGCTTAAAATACGCTTTGTCCTTAGCTGTCACTGTGGTATTTTCATCTGACGAAAAGTGACAAGACATACTGTAACTAAAATAGTTTAAAGTGCGTTTATGAATAAGGAAGATAATGAGTAACGATCGCGCAAATCTATGAGTTTTTCCAGTGGCTTTGTCTAATTATACATATCAACAAGACATTTCTTGTAGGTGTTGATTGATCATTACGACGGCTTTGAAAGTTTAAAAAGTATAAAATGAATTTCGACCTCGACGTCTCTTTTGTGGATCAATTGTTTTACCGAACTATGGAAACTATCGAAATCACAATTACAAATAGACACAGAAACCATTCGAAAACATCTCCAGACAAACAGGTCATCTGTATGGTATCGAGGGTTGTCCATAATTTTTGAAAATCAAATTTTATTGGTTGCAGAATTTACATTCCCATTTTCATCCGCATATTATCCTATTTGAATTTCTCCCAATTGAAACTTTCTCCACTTAGGATGAGGTCAAAAAAGGAAGGTAAGTTTCGGTTATGTTAGGTTTAGAAAGGCCAAACCACGTAGAAATAGGAGCTCCGTCGACACTTTCAAATTAATTTCTGGAATGTTAAAAATGCGTGAGGGATAAACGATCCTGTGAAAAAACACGACTAAAAAAGTAAGATCGGGAAAAAATGGGATTGGAAATTCAGGAACCAATAAAATGTGATTTTCGGAAATATGGACCATCTATTTGCTTGTTATAGGTAAAATTACCTTAATATGGTTATGTTTAGTACAATCTAATAAGGTTCAACTAACAATAGTTTGGGAGCTAGGTACTAAATGTTTCTTTTACTATTTAAAGAAAGAAAATAAATTATATAAAAGTAGGTAGGTACCTAATAAAACAGTACTTACTAAGTTCAACGTTTATTTATTTACATACTGTACAAAATACAAACAAATATAACAAATATTTAACAGTCTCAGTGCTTGCCGTGATGGAATCCCCAGTGCTTGTGGTCCTCGTGGCCACCCTTCTTGCCGTGGTCGTGGTGGTCGTGGTGGTGCTCTTCGTGCCCGTGGTGCCCCTTGTGCCCCTTGTGGTCTGCGTCGTAGTGGTGCTTGTCGTGGTGGCCCTTGTGGCCGTGGTGGCCCTCGTGATGGCCCTCGTGATGATGTCCTCCCTTCTTGTGGTGTCCGCCCTTCTTCTCGTGGTGCCCGTGGTGGTCTCCGTGCTTGTGGTGCTTGCCCTCTTTGTGATGGTCATCATAAAAGTGATGGTCCTTGTGGTACTCGTCCTTATGGTACTTCTTGTGGTATCCCTCAGTCTCTTCACCCTTGTCGTGGTGTTTCTTATGGCCGTGTTTCCCGCCCTTGTGGTGGTGGCCGTGCTCGTGGTGTTTGCCGTGGTGGTCGTGCCCGTCCCAGTGCCTCTTGTGGCCGCCGCCGTGCTCCTCGTGGTGGCCTTCGTGGTGGTGCTTGCCGTGGTGACCGTGCTCGCCTTTGTGGTGATGGTGGTGGCCCTTGTGTCCCTTGTGGCCTTTCTCTCCGTGGTCGTGGTGGTGGTGCGCGTGGTGCTCCTTGCCGCCGCCCTCCTCGTGGTGGTGCCCCTTGTGGTGGCTAGCCGCCGTCTCCAGGTCGGCCTCCTGCTTGCCGAGCTCGCGGCCGGAGCAAGCGGCCACCACGCATCCTAATGCGACCAGGGCGACGAGCGTCCTCATTGTCGTGTCCTCTGTAGGAACTCTTGTTATGTGGTTGGAAACTAGGACTGTACTGGTGGTCAGAGTGGCCGACGGGCATTTATATCATGAGATAAAGTCGCGGGTTGCGCCGGTGAAACCATCGGGCAAGGACGCCGCGCCGCACGCGCTACGGCTAATTACGGTGCCGGTGATTGCCGTTGCGACATTAGGCCCGAAACTGTTTCGCAGGGGACGCGGATTGGGCGAGACCCGACAGTGCATTAGTAATCCCAAAATAATCCCACTAGACAGTGTTTTCATGATTTTATTTATGCGATTGGTTTACGCATCATTGGCAATAAGGGACAAATTTACTAATAATCAATAATCACTGAAGGGTTAGTTAGGTATCTTAAAGGAGCGGCGTAAATATTTGTATTCTAAATGTACCAATTAACAGGCCTTAGAAATCCGGCGCTAGGCGCACGCGTTCCCGTAAAATAATACTTGAATCCCATATGCTGTTTGCGCCATCTGACGTCAAGTAGCTAAATTACATTCGTCTACCATCATGTTGTTTTGATAGATATTGAGGCTTCGTTCACACCAAAGTATTATCCGCCGCCGACTGCGAGCTTGCTCACGTCTGTATTGTGTGTTGTAATAGCGTATTATCGGTTCGGTGTGAACGAGACGTCAAATATATATGGAAAAGCGATAAACTGCGTAACACTCGCTCACAGTCGGCGGCGGATAATACTTACGTTTGGTGTGAACGAAGCCTGAAATTTTACCATGCCATGACAACAGGTTATCGTTATAGCCCAAAGTATAAGCAAGGTGAAGGTCAGTGGGCCGGTCACATTTCTCTCAGAAAGACAACCGCTGGAGTGGACGTGTTCTGGAGTGGAGACCACGGCTTGGCAAGCGTAGTGTGGGACACCGTCCAGGCGGAGCGATGACATACAGAAAGTACCTGGGAGCGGTTGTAAACATTGAAGACCATATATTAGACCCTATGTTGCACCGCCACCACAATCTCTGCTTTGCCCAAAGGTTAACTGGTAGAGAATGCCTTACGGCATTAAGTTCGCCTTTTGTATACAAAGTGTATTCTTTTGTGCAATAAAGATTAAATAAATAAATAAATAAATAAGACCAAGCTCAGTGGCATGCCATGGGAGAGGCCTATGTCCAGCAGTGGACAGAAGTGGGCAGACGATGATTATGGTGACGAGATTTTATTTTCGTTCATTAGTCATTATTTACTGAGAAAATAAATTAACATATTTCTGCTAATGCCTAAAGAGCTTAAATTCCACGTAGTATTTTCTACGTCACAGCTAGTGCTACGTAATGCGGTTACAATCAAAATTACGTCATTCCGACCACTAGTCAATAGCGGGCGTAGCAAACACTGATAATATTCAATAATACTCAGTAAATAATAATAAAAAAATAAAAAAAAAACAAATGCGTTTAAGACAAAACTAAACAATTATTTTTATCAGAAGACCTTTTCAAAAAACATCCTGTTATCAATTCCTATTGTAGATGGCGCTAACCGCACTCGTTCCCGTAAAAAATACTATAATCCCTTATCGTAAATGTGTACTACTTGCGCCATCTGTAGTCGAGTAGCCAAATTAAATTGGTTAACAATCATGTAGCGAGACTGCGAGACGTCGTGTTGGCCTGGTTAGTAGTGACACTAGTAAGCCGGCCTAGGAATTAGCGGTTCCGTGTTCAATTCCTGGTCAGGGCGAATATTTGTGTGATGAGTGCGTGTATTTTTTTTCCGTCTTGGGTGTTTTCTACATACATACATACACTCACGCCCTCATTCCCAAAGTAGGGTAGGCAGGGCTACAGAAGTAACAACAAATCTAAAAACTTGTAGTTCATTCTGTAACCACATGTTGCATAATCAGGCTAAGATGTTTACCAGTGTATATTAGTGACAGAAGCCCTACTGAAAATCGAAGTTCGAAATTACGTGGAGCTAACGTAGTACTCCCCTTCTCTCGATTTAATCTCGATAGACGAGTGACAGGGATGGAACTAACGTAACTTCGAAGTCCGATTTTCAAAGTAGGGCCCCTGGTTACAAGGCAATCGTCTAACAATACTACAAGCCTCTTATTCCCTTAGCCGCCTTTTACGACTTCCAACGGAAGTCATGGAGTGGCACTATTCTAAGCCAGCAACCACACGAAGTGGGAAGTGGGAGGACCTTGTGCAGGGTCCGTCCGGGTCTGTACCACAATCTTATCCATTAACCTACCGCCAAGCAGCAGTGTTCGCATTGTTGTGTTCCGGTTTGGGGATAAGACAGCCGGTGAAATGACTAGCACAGAGGCATTCCATCTTAGACCTCAAGGTTGGCAGTGCATTTGCGGTCTTGTGAATGCGAATGTCTATGGGTCACTGTTTCCACTTACCATCAGGTGGCCTGAGTGCTCGTTTGCCTTCATATGCCGTAAAAAAAAGGAAAGTAAGTTTAACATTATAATAATAACGGTCAAATGCGCACAGGTACCTATATTTAAAAGATAATAGTTTTAATTTCGAATATTGACCTCGTTAAAGGCGTGCAAAATAACGGTCCTTTTATCTAATCTTAAAAAAAACGAAGAATAAAGCTTGAGCTTGAGCTTGTGTTTTGATGTAGCACTGACACTACTGACTGTCTTCAGGGGCTTATGTACTATCATTAGTATCATCTTGAACATACGTAGGTAAAACAAAAAAGTTTTTTTTGTGGCATAGGAAGGCAAACGAGCCACACAGGCCACCTGATGGTAAGTGGAAACTGTGACCCATAGACATTCGCATTCACAAGACTGCAAATGCCCTGCCAACCCTGAGGACTAAGATGGTATGGAAGTATTTAGTTTTTCATACCGTCAGTGATATGCCCTACTAAATCACGTTAGGAGCAAAATGCAACTGGCAGCTGATGCTGACTTAAGCCGGGTATTCATCTGTAAACATTTGTTAATAAACTGTTTATGAATTTGATCATCATGTTTTGCAACTAGTTTATGTAGACATTGTTTCTGAAACTTAGCAGTCCACACTAGTTTTAGTTGTTGCTAGGATGTCGCATTGAAATTTGGTTGTTGGACCACATCACTATTTCCATGTTTCTAAACTTTCACACGTCCACACTCGATGACACCTGTTTATAAACTGAATATTTCGTATTGCTCTCCACCGAGAGTGGGGAGAACAGCAACATGTTTATGCAACAATGTTTCATCATTTTTGTTTATAAAGATAAATAAAATAAATAAATAAATAAATATCAGGGGACAATCTCACACCAATTGACCAAGATGTTTACAGAGATTATGAAACATTGTGCAACACTGTTTATAAACAGTGTTTATTAACAAAAGTTTACAGATGAATACCCGGCTTTAATAAGTAAGGTGCATTTTGCTCCTTATTAAATGAGGAAGGTTAGGTTAGGTGCGGTTTGGCAGTATCACCGACGATATCGCTCTTCGTGTATGGGGCATAACGATAATTATACTTACAATCGTAGCCTACATCTGAAGTATCAGCCATTTTGAATTGTTTACTCCGAATTGTGCGAATAGTTTTCTACATCGTACGGCAGAATACAGAACAGAATGCACGTCAAAAGGGCCACTTGACTAGCCATTTGTATGGATTATGTCATTGTGACAGCTCTTTTCGTTTTTCTGTTCGTTTAGAAATATTGCAGAAAAACGAAAACAAGTACGTTGGCTAGCCACTTAGCTGTTCTCTTCGATAAACCACGTGACCAATTCGTGATCTCATACATTTGACAGCGATTCAACAGAAAAGCGAAAACGGCGTTTGCCTCTTGTCTAGGCCCCCAGGGGGTTATTATGTATGACATAGCTATGCAGTATAGTTTACGCTGAGAGAAAAGGACACAGCTATATAACTGCTATAGCTCTGTCCTTTACACTCGCTTTAAAATGAACTGCATAGCTATGGCATAATAACCTCCCTGGATGTCACAAGATGCTCGCCAAAATTCTAATTATTTAAGAGATTACTTTTGGCTATGTTTTTTTTGTTGATAAAGTCAACTTGTTAGGGTCTACTTTTTTTGTTTCGTTCGAAACCATAAAGAACTCAGGACTTTCATATAAGTGGGACGTGGGTACAGATCCCTCCGGGTCCGAGTCCAACTTGCACTTGAACGGATTTTATGTTGAAAATGTAAAAAAAACAAACAGGGTGGGTGTTTCACATTTGTATGATAAAAACTAAATGCAATTTTTTTTGATGCACACTTGGTGCGCAAGGCCCAGTCGCACTTCACCGGTTGTTAAATCAAATATCGCTGCGGACAGGACTGAGTTTTCATCCGTTCCGCTCCTAGGAACAAAATCAGGCTCTTCGCGTCCTCGCTTTTCAAGAGAAAACCCGTCCTTTCCAAGCGTGTTTAAGAAAAAAATAACTCCTATATGCACGAAAATGTTCACGATGGTGTGACGGTAAGATCTTCGCTCCAGGCAAACGCAATACATATACAAAAACATTGATTTCGCAGGGACCGCGAAAAATTTATGAAATTAAATGTACGTCGTCGGCGCAAAATACGCCTGTCTTCATTTTTGGGTGAGCTTCAATCAGTCTAAAAACGTATCATTTTTCATTTAAAACCTACGGAAAGCATAATGCACGTTGAGCATTACAAAAAATTGTTTTATCAGGCATACAATCAAATAACATAACATATTTATCATAACTATCATTTTCTTGTTATTATGCATTTTAAGTCAACAGAAGCTTAAACTGTGTGTGGCCACATCTTCATCTTTTTAACCTATGAACATTATGATTTAAGAAATTATGCATTACGTTGTTATGCGTAATAATTATTATATCGTTGGTTTATTATAGAAATCGAAGTTATGAAATTTATGTTATACAAAATGAAAATAATAGTACATTCGTTTTTATGCAAATCATCACACCCGTCATTTGTTGGTTGCATGCATGCGCCAAATGACGCCGCCGTGGACGGTAAGCCTAAACCTTACTAACAGTATTCCACTCAAATTACTCGTACATCACCACTTAATGTGGCCTATTTATGGAGGACACTTTTTGTTTGATTTACCAACCTAAAGTTCGGATTTTTACTCGAACATTATGTCTCTTTGATGTCAATTTGATATTGGCGAAATACATGTTCCCACGTAGCCGTCGGTAAAAAGTTTTGTTTGCTTTCCGGGGTAGGTTTCAAAGGCCGAGCAAAGCAATATAATTATGGAAAAATATTTAATTTGTACGTATAAAAAACATAAAAACAACAACAATAACAACTTGATTTTTGGTGAGCGTTATGCTTTGAAGCTGGGACACATCACTAGTGCTTGCCGTGATGGAATCCCCAGTCCTTGTGGTCCTCGTGGCCGCCCTTCTTGCCGTGGTCGTGGTGGTGATGGTGGTGGCCCTCGTGGCCGTGGTGTCCCTTGTGCCCGTGGTGGTCCTCGTCGTGGTGGTGCTTATCATGGTGCCCGTGCTTGCCGTGGTGTCCTTCGTGGTGCCCGGAGTGGTGATGTCCGCCCTTCTTGTGGTGTCCCCCGTGGGTGTCGTGGTGTCCGTGGTGGTGTCCGTGCTTGTGGTGCTTGCCCTCGTCGTGTTTGCCGTCATGGAAGTGGTGGTCCTTGTGGAAGTGGTCCTTGTGGTATTTCTTGTGGTGGCCTTCAGTGTGCTCTCCCTTGTCGTGGTGCTCGTGGTGGCCGTGTTTCCCGCCCTTGTGGTGGTGGCCGTGCTCGTGGTGCTCGCCATGGTGGTCGTGCTCGTCCCAGTGCTTCTTGTGTCCGCCGCCATGCTCGTCGTGATGGTCGGCGTGGTGGTGCTTGCCGTGGTCGCCGTGATCGCCCTTGTGGTGGTGGTGGTGGCCCTTGTGTCCCTTGTGGCCGTGGCCGCCGTGGTCGTGGTGGTGGTGGCCGTGGTGCTCGTGCCCGCCGCCGTGCTCGTGGTGGTGGCCCTTGCTCTCGGCCACGGCCATGTCCTCGGCGGCATCGGCCGAGCAGGCGGCCGCCAGGCAGAGCACTCCAAACACCAACAATATCCTCATGTTTGCTGTTATCCGATGTCGGTGTTGGTATTGATAGGTAGGTGAGGAGAGGAAGTTCGGTTGCGACTGACCTCTGTTCCGCTGCTTGGCTATTTATATGGATCGCCACTTGGAGCGACCTGTGCGCCAGCGGTGGAGAAACTGTTCCGCAAGCCTTCCGCGGCGCTAGTTCTGACACTTACCCAACATACATTAGACTTAGTCTCGAGAGTATTAAAGATCCAAACAAGAGAAGACCATATATAGTATTACAATAAATGATTAAAATTATAAGAAAAGCAAAAAAAATAAATAATAATAATAAAGGATACAATAAAAGAAAATAGTGTACCAAAAGCGCCATTCTCCCGTCGTACGTTTTTTAGTGTTCTCAAGTTCAAATTGCTATAAAATCTGAATTTTAATAGATAACCTTATAATTAAAACACCTTACGTAATTCACACTTTGTTCAACTTAAAAAACTTTTAACAGCCTTGTATAATTTTATTTAAAGGTAGAAAAAAATATCTAAAGTCCTAATTTTAGCCTCGTCTCACCTGCAATTATGACTATTTATTGCTGCTAAGTACTACTACTCACTACTTTATAAATTAGTTTACATTACCAAAAGATTCGTTGTTACCTTTTCTTTTTAACCATATTTTAGAATGTCCCGAGTAATGCATCGCTTAACCAATTCTTCGATCACATTACGCATCGTACCGCTCCGACTCACATTTTAAAATATTCTTGGATCGCTTGCCCGAAAGAACAGAGTGGACCTGTGATTTTTAACCGTCTTCAAAAAGGAAAAGGTTATGTTCAACTGTATTGTATGTATTTTTTCATGTAGGTATGTTCATCGATTTCTCCGTCAATTGAGGATTGATTTAAAAAAAACTCATCTCATCTCACCAAATCTGGTCTCATTGTCACCAAATTTGAATCTGATGGAGGGATCCGTGAGGAATTGAGGGAACTGCTCAAATATTATAGGCATACATATAGCGATTGTAGTATTTTTAGTAACAAGTTCAGCATTTGCATTCAGAAACTATCATTTGGTGAACTGATGATGAAGACCACAGATGGCCACTGGAACTCCTCAACGATACCGACCTCAAGGCTGGCGATAAGATTTCTCGATTTAGATAGGTGAGCAACTATAACACAGACCATTTAATTGTTTAAATACATATGCCCGTGTGGTTGCCGGGTTAGAATAGTTCTCCATGTCTTCCCGTGGAAGTCGTAAGAGGCGACTAAGGGAATAAAGGCTTGAAGTACTGTTAGGCCATGGGCTTGCAACCTGTCACTAATACACTGGGAAACATCTTAGCCTAATTGTGCAAAATATGGTTACAGAATTATCAGCAAGCTTTAAGAGTTGTAAGGTAATTCTGTAGCTCTGCCTACCCCACTCTGGGATTACAGGCGTGAAGGTATGTATGTAAATAAAAAATAAAAAGATAAAAGATACATACATACATACATAAAGTCACGCCTTCATTCCCAGAGTGGGGTAGGCAGAGCTAAAGAATTACCAACAAGTCTTAAAACTTCTTGATAATTCTGTAAGGCACATTTTGCACAAGTAGGCTAAGATGTTTACTAGTGTATTAGTGACAGGTGGCAAGCCCATCGCCTAATAGTACTGCAAGCCTTTATTCCCTTAGTCGCCTCTTACGACATCCACGGGAAGACATGGAGTGGTACTATTCTAACCCGGCAACCACACGGGGGGGGATAAAAGATAAAAGATGTTTATTCAGTAAGTAGGCCGCACGGGCACGTTTACACGTCAAAAATACATATAGCTATAACTTTTCTGTGGCGTATGTATGTATGTAAACACTTTATTGTACACAAAAAAAAAAAGAAACAGAAAATCTAATACAATACAGAGTTAGAATGTACAAACGCGAACTTATCCCTTTAAGGGATCTCTTCCAGCTAGCTTCAATTGTCTTAAAGATTCATATCAACTAAGGAGTTGGACTACATAATAGGTTATTATGATCAAAAAAGGTATAAAATAAAATAAATGTTTACAAAAACAAAAAAAAACGCCGTGATAAATGCAAAAATTAACTTCTTGTAAAATGATAGGTCCAACTGAAGTCGGCGACTCATAATATTTGTAGCCAACAGCTGACTTCAGTTGGATTGACCTACCACTTTACAAATTAAACGGTTATTTTGTTTTTGAAAACATTTATTTTTTGGGTCGATTTGAATTACGAAGATTAGAATATCGTATGAGGTTTCTGGCACCTTGAAAGTGATTTCAGTGTAAAAAAAAACTCACCTGTTTTGTTGATATATTTAAGTCAAAGTAATTTGACGTATTAACCAATGTTATTACTACTTATACAAAAAAATCCTGGTTTCTTTTGTCAACTGTCTTGAAGTAATTAGTTTAAACTAAATTGCTCATGTAGATTCGGTCGCGGTGAATTCGTTGAGTTTGGTGGCATTTACATACCTACATACATACATACCTTCACGCCTGTCATCCCAGAGTGGGGTAGCAGAGCTACAGAATTATACCTATAACTTTAAAAACTTGTTGATAATTCAATAACCATATTGCATTTAAGACACCTAAATTACCAATACCAGTTACATATAAGTAGCTAAAAGCATACAATTATATTTTTTATCATTATGTTGCATTAGAATTTATTCTTAATACATACAAATATTGTTTAAGCTATATTTTAAATTCTATTAATTTGGATAGTTCAATGTGTGATTTCAGTGATATATGAACATTTTAAATTAATTATCTCGATAATCAAGAGGATAAAATGATCCCTCCTCTTTCTGCGAAACGTTTCAAATTAAAACTTCTGTTTTGATATATTCATAAAAATTGCATAATCATAAAATAAAATTATGGCACAGAAGGTCACGCAAAACAGCCTTGATCAGAGAATGACCCAATAATATTTAAACTTAAAATTTATTAAAATAAGAATCAAATAGGTACGTACCTAAATTAATAAAACACGATCGGTACCTAGTGTCAATGTCACAGATCGATGCGAAATACTGATGAATCCAAATCTACTCCCCTGGACCTGCTAGATTCAAGTAACTGTGAGCAAAATTTGCACGAAAGTCATCTGCCCCACATTACTAGACGAAGTTAAATTCGTCATAAACAAAGCGAAACCAGTCGCCGGCGAGGATGGTGTGTATGTGACGTTGCAAGCTGTTCATTACTAGAAGTCGTAAAATTAAAAAAGGCTATCCTGCATAAAAAAGATGATACGGCTAACCTTCTTAATTGGGAATATTGGGATAGATCAAAATAAATAACTCACGGTTTTTACATTATAATTCGAAATAATGGGTAATTGAAAGAGACCTATTTCATTAATTTTGAATTTGACCCAATAGTTTTTTTTAATATCTTTATTTATTTAGCAGAGATTGTATGGATGACACGATTATTTTAAATGTGGGTTGGCATTTTCTAATAAATTACAACAATTAAATGTTATCTAATGATAAAAAGTAATTGTAATAGTGTACCTTTTAAAACATATTATTTCAAGCGGTCTTCGCCTAACCCGTAAGATACAACTAAGAGGTCTTAAAGCGAAAACGAAAGTCAAACAAAGGTATACTTTTGTCGAAATATCCGAAATAGATAAATGTTTCAAAAACGTATTAATGCAGAAAGGCTTTAAAACCCTATTTATCGAAATGGTTTTCGAATTAGAGTAAAAATTGTTTAAATATGAACAATCCCAATTATCGCATATTCATATTCATATTCATATTCACTTTATTGCATCCATGGTATTTACAAAGTTCTTACCCTCAGGCTTCTTTCCAAAGTATACAAACTGTTCACTAAGGTCTTATTCAACAGATTATCACGCCTCTTTGACGAATATATACTTATAGAACAGAGGCCCTACTTTGAAAATCAAAGTTCGAAGTTACGTTAGCTCTATCCCTGTCATTCGTCATTTTCATAGTCGGGCCTCTGGCCGGCTTCCGAAGCGGAATATCTCCGATCAGCGTTAAACAACTGATTGAGAAATGGAAAGAACATAGGTAATCGGCTCTTGTGTTTTGCCTTCGCCGATTACGTAGAGGCATGCGATGCGACAGCATGGGAAAAGATGGATGGCGTTAGCACGACACCGGGCAAGGTGGCGTTAAAATGAAGAGGCCTTTACCCTGCAGTGGGATGTGGGCAGAAAAGATGATTGGAGTTTTCGGTGGTAGGTATACCTTTCAAGGGTTGAGCAAAGCAATATGATGGAAAATTATTTATTTTGTACATATAAAAAACATAAAAACAACAACGATAACAACTTGATTTTTGGTGAATATTATGCTTTGTAGCTGTAGCACATCACTAGTGCTTGCCGTGATGGAATCCCCAGTGCTTGTGGTCCTCATGGCCGCCCTTCTTGCCATGGTCATGGTGGTGGTGGTGGTGACCCTCGTGACCGTGGTGTCCCTTGTGCCCGTGGTGGTCCTCGTCGTAGTGGTGCTTGTCATGGTGCCCGTGCTTGCCGTGGTGTCCTTCGTGGTGCCCGGAGTGGTGATGTCCGCCCTTCTTGTGGTGTCCCCCGTGAGTGTCGTGGTGTCCGTGGTGGTGTCCGTGCTTGTGGTGCTTGCCCTCGTCGTGTTTGCCGTCATGGAAGTGGTGGTCCTTGTGGAAGTGGTCCTTGTGGTATTTCTTGTGGTAGCCGTCAGTGTGCTCTCCCTTGTCGTGGTGCTCGTGGTGGCCATGTTTCCCGCCCTTGTGGTGGTGGCCGTGCTCGTGGTGCTCGCCATGGTGGTCGTGCTCGTCCCAGTGCTTCTTGTGTCCGCCGCCATGCTCGTGGTGATGGTCGGCGTGATGATGCTTGCCGTGGTGGCCGTGCTCACCCTTGTGGTGGTGATGGTGGTCCTTGTGTCCCTTGTGGCCGTGGCCGCCGTGGTCGTGGTGGTGGTGGCCGTGGTGCTCGTGCCCGCCGCCGTGCTCGTGGTGGTGGCCCTTGCTCTCGGCTACGGCCATGTCCTCGGCGGCATCGGCCGAGCAGGCGGCCGCCAGGCAGAGCACTCCAAACACCAACAAAATCCTCATGTTTGCTGTTATCCGATGTCGGTGTTGGTATTGATAGGTAGGTGAGGAGAGGAAGTTCGGTTGCAACTGACCTCTGTTCCGCTGCTTGGCTATTTATATGGATCGCAACTTGTAGCGACCTGAGCGCCAGCGGTGGAGAAACTGTTCCGCAAGGCTTCCGCGGCGCTAGTTCAGGGACGCCGCACAAACTGCAGTTAGCTTTAACTACGCTTACGGCTGCGCTTAGAGTCCGTTAATGACGATAAATTCGTTCCTTCCTCCTAATTTTTCATATACTAGTTTGGAAAAGGAGCGAGTTAGGTAATTGTCTCTAAAATAAGTAAGGTGTTTAATACACATATCGGTTGATTTGCGTTCCTGTTGGTAGCGCGCAATGGGGTACCTCGACGCTCGCCGCGGTGCATTGTTGCCGCGCCGGTGTGCGCTCCAGCGAACTTCGTACTCCATCCAGAAACACATTTACACACTTGATTGACAGCTTATGAGCTCGTATCGATCGGAAATTATCTGCTTAGGTGATCCTTTCTCGGTCGGAACACCGCTATTTGGATAGTGCTAAACAATTCTTCCGAGTGACTACACGCGTTAATCCTCCCCTTGTTCGGGGCCGGGATTCTTTTCTGTATAATGTATTTCTGTTTGGGTATTCAGCTTGATTATGCACGCTTATGAGTTCATCTCGGTCTTTGTAAACAGCTGAATGCGGGCCTGCCTTTCCATTGAACTTGTTTGGATTAAGAATTCGTCCATTGAAATTGATATGTAGGTTAGACATGTCGATGCTTTATTCCTAATTTCAGGATAACACGACTTAATAAATACAATTTTGGTAAAAATGTGCGAAAAGTAATAGGAACTTGTTGATGTTGATTATAAAATGCATGATTATGGTCATGATCCCTTTTGACCAAAATATTACACAATTAATAAATTAATACAGGCTTGCCACCTGTCACTAATACACTGGGAAACATCTTAGCCTACTTGTGCAAAATGTGGTTACAGAATTATCAAGAAGTTTTAAGACTTTTTGGTAATTCTTTAGCTCTGCCTAACCCACTCTGGGTATGAAGGCGTGAGTTTATGTATGTATGTATGTAATAAATTAATATTTACACAGGTTGTCCCAATTAGGAATCAGAATAAGAAACAGTTTTTTTTGTGTAACAAGAGTAAAGAATGTTACAATGTTATATTAGGTAAATATCTTGCCTTAACATACAATGGTGTATAAATATAAAAGTTTATTAAAAATGAGGAAATACGTACTTATTTTAGGAACAATTTTTAATAATTAACATGTCATAAAATTTAATCACAATTGAAAATATCCGCATATGAATCAATAAATAGTGTTATTGCATTGTATAGGTACATATATACTCTCATCATTATTAAACTCACTAATGGTATAAAGACATTTGTTGACTAATAATAGGAACATTTTTTCCTTAAATAAATTAATATAACTATCTCTAATGTGTTTAGGAATTTTATTTAAAACGTTAGAAGCCATTCCAAAGAAACTTTTTTTAAACAATGCTGTTTTGGCTCGTTGTGCATGTCGTACGTTAGAGTCTCGCCGTCTCGTAAGTTATGGCACATAGGATAGTAGGTAGGTACAACGCTCCATACATTACTTACATTAAATCACGCCAGTTTCCCAGAGGGGTAGGCAGATACCACTTCTTTCCACTTGCTACGATCTTGACAAATTTCTTTCACTTCTTCCACATTCATTCATACGCTCCATACTTTTACGAATATAATACCTATTTGTAATATTTGAGAAAAGGACTTGCTGAGCCATTTATGATTGGAACATATTTGTGTCTGTTAGACGACGCTGAATAAGCCGATACGGCATATTCTCCTTTATTCCAGGCAAAAATCCGCGTCCGTGATCACTCTTTGTGCCTGAGAAGAAGGTTCTCTACACCATATTTTCTTTAATCGCCTTATCAATCCAGTTTCACTCTATGATTTACATCCTGACTTTATTCCCCGTCCTGCTGATATGAATTTAATCCTAATCTATGTTCTCTCCTTTTGTCTACCGCCTCAGCAAATTTATTAGGTACCGAATTAAACATTAAATTGTTATCTAGTTGCCCACTGCTTTGTCCGCTTTATGTCAGCTTCAATGTGCATGCTCACTTCTCATAACAATTATTTCAGTAGTTTTTGTAGTTATAAACTACCGTCATGCTGTCTTGTTTATTTTGGATTTTCAACTGAGCGCTTCATTTTTAATCTGTACGGGAAATAAATTACCGATCAAACCCTGACACTGGCAGAAGCTAATCTGAGGAAAAAATTGAATCGAATTAAGGCGGCATATCCTGCCACAAGCCTGACAGGAGAGGTCTGCCTACGGTGAGTGAGCGCAGGCCGCGGTCTACCCCGGTAAGGGCAGATATTGGTGTGACGAGCACGAATATTTGTTTCTGAGTCATATATGGATGTTTTCTATTAATTTTAGCATATACAGGGCGTCCCAAACTTATGGGACATGAAGGGGAAGTACCTTAAATATCGTAGATAGTGTATTTTGCTGACAGAAGACTTTATGTTATTTTTAAGAGTTAGTAATTCTGCATTCATAGATTTTCTAAAAATTACTTGCTTCGTCTGGGAATCGAACCGACTTAAATGTCAAAAAAAAAACATCCTACTTTTATGATGCCAATCGAAAGAATGGCTAAAAAATAATAACTCTGCTTAAGTAACATTGTATTTTAAAAGAAAGGAACAACGTAAAATTAATCATTTTAATCAAATTAAAAACATACATGAAACTGCCGTAGTCATTTAAGTGGGTATTTTTTTGTAAATTAATTAATTAAATGTTCAAAATGTGATCCCTCTTGCCTTACGCAAATCACCAATCTTTTAATGAGGCCACTGCCTGTTAATTTTTAAAAATAACATAAAGTCTTCTTTCAGCAAAATACACTATCTACGATATTTAAGGTACTTCCCCTTCATGTCCCATAAGTTTGGGACGCCCTGTATATTTATCTATATGTATAAGTATTTATATTGTTGTCTAGTACCCATAGTACATGGTCTAAGATCCGAATAGGAGATGACTTTCACCCAGCAGCTGTTTATTCGATAAAAAGTATTTTATATCAAATTTAATATGGTAAGTAACATTATGACAAAAAGGTTGGATAAAAAATTCAGTCAAAAAAAAACATTTTTTAAATTGCTGTTGCAAGTTTAATAGACAAATTACATACAAATCGAAAGTATGCAGCCTACAAGGGACAATGCCGCAGGGCCCTTTTTAGGGTTCCGTACCCAAAGGGTGAAAATGGGACCCATTACAGTCCGTCCGTCTGTCTGTCCGTCTGTCCGTCACCAGGCCGTATCTCACAAATCGTGATAGCTAGACAGTTGAAATTTTCACAGATGATGTATTTGTGTTGCCCCTATAACAAAAAATACTAAAAACAGAATAGAATAAATATCTAAGGGGTCCCATACAACAAACTTGATTTTATATAGATAATGGTACGGAACCTATCGTGCGCGAGTCCGACTCGCACTTTGCCGGTTTCTTTACATAAAACTTTTTAGTAAAAAATAATAATTAGGTTGTAAAAATGAAATTTTTGTTTTGTATTTATGTGATATATTATTTATAATCCTGCAATTTAGTTTCCATAATAAAGTAAATTAACTTGCAGCCTATAGAATATGCAAACTTTAGGTTTAGTGCAAATTATAAGTCCCGACTTACCTGTTTATCCCTACCTACCCAATAGTTATGGTGGGACAAAATAGTCAACTTAACGTTTGCGTAAATCTATAGGCTTCTTACTTTCGATTGGTATCTAATTTGTCTGTTAAACAAGCGATTGCAATTTTTCGTTTGAGAGTTGATATTTAAATTTTCAAATAATTATACGTATACTGGACTGAAGTTTTCTAACAAAGTCAAACTATTTGATACACTTTCAAATACGCTGTTAACGCTGTTTGAAAAGTTTAACTTTTTAGTCTATGACATTAAAAAGTGAAATACCTATATAAGGAAGAATTTGGATTGCACGAGTGTTGGCTGTTTGGAGTTAGTTATCATAGTCCAAACAAGGCAAGGTTTCAAAAAGTAAAACACCAGGTACGTTTGTAATTTCATACATCTTCGCGGTCGCTGCCGTTGGTAATTTTTTTTTTTTTTAATTTTGCCTGGATCTGGAACTTAGAACTTTGCGGGCCGATCTTACAACAGTAAGGTTAACATTTCCGAGCATGTGGGAGCAAAAGTGTATTATGAGATTATGACATTGATATGTGTAACATACGTAGACGACTGTAGCAATAGATACGTCGGGTTTTTAAAGCTTTCATTTGTTAGGTGCAGCCACCCCAATTGCGAAACACATGTTATAGAAGCGTATGTTATCGTCTTGCCTGTCGTTTGTATGATAAAGCTGGGGCCGAACCATTTCTAACAACAACTAATATGAGCAGCGCTCTTTTCTAGGCTGTAAAATCCGAATCCTATTTGACCTGTTATGGTAGGTATTGTTTTTACTTGGTCGCCATAACTAGACCCCGCTATCGGAGCTGCAAAATTGTAGCTATCAAGTTCTTAGGGATGGGTAAAAATATTCATGATGTCGATATCGATATTCTTACTTTTTCTGTACAGTTTTATATATGTACCTATACCATTTTTTAGACTACAATTTAACATGTTTTTTTTGGAATCTATGATAATTATTGTCATCAGAAATGTAAATAAAAATAAATAGGGCTCAGATATATTGGGTTTATGGTTGAATAAATTCATCGTGACTACACTAGATTATTGCAGAGAAACTGAAAAAAAACTGATTGTTCACTGGCAATACCATATCCCTTTAAGAGACATTTATAAATTATTTAATTTTTAGTTTATATATGAATGCTTTGTGCTATGAAGATAACGATAATTAGTTAGTAATGATGAAATACAGAAGAATTTTATTTTTAAAAATGAAAAATGTTCAACACATTCATTTTGTAATTATTATAGTCCTGTTTTATAAAATAAACACATTTAATTAAAGTCCTTGACTCTCATTATGGCAAAGAAAAATTATCGACATATAGCTATAATTATCGACATATAGCTAGTATTTCAAAATATTTTTTGCCCATCCCTAAGAACTTGACAGCTACCATTTTGCACCTCCGATAGCGGGGTCTAGCCATAACTGTCAAGTAAATAAGAGTTAACGTTGACAATACGATAACAGACCAAAGACTATAGAAGCCCTGGTCATAAATATACTCGTACTAACTTGAGATAGTTGAATGGATAAAACCACACTTAAAAGCCTTCTTAGCCTATCTTTAGCCCCGATTATTTTCCAACCGTTTCATTTGTCAAATTTTCATCTTAAGTTTTAGTTTCATTTTTGTTTTTTTATAAAACATATACCTTCCTTCACGCCTGTAATCCCAGAGTGGGGTAGGCAGAGCTACAGAATTACCTAAAACTTTAAAAACTTGTTGATAATTCTGTAACCACATGCTGCACAAATAGGCTAAGATGTTTACCAGCGTATTGTATAAAACAAACCTAACTTAAGCTATAGCTTATCTTTTTCAAATAGAAAAGTAGGGCCTTTGGTGGGTAAAGTACTTCGAACTAGCGGTAGGATGATGGATGGCACCGGTGTTGGACATTTAGCTCTGAATTCAAAGATCATAAGGTTACAAATAGATGGTTTTAAAACAAATGAATAACCCTTATCTATCTAAGTATATAATAAAAATGAATCGCTAAATGTGTTGCTAAGCTCAAAACTCGAGAACGGCTGAACCGATTTGGCTGATTTCTTTATTGTTGTATTTGTCAATGTCAGGACAAGCTTTTTATGACAGAAAATAATTGAAAAATCCACCGGGATAGTCAGAAATTTGCAGCGGGGCGAAGCCGCTGGCGGACCGCTAGTCTTCTATAAAATAAGAATCAAGTGTCCATCATTGGTCCTTGTTCATTATTGATGCCATCACCTAGGGAGGTTACAAGTTACAATCCAAGTAAACGCATCGCCGCTCTCCGCCCCCCGCAGCGATCATCGTCCACCGGCGCAGGCGCCGTCGTCGTCGCCGCACTATCGACAATAAGTTCACGACCGCCACGCTCCAGTGGACAATTTTCTAAAGGTGCACTTTCGATCGAGCGCATTTTCAAGGCCACACTGACCTTACTTTGCTTTCGCTTACGCAACGTTACATTGAAGAGAATCAGAGCACCCAATTTAAGTTCGATCCCTTTATTAAAACCATTTTTTTGTAATAAGATAAACGGGCCGATTAAACTTCGTGTTTGATCTCAGCACGTCAATAAGTAATATACCTACCTAAGAAGCAGAGCTCGGAAACGTTATTTAAAATAACGTTTTTAAAACGTTTGGTTCTTTATACACATTTTGTTTGGAGCGAAAACGAAACGGGAACATTTTCAAAAACCGTTTTAATTCATAGAATAATTATAATGTTTTAATTATTCGTGCTATTCGTTCGTAGCTTCATTCTTAATCAAAAACGATTAGAATATTGATCCTGATCAAAAACGTTTTCTGTAACGTTCCGTTCGAACGAAATCGTTTCTTAGACGAAACCGTTTCGAAAAATACCTATTTATACCGATATCCGAGCCCTGATTAGAAGACCATTATAAATCATAAACTAACTTAAATGCGAGGTGGATACAGAAGCAGTCGAAACTAGCTAGTTTGTCGACATTTATGATTACTAGCTGGAAACTTTATCAACATTGTAAATACATAACATGTACCTAAGGTGATGAAACCAATGTTGGGCACTTTTAGCTCCGGGCAACAATAATTTCACATTTAATTCTTAATTCAAAGATCATCACGGTTACAAATTGATAAGTGCATTGCTCTTGTAAAAAATAGGTCTATTATAGATTTAAGAATTTATTATTTATTACTTTATTACCTTATAATAACTTAATGTAACTTACTTGTAAGTATTATTATGTTTTTAAGATTGAATAAATGACTTTCCGCTGGAGTTTCTTGCGGCGCTTCTTCTCCGCAATGATGGTCTTGTCTGAAGCGCTAGTAGATTAACTGTTTATTACCGACGTATGAAAAAACCCCCATGTGGCCAATTTACTGAAAAAATATTTGAATTTTGAATTTTGAATTTTTGAATGTTGTTTTTACACGACTGCCCAAAAAAAGGAGTGTAATGTTTTCAGGGTCCATGTATGTATGTATGTATGATTCTACATTCCACCAAAACTTCCAAACGCCTCGATTTAGATGTTTGTGGTATAGTTAGAATCCTTTGACCATCCTGGTCGACATAGGATACCTAAACTGTTAAAATCGAAATAATAATAATGGCAAAATGACAATCATTAACATAGGTAGATATATCGACGACAATATTAAAAGTGCTTTTCGGTTGATAATATAAATGCGGTTGCTTTTTTGAAAAATAATCTAGATTTTATGTCTTTTGTTTGTACAAATAATTATAACGAGGCGGGAGATTAAAGATTCTTATCCTACGTAAAATAATATCAATAGGATTTTGCGTACGAACAAATGTAAATATCTTGCCTTAGATGCACTAATGAGTTTATGTAATAAAATAGATTTATTATAAGTATGATACTCATACCACTTACACGAATGCATGGCCGCTCATCTTATAAAAAATAGTTGAGCGCACGCGTTACAAACTAATTTAGAAGCATGTAGGTCAAATAAAATCCTATAAAAAAACTTAATCTAATTTTGTTAAACGTAAGTAATAATTAATAATAGAATTAAGTTATTAATAAAGCTCACGAGAATCGTTTATTAATGAACCGAAACCCGATCAGGCTTCGTAGGTCTCAATCCATTCACGATGAAGTCGGCGGTCTCGTATAATGGGTGAGTTAGGGGGTGTGTGTATCAATCTGTTTCCCAAACTCGATTATTCCGCCCAATATTTTTTTCTTGGCCGCATATTATCCAATCTGGATTTTTTCTAGTTGCAAACTTCCCCATTGTAATTAGGCCGAAATAGGCAGGTTTAGGTTATGTTAGTTTTGCAGCAGCGCACCAGCGGAGCAACGTCGACTCTGTGGAAATGATATAACTATTCAGATAAATACAGATTGGGAAATTATTATAATGGAACTTTTTATTTTTATTGCATGGGAAGGCAAACGAGCACACAGGCCACCTGATGGTAAGTGGAAACTGTGACCCATAGACATTCGCATTCACAAGACTGCGAATGCGTTGCCATCCCTGAGGACTAAGATGGAATGCCTCTATGCTAGTCATTTCACCGGCTGTCTTATCCCCAAACCGGAACACAACAATGCGAACACTGCTGCTTGGCGGTAGGTTAATGGATAAGATGGTAGTACCAACCCGGACGGACCCTGCACAAATTTCTGCTGAAATAAAAAATCTTAGAAACAATAAGTTACCTACCTACTTGAAAAAAAAACACTGGTCAATTTTACAAATGGAAAAATTGGTATCAGAAAGAGATTTTGGGAAAAATATCGCCATACTCACGGTCGACCTCAGAAGTAGCTGTATCTTGGCTGTACCTACATTTTAGTATTTTATCGCAGCTATTGATTTAAGTAGGACCAAATTCAAACATAGGTACTCTCGCTTTAACACGTTACAGTGAAAATGCAACGATGTGGCGAGAAATAGTACTGAAAACGACTTAGAGCTTGAGTGCTAATACCCTGTCCCAGTTCCAGTTACATAAACCGCTAAATAGACTAAGGCTAAGGCTCTTAGGGCTTGCACGGCGCCTCACTTACGCGCATTACGCGCTAAGATCTCGCGCTGCCCGGCGCGGCGGGGCCGGGTCCCGCGCAATCCAGTTAGTCGGCATTACGCCTAGCCTAATACTATTAGCTACTACGCCGCGACTCCCGTTACCTAAGAATATTATAGCTCCTTCGAACAACAAACATTACGGGGCGTAGACTTCAAATATGATATGACGACGCGTTGGCCTAGTTGGTAGTGACCCTGCCTACGAAGCTAGCGGTAAGACAGATAGTTATTTACGTGATGAGCGCGAATATTTGTTCCTGAGTCATGGATGTTTTCTATGTGTTATATTTCTCTATACATATAAGTATTTATTTCGTTTTCTACTACCCATAGTACAAGCCTAGAGCTTAGTTTGGGCCTAGGCCAAATGGTGTGACATGGTCCCCTGATATTGTACCTAATGATATGGTAATTGTTCCAAATCTCTTTTACAATTTTTGTTTGGTAAATTGTCGTTAGCGCGTAGTTTTCAACTTAAAAACAAAACGTCGTGTGAGTTCGCCAAGCGTGTATGATTTACGACTTTCTTCCTCTGCGAAGCGACATGTGAATATGTTATGTGCAGGGGGACGCGGTTTGACATATTGTTGGCGTTTGGGAGGTTAGACGCGGATAATCCGGCTATTGTTAGCTATTTTAATGCTTATGCCCTTTGTGCGACCGTCCTGTATTAAGTCATACGCGGATAATCGCAGTATTATACGGAGTTAATTTTCCATTAGTTTGTAGGTACATACATAAGGAACTAAGGGATTGGCAGCTGCTTACCGCGAACAAATCTGTGAAATGTTTTTCGATTCTACGTTTAGTCGTTTGTCAACAATGGGTTCGATGCGGGTTGCACTTTTAATCGATACTCGGCTCGGGACGTTTCCAGGCAGTTAGTTTAACTGCAACTGCCTGCTGAATCAATTTGCCCGTCTATCAGGGCGCGTAATTGGTCAAAGCGAGTAGATTTCGCGTTGAAGGTATGGCGGATATCTACTGGGCAATTGTGACACCTAAAAAATACTTTTAAACACATTATAATTTCATCCGGTTTGCGTTTTATTACCTATTTTGCCTTTAAGTCGAAGAGCTATCGTGTAAATACATTTGTTGATGAATCGTCTTCCATTTTTTTTTGAATTGTCGGTATCATTATCATCCTATTTAAGATTAGGGGAGTAGGTAGGTACTCCACGTCCTTTTGCCATATACATTAGGTACTCATTAGATGCTGGGAGTACATGTACCCAAAGTAATATTTAATGGTTGAGCTTTTCGCGTCCATCGCACCTGATTAAGTTAATATAACCTGTGGATGTAGAGACAACTGTAACTCTTGTTACACAACCCTTGTGTTGTTGTATAAACGCGTATCTATCAATAGAATGTCTGAGTTACACAAGTTGTCATTGAAAATTAAACCTATTGTCCACTTTTTTCGCATGCTGCGAAAATAATTACATCCAATCAATCAGTATTCAGAATACCTATAATGAGATGGATTTCGTTTTGAAAAACTATTAGGTAAGTACTGTTATAACACTAATAAATGTAAAAATGGGGTTTGATTGCGGTGTCAGAGTTTAGCGGTGTCCGATGTTTCGACGGTGTTGCAGTCAAATAGTACCTACACGGAAACTTTCTGTTATGAAATCCCCGACGAGTGATGACGTGTAGTGCCTTTCGCTTTAAATTAATAAGGTCTAGACGACGCCCACGACACCAAAAGTCTAAAAATAATCTCGCTACACTTCCTATTTTCTTCCTGTTGTGGGATGAAATCCTTACATAGTAGGGAAAAGGGAATATTCCTTGGGAAATATCTCTTAAATAACTGTGGTTATAGCCAAGGTATATATTCCCTGGAAATTTTCAAGTCACTATAGGGACCTAAGTTCAGAGGGTTTAGCTATGAGTAGTCTTTTAATCAAAAAGAGTTTTATACATAGGTATCATGATCACCAGATCGTTTTAAAGTCAGGGAATTACATAAATACCTATATGTATTTTAGTGTTATGAATAACCGTGATACTCGTATGTATTAACTAAGTGTTTTACCTGCTCAAAGATACCTAAAACGTTTGTATTACAAGAACTCATTCCAATCGACGCGTGCAAAGAAGCCTTCAATAAGACACGGCAATAGGTCGGCGATGAGCTGTGAACGTTGCGAAAAGCAGTCAATTCGATACCAATTTCAATACAATTGAAGGCGCAAGTCGTCGGTAATCTGGCGCTGTCACGCATCGTGGAGTGCGACCAATATTTGCCGGAACTCGACACCGTGGAGATGTTTCCGGCGCACGAAAGTATCATATTAACTGTCCAAACAGCGGGTCGAGGCTGCGGCAGCTGCCCGACACGACTAATTACATCAATTACAGGCAAACAGAGCTGCGCTTGGGTTTCGGGCTCCCACCTTTATCAATATTTGCAGAGTCGCGGCCGCCTCGCCACTGGCTACCTAGAAAGGCTCCCCAAGTCTTCAGATTACGTACCTATCTTCGAGTTTCGTTCATCTGTGACAAGCTTTGTACTTTGTGTAAACAAGCCAAATTTTAAATAACTGTACAATTAATTTTTGTAAGTTTTTGATGTGATTTTGAGTAATTTGATCGTGGTATTAATGTAAGGTTATTCCAGTATGGTTTCCGGGTTAGAATAGTGCCACTCCATGTCTTCCCGTGGATGTCGTAAGAGGCGACTAAGGGAATATAGGCTTGAAGTACTACTAGGCGATGGGCTTGCAACCTGTCACTAATATGCTGGTAAAAATCTTAGCCTATTTGTGCAAATTGTGGTTATTCAATTATCAACAACTTTTTGTAATTCTGTAGCTCTGCCTAGCCCACTCTGGGATTACAGGCGTGAAGGTATGTTTTATCTGACAGATAAATTATAGCCTTGTTCTTTTCTTTAGTATTACAAAGAATAGGAAAGCGATAACTTTGCAGTGGCAAATAGTACATACTTAAATACCCATTTATCTGGAGATTGTGTAACAGGCCTTTGTACTTTATAATTCAGTCAAGAGTGGAACTGCTGTTTTCGGTTTGATCGGAGAACCCGGGTGTTCCTTCCCGCTTTCACAAAATGTTTGACTGGTGCAACTATTAGAAAATAAACAAACGAACATGAGGCTGCAAGAGCCCAACCGGGAGGTAAGAAATAAAAAACCTACAAAGGGGAGATTTGTTTTTTGTCACTTATCCGCGATTTATTTCTCTGTGCCCGCGCGTAAAGACGCGAGCATTACGTATTGTTAGAGGATTCCTGTAAGCTGCACTGCAAAAGGCTGTCGCGCAGCGCCGCGGGCGCAGCCTCCATTCGATTGCTGTTAGCAACCGTCTGTAATCCTCAGATAATCGCAGCCAAAAGGCGCGGAGATTGCGCGAATACCTATGTCGCAGTTTGTTGTAAGGATCATTTGCAATCGCTCGTCCCCAACTTGAGTAAATTGTAAAAAAAACCATAAGCACCTACAGGGTTTCCCAGAACTTGACGTAAATATTACGGTATAAAAAATCCCTAAGGAGTTATTTTCGTCAAGTTTTGGGACATCCTTAGATAAACTCATGGACCTCTGTAGTAAATACTTAAATAACAAACGCATTTAATGCAATATGCATGCATGCAATGCATACGACGACGCAGTTAGACTAGTCGGTTAGCCTAGATTCCCGGTCAGGGCAAATATTTGTGTGATGAGATGGTCAGGAGTAATAGTTTCGGAGCCTTGGGTTTTTTCTGTTTGTGTAGGTAAGTATTTACTGCTCTATACTTATATCACTGTTTATCGTTGCCTAGTGCCTATCGTACAAGCCTAGAGCTAGACTAGATCAAGTGTGAGATTTTCCCACGATATTTATTCAGGTACGAGTACATTAGATATCGACAGAAAAGCCCTAAAACATTTTGTGCAATGGATCTATTTTGCTACCACAATTTTAGTTTTTGATCACAAAAGAAAAAGTTTTCAAATAATTACCTACAATTAAAAGGATACCTATTTAATTACTGTATTGATTTATGAGTCTAACTTAATCAACTTTTTATTTTTTTACGCAAGCGTTGTGTGAAATGGTCAATTTTGTGAGAAATCCTTAACTAAGCTGTGAGGCTAGACAAGTTGCTTAACGCTAACGTAAACCATTTTCGAAACCTGACAAAATCCTATTATTTTTGGATAACGATTACGAATGCCAATTGAATCTTTGTCTAGTGCCTCTGTTCGTTCGGAAAGATGAAAACGTCATTTCCATTCTTAAGGAGGAAAATTGTTTAGAAAAAAAGAGATGAAAAAAAAGATATTTTGCTAAAAGAGTGTACGTAAGTAGGTACTGTAGGCCTAGTAAATTATCAATACATTTAAGTATAATTAATTGTGTATATCTATACCCACAATCCACATACCTACCTATAAAACTCCTCGGTAAGTGACTGACTCACTAACTAAATAAAATACAGCGACTTAAATTTTGGAGAGGGGGTATTCCGTCCTTGGGAACAAAGGATTTCTCGAAAATCGACCCCCAACAACGGGAAGAAATAGTGGAGGTAGCGAGAAACTACCTCTTCGCGTAGGTAGATACGAACGAAGTCGCGGGCGTTCGTTAGTAGGTAGGTAGGTACTTTAGTACCTAGAAATTTTCTCACGTGTGGATGCATGTTTCATACCTGGGTCGATTAGCGGAGGGGTGTTTTAATTTGAAATAAGACGATCTCTCCATACCTACTTAGTATTAGGTAATCTCTACATGAAAATTTGTTTGTCAATTTTTGAATTTTAACGTCAAAAATCTCGACATAGTACAGTTTTACCCTTCCATTAAAATGGAAAACTAAAATGGCTCTAAGAACTTAAACAGATACACCTACAGCGCAAACATCAATAACCGCGTTAATCACGTCAGTGCTAAGGCAGTCGCGGAGTAAATACTGATCTAATTTAATTACGCGCAGCGCGTTAGGTACAAGGAGGGTTATAGATTCCATGTTGTTTGAAATAACGTTTCGGGAGCGTCGTATTGTCACATCCATTAAGCCGGGGAAGGCGGAGCCGGCCACGCCCCCGGCCGCGGGCCGCCCCGCCGACCCTCGCGACGACGCGCCGGTTTACTCGCAATCGCATCTCGCACACGTCTCTCGGTCTCGACTCAGCGGGAGCATTCCGTAAACCACACGCGGATTAATTATCGAGTGGCGTTTCCTGTGTTTACTTCAAAATTAGTGCGATGTTAGATCGGTTGTGCGATGTTGAGTGAGTGTGGGGCGGCGCGCGAGGCGAGCATGGGCGGGCCGGGCGGCGGCTGGGCGCGCGAGGCCCCCGCGCTGCTGAGCACGGCGCTGCTGCTGGGCGGCTCGCTGCCGGAGCGGCCGCAGGCGCCGCTCTTCACCATCGACAGCATCCTGGCGCCGCGCCCGCAGCCCATCCCGCCGCTGCAGCTGCATCACCTGCACTCCATCCACCGCGCCCACGACCTCTTCGGTACGTCCGCACAGACAGATCCCTCTCTTGGTCGTATTGTGAGCATAAGGCCTCGCTCCGGGACCGGTGATGGGATGAGCGAGGCGTCGGGCGGCACGATGCACGGGCACATTATTATGGCGGTATATATGAGAGCGATTATGGAGAAGTGCTAGGTACTTTTCCACCGGAGAGGCAAGGCGAGACGAAGCGGCGTCAGAATTTTAATTTGTACTTAATAAAAGCATTTGCACGATACGCGAGGAGGGAATTGACATTTATCATTACAAATTTTAAATCTCATCGTTTCGCCTCGTCTAACCTCACCTCGCTAGTGGAAAAGGACCTCAATACTTCTCCATTAACGCTCTCATATATGGCAATAGTAATATGTTTGATTTGCCCGCGTATTGCTCAGCTCGTCTGGCTCGACGCCTCGGACGTCGCCGGTCACTGAGCGAGCCCTAACGCCGTAGCACACTGCTACAAAGCTGCATTGCGATTATAAATTTTGTTTTAAATATTTAGTTTCGGTCCGATTCCGTTTCTGTTCCGTGGCCAGTTAATGTTTGGTCAACTGAGGACGTTCATTAAAAAAAGCTTTATAATGAGCAATTCTACACCCGTTTCGTGAACCTTAAAGGTAAGAGGCTGCTAGCTGGATTTTAGTCTTATTGGATTTCACTTAGGTACTAAGCTTACCTACTTGCGTTTTTATTCGAAATAACTGAGTCCTTCCTATGGAACGGAATATCTTTATGTAAGTAGGTACTTATCTACAAAGCCAATTTCAGAGAGTTTAATTACTGTCAAAGGGATTTTCGCAAGGTATTGTTTTTGCCGACTGCAATTTATTGTTAGTTTACGAGTTCAAGGGTCCCTTTTTAATTGTTCGGCCGGTTTTTCTTTTTCGCCAAGGAACCTTAAATAATATTTGTTTTTATAATATTATCCGTAGATCTTAGTTAGTACCACTTTTCATTAAATTGTATTCAGATATTGCTAAGATACCTACCTATTACATTGGCCTACCAACTGCATTTTCTAAAAGGTGCTGTAAAAACTGTAAAAAAAACGAACAAACAGTAGGTAAAATCTATACACCGTGTTTTTATTGATTTACGATAACTTTAAGGGAACGTTCTTTAGGTCAAATAAAGTTAATTTCCCGAAGACAGACAAATGATAACTGTAACGGTTTTAAAGATATTTAATGTTTAAATTTAATCAGTTAATCACGTTGAACTGGTCTACAAGGCTCTTAACTGTCTGTGTATGTCACGTCAACATTGACGTACGTGACACTGACTATGAGTTAACTCTAAAGGTCCTTTTAGAATGACCAAAGATACAACATTTAATTACTTTGTTCTAAACAGAAAAAATATGTTTTTTTTGCAATATTTAAAAATCTAATCTACCACTTAGTTTCTATGGATGTACCTAGTAATATGCCGAAGTTATCGTAAATCAAAAAAAACACGGTGTATAAATAAAAATGCATTGCTAAATGTGTTGCTAAGCGCAAAACTTGAGAACGGCTGGACCGATTTGGCTGATTTCTTTTTTGTTGTGTTCGTCATTGTCAGGAGAAGGTTTGTAGGTACTAAAGAAAATAATTGAAAAATCCACCGGGAAAGTCAGAAATTTGCAGCGGGGTGAAGCCGCTGGCGGGCCGCTAGTATAGAATAGAATAGCATATCACAATAATGTAAGAATATTTTTTATCCCTGGGGATTTTTGATTTGAGTAGGTACTAAGGTAGGTAGGTACAAGTTACAGTACAAGGAAAGTCATAAAAACGCTTTTATGCGTTATCGGCAGCTCAGATTTTTTGGTGGTAGACCTGTAGATAGGTTGGTGCTTATAGTACCTATCTAACTGTAAAAAAGCCAAATCTAAAGCCGTCTGGTTATAGAATTTACTATTTAAAATGTAATGTGTTTATCAGCCCTATACAGGGTGTCCCAGAAACCGACGTCAACCCGCCTAGGGCTGATAGAGCAGCTCATAAGCTATCGATTTAATCCCCATGTATGTTCAGCAATTGTTATTAGTTTCCGAGATATTGATCATTTTAATCGGATTTTTTGTCATTTTTCCTTATGTCCGTGCTACGAAAAATCCCTAAATTCATGTATTAATTCACATTTTTTTCAGTGTTTTCTTGCATGATTAGAATCACTGTAAAACAACGAAGTTTTTAAAGCTACATGCCATTTTTTTTTTCATTACAACTTTTTGAGAAAACACACAAAGTTGGTTTTTCCATACTTGGTGAAAAACAGACGCGGGGTTCTCTTAGTATGGAGAAAGTAACTCTGTGCGTTTACTCAAACATTTGTAATAAAAAAGAAATTGGCATGTAGCTTTAAAAACTTCCTTATTTCACAGTGATTCTAATCATGCAAGAAAACACCAAAAAAAATATGAATTAATACATGAATTTAGGGTTTTTTCGTACCACGGACATAAAGAAAAATGGCAAAATCTCTGATTTAAATGATCAATATCTCGGAAACTAATAACAATTGCTGAACATACATGGGGGTTAAATAGATAGCTTATGAGCTGCTCTATCAGCCCTAGGCGGGTTGACGTTGGTTTCTGGGACACCCTGTATATGTATGTGTGTTACTTTGGTCGCTCTGGAAACTACACGGGTGGACCGATTTTGATGAGTCGACTTATGTCAATCGATTTGTTTAACTTTAGGATTTATAACGATTTCAACTTGGTTAGCTCAGTTGGGTTTTTCATGGCTTGCTTTTTCTGACTATTATTTAGACATTTTGTGCACATTTTTGTGGGTTCATACTCGTACATGGCGAAAACGGAAACTGATTAAAAATAATCCCTCGCAATAGGTGTATGTGATTTATGTAATCGCATATTAAAAGGCTATATTTTTAGAATTGTTTTACGTCAGCTTACTAAGTAAAATTTACATTTATGTAACGTGTAACTAATTATTATGGTGTTTATACACCACCAGGACTCAGGGGTTATTATGACATGGCTTTACAGTTCATTTAACGGCGAGCGTAGAGGACAGAGCTATAGCAGTTATATAGCTCTGTCTTGTTTTCTCTCAGCGTAAAATGAACTGCGTGGCTATGTCATAATAATCTCTCAGATCTAATAATAGAGCCGGAAGATAGTCAAAGGATTTTCGCTGTAGAACGTAGAACCAACGTATTATTATTCATTACAATTGAAATGATTGAATCGACTATAGGTAAATACACCGAAAATTTTAATAGTTATAATGGCCATAGGGTCATGTTATAGAATTTGTCTTACACCGGAACACAACAATGCAAACTCTACTGTTGGCGATCTAGCCGCCCCCCATAGTACTTCAACCACCAAACCTTATTATGCCAATGTCAAAATTCAAAATATTTATTCAGTAAATTGGCCACATGAGGGCTCTTTGACACGTCGGTAATATGGAGTGAATCTACTGTATAGCGCTTCGGACAAGACCATCATTGCGGAGAAGGTAATACATAATTATTCTTAAAGCGAACACAAATAAAATCATTAAAAATGTAAGGTCAATAAAATAAAGTAAAAAATAATGACTAGGAGAACAACCTGAACAACATGATGATGTCTTTATCTTAGGAACAATAATTAAAATAACTAAATTGGAAAACAGGTCCTTGCAAGCGTGAACAGACCGGACCCCACAGACAGCACCCGTTGACCAGTATGACACCAACTAATACATTCTAACGACTACATCCAGCGATCCATCCTTACAGTATCTTAACGTGTAGTATCATTCATGAATAACGGTTACTCTTACTAAATAATAAATCACTAATTAATTAAATGACTAATTGGGTGATTGGGTGGGTTTGGGTGTTGAACTTCAAAAACATTGTTCGTAAGGATTCAATTAAAAGGACCTTAACTTTTTCCTTTGTATAGCGATGATTGTATTCTAATTTTCGTTACACAATGGAAGAAAGTTAACGTTGTCTCAATTAAGTTCTCAGCTATACGTATAATATTTTTGAAATGTATACAATTATCTATCTGATCTTTGGGCATTATTATTAATGAATGACTGTCATTTTGTATGCTTAATGTACTACTGACTGACTACCAGGGCCGATATTCTAGGCGGTAAAAACGATATCGTAGTTATCCTGCTATGGTATTGTTATGACGTCAGCCGCCATTACTGTCACGTAAATAAGAGCTGTCAAAACGTTGACGATACGATAACAGCTCAAACACGATATGGTTTTTACCGTCGGGAATAGAGGCCCTGATCAGACCCCGCACAGTATGGACCGAGAGACTTCCATATTGCATATGAGGAAGTGTTTCGGAGGGTTGACGACGATGATTCCTTAGTTACTGTCACCAGTGACAATATTATATCCGACATTATTATTTAATCGTATGACATGATGTAAATAATATACAGACAATTATTTATTTATTTATTTATTTGAGGAGATCAAACAGCTATAGGTACATAACAGAAATAGAACTTAAAATAGATGTAGAAAGGCAATTTTAGGTTCTCGCAGATATAACTAAGTTAACGGTTATTAAAACCACAAAAAGACGGTTCAACAGCGGAAGTGCCGCTTAAGCACGGACAAAAGATTAGAACTTAATAACTAGGTATTAACAGCAAGTACAATAATTAGTAACGATTAATACCTACACAGGTAAGAAAAGGTCTTATCAGGAAAGTTCACAAATGGGTATTAACTAAAGACAGTGAGTTTATACAACGAAAATACGGTGGGATATCAGAATTAGTAAAGAAAAGAAAAGAAAGGAAGTACTCACTTGAAGAAATCATCTGCTAATTTACGCCTCTCAGAGGCTACAAATTAAATTTAAGAGATATAAGCAGTGATCGGAATTAGGTGAGCCAAAATACCTATTCTTCGCAAGAGGACATACACATAATATAGAGCAGGGGTTCCCAAAGTGGTCCAGGTGGACCCCCAGGGGTCCACAGGAGACTCAACGGGGGTCTACGTTGGCGTGACAAAAAAATGGGGGTTCACAATTCGTTAGTGGGGGTCCACGAAAATGTATCTGGTTTCGGTAGTAAAGAACGAAAACAGATACTATTTTTTGTGCTATTTTAATAGCCTGGATGACTGATAAATACAAAATAGCTTTATTACGCTGCTCCTCGATTAAAATTTCGAAAAATTAAACTGACATTTTATAAAAATTACACCATTTGCCTCCAAAACTTGTCGACTGCAAGTCTGCAACAAATCGCGAGCGAGCTGTTCGACAAGCGATCAACATTCACATTTTTTGCCGAGTTTTGGGAATATGGTAGAAATGTGGTGTAGGGGGTCTACCAGAACTAGTTCACTTTTGAAAGTGGTCTATGAGAAAAAAAGTTTGGGAACCCCTGATATAGAGTAATAACTACCGGGCAGTTTTTTTTTCTTGTATAGGAACCGGGTATTATTCGGTACGTAGTCGTCTTTAGGTACTGTTAAGTACGGGGTCTTTTATGTTAGTTTGTAGTAAAAAGGGCTAGACATAAGGTTTACAAGTAAAGAAGGAAAAAGTTTGTGGTATAATTATTGTCTTTATTATTTTCACATGGCACAGTGGTAGGTGATTTTACCCAAGGACGAAACATATCGAAAGATGTAATATTTACACTGAATGACTGAACTGACCCCTTTGAAGTTTTAAAAACCACTAGAACTAGTTACAACTTTTAGATTAACATACTTCATCCCGTACTTTAAGTAAAAACATGGATGTTTAAAATTACGAGTAATACAAGGATGAATATCGAATACCCGGTATTCAAGAATAAATGTTTTTTTCTACCTGGTTGTAACCACTCTATATTATGTACTCTTGTGAAGAATAGGTATGTTGGCTCACCTACTGTCGAGTCCGGAATTAGGCGAACTAACTTGACAGCCGAAAATGTTGCCAGACATAGGAAAAAATAAATAGTGATAGGTTCATGTCGACACAAATATGTCGATATAACCTTGTGCCTTCTATAAATCTGATTATATTTATATTTTATCAAGTAATTGTCGTCGAAACTTTCACACTCATACATACTTGCCAAATAGGGAAAACAAGCAATTTTTACGATATAATATGATCTGAAGGATGTACGGTTTAAAGCGGATATTTACGATACTTACTCCTCAAATTAGGAATAAAATACAAAAATAATGCTGACATTACAACAGGCCATTGTGATCCTTTTAGGTGGCTTCCAAATTATTAGTTAGATTTCAAACACAATAATAATGATAAACTAGACTTTTTAAATATCGATATTAACAGCACTAGCCAAACTGTGGCAACATTAGTGTACAATGAACTGTCAAGTTAGTTCGCCTAATTCCGGACTCGACTATAATTCCGATCACTGGATATAAGCCACTGAGTGGCTACGTCATTTATCCGACATGGCGTTTAAAAGATATCTGGCAAATCGCCTAAATTATGTAAAAAAAAGCTTGTCGAAATTTGGTTAATTACATTGGAAATAATAATTCAGTGGCGTGATGGAACCAGGACAAAGACCAATGATGGACCCTTGCTTCCTATTTTACACAAGCAAGATGGAGAGAGTTGTTCATTTGTTATTTAATGCAACAATCAATTTATAACCGTATGATCTTTGAATTAAGAGCTAATTATCTATTATTGGTGCCTGGCAGCTTAAACTATCCAACACACTGGTGCCATCACCCTATACTAAATCATTCACGGTACACTGAGTAGGTATGTTGAGTCCAATTGCTGCGCCGTGCAATTTTTATGTTAATTCGTTGAAAGAAAGGTTAAAAGGGTTGTGAATGGGCTGAATGAGTCTTGATCTCAGCAACATTTAATTGAACTTAAGTAATTATAGGTTATAATTGTAATCCTCTACCCTATTACTGAATCTATTCATGTAATTTATTGAAGATGTACTTTTATTCTCTTCTCTCATGTATGTACAGTCACTTTTAGACCTTAACATCATACAAATAGAGTGGACAAGTAGCAAAAGAGATTATTGGTGCACTATACTGTCTAATTATAATTATAAAGGACTCACTAAGCATAGGCCAGTAATGCATAATCGTTTCAAATATTTTTGCAAAACCTAAAAAGTTGTTCGAGGATAACTATACTTAGGATACATTTATAATAAGTTCCCGTTAGACCCAGAGAAGGACATCGGTAACCCTACCCTGATCGAGTGGCTACCAGCAGAACATTCACTCATGGTATGAAGAGAAGGACCAACAGTTACTCCTAAAAGTTTCAAGGTGCTAGGCTAGGCGAAACCCCGCGTGTTGTGTGTGTATGGTCATTAAACAGATCCTTAGTAAAAAAGTTCGAGTAAGAAGGTTCCAGTCAACTTTGTTCATTTGGTTTAGGTAACTTGATCTGCCGCGCCCTAACTTGACAGTTTAATTTGTCCGACGGTTTTATGTCGAATTTCACCAAAATTTAACATTGATTAACTGGTAACTGGTGGAATTGGTACTTCAGGGTTCCATTTGGAAGTCCTTATATATTGAGTAAAAGAAGCAATATCAACAATATTAGCATGAAAACAGCGTGGCTAAGAATAATATAATCCCCTGGATTGCCGGTTTTTTCGCATATATGGACGATAATATAACGCAAAGATAACATTATATGTGTGGCTTTTGGAGATAGTTTTTCGTATTGATTTTCGTAGTAAGTACTTGCTATCGCTTTACGGAATATACAGGTGTCCCAGAACTTGATGGAAATACTACGATATAAATAAATTCTGCCAACAATTTCATTTTTGGGACAAGCTTTTGTTGTCGACTGTACTTTTTTTTTGCATTTTTTTATCTGCTTATCAAGGCCATGCTTTTGAGTCCTAACACGGTATACGGTAAGAATAGCGGAGATCCTGTCGCCACCTTCCGCCTCGATCATCAGATCAGCTCTTAGATACCATTATATTGCATTATCATCGGTTTTACATATGTCGTCCAAATTGTAACATTGTGACTAGCATAGAGGCATTCCATCTTCGGCCTCAGGGTTGGCAACGCATTTGCAGTCTTAGGATTGCGGTCTTGTGAATGCGAATGTCTATGGGTCACAGTTTCCACTTACCATCAGGTGGCCTGTGTGCTCGTTTGCCTTCATATGATATTAAAAAAAAAAAAAAAAAAAAAAAAATATTTTTAGTCCGATCCGTTGACGGGAAGTGGGTCAAATTTAACTTGCAAGATTTGACCTTTACGTACATACATTGCAAGTTAAATTAAAGCTTGTAATAAACATAAGTACTTTATACCGGTCCAGAATACATTTTCATGTTAGTAATATGTTTATTAGTTAATTAGTTATTAAGGTTATGATGATCCTGTTAATGAACACTACCTTGCGGTACGGCATGGTAGTCTTCTTCGAGTATCATTAAAACCTTAAGGTTATAAACACCGCACAAAAAAAAAAAACATTGCCGAAAATAGAAAATGATGACCAAAATGTACTCGTATATTCCATTTTAATTTAAAATGAACAAAAACCGGGCAAGAGCATGTCTGACCATGCTCAGTGTAGGGTTCCGAATACGAAGGGTTAGCTGGAAGAGATCCCTTAAAGGGATAAGTTCGCCTTTGTACATATTTTTATATTAATTGTATTGTTCTGTTTTTTCTTTTGTACAATAAAGTGTTTACATACATACATACATACTTTACTTCACTAAAATTATCTCAAAAATAAACAAGTATGAACTAATTCTCAATTTAAACTTATTTGGTGCTATCTTAGGTGATTGTAGTCGCCTGTATGTCAAGAATTAATAAGTTTACTTATTCTTTCTTTTAAATTCGTTTTAAGCACATTAATTGAAGATATTTTTCAGATTTTAAGTATTTGTAGTTTTGGCTGTAGGGGACGACGACACTTGACTCTAATAAAAATTAGCGCTTTAACGTTTAATATTTCATAAACAAATCCCTTAATCAAAAAACTGTTTTCAAAAACCAACATTATATTTGAAAGACCTATCCAACGACACCGCACACTATGGGGTAGACGAGAAAAAAAAACACCCCCAAGTACAGTGCAGGGGCAGTACATTAAAAAAAATCAAGGTTCTATTTTACTACTTTGTTGGCGTGATTCATATGCATATTCATGCCAAATTTCTTTCATTCTAGCACTTTCTAGCACTAAGAGTCTCTAAGCTAGGCTGCGGACGGACGGACGGACGGACGTGGCGGAACTATAAGGGTTCCTAGTTTGACTACGGAACCCTAAAAATCGACTATCTAAAAATTATAATCCCATTATTAGGAATTGGCCATAAAATTATTAGCCCCATTTAATTATTATCATTAAGATCAGCGTCCCCCTGAACAGCTTCAGCGCCCGCTATTTTAGAAGCTTTCATTTAACTTGCAATGTATGTATGTACATATGTACGGATCAATTTTTTTTAAAGAACAAAGTGTAATTATAAGATTTTTCAAAAAAAAATATACTCGCGCGGACGACAAATGTTTAATTTACGGCCCTCTTGGTAATACTTAGGGCCGTATTAATACTCATCTTGACTGCAAAGCTTGTCACAAGATGCGTCAAAAATGACAGTTCTCTATGGTTTGACGTTTACGTTGACGTATCTTGTGACGGGCATCTCAGCTAAGACGAGTCTTTTAATACGGGCCTATATCTTTTCTATAAATACTCCTTACACATATGCCTATTAATATTTTTATCTATCAAGTAAAATTGATAAACATAATTTCTTTGAAAAAAAACGCATGCGCGGGCTGGCGTGCACTTTTCGCAGGATACGACTTAAAACACTCCCCTGCCTGTACCGTACACATAATGAAAAAAAATTATTTCATGCAAGGTTGGCCAATTTTTCGATGTAATTATCCTGACCTATTATTTTAAAATGGTAGGTAATAGGTCAGTCCAACTGAAGTAGGCGTCCCACAATATTTCTAACCAATAGCCGACTTCATTTGGACTGACCTACCATTATAAAAGAAGTATTTTTTCCCTTTTAATGCGATTTTTATGTATTAAAACTTTTTTTACATGCATGTTTCGAGCCGGATAAACATCGGGTGTAGCGGTGTAGATGTCGATGTTCTCAACTGGCGTATCTATGTTCGATACGCAACACAACGATTATTCGGGCAGAACAAATTGGTTGGATGCCTGTCACGGTACTCGTGAGGAGGAGTTTCAATTGGAGTTGTCGTTTATTCGTACTTGCTTACGTACACACACGCCCACACACACACACTCACACACGTAAAGTCAATACCATCAGACTCACTTTTATAACCTCAAAATGGATCGTGTTTTGCTCCAGCGGCCGTTTTCTTGTAAATGAGCCAACTAGAGGCCACATTTTGCACATACTATTCCCGATGTTACATCATAGAATGTTTTTTTGTGAGGAAATTGTTGTTACAGGCGAAAAATTTAAATTTTGAGGTTATACTTAAAAGTGTTTACTAAATAAGGACAGTTAAATAAATAAATATCAGGGGACAATGTCACACCAATTGACCTAGTCCCAATTTAAGCTCTAGGCTTGTATTATGGGTACTAGACAATGATATAATATAAATAGTATAAATACTTATATAAAGAAATATATACTTAAATACATAGTAAACATCCATGACTCAGGAACAAATATTCGCGCTCATCACACAAACATCTACCCTTACCGGGATTTGAACCCAGGACCGCTAGCTTCGTAGGCAGGGTCACTACCAACTAGGCCAGCGAGTCGTCAAAATAAATAAATAAATGGTATGGACTATAGATAAAGATGCAAATGCGTCCCTAAACTGATCCGTTACAATAGTTTGATTTATAAGCGAGGTCGGCGGTGAGCCGCGAAGAGACCGGTACTCCGCCGCCGCCCGCGGCGCCCTGCTCCCAGGGGCTGCTTATCTCAATTATAGTATTCTTTCACTTGGGCAGGAAGTATTTGTTTTAAATTTTCAAATATCCTTAGGCCGAAGATAAGGGCTGATTAAGTTAAAGAAACAAAATTGCGAAACAAGTTCAACATTAGGCGTCTAGACAACCTATCACTTTTCTTAATTTATCGAACAGATAAGTTCGTTTGTATAGTCAGCGTCCAAAGTAGCTGATCACTTTGGTTCTTTATCGCATTACCACCATGCCCATTAAAGACAGAAGTGAGAAAATGTAGAAAGAGATATTTATAGATTTTACATAAGAATCTCATGTGCACAACAGAGACAGTTTCTCTCTGTTTATCTTCATTGATCACTCAGCTGTGTGGGCGATTGTACAAAACTTTGTATCTACTTTTGACGCTGATTATACTCGTACTATCAGCCCAATAGAACCCTGACCCACCATAGAACTGTGTCACAGTGACGTTATGATTCAAGTCGTAAGACGTGTCAAACAGATTGTTCTATAATGTTCAACACCGTTCTATGGTGGGACAGGGTTTCATTGGGCTGATAGTACACATTTATTTTACCATAACTGTGTTGTTTTTTTTAATTTGTGCAAAAAAAGTGTACCTACTTACAACTCGGACTGGATGTCTATTATTTACATACATACATACATACCTTTACGCCTTCATTCCCAGAGTGGGGTAGGCAGAGCTACAGAATTACCAACAACTCTGTAACCACAATTTGCACAATTAGGCTAAGATGTTTAACAGTGTACATATTAGTGACAGGTAGCAAGCCCATCGCCTAACAGTACTACAAGCCTTTATTCCCTTAGTCGCTTCTTACGACTTCCACGGGAAGACATGGAGTGGCACAATTCTAAGCCGGCAACCAACCGGTGTCTGTTATTTATGTTTCTTAAACAGTATTTATTTTCACATATTAAAAATAGACAATTTTAATAAATTTATTTATAACTATTTGAGAATACCCAAAAGGCACCAACGAGACCCTATTAACCTCCCCTCCCCCCCTTATAAATAAATGTAGTTTATTTTTATTTTTATTGTAAACTGGAAAGGGTTTTGAATCGCCGTCCATTGCAAAAATATGATGCGTTGCAATTGTTTGGAAAAACTAAAGGTCATGTCAGATCGATTTTACTACAAAGCCGACATTCACCTTTAACGCGTACATTAAGCATAGTAGCATTTTTAAGCTTCTTACACCCTCGATACTTTTAAAATCGATACGACTTAGCGCTGGGCGAGGAACATCGCATCGCCTTAGTAACACGCCGGCGGCCTTAAAAGCTTTCATCGCACAAGGAAACGGCGGTAATACCATAACTTACTGAATACTTATGCAAAAATATTCATTTTTTATTTGTAGCGGTATTTTTAGCGGTGTGGAGTGCCGGGCCCCGGGCCGCTCGCTCTGCATATTATTCACGCGCCGACTGTTCCGATACATATTACTACTGAATGACGGCTCGGATTTAAAAAAGTACCCACAAATCTTTATTGATTAGTTCGTCGAGACCAGCGCAACGAGAGGGGCCGAGATAACGCTCGAAGTTCAACGCAGTTTAATTTATTTATTTCGTTTCAACGTTAAAAGAAACCTTATTAGAGAAGCTTTGGAGCTTTCCAATTAATAAGCATTTTTCGACTTCAATAGACATTGGTGGGGGAAGAAACAAATAAATAAAACAGTTTCGCGTTTATAATATTAGTAAGTAGGTAAGGATTTCAACAGAGATATCGACGCGTCACAAAAACAATATTTATACCGGAGAAGGACACAAACACGGGATTCACATCGTTCTTATACCCAACAGACACAAGACAAGAAGATTTTTAACCATTTAAGTAACTTACCGATAGAAGTATGCTGAACTGAAAATTTAAAAAACATGCGTTTTGTGGCTGGCACGTGAAGGGTCCGTACCATTCTTGCAGGGCCCCATTAATTTTTAATTTGTTTTTTTTTTTTGACAAGTAGGTACTTAGTATTTACATTTTTTTTGGGAATATCATGTCACTCTCTACGTGGTCTAGGGTAGTTTAGGGTAGGGTTTAGCTACCCAGCTGCTGCACTGCCCTGCTAAGACAAATGGATGTGTCTCAGACAAAAGTCCTGTAGCAAGTGCAACCTCATTACTAACGGAAAAGGATTAAATCTGCTTTGGCTATTGAATTTGAGGGACCGCCTTTTGGCGTAAGGCAGACTGTTGTACTTATCGTGTAGTTTGCGCAGGAGTGGGCGGCATGGGCGGCGGCGGCGCGGGCTACGGGCTGTACGGCGGGTACGCGGCGGCGGCGCTCGCGGGGCTCGCGGGCCCGCCGCCCAAGCGCAAGCGCCGGCACCGCACCATCTTCACGGAGGAACAGCTGGAGCAGCTGGAGAGCACCTTCGACAAGACCCACTACCCCGACGTAGTGCTGCGAGAGCAACTCGCGCTGCGCGTCGACCTCAAAGAGGAGCGCGTCGAGGTCAGCAATTTTTTTTTTGGATCTCTCTTAGAGAATAATGCAGGATCTTTTTTTTATCCACGTGAGGAGGTACCTAGTTTTTGTTTTATTTTCTTGCAGTAGTCGTGAGAGCCCTATGTCTGCCTCGGAAAGTGCAAAGGGCTTGTAGTATTGTTCGGCGATGGGCTTTCGACCTGTCACTAATATACACTGGTAAACATCTTAGCCTGATTATGCACAATGTTGTTACAGAATTAACTACAAGTTTTGAGAGTTGGTAATTCTATAGTTCTGCCCAGCCCACTCTGGGAATGAAGGCTTGAAGCTCTTCTCCGTTGTAGGAGCTCTCCAAGTCGTGTGCATCTATTGCCTATTTTCTAGCCCTTGCAACAACGTTATTTTGACGAACTATTGAGAATAGTGCAGTCATGTAAAACAGCGTTATAAATTCTTCATACGTGTTCAATTTCCTCGACAATGTTTTCATGAAATCCGAAGAATCCGAAGAAGTCAAAACAAAATTGGGTCTTCTTAAATCACACCAAACAAAGAAAATCTTAAAACCGTTTTACAAATTAGTCAGTCGTCTTCCAGTCGCATTAAGCCCTTGTTTATTTTAAACCGCAGTACATTAGTAGGTAGATTAACATTGGTGTGTACCTGGGGGTGTTTGTTTAGAAGTTACGGCGCAAGGAGATTACCGACGCGTAACGTTTATAAGTAGCAAGGACCAGTCAACAACGCTGACTGGACACTTCTCGAGTGCCACGGAGAATTTTTAAGTGTCACCGAGACGGTGGGTGGCCCGGACGAGAACACTGTTAACAGCAGCTTTTTTAACGGCATTTTAACATACAGCGTGGTAATAAGAATAATTTTAAAAGTTTATAGATTAATAATGGATTCTACAGTGGCCTCTAAACTTCCTAATTTTATTTAGGTGTCGCTAAAACACTTTGCTATTCTATGAGCAGCTGTCATAATCAAATGACAGCGCCATGACAGCGCTAATTTGAATCTGACGCTTCTTATTTTAGGCGGTCCTATACATTGTCAGCTTGACATTCTGGAATAGCACTGATTAAATCTGCCGTCTAAACTATGTCTTAAAATTAAACAATTTAGTTTTAGTTACATTTAGGCTATTTAAACGATGTGCACGTAGAATCGGGTCCAATATTGTTTTCGATCGATTTCTATATTTATTTTCTGTCTATTAGTAATTTAATTAGGTTTCTGATTTTTACTTTGGTATCCTTAATAGATTAGGTACATAGAAGCTTAAAAGGTACTCAAATTGGAAAAATATCAACGTCACAAGGTCTTTTCTACGTCACAGCCAAAGATCACAGCTAGCGTTAGACTTGGGGCTGTATTAATAAACTCATCCTGGCTGAGATACCCGTCACAAGATACGTCAAAGTAAACGTCCCATAGAAAACTGTCATTTTTGACGCATTTCGAGACTTGCATTACAGTCGAGATCATTTTATTAATACGGTCCATAATAACACAAAACGCGATTTTTAAACAAAATGACGTCATTCCGGGAACTAGTCCAGAGTGGGCTAATATAGCAAAGCAACACCGAAAAATAATATTTAAAAAATTGTATACGTTTGAGACATACCTCTATATAAGCATACTTTTATCAGATCACCTTTTAAAAATGTCCCTGAGGATTTTGATTAGTTGTCAGTGTTGTCACAATTATTAAATTATCATCACGTCATCCACTGTAGCAAATGGTGTGAAAAACGAAAGCGTTTTAAATTGCTATAAATATATACAAAAGAAGATCATAACAAGTGACCAAAGATACAGCCTTAAACAAAATTCCGGACGGACTGACAAAGGGATGGACGGGTGGATGCTCGGCGTATTCATAGCAATTTGGGTCCCGTTTGCACCGTTTGGGTTTCCTTAATTAGGTTGACCTTTCCGCTAAAGACGGACGACGAATGTCAAAGTGGGCTCTTTCGTCGGGGAACTCGATATAACTGGGAACTGTGGGTTCAAAGGTGTTAAATAATTAGGTATTTGTAATTATCTCACTGTGTAAAGACGAGACAACATTGGCAAGCTTGGTCATAAACCGATCTAGGAATATACGGGGCAAAATTAAATGACAGGTAGGGATAGCCTAGTCCAAGTTCTGTTTGTAAAAATAAAATTTTATACAGGTTATTCTTTATTTTAAAGGGATTTTTCACCTTAACTCATAATCATCATATTTTTATTACTTCTGACAAATTCTGATTGTTTATTTTAACAAAATGGTTCAGTAATTCAGAAGGAAAAAAATATGATGATGATGAGTGAAGGTTCACAAATCGTTTTTGTTGTATTTTGTTTCATTTGCATAATTTATAATATTTTCACAAATAAAACTTGGAGCGATCACTAGTAAATGGGAAAAGCATCGATAATTGAGTTTATCGATGTACGAATCCCTAGCTGTCATTTAATTTTACCCTGTATATTCCTAGGTCTGATAATTACGTATGTAACATTGTAACTACTTATTAATTAAGGATCTAACTGTGTAAAGACGAGACAACATAGGCAAGTTTGGTCATACATAAAAGCCTTATACAGGATGACTATAAACCTGCCACTCTATGTTATCAATCTGATTTAAAGTGGATTTAAACATAGTGGCAGGGTAACCGCACTGAGAGGGTTAATTTATAAAAGTGTGCGCGAATAATTGAACACTTTACTCTACGAACGCTCATTTGATCTATCGATACGATCTTTTAGTACAAAATAAGAACGCATGAAGTCAAATTGAATTCATACATTAGGTACCAATTATTTTATCACCTAACACCTTTCAACGAACGTTATCATTACGCAGAATTTTCATTGCATCGAAAATAATTTCTCGCCGCATGAGTTAATTTTTTTGGTAATTACATGTCTAACCTAATTTACGGAATTAATGTTTAAGATAGAAAACATCATGGTTTATATGAAATGAAATTCGATGAATTGATACAATCGATGAAGTGAAATTCTTTAAAATTATGGGTAACTTAATACGTAATTCTAATTTTATTTGATGGATTAAGTCCTCTGTTAAGGTGTATTTCGCTAATGTCACGTTATTTATAAACACTCCCATGGACTTATTAGACAAATAAGTTCATGGATATCACACGCGAGGACAATTGTTCGGTAAAAGAGTATTTTTTCTTATGGACTAAACAGGAGAGTTAGCTCCAAGTCCTAACCTAACCTACTCAGATTTTCATGTATAATAGGTTAGTACCTGTGTAAAGCGCTATACAGGGTTATTGGTAAGTCGACCTATTCCCGTTAGGAGTTGATAGGGGTGACTATTTGCGATAATTTTTACCCTCATATGCATTATGCAAAAGTGAACCATTTTGGAGATATCGCGTTTTTTAGTTTTTTTTTAAATTAGTCAGAAATTCAACTTGAAAAATGTATTACAAAAAAAGTTTTTTTTTTTTTTTTTCTGATTTATAAATACTATTAAGCAAAAAATATCTAATTTAAATCAACTTTTTTTATTTGCTTTTGTACAAGATGAAATTGCTGTTCTTATGCAATATTAAAAAAAATATTATCTGTACACGTTTGAGAATGCGAGGCCGAAAACTAAAAAATACATGTTTTTTATCAACGTGTAATCTGCACGCCAAATGTATTGGTAAATTTTTCTGTTTTCGTATAATTTATGTTGGAGTTTGATAAAAAAACATGTATTTTTTAGTTTTCGGCCTCGCATTCTCAAACGTGTACAGATAATATTTTTTTTAATATTGCATAAGAACAACAATTTCATCTTGTACAAAAGCAAATAAAAAAAGTTGATTTAAATTAGGTATTTTTTTTTATTTTAATTTTTGAAGTTTCATTTCTGACTTTAGTTTAGTTCGAAGACGAATTTCCGCCCGCTTCCTTTGTGATCATTTTTTTTCAGTTTTTTTTAAAATAAGTTCCTAGTTGTTATGCATTTTTGGAGAGCTAAGAAAACAGTTAAGTTTTTAAAATAATCTGCAAGCCAAGTTTTATAACGTTTTTTTTGTTTTTAAGGCATTTTAGTGGAAAGCGATCGCAAAAAAATATTGAAAAATTTTCGTTTTCCGTCTCGCTTTTTTAAATTTGGACCGATAATTATTGTTTTAATATTGAAAAATAACCAGTGTTTAATAATATTTATAAATCAGAAAAAAAAAAGATTTAAGTTGATACTTTTTTTGTAATAAATTTTTCAAGTTGAATTTCTGACTAATTTAAAAAAAAACTAAAAAATGCGATAACTCAAAAATGGTTCACTTTTGCATAATGCATATGAGGGTCAAAATTATCGCAAATAGTCACCCCTATCACCTCCTAACGGGAATAGGTCGACTTACCAATAACCCTGTATGTTTATACATGGCTCTATGTTTAAATTTAGCGGGTCGCGTCTCCGTAATGAGCCTTTTTAATTGCGCACGATTCAGTTAAAAGCTGGCAACGACTCAAATTACTATCAAAAATTGTAAGTAGGTACCTATGCAATATTATGTATTTCTGGATTACTCACTAAAATATGGATTACAACGATTTACTAAAATTTGATGATTTTTCCAAACGTTGTCAGCTTGACAGAATCATACGGAGAAGGAACGGTCCTTGCTAGAATCGCCCGTTTCTTACTCCCAGGGACAACCAAGCCTGGGGCACACGGAGGTTGTTGCCAAGACAAACACCAGAGTTGTTGGTTCGTAAAGTTATGAACCGTGGGAACTGGGAAGCTATCCTATAAGGTGGAAACTCAGCAATAAAAAAACAGAAGATTCAATAGCTTTCAATAGATTAAAACGTGCTACAAGATGACGGCATGCGAAAACTTTCTAGCCGCATCTTTCACTGTCGTGTAAACTAAGTTAAAGATATCAAGAATAGTTCGAGATAGAATGCCCGAGTTGTCTCGTTCAAATTATTTTGTGACTCGTGATGTTTGGGCCGCGAGTGGTCGTGGAGTGTGTGCCGACCACTCCACGAGCCACCCAGGCCGCGGCCGTGTTTGCTCGCCGCTGACCGTCTTCTGCTAGAGCTAAATCACAGCAGCTTGGAGTTTGCATACGTGTTGGACAAATATATAACAATCGCATCTCGAATCGTGCGCACGAACCGTGACGAGTGTGACAATTTGGTCCTGGAATATTGATGATGGCTTTCTTCTTTAAAAAAAAAAACACTTTTTTTAGAGTTCCGTACCCAAAGGGTAAAAACGGGACGGGACTCCGCTGTCCGTCTGTCCGTCTGTCTATCATCAGGCTGTATCTCACGAACCTTGATAGCTAGGCAGTTGAAATTTTCACAGATGATGTATTTCTGTTGACGCTATAACAACAAATACTAAAAACAGAATAAAATAAGTATTTAAGGCTCGCTGAAATAGCCGATTTGGTACCCACATCCCGTATCTATTACATAATCAATAATAATTTTAAATTGAGTTTTAGTGTAACATTCATACTGTACCAAATCAAGGAGATTATTATTTTATACTTTTCAGTGTTTTCTGTTCGGCATTTTTTAGGCGTTACAATGGCGTAATTGTTTGACTTCTGAGTCGCGTAATTTCTGCTGAATACGGTTTCATACAAAGCTCCTGTTTGGTTCCCATAGCGACGCAAAATCAGCTGGCCTTTTGTATGCAGCAGGAATTACGTGACCGAAATTACGAACTCACAACTCAAAAAATTACGATCGTGTGGCTTCACCCTAAGGCTGAAGCCAGACGAGCATATTTTTTGAGTTGTGAGTCGCGTAATTTCTGCTCCTCCATTCAGTTTCATAGTAGTAATAGTAGTAGGATGAATGGAGGAGCAGAAATTACGCGACTCACAACTCAAAAAATACGCTCGTCTGGCTTCAGCCTTAGTGTGTATCTGCCATCTATGTTTTACTTCATCAAGTAATATAATTAAGCCTAATAATCATTCCTTTTTACAAAATGTTGCTATCCACTACGCAGGGCGTAAATTGTTGAAGCGTATGCAATATTTAAGTACTTAGTTCCACTGCAATATCTTCTTTTTTTAAATTAATGGCGGTCCACTATGGCGGTAGAATTTATCAAAAGTAGAAGCCGGACATGTATCAATCGGCCATTGTCTAATTTTAAAACATAGTTTAGCCGGCAGATTTAATCAGTGCTATTCCAGAATGTCAAGCTGACAATGTATAAGACCGCCTAAAATAAGAAGTGTCAGATTCAAATTAGCGCTGTCATGGCGCTGTCATTTGATTATGACAGCTGGTTATAGAATAGCAAAGCTTTTTAGCGACACCTAAATAAAATTAGGAAGTTTAGAGGCCACTGTAGGATCGGATCCATTGGCAGCCTTAATAAACCCATAAATATCTCTCACTGAGATGTTCCAGTGTTTATCTATGCTCCTCATTATCAGGTCTGCTATACCAAGTTATGTTTTCGTAACGAAAATTATTAAGTTATAATTAAAAATACCGGTCGAATGAGAATAATACCGGCCAAGTGAGAGTAATTACGGAATTTCACACGTCTTTCTGGGTAGCCCAATCAATCCATAACTACGCAAGCACGGAATATAATTCCTATTCCGCACCTAGAATAAAAGTCACGGCTCTACCGCACATACGGGTCATATCTTGTTTTCTTCAGGAGGGTTATTATGACTTAACTATGTAGTTCAGTTTAAGCTGAGAGAAAAGGGCAGAGCCGATAACTCACCGTAAAATGAACTGAATAACTACGTCATAATAACCCCCCATAAAGACAAGCGAGCGTAAAGGACAGAGCTATATCAGTTGTATAGCTCTGTCCTTTTCTCTCAGCGTAAAATGAACTGCATGGCCATGTCATAATAACCACTCTGTTATTTTAAGTTAACAGAGGCCGTAAATGCCAGTTCTGTACTTTTGCTTCTTTGCCAAAGACAATTTTACCAACCGCAATTCAAAGTTTGCCGTGCGACAACTTACACCGTTTTCCACCATACCTTTTGTACCGTTACATTTCGAATATATGAGATTTTTATCTTTTATAATTTTGCGATTCAAGTTAATCACCGAAACATCTTAAATGTCTCGTCAAAATGTAAAATTCTAAAAAGAAATATGATCATCCTACATACGCGTAACTTGAAACTCTTGAAAGCTTTCAACTGAAACTCTCCTATATGAATATTTTCTTTAATGATGTGTGGGGACTACCTACCTATTCCAAATTTCAGCTCAATAGCGATAGAATGAAAGATCAAAATCGAAGTGACTATGTATTCTATTGTAATATTCACAATTTCCGCAGCCGACAAGTAAAAATTTGTTACACCACAAATTAATCGCATCGCATTCGGTCTGTCGATCAATCGAGTCTTCCTCTGCTTTGAGCGAACCATATTTAATTTACAATCACGATGTCTGTTAGTATGTATGTATGTAAACTGTTTATTGTACAAACAGAAAATAACAAAACAAAAAAAAAACAGCAAATCACAATAACAACAAAAAAAAAAACGAATACAAATACAAATACAAATACTATTATGTAAATACAAATTACATTATAATTTTTTGTTTGACATGCAATGCAATTTATATTGTAACATTAAATTGACTTATAAATAAACTAAACTAAACGAAAGTATGAAATCGGACGTACGAAAATGATGTATAGAATATGTTAGGTTTGATGCAAATTATTAGTACCGACTTACCTGTTTACACCTGCCTACCCAATAGTTATGATTGGAAAAAAATAGTCAACCTAACGTTTGCATATTCTATATCTACACTTCATACTTTCGAATGGTATGTAATTTGTCTATTAAACAATCAATTGCATTTTTTACATCTTTAATATTTGAGTAGCTTAGTTTTATTTTAATTTAAATAAGTTTAGTTTAATTTTAATTTAAATAAGTTTAGTCTTAACTTTTAATTGTACCTACTATAATAATAAATGTAATTATCATGATATCAATTGCATATTTTAAACGTTTCATTAATTATAAGGGTGTTACAAAAATATCTACCCGTAAAGCCGAAAGGGGGTTAAATGGTGCCTTATAACTAGTCGATTTACAATATTTGAGAACGGTACTATCACTGTATGACTTACCGCCAAAAAAAATGAAATCATTATTTTTTTCATTGATGTGCAAACCCTATTTCAGTAAAATTAAAGAGTAAACTACGCAGAATGTTTATGTACATTTTTACCTAATTCGCGAAACATATTACAAGTCGAGTTTTGAAAGATTTTAAACGAAGAAACCTAAACTAACACTTACTTTTTCGTAATGAACGTCAAATTTATAGGAACGGCTCAAAGTGAGCTCCGCCTTGCTCAATGCACAACCTCCGATACAGTTCGCGAGCACTATTTCAATTGCTATCTTCATGGCCTACGCATAACATCATAAATCGTAATATCCTGAGTTAAAAAACATCGTCATTTTGGAAAAAAATATGGGAAAACACGGAACAATTGTAGAACATTGATAAGAAGATTTGAAATTGGCAACATATTTTTTTTTCCCGTCTTGACGTTTTTTGAAGCCAGTACTTTAAGCATAATGATATCATAGTATTGAACCTTTACAACGAACTGTATGACAATTATTAAAATTGGTAGGTAGGCCTCTCTGTTAAATAATCTATGCTAACTCCAGTTCACTGACATGACAGCTTACTAGGGTTGACAATATTTTTGGCTTTGATAATTTATTATATTTTTTACGGGGTATTTTGTAACACGTTGTATACTGGACTGAAATTTTTGCCTACCTATTCGCCATATATTACTTAAAATATCGATATAAAATACTTTTTATCGAATAAACAGCCCGGTGAAAGTAGTCTCCTATTCAGATCCTCTACTAACACTTACTTAATTTTCTAGTAAAGTCTCTTAGTTACTTAATTAGCCATGTAATGAGAAGAGAATCAGTTCGATAGTACAAGTAGAACACGAATTAGGAGTCCAAGAGTCTGACAATAATTTATGAGCGCTAGCGTTATAATCGGGCCATCGCTCCGCGCCGCGCTCTCACGCCGACGAATGTCATACACCGCCAGTCCGTTGGGGCAAGGCCATGATATCAGGGTATAGAATCTTTTCGATTCGTCACTCTCATATAAACAAATCAATTTACCATTATTACGTTGAAATTCACCCATATGCACATTTTATTTTAGTAGGAGTTAAAACTAAACTTATTTAAATTAAAATAAAACTAAGCTACTTAAATATTAAAGATGTAAATAATAATCACCACTATAAAAAGAACACCCCCTCTAGCAGGTCCGCTCGCGGCATGGTCCCTATGACACTGGCTGCATTACCTCTCTGGATAGCTAGCCCAATCCTTTAGGAGAGGTAAGCACCAGCTCTAGGATTTTCGGAGGTGTCTATGTCTATCTACTGCATAATAACGTACCTACTTTTGAAGTTTGAGCACGCTCTAGTGGATTGTTAACCAAGGATGAAAGGCCCCATTTCATACGAGATATTTTGGCGCTCGAGCAAAGCAATTTCTATTCTCATAGCAATTACTTTCTACCTACCTTACTACCTACTACTATGCACAGGTTCATTGACATACTTAGTTCTTTTTAAATTACTTTTTTCTTTTAATCTTACTACAGAGGGAGTGTCTAGGTTTCTGCTGCTGCACAGGTCCATAGGCATAATTATTTTTTCAAATTATTTTTCTTGCCTAGGGTAGACATGCATCACTGTCAACCCGCTTCCAAGGTAAACAATGGCCTACTTTTAGAGTATGAGACATGACAATCTTATTTTTTTTATCACTTAATCATTGTTTTTATGTTTATTTTGAGGAAGTAACCCAGTGAAGGCAACACTACTTTTATTGTACGATGTTCAGAGGCGATTTTGTTGATATTGAACCGCCGGTAAACCACCACAACTTATTTTTACAACTTAATTAGACATTGTCACACTAAATGAAACGACATTTACTAAATCATCCAACAACAACAATAAAAACTGCAATAGGTAGATCTCTCCTTTATTCATCTCCGTTATCTTTTTAACCGTAGCAGCGTTGGTATCTTTGGGGATAAGAGTTCATAAACCCATCACGCTTGATGACCGTTGAAAAACCAGGTTTAATTTTTACATTTAACCTATGAACACCTTTAACTATGCAACGTTTATAAATTAAGCGGTTTATTCAAATTAGAAGGTATAAGTATTATGGTAACGGGAAACCTGTAAAAATTAATCGAGTTACGCGAACTTGAAACGAAACGTATTTTTTGATAAAAGCTCCGGACGATTGTTGATTCGTTAAGTGTAAACTTTTTATTAAGGAGGCCATACCAAGTCGGCGGGGGTGCGGCGGCGAGGGAGGGAGAATAAAAAGGGAAGCAACGCGGCGAGAAAATTAATCTGGGTTAATTAAATTTAATTTATTTATGCTGCCCGCGACGAGAGCTGGCTCCGCCAACACGCTTAATGAGTGCCACTTGTACGGCTTGCGACGCCAAGGAGTTGTATAAATTCTCAAACTTGTTTTGAAATTATACGCGGTTCTAATCTTTGACCTTGCCACTGTTTGAAAGAGCCTCTTTGCTACAAAAACTGGGGATTTATTACGTTTTATGGCTTTTCTTCTCATACTCGTAAAGTTTGAAACTTTGCATATAACTTTAAAATCCTAACTGACACGTACTATTCTGAACATTTTTACACCTGGTGACAATTATGGACATGTAAATGAAATAAAGTATAGCGGGACAATTATTTAAGAAAAATTAGGTATTAGGTAATCATGTTTAATGTTTATTTGGGCACAAACGGTACAAGTAAACAAAAAATATTACAGAAAAACTTACATACCACATCGACTAGTGAAGTTGCCACAATTAACTAATACAGTGCAGAGTAACACGTGTGTGCTTACATAATATTAAATATTAATTACAGACAACACTTAATGTTTAGTCAACGCAATTTTAAACCTAAGAAAGGAAAGACTAAATATATCTTAGTGAAAAAATGTGCTATTATAGTTTTTCAAAGTTCTACATAAAAATGAAATTGACGCATATTTATTACGAGTAAGGGGGACATGAAATAGGTTGTTATTAGGTACTTCGAGCATTAATACGAGGAGTCCTAAAGCCAATTTTGCCTAGCATTCAACATAGATGTTTTAAAGCGTAAGTACCTATCCAAAAATGTCAGTCACTTTGTCAAGTTCCTGGAGGCCTGGATTTCTATAACCGGATGTTAACAATTTTTCGACCGTCTAAGACCTATGATTATGATTTAAATTAATCATCAAAGTAAATGTTTTTTAGGGGCAAGCAATCAGTTTATTTATTCATTATTATTTGCTTGTTGTCCCGTGTAGTTGCCGGGTTAGAATAGTGCCACTCCATGTCTTCCCGTGCATGTCGTAAGTGGCGACTAAGGGAATATAGGCTTGTAGTACTAGTAGGCGGGCCTGCAACCTGTCACTAATGCGCTGCTAAACATCTTAGCCTAATTGTGCAAAATGTGGTTGCAGAAATATCATCAAATTTTTAGAGTTGTTGGTAATTCTGTAGCTCTACTACCCCACTCCGGGGATGAAGGCGTGAAGGTATTTATGTATGTATGTAGCTAGTAGTAACATTTTATAGATTTTGATGCGCTTTGAGCATGAAGTGCGGCATTTAGGTAGGTGCCTATATTCTTTAAGAAAATACTCAATATCACTCTTATTTATGTGCGGGTCCAGCTGAAAATCAGCGCTGCGGCTCCGTGCCACAGCACCACGCTGAGCTGGCACTCCGTTTCGGCTATTTAATTTTAATCAGTTAAATAGGGTAGGTACTTTTATTTTTTGTTTTGTCAAATGTATGTGTTTTTTGTGTTTATTTAATAGCCGAATAAATGATTATATTCTATTCTATATGCATTTATGTAGGCACATGGTACGTTAGTACATATGTACATACCTTCACGCCTGTAATCCCAGAGTGGGCTAGGCAGAGCTACAGAATTACAACTTGAAAAAAGTTGTTGATAATTCAGTAACCACAATTTGCACAAATAGGCTAAGATGTTAGTATTTTTTTAAATGAAGAAAAAAAACATTCAGGAACGTCCCGGCCTGGATTTACTTGCACACGAAAGTGACGAAATCATGCACGTGGGTCTGTAGGTGTACCAGGAGTGCATGAGTATTGCGCAACGTCGATATGCGTTTGTTTTCGGTTGCGCAAGGCGGAAAAATCGCGTCGAGCAATGGGCGGCGCCGCCGGCCCCTGCTATTTGCGCAGCGGCAATTGAAACTGCATTATTAAAGCGCTTTTGTTTAGGCGCCGCAACACTTCCCCAAAATCGAGTTACTGCAAACGGTCGTTGTTTTTCCTCTGAATTCTAAAATGTATGTTTTGTTTCCATCTCAACAGGCAGAAGTAAATACAGGACGGGCCAAATAAAACAAAAGAAAACCTTGATGTTTCATGCCTATAACCATACCCCGTTATCAGTGTTGCAAAATCATTGAAAACGTAAGGGTTGGCCCTGCACATTTTTTTTTAACATCAATTACAAAATTCCAAGCTAACTTTAGAAGAACCTATGTGCATTGTTAATGGTGCCTTAAGAAAGATATCCGTGTTAAAACTTCACCCCAAAGGGAAAATGGCATAAGTATAAGAAGTTGAACACAGTCCTTAAAAAAAAACCCGACTTCAGTACAGTGAGAGTTATTTTAAAATTAGTTAATAATGTAGAAGCTGAAATGACAAAATATATTAACAAAAAGATCGTGGAACATTATAATTACCTGAAGTATTTACCAATTACATCTATTGAAGTGGAGCGATCGTTTCCATATTTACATTGGATATACAGTAATAGACGACAAAATTTAACGCCAACTAAACTAGAAAAACTCTTAATAATTTATCCAGACAAGTAATGAAAGTATTCAAATCTATTATTTTATCTGTTAAAACATTCTTCTAACAAAACGTTTTATATACCAATATGTCATATGTACATTGACAATGAAATAAATATTGTGCGACAACCCTATGACTAAGTATCAATGGATCAGGCAACACTGATAACGGGGTATGCCTATAACCAAGATTCTAGGAGGTAAAAATCACATTGTCTTATGCCCGGTTCCTATATTCAAGAAACAATCGTTTCCTTTACGGGCAGTAGCGTTATGACTTATGACCAGTGATAGGATTAGGTAGTGCTATTTGGGGTGAATGACCTTAAACGCTATCCATAATATGGATATGCCCTGGGGATTTCCGGAAATCCCGGACTCGTATTTTATTGACGGTTGATAATATTATGTATAACATAAAAATAATTAATTCTAGGTTTAGGAAAATTTTATACTTTCGTCTTCCGTCTCTTTTGCATCTACCATGGTAATTGTTGTAAACAATAGAAAATTAGAAAGCGTCCTTGAGTCAGGTAAAGGGTTGAATGCAGACTTCAGTTTAATAAATAACACGTGTACATAAAAATAAGACATGTACGGCTGAGCACAGAAAGATAAAAAGTATATAAAGTATGTAACGAATTATTGTTTACGTAAACTTTGAATCTTTAGTTTATTGGAATATTATTAACTAAACATTTTCATTAAATCCCTTGCTATAATATAAGCACCTATCTACTTTTTTATAAAAACTTACTGTTTAAACTTTATAATCATAAAAATCCCGGGATTAAGTCATATCCATATTAATCTTTCGCCACGAAGTCTCGGGTCATTCGCCCCAAATAGCACTACCTAATCCTATCACTGCTTATGACATTTGCTACGTACAAAATGTGACAAATTTTAATGAGACGTCACAACTCTACCAACGGTTTTGAATATAGGAACGCACCATTAGACGTGTTACCGTATAGTTTTAACCCGGCCGTCATTACTGTCAAGTACATAAGACCTCCCAAAACCTTCACAGTACGATAAAAGGTCAAAAACAATAAGGTTGTAATATTTTCTCTCTTGTTTCTTTTCTCAAATTGGTTCTTTTGCATCCTTTAAAACGTTACCTAATACCAGAGTGTGGCTTTGTAAGGCCTTGTAGAACTTCACCGAACAATCAACCTAACGAACAAAGCACTTCAAGCCTTTCTAGTTGTGACATAATAATCACAAATGAGGCAACATGCCGCTCAAGTTAAAACAATATTACGCTAATGGTAATTGTTTTTTATTTGGTTATTTTCATTTTTGCTTGTATTAAATTCCAAACAACAACACTGTCTTGTTTTTTAATAAATTATTTTTTCTATTTGAAGTGATTTGGTGATACGTTATTTCCTTAGATTATCTATTAGTCAGTGTGTAGGTAAACGCAAAAATTACTGAGACGTCTTTATTACTAGAGGTATAAGAGCATGTCAGATATTTTTGCGCCCAATGTTGGATAATATATTATTGCTGGTGACAGTACTAATTACATATAAACATATTAGTCGTCATAATAACTCGATAACCAACGAAGTCTTCTGAATTGTTATAGTATTCCTTTTTTAATTATCTTTTTAAATACGCTTTTTTTAAAATGTTTTTTTGTTTAAACTACATACACAACGATTGAGTATATAAATTACCTCCGTAGTAATTACTTCCCTTACATTCAAAGCTCATAGCATAACTCTTATACGGCCAACTGAATTTCGTCAAATATAACTAAAAAACCAAACGGATTACACTAGATTTATACAAAAAAATGCGTCTGATTCGGACCATACGTACTGTGTCACAGTGACGTTATGATTCAATCACTACAACATAGTATAAAACAAAGTCGCTGGCGCTGTCTGTCCCTATGTATGCTTAAATCTTTAAAACTACGCAACGGATTTTGATGCGGTTTTTTTTAATAGATAGAGTGATTCTTAAGGAAGGTTTATATGTATAATACATTCCACGCGGGCGAAGCCGCGGGCGGGTCGCTAGTTTATAATAAGTGTCAAACAAATTGTTTTATTGTGTCACTGTGACATCGTTCTATGGTGGGTCAGGGTTCCATTGGGCTGATAGTTATAGTAGCAACGCAGCTACAGACAGACACTCAGATAGATAGACACTGTTAAAGTTAGAACTTAGCGTGATTGCGTAACAAATAATTGAATAACAAACCCAAAAATATTATTTGAAACAAACTAAGCCATATTAATGAGATCGACTATCATTGGTGTAACAAAAGTTGAATTTGTATACTATTATGATACCTCCTCGGTAGCAACATTAACGAAGAATAATAGTTAAAATATAAAACGATAAAATCAGCGTTATAATACTGCACTTTTCTAAACAATAAATTTTGTGAATATTAACAGCCTCTAAATAATAAAATAATATTGTGAAAACTAAAGTTAAAGTTTAAAATCAACTTTGGTTAATATAAATTGCAAAGATAACAAATATCCGATTCGCCCCATTTGCGGAGACAAATCGTATCTAGTAATAAATGTATGTTTTCTTATAATATTAAGTAAAGATAAGCTTTAAATCAAATAAAGTATAGCACTATATAATCTAGTGTCCTATTAATGAGATCAATTTTCATTGGTTTTACAAAGTTCACATTTCGCACTGGTAGAACAAGATTGTATCAACTCAAAATCATTGTTAGTTTTGTTTTAAGCTCATAGGCGTTGTATTTAAGTTGATTTTAAAATACAGTTGTATTTTGAGTTACTACACTTTTGATCTGGCAGTGCGATTTGTAGAGTGACACCACCCCTGTCAGCACAGTTCTCATGGCACCATTCCTCACAAGTATGACATTGGATCCAATCCTCTACCGGTGGATGAACAAACTTTTCTAAACAATAAATGCAATGCCAATCTCTAGATGAACTAGTACCCTTTACTTTTAACTTTGGAGTTGCTGTTTTTTTTTTATTGTCACGTTTTCTTTGCCTTGTGTCTGCTTGTTTATACGAGAGTTTTTTTTGCTTGCCTGTTGGTTTGCTTTTTTGGTCAGCTTGCGACACTTTCTTCTCCATATTTTCTTTTTTTTCGTTGCTGGCTGGCTGGCTGTCCACCTCGATGTTTTAGAACGCCACGAGATAATGTAACCCTTCTTTGCAAGCTCGTAAATGGTACATTGTACAACTCTGCAGCCCGACTAATGGACAATTGCTTAGTCAGTACCTTTTCAGCTGCTTCATTCATATTTTCTGCCGTCCACTCCCCCTGGCTAGTCTTTCTTTTGTATGTGCGAACCATCTAGAACATGCCAGCAAAAGATATATAAGGTGTAAACCAATGAAAAAACTGTCCAAATTAATGATCCCAATCGCCCCAAAAAAAAGGATCCGAATAGCCTCAAATGACAAGTTTTAAAATATTTAAACCTAACGTTAATATGCTTTTAAATAGAGTTTAAATGAAATCGATTCTCAATTTTACCATAAACATACGCAATAAGAAAAATAAAATACTTACCTTCAATCAATTCCCTATAAATATATCACCACAGTTTGAAACCACGTTTTTTACATCAGCTGCAAATTTACGATACATTTAAATGAATCACTCCACTCGAAGCGTCGCCGCGACTGACGCTCAAGACTTATCCAATAGCATTCAAGGTCCTGGCATGCGGGAAGGACAGAGCGAACACGGCGCGCTGATTGGCTACCCGTGGCTAGCCGCGTATTTTCAAATTTGACAAAAATGCTTAATTTGATCCGATTCACCCACTGATCCGATTCGCCTCGGTCTACCCTAAATATACGAGAGATTACAAGAAATACACTTTTATACATTAATATTTCCAAGTGGCTCTCATATCTAAATAAAACTAAGATTTAAATAGACACATACTTAAATTAAAAACAAACGAACGAACTTGCGAAATGCCTTCAAACTACACTAATCTAACAAACCGATACCAGTAAAATTTATAATGATTTTTAACAAAAAATGTTTTTTTTAAGAACTATCAGTGGAATGAATCAGAACAGCCCTGGAACTGCCACTTTGCAGCTGGGTTGCAGTTGAAATGCTGTCCGTGTGTACTGGCCCTTATGGTATTGTTTCTACAGTCCGCCGCCATTGCTGTCAATAAAATAAGAACTAAGTATCAATTCGTTGATAATACAATAAGGAGCCCTAACATGGGTTGCGCTTACCACCACCACCAATTGCTAGCTGGGTTTAAGTACGATACATTCTTTTTCATGGCATAGGAAGGCAAACGTGCACACAGGCCACCTGATGGTAAGTGGAAACTGTGACCCATAGACATTCGCATTTACAAGACTGCAAATGCACTGCCAACCCTGAGGACTAAGATGGAATGCCTTTATGCTAGTCATTTCACCGGCTGTCTTATCCCCAAATCGGAACACAACAATGGAAATACTGCTGCTTGGCGGTAGGTTAATGGATAAGATGGTGGTACCAACCCGGATGGACCCTGCACAAGGTCCTCTCGCAAGTAAAACTCTTATCGCGTGACAACTGACAAAGTTTGGATAAGGCATGCGTCTCCTTCTGACACGTATATAAGTACGACAGAGATGGATGCTTCATCCACATTTGACACGCGATATAGACGCAGCCATACTGGGCCCAGTGACGAACGTTATTAATTTTACCGCCTACTTATATACACCGTGTTTTTTTTAATTTACGATAACTCTAAGGGAACGTTCTTTAGGTCAAATAAAGTTAATTTCCCGAACATAGACCAATGATAACTCTTACGGTTTTAAAGATAGGTATTTAATTTTTAAATTTAATCAGTTAATCATTGAACTGGTGTAAAAGGCTCTTCATTGTGTGTGTATGTCACGCCGAAATTGACGTTTTTGACACTGATTATTAGATCTTTGTAAATTGCCATTATAGATTAAGTATTGTAGTTGTAGTTAATGTACATAATTTGTTTTATTTTTAGATTCCCCAACTGATGATTCAGCATGTTTCTGGAAAAGCATTTTCACCGATCACGTGTAACTTCCAACCTTGACACTGGCAGAATTGTCCCACTGGACAGTAGCCATAAATCAAAGAATTGAATTGATTGAACTCTAACCTAAAGGCCCTTTTAGAATGACCAAAGATACAACATTTAATTACTTTGTTCTAAACAGAAAAAAACATATTTTTTTTGCAATATTTTAAAATGTAATCTACCGCTTATTTTCTATGGAAGTACCTATTGTATCTAGTAATACGCCGAAGTTATCCTAAATCGAAAAAAACACGGTGTAGAATCTCTGCCCAGAACACTCAAATCTTAGGAGACGCAACCCAAGCATTTCTCAGTGTATTTAATAAAAATGGGTATTAAAAATAACCGCGTTCTATTCGACTCTAATTCAACTTTAACAATTGAACGCGGCCCGCGGGCCACTTGATGTATATTTAAGAAAATTGTGTCAATATTTTCCATCGGGAACGGCGGCTGAGTAAACTCGAAAGACACAGCAGAGGGTTTTATTGGTGGAATCCTATTGTGGTGGAGCCGCTTCAACTCGTTACACTAATCAATTATTAACGCGATGTGTAATCTTGTCGTCGCCGCCGGCAGCCTCCGGCCGCGCTGTCTCAGACCCTCGACGGAACGGAATTAACTTGGAATAAAGACATTATTAGCGACTAGCTTTTGCCCGCGACGTCGTCTGCGTAGATTTCAATTATCGTTTTTACTTAGGGAACATTAAATATAACAATAAAATTGCCTATGTGCTAAGTTAATCCAGTGTATAAGCTATCTCCATGCCAAATTTCATCTTAATCCGTCCAACCGTAGCAGTGTGAAGAAGTAACAAAGTAATACACATACAAACTTTCGCATAATTACGAGTATAATATTAAGTAGGATGATTCGAATCGAATATTAAATAAAAGACGTATTTTTATTGGCTATTTATTTGTAAGTAGATAAGAAATAAGATATTTTACTCACCATTGAAACAGGACTAAATTTAACGTGATGTCCATACAATTTATCTAAACCTTGAAAAAACTAGTTCCAACGTTACCGTTCCCCATTAATGCGTTAGAAAGGTGGATTTTTACGCCGTAATTTTGAGAATAACCAGGACAGGAAATAAATATTTGTTTTTAAATTCACGTTTTGAGGTCTTTCAAAAGATCTGTTAAACTGAGGATGGCTATTCAGAGATATTTTAGTAACAATTGACTCGCATATTAAAAGTTAAAACTAAACTTATTTAATTTTAAATTAAACTAAGCTACTCAAATATTAAAGATGTAAATAATAATCACCACTATAAAAAGAACACCCCCTCTAGCAGGTCCGCTCGCGGCATGGTCCCTATGACACATTCGTAATTATTTAATAATGATGAATATTTGTGGCACTTGATGGTTTCGGCCTGATCAGCTGCTAATTAACTCGTTCCTTTTTCAAATTGTATGAAAAATTGTCACAAAGGATCGACTGGATCCTCATTACCGGACTGACTTGCTGGACTTAGGCCCGTATTAATAAACTGATCTCGACTTTCATGCCAGTCTCAGGATACGTCAAAACTGACAGTTTTGTATGGCTTGACGTTTACTTTGACGTATCTTGTGACGGGCATCTCAGTCAAGATGAGTTTATTAATACGGCCCTTAGTGCGCCGTTAATGTCTTTATTAATGAAATTTTGCAATGTTGCAGCTGTAGGTTTGCACGGGTCGCGCCTGGCACTGCATTAATTGGTCTGTGATCGCAGCGATCATAAATGCGTGTACCATAACGCTCTTATTACTTTTTCTTCATTAAGAAATGGTTTAGATTTGGATTTACATTTCTTAATTTGCAATAAGTGACATTCAAAAGACAGTATGATTTTATACTATTCGTCGGCGGACGATCGTACCCACTCCATGTCTTCGTAGCAGTACTACGAGCGTAGCCGTGCTACGTGACTCGTGCCGCCGCCGCGCGCCGCCGCGCCGGGAACATAATTTTCTCAAACATGCAATGAAATGTTGGCGTTATGTTAGTTATTTTAGGCTTCAAAGTAGGTATCACGTTTCGGGCGGAACAACTCGAGAGAACTGTAAAGGAATTTCATAAAAAATGAAAAAATAATAAAAAAATTGAATTGATTGGCCGGGGAAGTATTTTTTTTTGTAATCATGGCGGACTTGTTAGATTTAGATGACTTTCTCAAACGCATTCTTTCTTTTATTAATTAATTTTCTTTTCGCATTTTTTCCCTTTCTTAATTTTACCCAAAAAAAACCTCCCCAATCGAATTTACTACCGTCGCTTTTGTTCACAGTCGACTTATTTCGCAGTCGCATTTTTTCCCGATCGATTTCTATCCCAGTCTCTCTCTTTCCCAAAAGTAATTACATCGAAATGTAGGTAGGTTTAGGTTATGCTAGTTTTGCAGCAGTCCCGGAGGGCCAAATAATCTAGAAATAGGAGCTCTGTCGACTCTGTCTAATTTAATTTTTGGAGTGGGTAACACACTACTGTGAATATAGTATAATGCTAGGAAATGACGCGACTGGATAAAACTTGCAAAGGTAAAAACACGCACACTTTTTTTTTTAGCTCATCAACTTTTCTCTGCGTCACGGTTCAAGGGTGCTGACGCATAGCGTTATTAATCATAATGTTTGACAACATATTGTGCAATGCGGATTACTCGTAGTAGTACTTAGACAACTTTTTCCGCTCTTTTATAAAAAAAAACTAACTTTACCTAACCTAACCTAACCTACCCTATCCGCGATCCGAGTCGGTTTTACCGCTAAGACCCTGTTCCCTACTGGCTACGTGAAAACTTGAACTTTATTTTCATTCATACTTTATTATCAAGTGCTTTGTAAATTGCTTGTTATAATAACTGAAATTTAGAGTTTCTTTTCTAAAATCTACATGCCTATTAATATGTCAGTCATAGTTGTTGCTCATTTTTAAAGAAGTCATTAAATCTAACTTAATAATAATAATAATATAATAATAATAATAAATCATTTTATTTCAGACAACATATAAGTCCATACATTCATAAAAATAATTAAATTAAATTAAGTTAGTAGCTTAGATCTAAGTGTTAGTAATTAATTGACAGGGGCATGTAGCCCACAGCAATGACGGATGTAGGGGCAGTCGTACCTGTCTCCTATCATTCTCAAGATGTTGTTGGGACTGCCACGCACCCGGCGCACCAGGGATGCGGCTCTTTTGCGCATAGTCGCATAAAAGCAGTCTATTCTTGCTTCTGCAAACATCCCTGATGCGCTACAGAAGCGGGGCAGCCCCACCAACACCCGGAACGCGTTATTAAATTGGACCCGGAGAGCCCCATAGGCCCGTTGCGTGTACCGTTGCCACAAGCTGCACGTATAGAGAGAGGTGCAGTAAGCTCTAAACAAAGCTATCCTAACCTCCCCCGAACATCTTGCAAACTTGCGCGCAATCATGTTAGCCCTGACCGACAGAGCCCTCCGTTCCCGCTCAATATCGGTGTTGTCTTTGAGGTCCCACGTAACCAAATGCCCTAAATATTTAAATGTATCCACCCTGTTAAGGGGTACACCGTTAAGGCTAATATGTGGAACATCGACAGTCCGGCTCCGTCCGACCTCAAAGATCATGTACTGGCTTTTTACTACATTATATTTGAGCCCATGACTAGCAACATATGCCTCACACACCTGCAACAATTTTCTCACACCGCACACCGACGCACTCAGCAGAACCATGTCGTCGGCATAGCTAATATTATTGACACATATATCGTCCACATGGCAGCCAACATGCATTCTGCTGAGCGCGTCGAGCAGGCCATCGATATATACGTTAAATAGTGTTGGTGAAGTTAACCCCCCCTGTCGCACACCACACTCAAGTTTGTACGGGTCTGATAGTGTATCCGCCCATCTAACGCTATTGACCTGGTTTCCATACCAATACCTGAGAATGCGTACTGTTTCAGGAGGGAGATTAATGGCTTTAAGCTTACTCCACAAGATCTCATAAGAAACCAGGTCAAAAGCTTTAGACAGGTCGAGAAAACACGCGTATACTGGCGACTTTCTGTCAACGTAATATTTGACAGTGTGCTTAAGGCACAAGATTGCACTTTCCGTGGATAACCCCGGGCGAAAACCAAACTGGTTATGACTCAGTTGCACGTACTTGCTTAGCTGTGTGTTAAGCACACTGTCCAACACCTTCGAGATAACAGTCGCGAGAGATATCGGCCTATAATTATTAACATCCGATAAATCACCAGTTTTGTTTTTAACTATAGGCACAACTATCGTCTTCATTAGCTGATCTGGCAAATACGAATGCCTTATACACAATGTATATAATATGGCTAACGCTCTCGATATATGTGTTCCCGCATATTGGAGATGCTCAATGCTGAGACCATCGTGGCCAGGGGATTTACCTCTGGAAATAGATTTAATGGCCTCGGCCACATCCTTGGCAGTAACTTCCGATCCGACTACTTCAGTATTGGCCTCAGCATTATTCACCTCCTGCGCCGACAATAAGGGAGAACCTACTAAGAAATGATCCTTAAAGATGTTTGCTATGTCATTGTGATTATTCGCACCATTAACACCCACTGGGAGACCAGACTGAAGTTTCATTTTATTTGTCGCCTTCCAAAAAGCACGAAAGTCTTTATTTGAATGATGCGATGCAATGATATCCATCTTTATCTGGTTTTGATGGTCTTGACACCACTTCAAGCGCGATTTGAATATTTTCCTGCTTTTACACATCTCATTAAAATAGAAACCGGTTGTAGGCTTACCGCGCACGATCCATTCCTGAAAACTCAGTCTAGCCGCCCCGTGCGCCTCTCTTAGATGCTTATTCCAGCCTGTTATTGGACGCTTTCCTTTAGACTTCAGCTTTCCTCGACTAGCGGTCGCAGCCTCACTGAGGGCAGACACAATGTTACGATAAAGTCTGTCTAGGACCTCCCTATGACCAGTTAAATTACAATGGCTATCAACACAGTTTTGTAACTCCGAAGGAAAGTCAATATGTTTCAGCTTATTATTACATTCTTTACTGTAGTGAGAAATCTGCTCTTCCGTTCTATTTCCCCAGATAACAGATTGATTACTTACACAGATTTGAGTACTTAATCTAGGTGTAATCGTACTTAAATCAACCTCCATTATAAGCGGGAAATGGTCAGACCACATGACATTGTACTTAACATATATCTTACGCACTGATGCTAACGCGGCTCGTGTTACAACACAGTGGTCCAACCAGCGCCTGCACTGGTGAGCATCGCTTACAAACGTATAGGTGTCTGAGAGAATACCTAACAACTCGATATCGGCACAACACCATCTTTGATCATTACAATAGTCCATCAACTCGTCAAAAAAGTGTTCATATGGATGAGCATTAAAGTCCCCCATTATATAAACCGATTCTATGCCATATTCACTAATAATAGCACTTACTTCACCGAGGCAGTCCGTGAATTCCGTTAAGTTGTCGTTTTTATCAGTAGGCATATAAATACTTATCACTATTAGCGGCCGATCATTCATAAGTATCTTAATCGCGCACAAACGAGGATTATCGCACTGCACCACTGACACATTGTAAAAAAGCGCACTCCTCCACAATATGCCGACGCCGCCGTAAGGTCGTCCACGAAGCACTCCCGCCGCCGTGTCCACAGCCGAGGTGCCCGTCGCACAGAATGCCTTATCGATGTTATTCAAATAAGGGATTTCATCGGGCAACAACCACGTCTCCTGTAGTGCTATAATGTCCGATGATCGGCATAGCTCTCTAATACTATCAACAGAGCGCTTCACACTTTTACAATTGAAGCTGGTAAATGTATAAGAGGTCGTACTACACATCATTCGATGACAGAGCCGCTGTTTTGTACTTAAAATGTACAAACTTACGAAATATGATGCCCCTCGGCCATATATTTTTATCCAAAAACAGAGGAATCTTCTCCTCGCTAATAAAGAATTTATAAGCTTTGTGATCTACAGCCTTTTTAATTTCAATTTTCTCAAGTAATACAGTCTCCTGAGTTTTCTGTAAAATGTATTTAACGATCTCAGACTCTTCGGAATCTTTGTGAATCTTCGTTATAAACATAGGAACTTTACGCTCCGCCGCTTTGAATTTGCAATCAGTTATTTTCGCGATTCCAATTTGCCCACGATAGCGATAAGACTTCCTTTTCCGGTACTCAACGGTTCGCCAATTATGCGCCGGGTCCACTTTGTTCGAATTGGATATTATGTTATTCGGTGCACTTGCACTTGCGTCGGGCGTCGCAGGCGCGCGGGGCGCGGGCGCGGGCGCGGGCGCAGGCGCAAGCGCAAGCGGCTCAGACAGCTGATCGGCGCACTGACTCATCGCGCCCGCCGCGCCGGCGCGCTCAAATCCAACGGTTGCGTATCTTTAACCATGGCGGTAGTCTGACTACCCGAAATCACGATTGATCGATACTGATTGCTTAAGATTTCGGTTACAATATTAGGTGGCGATGTAGTTGTATTATGTGCTGTATCGTTTAACGTTGAGTTATGTATGTTCGATAACCCAATCGGGCCACTGTCCGCACACCATGCCCCTCGTCTTGTGTTTACATTACATACCGATAATCGCGCAGGCGGCGCAGGAGCATCACTGTACGTCCCTTGCACTTCCTTCTTAAACGTTTCCAAGTCCTCAATCGTGGCATACGTCGATTTAACATTTTTAACATCTTCTTGAAGCCTTTTGAGATCTTTAAGCAATTTGCTACAATCTATGTGGTCAAAAGTCAACGGAGGTAACTTCTCCAACTGCCGAGCTACAAACACAGGCAATGTTTCAGGATCCACCGTTCTAAATACGTTAAGAATGTCAGTTAAATCGCGTTCTTCCTTTCTATTTCCTCTACGTTGAGTTTTTAGTTTGTAATTTGGAAGCGCACCGAATAATAACGTCTTCGAATTCTGTATTTCTTCACTCGTAAAAGACGTTGAGCACAATTTCACTATGGTGTCACTATCAACCACGGATATTTTGTTTTGAACATACGACAACATTTCGTCGATGACGATATTGCAAACATTACACTTTAACGTATTCGACATAATTACGGAAATCACGCGTAACTATTCAGAAGGCGTACATGCGTCACCGCTGAGCGCACGCGCGTGACTGATAATGGTATTTGTCACTAGACAATCGAAGTAACTTGTGATGTTCCTCGCAGTACTTGTATTTATTTGGCGTATCTACGCGGTCGGTGCTAATTTTTAAAGAAGACATTAAATATAACTTAATGGTATTTCTCACAAGACAATCGAAGTAACTTGTGATGTTCCTCGCAGTACTTGTATTTATTTGGCGTATATTACTACGCGGTCGGTGCTAATTTTTAAAGAAGGCATTAAATATAACTTAATGGTATTTCTCACAAGACAATCGAAGTAACTTGTGATGTTCCTCGCAGTACTTGTATTTATTTGGCTTATATTACTACGCGGTCGATTGTAGGTTGTCGCAGCACATAACTTATAGTCTTTCGACTTCAGGTTTAGTAATATATAAAGTAGGTAAGGCAATTTTATTGTGGGTAAATAAAATTTGAAGCAAAAACAAGATATATAACCATCAATCGTTTATTTCGAAATCAAAACAAGACATTACTTAGCATTAATGTTAATGCATCATGTTCATTAATCAGCATTAATGTTATTATAATGGACAACTCATTGTTATTACATAATATCTTAAGTCAACATTAGCCCTGCTGACTGACTCTATCATTCAATAACTATCCACGTTGCACTCCTACACCAGCAGTCACCAACATGTTGGTAAGTACTCTTTTAATTTGATTTGTATTTATTAAATGCAATTATGTTTTCCTGCTATTATTATAACTATGTTTTCACAAAGCCGTATAAATTTATAACGTGTGTGTGTATTTATGTTGCAGAGCCCGTCATTAAATGTCGTCGATAGTCAAGACTACACTTTTAAACACTTTTATTATCCCATCTCGGATGGTGATGATAGTTTACAAAGTGGTCAAGATAAAGCAGTGAAGCTAAAAATAAATACATCATCCAACTTAGATGCGTTCTTTGAACAGTCTAAGATAAAAAGAAAGAAAATCATATCATCCACTGTTGGACAAGGTGATAAAGGCGGCGGTGGTGTTTCATAGTTATCAACAAATAGGGATGATTCTTCGAGTTCGACGCATCTAGTAAAGATTGAAATTTATGATATGAAAAAACTAGCCAAAGTGGCTAACACAAGTGAACACTGGAAGCACGCAGAGGTGCGTGTGAAGTACTACACAAAGGAAAAAGAGAAAAATTAAGATTTTTAGAAAGATTGTCCAAGCTAGCTGACATAAACTTGAAAGAATCCAAAAAGCGTAATCTGATTTCTTGTCGATGTATTTGTATTTTTTTGGAAAAAGAAATGTATCTTTCTTATTTTGAGGAATGATTTCAACCTCACCTTCCTTAAAGTTTAACGCGTGTACTATAAAATGAGCATCATAGTTACTTAAATTATGTAAAAATATTGGTACAAAACGAGGACTTTTATACTTTGAACTACATAATGAGTGCGCTAGACCCTCGAAACGACCAGTAGTCCATTCATAATGTTCAACACAGTCTAATTGTAAATCATTACTGCATATGAAACATTTTTTCGTTTTGTTAATATTTTCATAGTCAGCTGAAGAGAGAGACACCGAGGCTTTTTGAAAACAAATCTTCCGTTGAATATTAGCAATATCTTTACATATATTTTCCATGAAATGCTTAGCACAATGGGGACCGGTATAAGTAAAATATTTTGAAAAACTATCATCGTAAGAACATTTAATGTAGTAGCCGTAACTAGAAACCTCATGTTCATGAACATTATTTGTAAATGGTTTAGTTGGGTCTTGTTCACAAATTGAAATGGGCTTGAGAAAACACTCAAAATCCGCATAGACTACAAATGGCAATTTGATTTTATGTTGAAATTTATCAAATAAAATTTTATTGCTAGGCTGAATTTCATTAAACCAATTTTTGTTCGTCTTATGAGTACCAGGGAGTTCTGTTACAACATGAGCACAATCATATTTCTGATGGTCTCGCAATCTTTGTTCCGTCGACAAATATAAAAGACATCCATCACAAATATGAATTGCATCATGACGTCCAGTGATTTTCTTGTTAACTAATCGTGACGAGTTTTTAATGAAGCAGTAATGACCAGTATTACCATTACTTAAATACAGTAGATTTAAGTGTGTCTCTTTCCTTGATTTGGTAAAGTACAAGGGGCCCACTATGCTGTTTGTTTTTGATATATGATTATATTCTAATTCGTAAACGTTAATACTGATGTTATTTAAGTTTTCCACTTTTTTGATATCAATTATTTTCACGGGGAAATTTATATTGGTGAAATTTAACTTGTTCTGATCTTGTAAATATACCGTTGTTCGGTGTGCGTTTTTTGAAACAGGATACATACCGGATAATAAAGCCCATTTGAGACATTGGTGATCATTATTTTGGACATTAATTACTGCCTTTTTACTTTTTATAAATATCCTTTGGTAAATCCAAATAAGAAGACCCTTTCATAGGATTAAATTTATTAACTCATATCCACGAATAAAATTTTCTTTAAAGACAACCCACTGTCTTTTTTCTGCATAAAACATCCCTTACTTTTTTTATTAATGGTTCATGGTCATCTCCAATACAAAAGTTATAGTTGAAAGATTGGAAATCGAACGTATTCTTTAACTCTTTTGTTTCTTGAACAAATTCCGCATGCACAATAAAAGGCCGTGCCAGGATAAGCTAAGAGATTTTGCCCCCCTTGAGTTTGGGCTTGTAATTTTTATAGATTGTGTGGCTCTGCATTAGTAATTGTTTTGCCAAATTTGAGCACCCTAAATATCATAGTTTTCGTTTAAAAAAAAAAAAAAAAATTAATTTTTCTTTGATATTTTTTTTCCTGTTAACCAATTTTAATGAGCTTGGCATATAATGTACATTTAACCAAGATGATCAAATGGCCATAATTATATTTTCATTATGCCATAGAAAAAAAAAAAAAAACCCATTCAAACTTTTCAGTTTTTTTTTTATCACTTCCATGTTAGAGACCGCTCTAATTTTTTCACTGGTAAAACTCCCACTAACGTCCTATAATATGTATTTTTTTCAAAATTTTTGCTAAGGGAGAACATGGAGTTATCTTGACATGAAATTCTTTACATACATTTCCTAGAACCGCTATAATTTAAATCGGAATGATTGCAACCTCTTTAGAGGAACGTACATGTTGCATATGAAATACTTACTGGCCACTTACATTTCAACTTTTTAAAAAAGTAAAAAAAAGACATCAAAAAGAACTCCTTTCAATTGTCGTGCGTTGGTAACATAATATAAACCATTCCAATATGAATTCATTATCAAAAACAACTGCAATACAACGCGTTTTCCGTAAAAAAGTTAAAACGCTGTATTGTCTCGCAATGAAAACAATTCTGCAAAGTATAAACGAACAATACGATTTCTTTAATAATACACTTCCAATTTTTTTTAAAGGTAAATGTCACAAAGGCATATTGTGCATTTGTATAGTAATTAATGGGTACTTAATTTTAAATAGGTAGTTTAAATAATTAGTAGTAGAAGTAGTAGTAGTAGTAAAACTCTTTATTGTACGTACAAACAAATAATTACCTATGTGTTTTTGATCATTTAGATTGAAGATATGCGTGTTAAGTTATACTACCTGAGACTTTAGTTATGCTACTGTAATCTTTACTATATTAAATAAATAAAAAATAAAAAAAGGAGTTCTTTTTGATGTCTTTTTTTTTACTTTTTTAAAAAGTTGATATGTAAGTGGCCAGTAAGTATTTCATATGCAACATGTACGTTCCTCTAAAGAGGTTGCAATCATTCCGATTTAAATTATAGCGGTTCTAGGAAATGTATGTAAAGAATTTCATGTCAAGATAACTCCATGTTCTCCCTTAGCAAAAATTTTGAAAAAAATATATATTATAGGACGTTAGTGGGAATTTTACCAGTGAAAAAATTAAAGCGGTCTCTAACATGGAAATGATAAAAAAAAAAACTGAAAAGTTTGAATGGGTTTTTTTAATTTTTTTTCTATGGCATAATGTAAATATAATTATGGCCATTTGATCATCTTGGTTAAATGTACATTATATGCCAAGCTCATTCAAATTTGTTAACAGGAAAAAAAATATCAAAGAAAAATTAAATATAGTTTTTTTTTTTTTAAACGAAAACTATGATATTTAGGGTGCTCAAATTTGGCAAAACAATTACTAATGCAGAGCCACACAATCTATAAAAATTACAAGCCCAAACTCAAGGGGGGCAAAATCTCTTAGCTTATCCTGGCACGGCCTTTACAATAATTATGGTCAACTCATCGAGGCATTCTTTGAGTAAAATGTGAATTTTGTCTTGAATGGTATCAAAAAATATCACTGGAGTCTCTAATTCTACTTGCTGATTACCGGAACCTATTCTGTAAGTGCAAATTCGTGACCCAAACGCAGTGTTGATTAAACAAACATTACTGAGTTCGTGGGTATTATTTTGAAAGACTTTATTTTTGTGTATATTACTTTTTAAATGATTGCTCAAGTAACGTCGTCTTACCCAAATGTCGCACACTTCACATATTATCTTGTCATCATTATTTTCTAAATTTTCAGCTACACTTGACGGACTCGCTTCTACATCTGCTTCTTCTTCTTCCCCAGCTTTTCTTTTAAACCCTCCTCCAGATTGATGGATTACGTTACTGAAACAAAAATAATAAATAAACAAACGATAAACACAAACAAATCGCACTGCTAGATCAAGACAGCATCAACTCAAAATCTTTTTTAGATTTGTTTCAAGCTCATAGACGTTGTATTAAAGTTTATTTTAAAATACAGTTGTATTTTGAGTTACTCCTCTTTTGATCTGGCAGTGCGAAATGACAAATGCATAAAAATAAAATAAACATTAATATAATTTTGCAAAGAAGTTGAAAAGTTATATTCAATATTCTCATTTTCTGTTTTGTCCTTTTCCCCAAAGGAACACAATTCCAAAAAACTTTGAGAGGTGTCCGTTATAAATTGAACATCTTCTGCTTCAAGACATACACCGACCAATTTGCGTTCCAAACTGTCTTATCACTCTCAAAAAAGGTGCTAACTACTTCTTCCGACGTATCGTCCATGATGAGGGTGAAGCGTTATTTCATTTCAACACGAAGTCTTAAGCATTAATGATAGCCATTCAGTTTTGGTTAGACCTATTTATACATATAAAGTTTGAATAAGTAGCTAAAGAACATCTTTAACTAACATGCGATATGAGTCAACAACTAACTAGTCGAATGGTTTCAAGTAATGTCCTAATAGCTAACTTAATCACCCTTTTAGGTCGACTTGGTAACGAGGTTAGGATGATGTATTTATTTTTCGCTTCACTGCTTTATCTTGACCACTTTGTAAACTATCATCACCATCCGAGATGGGATAATAAAAGTGTAGTCTTGACTATCGACGACATTTAATGACGGGCTCTGCAACATAAATACACACACACACACACACACGTTATAAATTTATACGGCTTTGTGAAAACATAGTTATTACTTATTACAAATCTAAATAATAGCAGGAAACCATAATTGCATTTAATAAATACAAATCAAATTAAAAGAGTACTTACCAACATGTTGGTGACTGCTGGTGTAGGAGTGCAACGTGGATAGTTATTGAATGATAGAGTCAGTCAGCAGGGCATTTATTTATATTTAGTTAGCTGTTAATGTTGACTTAAGATATTATGTAATAACCATTAGTTGTCCAATATAATAACATTAATGCTGATTAATGAACATGATGCATTAACATTAATGCTAAGTAAGGTCTTGTTTTGATTTCGAAATAAACGATTGATGGTTATATATCTTGTTTTTGCTTCAAATTTTGTTTACCCACAATAAAATTGCCTTACCTACTTTATATATAAATTTACGGGCAAAAACGCATATACCATGGGCCATACTGCTTCCCTCCTCCGTATAGAACAGTAGCAGCTCCAGTAGCATTCATACTTTATTACTTTTATACATATTTTTCGTATACATAAACGAAGTCCTAGACAACCTGAAGTCGAAAGACTATAAGTTATGTGCTGCGACAACCTACAACCGACCGCGTAGTAATATACGCCAAATAAATACAAGTACTGCGAGGAACATCACAAGTTACTTCGATTGTCTTCTGAGAAATACCATTCAGTTAGATTTAATGTCTTCTTTAAAAATTAGCACCGACCGCGTAGTAATATACGCCAAATAAATACAAGTACTGCGAGGAACATCACAAGTTACTTCGATTGTCTTGTGAGAAATACCATTAAGTTAGATTTAATGTCTTCTTTAAAAATTAGCACCGACCGCGTAGTAATATACGCCAAATAAATACAAGTACTGCGAGGAACATCACAAGTTACTTCGATTGTCTTCTGAGAAATACCATTCAGTTAGATTTAATGTCTTCTTTAAAAATTAGCACCGACCGCGTAGTAATATACGCCAAATAAATACAAGTACTGCGAGGAACATCACAAGTTACTTCGATTGTCTTGTGAGAAATACCATTAAGTTAGATTTAATGTCTTCTTTAAAAATTAGCACCGACCGCGTAGTAATATACGCCAAATAAATACAAGTACTGCGAGGAACATCACAAGTTACTTCGATTGTCTTGTGAGAAATACCATTAAGTTATATTTAATGTCTTCTTTAAAAATTAGCACCGACCGCGTAGTAATATACGCCAAATAAATACAAGTACTGCGAGGAACATCACAAGTTACTTCGATTGTCTTGTGAGAAATACCATTAAGTTAGATTTAATGTCTTCTTTAAAAATTAGCACCGACCGCGTAGTAATATACGCCAAATAAATACAAGTACTGCGAGGAACATCACAAGTTACTTCGATTGTCTTGTGAGAAATACCATTAAGTTAGATTTAATGTCTTCTTTAAAAATTAGCACCGACCGCGTAGTAATATACGCCAAATAAATACAAGTACTGCGAGGAACATCACAAGTTACTTCGATTCTCTTGTGAGAAATACCATTAAGTTAGATTTAATGTCTTCTTTAAAAATTAGCACCGACCGCGTAGTAATATACGCCAAATAAATACAAGTACTGCGAGGAACATCACAAGTTACTTCGATTGTCTTGTGAGAAATACCATTAAGTTAGATTTAATGACTTCTTTAAAAATGAGCAACAACTATGACTGACATATTAATAGGCATGTAGAATTTAGAAAAGAAACTCTAAATTTCAGTTATTACAACAAGCAATTTACAAAGCACTTGATAATAAAGTATGAATGAAAATAAAGTTCAAGTTTTCACGTAGCCAGTTTTTTTTATAAAAGAGCGGAAAAAATTGTCTAAGTACTACTACGAGTAAACCGCATTGCACAATATGTTATAAAACATTATGATTAATAACGCTAGTTGATGAGGTAAAAAGAAAGGTCAGCACCCTGGAACTGTGTGCCAGAACGCACGAATCCCTATTACTCTCATATGTATTTTTGAGTGATGTTTTTTTTTTATTTCATTGCATATGTTTGAGAAAAGCACTATTCATACCTCGCCGTGAAAAGGGGTTGCCAGCCTTGTAACTATCCTATATCACTCGGCCGGCAACCCCCTACTTCCCGGCCTCTGTAGTAATTTACTATAACCGGCACCGCGCAGAACTGAAAACAAATTAATGGAAAACAGTACTTGTACGATTAGAATAAACTGGTAGTCCAGAACAGATCAGTGGTAAATCCACCGGGCTGGCCATGCTTTCTTTCGAACCAGTCAAACCCTAAAAAACCACCCGCCGGGTCCGTCCCTATCTTAGGCTGTTTATTCAGATTTTTAGACATTAAAAGTGTGTTACTATTTTCGCAGCACTACTTTTCACACACTCTACAAATATGTAAAAATAAAGCGAAATAAATGTTTTCTATTCGATTCAATTCTATTACTCTTTCCCTCCACGTTACTGAGGTTAAGAGTACCTAATACACTTACGAGACCGAGCGAGAGAAGTATGAAACCTCAACGTTGTTTAAAAAGATAGCGCACTGTAAATCATACACCACATTTAATGTAACTACGAAAACCAAGAATAATAAGTGACATAATTTCTGTTACAATAAAATTGTCCAACTTAAATATATTGTTAAATTAATAAAGTCGCCTCAGTCCGTACGTGTTACTAATATGCGCTACATAAATATATACCTAATCGAAGCCTGTACCTACTCCAACTGACATCATTACACGGTGTAGAAGTCTTGCGAAGTCGAATGATAAAATAAGTCGGATGAGTAACAAGAAGAAGTGGGCGGGGCGGCCCGCCCAGCCTCCCCTGTCGCAGCCTCTCAGGACTTATCTCGTATCTATAAAACAGATGTGCCCGTGATGTGTTACTAAGTAATAAAGCGGCGCCATTTTGCCTTCTCCATGACAGAAGTAATAACTGGCTTTGAGCGGAGAGATCCGGCGCGATCAAAGTGCGCCTATTACTCGCTCGTTACCTTTCATCACGGCGCCTCGGCTAATGCAATCATTTAGGTTATGGAAGACACCGGGACGGTCCTCGTTATACTCCTTATTAGAGGCCCACGGAGTTCTTTTCATATCTTTAAGGTGTACTTTCGAACCTTGTTGCTCTCTATCTATCTGTATGTACTTATACAAATGAATCCGTTTCCCTTGATCACGTCATAATTTGAGAATGGCTCGATCGATTTGAAAAAATATTATTTGTTGTCTGTAGCTCTCTTTGGGATAAAAGGTCTGGGATAAAAGGTGGGAAAATAGTATATGTGGTAATTGAGGGTATAAGCTATGTCCATTCCATTTTTTATCACAATCCGTTAAGCCGTCTCAGCTCACGAGCACAGGCACACGCATACGCACACGCATACGCACACGAACTCAAACACGCACACGCGCACACACACACACACACACACACACACGCACGAGCACACGCGCAGGAACACGAACACGCACACGCACACGCACGCAAGCACGCACGCACGCACGCATGCACGCACGCGCACACACACACACACACACACACACACACACTATTATTAGTGTGATTATTTTGTCAAAAGGCAAAAAAAATGTATTGTTACACATACATAATAGACCACGCACAAAGATAAAAAATAACATAAAACATGGCACCTTTTATTCATAATAAGCAAGAGTGAATTGTGTTAGCGTTCCCAAGTTAACAAGGAACCCTTGTAGTTTCGCCTTGTCAGTCTGTCCGTCTGTCCGCCGTTTATCTTAGATGCTCTTTGTACTACAAAGCTGTAATTTGGCATGAATACTGCTACTACAGCCGAAATTACAAGTAGCACCTTCAGAACGATAGTGACATAATTCAAAATTTCAGCTTTCAAACTTTAAGTCATAAATTGATTATGACATAGCCCTAATTCGAAATTCAAAATTTCGGAGTTATGTCACTATTGTTTTGATGGTGCGAAGTACTACATACATACATACATAAACTCACGCCTTTATTCCCAGAGTGGGGTAGGCAGAGCTACAGAATCACCAACCACTCCAAAAACTTGTTGATAATTCTGTAACCACACTTTGCACAATTAGGCTAAGATGTTTACCAGCGCATTAGTGACAGGTTGCAAGCCCATCGCCTAACAGTACTGCAAGCCTTTATTCCCTTAGTCGCCTCTTACGACATCCACGGGAAGACTTGGAGTGGTGCTATTCTAACCCGGCTACCACACGGGGCTAAGTACTAAAATCTGAAAAATATCTAAAATGTAACAAATTTAAAAGTAAATGTATCACGTCTAAGTAGACTTGATTGGTTCCTGAGATACAGGCGACTAAAGTGTTTTTACATACTAAAATCATCTATAACAGCACCAAATAACTTAGAGAAAATTAGTTTAAACATGTTGCTTTTTGAGATAGTTTTTTGTGTTTATAGTAACGGTTTGGGGACGCTATACTTAGCGTGGTGCGACATGCTCTTGCCCAGTTTTTTTGTTAATTTTACTTTATCGTTTGAGGTATTTTAATAGTATGTTAAGTATTGTAAATATTGAATTGAAATAGATAAATATTTCAAAAACTTAATAATACAGAACGGCTTTAAAATCCTATTTCTCGAAATGGTTTTCAAATTAGAGTAATTTAAAAATTATGAACAATCCCAATTCTTAGATAGGTTGGGTCGTTGAAGAGATAGTAGGGGGTAAAGTCACCAGTGGTCAGCCGGAGACCAGTACTCGACCTTATATGAGTGCGAAGAGTGGCACATATATCTTTCATACTCTTCCCACTCATACAAACTATAGGAAGAGGCCGACTACAGGTCTCTGGCTGACCACTGGTGACTTTACCCTATAACTGGGGATTTATAATTATATTTTTTTATAATTTAATATTATGTATCGTTTACCTAGGCTCCTGCTGGGCTACAACCGTTTGAGCGGAATTACACAAATTACTACTTTACTTGACATTTATACCTACATGTCCCAAATCAATATGATCGTCATTCCCATTTACGTTACATACAACAACGTGAAACTTAAAAGCATTATTAATTAAGTGATGTAATGAATAAAGTAGTAATCGAGTTATTATTATTGTAACCGAGCTCGCCCGCGGCGCCGAGAGTGGAGTATCACTCTATTATTTATGGACGCGTTCGATACGCAATACAAATTATTGTTGTCAAAGTATAACGTTTAGGGGAGCGCGTTGTTTGCCCTGCGACCCTCGGGGCCGGCCCGGCCGAACAAATCCCACCCTTATGTTTGGGGTATTAAGCCTCGATCTGGTTTGCAATCGTCGAAATAAAATGCTTTTTTGAATTGTGCCAAATCCGGTGTACTTATTATGTCAGTTTTTAACAATTGAACTTCGATTCGGCCGCCGCTTTGAGCGGAGATAGGCCGTTACGGCTACGGGGGCGCACGGGTGTTTGCGTGCGGTAATTGATACAAAGTGACGCGGGCCGGGGGTGTTTTGACATCGCGGAAAGAGATGGGTGTGATTTGAAGTGCCCTTTGTGGAATTATACTCACGAGTGGCGTCTTTAATATTGACTAATGCATTTCGCGCGGGATGGGGCGATGAAATGCGACAGGTGCGTGCGCTTTGACGGGATTCCGGATTTAAAAACACTAATTAATGATGCCGTCGCTGCGATCCCGTGATGGCAGAATAAGGTTTCATTGGAATAAATGTGGCTGTTGTTAGGAATTCTTGGGTACAACGAGTGCGGTTCAAATGTAACGCTACTGATATTTGGGGTACTGAGATAACAATATTATATTGTATACAATACAATACAAAATACTTTATTGTACACCAAACAAAAACATAACAGAGATGGAACAAAACAACAGGCGGTCTTATCGCCAATTAACGATCTCTTCCAGACAACCTTAGTAGGGACAAGGTGTCAAATTAATATATTTCATACAGTAGGTGGAGCAGACTTAACACGCGCAATAACAAGATAGATGTTTGCAATTAAACGTGAATTCAAAAAAAAACTAGAAAAATTAACAAATAAATGCTCACTAAACAAACAAATAAATAAATAACTAAATAAGTATAAACAAACACAAATAAATACAAGATACATATGACTTGCAAAAATAAATAGATAATTATAAATAAATACATACATAAATATCAATACTTCCACATCAGACAAATAATAAAAATTACAGTCACATGAAAATGAGGTGGTAGGATCATCCAGCTACAAAAAAAAGTGTGTAGAAGTCTTCGTTTTTCTTAGCCGTGTCTCTTAGGATGACACCAAACGACCGTAATTTTTTGAGTCGTGCGTCGCATATGTTCGGTCTCGTAATTTCTACTCATACAAAAGCCCAACTCATTTTGCGTCGCCTTGTGAACCAAAATAGGAGTTTTGTATGAAACTGAATTTAGCAGAAATTACGCGACTCACAACTCAAAAAATTACGCTCGTTTGGCTTCACCCTTAAGTAAGTATGCCTATTGGTTATAGAGTTTTCGCTATAGTGCACTTTAATAAAACCTACGTAATGTTAAGGTATTATATGATTAAAACTTGTACGCCAGTCCATTGGCAAATTGTGGAGAGCCTATGTTATATAACTTAAGACCATGATGTACAGTGTACACCCACTTTTGACAAATAAACTTATTCATTCATTATTCATTCATTCATTAATGGAACCAACCAAAATAGGATGTACAAAGGTCATCTTATCTTATCAAGGGATCTCATCATCATCATCACCATGTCAGCCGAAAGACGTCCACTGCTGGACATAGGCCTCCCCCAAGGCTCTCCACTCAGACTGGTCTTGTGCTTTTCGCATCCACCGCGTTCCCGCGATCCTTACAAGGTCGTCACTCCATCTTGTTTTTAGGCCATCAAGGGATCTAGCTAACCTTTAAGTGACAAAGGCAAGAGAAAAACTGTGTGCATGTTAGTGCTTCTTCTTTCTTGAAAATCTGTAACCCCTGATTCAAACAGAAGGGTGGTAGAAAGACTAACGTATCTGTGTCTGATTGTCTGTCTGTAGCATATAGGGCCCAAACGGATAGACGCATTTGGACGCGGTTTTTTATACTTGAAAGCTAGTTTATTGAGATAAATGAAAATCGGTTGAATCTCCAACGAGTTACATTACGAGCATATGGTCACTAAGGTCAGTACCCTTTCCATGGGTTACAATAACCGTACTCGCTAGCGAGTCGAATGCGCTGCCCCTCGCAGACCTCGCAGTATTCTTATAGAGTGCGACTACTGAGTGAGGGTACTGATAATAGGTCAACATTGTATAGTTTTTTTTCTACAGGATGAAATCGAAGATGAAATCAAAAGTGGTATGACTTGATTAAGCATTAAAGTGGGATCCTAATTATATAGGTATGTTGTATTATGATGAAGTATTGAGACTTAATTATGCAATAATCAAAATTAAATATTTTATTTTAAACAATGTGGTCACCCTACTTGACAGAAAGAGATTGTCTTATTCCTACAAAAGAACAAAACAAATAATTGACAATGACTGACTTGAATTGTCACTGTAACTGAAATTTCTTTAAAGTAAAAAAGCTTTTGTTTCTGGCTTGCTTTTGAGTCTGAAAAACTGGTTTCTGAACACTTCTTCGATATCACCCTGTATTTAATAGTATAATTATTGCCTGGTAGTGCTTTATATTCATTTTTTTTAAAGCGTAATTTGTTGCGCGCAGGTTGCGCTTTATTAAGTGTCCAACCATCGACGGTACTCCGAAAACCAATTAAGTTGACAAAGATTGTAAGCGCCCCGCCCCCGGAGCGAGCGGCGCGGGGCGCGGCGGGGCGCGGGGGCCGCGGGGGGCCGCTCTTGCGCGTTAACTTCCAGCTTACCTTATTATCTACTCACGGCTTCCTAATCGGCCGATTAGACTACATAAACACCATACTACTGTGCCTGACCCGACGGAACTGTTTCAAATCATTCAGATTTCCCATTCAATTCATCAACAGCTGTAAACCACCTTGAAAACTAAATTAAAAGATTCCATTACATATGCACATATATTTCAAATCAAGCATGTCCCTTAGTTGGTAAAACCACACATACACACACACACATTATATAAACATTGTATAGAAGCTATCAGTACCTAAATACATGTACGCATTAACAGAATAAAAAAACAGCTTAATAAAATTAAGAAATTGAGTTGTTTGACGGCTTTGGGATTGCTACTTAGTAGATAATGGGGTTGAGATTGCTACACGAGTTTTATCTGAGATGCTGCTATTTGGCTTATTAAAATCTAAACGTTACTATTACCTACAACACTATCCGTTTCCCTTAAGTCGATACGACTTCATACGCCTCTTGCTTGACAGATTTTGGACGGTCAGACTGCTTGACCAGACTTAGGAGCTTTAGACTGCAGATGAACATTAGTATGTGGTGTCCTTAAGCGATTCAGCACGACTCGACTTCGGCGTGCACCTGATGAGGGCTTTCTAATTTTACTCGTAATTAATGGCTTTCACTCCTGTGAAATTGTATTTTGCCAATGTCCATGGATATCACACCCGGAGACAAATGTTCGGTGAAAGAGTATTTTATCTTGTGGACTAAACAGAAGCTCATGTGGTTAGACCCACACGCTTCTGTCAAGTCCTGATGAGGGCTTTGTTAGTTTTAGAGAAAGATCAAAACTTCAAAATTAAATGGCTATCCCTTTTGATAAGCTGGGGCTCTATTCTCAGGTTATTCTCTCGACTGCCATTAGATACCATTTAGTAAATAAGAGCTGTCGTAACGTCGCGATAACATATAAAAGGCAATATGAATTTACCTAGTAGAACAGAGGCCCAGACTGACTACAATTATAAAACGAAAACTAACCTAAAACAACACGCAAAACGAAACAAAATACTACTTCAATTAAAGGTAGGTACTCGTTAATTCAATTAACTTTCAAAACGTTGAAGCCAAAAACAGTGAATGCAAATTAAATCGACATTAAAGTATCAAGGATCAAGCGGTCCATTAATAAATCAGTTCGCTAAAACCGTAATTGTAATCTCAAACAGGCGGAGGGAGCGTGTTTGTTCTAACAACATTATTACAATAAGTTCAGGCTCGGTTCGCCGCCGAGCAGCGGCTCGTTCGCACGCCGCGCGCCCCGTGTTTACATTGCATTTATTTCTTACCTATCGCACGATAATGGCTCCTGGCTCCTCGTGGTCTCCTGGTGCGTTTGATACCCTCGCAGTGTTAAGGGACTGTCGACAAATTTTTAGGGTAATTTTTTAATAACTCGCGTTTCAGTAGTAATATGCATTTGCTATAGGAGTTTTGTCTGAGATGGCTCAATTTTTTTTATAGCTATGTAGTTAATTAACGTGACGTATTGAAAAAGTTAGGTACCGTTATTAATTATAGTCCTTTTGATAAACGCCTACCTACCTGTACAGGTAAAGATAAGATAACATAATAGTGATAGTTAGTTACAAACGAGTTACCTATCAGCAGATTTAGATAATCCAGCAACGTTACCTATGACTGAGGTTTGCGAATAAAAACCTGCAGGAGCATTTAAACTCTGCACAGATGCTCTATAATTGAACCCAAGCACAAAACGCCTCCATATTGACTGGTCCCACAAACAAAATGATACAAAGATTCTACGGAGGACACTCAAAATAATGCATTCGACATTCTTACTGATGATAAAAGTATTTACGTCGACGATTGTGAAACCGAGAATACCCATAGCCCACAAAAATAAAGAGGGGATGAAGCGTGAGAAAGAATTTCTATGGGTGACCATTTTGTTTCTCCTACCGGACTTCTGTAATTATTTATAAAACAGTTATCTGCCGTCCAAGCTTTTTTTATATATTTTTCACCGACTTCAAAAAAGGAGGAGGTTCTCAATTCGATTGTTTTTTTAAAATGTTTTTTGTTTGTTTTTTACCTCAGATCTCCGACGTTTATAAACCGATTCGAAATTATTATTTTTCGTTCAAATGCGTTTTTTTTTTCATATTGGTCCAATTCCTATCAAAATGAAGATTTGATGATGGAGTCAATGAGGAATCGACGGAACTCTTCTAATATTGTATGCACAACTATAGCGCTTTTGATATTTTTATTTATTTATTTTTTATTGTATTTTTCATTGTAACTCGTGCATTTGCTCTTTGAAAGCACTATTTGGTGAAGTGGAACTGATGATGAAGACCACAGTGGCCACCGGAACTCCTAAACGGTACCTACCTACTTCAAGGATGGCGATAGGATAAATCTCGATTGTTATAGTTGAGCGACTATGACGAAGCACATTTAGGATCAAATATATGACTATGACTTTCCCGCGGCGTCGCTCGCGGCGGGCTTGAAATGTTCTATGGTTTCTTATTAATTGAGATGTTTATTGCAAAAAGTTTAATACAGATTGAGGGACTACATAATAGCATAATTATGATCACAAAAAATTATAAAATAAAATATATTTAAAAAAAAAACAAAACCCGCACAAAAATAACTTTTTTTAAATTGGTGGTGGTTGGTCAGTCTAACTGAAATTGGCGTTCCACGATATTTTTAACCAAAAGCAGACTTCAGTTAGACTATCCTATTAAATATCATTTTCTAGTTTTCTTTTAATGAATGGATAGATTCACTTCAAAACATCGAATACCTACAAAAAATACGCTTAATTCAATTTTGCCGAAAATAAGTCGCTAATGTTGAGTTAGAATCAAACGGCTTTGTGCTGGCGAGTACTAGGGTATGATGACACGAGGGTGTTCGCGGCGGCGTCGAGGCGTGGCGGCCCGCGGCGGCCCCGCCCCGCTCATCTGCTTATCTTCCCACACACCTCTACTCACTAACACTAACAGATGTTATAATGTACACAAGTCGGTATTCATCACCTTAATCTTCGGAGCAATAAAGTTGAAATCGTATTATACGGCCGCTTTCACGAAATAAAAGTAATTAATTATGTTACAGACTTTTAAGATTACGTACCTGCTGTTAATATGGAGCAAATTGAGTCATATATTGTTTTCGTTTGGTGAATCAACCTCATCCGCATACAAGTTGGAAAACGCCACGGTGTCGCGTCAAAAAAGACATATTTAACCCTAACTATCGACATTAAGGGGCTGCTACACAATCGACGAGTAAAGGGTGTTTGGAAATTTTGTATGGGCCCCGTCCCCACCCTCCAACAGTCACGGGATGCATGTCTATATGTCCATTAGGATCCAAAAAAAGTTAAAATACCTATTTTAGTAACTAAATCGATGGGATTTTTTCTATGAAAAAAAAATCTTTCAAGACCCAAGCAAGCCAAGAATGCATTAATTTTTAAACAAATTCCATACAATACCTAAGACTATGATTTTCCAAAATAACTCCATACATAATGGCGATCGTCGCCATAGTAAAAATACATCATGTTGCCAAGATGGGACATGTTTCATCTGTGTGTGGGTGGGGAAATTTTTGCCCATCGTCCTTTATCTGCCATTTAAAGTTGGCTCTCTCCTTGTCTATTTACAAGTGTATGAAAAAGAAAGGGCTAAATTTATCTGTCAAATATGCTTTACTTATCGATTTGTAACAGGCGGTAAGACTGACGCGGGGTAGATTTCGATCCCATATAAGTATAAGTAACAGGAGCGTCTCAAACTACTACTTTTTAATTGTTTGAACAAATATGTAACAAATATGGAACATTCTTTGATTGTAACAACAAGATAAAATACTGTGATTGAGGGCTAGGGTTTATACAGCTAAAAGTCATCTAAGGCAGCACCAAATATCTTTAAATATATTAGTTTTTAAGAAAGGTTTGTTATTACAAGAACGGCTTCGGAACCCTACATTGAGCATGTCGATGTTATAAGGAAAAAAACAAGATTTTACGATTTAAAACTATAGATATTGTGTACAATATTTCAGTTTTTGTAACTTTGATAGTTTCTGAGAAAAAGTTAGTTTGTCATACAGAACGAGAGATAGACGGACATGCCCAAACTATAAGCGCCATAATAATATTTCATATTATAGCAGCCATATAGTAAATTTAATATCTTATCTTAAGAAATAATGTCACTAATACATAGGCGACTCAATGAGACATACGCCCGTTTATGTAAGGAGTGCAGTGTATAACTGGAACGGGAAACATTAAAAACAAAATGTTGACTTTAAAACACCCGCTGGCCTATTGCCTAACGCACTTCCCATCGCAATCGACTTCAAAGTGGAACAATTGTTTTTTATTTGAAAGAAGACTCGCCTTCGAACTGTCAAAATTAATACGATTGCCCAAAAATATATTATAGGTAGGCATCGGAGTTTTTGTCGCACGGTAAGACTAATAGCAAGCTATGGAGTCGTCATTTGCCATAAATCGAAACTCTTATTCATATTCATACTCATTTATTTATTTAATTATTTAGGTTTTTTTTATAATCAAAGACAACAACGTTGACGAGTTCAGAAACAATTATTTAATGTTATATTTGGAAAATAAATATTACAATAAAAAATAATCACCATTTTTATACTAATTTAATTACGAAAATTAATAAACTAACAAAAGATACATTAAAACACGGCAGAAGGGAATGTTTTAGTCCACACTAGTGGCGAATTGTATTTTAAAATAGTTCAAGTTATGTATTTATAATCTAATAGTTTTTTTTTTATATAACTTGACTAAGATAAAATTATACACGACCGACCGCTATAGAGGCATTTTAAGATAAATTAAAAAAATGAGTATGAATATGAATAAGAGTTTAGATTTATGGCAAATTACGACTCCATTGCTTGCTTGTTTGTTTGTTTGTTCTTACCGTGCGACAAAAACTCCGATGCCTAATTATAGGTATTCTTGGCGGTAAAAACGATATAGTAGTTAAACAGTTATGGTATTGTCATGACGTCAGCCGCCATTACTGTCAAGTAAATAAGAGCTATCAAAACGGTGACAATACGATAACAGCTCAAACACGATATGGTTTTTACCGTGTTGAATAAAGGCCCTGGTACGACGTGTGTCAGCTTTTAGTCGTACAAGAGTAGAGATTAATACTACAACCAAGGGAGACCGAGCACGCATCGTAGAGCATCATGTCACCAACACAACGTCGGTCTTCTAAGCTCATGATTTTTTGGGATACACAGGATTTAACATAGCTTCCATTACTGACATGAGAACGATAGTTTAAGAATTTGACAAACCTAGGTATGTGTGTTTTTTTCGATACGATCACGATAAGTGGCATAATGTGGAATCCATTGGAGCAGTACCCACTCGAATATGCTGCCCACATAAGCAAATTAAGAATTTTAAAGCAATAGGTTAACCTTAGCCTAATTATGCAAAATGTGGTTACAGAATGATCAACAAGGTTTTAGAGTTGCTGGTAATTCCGTAGCTCTGCCTACCCCACTTTGGGAATGAAGGCGTGAGTTTATGTATGAGACTGAGACACTAACTATAAAGATGAGGTAAGTATACACAATTGCCTCGATCCGGAAAGCTTAATTTCGAGTCAAGAATTACTCCAAGATCACCTTATCAAAATTTTCCAACAGTACATTATTAATTTGATAGTCAAAAAACCACTGGAGCATGTGGTGTAAAACTTATGTATCTACTTAGCTGCATTTTTATACGTTAACACTTACTTATTCGATAAATTTTATAGATAGTATGATGAAATACGCTCTAAGTCTTCTTGAAGCAATGCACAATCACGAATAAAAGAGACATTTCTATAAACTTTTTCGTCGTCTGCGTATAGAGAAAAGCTAGAATTTAAAAAACAATATTGGATATCGTGCAGAAATGCTATTCTAAAGCTCATAGACATCAATGCGTCGGTACTTTGCCAATGTTTACAAGTATTTTTTTAAAGGTGTTTGTCCCAATTAAACATTACCTACCCAACCAACCGGGTATCGGCTCGAATGCTAAACAAAGTGATATATAATACCAACCAATTTACAATAGGGTTTAGCTTTCAATAAAACGACATGTTTATCTTGGGCAGACTGCGAACTGAGACATTATGTATGCATGATACGAGGAGCGCTGCAGCGCGGGTACAATAGAATTTGGGAATTCTCCTCGCTCGGGCTTAAAACAATAGAGAGTGCACGCGAGGGGTGCAGGCCCTAACTCCTCCGAGCGCTCACCGCTAAGTCCAAAGCAAACGTTTCGAATATCGAACGCTTTGGGTGGTGTAGATCGCTTCTTACGAAATTTGAAGTCGGGTAGTTGCAGAAAGATTATATTATACAGCGTTATTGGTAAGTCGACCTATTCCCTTCTAGGGGTTATGGGAGAGGTCATTTGCAAAAATTTGGGTCCCATAATACCCTATGCAAAATTGAACCATTTCTGAGATAATTTAAATTTAAGTTTTTTCCCAAAAAGTCAGGATAGCATCTTAAAAAAATTACAAATAATAATAATTAGCACTAAAAATAATATATTTTTTATAGCTTATGTACAAGGTACAATTGCTGTTCTTATGCAATATTAATAGTAGAATTATGTGTACACGTTTATGAATGCGAAACTAAAAAGTAAAAAAACACGTTTATTTTTCAGTTTATCCAACATAAATAACACAAAAACTGAAAAATTTACTAAATTTTGCGTAGGGTATTATGGGACCAAAATGATTGCAAATGATCTCCCCCATAACCCCTAAAGGGGAATAGGTCGACTTACCAATAACCCTGTATATTTTTTAAACACGCAGCGCGTGTTATTAGCTACAAAAGTGGTGCTTTAATTACTAGTTAAGATTCCCATGCTAGCCCCTGCCGCCTGGTATAAGCTTCTGGTCTAGCCCGTCTAGTTCTGTGCTTTCGGGGTTACCGAAAGTAGCAAGTGCGTCGAACCATAGACTGCAGATAACTTATGCATTAAGATCCCATCCCACCCTCCGTTCGGTGGGCTCAATAGGATCTGACACCAGCAGCATCAACGACCAACGAGTTAAACCAAAGTGGCGATGGGAACACAAAAGAGCGTCGACTAATCTTAGTGGGCGCAGGACAAAGGCAGCGGCAGCCTGCCTGGCGGTGGCATGTCCCGCGCGAGCGCCGCCCAATGGCACGAGTGCTAAGCCCGCCAAAAGTTAATGGGCCTATTGTGCGCGGCCGGTCCTTGTAATGCAATTAACTCCGACAATGGTGGCATCGCTGACGAATTAATTTTTAAAGCTCGTTTCCTGTGGTGGCAATGATTGCGGTAGGGTGCGGTGGAATTTACATAGTAATGTACACCGATTTCTGGTTGGATTTGCAATTGATATGCTCTTAGGGCGCAGAGTGATGCCGGAACCTTCAATTTGGATGCAGATAGGTATTCGAGGGTAGCTTATTTCCATTGTAATAACCAAGCTGTACCTAAACATCGGAGTCATATAGCTGAGGACTCAATTGAAGGGTACGGCCACGAACATTAATATGACACCATTTGAAAAAAATAATAATTGAGGTCTAATGAAATGTCAGTCTCTTGTAATTTGCAGGAACTATGTGTAAGAAACTCAACTTTATTGTTGTAGAATGTCTGATTGGACCTAAGGCGGGTCACAAATTCAAGTATCTGACTGTACAGTCAAGGATATTGATTCCTAGACCATTTTTGACTATGTCATAGTGACGTAATCAATCAAAACGTAAGAGACTTCTTATGATTTTATTTATAGTGTCACTTTGACATAGTTTAAAATGGTCTAGGAATCAATTTCCTTGACTGTACATACGCAAGTAGTGCGGTACCTACTTGTTACACGGAGTTAAGTCAATACGAATACTTCGCGTCGCATGTTTCACTCGCTATTAATCGATGTACAAACTAGGTCATTCCAGGCGTGTCCTGGACAACTCTTCTAAGTATCATTGAAAGAGATTCTATTCGATAATCCTCAGCTTCTATTCAAAAAAAGTAATATTTTCGTTGTAAAAAGTTTGTGAATGCCGCCTTTTATGAATGAATCGTAAGTACTGTGAAAGGTAGCCGCCCGGTGCGGTGTTGTGAATGTTGTGATCGGCACAAGGACCACCCGGGCCGCGCCTGCGCAGGCCGCTCACTCGGCTGGAAGCGCCGACCGGCACAAAGCCCCCGAGAACATCTCAATCAATGATCTCCACAACATACGAACACGTTTTTTTCAAACCTCAAGAACCCGGTCAGTTGTTGGCACGGAATTGAGCCATGCAATTGTCCGAAAATAACAACCCTTATATTGAAGCATTGATCGACCGCTTTCAATTCGCACAATGCGATATCGGCTCCTGAATTCAAATACATCTTTTGGGATGCGATAAATGGTAGCTATAGAAATATTTAAATTGATTTTTCATTGATATATTGTTGTTAGGATATAGTTAGAGCATGTTATTCAGAATTCTCGCGGGTTTTATAATAATTTATCCGTATTGCCGTGCGTTTCTGAAGCGTTGCTGCCATAAATATTGTAGGTATTGTAGTCATGTCATCAAGTAAATCTCTTGTTTGGCATGTTTGGATACTTTAAATGAGACATTAAATATTATATTGGTGAACCTATTTGGTTAAGTAATGTAGCCTTTTAAGCCTTAACACAACAGCGAAAGGACTATGAGTACAAAGAGAAATCGTTCTCTCGTCTCATTTTTAACCCCCGATGAAAAAAAGAGGGGTGTTATAAATTTGACGTGTAAGTGTGTATGTGTGTGTGTCTGTCTGTGGCACCGTAGCTCTTAAACCGGTGAACCGATTTGGATGCAGTTTTTTTTAGGGTTTCGTTCGAACCAAATACTAAAAGCATAAACCCTGATGCGGTGACTATATTGTCCGTCAATCCGGCGACCTGTGAAGACCCTTTTCGTATCGGGCTGAGGCAAGGCACCGGAATAAATTGAGTCACCAAAAAAAGTGTTACTATCCTATCATGAGAGGTGTCAGTAATTTTTCATCTCACTAGCTCGGAAAGCCCTTTTTGTTTGTTTGATATCTATTGAGAAAATCGCTTTTTATCCACAAGTGAAGAAAGAGTTTTGACATTTGAAGGCAGCTTAAGTGATATTTGACAGCTAACCAAACGTAAAACCTTACAAGCGCTGAATTTTTAACATCACAATTAATGAATTGCATCGAGTAAAAAACACTAAATACAGTCTTACTACTTTATTTTAATTCATAAATATCACCATTCAAAATTAACCTTCATTCTTGTTTTAAAAACGGATAAAATGTTCTGGCAGTCCAAATAAGTCGATGTGCAAACAAAACGCATCCGAAATAATGAAAAAAAAACTTACGTCAAAACTTTTCTATTTAGCCGTCAACGTTAAATATTCGCATGTTTTTCTAGTTTGTTTTGTTATTAAAAATGACTGATTCGAGTGATAAAGACGTATTAACACCTGTGGAATTACAGGAAACCGTGCAAAATGCGGAATTGAGCTTACAGTACAAACCCTTTTCTTAGTGTCCTCGCTGTAGTGAGGTGAAAAGTTTTGTGTTATACACGGGTGAAAAGTTATTTTACGTCTCGTGTCTTGAAACACTTGCTACGCTTAGGATTCTATTTTTGAACCACTCGCTTCGCTCGTGGTCAATCATAGAATCCTTTCGCTAGCTCTTGTTTCAAATGAACACTCGCAGGTAAAATACAACTTTCCGCACTTGTATAACAAATAACTATTGTTGCCTAATAGTGAAGAAGCAAAAAGTACAGAAATGGCATTTACGGTTTCTATTTATATTAGGTTTTTAATATTTCATATAAATAAATTGTAGGCGCGGAATCCATGATGCTCGAGTCCGAACCGCACTTGACCGATTTTGCTAAAAAGGGGTGTTATTACAAGTTTGATTGCTATGTGAGTGTCTATGGCATCGTAGCTCTTAAAAAGGTGTAATATACCAATTTGCGACCGGTATGTTTTATTTGAAAGCAGGTTTTATAGCAGTGGTTCTTAGTTACGTTTCATGAAGATCGGTTGAGCTATTTAAGAGATATCAGCTAGCCAAGAAGGGTAACCATTATGCGGGGGTTTGTTGTGTATATTTTTAAAACTATGACTAACCTCTCGTCTGCAGCCAGGCACGGTCTTCCCCCTCTTGAAAGGAGAATAATTTATCTAGATACTATATTTTTGTTGAAAATTATTAGAAATTATATTGACTCAAGCGTGCTATTTAGGGAATGTAAATAACCGGTTATAGCCGGTTTTAACCGGTTATTTTCATACAAAAACGGTTAATAACCGGTTAAATCGCATTCCCTAGTGCTATTAGACAGCATATCCTTCAAAGCTTCTCGTTTCCGCTCACGTTCTAAACCTACCTTTCATATTTCCCCTTGCGGCACTAATTATGCGCAAAATTCGTTTCTAAGGCGCTCGTGTAAGGCGTACAATGATTCGCTTAATGATATTGACATCTTTGCGAATAGTTTATCTATGTTTAAAATTAAGATTCGGCAACTCCTTTTTTAGATTATTAGCACCTACCGTTCGTAAATTCTAATTTTCTAATTAGTTTTGGTTGTTTTGTTTCTATGTTAGTATAACAACTTAATTTTGTAACCTAGCAATATATGGAACTTTAGGCCTTATTCTTATCAATATTTGTATGTATTACTTTGTACATGGCTGTCTGTTTTCCTTAATAAATAAATAAAAAAAATAAAAAAAATCTTATTATAGCCGTTATATCCTAACATCGACATGATTTTTAAGCCGTGGTACTGTTTCAGGTGTGGTTCAAGAATCGGCGCGCGAAGTGGCGGAAGCAGAAGCGGGAGGAGCAGGAGCGCCTGCGCAAGTTGCAGGAGGAGCGCGTGTGCGGGCGGCTGGGCCCGCGGGCGGCGCGCGCGCCGACGCCCCCGCGCGCGCCGCCCGCGCCTCGTTCCGACGACTCCGAATCCGACCTAGAGGTCGCCTGAGTCTATCACCTACACCCGGCTACACACTCACGGGAAACTCCCGATGTACCATGGTACGTGTAGTGTACCACGCACATAAAGCTTCCACACACCGTTTTATACTGTATTTGTTTAGCTACATAACCTTTTTAACCACATGCCAAGCATATTTCAAAAGTTGTGCAAATAAGATTTAATTCATACGGAGTAAAGTTGGCTTTACACAATCTTCTACTTCTTATAGTGCCTCTCCAACTAGTGAAGGTTGGCAGTCAGCTCCGCATATTTATCTAGGTCTTTGGCGAGGTTGAAAAGCTCCACTGCACTTGTGATTTCACTCATACCTCTGACAAATAAGCTTCGGTGGCGTTATATGCAACCAGGAGCTCCATTGTACTTGTAAACCCGTGTTGCTTTTGGCAAGTTATCGTATTATCTAGCTCTTATTTATGACGTTTACACTAATGGCGGCCGAGTTAAAGATACAATAGCATGTCAAAAGCAATATGGGCTACCGAGTAAAATAGCGCCTCAGCCTTTAAAAACTGTTTTGTTGAATTTTACTGCTTCTATTGGCTGATGAATTTTATCATGTGGAATATGTTTACATTTTGGTCAGTAGCTAAACAAATAAAGTATAGCTACACGGACGAGTGGTATCGTATAAACACGAATTTCTAGCCTGTAGAATATACCAAAAAATACCTGACATTTTAAATGCTAATTTAGCAGCAAGTGAAAGTGAATGAGTTGAAGTGATTGACTAAACTTATGACTAGGTAACGGTGAGCGGTTCTTTTAGTGAAGTGCAGTGTCGTCAGCGTCACGCTCGACACAGTGCAATCGACTGAAATTGCGGGACGGTCAGACGACTGGATTGCCCGGTGACGTGCAATGTGTGTCCACCTGTCGACAAGTGCGCTCTCCACTAATCGTGAACAAGGACTTACAAGGACACGAAAAAACAATAATCAGCAAATTGACATTTAATTAGAAAAAAAATAGTTCGGACGCCCATTGATTGAGCTCCAGTATTTATTATTTTAGTAAGTAGGTATAATACTTATGTATATTTTAGATTTGGAAATTAATGTTAATCCGCAGAAGTTAATCAATAAAATAATCAAATATTATGTACCAACTTAGAAATAAGAAATTAAGTATCTAACTATACTCTAATTATTCAAAGATGAGGCTGGTGACAGATGTATTTCGTAATTTCAATCAGTTACTATATACTTACTCATACATAAGTGACGTTTTTGCAAATAGGCGATTAATTATTTAAATTCCAGAACGGCGTCGCTAAGTTAGTACCGATGTAGTATTTATGTAAAGTTAAAGAAGTAAGTGTAATAAGTGTTTATTTATCTATGAGCTGTCACAGGCATCATCTTAGATTAACCAGAGTATAGTAGCTAATATTGAGTCAGTAACAAACTAAGAAAGTGCACGCCTGGACGTTAACAATTACAATCAGCTGACCGTGACAGCTGACAAAATGATAATTCGGTGTACATTGCGCAGTTTACATGAAGCCCCGTAATGAAGGAACTCGTAGATCTTGCATTTTCACCTGTCAGTCGTCACTGCCAGCATTATGAAAAAGGGGGCTAGAGCTCTATTCTACATAATGTTATCGTATTGTTATTATTCGGGCACCATTATTGTCAAGTAAATATAAGCTATCATAGCGTTCACAATACGATAACATGTCAAACGCAATAAGGTATTTACCGATTGGAATGGAGCGCCGGGGCCGTAGCTAAGATACAAACGATACTAACATTTTTCTTTTCTATCTCTCAAAATGGGATGACAGTTGGCCACGTGGTTTATCGTAACGAACGAGAATGTCTCACCATATATTTTGAGCAATATAACTTCTACTACTACTGTTACTAGCGTTTGCATATTGGCTGGCTAGCTTTTTAGGATGTCTCTCTTACATACTTCGCCATGTTCTCGTCAGCGTAATGTTCTAGAGAATCAATCAATCCGGTAGGTTTAAATGTGTCGAGTCATTGTATATCTGAGCACAAATATGATTTTATAAAAACACAGCTGTGAAAATAACTATGCTATAAGCCGATCTAATTGCTTATTGTAATTTCATTGAAATAGTGTAATATAAATATGTAACACTTACATATTGTTTCATTTTAAGGTTTCTTTGTGGTCTTCCTTGCTAAAAAGCAATCAGGAACATCTCATTGTTTTTAATATTCGTCCATTTAAAAACCACAGATTATAAGGGTGTGTCTTTTAGAAACCACTTTAAGGATCTGACAAACAATAAATTGCAGCCTTCCAAAGTTACTTTTTAACAATTTTGACATATTTTCGTATTGGACATGTTTGACATAACTGCCATAACTTTTAAAACTATGGTAGGTACAAAAATAAATGGATGCAATTATCTAATATATAAAATTTCCATGTCACAATGTTAGTTACCGTACTCCTCCGAAACGGCTTGACCGATTCTTATGAAATTTTATATGCATATTCAGTAGATCTGAGAATCAGCTACCATCTATTTTTCATCCCCCTAAATGTTAATGGTGGTCCACCCCTAAATTTTACAATACATGGCAAAACAACGTTTGCCGGGTCAGCTAGTAAGTTATAAAAATGACGGTAGCACTGGAATAGACCATACTTTTACAATGTATTGTCATCGTAAAACCATTCCGTCAGATAAACTTAGGTAGGTATTAAACTGACTCGCTTTTAAAGGTCAGATTAAAAAATGTTTTTTTTTGACTAACTTAAGTCTTTTGACATTTGTTTGATTTAAAGTTTCTGAACCAAAAGACATCAACGGCCATTAACTCCTTAACTAATGAACAGATGGAAAAGTTAAAACTATATTGTGGGCCGGTAAGGAAATAAAAGGGCAAAGCCCCTCCCTTAATATTTTCGTCAAGTTCTGGGATAAATAACTGTTCTGGGATAGTAATAAGAATTTAATGGTTCATACGAGGTATCACTATGAAAGAACGCTTAGCCGGTTACGCTGTTCAATATCAGAATAATGATGAGGAGTTGAGGAAAACCCCACGGCCTCGTGTCATGGTGACGCGTCCACCACGGGATGCGGTGACATCTCTCGACATATGGGGTTCGGTATGCATGCTAAATAGCACTGCTGTTGCGCAATTTGTTATTATTATCGACGGCTACTGGCTTACACAAGCTTATCCGAACTGTAGGAAGTCAAAGATCGATGGTTCGAAGCCCGTCGTTTTAGGCAGACTGGAAACATGAAGGTTATATTCTAGAAATTTATCGTAATATCTTCCTTAAAGAGGTTAATAAGGAGAACCGTTTATTTTTGTAGTAATAATCATGGAAGTTTTATACATACAATGTTCAGTAATATAAAAAAAACATGTACCTACGTAAATCTTTATGTTATTTACTTAATGTCACATTTAAAAATGTATATCTTGGCCATCGGCAAGAATAATTTTCACTTCTCACGCTCGTAAAGTCAACTTAATTTTTTTATTTGAATACATTTACTTTAATTTATTTGCCTTTTATGTGGAATCTAACAAATAAGAAATTTAAAAATATTAAAAACAAGCATTACTAACAAAATCATTACAAAATCAATGTATGACTTGGTAATATTTCGTTCGACTTAAGTTAAAAATACTCAAGCAGAAAAAAAAAGAACAGTGTCGTGAAAGAGGTTTATATCTATAGTTTTGGACTATTAATAAGGTTTGCAAAGAAGACACACTTCTTTGTCCTCGGGATTAATAAATAGTCTCAAAGCAATTTATTTTCAATATGATCGAATATACTATACCATTTTTGAGTTACATATCCGAATAAATGCGCTTCTCAACAAAAGGACGGGGTCAACATCACATAATGCTTTTACCTTTTTGGATGTTTTCACTTTGACCAATTTTGACTATTAAGATTGTCTCTTAACTCCTGGGACACCCTTTATGTTTGTTTAGTTTAGTGTTAGCATCATTATGGATTGAATTAATATAATCACCAAGCAGCAGTGTTCGCATTGTTGTGTTACGGTTTGGGGATAAGACAGCCGGTGAAATTACTAGCATAGAGGCATTCCATGTGAGTCTTGCGAATGCGAATGTCTATGGGTCACTTACCATCAGGTGGCCTGTGTGCTCGCTTGCCTTCCCATGCCATAAAAAAAAGTATCGTACTTAAACCCAGCTAACAATTGGTGGTACGCGTAAAATAAAACACGATTACAGTTCGATTACAATTTATTAGTAATCTTTTACACCTCACACTTAATTTACATACATTGCATGCATAATATTAACTTTTTAAAATAAATCACAGGTATATGGATTTTTTGGAACGTGTTAAAACGGCTAATAATATGTGTAGGGGTATGAATAGGTGTAGGCGTAAGGGTAGGTGTACGCGAGCGGAGCGGAGTAGGTGCTGACGTAGGAGGGTGCCGCTGCCGCGTAGTAGCTGGGGTAGCTGTAGTCTACCAGCACCTGCGGCTGCGGTGCGGCGGCCGCGGGGGGCGCCAGCGCCGCCAGCGCGAGTGCCGCCGCGCAGCACAGCAACGCCATCTATCGACAACACAATAGCTGTCAGTGCTATCCCGGACTCATGCAACGGGGACGATAGACTGTCAATATTATCACGCCATAGACGCATATCGCGGTACAATATTGATCAGTATCACATTAGGTTATCAGTTCAATTGAGTAAAACCAGCCAAGCTGTGCCCATATCAGTTTCCCCTGTACCTTAAATGAAAACAAATTCCTTCCCACTTATTTTAAATAACTAACACGAAATTGGGAATTAAACTATTTATCTATTTTTATTAGTATTTTTAGGATATTAATAAACTAACGCTAATGCTTGTTTAGTGAGCTTGTGTCGTCTTATTCTATTGCCAAAGCAAACTGTCAGCACTAGTCAGCAGTAACTTTAATCAAGCATTAATTTTCATTGACGTCTCGTACTGCGGCAGTTAGTATGTCAATCTATTTGTTTCATTCTGTGGGCAGTACGGCTGGACGAATAATTATATTCTCCAATGCTATGAAAAGCAAAAATATACCTACTTCTTACTTATATTAGTACATACATACATTAAATCACGCCTGTTTCCCAGAGGGGTAGGCAGAGACCACTTCTTTCCACTTGCTACGATCTTGACAAATTTCTTTCGCTTCTTCAACATTCATACATCGAGTCATGCACGCACGTCGGTTTCGGGTACTTAAGATTCGGCCCTTTTCCAGTATTTCTCCGATTTGATTCGAAAAAGTACGCCTAGGGCGGCCCCTTTCAACCCTTCCACTCACTTTCGATCTGTATATCTCTTTCGTCAATCTTCTTTCATCCATCCTTTCCAAATGACCAAACCATCGCAGCATGCCCTTTTTAATCTTAGTCACTACATCTTCTTTTATTCCACATTTCTCTCTGATTTTTTCATTTCTTACTTTATCAATCAGTTTCACACCACACATACTACGCAAAGAGCGCATTTCAACTGCATTTACACGACTTACATGCTTGTTCTGCCACACCCAACATTCACTACCATACATCAGGGTAGGGGCCAGCACTCCATTGTGAACAGCCAGCCGGGCTCTTTGTGAAACGCCCTGTCTGCTTACAAAGGAGTACAGGGCCCCATTAATTTGATTGCCCGCATTCACCCTCCTCTCGATATCCTTCTCACACTTACCATCTCTTGTAAACATACTTCCCAGGTACACAAATTCGCTCACTTGTTCTACTAATTCACCATTTATATTTATCACACACTCAGTCATCTCCTCATCCTTCTCTATCACCATGACCTTGGTCTTGGCAACATTTACTTTCATCCCCTTTTGCTTATATCCCTCATTCATCACTGTCACAATCTCCTGCAACTCAAGTACCGATGGGGCAAGTATAACTTGATCATCGGCATATAAGAGGCATTTGATTAGCAACTCTTGCAAACGCAAACCCTTATCATACTCTCTCAAATCCCGCATACAACTGTCCATGAATAGATTGAACAGCCATGGTGAGGCAACACAGCCCTGTCTAACACCTTTAGAGATATTAAACCAGGCCGAGTATACCCCATTTATCCTGACACAGGCTTTGGAACCCTCATAAAGGGACCTCAAAGCCTGCACCAGGTTGCTGCTCACTCCATACATAGACAGCACCGTCCACAACTCCTTTCTATCTACCCTATCATAGGCCTTTTCCAAGTCCACAAAAGCACAGAAAACCTTTTGGTTCACAGCCAAGAACTTTTCTGTGATGGACCGTAGTGAAAAGACCTGATCCGTACATCCCATTCCCTTTCGAAATCCCGCTTGTACATCCCAGATTTTGTCATTCGTAACATTCAATACCCTTTCAATTAAAATCTTCGCATATACTTTGCCGACAACACTAAGGAGGCTGATACCGCGGTAGTTTTTGCAGTCTTGCTGTGACCCCTTTCCTTTATACAGAGGGACGATAACGGCCTTGACCCAATCTTCCGGGACTCGGCCGCTACTCCAACATGCATTAAAAAGACGGTACAACAGACTACCCACCAGGCCATCTCCTCTCCTCAGCATTTCTATCGACACTCTATCACAACCTGCTGACTTTCCCGCTTTCATACTTTTTAAAGCTTTCATGATTTCACTCATACTAATAACACTTTCATCTTCGCTACTTGCATCTTTACTCATGCTTTCTGGCTCAAGACAAACATCTTCGCATTCAAACAAGCTTTCAAAATAAGTTTTCCATCTATCAAGCATTTTTTCTTCCTCACATATTAAGTCACCAGACTCATCCCTCACCGCGCTTAATTTAGTTTTCCCTGATTTCCCCCGAGCCGATTTAATCAAGCTCCAAAAGAGTTTAATATTCGACCGGAAGTTGTCAGAGAAACTCCTATCATACTTTTCATTCAGTAAATCTTTATTTCTAGCCACAACTTCTTTCACTCTTTTCTTTGATCTATTATACTCTTTTTTCTTTCTGTCGCTTAGATCTTGTCCTGGATCTACAGCTACAAAATCCAACCAACACTTTTTCTTCTCTTTCACTACATCATCTACCTCACTATCCCACCATTCTGGACGTTCATTCTTGCTTTTTCTTCTTTTGACTACACCGCATACTTCAGTGGCCGATTTGACCATGCCATTCTTCATAATCTCCCATACATTATTTACATTATTCTCAACTTCACTGTCATTCATCTTATTGACACATTCAAAACAATCTTTCAGCTTTTTTACGTACTCATCTTGTATAACTTCGTCATTCAGTTTCTCTACTTTTATCCTCTCTAACGCAGTTGTTGGTACGGGAACACGATGGCGCCAACGTGTGAACAGACCCCTTTCTCGTGTTACCACTAAGTAGTGATCTGAACCTACGCTAACTCCTCGAAATGCTCTGGTATCTACAACTTTGTTACGCAACCGTTCATCCACAATCATCAAGTCTATCACAGACTTCTCATTCTGCCGTCTCCACGTATACTGATGAATCTCTTTGTGATCAAACAAAGTGTTTGTCACGCAGAGATTCTTAGCCAAACATACATTGAGAAGACATTTGCCATTCTCGTTCACTCGCTCATCACCATACTTACCCAGTACCGATTCATAACCATCACTTTGCACGCCTGTCCAACCATTAAAATCGCCTAATAAAATAATCCTTTCATTCTCCTTGCATTTTGTTGAAACCTCATGCAAACTTTCCCGAAACTCCTCCCTTTCTTTTTTCGATTTATTCGTATCTGGGGCATAAGCCCCAATTACGAATAAACGGGTGAGACCTACCTTGAGTCTCACCCAGAGAAGTCTTGGGCTCACACATTCATACTCTTGCATACATTCAACCATTCGCTCTGTGAGTACAATACCAACTCCCTGACGACCGTGCTCGGATACCGGAACTCCGTACCACAAAGCCGTCAAGGTTCCGTGTGTGGACGTACTCACCCCTTTTTTCTTCGTCTCAGTCACACAAAGAACATCCAGCTTTCTCTCTTTCATCATCATACATACCTCATCTAATTTATGTTCCATCCCTCCACAAACATTCATCGTAGCAAGGCGGCTTTCAGCGGCCCGCTTTTTGCCAACCCCCCTGCGAACACAGCGTGACGCGTGGCAAACGACATCGCCGCCGTTCCGATCCCCGGAGGGATCTGAACATACTCGCACTATTGTGCCCCCCCCAGAGTACGAAGGGCAGCCCAGGCTAGGCCTGGGGAGGGATTCCCTGGCATTGCCAGTACCCTCCTGGGGTATAAACCTTTTTAATAGTGCTTGCATGGTCCATTATGCAGGGTCGGGTTTGAAATCGGAGTTTTCCTTCTCCTAGATAGGTAGCAGCCCAATGCTAACGACGCCTATCCCGCCGGGTTTGAATTCGGAGTTTTCCTTCTCCTAGATAGGTAGCAGCCCAATGCTAACGACGCCTATCCCGCCGGACTTATATTAGTAGTATTAGTAAATCAGAATTAATTATTCTGCAGTCTGCACGTGTTATTAAGTAAAACTCAGAAACTCAGTAACTCAGTCTTATAATGAAAATTTTAACATATTAGGATAACCTCTGACCAATTAAAAACGGAAACCTCGTTAGCACGTTCGCGTGCGAGTGACGAAGCCTTTGAATAACCTTCTAATGCACTTTCAATAATATGAAGTACAAACAATTTTAATTATGGAATTTATTGCATAAAATCTTAAAGCGAGGTTTACACTAGCAATCAAAATTGAAGAAGGTGACTGCTGTCTTATTATTCGAACTTTAAATTTTAGAAAAAGACAGCAAAATTTTGCTTCTTGCTCTAGAACTAAAGTTAAAGCAATCTGCAATCGACTTCTGCATTTTTATTGCTATACCTACTATCCGCAAAACTATCTGGCCGGTCAGGTCATAAATCATCGGAATTATGCTATCTCTTTCACACCTGCACGGCTTATGGAGCGGGCCGAGCAGCAATAGGGCAGGTAGCATTACGCATAAAAAGGAATGTCGATAAAGTTATGAAACAAAGAATATAAAATAGGTACTTACGTGGTGTTTTATATAACAGTATTGTATAGTTACTATCGAAATATAAATAGGTATATTGAACTATTGACATAAGGTATTACAATAAAATAATAAGGAGGTATAACAAAATAAATAACTAAACAAGGAAAATACTAGTACTAATATTACTATATGTTTACCCTTTTATACATATGAATATTTTGTAATCAATTATTCCTAATGACTTAAATAGAACTATCAATCATACGTACTATAGTTACTAATGCATTTCTCATTATCTACTTACCTAATCACGTATTTAGCTAATTATTTAAGAAATATCTTAAACATGTAATTATCTTAAACATTTAGTATTATTCATTAGATAACTCTAAAAACAATATCAATAACATTTCAAAATATAATGATTACGTTTACATTATAAGTTATCGACATGTTACACCCCTAACGGTAGCCGACGTTTATTACCCTACCGGCCAGATAGTTTGGCGGATAGTATACCTAGTATGATTCGCCCTTAAATAGTGTTAATTTCGAATAAGTCTGTCAAGTTGGCAACGTTGAAATAAACTGACATTGTTAAAAGTACACCTTTCACCACCAGAACATTCGTTTATGTGAGTTTTCTGTACCACCCGTACATAATAAAATAAGGTATTTATTATGGATAAAAACCTTCCTCTTAAATTTTTCTATCTATTGCTGAAAAACTGCATTAAAATGCGTTGCGCAGTTTAAAGGTCACAGCTCATTAGACCCACCCGCACCCGACCCGCCCCGCCTCACCTCGCGGTTACTATTAAAAACGTTACGTAGCGTAGTATGATGTAAAGTCGCCGTCAATAGACCTTGTGAACGATGTAATAATTAGTACTGATTGACACGTAACCTCAAATATTCACCAAGTGTGTTTTTATTAAAAATAACGTATAATGAATAATTTCATCGTAAACTTACATACATACCTTCACGCCTTCATTCCCAGAGTGGAGTAGGCAGAGCAGAGGATTACCAACAACTCTTAAAAACTTGTTGATAACTCTGTAACCACAACTTGCACAATTAGGCTAAGATGTTTAACAGTGTATATTAGTGACAGGTAGCAAGCCCATCGCCGATCGCCTAACAGTACTACAAGCCTTTATTCCCTTAGTCGCCTCTTACGAATTCCACGGGAAGACATGGAGTGGCACAATTCTAAGCCGGCAACCACACTTAATATGAGAATAATTATCTAGTGTATAAACCATTTCAAAGACCTCACTTGATCTTTAAAAGTACGTGATTATCGAGTACTTAATCATTGTGGCGACCGTACGAGCGCATGCTCATACGAATCCATATAAGAATAGGTACTAACTGCCTCGAGGCGGGGCGGGTCGGGTGACGGCAGGTTCTAATGAGCTGTGACCTTAAAAGATCTAAGCGTACAGACAGCGGAAGTGACTTTGTTTTATACTATGTACAGATTTCGGTTTAGCGGTTTAACTGCAAAAGCGTAAAAACAAACAAACAGATTTTCGCAGTCATTACTCATTAGTACGGATGTATTGGGTACCTAGTACGAATTATGGATGGATTTGGATTTATGGTTGCAAAATAAGTATATCAAACAAAATAAACATCCCTGTATATAATCGCTTTTTTTTTTTATTATTATTATTTTTAGTTGACATTGAATTTTGTAATTATTTTAAGCATGTACCTAATAACTTAAATACCTAATCATGAAATATTTGTACGCCATATTATGGTAAAACAAGGAATGGAACTATCCTACAGGGCGAACGATATGAAGTGTTACCAAATTCAAAAGGCTACGATTTTTTTTTGTTGTCTTAAATTATTAATTATTAAGAAAAAAATGAGAAAAAGATATCAAATTTTTAAGATTACTTTATTTTAACTCGATATGACCACCTTCTGCTGTCTATGGCCTTCAGACGGTAGAAAAATGAGTTGCACACTGCACGAATGTGATCCTGCGGTATGCAATGGCAATTACGTACGATCGCTTTCTTCAATGCATCCATACTGGCATGTTTTCTTCTCCTCACCTTGCTCTCCACAATGGACCAGATAATAGAAGTCCATCGGGTTCGCGTTTGGGGAATTCGAAAGACATTGTGTGGACGAAATAAATTGTGGCACGCGTTGTTCAGCCATTCTTGGTTCACACGAGCTTTATGAGCCGGGGCCGAGTCTTGTTGTAATGTCCACGGTCTACTACCGAAATGTTTGCGTGCCCAAGGCTCCAACGCAGCTTCCAAAACATTTTCCCGATAGTAAGTCGCATTTACTTTGACACCAGGCTCGATTTTGTGAATTTGGTAACACTTCATGTCGTTCGCCCTGTATATTTGTGTAACATCTTCTTGTACACTTGTTTATGCAAATAAAAACATTTGAATTTGAAAAACATTCAAAAGATGTACAGTTGAGTTCATAAATATGTGTACGCTTTAGTACCTTGTCTAAACTCGGATTCATATATTAGTTTCCATCAAATCTACCACGATGTTGCCAGTCAAATGAAACATTCCAAAATTAGTAAATTACCTCTTGGCGAAACAATGCACGTAAGTAATTGAATATTTAGTCATTTTAAGAATAACATTTAATTGCTATGTTTAACGGCCCGGAGCCGATCTGTGGCATCACAAAACGAAAAGCCTATTCCCTGCTAAGCGAGCTATACAGATATAAAGCGACCGAGTTGTGGAAATCCACAAAAGGACAAAACCACTCGAAATCACTTATTAAAGGGTTCAGAAGCAAGCTCTCCAAAGAGATTCTACAACTCAAAAGAGAAAAGACTTGCGCAGTGACTATAGGATCCTAACTGGCCACTGCCAACTGAACAGACATTTGTTTTTAATGGGAATGAAACAAGAAGCGACATGCAGGTTCTGTCAGGAAACAGAAGATACTGCAATGCACATCCTCTGTTCGTGCGGACCACTAATGCGCAACAGAAGTATCCACCTAGGGCGACATATCATTGACCCACAAGAGATACAACTACTCACTGCCCAAAGCATCTGGAAATTCTTAGACGCAACGGGCCTGTGTAGTGAACTCTAAAACAAAGGGCTGCCACAAAAGATCAGCAATGGTCGAAGTGGCTCACAAGGCCCATATCAACCCCCCCAATAATAATAAATAATATGTTTAAATAAAAAATAAAAACCAGTCGTATAAATAAATATTTAATCAAAGTAATTTTGTGGTAGAAATATTAATAGGTATGTATTGCAATGGTAAAACTTCAGGTCTCGATAACATTTGGTATCCGTTTTGATACAATAATATTATCGTTTGAAGATGTGCGTTTAATAAACCCCAGGAAAGCATATATACCGGATAATTGGACAGGTCCCGAGGGAATAGCGATAAACGAATTGAATGCGCAGGAGTCCGGAAATTGCTATTCCTTACTAATATTATAAACGGGAAAGATTGTATGTTTGGATGTTTGTTACTCCGCCGCCACGGCTGGACGGATTTGGATGAAAATTGCAGTGGAGATAGCTTATACCCTGGAATAACACATAGGCTAAATTTCATTCCGGAAAATTTAAAGGGAACAGTGATTTTCGAGTTCTACGCGGACGAAGTCGCGGGCAGAAGCTATTAATAATACCGTCGTCGGTGACACTGCAAAACCGCGTAACTAACAAATTTATGATAGAGCAAAATAAATCTTACTATCTACTATACAGGGTGTAAGGGACGGCTCACCGAAAACTGAAACCATAGCTTCAGACCATTGTACTGAACTGAAAATCAATGGAAATTTTCCCGGAAAAACGAAAATTTTCTCGTTTTTTTTCCATGTTTTTGCATATAAACCGATCTAGGACAACATATTATGACATACTGAAGCTCATTATGTAAAAAAAACTGTGAAAACGGCATTTTCACGTAAAAAACGAGAACATTTTCGTTTTCCCGGGAAAATTTCCACTGGATTTCAGTTCAGTGCAATGGTCTGAAGCTATGGTTTCAGTTTTCGGTGAGCCGTCCCTTACACCCTGTATAAAAAGTGCATTTTTCTTCTTATTTAAAATGTTACTTACGTGGTTTTGCAGTTTCACCGACGATATTAAAAATGCGAAAGTAACTCTGCATGATATTTTTACTGATTTTAATGGTATCAAGAGAGCTTGAACTCCGGGGAGGACATGGGTACATTGTATCCCGGAAAATTTGTCAGTTACCACGGGAAGAGCTGTAAACAACTCTACGCCGAGTCGCAGGCAACAGAAAAAAAAAACAAAGAAAAACTGGTTTTTGCACATGACACGGTTAACTCAATTCAAAATTTGGGCCGCCGTTTCTTGCATGCATAAATGTTATAGTTTCAGATTTATATTGGTATTATAAGACGGTATTACTGGCCAAATTGCATAGTTAAACAGTCATATTTTCTTTTTTACGTTAGCTCAGACAGAAGTTTGTTTTATTTACAGCTTCAAGAGACTGTAAACCTGTATATGGTTTTAATTTCAACTCGATACCTCTACGCGTTCCGGAGATAAAGGGTCTTGACAGACAGACAGACAATAAAGTGATCCTATAAGGCCCCGTTCCCACTATGCCGGACCGGCGAATTTGCCGGAAACCGCCACCCGGGACTGGGTGTTCACATTACACCGGATCCGGCGGGAAAGCCGGAGACTTGGGTACTTAACCTCAGTCAAATTCAGACCACTGTGCACGATGGACGATGAAACTTTGGTGTTGTGGTGGTATATTAAAAAGCAAAATAGAAAAAAAAGAAGACACTGGGTACAGGGTCTTTATAATCGTCCTCAGTTTTATCCCACAAAACAGGTCTCTCTTGGACAAGCGTAATTAAAGTTTCTGTATTTATTTCCATGCTGCACGTCTACACCATTCAGAATGCGATCGAAAACTACACGCGGGGAGCGGGTGGGGCGAGCGGGGGCCGGGATACCGGAGCAAGCTCGTTCACATTTCTCCGGCCCGGGAGTTTTGCCGGCAGTCCGCAGTGACAAATGCTCCGGCAAAAATACCGAGCTCGGCATTTTTGCCGGATCCGGCATAATGTGAACAGCTTCATATAAATTGTACAGCCACTAGCCTTTCCGGCAGTTTTACCGGCCCGGCAAATTCGCCGGTCCGGCATAGTGGGAACGGGGCCTCACATTTCTCCGGCCCGGGAGTTTTGCCGGCAGTCCGCAGTGACAAATGCTCCGGCAAAAATACCGAGCTCGGCATTTTTGCCGGATCCGGCATAATGTGAACAGCTTCATATAAATTGTACAGCCACTAGCCTTTCCGGCAGTTTTACCGGCCCGGCAAATTCGCCGGTCCGGCATAGTGGGAACGGGGCCTAAAGGGTTCTGTTTTTACAGATACAAACTTGAAACTAATTGGATAGAATAAAATACTCCTTAATATATTTAAATAGATTCATATTCGTAATTATTAATCATGTTTCACGAAATTAAATCGTTTCTTTTTATAATAACGAACCCGGGACCGCCAGCTTCCAGGAGTGTAATGTTTAGCATAAAAACGAATGGTCCAATTTTCATTTTGCATAACACAAATTACATAATTCTGATTTGTATAACGATCAGAGTGTATATAATATTAAAATGCATTAAAACAAAATGAATAATGCTCGAATCATAATTATGAGTGTGCATAATAAAAGTAATTTTGTATTATATTTGAATACATATCATAATGATATGTATAATAAAATAAAATAACGCAGAATAATAAAAAAAAAATCTAAAGTATTGTTTTATTTACACCTACTGGCTCTGCTGGCTCAATAAATAGTATAGTAGTAACTTAGGAGGGTATAAACAAGATGAAGGAGCTCCACGCGGAGCTTCTATTCCGCGTAGTTATGAATATCATTGTAGGTATGGCGCTTCGCGTCTTTGACGCAGCTTTAACCTAACCTAACCTAACCTAACCTGACCTAACCTAACCTGACCTAACCTATAAGTTAAGTACAGACGAGATTGACCTAATTTAGCAGAAATAATTTACATAACCTTGATTTCAATTATATAATATTTTTAAATTATTTATATCATCTGATGATTAATATCATTATTGAGAATGTTTTTATTCATTTTAATATAAAAACGGTCGTTATTTTGTTATATTATGTGACTGTTAGATATGCTACAAAAAAATATACATTTTGTTTTTATGCTGGACTTTTATTAAAAGAAATTTTGCAAAAAGATGCCTTCTATTATAGTTGAACTGGAAACCTTATACCTTAGCCATGTCGTGTCGGCGGGTCTGTCTGTCTGACTGTATAGTTATACTTTTTTTTGCTACCTACCCCCATACCTCAAGAACACCGCTCTTGTTTTGGTTAAAAATTAAATATTTTTGCCAATAATGTTGGTTATAATTTACAATTTCAAACACGCGTGGGAAACACTCATAAATATTTTAATTTCCCTACCAGCGCATCGTTTAACTCAAATGTTTACAAACACCGGCACTGTCGATCGATAAATACCAAGTAAGACAAGATAATAAATACTAAAATTTGTGATAGGAATCCCGTACAATACGGTTAAATACTCAAACAAATTTAAAACAATCTCACCATTTTAGACATTTCAAATGAAATTAGTAGTCTCAAACGAAGCACCAAAGCCTGATCTAGCAGGACTAGACCAGATTACTGCTTGGAGGAGGAGTGTTGTTCGCCGCTCCCTCGGTCCCTTATATACGCGGCGGGCTCCCTGGCGCGATGCGTGACCGGAGCGCTAATGGCCGTCCTCCGGCGCCGGCCCGGACCTAAACCCCGCGCACAATGTCACATTATGAGAGCGTCATCTCCATACCGAACCCGGATCACGCGTGACAATAGCCTGCGCACATTCGGCACGCATTAATCGCAGCAAAAACTTATAGTGGCCATTCAATTGATCTATCGTTAGCATTGAGACGAGCTGCGTCCTTTGTGATGGCGGCATTCCATCTGTTTTGATGTTTATATCGGATGGCAATGGTGTTCTTGTTTATTTTTTCTTAATATCTAAATGGGCCAGAAGGATTCTTAATCTATATAATAAAAATTAATCGCTAAATGTGTTGCTAAGCGCAAAACTCGAGAACGGCTGAACCAATTTGGCTGAGTTCTTTTTTGTTGTGTTCGTCATTGTCAGGACAAGGTTTTTATGAAAGAAAATAATTGAAATATCCACCGGGAAAGTCAAAAATTTGCAGCGGGGCGAAGCCGCTGGCGGGCCGCTAGTAAATAATAAATAACTGTGTTTATTAACTTCATTAGAATGACCTGAATCGCTGTACGCATGGACCGTCAGGCGTGAGGCGACTCTTCGCCAACTTGTAATGACACAACAAATTAGATGATGAGGATGATGATGAAAGAACACAAATTAAACATTTAAAAATAAAATAAAAATACAAAACATTAAACCATGCAATATGTGGTTACAGAATTAATAACAAGTTTTTAAAGTTGTAGGTAATTCTGTAGCTCTGCCTACCCTACTCTGGGATTACAGGGGTGAAGGTACGGTATGTATGTATTAACCATGCAAGATAAATAATTTAAGATAACATTAATCCTGTCACTACTTCATCCTCCATCTATAAGACAATTACAGTCAGGTATCTATACCGTTATTAATGTTATTATCATTGCCAGTCCGAATAGGACCCGACTATAGTTGTGGCGATGCGGTGGCCTGCTCTAGACTCAAGGCCCTGTATCGAGGAGACCACGTCCATTTAAATTAAATAGTACATTAACAACGCATAAAATGTATCAGTACTATACATATTATTTATACTAGTTTTTTTTCCTTGGTCTCGCATGTATAAAAGTGATTTCCCGGTCTGAAGCCAGTTTCGATATAGGAAAAGTTGTCCCATATTGTAACAGTTTATCGTGGTTTGTAAAATCGGGATATATTCATTTATTCTTTACAGCTCGTATATTGGTGACGGTGACATATTTTTACCCGACTGCCAAAGAAGAAGGGTATTGTTTTTTGGCCTGTATGTATTTTTGTATGTATGGTCCTTTTCACTTCTCATGCTCTTAAAATGTCTTTACGCATCGGGACTAAATCTCCTTTTTAATCTCTAGGGATTAAAGTTTTTGTTTTAATTTTCTTTGGAAACCCCTAACATCCAATCACGGTGTTTGTGAATGGACTATATTTTATTTTCTTTTTTCTCTCTTTTTCTATTTTCTGTGATTGTATATAGACCATTTTTAGGGCGTGGAAATAACCTCAAAATGCCAAAAAAAACATGAAACACGAGTAATGATTACGAATATGAATCTATTTAATTATATAAATGATGAATTCGTTTTACGAGTTTTAAAATAGTTTTTAAGTTTGAATCTGTTGGCTAAATACGCAAGCATAATATAAAACGTCATTCAACTTTTCAAAAAAAAAAGCAACCGCGGAACAAATTTGTACGAAACTTTGTGATACCTAATAAATATTCTAATTTTGTATAGACCGTGTTTTTTCCCCTCCCCAGCCCCTCGTTAAACAATCTACTCAGTAGGCTTAGCCAAGAGCCCAACGCTACCAGGCGTTTTCGTTTCTAACGAACTCAACGCCTAACCGATTCTAACAGCACGAGGATGGAAAAGAATATCAAATCGCCTTTTCTTTTCGTTTTTTCCGTTATGTTGGCATTTTTTCCATTGAAAATGAAAAACTTTATAAATTGTCTATGCTTTGCTCTAACCGAAACGTCAGAAAGAAGAAGAAGTAGAAGCTGATCGGATGGCCCGATTCCGACAAACGAGGTCTCGTTAGATTCGTCTTAGCGTCGCCATCAGAGTGTCACCGGGTACTTTAATTTAAAAAGTAATAACAAAACGGCATTTTTTAGGGTTCCGTACAAAAAAATAAAAACGAAACCCTTGGAAATTTGGTAATATGGTACGATGACCCAAACACAGTGTGCAAAGTAAATAAATATTCTTTTAAATAAGGGTCATTTTAAGGGAACAAATTAGAAAAGAGGTTTTGCAAACATTACTGTGTCACATATCAAATGAAAGGGCTCGTTATGAGGATCTCAAATGTATACCTACTTACCTATTGTTATTATTGTAAAATTAATAGTTTTGATTTTATTCATGAAAGAAGACGAAAATTTGACCAACTGTGCAATAAAGTTAATATAAATAAATAAATATAGTGGAGCGTATAAGGTACTTAACACGTAAAACAAAAAGCAAGGTTTAAAACCCAACTGCTGTTTGGATAGTGTCGTCAATATAATGCTAATTATATTTTTTATTTTGATATTTTTTTTAAACGAACTACTCCGTGACACCCGCGACGCTAAGACGAATCTAACGACACCTCGCTTACTTGTCCACATCGAGCCATCCTTTCAGCCTTTACAACTGAAAAAATAACCATACATACAAACACACATACATTCAGGTCAAAAACATTACCCTCCTCCATCGACAGTCTAGTAAAAATATTGAAACCTATAAGGCTTATAACAATAGATTTCAATTAGATATTATTATCACCTTGTCTGCGCTATAATACGATATCGACCAAAGAAAGAGTGTTGTAATGCATATCGTCATTGCTTTGAAAAAACCTCGTATCTCAGATTTCGTGACGTACCGTTTAAACTTAATCTTGTAGTGAATTAAGTTCAAACTCACACATATCAAAATATCAGATACGAGTGTTTTCTAAAGTAGTAACGATATACCCTTTTTCACTAGGACCCCAGTATTTTGATGCGCTGTCAAATTTAGTTACGCTAACCGACACTGGAGGCGCTGTAGGAAATGATTGTCTTCTATTCATCACTAGATGTCACTAACGTCGCTTCATCGCGAAAACCGAAGTTCGTTGCTAGGCGTTGTCGTAAGTAGTTGTCTCTACTTGTCACTAGATGCAGCTAGAGTCGCTAAAGCAAATGTACCGAATGTACGATCAAGTATTGTGTGGAAGAATAGCGCTATTTAACGATAACGTTATTTATATTCCGCTGTAACGTTACAAAACTCAAATCAATAGCGGTATTCATCGTGAGATTCGTGAGGATTTAAACTTCATATTATAATTATAATAACGATATTTTCTACAACGTTATAATAACCTTTTACGTCATCGTTAAATTAAATATATAATTTTCGAATACCTAGATCCATAAGAGTGTTAGAAACACGTCTTAATCGTTTGTGTTAGTGTTATCATAATTACAATTATCATTAACACACGATAGGCAAAGTCGAAAAGCTATAATATATGTACATGAAATTCAACTATACGCGAAACATTTTGAAATCAAATTTGGAATAGTTATATTATAAGTCAAAATCAGAATGCCAATGAGGATCAAAGTTAGAATAGGAATAAAAATTCTTTATCTTCTTCAAGTAATAAAATAAACTGAACTTAAAGATGCCTAAACGTGCAGGCTCGCCCAAAGCCTTTGTGCGGGGTAATCGAGCAAGTATGCCATCACACCTAGGATACGATATGTTACAATGTTGATTTCGTTGTGATGAAGCATAACGTTATAAAATAATATCGTTATGATAACGATATTTTGTATAACATTATGAAGGTCGGGGTACACCATCGAATTCAACTGTAAGCTAAGTCGGTGTCAAATACTTAAATAAAAAAGGGGGTAACTTCGAAGTTAAAACAACTGAAGATGTCAAAACTCTTTAATTATGATCATTCGTCATTCATCATCGGTCTTCTGGCGCGTGTTGCGGTGATGCAGCTTCCTCTTCTTGAACTGCACGGGCCCGGAGCCCAGGCTGGGCGTGGCGCGCTCGCCGAAATGCACGCGCTCGGGCTGCATCACCACGGGCGGGGGGACTACTTCCTTGTCGGGCTTCGGGAGCTGCAAGTCCACGGGGGCCGCCACTCTGAAAGTCACAGTTGCAGGGAGTTTATTTTTGAATTTCGAGTCACTGATGATGATGATAATACACTGGGTAACATCTTTAGCCTACTTGTGCAAAATGTGGTTACAGTATTATCAAGAAGTTTCAAGACTTGTTGGTACTTCTTTAGCTCTGCCTACCCCACTCTGGGAATGAAGGCGTGAGTTCATGTATGTATGTATGTATGTGATGATGATCTATTAACGGCTTACGTCGAAAACAAAACGTGCCACTCGCGAAAGATGTTTGCTATGGGTACCTATGCTGCCCTCCTAAGCCGAAAAGCAGTATCTCAAATTCAATAAACAAAGCAGTTTGAATTCTATTCCGATAGTTATAGGGTTGAAATTGCTACAGGAGTTTTATCCGAGATACTGGACCCGATTCTACAGTGGCCTCTAAACTTCCTAATTTTATTTAGGTGTCGCTAAAACACTTTGCTATTCTATGAGCAGCTGTCATAATCAAATGGCAGCGTTATGACCAGTGATCGGAATTAGGTGAGCCAAAATACCTATTCTTCACAAGAGTACATAATATAGAGTGGTTACAACTGGGTAGAAAAAAACATTTATTCTTGAATACCGGGTATTCGATATTCATCCGGGTATTACTCGTAATTTTAAACATCCATGTTTTTACTTAAAGTACGGGATGAATTATGTTAATCTAAAAGTTGTAATTAGTTCTAGTGGTTTTTAAAACTTCAAAGGGGTCAGTTCAGTCAGTGTAAATATTACATCTTTCGATATTTTTCGTCCTTGGGTAAAATCACCTACCACTGTGCCATGTGAAAATAATAAAGACAATAATTATACCACACACTTTTTTCTTCTTTACTTGTAAACCTTATGTCTAGCCCTTTTTACTACAAACTAACATAAAAGACCCCGTACTTAACAGTAACTAAAAACGACTACGTACCGAATAATACCCGGTTACTATACAAGAAAAAAAAACTGCCCGGTAGTTATTACTCTATATTATGTCCTCTTGCGAAGAATAGGTATTTTGGCTCACCTAATTCCGATCACTGGTTATGACAGCGCTAATTTGAATCTTACGCTTCTTATTTTAGGCGGTCTTATACATTGTCAGCTTGACATTCTGGAATAGCACTGATTAAATCTGCCGTCTAAACTATGTCTTAAAATTAGACAATTTAGTTTTAGTTAGTTTTAGGCTATTTAAGCACGAAGAATCGGGTCCACTGCCTATTGGCGTAGGAGGGCAGTATTATTTTGTCGAAACACTTTCCAAGAAACGTTGAGCCGGGAATAGGAAGATTTTTCATTTAATCGAAAGGCATAATTATCTGCGTTAATATTGTTTAGTAGTCACAAGTGTAACCTAACCTAACCTACGTAATAAATGTTTAGCAATGCTGAAGACATCATGGTTTGAGCGGAAAATAGTATTCGATGAAATCATACAATCGATGAAGCGAAAATCGATAAGCTGATGGTTTACCGTTTGCATGCTATGCAAAAAAAGAAAAGACGTCATAATACATACATACATAAACTCACGCCTTCATTCCCAAAGTGGGGTAGGCAGAGCTAAAGAATTACCAACAACTTTTAAAACTTGTTGATAATTCTATAACCACATTTTGCACAATAAGGCTTAATAATAATAAAACCTTAAATTAGAGCTCTCATAACGTCGATAATATTATTACTATATTGAAACAAGATGGGCTAATACAATGTGGAATGTGTGGTGGCTCGGTTTAGTTTCCCTGCATTTTTAGCTCACAAAAAAATCACAAATGGCGGACTTAATGCCTAATGGCATTCTCTATCAGTCATCCAATACTCGGCGACCGGTAGCAATTTCGCTACGAAAGTATAACATGGATACGAGTCTATTTATTTTGAGATAGTAACCAGAAATATACCATTATTAGAAACGCGTCATTAATCAATCAGTGAATCATGTCAGTTACTAGATGACGTAAGGTTAGGTAATGATGATATTCTCAGATTCATTAAGTAGCAAAATGGAATCAGTAATTCCCCATTACGAATTTGTTAGAAGCTTTAATGATAACTATGAAATATCGGTTTACAACTACGCACTTCTCACATCTGTTGATGTAGAAAGGTCATTATCTGTATATAAAGGAATCCTCGATGTTTTTAACATCGATTTACAATATGAAACATGGAGAAAAAAGATAATTTACTAAAATAAATTAAATTTATTGAGTTTTTAACAATATTATGGTTTTATTTTTAACAACACAGACTTATCCATATTAGGCATTACGTTTGACGTTAAAGTGACATAAAATGCTACCGGTCGCCAATCATTATTGTAGGGCCATTCATTACCAACTGACCGTCGGGGCAATAAATCATTTTATCGGAGTCTCTCGCTCGTACTCGTGGAGATTAGTGCGAGCGTAAGGGATGCGTGTAGTATCAGCGTTATCTTGTATCCCTTACGCTCGCCATAAGCTCCACGAGTACGAGCGAGAGACTCCGATAATAGTACATTATTGCCTAAGCAGTGAAGCAGGCAATTGCGGGCCGAGTATTGGTTTAAACGAACGAGCTTGCGAGTCCGTTTAAAAATACGAGGCCCGCAATTGCCGTTCCTGCCGAGGCATTATAGTGCTTTTCTCAAAAATCGCAAGATACAAATCGCATATAAACAGAAACTTCACGTGAAATAACATCACTCTTTACCGCCTTTATGTTTATGACAAGGAGAAACGCAAGCTTTTTTAGAAAAAAAACTCAAGCTATTCCAGACACAGATAAAAAAGTTACGTTTCGAACAAGACTTGTGCCCTCATTTTAGTATGGCCGTTTTCACTTTTTAAAAAGTTACAAACTAGATAACAATGAAATTTGTATGCAACATTGCGGGCTTGTGTAACGAGCGCGCAATGTAATTTTTTTTTAATTTGGGAACTGTCTGTAAACTACTTCGCGTCTCAGTATGGAGTTAGTAATGTCAACTTTTCCGGTAATTTTTGAGAAATAGTACATTATTGCCTAGGCAGTGAAGCAGGCAATCGCGGGCCGAGTATTGGATTAAACGAACAAGCTTGCGAGTCCGTTTAAAAATACGAGCCCCGCAATTGCCGTTCCTGCCGAGGCATTATAATGCTTTTCTCAAAAATCGCAAGATACAAATCGCATATAAACAGAAACTTCACGTGAAATAACATCACTCTTTACCGCCTTTATGTTTATGACAAGGAGAAACGCAAGCTTTTTTAGAAAAAAAACTCAAGCTATTCCAGACACAGATAAAAAAGTTACGTTTCGAATAAAATATAGATGTATAAGACTTGTGCCCTCATTTTAGTATGGCCGTTTTCACTTTTTAAAAGGTTACAAACTAGATAACAATGAAATTTGTATGCAACATTGCGGGCTTTTGTAGCGAGCACGCAATGTTTTTTTTTAATTTGGAAACTGTCTGTAAACTATGTACTTCGCGTCTCAGTATGGAGTTAGTAATGTCAACTTTTCCGGTAATTTTTGAGAAAAATGATTTATGCCCCTACGGTCAGTTGGTATTGGCCCTACAATAGTTATCATTACTTGGTCTCGACAGGCTTCCAGGAGCCGTAGGGGGCGGCGGCGCGCGGCGCGGGCCCGAAGTGCGCGCCGGGTGGCTGCGGCGCGTCCTTCTTTGGGGCCAACTCTCGCATTCTCTCGCGAGCAAAGTGCGCTTTCGCTTCTGTTATGGCCTCCTTCTTCTTCTCCTCTCTAATGAAAGATTAAAGTAAGATGCAAAGCTTACGAGCAAACAAGCCCTACTGTTTTCTGACAATAGAATAGATAAAGTTATAGAGTAGAAAAATAATTAATTGTTGAAAACGATTTTCGCAAGTACTTTAAATATTCTATGACTAACTGAGATTTTATACAACGAGTATAAAATCTGTGGCCTGGAGCTAATAAGGCCAATATCAATTATCATTGTTTTCCGTAATGAGCGTTTTTACCATGCATCAGCATTAATAGTTTATCAGTATTAATACCGACTTAGGCCCTATTAGCACCAGGCCACAGAAATAAAGAAAGTATTTTTTACGAAGAAAAATAACTAAATATAAATAAATATCAGGGGACGATCTCACACAAATTGACCTAGCCCCACACTAAGCTCTAGGCTTGTACTCTGGGGACTAGGCAACGGTAAAATTACTTATATAGATAAATAAATACATACTTAAATACATAGAAAACACTCAAGACTCAGGAACTCGCGCTCATCACACAAATATTTGCCCGTCCCGGGGATCGAACCCGGGACCGCTAGCTTCGTAGGCAGGGTCACTACCGACTAGGCTGTCGCGTCGTCAATAGTTTAATGTTGTAGCGTAGAATCTCATTTGGTTACAGTACATTTAAACTAATTAGAAAAAACCGAAAGTGCGTCCTTGCAAGCAGGTTTAAGTCTCTCTCTCTCGTTAAATTAATGCGTCCAATTGAAGTTTTGAATGCAGTGTTTTTGTAAAATAAAATTGACGCTCTGATTTAACGAAATATAAAGAAGATCTGGAAAAAAAACGCATTTTGTACCACTCCGCAAAAAAAAAACCTTCTTTAAGTTATGAGTACAATAGAAATGCGTTCACCAGGTGATGAACCATTAAGACTGCACGAAGCATCCAGTGGTTTTACTATTATTACTATTAAATGACCTTTTGCTGGAGTTTCTTGCGGCGCTTCTTCTCCGTTATGATGGTCTTGTCCGAAGCGCTAGTAGATTCACTGTATATGACCGACGTGTAAAAGAGCCCCATGTGGCTTGAATTTTAATGAATTGTTTTCTAATAAACTACAGTATTGCCAGTTTCTTAATAGCTTTTGGCTGGCTATCAATATTTGTATGATGAGCAAGATTATTTGTTCCCGAGTCATGGGTGTTGTCTATGTATTTAAGTATATATTTCTCTATATAAGTATTTATATTGTTGTCTAATTCCTATTGTACAAGCCTACAGCTTCGTTTGGGGCTAGGTGAATTGTTGTGACATTGTCCCCAGATATTTATTTTATTTTTATTTTTAATGTCCAGTGATTTTTTTGGGCAGTGCAATCAATTGCATAAAAAAATCTTGCCGAAACCATAACTTAACCGTAGGAGGTATGTATTTCTGTGCCAGCCACTGGTTAAAAATTTAGGAGGTGTACTGATGATCTCTTTTAAATGATTTAGGTAAAAACAAGTATGGTACAGTGCTACCATTTTCTTAATAGTGATCGGCAATCTTCGTTTTTCTATGACGCACGAGTGACATATATACTGTCAGTTGCGAGTGCAAGCGTGATAGCGATAGCCAGCCGAAAGCTATTAAGAATATGGGAATACTGTAAGTACTTACTTTTGCTTTTTAAGTTTTTTTTTGGCTTCTTCTTTTTTTAGTTGTTCCGCTTCCTGATCAGTCAGTGACAGATAATCGTCTGGAGGGTCCCATGTGGTATCTAAAATGAAAAAATATTACACTTTTTTGGGATATGAGCTATGCGTGAAATAGTAGTGAAAAAGTAAGTGGCGGATGATGGCAACAGCCTTGCCACAGATAATCTTAGTTCGGTATGTTTGTGGCATACCCCACGTAGTCTTTAGTCTATAGGGAGAATCACAATCGGTACAGAACTGGACAGGTATAAGCTCGCAAAATATCAGTGGCAGCACCAATCCATATATTATCAAGTGATTAATTATTGTATTATAGGCCGCTAATTCGCAACATCGGAGCGTTTCAGCGTGAATTGTCGCGTACAGCGTGTCCACTACTTGCTTTCGCTAAATGCGTTGAGTGTACCAGCATGCAAGCTTACTACAACGCCCCACTATTCCACTGATTACGCCGCCTAATTGGACTCTGTAAACGCTGATAAGTCTATACTTTCAGGGAATGAAGGCGTGAGTGTATGTATGTGTGTCAGCGTGCATGCTGAAAACAATGCACCACCAATCCGAATTTGCGGTCTTAAGCTATAGCTACTGGGTCAGAATCGGAGCTTACAGACCATACGCGTAGAAACGCAATAAAATCAAAGTTTTAAATAGAGTAATGGAACTCACAGAAAAGCTAAAAGACCTGGCCATGGACATGCTATAAAGTCTACCAAAGTTCTGTATTAATCAAAGATTTCACAGAATAAAAAGAATGCTGGAGTGATATCAATTACCATTAGTTTGAGTGTTCCAGAAGTATGAGCCTTCATCACCTTTGACCTCGTGCCACACAGGGGGTGCCCTCGGCTGATTTTCCACAGCAGTACTGACGGACTCCTGGACCTTGTCACAACTCCTACCCAGCATATTGTTGATACTCTGTAAATAGGTATTTAAATCACAAGTGTGAATGTTAAGATGACCATCTACAGGAGCCAAATACTGCCAATGCAAATTGGTAGAATAACAATAGGTACCATGTCTAATGTTGTTATAGTGCTGTTATTTATTAATGGACAAAAGCTCACAGGAGCAGAGTAAAAAGGAACCATTTTAAAATGGTAGCTAAGTAGGTAGCTTCTTAACTTTTTAAGATTCTTAACCTTTTTTGAAATCCTATGAATGCATGTATGTGTATGTTTATTAATATGTATGGATGTTCAGCTATAACATCATTCCTGAACTGGAAAATAAAAACAACTATAAAAGCTAGTAAATATTATAATAGTCACAATAGTAAATAGAAATACAAGCATAAGTTAATGTCTATGGGTCACAGTTTCCACTTACCATCAGGTGACCTGTGTGCTTGTTTGCCTTCCCATGCTATAAAAAAAAAAAAAAATAGAAATAGTCTTTATTCAATGTAATTAATAATAAGCCCCAAGATTGATTCCTGTGGGGCAGAACCTGAATCTCATGTGGGCAAGGAACATTTCACAAGACCAACACAGCCTTTGAGACGGCTTTTGAGTAATGCAAATGCCCATAGTTGTAGCTGGTGCCTACGTCACTCACTCCTTGTGGTTGTCAAGATCAGTTCATTATTACTGTCCACAGTGCCCCATATTTATTTAAATCTTATACTAGTAGATTCATCTACTCAGCATAATTACCAACCTGTGAGGTAAGGTCTGCATTATTCTGTACGTCCTTTAAATAGGATGCCATAGCGGCAGCTTCCATTTTCTTTAGGTCATCATCAATTTTCTCTTTCTGTTTGAAGTCCTTTGTGCTTTTCTTTGTAAGCTGTGATAAGTGCTTTTGCACATTTTCTTTGTGACGTTTTCCACTCTCATGGAATGAAATAGACTGAAAAATCAATCAATTTATTAACTACGTTAAATGTATCAGTATTTTATTTAAAGTAGGAAAAATAGAAGTACATACGACTTTATTATCAGCAAACCAACATTTACAAAACGAGCAATATTTGCGAGCTTGTGATTTCCAGTATTCAGTCCTGAAATCGAAAAAAAACGTAATTTACTGTCGATTGTAACATAATTAATAAAATAGAACAAACAAAAATAAAAGTACATACATTGAGACTTGTGTTTATTACAGTCTTGTTATATTAAATGTAAAGTAAACTATATGATTACTTATTTAGAAGCTACCTAAAAATAAATTTGTTATTATCTTATATTATATCATATAGCTAGCGCATGTATTATATTTTTTTATATGACAAAAATGTTTAATATAATACATTTGACAGTTCTGACAGACAGTGTTACCAGATAACACGTGGAGGGAGAATTCTATACCCTGTTTACGATTTAACGTGATATTTCGGTGCGTTTCAGTATCGACTCGACTTAAATTTGCATTTAAAAGTTAAAAATCGATTTTCATGTGGCAATATTGGCTACGCCTGTCAATTTAAATTTTACCGCTTGTCAAGTTTTGTTATTGTTTTTTTTACTCGAATTAGCGTCGTTAATCAAAGAAAAATCCTAAAACCCCTTCGATCTCAAGTCGAAAATATCGTTAATATTGTGTACTGTAAATTTTGTCATCCATCTAACTAAAGTACATTATAAAGAGTCGACAGTGGCACAATTCTTTGACTTAGGGCATTAAAAGAACGTTAAATAAAAACGAAGGATCGATACTGAAACACCGAACTTTTCGTCATTACTATTACTTCGTTTTTTTTCTGGCAGCACTGGTTTTTTGTTTTGTCAAACTAGTTCGCATAATGACGATTTTTAAACTTTTGACGTTTGACAACTGCGTTTTAGGTTAGAATTGCTTAGAATTATTGTTGATCAATATTCCATTTCATGTCACAGTACCTATGCCATGGCTAAGTTAAGTGTGAATATCTTAGTGTTTAAGTAATCTTTATGCTCTCTATGTGTCGATAATATGGAATCTGTACTGGTTCATTAACTGAGTGCGGTCGTGATTGAAGGTCACAATGAAGATTTGGACGTCTGAACACACTTTCAAGTAACTATGACGCAATATGCGAACTATTTCCTTATGTAACTGTATTATTTATCATATATATTTTTTGTAGTCATCCCTGGGAGACTGTTGCTCAAGCAGCATGGCGCAAATATCCCAATCCTATGAATCCCGCTGTCATAGGGACCGACGTTGTTGAGAGAAAAGTGGTAAACGGAGTACTACACACTCGCAGACTTGTTAGCTCTAAGTGGTTTTTTCCCCGTTGGGCGCAATCGGTAATGTACATTTATAATGGAAGTATTTTTTAAAGTAAAGTATTTGACAAAACGTCGGTGAAACTGCAAAACCGCGTAAGTAACATTTTAAATAAAGAGCAAAATGCACCTTTTTAATAAGGTAGTAAAGTTTATTTTGCTCTATCATAAATTTGTTGGTTACGCGGTTTTGCAGTATCACCGACGAAATAGAATTAGGTAAATGGTATTTTATTAAATCAGTTTATGATATGTTATAAAAGCATAATATAATGAACACTAAGTAATAGGAAGTTGAACTAAAATACTATAAATGATAATGAAAAATAACCTAGATTAAAAGAAAATACCTACAATAAATAAAATGATAATCATTACAGTGTAGCTTCCATTATCTGATAGTTGTTATCTAACATTGTAACGCAAAATTCTCATTGGATAAGTTCTTATGATTATCTGTAATTTATTTTAGCTTATTGGAATACCTAAAATATGCTATGCTAGTGAAAAATCTGAGGTCAACCCCAATCAGAGGTTAATGATGATGAAGACCAAAAACATGACGTTCTGCCACTACATAGCTTTTGATGAAACGGTTCAATACACACCACATCCCTCAGATGCTTCTAAAACTCTGCTCACTCAAGAGGCCGTTGTTACAGTTCAAGTAAGTGTGATTTTTATTTAAGGGTACCATCATAAAACTGCCTTAATACGTATCAAAGAAGGCGGCCAACTGCAACGGAACTACTTACATTAATATGAAGCATTCTATACTCTATTGCGAACTACATTCAATTTAAAATGCCTGTACTATTACTATGCAATTACCTGCCTTCTTTGGTATCACAACAGAATATATTATGCAGGTTTTTTGGTAGTCAAGTGCAGGTTTTCAGTAATATCTTAAATTCTTCAAAACACTAGGAACTAAAGAAGTTAAAAGATTATTTGAGTGTTATTAGGGTAAGGACCAAAAAGTTGGCCACCCTAACTCAATCAATTCAATTTTCGTCACACAACAGAACTTTTTTCGACTTCATTGTTTGTATGGTTAACTGTGCTTAACTGTGGTCCAACTTTTTAATCCTTACCCATTAATAAATTTTTAGATACTTACTACATTTTTTCATAGTTTTTTTTTCTCCTGTTTGAGTGTCCCACTGCTGCATTAGCTTTTTTTTGAATAAGTTTCAATATCCATGGAGAAAATGGTAGTTTAAAAACTAGCAATATAAAATGAAGCAAAATACTTAAAAAGATTTAAATGATGATGATGATGTTTAATTCTTAGTGATTCTCCAAATGCAAGAAATCGTTTAAAACGAGGAAATAATACATTTTATTGCACTAAGGTTACAAGGATAAAGTACAAAAAAACTGGCAATATCTGAAAACCAATATGCATTGGTAAAATAATAAACATGGTTAAAAAAACAGATTAATCCCCTCTTCCATTCCTAAAGGTTGTTGCACTCAACTATCAACATCCTGTATATGTTTTCCAATAAATAATTTACTTTTATTTGTCTCAATTATTGTGCTTTGGCTGGAGGCCATAGACACTTTTCACGGCTTGTCACAGAAGTAATTATTATTAGATGGTATCTAAATCAAGATTGTGAGCCTTTTCTCATTTCATCATTTTCAGTGCACTCTGTGCGATTGTGGATTGTGCTCCCAGTCGACAATCTGTTGCGTCGCTTATATCGACACTAATTAATATGAGTCTGAATATTATTGTTGAAGAAAGACTAAAAATATAGTCCTTTCAACTATGTTTATCAATACTAGAGACATAGTATTATAAGGGGTGTACTGCCTTTTTGCCGACTTATGTTTCGTCAAATTTCATTTAGCAATCAACTTTGCGCCGAAGTTTTATTTGGCAAATCAATCCTTGGCATAATTTTACATCGTAATTTTTTTATTTCGCTACATTTTTATATTGCAATATTTTATTACGTCAAATTTTATGTGGTAAATAATTGTGTTGTCTGAAACAAATATAAATTGAATTAAAAACGAAACTGCTCCCAGAGATAGGTAGGTTAGGGTATTTTTTTATGACCCTAAAAATGAAACTGCTCCCAGAGATAGGTAGGTTAGGGTTATTTTTTTTTATGAACCCAAGAACGAAACTGCTCTCAGATATAGATAGGTTATGGTTAATTTTTATGCCAATCAATACATTTGACGAAAACATAATTGACATCTTAAAAGAATCCCAGGTAATAATTTGTCTAACAATAATTTATCAAATCATTCGTTGGGAAATGATATCAGTGCGAAACGTTGAATTGGGATATGAAAATTTGACCAAATGAAAATATGGGATACGTAGTTTGGGGAGTTAAGAATTTGCTAAATAATTTTCGGCGAAACAAGGGTAAACCGGAAAGAAGAGGTCTCTTTCTACCCCTCTGAGAAACAGGCGTGATTTAATGTATGTATGTATGTAAAAGGTAAACACAACTAAGTATTACTTAGTTGTGTTTACTGAAAAAACCGATCACGTGCGAGTCTGACTCGAGCGACGAGGGCACTCCAAGTGCGAAATATTAGAAACCCTATTAAGTCCAGCTTCTGATAGCTGTCTTCATACTTTAAATACCGGAACCGGAGCTGTTTCACCAACCATAATACTAAGTTTACCCTGTGACAGCTTTTACACTCTTCTTACATTCATACATTAAATCACGCGTGTTTCCCAGAGGGGTATGCAGAGACCACTTCTTTCCACTTGCTACGATCTTGACAAATTTATTTCGCTTCTTCCACATTCATACATTGAGTCATGCACGCACGTCGGTTTCGGGTACTTAAGATCTATTAGGCTTCTAAAAAACCATAAGTGTTAGAGAAATTCTTAATTTTAACGACTTCAAAAAGGAGGAGGTTCTCAATTCGTCTGTATTTTTTTCTGAAATATTATATAAATCATGATCTCTAGTCTATTCTTTTTGAAATTTTTATCTTTAGGAGTTTCTAAAATAAAGGGTGTTTTTCTTCACTTTTCACGTTAATTATCCAAGTATCTCAAAAATAATCAATTTAAAATTTAACTAAAGAATATGGTTGTCCTATTTGTCTTGAGACCTTTCAAATTACCTACATGATAGATAAGTTAAAACATTTTTTTTACGTTCACTCTGTATTTCTAACCGCAAAAATAAATAGTTCTAGAGATAGTTAGTTTTAGAGAAAGAGGGTGTATAGATTTAACTGGATTGTACATTTAACTGGTAGATTCGAAGGACCATTAAATGTACAGAGGATCTTGAGAGACAGACGGACGGACGTTTCGTCAAATCGAAATGTTTCCTTTCATAACGCAAATAAAATTAAAAATAAATGACCAAATACTCGTAGGTTCTCCAATTACTGTCTCATTTGTGCAGCTAGGATCCTGTTTTCTTTATAGATTACCTAAAAAAGTTAATTAAAAATAGAACAAGGTTCTATATCTATACTTTAAATTATAAAAAAAAAAAAAAAAAAAATCTAGAACCTGATTAAAACCTATGGGGCATTTCTCGATGGTTTGATTGATTGAAATTTGGTATCGAGGCAGGATGCCGATTCTTTACTTTCGGGCGCACGATATCAAAGTCGAGTGATAGAAAATAAATAGCACACGGATATGTGACGATTATTTCTGCATGCACCCATTAGGTATCCCGTATTTTTGAAAGTCGTCACTCAAAAGCTAGTGATTGCCTTAATATAGTCACACGTTTCGTCTCAGAACAAGTAATGGAAATAATCCGAAAATTACCAATATAACTTTGATCGAATAATAGTAAAATAGGAATATCTCTTTGACAGTGGAACCAATTTATTGCTTATTGAACTTGTCAGCTTTCTTAAATACAAACTAGCATGATTTTGTAGCATTCCTACTGCAAAGAAAACTGCAAAATATTTATGCATTTAGTAGGAATGAACTGGTTTGACTGTCAACAGTCTAGTGCGAAACTTTGCATCTTCTCAGATATCACTACGGTGGTACATGAGAATGGCCTATTTTTACATTTATGTTTTAGGTGGAATTTATATTAACAAGAACTACAATGAACCAACTTTGTAATTTTTTAGGGTGTTCCACTCAGCAACTACATAGAAGACTTACTAGCTAATAAAATATCGTTAAATGCTGGAAAAGGTCGCCAAGCCATTGAGTGGGTCATTGGAAAATTTGATTCTGAAATCAAGGAACTGGCTACCACAGCTTGCAAAAGCACTGACGAGCTACTGTCACATACCAAGAAATCACTGGATGACATCACTTCCACAGCACGAAGATCTATGGATGACCTTTCTACCAAGGCAAAGCAATCTCTTGACGATATTGAAAATTTCACTAAAGCTAATTCTAATCAACAACCCTGAAACAAGGAATGATGGGTTCCTGAATTTGGTTCAATTCTAATGTCAATGAACAAAATGCCTCTCACAACTTGGAATCATGATAATTTTGTAATGAGCTATTTGTTTCATGATACATTAGCTTAATTTAATAGGCAATTTAGTTGTACAGGCATGGCACACAGCATCATGGAGCAGATTCAAGATTTAATCGTTATCACAATCTTCTTGAAGGAATGCAATGACGCCTATACTGTTTAACACATACAGATGAGGTATGTGTTAGCTTAACCATTGTATTCCTGTTGTAGATATTATATTAATGTTGTTTAAAAGATAAGACGTTCACTCAGTGAGTAGGCCGCACTGACAATCTTACTCGTCAAAAATCTGCCAGCGGTTTCCAAGCGGTTACCACTGCAGAGAAGAAGCGTCGCAAGAAACAACAGTCGGTCATTCTTTAAACATTTCACTTACATGATAAGAGTAGCACTATATTAAACTATAAACATAAAATGAAATATTATGGGTAGTTAAGCAGGAAAACGTGTCAGAATTATTACAATAGCAAATAAATAAAAGGGTGGGTGGTTGTCGAGTGCAAGGCCTTTTAGGATGGAAAACAGGGATATTTTAAACATTTTAACAGTAATTAGTTAGTTAGGTAAATGTCTTATTTATGTTTTTAGAAATACTTATTGACTGTTTAATGAAAAAAAGTACTTTTCCACCAAATTGATTGAAATGTCCACTCTGTCTATCAACTCTGGAAGTCCTGGCACTCTAGCAAAAACACTCTGTATATAACGGTGCAAGTCATCCACATTTTCTTTCACAAAACGTGTTCCCTAGACAAGATACAACGTTTGCATGTTTTTATGACCAAGTTATTGGGTTTCTGGTTTTATATCATGCCACATCGTTTACGTAGGTATTCTTCGACACATTTATTTGCTGTCTTTTTAAAAATGACATTTCATTAGATACAAATCGGTAATTCCATTGTCTAAATAAGGGACCTTGTTAACGGAAATAAAATAATAAAGTGCCGTAAATAATTTATTTCAATGTATGATTTTTCCTGACCTATTATTATGATAACGTTGCATTTGATGCAATGATAAAAGTCAAACCGTCCCTTTTTCCCCTTAACGAAGGTATGTTTTGCCCACTGAGCCAAATATAAGATCAAACAACAATGATATTTTATCATTGTCAAACAAAAATAACATTTGTTATAACAGACAGTAGGTTATTATTATAGAAACACTGTTATTTTCATGTCTCTAACTTATGTTTAGTGATTTATTTCTGTCTGTTCTACTGCTCGACAGCGTAGATAAAGGTAAGTTTTCAAGAATCATTATTGAAGGTGGGCAAATTAAGCCGTAGGTATATGTTGCTCCTTCGGTTCTAGATTTAGCCCGCCAAAAAGTGTACACAAGGTTGTCACTTTTTTATTTACGTAGATAAACTGTGATGTAGTATTTCACAAATAAACACAAGATGGGTTTGGGTCCCGTGTGGTTGCCGGGTTAGAATAGTGCCACTCCATGTCTTCCCGTGGAAGTCGTAAGAGAAGCGACTAAGGGAATAAAGGCTTGTAGTACTGTTAGGCGATAGGCTTGCAACCTTTCACTAATACGCTAGTAACCATCTTAGCCTATTTGTGCAAAATGTGGTTACAGAATTAACAACAAGTTTTTAAAGTTGTAGGTAATTCTGTAGCTCTGCCTACCCCACTGGGATTACAGGCGTGAAGGTATGTATGTGTATGTATGGGTTTGGAGTTTCTTTCAAGGAAGGAAGGTTTTTGCCAATAAAAAGTTATTATTTTTGGATATGCTGTCAACCACAGTTCGACAGCCCTAACACCTATACTCGAAAATCTAATTAGATTCCAAAATCTGACAGTTCCCATCTTGATTATTTCTTTATTAAAATATTATTTCATAAACATCAATGAGAACTCGTGTAACCAGTAATATCAGGGTCAGTTTAATTGATAAAAATACCTACACTTAAACCAAAATGCAGTAATCACAGCGAATGTGCGTCGGTTGAGGTTAGGATTTTGGAATCTAATTACAGTTTCGAGTATACAAGCTGCTTGTATGAAAACAAATGGAAATTGGCGGGTAAATTCACGACTTTCTAGACGAACCTGTCTTTATATGGACCGAAAATTTGGACCTTATATTTTCACTAGTCTTAACCCGTTGTATGCGTATAGCAGATCTGATCCATATACGCAAACTGCTAGGGAGCAGATTTGCACCAAATTTTTGCGTGCCTTCCCGAAGTTAATTTGAACCTTACTGTTAAGGGTAAATAGGGTTTAAAGTTTATTGTAGGTTAGCCAATAAAGTAATCAAGTTTACCAAAAATCGCCCCTTACATAAAAATATTCAATATAGCCGCTATTTCTGTGGGTTTGATGTCACGTGACTGGTCACATGACCGCGTCACCGGCGTCACCGCACTGAGCCGTCAACAAATTTTCCTGCCTACCGCATACCGAGAGGTTAAAACAAGAACGCCATAAGTGCTACATGGCGTAGTTAAGGGTAAATAATGGGTAATGGCAAACAAGGATGAAAGTGAAGGTAAGTTTTCCCGCTATGAAAATCGTAAATTGCTTGTTATCGTAATAGTCCAAGAGTTCATAAGGATATAGAAATGCTCATTTGAGTAGTACGTGTTTGAGGCATCGTGGAAAATTATACAGTAGGTAGGTACATACTTCTAAGCTATTTAACGAGAGGGTGAACCTGGCTGAAGGGTATTGGGGCTAAACCGAGTTATGAGCAGTGATCGGATTTCACGGTGCAACACGGGGTGAATGACCTCAAACATTATGTTAATATGGATATGTCCCGGGATTCCGGGACGGATGTTGTTGAAAGAGGATTATGTTTCAAATTTTATCATATGATAATTTCCTTAACATTTTAAAGTGTGGGTTTGGAATATACACTTGGGAGCAAAGAAATCGAGCCACCGTTGCAATTTGTACTTCGATGCTGATTGTACAAAGATCGTAAGTGTTATCATGAAAATTCGAATGCCATATGATAGGTAATTTCGTCTTCTATCGAATGACACAATTTTTTGTGGTGGGGATGGGTATTTCCCGTTATTATGGGCAATAACAATACCCCCCTCTAATTAGCTCATTAGTGCACATACTGATTGTGCCACATCATTAGGTATTATTATTATAACCATTTTGTTTAATTGTTTTTACATCGTTTGATTATGATACGACATCCTGAACACATCTCTTCTCGATTCTACTGGAAAACCTTGAAGAAACATGGATACTACCCCGTCTGAAGCCGCCCAAGCAGTTGCTCTGTTGCAAACAGGGTTGGGTCAACGTGAAGTGGCCCGACAACTGAACCTGACACGATCATCTGTCCGACGTGTGTTCCAGAGGGTCCAAGCGACTGGTGCTTCCTCCAGAAGACCTGGCACTGGCCAGGTACGCTCTACCTCGGAGCAAGATGACCGCTTCATTGCTGTCAACTCGCTACGGAATCGACGACTCAATGCTGTTCAGCTTCAGCGGAAGCTACGAGAGACCCGGAATGTATCCATCAGCCGATGGACTGTTAGAAGGAGACTTGCAGAGCAGAATTTAACTTCACACAAGGCTGCGAATGGCCCTAAACTCACCCCGAGTCACCGTCAAGCACGTCTTCGCTTTGCTCAGGAACATGAAAACTGGACCCTTGAGCAATGGAGGACAGTACTCTTCTCTGACGAGTGCAGGATTTGTCTTTTTGGCAATGACGGCAGGGAGAGGGTCTACCGAAGGCCTGGAGAGTGATTTTCGCAATGCTGCATCGAAGAACGAGTCGCATATGGAGGCGGTTTATGCATGGTCTGGGCCGGCATTTCTTTGGAAGCGAAGACAGACATTATGTTCGTCACTGGGCCTGGTGTCGGGCCAAATTCAAGAGGATTGACTGCTCATCGGTGCATTGAAGAGGTCCTCGCTGAACATGTGGTCCCATTTGCTGGCTAAATCGGTGACAACTTCATGCTGATGCAAGATAACGCCGGACCACATACAACTCGGATCACTCAGGAGTACCTAAGAGAGGTTAATATCCCTACCATGGATTGGCCAACACGAAGCCCGGACTTGAACCCGAGAGAGCACGTCTGAGACAAGCTCAAAAGGCGAATCCGGGCCAGGGATTCCGCTCCTGAGACCCTGCACCAGCTCAAGACAGCGATCGAGGAAGAATGGGCGGACATACCTCAAGAATTTCATCAAACACTCGTGCGTTCGATGAAAAATCGCATGCGTGCATGTCGATTCGCTAGAATAATTATTATTAAAAACCGATAATTTGTTTTAATTTTCATAAAACTCTTTATTCCCTTGTATTCTTCTGTTCTAAAATATGCATATTGAGAGCCTTGCGGTTTTTGGCCCTGAAATGCATTGAAAAATCCATCCCTACCATTACAAATTATGTCATTCGATAGAAGACAAAATTACCTATCATATGGCATTCGAATTTTCATGATAACACTTACGACCTTTATACAATTAGCATTGACGTAAAAATTGCAAGGGCGGCTGGATTTCTTTGCTCCCAACCCAAGTGTATATTGTCACTATACGTTTATGTTTTTTTTAATAAATGATCTGCCAATTAGTCTTTAGTGAATATAAATAAAAGATATAATACGTTACGCATTATCAGTTTACCACACTACACACATAAAATATTATATTTTATTAGTTTGTATGAAATTGAAATAGCATACAATTACTTTCTCCATATTAAATATGTTCAATCGATTTCGTTCCTAATGCCTGTTATAATCCTATCCTAATGCTTATTTATAAATATCCCAACAATTGCATTTTCTTTTTGAATCAGATCACGGGATTTTAGTGATATCCAAATTAAGATTTCTACTCTATATCCCGCAGTGTTGCACCGTGAAATCCGATCACAGGTTATGAGTGATAAGACTTTTTACTTCATTTGTCTTCGCTAACAAATATTTTAATCATTTCGAAACTTTTTAATACCTAACGTTAAGTAAATTGAATATCTAGGAAGTAAAAAATTAAAAGAGATTTTTAGCAGAACATTGTAGATACCTAACTAAAAATAAATATTCTCGAAAAGACATCATTTTGATGGGAGTTGGGACATTTTACCTACCCGGTGATCGGGAATGTTTCATACCTAGTATCGTCCCTCCCTCGCTTCGCTCTGGTTAAAACAAATAAAAAATAGCCTCCATCCGGAATAATGACCCTTTCAAATGGTGAAAGAATATTCCGAATAGGTTCCGTAGTTCCCAAATCTATTATTATCAAGAATGCCTTGAAATCAGGGCTAGGAAACGTTATTTCAAATAACTGTTTTAAAACATTTCAAACTGTTCTATAAACAACGTTTTGTTCGGAGCGAAAACGAAACGGGAACATTTTCACAAGCCGGTTTGATTCATAGGAAGCGCCGCGCGATGCGTGCGATAAGCTTGAAAATATTCGTAATATTTTTTCGTAGCTTCGTTCTGAACACCCCAGAAAATTAAAAAGAAACGGGTAAAAACGTTTCATTAATCAAAAACGATTTAAATATTGATTTTCCATTACGTTCCGTTCGAAACAAATCGTTTCTTAGCTATTAAAGATGAAACTGTTTCGAAAAATATAACGTTATCCGAGCCCTACTCGAAATGAAACGCAAAGCAAAACCATTTTTTTGTCAAATTTAAGAGCATAAAAATGGCAAACTTGGACCGTTTCGCGGTACAGATGTAGTGAATAATCCTGTCCCATCGTTTTTTGTCGGATAAGTTCGTATTTAGCTTGTTTTCTCAATTGTCTTTAGTATCCATCAATAAGCCAACTGAGAAAGCAAGGTAAATACGAACTTATACGACAAAAAACGATGGGAAAGGATTATTCACTACATCTGTACCTACCTATCAAAGATCAGATATAGATAAATTCCTGGGAAGGTATTCTAGGCGGTCAAAACGATATCGTAGTTAATGTGTTATGGTATTGTCATGACGTCAGTCGCCATCACTGTCAAGTAAACAAGAGCTATCAAAACGGTGACAATACGATAACAGCTCAAACACGATATGGTTTTTACCGTGTTGAATAGAGGCCCTGGTTTAGTGTTCCAAAGGACTCGAGCCTTTTAGCTCTTTTTTTTAAGCCTGGCTTCGATTTTAACGCCTAAAGGGCTAAAAGCCTATAAAGCTCTTTAGCCCACAAGCCTTGTTATATTCGGCAGCCTTGACTCTCGGAGCTCGTAACCTTAATAAAAGGCTATATATTTTTATACTTAAAGTCCTTGTAAAAATATTTTTGAGTTTATAAAAATATTTTTTAATGATTTTTTTGAGTTTAAGTAATTATTTGTTGTATAGCGGCAACAGAAATACACAACTGATTTTTACGAATATGATTCGAACTGCGACTGCATTCATTAAAGTTAAACATTTTATAAAGCTCAGCTCGGCTCAAGTTAGCGGCTACAACCTTAAAAAAGGCTTAAGCCTTTAAAAAAGCCTTTTTTAAGACTACGGCTTTATTAAAATCACTAGCTCTTTGAAACCCATTCCATTAAGCCAGCTCTAAAAAGACCTCCGGAGCTTTAAAATCCGGGCTAAAAAAGCTCGAGTCCTATGGAACACTACCCTGGTTACAAATATATATGGCATAGGTTAATATTTTTTAAAAACTCCCTGTGAAGTGAAGAAAGAAGAGGAAGCATGCATCAGTTTCAACCAAAAAGAAAAGCATAGTTAGGTAGGTAACGCCCTTACTCAAATAACAGTACCTACAAAGTTAATATTCCCGCTGCCACTTAGACATACCCTTATAATCTGTCCTGCCACTGACTTGAGCGGTGTTACGGCCTGAGGCTGATGAAAAAAACATTATGAATGTTATTATTATTTTTTGTTTTGGGAGACCGTTTAGGAAATATTGAACTCGAAAAGTGTAAACTTTTTTTATTAGGGTCCACTTTTTAGTCCATTGTAATGCTGAGATTATAATATTGTCCAACACTAATCGTCCAGCCGTCGCACCGATGTCTGGTTGGGACCACGTTGGCTCAAGATTGTTCTGGCTCGGCCGAAAGTTTGGAGTTTGGGTGTTCAACGATGTGTAGTCCCAGCATAATAATCGGTGCACTGGCAAGCAAGGGGGAAACACCCTCCTAAATATCCGATCCTGACCTGAGGCCCTACTTTGAAAATTGAAGTTCGAAGTTACGCTAGCGCCATCCTTTTCACTCGTCATTCGAAACTAATTCGAGAGAAAGGGATGGATCTAGTAACTTCGAACTTCGATTTTCAAAGTAGGGCCTCTGAATACCGCGTAGTGTAGTGATCCGCTAAGATGTTATGTGTCCCAATCTGGGGTGCGTTCATGGTCCCAGATATATATCTACATGGATTAAGAATACAATATCATACGATATAAATAAATATCAGGATACGATATAAATACTAGACAACGATAAAAATACTTATATAGAAAAATATATACTTAAATAATTATAGAAAACATCCATGACTCAGAAAGAAATATTCGCGCTTATCACACTCCTACCGAGATTTGAACCCAGGACCGCAAGCTTCGCAGGCAGGGTCACTACCAACTAATAGGCCAACGGGTCGTCAGATATGAACACCTTTATTCATGGACTTGTACCTAAACTGGACTGAGTACTAACTTTTTCTAGTACTTAGACACTATACAAATTCTCAATATTTAAAAGTTTTGTGTACTGGTAGTAAGAAAATATTAATTTGAAAAATGTATACTCGAATGCATGGACTTATAACTAAATAATACCCACTCAGTAGGTAGGTAGGTAAAATTATACGTAAACAGTTTAAGTCCATGACTCAAATGAATGTATAGATTTAGATATATTTCGTACTCATTGTGAATTGACACATTTGTAACTTTAAAAAAATCCTGATGTCCGCAGATGTACTTGGTCACCCTAATTAAAACGAGATGCAATTCTCTAGTATGGTTTCTCTGTCGGTCACACTTTTTTATCGCAGTACTCAGTCCAGTTTAGGTACAAGTCCATGCCTTTATTATTTAACAGAAGCTGCAAGTGGGCTATAAATATCAAAAAATAATCCGTTTACTTGACACACTCTAAATAATTACTCAGGCAGGTATACCTATAGCTATGTAGGTACTTTCCGACACTGGAATAATAATGGAATAATAAATTCATAATAGATCCGGATTTTAAAAAATACATTAATAAGGCACCCATACACGGAACAATACAATATATTTATACTATGCCACAACACACGACTATAATAATTTTAACTGGCAATAGTAGCAAACTTCGGTCCACGGATGTTAAATTGTTTGTGGTTTGATTTGTGTTGTGAGTTCGTGAAAGAAGAAATCTTGTCTTTGGTGAATTGATACTGTGATGTCGTCGTCGAATATCGAGTGTCGTCGTCTTTTGTAAAGTTTTATCAAGGTATTGGTTGTTTATTTTATTTCTCGACGATTTATAAACTTTCTCCTTCATCTTAGCCAGAAGCTAAATCAGTACTTTTGTAATCTACACTTCTAGTCTAAAATTGTAATATGTCGACAGAAATTTGGCGGCCATATTACTGTTGGAGACTTCTATCCAATAGTACTATTTATGAATCCCTATTTATCGGCAACATCGTTCCTAAAGCTCACAGTATTTTATTATTAATATGTCTTGTATTTGATTAACCACCCGTTTCATCCATTAGTTGGTAATTGTTTGTATTGATGTTCTGCGTCAATAACATTTAGATAGTATTTATAAGTACCTATCTTGATTGTTGACGCGTCTAGTAGTCTTGATCTGATTTGAAATACCGTTTGTATTTGTCGTTAATTGTTAGTTTCTGTTTTAGATAATCCCGGACTTTACTTTGGTGAACGTGATAAACTTCTTAAATAGCTTATGTGTCTAAAAGTGACTTTTAATCAATTTTGTTCAGTGTCTTACTTGGACAAAAATTGTGATCCGTTTCTAATTTCAATTACCCCGAAGAGGGAGCGTTTGGCAAAATGATGACCGAAAATAGAATTAGTTCAAGCAATCACGTCGGTAACAGTATGAGCAATCAGAATAAGGGGTCAGTATTATTTCCTTTGTCATTATTATATGAAAGCAAAGCAAACTACCATTGTCTATGCTTTTATTATTATTCTTCTTTAAATTTCCAGAGATGTCGATAAAACTGTCGACGACATCGGTTGGAAATCAAAATTAAAAATACCCCCAAAAGACAGAAGAATAAGAACTAGTGTAAGTATTTTAGTTTTTACTTCCCCTCGTCTCATAACCCAATATTTATCGTGATAAACATTGAATATTGTAATAATTTGTACAGCATTTTGTTTAGGTTTGTGTTAATACAAAGTTTAGTGGTTCTTTTCATTTGTAGGATGTGACTGACACAAGAGGTAATGAGTTTGAAGAGTTCTGCTTAAAAAGAGAGCTGTTGATGGGCATTTTCGAGAAGGGGTGGGAAAAACCATCCCCCATTCAAGAGGCTTCAATTCCCATTGCGCTAAGTGGCAAAGATGTGCTCGCTCGAGCCAAAAATGGAACAGGCAAAACTGGGGCATATTGTATTCCGGTCTTAGAACAGGTAATTATAAATAATATTATTGAAGCATTCTTTGTTGGTGGTAATGGTAATGGTTATGGTAACCTACTATATTCAATATACCTTTTATGTGGGGCTGCCACCAATTAGGAATTGCAATTTAACATGCTAGGCACGTTGCCAGAATCTGTTGAGTTAGATTCCATAGTATTGCTTTAAAGGTTTCATATTATTTTATTAACATTCCATAATAGCAACTTTCATGTGTTTTTTAATTTGAAGCTGAAGCATAGATTATTCTTCGAACTTGTTGGTGGGAAACACTAAGTATAGTAAAACTCAGAAGTAAATACAGCAACTGTTGGGACTGTACCTATAGTGTGTCCTAATGATATAGTTACTCAATTATTGACATAATAAAAATGACTTTATTTTAACAACACCTTATCAAAGAAAGGTTAAGCATGTTGATAGTGACTAGACATTAATGATATGGCCAACCAACCTATGTGCTGATTTGGTCCATTGTATTAGGATTATATTAGTGCCTAATTATCCTATAAAAAATAAAATAAAAATATTTTTTCTAAATTATTTTAATACTAATCACCTGCCCTCGCTTTGTTCAAGTTTAATTAAATAAAATATAGCCTATTTCTATCTGGAATAATGTACCTTAATAGTAAATATTTTCTTCTTAATAGTAAACTTCTTCTTATCTGCTCTCTCACCTCTATTATATCATTTAAGAATGAGATTTGTTTTTCCAATATTAAATTATATGATACTGTAAGAACCCAATACCTTACCTACCAATTAAAAATAATAATTTTCACGTACACTTGCAAGCCAAACAATTGCATTTTTTCATGTCGAATCCAATATTATTGTACCTACATTTGAAAATGGGAGTTCAAAAAATACTAAGCCGATTTCCATGTGTGTTTGTTTACTTTTAGTTAAACTTAGATTACAAGAAACATTCATTTCATTTCAATATTTCAGAAAGAACCTGGTTTACAAAGATAATGAGTGGACATGAAAAAATGCGAAGTGATGGATTTGTTTTGCTCATGTGTGTATGTAGTACAGCACATGGGGTAGTTTTAATGTTGGTAGGAGTGTCTGATCTTGACTCATTTTTCTGTGCTTTAACTGCATTTGATTTGCTACTCACATTAAACAAGATTTATTGGCATCAATAAAACTATGTCATCCCATCATCTCTATTGTTTGCTTATATTTACTATTATTTACGTAAATTAACCCCACCAGAAGTTATAATGATGATATGCTTGGATTCCCCTTCACTTGTAATAAGTGAGAGAAAACATTTCTGATAAACTTTATTTTGCAATCATATAACATACAAAATCTTTATTAATATGATGCATGATGTGTAATATCATAGTTTGTGTGTATTTTTAGGTTGATCCGAAACAAGATGCTATTCAAGCTTTAATAGTGGTACCAACTAGGGAGCTAGCTCTGCAAACATCACAAATTTGCATTGAACTGGCTAAACACACAGACATACGCGTTATGGTCACCACAGGGGGCACTAACCTTAGAGATGATATTATGCGTATTTATCAGAATGGTAAGTGTAACTTTCTCAAATGTCAATTGTTAATTTCGGAAAGTGTCATGTTAGAGTGCACTTTGCATTAAGTTTGTCAAAATGTATGAAACAGATTTATTGTGGACCTGATATATTTTTTCTTCTCTGTCACATTGATTTGGGTACATATCAGGTACTTAATAAATAGAAATGATGAGACTTTTGGATTCCCCTTCACTTCTTATAAGTGAGAAAAAACAGTTCTGATAAGCTTAGATTGTTTATTGGTAAATGATTGTTTGTATGCATATTCTCAATGTTTATGCTTGTTTCAGTTCAAGTGATAATTGCCACTCCAGGCCGAATGATTGATCTCATGGATAAGCAAGTTGCCAAGATGGACCAGTGCAGGATGCTGGTCTTAGATGAAGCAGATAAACTTCTTTCCCAGGACTTTAAGGGCATGCTTGATATGGTTATTTGTCGGTTGGTATTATAACATCCTATCCTAATTTTTAGGGTTTCCTGCCAGATACTGAAAATCCATTATGAGAGACTGATGTGTGTCTAGTCTGTTGTCAAGACCCTTTTTCTCTCAAATTGTTAAAGCTATTGGGCAAAATTTTATTATACTTGTAGTGTTAGGTGGCCCAAACTTAGCCTTTGAAATGTAGTGATCATGTGATACATTTATTTTTTCCGGCAAAGCCTTTTTTTTGTTGCCAAATTTAATCTTTGCCAGAAATGTTCATGTACAATCGTAGATATCCAATAAATAATTATACAGGGTGATTGGAAGGTAGAGGTAAACCTTTAAGGGGAAGCTAGTACAGACCATTTAGAACCATTTGAGCCATGGTTGTCATAGACGAAGTCTCACAAAAAAAATTTTATTGATCATTATGTGTTTTTAAGAAAATATCCCAAAATTTCACAATTAATTGCTAATAGTGGCTAATTTAAACAAAAAACTGATAATTTTTTACTTAATTTCATTAGAGTAATGTGTAAGCATTCTAACAAAATAGGTTTCAAGTATCTTTGTCATCAGAATTTTGTTTTACAGACATTTGAATACCCGAAACATTTCTAAAGTTTAAGAAACCCTTTGCTTTAACGGCATTTAAAAAAAAAACAGAGCGTGTGATAATAATTTAAACCTTTTTAAAAACATGTGTAGTTATTCGTCTTTCTTTTGAGGTTTCATTTACGCGAATATCTAGGCAAATATGGAAATTAGGACCTACAAACCAAATTAAGGGGGAAAATTTCAATTTTTAGATTTCTTAGGCAGACTGACCAAAACAACATTTTTAATTAAAACCCTCATTTTTGATGTTCGAAATGACTACCGCCGTTTCTAATACAAGCACGAGCCCGTCTTCTCATTTCTACTGTTGTTGTTTTCAACATCATCTCTATCTTCATGGTTGCAAACGCTGAATGAATTCTCTCCACCAATTCTTCTCTTGTGTTTATTTCGACGCTTGAATACACTAATTCTTTGGCCCGACCCCACACGAAGAAGTCCATTGGGGTCAAGTCTGGTGACCGAGCGGGCCAAGAGATGGGTCCATCTCTGCCGATCCAGCTATCAGGGAAAGAATTATGTAGGTGCTCTCTTACAATTAATGTCCAATGAGCTGGACAGCCGTCTTGCTGAAACATGATTTCTCGCTCTGTTTCAAATATCGGGGCACCGGATTCCTCTAAAAGCACTGGAAGGTCATTTTGTAGAAATTGCAAATAATTATTGCCATTCAAACTATCCGGTAAGATGTGGGGTCCAATCAATGTTCTGCCAATTACACCTGCCCACACATTGACAGAAAATTTCCTCTGGAATGACACCTGCTTTTTCCAGTGTGGATTGTTGTCTTTTTCGGTCCATTGATGGAGGTTATGAAAGTTTGTTATGCCCTCTCTAGAGAATTTGCATTCATCCGTCCACAAGATTGATTTTAGAAACCACGCATCATCAATGTCTCTATTGAGGAGAAAACGGCAGAATTCAATCCTTTTTTGGGGATCCCGCTCTTCCAGACCTTGCACACCCGTGCCATGGAATGGATACATGTGATTGTCATGCATTGTTTTCCAGACCTTCCATTGTGAAATGTTTAGATTTCGAGCTACAACTCTGGTACTGGTATGAGTATCGGCTTCAAACGCTGCTAAAATGTCTTCTTCCGTGGTAGGATCGTGTCTGCCCGTGTTGACTCCAGGTTCAAAGTGGTGTATTCCATTTTCAGCTAGCCGACGATATGCGTTGTAAAATACTCTAGCATTCGGTACCCTGCGATTCGGAAAACGCTCTTGGTACATTCGTCGTGCTAAAGATCCGTTGCCGTTTGCATTGCCATACATAAAAACAATATCCGCATATTCCTGATTAGAAAAACTAGCCATCACAATTAAATTGTGCGTGTACTTTAAAATTCAAAGTTAGGGTTAAGTCTACGACTTGACGCATCGTGACAAAAATGTCAATTCCTTTAATTAAAAAAAAGAACAATCGAAGTTAGGGTATCATCAAAGAGTATTAATTTACTTATTTGGATCAAAAAGTTTTCAATGTTGTTTCAAAATGTTCCCCCTTAATTTGGTTTGTAGGTCCTAATTTCCATATTTGCCTAGATATTCGCGTAAATGATACCTCAAAAGAAAGACGAATAACTACACATGTTTTTAAAAAGGTTTAAATTATTATCACACGCTCTGTTTTTTTTTTTAAATGCCGTTAAAGCAAAGGGTTTCTTAAACTTTAGAAATGTTTCGGGTATTCAAATGTCTGTAAAACAAAATTCTGATGACAAAGATACTTGAAACCTATTTTGTTAGAATGCTTACACATTACTCTAATGAAATTAAGTAAAAAATTATCAGTTTTTTGTTTAAATTAGCCACTATTAGCAATTAATTGTGAAATTTTGGGATATTTTCTTAAAAACACATAATGATCAATAAATTTTTTTTTGTGAGACTTCGTCTATGACAACCATGGCTCAAATGGTTCTAAATGGTCTGTACTAGCTTCCCCTTAAAGGTTTACCTCTACCTTCCAATCACCCTGTATATTTTATTTTGGATTCTATGTTCCACATATGATATAGAAAGATGGCCAAAATGGTATACGTCTAAACAGGGATCTGTCAAAACAAGAATGTGTGAAAGTAGAAATTCGGGAAGAAAGGAATCACAGTTGGTTGATAAAAAGATAAAAGATGTTTATTCAGGCACCACTGCTGAGAAGGAACGCCGCAAGAAACTCGACAGTCAGTCGTTTTTTAAATATTGCTTAGGATATTATACAATAATAAACTTAACCTAGCATTTTAAAAAACAATGAGTCTCACATAAAACAAAAAATAAATATATTCATGCGTAGTTGAGCAGGAAAAAGTGTCGACACTCAGAATTTTCATAAGAACTAATAAGTAGTAGTAATAAAAAATAAATAGAATAGAAATTATACAAATTATACTTACCTATGACGGTGCAAGACAACCCACATAAAAAGTTTCGATACATTCTCCTACAGAAACCGTGTCACCTAGACATTGTATAATGTTTACATATTTTTTTATGACTAAGTTGTTATTAAGTTATTTAGGCGTTTAGTTTAGGCCAAGCATTTTTATCTGTTAGATAGTCCTTGACCCTATAGTAAGCTTTAGACATCAACAACTTTTTCAAGTAAATTTTAAGTACTGGAAATGGTAACTTTAAAACAACGTCAGGTAAATTATTATAGCAAAGGATGCATAGACCTACAAATGATTTATAAACCTTACGGACACGAAATATTTTAATAGCAATTTTATTTTTATTTCTTGCATTCAAATTATGTATTACAATTCCTAACAAAACAGTCTTGATTTTTAATGACATAAATAATATTCTCATAAATAAATTGTGACGCTACTGTCAAAATATTAATTTCATTTTTCATTTCATTATTTTCATTTTTTTGCATAGTACCAGATTCGCAGAACGCCAGATTTGCAGAATGCCAGATTCGCAGATTGCCAGATTCGCACAGTGCCAGATTTATTTTTCACATAACTGTAATAGAGAGAGTAAGATTAATTAGAGTTCCATACCTCAAAAGGTACAGAATAGAGGCATCGTGTGAATCTGGCATTCTGCGAATCTGGTATACTGCGAATCTGAAAATCTGGCATCATGCGAATCTAGCGTTCTGCGAATCTGGCGTTCCGCGAATCAGGCGTTTTTCGATTCTGGCACAAAGCGTCAAAACCTGGTTGATTTATAATAAAAACTTAGATAAAATATGAATTATTTGTTTTAAAATTTTCAGGTTACAAATATAATGTATATAATTGTAAAACTAAATCATCCTTGTAATTGAATCACAATTGAAACAAGTAAAAATTAAAGTATTTCCTATTAATATATCATGGTTGGTGAGATTTTCCCTTTTCTGTAGATATGAAAGTAAAATAATCGGTCCTTCTAATTATTATTTTTTTAGTGCTCTCCAAATAACAGAAGAAGTCTTTGTTTCCCGATTACTTAATACTGAATTGACGTACGTCGATCAATAGAATTATACAAAACAACTAGGTTATTGAAATACTTACATTATTTATTTACAATGACGACATCAGTCTTCGAGACGCCATCGGATAGGTTAACACTTACTGGCACGTGACGTGATGTGACTGGCACGTGACCACACACGACAAACTCCGGCAGGCAACTGACTTACTCCCTTTAGCAAGGGCTATGCAAAGCATAGAGTAAGATAAAAGATAAACGCGAGGCATATGTATATAAGCAGGACAGCAGTCAGAGCGAAAGTAGGTACCGTTAGAACCTTATTGTCAACAGTTTTTTTTCGGTATTGCTAAAACAATGACCAGAGAACGGCTGAGTATCGATATCTCTTACATTACATGTAACTTACAAAAGTTACGAAGCAATTGAAACGCACGAAAGTTAATAAACCATATAAATAAACGAATGGTTTATTTCTCCATTTTTATTTTTAATACCGCGGGCGGGATCCCGGTATTGTTTAATGAATACCGGTATTGAAAAAGACATAAAATATCGCGGGATCCCGGGATACCGGTATCCCGGGATCCCGGGATTGGAAGCCCTAGTCGTAATAGCAAACGTAAAACTTGGAATTAAAACAACACATGAGAAGATATCAAATTAAGTTCAAAATAAAAGCTGGTCGGTCTCCAACTCTCCATTAAAAAAACATGTTGTGGTAGGCGTATAACGAAACCTAGACTCGCACAATGACCTATTTTTATATACCTAAATAGACACGATGGACAAAAAAATTATTCACATTTGTATAGCACCAAAACTTTCTTAATAGCGATCGGCAGTGTTCGTGTTGACGCGATTGACAAGAAAATCACAAATTACGAGATGCTGTCTCATAGCCAGCCGATCGCTTTGGAAGTGGTAGTACAGTAGACTTTATAAATATGTGTACCCTTTATCAAACATGACATTAAATAGACAAGGTACTAAAGTGTACACATATTTATACTACTTTTTAATTCAAGTATACTTGTAATATTATAGGTTACCCAAAGAACGCCAAATCTTGCTGTTCTCTGCCACTTTTCCACTGAGTGTTAAGCAGTTTATGGAGAAGCACTTAAGAGAACCTTATGAAATTAACCTTATGGAAGAGCTCACACTAAAGGGAGTCACACAATACTACGCGTTTGTACAAGAGAGGCAGAAGGTGCATTGTTTAAACACCTTATTTTCAAAGGTGAGTTCTATTTTTATTAATCTATTTGTGAAACCATAGTAAAAAAAGTGTCCATTTAGTTTATTAGTCTTTCGATTTTTTATCTCACTAAATTTTGCCTGCAATTTCATCTGGTTATTTATTCCCTTTGAAATTTTGCAACACAATGATCTGCCCCGAAAGAGCTTAATAATTTAACCATAGAGAAATTATTAAGCTCTTTCGCTATCATAAAATTACACCGAGCGTCCAGTAAACTAAAGTATTGTCTTGAAATCGAAGGATCGTTTTTGTTGCATAAATTAATACTCGATCAATTTGTAGGGTATATGACAATGGTAAAAAGTGGCCACCTTTTCCCGTTAAGTTGACTACACAAAGGTTATTAAACTTAGTTTTTTTTTTGGCATTGATAAAACAAATTAAAGACCATGCAGGCCATCTGATGGTATTTGCGATCTGTGACCCGTAAAGACATAAAATCCATAAATGGTAAACAAGGAACCCATAAGATGAGACTTAGTCTGTATATCACAGTTATTTGGTTCAGCTACAGAAGCTATCAACTTATAGCGTTTGAAGTTTATCGAGTCTGTTTTTCATTTTTACAGTTACAAATAAACCAGTCGATAATTTTTTGCAATTCGACCCAACGCGTGGAGCTGCTAGCAAAGAAGATTACGGAACTGGGGTACTGCTGCTACTACATCCACGCGCGCATGGCGCAGGCGCACCGCAACCGCGTGTTCCACGACTTCCGCGCCGGCCTGTGCCGCAACCTCGTGTGCTCCGACCTGTTCACGCGCGGCATAGACGTGCAGGCCGTCAACGTCGTCATCAACTTCGACTTCCCGCGCATGGCCGAGACGTACCTGCACCGCATCGGCCGCTCGGGCCGCTTCGGCCACCTCGGGATCGCCATCAACCTCATCACGTACGAGGACCGCTTCGCCCTGCACCGCATCGAGCAGGAGCTGGGCACGGAGATCAAGCCCATCCCGAAGGTGATCGACCCGGCGCTGTACGTGGCCCGCGTGGGCGGCGACGACGACGACGCCGCCGACAAGTAACGCGCGCGCCGCCCGCGCCGCCTCGCTCTGTGCGCGATCCGCTCTTACTATTGAACTCGCTGACTGACTGGTGAATGGATTAGTATAAAAATATAAAAACGAAAAACTTATTTGTAAAAAGTGTAATGAATTTATTGTAACAAAATGTGTGTGTACATAGTTTATCGTGAAATAAGACTTTAAACCTGAAATGGTTACTTTTTTAAAGTGTATATAAAACGAACATCGGGACTTGCGAAAAAGGCAACTTGCGCTCTTTGTCCATATTGGATACTGTGCGTGAATTCCTATATTGTTAAAACGTAAAATATTTATCTGGGACTGTGAGAGTCTACCTAGATTTGTCAGTGATCTTAACATAAATTGTGGTAGACTTTTGACAGAAATTGATGAGATTACCTACCCATATTTAGTAAAGTGGAGCTAGCACCAGTTTTCTTTTATAAATTATACTTCATCAAACAACCTAAATGCTGCGATATGGGTAGGTACAAAGTCTAGCTCTTATGATCTGTGTAATTTCAATTGATAATGATTTGTGAGTAAAATCAGCGTCAGAGACATTGTTTTCGTCCGCTTGGAACGATGTCTAGTTACCTCAAGCCGTATTTATTCAGATTTGTCAATACCATTTTGTAAATTTTTTTTGCAAAGCGGCTCAAGTCACAGTTAGAATTATATCACAGTGGTGTAAGGTTTGGTAGGCATGGTATAACGTAAAGACATCCAATGAAATTCATCGTCACGATATTTTGAAATATTAGATGACGTGTTTTACCAAATAATTTAATGCTGTGTTAAATCTTAATATTCTGTTAGTTCTGACAGCTATTAAACCCCCTAATCCTTCTTTACATATTTGGTAAAATTCAACTAAGTAACCAGTACAATACCAAATAAAGTCAAACAATACACCATTAATAGTGTAGTGCCTACCTTACATTACAAATGAGGATTTTTATTTTCCATTTAGATTAAATACTGTGACTTTAACGAGGCTGGGGAATGGACTATACTGTTACGGCTTGCAGTCATGGTACATTGCTTGGTCTGGGGGAATTTTAAGTTAGAGAGCTTTCAGTTTAGATTTTCGAAGTAACGTTTTTTGCTCTCTGGGGAATTGGGATGTCAAGTGAAGAGTTGAATAATTGGTCGGAATCTTCAATTAGTAGCTTGTACAAAATTAATTAATAAACTGTGTTCAGTATTACTTGAATAACCAATTTACTGTAACTTGGCCACTGCCTGTCAGCAACCTGTGCCCAAGAACGGGTGACCAATTGGCTAGTACCTGATCTAAATGTCAATATTATTGCAGGATTTTGCATATAAATTATTGTAACAGTTCAGGTGTTCATGTTGTAATTTAAAACTGTCACTGTGATTTTCGCATGAAATGTTTTACTCGTACCATCGTGTGGTTTAAATATCAAAGCAAGCAGTCTGCTTAGGCTTTTGAAATAGATATGAGGCAAAGTTGAATTGTGTACTGTTATCTACATGCGGTCAAGTGAATTTCTTCTCGCAAGTCTTAATTTTATGCAGATTTCACAGCACACTTGCCTTAGTTGAATCTGTTAATAAAAAAATAATGAAAATAGGCATCTTTGTACTATGATTATGTTGACAGTAGTTTTATGCATGTGTTATTGCAGTTTGAAACGGTTAAACCGTTGAAAGAAATTCGTCCCCGAGTGGATCATGATTCAATCGGATTGGTGTTGGAGCCATAGAGCCGTGACTCTATCTGTGATATTTTTTCATGCTGGTTTAGTGTCGGGTCTGGTTGACTTGTTAGTTTACTTTGGTCTTCCGATTTGCTAATAAGTAATCTGTTGTGAATGAAAAATGAATGTTGATTGGGTGTAACAGACCGTCACCGACCAGCGTGGTCATGTAGGTACACATACGTAATTCTTCTTACGCTAAATCGAGTTTTCTATTCATGTTTATCTTACGCAGTAACGATTTGACAATTGACCGCATATCATTGATATTTTATATTACATCCTTATTTATCCTTAAAAATCATGCCTTTGCATTTGTATACCTACACTGCAGGATTTTTGTAAGGTCTTTCCAGTGGCAGTCATCACAAATTTCTGTGATTTTGTTTTGATATTAAAAAAATATATTATTGTTGAATATTGGCCAAAATAAACTCTTCACGCCAAGTTATTGTTTGATTTTGTTATAGAAAGAACGTATCTAAAATACCACTTGGGTCATACGCAGAGTTAGGTTCGCGTCTGTCCTGTGGACATACCCGAAGTTACCGTTTTTAAGGCCTAATTTTCTAGCTGAACCCATATCCGCATATACGGCGTCAGGTCTACTTTGGCCCGATCAGATAAAAACATATCTTATATGCACACAAGCCTTTAACTATTGACCACAGGAGAGACAACTTTTGGTTTTTGTTTGCGTTTGACCCACTTAGCCCATGGAAATGGTCCTACAATGTTCTTGTATGTGGTGATTGATGAAGTGTTAGTAAGTTTTCAAATGACAGCCCTCTAGGTCATTGCTAAGCAACCTTTTCGTTTTTTTTTTTCAGTTTTTATAATTTTTTACCAGCATACGGCTGTTGCGGCAATATTTATGTTTAAGGGTCTCTGTTTTTTGTGTCGATGTTAACAAAATTTTCCTTGGTCTTATTTTGTGATGAGTTTGTATCAAAATCACTGAAGGCTAGTCTGATGAGCGCGAATATTTGTTCCTGAGTCAGTCGTTCAGTCAGATTATTTTCATGGTGTTCAGAGACCGGTACAAACCTTAAAGCATAGCATAGAAGAGGTAGCCAGATGGTACGCCCACACTTACCTCAGACTGATTACGATATTGCGCTATATTGGTGCACAAGTTTGCAGTTGCAACGTATTGTGGGCAGAACAGAATGAGGCTAGAGGTATATCATCAGATTTTTTAGTAAGACATACTTTAATGTCTATACTATAACTAATCCCAAGCCCAGCTCCTACCAATACCCTGCCTGGGACCCTCAGATAGTTTTTGAATAGCTTAAAAATCACCGATACAAAAGGACACCGTACCTTATGTCACGTAGAACTGCTACTATCTTACTTATTACCTTCAGGATGTGTGTATGCGTGACCACTCTCGTGCCAATACTATATTTAGTCGGATAGGTTCGTACGAACGTTGAAATGTCCCCACAAGTCAATATTTTTTTATTAAATAATTTAAATAAAACACGTTAAGGACAGTAGTTAAGTTTATTGTAAGTCAGTCGTTAATAATCATTGAGTACCTACATAAATATAATTAAGACATAACATAGCTCTGCTGAATTAATACTTTTGTCGTATTAACTTCATAATCAAAAAAGGATACACCTGTACAAGGTAGAAGTTGTAGGAGGTACAATTTCGTGGAAGATATTGTTAGATGAGGTGGTACATAAGTGATGCTGACTAAAACAAACGATTGCAAGATGGTGACACAATCTTACAATATTAAACTTCAATCATAAATATATAAGGCGGATGCAGCTAGTAATTAGTGTAAAATACCTAGTTAAAATATGGCCTGAAACAACAAACCAGCAAGTTCAAGTTTTGAAATATTTTCATTTTTCGAACTGTCTTATGCTGATAATTGATAACGGTATTTAAAAATCTTAAAAAAGAGAAAACTCATGTGTTTAATAGGAATGGGCCAAGAAATAGCTCACAAAATGTACAACAACACAAGTCTAATTGCATTCTTCATTTTATTATAGGAGAAAAACTTAAGTAAATGACCTCTTGCATGCAGTTGTAACACATCTGTATGGACCGTTTGACATTCTATATTTCAAATTGAACGTAAATTCCTTATTCGTTTTGTAACTACATGCAAGAGGTTACTTGAGTTTTTCACCTGTAAGAAACGGCCTCTGTCCGACTTTATGTAATAAAGGGTTAATTAATGCCAGTTTATAATTTTCTTAAAAATGTAACGAAAATAAAAACTAGCTAGAGATCATTTAAATAAATTTGTAAAAAATAAAAAAGGACACCAGAGACAAATTTGTCACGGAATGCGGTGTTATGCTTAGCACTTATTTCCGATAATTAATAATACAAAATTATTAGATACTAACAAATCCATTGCAATACCAAACCATGCAAAAAATACACAAATAAATATCCCTAAGTTACATAAAAAACGCTCGCATAAGACTGGGTCTTAGCGATGGTATTTATACTTAATTAATATTTTATTAAATACATAAGTAGCTGAAATAGCTGATCAAATTAAGTGTTCCAAGAACTGCTGCGGACCTCACTTTACGCGTTGCACCTTGCACCCGCTCGAAGTGATGCTTAAATATTGCGACCGCACCGACTACCTCCGAGTCCAACTCGACCCAGCACATGCACAAATGAACGTCCACAAGAGCCTGTAAAGAGTGACCGAGTGAACGCGGCGCAGCTTACGTATAAGGCTACCTAGTTGAGAAAGCAAGCGCTAAAATATGTTTTGTCTTTGACGGGACTACTTATATTTAAGTAATAGCCATTGTGCGTTGTTAAATCAGTCGGTGCAGTCGCGTCGGCTTTTGTGAAATGCTCTTTACAAATGAATTGAGCTATAATAAGTGTAATAACAATGAAGTAGACTGAGTGTTTGTATGTTTTTTTTAGTTTGATATTTTCTGTTTCTGCAATAAAGAGTTTACATACATAAGCTGACAGGTACCAGTAATGGACACTTCGCTCTTAATTCAAATTGCATACGCTCCTAAATTAATTGTTGCAAAACAAATGAATGTTGTGTTCCCTTATGTTCTGTAAAATAAGAATCAATGTCCATTATTGGTTCCAGTTAGTGTTTTCAATTCGCGAATGCACGCCGTATTACTTGATTTTACGAACATATGAAACAAATTATAATATAGCGAACACCATTCAACTTCAACACTAAGTACAATTTACCTGTGCAGGTAATAATAATACAATATATTATATATAATTCAATTACACGCTAATTAAACTTAATATTATTGGGCGGGTACACATTTATAATAAAAGAAATACAAATTCGATGCTTAGTAAATAAATACAGTAGTAATTAAATTTAAGAACACAAAACCATTTGGCGGCCACGCATCTTAGGGCGAGCACCCTGTGGACATTACTCTGACACCCTTTCGCAAGACAATAGGTACTTACTAGTTTAAATATAGTGTAAGGAGACGTGATTTTATACTTCAAAATTAAATACAGCGCACTACTGCTTTTGCCGTAATAAGCTTTTGTGCTGTTATAATCGACTTTACCAAAGCCAGAAATACTATCTAAGAGCTAATTGGGATATAACCATTTTTAACAATGTATGAAAATTTCAAGGAATAGGCTTCTCGAATCGATCCCTGTAGTTAGATTAAATAAATATGTTACAGTGAATTCATTATAATAAAATTGAGAAATAACCTTCATTTGAATTAAATATTTTTCCTACTCCTGTACTTTTATCTGTCATTTATATAGTCACGAACACTAATATAAGAATATAGATAATATGTCCGCAGAACATTCCGTAGAAAAGTCTATCTAGTCTATTCCCCTTAACAGCACTTGTGCTTTTTTGAGCCAAAACGATATGCCTAGCTGCCAAAGCTTACACCTAGGTTAATTTGACCAATCAAAATACTTCACCAAATTAAACCACCAATCACAATACACATTGACTGTCAATCGGAACGTTAGGTTCTTTTTGGTATGTAAACTCTTTTACTAATTTAACTCTTTAAAAAAAACATTTTATTTGGTATCAACCAACCAGAACGCAGCTATATTAAAATCGACCAATCAGGTAAAAGAATTCATTTCTCAAATCATTAGGTGTTTTTTAGTCCCTATTTCACAAGTTAAATCGATTGTGCAACTTTAAAAAAAAAAATGAAACCTGGCAAGTGCACATCAATTTAAAAACAAAGTTAACCATAGACACATATTTTGTTGTTTTCGAATGTTTCTCGCTCGTTTGTTGTTCTGTGCTTCGTTCGTTCGTATTCTAACCTAAGTATATTAATTTAATTTTGCATTTTATTTGAAACCTAGTCGTAGAAAAAGTATTGTATGCAACCACAGATCACAGAAACAAGGGAGATATGTCATGAACGCCAATTCGTACAAGACCCGGTGTCGCCACTTTTAAACATGTGTGCGTCTTACGCTTACGCTCTATTAACTACTACAAAAACAACCTCCTCATAATTGGTTACAGCTTACGAACTAAAAACGCCGTAACATAGTTTTGATAGTAGCAGAAAATTAAGCTTTATACTAAGTTCTCAAGGTTGAAAAATGCTGAAAGATCGTTTTTTTTCCATCGTAGTTCAGTCACTAAACGTAAGGTAGCGCTTACTCGTCACTTAGCTGCCATCTATGCGACGAGTAATTAATTAGTTCCTCAGAGCTAGATGGCGCCAAGATAGTAGTCCCTATGTTCAGCAGGTTAAGGACTACCCACACACAGCGACATCTAGTTATACTTTTTTCAAGAGGTGTGCGTTTCTCTCCTGTCGTCCACTTAGGGATGCCACAAGGAATGTTTCAAAATATATTGATAAACAATTCAAACTTGTTTGCAACGTTAATATAGGTACTATTCAATTTACAGGCAATAAGTACTATTTTTATTATTTTACTACTAGGTTAATACAATTACATCATTTAAACTTAATATATTATTGTTAGAATAGAATAATATTTTATTAGCAAGAATATGGTTTGCGTAAAATTGATACATAAGATTTTAAATTTGGAACGATACCTATATTAGAACGTAACAAAAAAATGGCCGAATTTCTTTGTTTAAATTTTCTGGAGCTGTTAAAGATTTTCGTTTTGATTAGTACATAAAAGTCTAAATTGTAAACTTGGACTTTATGATGTTAATACAAATATACTAATAAAATGGGTTCGGTTGAGTGTCACGTCACAAGATCTCAGTTTGGGACAAACCAGTAGTTTACCGACTTGATTATGTAAACTTTATTTCATAAATGGCACAAATTACTTAAAACAGAAAGATAGACTTAATACTTGGGGCAATCTCTACCATCCAACCTTTAGGCTTGAATCCTTTTAAGAGTGAGTCGGCGCGAGCTGTCAATCAGCGCTGTGTGCAAGCACAGCTCAATACTGAGCCAGAGCCCTTTGCCTTTGTGGTTGGTTAATTTATTTTTATCTTAATTGTATGATTCGCCTACTTATATTTGAATTGCTAGAGTCCTTCGTCGTTCGTTAATATTATAAAGAAAATTAAATTTTGTATAACGTGAAAATTTGTTAAAATTATTTTTCTTCTGTTTTAAGCGTGTCGTGGTAGTGATAAATAACTAGAACTATTAACACATTGAATTCTATTGATAGCTGTAGAATAAGCCATTTATCGATAGTCGATAGAAATCACGTCAACACAACTTTCACAACCTTACGCTCTGAAATCCATTCAAATATAAAATATTCATTTAAAAATATAAATAATGCTTAAAAACAAAATTTACCGGTGCTAAGTTATGCCCTTTGATTTTATATTAACGTTTGTATTTCGATTTTTGCACACTTTCACGCTACATACAGTCATTTTATCATTTAAACGGAGCTTCTATACTGACAGCGTTCAGTGAGTGACTGTGTCAACGCTTGACACGCCTCGTGCCGATATGGTCAATTTGACCATATCGAGGCGACACGAACCACGCCCCCATAACATATCTCCCTTGTTTCTGTGATCTGTGTATGCAACGGTGTATAACTAAGTCAAAAAATACTCGTGGCGTCTTGCTTTACGATGTTCGCCTGCGGCTCACATCGTAACCACACCACTCGTCTTTTTTGACCTCTCTTATACAACTGTTGCATAAACTACTATTAAATAACACTAACACTTTTAATCGTGAAATGCTTAAAATTAGATCCTTAGAAAAGGCTATTCTTTCGAATGAAAATGTAAAACCAGGCAGTTATTTTTTTTGGTGTATCCCAATTGCGCTGTTCATATTGATTTATTTGTTGTTATATACATTTATCGTAATTTAATTCAATTTTGTAGCATTCAATCGTTATTATTTACACTGTATTTAAATATTAAAATGATATTCAGCCCAACAACTTTGTCGAAATGTCAAATGCAAATTAGTTAACAATCCATCCCCCCCCCCCCCCCCCCACGTCAATCGTACGGGGGGTAGAACGGGACGTCCTTGAGCGCTGGGCTATCTTGCTCGTTTACTAAACCTAATTTCAAATAAAGACTAGTCTAGTTGAACATTTATGGCTTATTTTTCTTAAGACTATATGGAAATTTTAAACTCTGAGGTGGCCATTTAAGTATCAAACATTTACAAATTGCCTAAACACGTCTTTGCCAATATTCACCGACAACTTTAACTGTTGGGATACAATTGCATTTTTTTTTAGTTTCTGCATAGCAATAACTTTGATTGTTATTCCGTTTTCAGTAAGTACTTACACAGTATCCAAGTCGAGTCACAAACGTGTTAGTGGAAATACTTGATTAGTATGCAACATGTACAGTGTTCCCAGCTTCTTAATAGCGTCCGGCCGGCTATCGCTACTACGCTTGCACTCGCAACTGACAGTATATTTGTCACTCGTGTGTCATAGAACAACGAATATTGCCGATGTATATTAAGGAAATGGTTGCACTGTACAGTTCTAGGACCCTAGACTAGGTGCATTAGTGACGTCACGATTTTCGAGAATTGTAAAAATTCGATTTGATAGCGTATACATTTTAGAATGGGATAACGTCCGTAGGAACATACATATTGTCTAGGGCCCGACATCCTATACTTATCTCTCTTATCTACTTGTAACGTTTTCCAATGCTTTTATCGTAGGTAATATAAAAAAATCTGCCCACTTTAATCAAAACTAAAAAGTACAGAACGCCGTAGTTATTCGCGACACAACTTTGTAGCATAAATTCTTCTAACTGGGAGTCGTCATAAAGTCAACTCGTACGCTACTATGTAATTTGATACATGAACTATCTAATCTAACGCTGCCGATCGATGCTGATCAGGTTGATATATCATTGCAAGTCTGACTTGGCATTTTTTACAACTTTACTAATTTCTTACGCAACTATCTGTCAGTCATTTTTCGTCATCAAGAACATTCAGGTTCGCCAGTGCCAATATATGTAAACACGTTTAAACCTTTTCTACGCCATGTCAAATACAAAACGGTCACACGTAAATGACAGCTCTAAACCACAGCCGATGTCGACCTCGCTTCATAGACCCAGGTCTATTTTACGCCGGCAACTATGCGAGTTGAAAAGTTTAGAAGGCAGCAGGCGAGACCGCCGTGAATACGAGGAACGGAGCAGGTCAGGGTTCACTCGAGGGCGAGCGAAGCGAGGGTCAGCTCGGGCGGCGGCGGCAGGCCGGCCTCCAGCGTGACGGCCACGCCGCGGTTGAGCGACACGGCCGGGTAGAACGCGCCGCGGAGCCCCGTGAACGCGATCTCGCCCTGCGCACATTACATAACACTATACATATTGAATAGACAAAATACATACAGATAAGGAATTCTCCCGCTTTACATGCACAGGTGGGTGCGCGCACCTACCTGCGGCTGGTCGTCGACCACGCCCCGCGCCACGCCGCGCGCCACCCGGCCAGCGCGTCGCTGCCTGCGCGCACCCACCTGCGGCTGGTCGTCGACGGTGAACCGCAGCGTGCCGCGCGCCAGGTCCAGCAGCACGCCCACGGCCGCGCCCCGCGCCACGCCGCGCGCCACCCGGCCAGCGCGTCGCTGCCTGCGCGCACCCACCTGCGGCTGGTCGTCGACGGTGAACCGCAGCGTGCCGCGCGCCAGGTCCAGCAGCACGCCCACGGCCGCGCCCCGCGCCACGCCGCGCGCCACCCGGCCAGCGCGTCGCTGCCTGCGCGCACCCACCTGCGGCTGGTCGTCGACGGTGAACCGCAGCGTGCCGCGCGCCAGGTCCAGCAGCACGCCCACGGCCGCGCCCCGCGCCACGCCGCGCGCCACCCGGCCAGCGCGTCGCTGCCTGCGCGCACCCACCTGCGGCTGGTCGTCGACGGTGAACCGCAGCGTGCCGCGCGCCAGGTCCAGCAGCACGCCCACGGCCGCGCCCCGCGCCACGCCGCGCGCCACCCGGCCAGCGCGTCGCTGCCTGCGCGCACCCACCTGCGGCTGGTCGTCGACGGTGAACCGCAGCGTGCCGCGCGCCAGGTCCAGCAGCACGCCCACGGCCGCGCCCCGCGCCACGCCGCGCGCCACCCGGCCAGCGCGTCGCTGCCTGCGCGCACCCACCTGCGGCTGGTCGTCGACGGTGAACCGCAGCGTGCCGCGCGCCAGGTCCAGCAGCACGCCCACGGCCGCGCCCCGCGCCACGCCGCGCGCCACCCGGCCAGCGCGTCGCTGCCTGCGCGCACCCACCTGCGGCTGGTCGTCGACGGTGAACCGCAGCGTGCCGCGCGCCAGGTCCAGCAGCACGCCCACGGCCGCGCCCCGCGCCACGCCGCGCGCCACCCGGCCGCCGTGCGCGCCGCCGTGCACGAACCACGAGCGCCGCGCGTCCACGTACATGGCCCAGCCCAGCGCGTCGCTGCCTGCGCACGCACCGCCCCCCGTTACACATCGGCATAATAAATACAGACAAAATGTCCAAACATTCAATGCTATTAATTAATCAACACAATTTACTACCGATATAAATACTTTGCATAAAATATGACAAAACATGGCATAAAATATTCAAAGCTTATTCCACATTTATAAGTAAGGAGGTTAGTTTTTCGATTTTTTTACAAGACCTCCAGTGGACATGTCTGAGAAGCTCCTAGTCAGACAGACGGATGAGGCAGCCGAAGCTCACCGAGCATCTTGTCCTTGGCCACGTCGGCGCGCGCGACGCCGAAGGCGGGGTCGGCGTCGTCCCCGTACTCGTCGAGCCGCAGGCGCCAGTAGTGCAGCCCGCGCGCCAGCGGCGTGTCCGCGAGCGCCACGCGCGCCTGCCAGCCGCCCGCGCGCGCGCCGCGCCCGTCCGCCGACAGCGTCAGCGCGCCTGCGCCCAGCCCGCAGCGCGCGTCCCAGCTGAACCAGGCCACTGCCGAAATAACATCACTACTATAATCTGGGATGATATCACCAAAACCTCGTAATGCATTACTCCCATGATGTCTAATTCCTACTTCCAAAATGTCGAAATCCCAGAAAATTACCAAAAAGCACAATTCCCAGAAGTCAAAATCCTTCCAAGTATAATTTCCAGATTACCCAATGGTCAAAATGTCTAACTCCCAAAATGCACAATTCTCAGAACGTCAAACTCCCAAAAAGAACAATTCCCATAATTTCGAATTCCAAAAACGTCAAAATCCCAGAATGTCAAGCTCCCAAAACTGTGTAACGGAGAGAAAAAATGAAAAGTAATAGATTGTCATGGTATTGTCATGGTATTGCCATGTCATGAGGAGGGATGAGTCATGTTACGAAAAAAGTTTTAAGTATGAATTCTACGCGTGCGAAATGGCATTCAGAGGCTAGTTAGGATTTCGAATTTGACTTAAAGGGCAATTGGACAATGTGAGAATTAGACAATGTGGAAATTGGTCAATTTGGGAATTTGTCATATAGGGATTGGACGATGTGGGATTTGGTCATATAGGACATTGGCCAATTTGGGAATTTATCATATCGCTCATCCAATAGAATAATGACATAATTGCAAAAAATCGGGTTTTGAGATTTTACCGCCATAAGTGTTCTAAAGGTCAGGTCTATCGCGCGGAACAATGACATAACATGCATGCTAAAAATGCAATTATGTCATTATTCTATTGGATGAGCGATATACAGATTGGACATTGTGGGAATTGGACAATGTAAGATTTGGTCCATTTGGGAATTGGACGACCTGTCAAAAACGCCTCGTAATGAACTTTATGTATACACTTTAACTTTCCAATACATTCCAATATATAAAAATTATTTACATGGGGAGGTCTGCAGGCCGATGATTTCGCTGTAGGGCCCTTCGCCCGCGCCGTTAAACGCCTTCACGCGCGCGCTGTATAGCGACGCGTAATGAAGCCCGTCAATTGTACATATCGTCTCTCGCCCGCAGTACACTTCCTTTAAACAACAAAAGTTAAAGTTTACTCACAGAACTTCGACATATCCCTTAGTTGTATACTTATTTCCGATTTTAAAACTTTTGGAGAAGGCAAACAAGCATACGCCTGAGTGTATATCACACGGTACAGACTCTAGCCCGTAGACATTCTCAAAATTAAGAATTAAATCTTACGTTGACAATTTCAAGGTTGCAAATGCGTCAGCGACCCTGACGACTTATATTAGCCGAATGCTAGTCACTTTACCGGGGGTCTCTATTGACTGCCATAAAGTTATAGTTTCGATTATTGTTTGCCAAGTCGTTTTACATTATACGTATTAATAGTCATAATTATACATCGGAATGTAAATTATTGCGGGTCTTTCTGTTGGAAGTCATAAAATACATAGTCATGCCAATTTATGTCATAATAAATTTAAGTTCATAATGCCAAAGGTAATAATTGTACTTGTTATAAATGTTTTTAGGTCAAAACTTGTAGGTCATAACAGTACAACAAATACAATGCACATGACAATTTTAAATGTAAAAGAACAGTAAAATTTAAAATGTCCGAAAAGTTATGTATGATACTGGTTTTATCAGTAAAAATGTCATATCACACAAAAAAAAAGTTTTACATGGGTTATTAATGTTATTATGTTATTTCAATTATTTAGATTACCGTCTGCACCCAAGTGAAGAAGAAAAAACAAAAAGTATCAATGTTTTTCAATCCATGAGTAGTAGCCCGAGTGTCGAAGCGACTCATAAATATGCACATGTTTGCACCATTCAAGGCTATACGTCGTTGACAATAAGCAGTATAATCGCGTGTAAAAATTTTAACTTGTGTTGTTGGTAACAATAGTTACGCGTGCTCGGCTTCTCCTCCTATCGCAAAGTAGATAAGAAGTGACCAATTTATATTTCGTGAAGTATACAGGAAGGGTTAGTGTGGTGTGAGTGCGACTCACCCGGAAGGGCCCGCCGAGCCCGTCGTCCAGCTCGAGCACGTACCCGCGCACGGCGCTGGGCGCGGGCGGCGCGCGCCACGCCACGGTGCACGAGCAGCCGCGCGCCGCGCACGCCTCCACCGCCATCTCCGGCGCGCCCGGCGCTACATTCATTACACACATTGACTCGGATTTCAAATAGGGAATATGCATGATTTTTTTAAATCGAATTTCAAATTGGCCAAGAAATACGGATGATAAATGCATTTTAAAATGCTAATTAGACAGAGATCTGATACGCACTGTGACGTAATGTAACAGGTCGGCCGTATAAATAAATACCACGTTAAATTCTGTTTTGCTAGAAAGAGATAAGAACAAATCTTTATTGGCTTGTATCTTGGTTATTTTTATGGCTATTCAAAAAACTGTTTGTTAGATGAATTTGAAGCTGTGAAAAAAAAAGAAAAAAATCTACCACATGTTTCACTGTCAAAGTGTCATATATCAGGTGGACCTTTCCAGTATAGCCAACTTATATGTTACATTAATATTAATACAATGAACGTGGCCAATTTTTAGGGAACAATGAATTGAAAATTTAAATAATTTTAACCGGCCATCTGTCACATTAGTCTTTTGAATTAAAAACAGACTTCTTATGGAAATTTTGAGATAATAAAAAAACTCATTAATTTTCAATTTTTAAACTTATCCTCCTAAATTGTATAAAATGTTATTAAGACCTGAAGTGTTACAAGTGCGATAAGTATTTTGCTACCAAAAATCACTTCGGTTTAAATATTTATAAATGCGTGTAAGCCAGTTATTCCTTACTGCTTATATTTGTTTTAAGTCTAAACTAAAACACATGCAATTCAAACTGTATCCAATACCTGGGGATTTCATTTCCATCTCCGCAGCTGCATTCCAAATGTGAGGATAGATTGAAAGAATAATTACTAAATCGGCAAACACTTTGTAATCTGTGGAAGTTAGTCGGCTTTCGGACGATAACTTTACGTGATAACCTAAACGATGCGTCACAAGCCGAACGCTTAGGCCGATCGTGCCTCTCTATCGCTTGTTCCGAGCTCCCGCTTGCACACTCGGCTCAGGTGGAACGTGACAATGATTCACGCTTTTTCGTGCGTGCAGCCGGCGTTCATCGATTTATAAGACGTTATTAAGTGAAAATGAGCAATTAGTTCTATTAGAAATGTAAGTAATTGCTATAATCATTCAAAAATGACAACACTGTGCGTGCAGGCACTCAAGTTTTTATTATCTTTCGTATCTGTGACATGTCTTGATTGGCTAGCAAAACGAGTCACGTGATTTTAACGGCATCCCTTCATTTTTCATAATTTAATTTGCCATAATACTCTAGTATCGTAATTCATAATGTTCAACCTCCCTAATATCAGATACCATAATAACACTATCCATAATATTTACTTTCTATAATGCTCATAATCCCTAATATTATTTGCTATGACAATACATTTGCCATAATTTCGGAAAAAGGAGACCCTGTATCAGTGTGTTTTAGTGGGTATAATGAAGTATTGGTACAATCTGGATTACGTAAGTACTTTTATAATAACTTAATTATTTTAACGTAACTACTGTAAGGCCCGTTAGATAAAACTGCGATCTTCCAGACTCGATTTTTTCAAAGTGAATGTTTTACGACTAATTAGGATTATGGCGTTTAAAATTTATAGCATACAATTTTATAACACTTGATAATAGGGAAAATGAAAAGTATGGCATACGTAACATTATGGCACCTAATAATTATGTCAAGTGAATATTATAAATGATTATTATGGCACACGATTAGTTATGGCATATGAAATTCGGTCAAACAATAGAGAACCGATTTTGACTACCTAACCTATACAGGTATATGTCGCGACCTAGCGACTTTTAACGACAAATTGTATCCACCACCAGCGTTAGCAACTAGGACTATGCGCACACGAGCAACTCTTTGTCGCCGCGACAGTACATCTGTCTCTTTTCCACGTTCGAAGTGAGAAAAAGAGAGATGCAATACGAGACAACAAATGTTCGTGCGCTACATCGCGCTAACGAAGTTTCTCCAGTCAGTTGAACTATATACCACTTGCCACTTCATTCCAGTGGACTTCGATCCCCAAGCATAACGACCGCCTGGATAGATATCTCTCTATTAACATAAAAGCAGTTAGTAGTAAGGAGGAGGGATAGTTACGGATGCACTCGATGAAGTTGAGAGCCTTGACGGCGCGCAGCACGGGCTCCGCGTCGAGCGTGAGCGCCGCGGCCGCGGGCGCCGCGCCGCGCGCCGAGCCCAGCGCGCCCGCCGTCTCCGCCGCGCGCGCGCACAGCACGCTGCCCACCTACACAACACACCACACGACTATGCCACTTGTCCCGCTGCCAGCGAGAAAGCGATCAGCTAACGACTATTTTCTCGCTGAAGAATAGAACATTACTACAGAGGCCGGGACAAAAGGGGTTGCCGGCCGAAGACATATAGACAAAAAGCCGAGCAAAGCGAGGCCGGATAGGTTTGAGGCGGGCAACCCCATATTTCCCGCCGAGGTATGTATAGTGCTTTTTTCAATCATGCAATGAAATAAACAACAAAAAAATCAAAATTTATTTTTAAAGAAATTATAAGTAAACGACCAAAACTAAAACCAACGGGTGTGTATTACTATTTCGCTATATTTTAACTATATTTTAATAGAAAACAGATGCTTCATACATTTATATTTATTATAATTATCAAGTTTCCCGCCAAAACTTTTTTTGCTATACGGATAAAGTTACGTTTGAGACTTTGAGTAGACATTTTTACCGCTCCCTAATATTTAGATGAAATATTAAAATTTCAATGTGTATATGTATAGTAAAGAAAAAAAATGATAATAATGTGTTATTTGTAATGTTCATGTGGATTTATTATGTGAATAAACCTGCACTAAGTACAGTACATACCTAATCGTTTATTGATATTTTTTATACGCATAGTGGTAGAATGTCATGATGCCTGTGCCAGAAATTTATGCGGAATGGAAATTAAAAAAGAGGACTTTGCCGGCCTAGGCCTGCAAATTGTATGAAATTCCACTAACGACCTCTTGTCCTAGCCGATTTCTTCAAAGATGGATGGTTATTTAACCTTTTGACCGCCTTACATCCAATACAAAGTGGGTCACTCACACGCCAAAAATGTTTGCTATGCTAAACAAATTACACCTTAATACAAAGTCTGTTAATCTTGCACTTGCAGCCGTCGTGGCATCAGTGGCACGACTTTTAGTTGACGGTCAGAGCAGTCTGTGGCGTTCAAAAGGTTAAAAGGCCACCTATGCTGCCGGGCCCACACAAGGACCAAAATGAGTGGCTTTATGTGAATCTGACTACCGCCCTTACTTAGGGAACCTAAGCACTGTGCGAGCAAAAAAATGTTGCGGCGCGCCTTAAAGTACTCTTCGGGAAAAAACTTCAGTAAAATTGATATTTGCCCGAGGAAAGAAGGTTAAACAAGTTTTGCGCGGACGAATTCGTGAGCTCAGATTGGTATTTTATTGATAGTTTTTTTTGATATGACAATCAAATAGGTGAAATGACGTTATTACCAAGGAAAATATAAAAATATCTGTACCCTAACCATGAGTTACACTTACTGTACTCGCTAGCGAATCGAATGCTTTGTCCCTCGCACTCTATAACTATACTGTGAGGGACAGAGCATTCCACTCGGCCTTGCCTCTTTTCAACACGGTAAAAACCATATCGTGTTTGAGCTGTTATCGTATTGTCACCGTTTTGATAGCTCTTATTTGCTTGACAGTAATGGCGGCAGACGTCATGACAATACCATAACAGATAACTAACTACGATATCGTTTTTACCGCCTAGAATACCGGCCCTGTACCAAAGTATCACTACCAAGTTAGGAAGTGACGTAAGTATCATAAGTTAGTAATGATGAAAAATAAAATAAGTTATAAGGAATTTGGCTTCGATATGTTGTATTGATTAGACTCAGTTCCGATTGGATAGCTGTGACACATATAGTCATATAGATAAGCGAATTACCTCACCAGCTAGTCTGATAACAAACTAATTTTAGAAAGAGTACCTACCTAAGTGCTTGATGCAATATTGTTGAGAATATTTTTCCTTACTGCATTTCTTTGTTGAACTAATTGAAGTTAATTTATATAAATCTATGTTTTCTGATTCCCTTTCTTCCTCTTATTATATGTATTCTATATGTAGTTGGTTAACTACTTTAATTTCTCTTATGATTTTGTCCTGGATGTCAGTATGTAACAGCGATTTTCTGCAGAAACTATTAGTTCTAAAGGCGTCATTCCGTAGCCGACCGCAGACGGTATCGGCAGATTGCAACGGTAGGCGTCGCTACTGGTTTGTAACTATTAAGCGCCTTCCATAATGAGCGCCACGACGGCTGCCGTTCGCGTCGCTGACGCCCGACCGCAGACCCAGTAGTGACGCCGACCGCAGACGGCCATAGCATGCGTCACTACTGGTTTCTATGTATTTCTATGAAATAACTTCCGTAGCCGACCGGAGATGGCGTCGGCATGAGCAAACGGCAAAAGAAGGCGTCGCTAAAGGCCTGGGCATACATGGGTATGAACAAGTTGGAATCGATTTTTTCACCTGTTCACAGTGTACAGAAATAAGATAAACAAATGTATCAGTGTAAACAGGTAGGAATAGACCGAAACGAGAATATGAAACAAGAGTTGCTGGCAGGTAATTATGGGTTACCTGTAGAAATGCAGCCGGATCGGATTCCTTGAGGGCTTCTATGGAGAAGTGCAGCAGGGCGGTGGCTTCGCGCAGCTTCTGCGCGGCTTGCCCCGTGAGCGCGCGCGACTCGGCGGCGGCGCGCGCGCGCGAGCCCCGCGCCGCGCGCACCAGCTCGTCGCGCCGGCTCTCCAGCGCGCGCGCCACCGACGCGCACACCTGCTCTATCTGCCTCTCTAGTTCCTCGCATGATTCCTATACGGGTGTGAAAAGGAAATGTCTAGTGGTACATATCTGGTGGTGGCAGTAACAGTCAAGTGCAAATATATGTATCGAAGGAATCCTCTCACAAAGTATGTTACGATGTTCTTATTGGAGGAATAAGTTGCATTGGGACATATTTTTGAGATAGACCAGTTACTTAACATTATTCAGTTATTGTTGAACCTAAATACATAACCCATCAAAATTGAATTAAAATTCAGGTAGTTTAAGTTTGTTTCTACCTTAGATAATACTGCCTATAAGGAAGTTTAAATAAAGTTTAAATAATTTAAACTATAATGCTGTTTTGAGGTATGGTTGGATGGCTCTTAAAAACCATTTTGTGATTATTAATATACCTATTGAACTCTAACTGCCGCTCTCAGAGACGTCATTTAAATTTAATGCTTGTTTATTGACGAATTGTCTTATTCCATTGGTAAAGCAATGAAAGAGACAGTTTAATCAACAGTCAGTAGCAGACAATTTAATCAAACATTAAAAGTATATTAACGTCTCTGAGTGCAGCAGCTAGTGTCATTTCTGCTAGGGTTACATGTCCCCACATAGCCACAACTACAAAATATTAGAAATCATAAATAAAAGCACATGGAACAAATAAGACAAACAAAACTAAAATGTTTATGCCTAATACTATGTTTAGGCTAAGCAATCAAAACAGGAATACTACGCATTATCGCCTACATTTGCTTGGTGGAAATAGAGAAAATACAAGCTTGTTTCTTCTACTTGGTTTCAGAACAAAATTTAACTTTTAGTAGAATATTTTGCTTATTGTGTTGGACATACTTTTACCGTGTTTGTAGAACGGCTACGGAAATCAGTGTTACCCACTTCTGTTGCTCTCGGTTTCTAAAAGTCCTAATATTAAATGGTTCACTAACAGGTGATGATTTCTCTCTGCAGTCCACATTAAGATTAAAAGAGTACTTCAGGCACTTACATTGATTTGATCACCAGATCCTTTTATCTCTTGGATGTACCCTGTCATAGCTTTTGCTTGTTCAGATAGTTGCTGCAGTGATTGTGATAGTTCAGTCTAGAAAAGAAAAGTATTTTATATTATGTGACATCCAAGACAGATTTTGTTTTTAAAGCACTAGTTACATTTTCAGCATAGCAACAGTTAGTTATAACAAGCAGTGATAGACCATGAAAAGAATACCTTGTGAGCTCTGGCTGCACTGGATAATGGTTGTGTAACATGTGTAGAGTGCCTTTCTGTAACACAACGCTGGCAAATAGGGACTAGACAGGTGTTGCAGTAGAGTACTGGTGGGGAGCCGTGGTCTGAACATATTGTACCTAGGGTTCTCAGCTCATGTTGAGCAAGTGGTCCACGTGTAGGGTGCCAAGCATCTCGGCAACCTGAGCAGTAGCGCACTGAGCACTGCTCACACCTCACCACGGCTGCCCGCCGCTCCCCTTCGCACATCTGGCAAGCTTCTTCGGCCGGTGGGGTACCGGTGACACCGCCAAAGCGTTCGACAATCGTTCGCATGACGCGAAACGGCGGAAGACCTTCGGCGCCATTGTCATCTAGGAACACTTGTTTACTGCATGAAGGGCATGCGAGACAGAAAGCTGCGCCTTGACTCGCGGCCGCGGCAGGCGTGCCTGCGTAGCTGTTAGGGCGTGAGCCACATACCACGCCGCTGTCTGTTTCGCTCGAAACAGACGCCTTGTCTGCCTCCTGGTAGTCTGTCGCAGAAGCACCGTCCGTATCATGCACCGGGCACTGCAGGCGGATAGCGCAGACGCGACAGAGAGCGTGACCACATGGCAACAGCACGGGTTCTCTGTAAAATTCCTTACACACGAAGCACCGTAATTCCTCTTCCATCTTTAGACCTGATAACTGTTGAATCTATGTTTGTAACTCAATATATCATCTAGTTTCTGTGTTTCTGTATTAGTTGATTAAGATTATCAACTACCTAAAACGTTCTTTGGTATTGCAAAATAACAGTAATAACAACCAGGGTCACTAGTATTCGATGCATCTCTCATGTTGCCAAGTTTCCCTTCAGTTTTGTGTTAAATACAGTTGTTTTTAAACCAGTTCTAAACAATATAAAACTTAAGTTATCTCACTGCCAACTATGTTTCACTGCTGTTACGTTAAAAGTATCAAATAAAATGATTACAAAAATAAACAATAACTCCGATGTAGGTACCTACTAAAAAATGTGCGACCACACCACAGATTATAAGTAAGGGTATCTCTTGTGCAGTGCAAGTAGTGCAACCAAAGAGTAGTGTAATATACTGAGAAAAGAGAGCCCTCTCACGGGTTATTCATGCAGACTGATTTGAAGCGCCATCTAGATTTTTGAACAAGTACCATTCATATACAGGGTTATTGGTAAGTCGACATATTCCCGTTAGGAGGTGATAGGGGTGACTATTTGCGATAATTTTGACCCTCATATGCTTTTTTTTTTCTGACTTATAAATACTATTAACACGTTCATGGACGCGGATGCTATAGCAGTCGTGTATCATACCGGCTATAGCATGGGCGTCATAAATACGGGGGTCAAATTAAAATGGTTTTTTATTACTGTCCGTGAACGTGTTAAACACTGGTTATTTCTCAATATTAAAACAATAAAAAAAACATGTATTTTTTAGTTTTCGGCCTCGCATTCTCAAACGTGTACAGATAATATTTTTTTTAATATTGCATAAGAACAACCATTTCATCTTGTACAAAAGCAAATAAAAAAAGTTGATTTCAATTTGGTATTTTTTTTTATTTTAATTTTTGAAGTTTCATTTCTGACTTTGTTTAGTTCGAAGACGAATTTCCGCCTGTTTCCTTTGTGATGATTTTTTTTCAGTTTTTTTTAAAATAAGTTTCTAGTTGTTATGCATTTTTGGAGAGCTAAGTAAACAGTTAAGTTTTTAAAATAATCTGCAAGCCAAGTTTCATAATGTTTTTTTTGTTTTTAAGGCATTTTAGTGGAAAGCGATCGCAAAAAAATATTGAAAAATTTTCGTTTTCCGTCTCGCTGTTTTAAATTTGGACCGATATTTATTGTTTTAATATTGAGAAATAACCAGTGTTTAATAGTATTTAAAAATCAGAAAAAAAAAAAATATAATTTGATACTTTTTTTTAAATAAATTTTTCAAGTTGAATTTCTGACTAATTTAAAAAAAAACTAAAAAACGCGATAACTCAAAAATGGTTCACTTTTGCATAATGCATATGGGGGTCAAAATTATCGCAAATAGTCACCCCTATCACCTCCTAACGGGAATAGGTCGACTTACCAATAACCCTGTATATACGTATAGCCAGCTACAAATATTCTTAAAATTTAATGGCTTGGCTTCCCAGTAACAAACTATTTTGCTCTCGTCTTGTAATTAGATTCGATTAACATTAATCTGAATCTAAGAATTACGACGAGACGAGAACAAAATAGTTTGTTACTGGGAAATACCTAACTAACTTGGCGGGAGAGTATAATGAAATGAAATGACAACAAGTATTATTTTATAGCTTTATTTTCTATTTTTATAATGTTTACGTTTGTTGTAGGTAATATTTTTGTGCAGGTATTTTTACTTCGTCATCCCCATCATAGATTAACTTACCGGACAAAATCCGATTAACCGATTGGCACCAGCTGTAAATTATTACATTTAATGTACCACTTACAAATACATTTTTAAATCATCTTTATGTTTTGGGCATTTAAAAGGATATGTAATTATTATTGTATCAACAATATAATACAAAAGTACACAAACTAAAAAACAACGTCCCTGTCGCACATTAAAATAAGCGTCCATATCGCAGAAATTTAACTTCACACGCGAAGTAAGTCAATACCCAAACGGAGGAGCAAGCTCAACTCGACGCTTGAAGTATTGTGGTTTGTGGTAACGAAAACACCTAAAAACCAGGGCAGAATCGCACGTGCAAACCGGAATGCAATTCAAATCACACTCAAATACAACCGTGGCCATGTTAAATTACTGGTAGGCAGGCAGGATTGCCATTCCAAAAATCATGTTTCACTCGGCCAGATCTAATAAAATTAGATTATTCGTAGTATTATTTCAAAATAAAAGTATTTTTTGTGATTATTTTCAATGACAGGATATTTCTTATTAAATTATATTTAATGATAACATGCATGCAGTGACATCTATCGGAGACTCATGATAATAATCGGTGTTTTTACTGTTCAGAAATGTAGATGGCGTAACTATCTATTTAACATAGCACAATGTAGGAGACTGTCCCCCCTCTGAGTGCAACTCAAAGACAAACCACAGATTATTATAAGTAAGGGAATGGATATCCAATCTAGACCTGACAAGTGCATGCTACCGTGAGGGATGCATATACTCTACATACGACAAAGGGGTTACCAAAGGGGTAAAAAATTACCCCACTGTAGCAAGTTCCATATAGGCTTATACTTGTATTCTTTGATCTGTGATATATGCATATAATATGCATTTTTTTAAATCGATAGAAATTGTCAAAACTACGTTTAATTTACTGCTCTACGAGCTTTCATTTTTGACATAACTTGATTTGAAAATTGACGGAGAAGCTACCTTGCGAGGCCTTGTTGCAACTCTCCATACGAGATCGATCGAAATGTATGAGTATGAGTAATCACCAAATCAACGTTTTTTTTATTTCAACTGCATTCATAAGACTAGTTACCCTACGAAACTCTTCTAATAACATGACTTTGTAGAACTAACGACCTTGTAGAAATAAAATGTTGAGAGCACATACGAGTGTACTTAGTCGGCTCCTAATTATGTCGCACAGTAGAGCTACTTAGAGCCACGCACTACACACAGTATCATCTTTTGAAAAAGTGGAAGTAGGAGGTTTGAGGAGGGAGGTTTGAAGGAGTAGAAGTTAAAAAATAGTTATTTGTTCAACAAGAGAGCAAAGTTGGTTTTTGCTGCGAGTGATTATTCAAAGATACGAGACGTAAAAAACTTTGGTCTCGTGTGAGACATACAACTTTTCACCTCAGCAGCGAGAACAACACAGCGTGAAGCTGGTAGGGCCAACGCAGGTCTTCCGTTGTGACCATTTGGTGAATACACGACTAAATAACGACACGATCTCATATGCATCAATCACAAGCATTTATGCAAAATACTTATAAAATAAAAAGTGGAAAAAATAAACATGAAACAGATAAAACCTGTCACTCAACTTGATAATGCCGTAGTGCAAACACAACTTTATACAGCTTTATGTAATCTGTGGCTTTAAAAAAACCTAACTAGGCCTTGTCTATGGCTATTGGCTACAATAATCCCGCTATTTTTGAAATGCGTTCTAAACTGCCCCCGCGGTTTATGTCACGAAATTAAAGATTGTTAAAACGATAACAAAATTATGTAGATACATGATAAACTTCTTATTTTTCATTAATTTTGTCTTCAAAACATTAAATTTAATTTAATTTTACTTGTGGGAGGACCTTGTGCAGGGTCCGTCCGGGTTGGTACCACCATCTTATCCATTAACCTACCGCCAAGCAGCAGTGTTCGCATTGTTGTGTTCCGGTTAGAGGATAAGACAGCCGGTGAAATGACTAGCATTGAGGCATTCCATCTTAGTCCTCAAGGTTGGCAACGCATTTGCAGTCTTAGGATTGCGGTCTTGTGAATGCGAATGTCTATGGGTCAGTTTCCACTTACCATCAGGTGGCCTGTGTGCTCGTTTGCCTTCCTACGATATAAAAAAAAAATGATTGTACCTACTGTATAAAATAGTTATAATAAACACATTTCAAACTTTAACAGATAGTTTTATTTGCAATTTTACCCGATCGTGCGTTTCTTTTTGGGCCTACTATGTGTGGAGTGTGAAAATCGAACTTCGAATCGAGTTGCTTCTATCTCTCGCTTTTTTCCTATCGAAGTGAAAGTGACAGAACAAAGTGAAGTTCAATTTTTTCGAATGTTTTGAGTAGCCCCAGCGCTGCTCACGGCATTTAAAATAAATAATTAAAAAGCTACTTTGCCTCTCGCTCGCAGCTAAATTGAATTTTGCTCACTGTTTTTAAGCAGCAAAACCTGCTTGTTTGAGCTGCTGAGGTGAAAAAATGTTTATCTGGCAACCCCGAATTGTTACACTATCTGGCCAAATAGCCAGTCTTCTTTATTGACATTAAACTATTAACGTACTTTGGATAGTTAATACTGCAATAATCTAATTGTTTCGAAGCGAATATTAAGTTGTTTTTCATCACACTTGCACGTAAACAGTATCTAAACAGACAGGTTAACTTGGCCGCAATGCCCCATATAAAACCCTCGACCTTTCTTTTTACCATGAAACCCAAGGTCGGTAAGTAATTTTTTTTTAATTTATGGCACAGCACACAGGTCATGCAAGTTCAAGCAAAGAGTTTACACGCAATTGAAAAATTGTCTTAAAATGTTATTTAAACAGGAATTTCATTGCAATCTCGCTACATGTTACTTAAATACTCAATTAATGTTCTTAATAACCGATTTTAATAGTTTTCTGTATCAAAACGTCGGTTTTTTTTACACTCCTTCAGGGCTGTATGTATAACTACGTAAGTATTTGCCCTTAATGTTTCTGAACGAAACATTTTTATAATCTGTGGAGTCCGCCAGCCATCCGCTTAAAAAAAGTTCAAGTAACAGCCCGTTCACACAGAGTCTCCGTATTTACGGTACCCGTTTTATCGTATACGTTTTTTCATTGATGGCGTATGGAGTTGTATGAGCGACTTCACATATGACACAGTATTCAGTATACAGTAAAAAATGTCGTTCCGCTAAATTATGACATTCCGTTTTGTTATCGAATACTGGATGAACGGAATACGTATCCGTCATGTATCCGTACTTTTTTACTGGATATAAACTGTGTGTGGGGTGCGGGGCGGGGGGAGCGGTGCAGCAAGACAAACAAGTTTGTACACGCTCGCATTGTCTATTTTGCATTCAATAAGAACACGTGCTTTTGTTGCGACCAACCATGTCAATGAAGGCGTGGGATAACTTAATAGACAAGGAATTGTTAATTAGTTTAGTGGAACAGAGACCAGTTATTTGGGACAAGACGCCGATTGTACCGTCTCCGCCGGCGATAGTACCAATACAACACGACAACGTCCATCCTGGTAGACTAGCTGTGGTATACTGCGAATTTACGTGTACCGTAATTACGGAGAATATGTGAACGGGCTCTCAGTTAATGACGGATACGTTGAACGCTATACGGTGCCTATGTGTGAACAAAGCATCATTTTTTGTTGTATCCGTTAAAACGTGTACCGTAAATACGGAGACTGTGTGAACGGGCTGTAATTCGTAATAATAGTTGTGCTGACTTGTGTATTTATTTACTCGCAAATGTGATGAAAAACATTGTACTTATGTTTCACGGGCGGTACGGGAATTACGAACCTCGACTCAGAAAGCCCTCAGTCTTCGACTTCGGGCTTCTACTAGAGCCTCGATCGTAATTCCTTACTTACCGACCTTAATACACAATGTACTATTAATGATCTTGTATTATTATACACGTACTAGAGATAAGATACTGTATTTCCCGTGTTTAAAACACTAAAATCACTGTTGTCCCCACCCTTGAAATATATACCGTTTAGGAGTTCTGGTGGCCATCTGTGTCGAATTCATCAGTTCCACTTCACCAAATAGTGCTTTCCAAGAGCAAATATCGCGAGTTACAATGAAAAATACCAAAATCGCTATAGGTGTGCCTATAGGTACATTTTGAAGAGTTCCGTCGATTCCTCATGGACTCCATCATCAGATTTCCATTTGATAAAAAAGGGCCAAACAAGAAGCAGCAGCTTTCAAATTAAAAAAAAAACATCAAAGTCGGTTCACCCAGTGGAAAGTTCTAAGGTAACAAATATAAAAAAATACAGACGAATTGAGAACTTAGTATTTTTTTTAAGTCGTTTAAAATTTATTTTTTAAATATAACAAAAACCGCCTTCAAGAAGCAAAAACTAACTTCTTTTAATACAATTTTGGTAGGTAATAATAGGTCAGTCCAAATGAAGTCTGCTTTTGGTTAAAATATTTTAGGACGCCTACTTCAGTTGGACTGACGTATTACCTAACCTACTATTTTAAAAGAAGTTATTTTTTGCTTTTTCAAGGCGGTTTTTTGTTTTGTTAAAGATGACGCTTTTGCGCGCAGATGACGTATCTTAATATAAAATATCATAGCACTCCATGTTTTCCCGTGGATGTCGTAAGAGGCGACGAGGCGACTAATGGTGCGTTCCTATATTCAAAACCGTTGGTAGAATTGTGACGTCTCGTTAAAATTTGACACATTTTGTACGTGGCAAATGTCATAACGCTACTGCCCGTAAGGAAAACGATTCGTTTCTTGAATATAGGAACCGGGCATAAGGGAATAAAACCTCATTGTGAAAAATGTTGTCACAGAATGATCAACAAATTTTTAGAGTTGTTGGTAATGGTAATTTTGTAGCTCTGCCTACCCCACTCTGGGAATGAAGGCGTGAAGGTAGATATTATTATACCGCGATTAGTTTGGGATTGGAATAGCTGTCAATTCATATGCAACATGACGTAAGTATATGGTCAAACTGTCACCTCTAATCCCATTCTAATCGCGGCTAGATAATATGTATGTATGTCTTCGGAACCACACATGGTCCGACATACTCTTGCCCAGTTTTTTAATATTAGTTCAGTTTTATAAATTAGATCACTTATTTATTAATGTTATTTTATTTTCTTTGAAATAAAATAGGTATATATTAATGTTGTAAAACTTACTAGCCGCAGTACCTAAACTGCATTCATTGTATTCAAATGAAGCGTCATGGCAGTTTTCAGAATAAAAATGTTTGGATTTAGATACTTGGTGACCTTCGGAGTGCTTAAATCATGTCTGTCGGCCGTCACGTTGACATTTGTATGTACCTAAAAACTGAAACTGCGCAGCTGCGTGCACACAAGTGTGCTAGATAAGTTGTTTGTTTTCAAGGCCGTGCCTTTCAAATTAACTTGAATTTCTAACCCCCGATGCAAAAAAGAGGGGTGTTATAAGTGTGTGTGTGTGTGTCTCTGTCTGTGGCACCGTAGCTCGTAAACAGATGAACCGATTTGGATACGGTTTTTTTTATTTGAAAGCAGGTTTTGTCAAAATCGGTTCAGCCGTTTTGGAGATATTGAGCTTTTATTAGCTAGGTTGCATGTAAATCGATTGGGCCCTTTAAGAGATATCAGCTGTGAAAGAAGGGGTCACCATTATATCGGGGGTTTTTATCTAATAGTTATTTATTGAGACAAGCATTTTGTTGGCGATACCAGGAAACTGCATTCAGAACCTACTGTACTAGAGAACGTCGGCGACTTCGTACCTATAGCGTGATCTCTAATCACATAATTGTAAATGAGTAGATAATAAAAATATACTGTGATAATATTAGTAAAATTAAGTAAATATGCTTCAGGTCATTCGGGGTAACAGCACGCAGTGGGTAAGAGTACGCAGGGACCTGTTCTCCGACTAGGTGGGGGGGGGGGGGGGGGGGGGCAAGGTGCATGCATGATGGCTTAAAACAGTGGCGCTGGCATGGCCACTTCGGAGCCAAAAGCCGCGTGAGTGCAAAGCAAGTGCTTATCGAGACAGATCTCCGTGTTAATTCAAACTGAATCATTTCTTTGTTTTGTGTGTTGGGGAAAAGTGTGTGGGAGTCATATGGATGCAGTTGAGCCAGTAAGTGTTTTACATTTATATTATTCGTACATCGTAATATACATTACAGAGCAAACATTGTTTTTAAAATGTATTGAAGCGTGGATGGGGACCTATCGTTTTACATTTTTGCTGATTGGGGTAAGAGTACGGGGTCAAAAGTACGCACGCTACGTATATGAAAGCTACTATTGAAGGTTACTTAAGTAATGTTTATTATTTCAGATTACAGCAAAATGCCGCGAAATAATAAAAGAAACGCTCCATAACGCGCCTTGATCTTAGATGATCAGATAAAAAAGCCAAAGAGCTGGTTTAGCAAGGATCTAGTCAGAGACGCGCCGCAGAAAAATTGGTATAAGTGAATTAAGTTCTCTCTAATTATTGTAAATATGTCTAAACTCTGAAGTTCCTAATTATATCCAAATAAAGATCTCAAACTTTAATAAATGTTGCGTAATTTTACCCTTAAGCTTGCGTAATTTTACCCGCATGACGGGGCAAGAGTACGCGGTCGGATCATGTTGCTTTTTTGACATGTAGGTACAGCGAAATCTCATAGAATTTGACCGTAAATCTTCTTAAATAATGGAAATATACAAGATTTCCTATGAGCTTTATATTGAATCAATTTAAAAATCACACTTGTGACAACTTTTTGAGACCAGAGAAAATAAAGTGCGTACTCTTGACCCGAATGACTCTAATATTTTTGTGTAATAACCCTCTTCGTGATTTTGTTGATCTATTGATACAAGTTTGTGTTTTGTAAAGCAAATCATGCTAGGAAAATATTATTTTTATTCATATAAAAATCATATTTTTAAACATCATAGGGTCCTATACAGATGCCTAAGTATGAGGCGTCTTTATCATGCTGCTACTCGTACCTACCACTGATAAGGCCAATGATGGGGGCTTGCAGCATTACATTATCGTATAGTCCTACTCCTACCCTGTTTTGAGGAACAAATGAAACTTAGGAGTCTTATCGTACTAGAAATCGGATATCGATCTCGGATTTTAAATTTTTCTTTAAAAAAAAGGGTCCGTAGTCAAACTAGGAAACCTTATAGTTTCGCCATGTCCGGTCCGTCCGTCCGTCCGTCCGTATGCAACCTAGCTCAGATCCTTAGTATTAGAAAAATGTTAATTGGCATGAATATACATACATATTAGTCACGCCAACAAAGTGGTAAAATTAAATCTTGAAAAAGAAATGTTTTACTGTACCTCCGTACATGTAACGTGGGTATGTATTTTTTTTCTAGTCTACACTATAGTGTGGGGTGTCGTTAGATAGGTCTTTCAAAAATATTGCGGGTTTATCCAAACAATTTCTCGATTAAGGTATCCGTTTATGGAATATTAAGCTTTAAAGCGATAATTTTTGTTAGAGTGAAGTGTCCCCCCACCCTACAGCCAAAACTACAAATACTAAATACCTGCAAAATATCTTAAATGAAAGCACGTATAATGAATTTAAGAGGAAAACTATTACTCCTAAGTAGACTTCAGTGGTTCTTGAGTTACAAACGGTTTAAATGTTTTTACCTACCGAAAACTTATTTGCGGTGTTGGTAAACCGACCGCGACCTATGTCGATGTATGGGGATATCAGTTTTCCAACGGCAAAGTTAAGTTCGTCGCGAGCTCTAATTTCTTTGTAGTAACGGCTTCGGAACCCTACACTGAGCAAGGTCCGACTTGCTCTTGCCCGGTTTTTTATAATGTAGCATCGCCATTTCGTGTTCCCTTATTAACAACGTGACTAATTATATAAATCTCATCTGGGAGTCTTATCGAACTAGGTTTAGTGTCATGGGCTCCCCTGCTATAAGGACAATAAAAATCCGTTCATTCTACCGAAAGTACCTCCTCACTTTCCGCGGGCGAAGTTACAGGCGAAATGCTAGTATTTAGATTTGAATATCCTTCAAAGAAGACACAAAGTAAAAATTATAATTTTAGATTTCCTCCCATTAACAAAGGCTATATATTTGTTTGATTTGTTATCATTTTACCAGTCTGTAACGTTTCTACTTTTCGTTGGTAAGGAAGGAACGTCCGCCGAATTTTACCTATTAAGGTAGGTTCATATAATAAATACATCGGTAAATATATACTTAGTTATAAGTTTTAATAAAAATCTCATTAGTTCCGATTTAGTGAAACTTTAAACCTGACCTTGTACATCAAAGGTTGTCATGTTTTTTTTAAAAATTTTAAATGTTCAATTGAGAGCGCCACAAAGGTTAAGCCATATACTTACATGTGTATATAACCATACCAACTATGAAAACAGGTTAAAAGTGATCTACATTTTCAAAAGCTCTGGCATTATTGTGACGTTTACGATGTTCCGTAACCGCGCTTCACGTTTTGGTTCTATTTTTAATCTTTTGAGAAACCGCTCGGCTCCTTTGAGAGCTCAAGGGAGCTTTTCTGCCTAAGTGTTCGATTCACGCATAATGCACGGCGCTATCTATCTATCTGATCTGCGGCTAAGGCCGCTACTTACGATCTTAGGCCGCTGCGATCTTAGGCCGCTGCCATCTTAGGCCGCTTCGATCTTAGGCAGCTGGTCGAGCCCTTTGAGACCTCAAGTGATCTTCTCTGTCTGTATTTTGTTCCGATACATGCGACACTGTAAAGCGTACATGTATTACGGATTACGGATAGTCGCGTCTTGCGTCCGGCTACTACCGTAGGGTAGGTAGAGTGGGACCGATGAGTTGCGATACTTGCGATGCGAGTAAACCTTTGCCTCAATTGGCTAAAAAAAATATACAGGGTGTTTGGTAGAGCGTTGTCTAAAAAATACAAGGGAATAGAATAGGCCGTTAGCTATCCATTTCAGGTACTTTAACCGTTTATTTGTCTAGGGGCTATTTAATACCGTTTTTTATTTTATTTTATTAAAAGTTACCAAAAGTCGACCTTGAAACCCCGACAAAAAAGGAACTATTTGGTGTATCCACAAAATTATCATTTTGTTAGAAAGTTAAATGCTGTGGTGTTCGAATAAAAGCGTTATTGGAAGAGTAGAACAACATTAAAAAAAAATGGGGGCTTTCAAAGTTTCAGAAATCAGTATAGAAGAAAGAGTCTATTCGCTTGTTTTTTTTAGACAACGCTCTATTAAACACCCTGTATAATTTTCGATTCTTAGTCCTCAATAACGTAGGAATGGACTAGATTACATCAGAACTGTAGATACTTAATCTACATTGAATCCATACTTTCTACGCCATTAAAGTATTTTTGTTTTACCTTCAAGCTCATTCAACATTCAAAATTAGAAAATCGGTTTAAAAAACGAACGAGCGACGACCGACGGTGTGAATTTGGTCAACGTCTTATTTAATTATAATATTTAGAATTTCATGTAATATATACCTATACAGTTTGTAAGGGACGGCTCATCGAAAACTGAAACCATAGCTTCAGACCATTGCACTGAACTGAAATTCAGTGGAAATTTTCCCGGGAAAACGAAAATTTTCCCGTTTGTTTTTTCCATATTTTTGCATATAAACCGATCTAGGACAACATATTATGACATACTGAAGCTCAGTATGTAAGAAAAACTGTGAAAACGGCATTTTCACGTAAAAAACGAGAAAATTTTAGTTTTCCCGGGAAAAAATCCACTGGATTTCAGTTCAGTGCAATGGTCTGAAGCTATCTATGTATCTATGGTCTGAAGGTTTCAGTTTTCGGTGAGTCGTCCCTTACACCCTGTATATATACCTATACAGGGTGTAAGGGACGGCTCACCGAAAACTGAAACCAACGAGAAAATTTTCGTTTTCCCGGGAAAATTTCCACTGGATCAGTTCAGTACAATGGTCTGAAGCTATGGTTTCAGTTTTCGGTGAGCCGTCCCTTACACCCTGTATAATGTAATTGTAATATAATATAATAATAATAATCACAGCGAAGAGTCTCGACCGACACCTGAAGAGACTCACTAGATGGCTAGATCAAAGGCCAGATACAGTAGATTGATGATGATGATGATGATGATGATGATGATGATGATAATGATCTTGCCGACCGTTTTCGGCCATGGCGACCACTTCGATGGCTTATGCAGCCGATCTTCGCGGCGAACTCCCGTGCACACTGAGGGCACGTGAGTACGCCGCTAACACAATTGGGATATACCAAAAAAAATAACTCACGGTTTTTACATTCTAATTCGAAATAATAGGTAATTTTAATTTCATTAATTTTGTATTTGACCCAATAGTTTTGGTTTAATTTAATATCTTTATTTATTTAGCAGACATTTTATGGATGATATTATTATATTAAATTTGGGTTGGAATTTTCTAACAAATTACAACAATTAAATGCTATTTAATGATAAAAAGTGATTGTAATAGTGTATTAAAACATACTGAATAAATGTCTTAATCTTTATCTTTATTTCAAGCGGTTTTCGCCTAACCCGTAAGATGCACCTAGGAGGGCTTCAAGCGGAAAACGGAAGTCAAACAAAGGTTAAATACACTTTTGTCGAAATATCGGAAATAGATTAATATTTTAAAAACTTAATAATGTAGTACGGCTTTAAAACCCTATTCCTCGAAATGGTTTTCGAATTAGAGTAATTGAAAAAATATGAACAATCCCAAAATTGTCGTTGATGGCAGCGGGTGGACGGGGCTTCAGCTCAGAAGGCAGTACTTACTTCTCGACAATATTGTAAGCATTGTAAGGGATTCGAGGATCCTCTCTCTGCAGTGCAGTCCTGACCACCGGTAGCTTTAGCCCTGCCCCGCTGCTGGCGGTACGGGTAGGATAGGTTTTTTTGATGTTTAATTATTATAAAAAAGCTTAATATACAGAAAATGTAATAAATATCTGCATAGTAATAAAAAATAAATAGTGCTAAGGCTGGTTCATTTTAATCAAATTACTATTACAAATGGGAAAGTTTGTGAGTGTGTTTGTCCGTGTTTGTTACTGCTCCAGGCTGAAACGACTGGACGGATTTGTTTGAAATTTGGAATAAGTATAGGTAGCTATACCCGGAGTTAACACAAAAATGATGGGTGTTTGCAGGTACCAAAATGAGTCCCAGAAATGAGATATCTGAAACCGAAATACCGACCAGCAACCCGTACAAGGAGCAATATGCCTACGATGAATTAAGACCCAGAAACGAACCAGCGTTTATGGTGAGAATACGGGACATGGAGAGATCAGTGGGGTTCCTCACGCCTCTTCGATGGAGAAACGTCATATATTTTGCACTGTCCCACGGCATAGTGCTGGCGTGGCTGGGATACGACTTGATAACGGGACAATTTGCACCGAAATGGCAGACACTCCTCCTACGTAAGTACGGAATATATATACAAATTCGACATAGGTATCGAAATAAACTTTGGGATAAACTTCAGTACATATAAAAATCTTCCATGAGTGACTAGCTGCCACTGCAAGACAACGCACAACCTAAACCATTCGACCTACGGACTTGAAATTTACTCGGATATCCTAGGGGGCACTTAGAATGGATTTTTCGAAAATAAACCCCTAATGGACAGAAATTGTTGGAGTAGCGGAAAAATACGGGCTATTCCCAGTAGTTCGCACTGCGAACTTTTTGCGATTTTTTTTCCCATTTGTCCGCAGTGCGAACTACTGGGAATAAAAATTCCCACTAGTCCGCACCTCCGGCAAGTGGTGCGAACTACTGGGAATTTTTATTCCCAGTAGTTCGCACTGCGGACAAATGGGAAAATCAAAATCCCAGTAGTTCGCACAGTTTAATTCAACATAACTGTGTTCAATTTCATATGGTATTATAGGAGCAGGAATATAAAAAAGTAATTTTAATTTAACACATTTATTTAAAATTAGACTGACAATTAAAAAAAAACATAAATTTTACGTTTTTTTTTACAAATCGAAGGAAAGGCAAAATGGAAGGAAAAAAAATCTCAGTAGTTCGCAGTGCGAACTACGGGGTGCGGACTACTGGGAATAGCCCAAAAATACGCGCTACTCGTACGTCTCTACTCGTCTCGTACTAAGTCGAATGCGTCCTTTCAGTTTAATCCATTTAATATTTATCTTTTCTCCCGCATGCTCGGAAATGTTAACCTTACTGTTGTAAAATCTGCCCGCGAAGTGCTGATTTCCAGGCACAGGCAAAATAAAATAAAAAACTATTTATTATTTACCAACGGCAGGGGCCGCGAAAATGTATGGATAGTTATTTATGTAACTGGTACATAATAAAGCTTCTTAAGGTACATGTGCTGAGGTTAGAGCGCGAGTTTGCGAGCGTTCTAATTAGATACAGGCACGAGTAACTTAAGAGATAATTATGTACCGTTGCATAAGTAAAAAGCTTAGGGCCCGTTGTTTTATCAGTAGTTATTGAATTGTTAAAATTCGAAAAAGCCAAATGGATATGAATCATTTATTCTTAGTAACGTGTTTTTTTTTTTAATATAGCAATAGGTGGTACTTTGGTACCATAAACGATATAAATAACAGCGGTTTATAGTACGCGAGTAGATTTTATGTTTATTTATTTTATTTTTGTCATTGCATGCCAGGTTTTTTACTTTTTAAAACCATGTTTGGACTAGGATAACTAACTCCAAGCAGCCAACAAGCAGCAACACTCGTGCAATCGAAATTCTTCCTTGTATATTTTACTTATTAAATGTTGTAGACTAAAAATTTAAACCTATTCAAACAGCGTTTACTGCGTATTTAAATGTGTATCAAATAGTTTTACTATTTTATAGAAGGGTCAATCAACTTTTCTTTGTAGCTCGTTGCCAGGTGACGTCTCCTGGGTCACTCTTTAAAACTATGATTTCAAAGGATATAAGTCCACTAAAAAACTGTTTTATTGGCAATTACACACCCATTCTTTTATGGCCTTTCTCCTGAGTGTGCTGGAAGTATATATTATAACATTTTTTCTAAGAAACTCTGTCACTGTTGTCTCCTGGCTTACGGGACAGAATAACAACAAAAAAAAGTTGATCCACCCAGAAATTGCGTTCTTAAACAAAATAAATGGTCGAAAAAACATAACCCTCCTTCTGACGCAGTCGGGTAATAACATAAAGGCGTAATAAATGTTATAATTTAAACTATATTTCATTTAAATAAGATAGTTTAATAATATCCATAGCTACATACATACATAGGTACATAAACTCACGCCTTCATTCCCAAAGTGGGGTAGGCAGAGCTACGGTATTACCAGCAACTCTAAAACCTTGTTGATAATTCTGTAACCACATTTTGCATAACTAGGCTAAGGTGTTTAACAGCGCATTAGTGACAGGTTGCAAGCCCATCGCCTAACAGTACTACAAGCCCTTATTCCCTTAGTCGCCTCTTACGACATCCACGGGAAGACATGGAGTGGCACTATTCTAACCCGGCAACCATCCACTAATATCCATAGCTATACTTCAAATAATATAATAAATATAATAGAATAATTATAAATAATTCAGTGATTAAAGTGCAATTAAAATGAGTAAAATAGTAGTTTATGAAATTGGTGCATAATGAGGGGTATTAAAACACGAGTGTGTGTTTAAGAACCGAGCCGCTAGGCGAGGTTTTTAATAGTATCACATGAGTGTTTTAATACCTACTTAGTTATGTGCAGTTTCATACACTACTTTATCTACTCTCATACATTGCGATTCAACCTACTAAATAAAAGATCAAAGTTAAATTCAGTAACTACAACAAAACGTATTCAATGAATGGCGCCAAAACCTAGCACATCACCGCGCATGCGTTAAAGCGGGCGCTGTCACAGACAAGTGAAAATTGGAATGAAAACTTTTTGTAATGCTGTAAAATTGACGCGAACCGCATGTGCGTTCCATTATAAAAAAATAATTGATATGGAACCTCGTTGGTGACATTAACTTTTTGGATTAACTTGTATCGTAATGGTAAAAAAATTACCTTATAACATTATTTTGTTAGAGAAATACTGCCGTACTCAGAGACGTCAATTAAATTTAATGCTTGTTTAGTGACGTGTTGTCTTATTCTATTGCTATTGCAAAGTAAGTGACAGCTGCAACTTAATCAAGCATTAAATTTAATTGACGTCTCTGAGTGCGGCAGTAAATGTTATAAAGTGTTTTTTTTTTAAATTTCGATATTGTGTTTATAAAGTATGCCAATATAAATTCGTTTTGAAGTTTATAATTCGAACTTTACTATATGAGAGTAGATAAAACAAATTATCTATATATATAAAAATTACGTGTCACGTTGTTTGTCCGCGATGAACTCCTAAACTACTGAACCGATTTTAAATTTGATTTGCACACCGTGTGCAATTCGACCCAACTTGAAAGATAGGATAGCTTACATTTCAATTTATATTCTATATATATAAAAAATACGTGTCACGTTGTTTGTCCGCGATGAACTCCTAAACTACTGAACCGATTTTAAATTTGATTTGCACACCGTGTGCAATTCGACCCAGCTTGAAAGATAGGATAGCTTACATTTTAATTTATAGTCGCAATATTATTTTATTGCAAATTATTTGTCTTTATAAGGCAAAACAACGTTTGCCGCGTCAACTAGTAATATTATAAAGCTAAGCCCTCTCCTCTGTTTCTGTTGCTGTGCCCAACAGGGCCAACATACCACGAACATGTATACAGGGTGGAAAGTTGAGATGGGGCATTAAGGGCAGCTACCAGAACCCTTGCTGCCACGCGAAAATGATCTTAGGAGACCTCACCCAACTTTTTGAGTGATGGCAATCGACATTCACAGATTTTTGATAAAAGGTACAGTCAGCGAGAAAATCGACAGAAATGAGTAATTTTTTTTTAATGCCAATCGATCCCTTTTCTCATAAGGATTAAAACATTATTTGAGACCAACTGAGGTTAGAGTACTAGAACACTCACAAATCAAAGAAAACCTTTTCCATACATTTAGTAGGGTAATTGAACACTTTTCGCATTTGTTTTTTTACGCATATCGGTCCTTTTTACTTAAAGAATGTTAAGTATGGAGACAACTACAAATCGAACAGTCTTGAGAACCACATTACTAATAATGAAGAAACATACATAGGTATGTACGTGTACCTATGCCTGAATTTCATAGGCCATAATGTGTTAATTTCATCGTAAACTGTGATTATCACAGAAGCCGTTAGGTTAGATTTATTTTATTACAATTGTGATAAATCTACAATTCTCGATAAAATACGATACCTTTAAGAATTATAGCATATGAAACAGTGGCAAAATTAGATCAAGCAATAAAACACAACATTAACTTTTAAATGTACTTATTTACAATAATGAAAAGTGAAGAAAGATAACATAGCGTACACTTTTACGACAATAAATGTTCGAAATGGTAGCCACATTGTCGAACAAGTTAACCCTTTTGGCACATTTTATGCTTCTTTCACCCCGTAATTGCTAAAAGTGGCAATGAAATTTCATGTGATCTGCCTACTCCTTGAGGGAATACAGGCGTGAAAGGTATGTATGTATGTAATTGAAGTAGTCTCCATACAAATTAATAGTCATTAAGCTAAAGAAAATTCTACTTTGGTATTGCCCTACTAAATGTATGGAAAAGGTTTTCTTTGATTTGTGAGTCTTCTAGTACTCTAACCTCAGTTGGTCTCAAATAATGTTTTAATCCTTATGAGAAATGGGATCGATTGGCATTAAAAAAAAAAATACTCATTTCTGACGATTTTCTCGCTGACTGTACCTTTTATCAAAAATCTGTGAATGTCGATTGCCATCACTCAAAAAGTTGGGTGAGGTCTGCTAAGATCATTTTCACGTGGCAGCAAGGGTTCTGGTAGCTGCCCTTAATGCCCCATCTCAACTTTCCACCCTGTATACCTATGATTACATCAACATCTGTAAAATGTGGAACGCAATAAATACATTGAGTATTGAGTAGGTATTGAAAAAAAAAATTACGTTTAAATTTGTGATTTTATTTAATTCTTTATTTCAGTGTCAAACTAAATCGTAGGGGAGAAATGGGTAAAGCAAGAAATGAAATAAAACACGAATGATTTATTAAAATTTTGTGAAAATCATTTCTTATGGTAGTTTATTTATTAAAGTATCAGTCTCAGACAGTTTCATTATCATTGGAATAACATATTAGTAGCTAATTAACTTTAAAAAAAAAACAACTTTGACCACCATTGTCCACGCATGAGGGTTATTATAGTCACTAAGGGTCTCCCCAAACCAGTCGACGCCGTTTCGGCAAATCGCGTACGGAAAAAGCTTTATGTCAACGCAATAAGAGCGAAAACGACGTCGCTCCGCTCGGCTCGACTCGGCTCGGCGTTGCTAACGGAACGACGACGTTTTCGCTCTTATTGCATGGACATTAAACTTTTTCTTACACGCTCAAGCCGATTCGGCGTCGATAGGTCTGGGGAGACCCTAAGGGGACAATGAGAGTCAGCTTAGCCTAACGATTGTCACACACCTAACCTCGTGGTGAATCCCATCCTGTGCAGTCTACGTGTGCCCACAACCCGCAAGAAGTGCAACTTTATCATATTTCATTGTTGCGACCACAGATCACAGAAACAAGGGAGATATGTTATGGGGGCGTGGTTCGTGTCGCCTCGATATGGTCAAATTGACCATATCGGCACGAGGCGTGTCAAGCGTTGACACAGTCACTCACTGAACGCTGTCAGTATAGAAGCTCCGTTTAAATGATAAAATGACTGTATGTAGCGTGAAAGTGTGCAAAAATCGAAATACAAACGTTAATATAAAATCAAAGGGCATAACTTACCACCGGTAAATTTTGTTTTAAAGCATTATTTATATTTTTAAATGAATATTTTATATTTGAATGGATTTCAGAGCGTAAGGTTGTGAAAGTTGTGTTGACGTGATTTCTATCGACTATCGATAAATGGCTTATTCTACAGCTATCAATAGAATTCAATGTGTTAATAGTTCTAGTTATTTATCATTACCACGACACGCTTAAAACAGAAGAAAAATAATTTTAACAAATTTTCACGTTATACAAAATTTAATTTTCTTTACAATATTAACGAACGACGAAGGACTCTAGCAATTCAAATATAAGTAGGCAAATCATACAATTAAGATAAAAATAAATTAACCAACCACAAAGGTAAAGGGCTCTGGCTCATTATTGAGCTGTGTTTGCACACAGCGCTGATTGACAGCTCGCGCCGACTCACTCTTAAAAGGATTCAAGCCTAAAGGTTGGATGGTAGAGATTGCCCCAAGTATTAAGTCTATCTTTCTGTTTTAAGTAATTTGTACCATTTATGAAATAAAGTTTACATAATCAAGTCGGTAAACTACTGGTTTGTCCCAAAATGAGATCTTGTGACGTGACACTCAACCGAACCCATTTTATTAGTATATTTGTATTAACATCATAAAGTCCATGTTTACAATTTAGACTTTTATGTACTAATCAAAACGAAAATCTTAAACAGACCCAGAAAATTTAACCAAAGAAATTCGGCCATTTTTTTGTTACGTTCTAATATAGGTATCGTTCCAAATTTAAAATCTTATGTATCAATTTTACGCAAACCGTATTCTTGCTAATAAAATATTATTCTATTCTAACAATAATATATTAAGTTTAAATGATGTAATTGTATTAACCTAGTAGTAAAATAATAAAAATAGTACTTATTGCCTATATTAACGTTGCAAACAAGTTTGAATTGTTTATCGATATATTTTGAAACATTCCTTGTGGCATCCCTAAGTGGACGACAGGAGAGAAACGCACACCTCTTGAAAAAAGTATAACTAGATGTCGCTGTGTGTGGGTAGTCCTTAACCTGCTGAACATAGGGACTACTATCTTGGCGCCATCTAGCTCTGAGGAACTAATTAATTACTCGTCGCATAGATGGCAGCTAAGTGACGAGTAAGCGCTACCTTACGTTCAGTGACTGAACTACGATGGAAAAAAAACGATATTTCAGCATTTTTCAACCTTGAGAACTTAGTATAAAGCTTAATTTTCTGCTACTATCAAAACTATGTTACGGCGTTTTTAGTTCGTAAGCTGTAACCAATTATGAGGAGGTTGTTTTTGTAGTAGTTAATAGAGCGTAAGCGTAAGACGCACACATGTTTAAAAGTGGCGACACCGGGTCTTGTACGAATTGGCGTTCATGACATATCTCCCTTGTTTCTGTGATCTGTGGTTGCGACCAAATTCACAACATACTTAATAGATTTATTCATATATCGTCATCTTCGTCGTCACCACATATCTAAGTATTTAAGACAGATAATCTGATTACGAAGAAGTGTTTTGCTCTTGGAGTACGCGCCTTTTGGCCATATTTTGTTACCCTTTTCTGAGGTTTTCTGAGGGTTGAGGTTTCTTGCTTTCGGCACTACGTTTTTTCTTATGCTGCTTTAGCTGCCTCACTCGACTCTTATTGTCCGCTTTGCAATAACTCTTATTACACCAAATGTGTTAAAAAAATATTATAATAAAATAATTTGCTGTTAAACCACAACAAACGTTTCCTAAATCGATAATTTAAGCTTACAGACACTCAATAAACTCACTTGAAATACTCAGGATTTTTGTAATAATGTACTCACTGCTTATTTTGTGCATTCGTCAAATTACATCAAATGCGCGCGAACACCCTCGGCAGCCCTCCTGTGCAAACGAATGGAATTGCGAGCTGTCACTTGACGAGTCGTTTAGGCCGATATTCATTTGTTTGGGTACTTTTGTTTGAATGTAAGAACGCCATATTTTTTTTACGGAAGGGTGTTGTTATGTTTATGTATTTGAAATTCTAGCTTACGTACGTGTGCTACAGAAAACTCACTCACATCGAAGTGAAGCGAATGACGGGTCGCTACTAAATAATAAAATAATGTTTCTTTTATATGTTTTTCAGTGTTGGTAAGCTATATTTTGGGTTCATTTGGTGCAACGAGCGGCGTGCACCGCTACTGGACCCATCGAAGTTTTAAGGCCAAGCAGCCGCTCCGATGGTTTCTACTGTTCTGCTATGTTCTCTCAGGGGAGGTAAGGTCCACTCTTACTTGCAGGCCTACTGCTTTAATGTGGATAAAGTAGATAAAAAACCCGTCTCTTGCCAACGAGTCAAATACTTATTTTTAATTCACGAGGGCCCGCCCTCCAGTCACATTCGCTTTGCAAGGTCACCAATGTTATTTAAATTAAAAAGTATCTAGGACGTGCCGTTGTCAATTGAAAATACTACATATTGTGCCAAAGAAGGTACCTAATGGCTGTTTTATCAATATTTTAACCACCACGATAAACGCGACCGTTATAGGTAAATTTACTCCCTCTTATCTATTAATTGGGGGATCCTGCTGTTTTGCCAAAATTATTTTGGTAAAATTTCATTACCCAAACAAATTTTCGCAACTGTTTTTTTGCCAATGCAATCTTTGGCATAACTATAATACGCTAATTTTCATTTCGTCAAATTTTCATTAAGCAGAGTTTAACTTCGGATACAGACATTTAGGCATTTGGTCTTTTAGCAAATGCTTTATTAAGGCAAAAAACATTACATAATAAACATTTAGGCAAATGAATTGATATGACAATACATATAAAGACAAAAATCGGAGTTTGTTTAAATAATATAATATTGGTAAAACGGCACGATCCCATATATACAAAATGCACTGCTATTTTCACAAATACATTTATTTGTGTATTACAACTGCATTTGTAACTTACAACTTTAAGTTTGTTGCAATGCTCATTAGCGTTTTTTGTAAGTTTATGTGTGCTTGAATTTGTCTGAAAAAAGTTTAAAGTTTAAGTAATAATTTTGAACAACAATAAGAATTTATTACCGAATTGCTGCCAGGTAAGTAGGTAAGGATAGGTTAGAACTTAGACCCCCAACAAAAACGAACTGCTACAAGAACAGTAGGTTAGGTTAGGTTAGAACTGCGACCATAATAGCGCGCGAGCCGAGCGAGCAAAGCGAGCGTGCCGCGGCAGCGGCCGGCGAAGCGCCAGAACGCAACTGCTGCCAGGTAAGTAGGTTATAGGTTACAAATTCTACTAAACCAGGTTAAGTTAGGTTAGAACGACCCCAAAAATAAATTCACCATTTTTATACCATACAAATCATTTGCCTTATTTTGTTTTCCGTAAAATATGTTATGCCAACTAAAACATTTGACTAAATGAAATTTAGTCAAATGTCCAGTTGGTAACCCAGTTAATGACTAAACATTCATGTGCCAAACATTAGGTTTGCGTAACTATTATTTGTGAATAGTTAATTTGGAAAACAATTATTTGGCAAAAGAAATTTTACGAAAAAAATATTGGGAAGTGATAATTTGTCAAACATAATTTGATAAAACAAAGGTGATCCATTAATTGGTTCTATATTTTGTTCTTGTCGAACCACCTGGAATGTCCAGGAACAGTAGGTATTACATACCTACATAGCGTAATTTTAGATATTGTTTTTATGGATAAATTCGTTCTTAAATATTGTTTAGGTTCTTACCAAAATGCAGAATTGGAAGTGCATCTCTTGATGGTGTTGGTGGGGGTTTTATTTTTTCACGTATGATTCTTTATAATTCTTTAGCTCGGTCTACCCCACTCTGGAAATAAAGGCGTTGGTTTGTATACCCAAACCCACTGGATAATGACCCCTCTTCTTTAGGCATCTCAGAAATCTAGAAATCTCAAAGTTATAAGCTGCATGTAAGCTGCCAAAGCATCTTATTATTATTTATTTATTTAATGGCAGCCGGTCGCAATATCAAGCAACCATTTCTGCCAATGTCGAGTTTATATTTACATATAAAAAAAAACATAAGGCAACGTTGTACGGTGATCCTCTAGCCGCCGGCCGTGAAGCGATGTAGGTAGAACTTGACGAAGACAAGATGGGATTATCTTGGAGCTTGGGAGGATCCCAAAGGCAATACGTGTTCAAACTTGAATTCTTCATTAAGTATACTGCACATTTTAATGTTAAGCATCTTTTTTACTTTCAGTCTTTTTTTTTTATTTTTTTATTGGAAAGACGTAAAATCACTGGGTCAGTAAAGCAATTCCTGTTCCCATCTAGTTGCTGTTGTTTATGGGCGGTGGTGATTACTTCTCATCAGGTAACCTACATGCTGGTTTACCTTCCTCTCTTATAAAAATAATAATTAATAAAATGGCAAATTAAATATAAATAGTTAACTTTATTTACAGCTGTGATTTTTGTTTTTAGACAGTTCTTTATTGGTTTGACGACGCGCTGGCCTAGTTGGTAGTGACCCTGCCTACGAAGCTAGCGGTCCTGGGTTCAAATCCCGGTAAGGTCAGATATTTGTGTGATGAGTGCGAATATTTGTTTATGAGTCATGGATGTTTTCTATGTATTTAAATATATATTTCACTATATAGGTATTTATATCGTTGTCTAGTACCCATAGTACAAGCCTAGAGCTTAGTTTGGGACTAGGTCAATTGGTGTGACATTGTCCCATGATATTTGTTTGTTTGTTTATTATTGTTCAGCAGGTACTAGATAAGACCTACCTAATAATGAATTGATTATAATAAGGTATAAATAAGTAGTACGTTGTGAGAGGAGAAACTCAAATATTGTCAAAAACTTTTTGGATGACATGACAGCTGCATGGCTAATAGAACCTAACGTGACCAGTCGATGTTGCGTAAGTTGCCGGGATAGTCCGACCTACTTAAGTCAGCTCTCTGTTTGATACAGACTACCATATTTGAGTGGGCCCGGGACCACCGCGTGCACCACAAGTTCACGGAGACCATCGCCGACCCGTACGACACCACGCGCGGCTTCTTCTTCGCGCACATGGGCTGGCTCATGATGAAGAGGCACCCGGCGGTGCGGCGGGAGGGCCGCAACCTGGACCTCAGCGACCTCACCAACGACCCTCTCGTCCAGCTCCACAACAAGTCAGTTTCGAAGGCTACTTTAATGCGGGCTACAGACGACATGTTATCGGTGGCGATCTAGGGTGGAGAGGTGGTGGTGCCTCCTAGACTGCCTATAAATCGTGCAGCCGATGCTTCCTAGGGAGGATGTGGTACCCTCCGCACTGCGTGTGTCTAGGTGCATCGGCCCTTGGTGTTTCGAAAGAGTTGGAGGCATTTTGAAGCGCTCTTCCGCACATGCGTTCCGCTCCACGTCCGAACACGCAGGCCCGTGTGTAGTGCCCCGATAATGCCCCGATTTCTCTCAGCCCTACATGGCCACCGGCACCGGTAACATGTCGTTTGAAGCCCGCCTGATGAAACGGCCTGGCGATGTCTATAACCTTTTCACGATAATATAAAAAGGGTGTCGGTAGAAAAAATCTCCAATACTTTTGGGTTCTTTTAGGTTTATGACATAACCTTATATGAGGAAACGATGCTACAATACGTCGATTATGGAAAAACAAAACTCCCGTATAAAATTATCCGACAGTAAAAGTTATCACATGTTTATACTTAAATTCCTTCTCTGATTAAATTACCAATGCCGAGACTGAATCTATTGTAGATAAGATAGTATACGTTTACCTACTACACAGTCAATTTTAGGATTATGTTACGTATCCAACTTGAATGTAAGTTATTTCTGTTGTTTAATTTTAACTGGTTCCCCGCTATACAGGCACAGCCTAGCGTGGGGACCAGCGTTGCCAGTTTTTTTTGCCATTTTAAAACTTTTTGGTTGAAAAAAGCGCGATTTGTTTGTCGAAAGCGGGACATAGTATAAAAACGTATAAAATCAGAAGTTTTTAAATAATTACATTAACATGACAATGGACCCGATTCTTCGTGCACATCGCTTAAATAGGCTAAAACTAACTAAAACTAAATTGTCTAATTTTAAGACATAGTTTAGACGGCAGATTTAATCAGTTCTATTCCAGAATGTCAAGCTGACAATGTATAAGACCGCCTGAAATAAGAAGCGTCAGATTCAAATTAGCGCTGTCATGGCGCTGTCATTTGATTATGAAAGCTGCTCATAGAATAGCAAAGTGTTTTAGCGACATCTAAATAAAATTAGGAAGTTTAGAGGCCACTGTAGAATCGGGTCCAATAGATGGCAAAAATAGCCATAGATGTAATTTAATTTTTCCACACTTAGTCTGTGCCGCGCTTCCTCAGCACGCTGCGCTGCACGCAAGGACCAGTTATCCCCGAAAAGCGGGACATTTAAATTTTGATTTAACTAAAAAGTAGGACGGCGTAATTATTGTAATTGTATTTGCTCAAATAAATGATTATGATTACTAGTTTATGACTAGAACCAAAATTTATCTGACAGATACCTAGTGTTATCTAGAGATTAAAAAAACATTAATTAAAATAGTTACCAAATAAACACGCCACTTAATTAATAGGTAAGTACCCATAGCGGTATTTTCGGGAATTAAAAAAAAACTAACTTAGACAATTTTTTCTAGGTACTTCTTATTGATGAAATCGGTGATATGTTTCATCATTCCAACAATAATGGCTCCGCTGCTGTGGGGAGAGAGCTGGGAGCAATCACTACTCATTACATTGATTGGTCAAGTGATAATTGCTCCGCACGTCGTGTTCTCCATAAACAGCGTCGCTCACATGTGGGGCAACAGACCGTACGACCCGTACGTTTTTTTTTGTAGTATTATTTTCGTTAAGGATTGTACCTACATAAGTCAGTCATACAATGCTCACGCTCGGAAAACTCCCTATAATCAAATCACTTTCATTTTTCACGACGACGTTTTTTTTTGACGACGCGCTGGCCTATACTCCATTTGTTTAGGTACTTAACTAAATGTAAACAAAAAAACCACGTGACATAGTTGGTTAGCCAATAGAAACAGAACACTAATACGTCAAAGGTCGATTAAACAGTTTTGATTGGCTGCTTAACGGAGGCAAGTGGTTTGGTTTGTTTACATTTATTTAAGTACCTAAACAGATGGAGTATAGTTGGTAGTAAGTGACCCTGCCTACGAAGCTAGCGGTCCTGGGTTCAAATCCCGGTAAGGGCAGATAATTGTGTGATGAGCGCGAATATTTGTTCCTGAGTCATGGATGTTTTCTATGTATTTTAAGTATATAATTCTCTATACAGGGTGTCCCAGAAATAGCACGTCACAGTGACACTGGAGATTTCCCAGCCTCAGACGAACCAAACCAGCCTAACATAACCTCAGTAAAAGTTGCACCGTTTTCGAGTTATACCAATTTATAGATTTTTCCAGTTTTTCACCTCTTTTGACATTGTAAGTGCTCGCATTTACTGGGATAGCTTTAGAATTTTGATTTTTTTATTTGTGCGCGTTTATGAATAGTTGATTAAGATAATAGAAGCATTATTATGTCAATAACTTATGTAAAAGTTGGAAAAATACTGTAATGAACTTGACTTAAATTATCATCAACATAATAATTTAAACTTTGAACACCTGTCATAACTTTTTTTTACTAGAAACGAAATGAGCAAATAACTTTAAAAACATGCGTATTTAATGCCAATTCTAAAATGGTATGACACATGATATCTTAATGCATAAAAGTAGGGATTCGTATCACATTTGCCAATACCATGCCTCAGAAACCAATGCTAATCATCTAAAAAATTATCTTGTACTCTACGATATCTCATTTGTTTGTGCTCCTTTGGAGAATATGATTGATTTTTGGTTGACCTTGGTTCAAAGATAATAAAAAACAGGTTTAATGTTCATTCGTTTTTACAGTAAATGTTCGAATTATTTCCCTCCGATTCTAAGGCACAAATGGCATCTTCGGATAAAATTTCGGTTTAATTTTCGTAAACTGGTTTCCGATATGTCTCGGGCTGCATTGAAGACACGTCGCCGTAGTTCATCTTCGTTACTTATTGGTTTTAAATAAATATTGTCTTTCAAACATCACCAATAAAAAAAACATTTTACAACGCGAAATCAACTTCCGTTAAGAGTGCCGAGTAGTCGTTTCAGTTCCACAAACAAAATCAGAGTCTAGAGTAATGCCAAGTCGATTTAATTCAGGAACACCACAGGAAAACGGACGCAGTGAACATGGGTGATAAGTAATGACATAATTCAAATCTATAAAAAAAAACGTAACTAAAAAGTCTGCTGTTAAAACGAGGTTTAATATTAATCAACGGGAACGGCTGGACTCTGATTTGATCTGATTGGAGCCGCAGATTCAATCAGTTGGGTATCCTAGGCACTCTGAAGGTCCTGAATCGATGCTCAGGGTGTCCAACATCAGATTTTACTAAAAGCATCCCCTGGCGAGGAACCAAGGCTTCGAAATAGCCTCTTTAGTATGAACAACGCACTCTGACCCGTATTATTTGACCGCGAGTGTACCTATTAATACAACTTAACCCTGGCACGAATAATTTACCTATTCATTAAAAAAAAACTAATACGGGACAATTATTGACATGTATCACAGAATCGATAACTGTATACTTAGGTACTTTGCACATTTTGTTCCAATAAAAAAATGCGAGATCTTACTCCACAAAAGCGAAAATCTACAGTGTGTCTCTGACCTTGGGGCTTTAAATTCAACGATCGATTCTACTCTCTAAACTGAACTACTTTTGTTCTGCAACATGAAAAAATAACTTAAATTTAGATAACTAATTGATGTTAAAGTCTAATTGTAAAATCAATGTATTACATACTGGCCATGTAATCACTATCTCATGGTACGGGGGCGACATTACCTTGGTACGGGGGCTAAAGGAAAATGGAGAATTGGATCGCGTACATTGAAAATTAGATTTAACTTGTATGATAAAAAATAAATTTAAACTGAACATATTTTTAACAACTTACAGAACAAAAGAAGTTTAGTTTCAGGAGTAGAAATGATCTATGCATTTAAAGCCCCAAGGTCAGAGGCACCCTGTATTGTGTACAAATGGTGTTCTGTGGAAGGTATTACGTACCGATTTTTACTACCGCCGCCGATTACTATGGTCGCTACACTCATATCACAACAACTGATAATAATAGTAACATAAAGGAAAAGTAGCTCGATCTAATAGTAAGGAGGCATTGAACTCTGCGTGCATGTGCGATGCTGCCATATTGTACCTAATTACTGTGTTAACTGTTTTAGCAACATCAAACCTGCGGAAAACTGGATTCTCTCCCTGATCGCCATGGGCGAGGGCTGGCACAATTACCACCACACCTTCCCCTGGGACTACAAGACCTCCGAGCTGCCGTACTTCCTCAACCTGTCCACGCTGATGCTGGACGGCTTCGCGCGGCTCGGCTGGGCCTACGACATGAAGACCGCCTCGCCGGAGCTCGTACACTCTGTGGTCAAAAACAGAAACAAGCTAGCAACAGACACTAAAGAGTCCAGCGACTAACTTCACTATTTAATTGAACGCCGGGAAAAACGGTCACATTTCGGTAATTAATTGTAAATAAATATACCTATGCTTATATTGACTTTGTTATTATTAATTTGTTTGTTGTATTATTTTGTTAATTTGTCTATCCTTCGGCATTGTCCTTGCTCATTCTACTCCAAGGTTAACTGGAAGAGATCCCATATGGGATAAGTTCGCCTATGTACATTATTTATATTGATGCAAACATGTCTTGTAATTGTTTATGTGCAATAAAGAGTTTTACATACATACATACTTTTTTAATTTTATTAATTATACAGGTGTCCTGGAATAAATGACTTGAGTTTAGGGGTGAGAGTAGAGTAGCTTAAACTGGACCTCCCTCCATATAGAGGGGGTGGATAGGGACGACGCACGGCTCAGCCAGAAAATGGGAGATTTTGTATGTAGGTACAGTAAGTAGGTACTTTGTTTTTTTTGAAGAAACATTAATATTTGTGACCGTTTTCGAGGAACGCCTTGTTAAAGTTTGTTGTATTTTATTGTATTGTGGGGTTTGGCCTCACTGAGGGTTATCTTATCATCATCCAAAATTACCAATTTTTACCGGGTATTTTTTTTACCTCGTAAACAATGGTAATTTTGGTTGGTTTTTAATAAACATTTTTACAAATCGATTATAAGTAAGTAGATATACACTTGACTCTAACAAAAATCAGCGCTTTAAAGCTTAATATTTTATAAACGGATCTCCACGTTACGAGTAGGGGAGGTACAATAAAAAAAAAATGATTTTATTTTACCACTTTGTTGGCGTGACTAATATGTATATGTATACATGCCTAATTACAGCTTTCTAGTACCTACTAAGAGTCTTTGAGCTAGGCTGCGGACGAACGGACGGACGGACGGATGGAAATGGCGAAACTATAAGGGTTCCTAGTTTGACAACGGAAGCCTAAAAATGGTAGCACTGTACTTAAAAAATCCTGATATTTGCTAAGCCCGGCCGCAATCCTGACAAAACCATTAAAATCCCAACACATGGCAACCCCATATTATGAACGCACAGGACATGGGTTGGTCATGTGGGTCCCCCACCGAGAAGACTAGGTACCTACTCAACGTAGAGAAATAACATTGCTCAGATAGGTTTCTAATCATAAAATTACCATAAAAATACTTCAATACATAAAATACCTAATCAAAATAGGTAATTTTACAGTTTATATTAGATTTTTACGGCGTAAGTACCTAATTCAACGAAATTTCCAGAGATCTAAGTTAATAATTTAATATTATGGCCTTTGAAAAACTGTAAGTTTCTAGTGGTATTTAATGGAAAATGCAATGGTTACTTTAAAAATGTATCGTTACGCTGCTGTCAACGCTTAATTTTCTATAGAGTTAGAGAGTAGAGTTATCATGCCGATGCCGAAAATTTGCATACAGACTGATTATAAAAATGAAAGACTGGTTGAAATTTGGTTCGAGTATCGCCGAGCAAGTTCTGCGGAAACCTATAGGGAGTTTATATTAATGTAATAGGTGACCAATACTAAATCTAATGCCAATTAGATCACTAATTTTGACTTGTAAACGGATAATACACTGAAAAGTGCTATGACTCGAATATACAAAATCCGTCTTTAGGGTAGGTTTCGACCAAGCGAACGAACAAGAATTCTATGGCATTATCTGTTACGTTTTCTTTGTAAAAATAAAGACAAAACATGTCATGTTTTAGAGCATTCGCTCGTTTGGTCTTAACCCACCCTTAGACAAGTGATGGATCTATCGAGAAAGCAGCATTCAAAACCTGGGTTTTACACGCAACTATAGCGAAAATGAGACTTTTAGAGTTCAGCCCAGGTTAGGTAATCCTATTGAACCATATATCTACAAATCCGTACTTTTCATGCAAGTACATAATTTGTATAAAAAATAAGGATAAAATACACAGACTGACAGACCGACATGGCGAAATTTAAGGGTCCCTAGCTTGACTACGGAAACCTAAAAAGAGGTGTATATTTTCTTACGCGTTTTTCGATTATTTTTAATCCCCTAAAATATTTGTAGGTACTGGCAGGGGTAATTTATTTTAAATTTAATTGTTATAGTCTCTATGTGTGGTACAGGGTGTCGTGAATCCATACTGCATCACCATCCCAAACAAATGATATCCAAAACTAAAAGAGCAATAGCCAACCCTTACAAGGATCGTACTGCTTACGACGAGCTCAGACCGAGGAATGAATCACGGATCTTGGTGATAATACGGAATATCGAGAGATCAATGGGATTTCTTACGCCCCTTCGGTGGAGAAACATTGCATATTTTGTTTTGTCCCACGGTATCACGTTATCCTGGCTGGGATACGAAGTGACGACTGGGAACTTTCCACCTAAATGGCAGACAATCGTCCATAGTAAGTAATGAATTTAAATTTACAGGTACAGTCGACGTTTTTCCAATGAAATAAGGTCCAAAAATGTAAAGATATCTTTGAAGTCGACGTACGGTCAAAAATACAAATAGATAAATATCTATAGTATTGTACCTACGGCTGTCGCGCCATATACAGGGAGAAAAAAAACGGGCCCTAGAGGGAAACTGCCTTACATCCTTAACTTAAAGAAAATATTCTTTAAAAAAAAAAAAACTGCATTCAACGATTTTCTAAAATTCGCTTGCCTCAAGCGGAATCGAACCAGCAGCTAAATAAAAAACCCTTGCTACAATTAATGTTAGATGTCACCGACCAAACCAAACGTTTATTACGAGTACATAGACTTTATGCTAATCCTATCGATTAATAGAATAATAAGAGGGTGTTTATTTTTTGAATTTTTAGCCGGTTCGATTTCCGGGCGAGACAAGCGAATTTTAGAAAATCGTTGAATGCAGTTTTATACCTTATGATCAGCTTCCCTGTCTACCTTATTGTTTTAGGGGCGTGTAGATATTTTTGGTGCTCCCAAGGCGTTCCCAGACTTATATAAGTATATTTATTTATTATGCACGGCACGATATAGTTGAACACCGTATCTTCATACTTGCATTTAGGTTAACCGTAGGTTAATGAAGGAATAAAAGAATATCCTCGAAACCGTAATAGATGTCGGTAAACGTTTTCTTAAATTACAAAACAAAATGAGATACTCGTATAGTTGCTTCATTTTTAAACCGTGCTTTCAGTTTTGATTGTGTTCTCGTTGGGGGCTTTTGGCGTGACGGGCGGCGTGCACCGTTATTGGAGTCACCGCACCTTCCATGCGAAGCAGCCGCTTCGATGGATCGTCCTGTACTGTTACGCTCTGTCGGGACAGGTAAGATCCCCTGGAGCGCCCGGAACCACTGGCTGAATACTGGCCTGTATTCGCCGTCATGTAGAAACACACATTACATTGCTGAGGCATAGATCGTTTAAAATCAAAGTAATAATTTTAATGAATTCAAATTCAAATTCAACTATTTATTTGTGCAAAATAGGTAAGTTAAGATGTTACATTGATTATTTGTATCACTATGAGGTGCCTTGGGGCGGCGCGGCGTACAAATTTACATGGTTTTACATGCAGCATGCCTAGTATTTTATCTATAAATACAAGAATTCATTTCGTACAATGAGATTGATTGTTATAATTTGATCATAATAATTAGGTAGATATAACCTAATTATGATCAAATTATAACTTTGCATGCAACATGCTCAATATGCTCATCCTACGTATTAATTATGTATTTAAATATAAATGATTCGTCAGTAGGTATATTAGAATAGTATCATTTAATAATTCTGACACAGAATAATAGGCCTTTTCAACAAGAAACGCTTTATTATTATTATTATTACTCATTTATTTCAGACAACATGGATCCATATTATATTTGTTAGTTAAACTTTGTCTTAAAACTTACTCGCACTTCATTTTCTTTACTTTCAGCAATATCCTGTGGTAGTTTGTTGTATATTTTGCGCGCCATGAACTGAACTGAATGATGAATGATGAATGAACGGTTAAAAAGATACAGCTCTTTAAAGTTAGCACGGACGGACGGACGGACAGCGTAGGCATATAGATAGAGTCCAGTTGGACTGCTTTCGGATACGGATCCCTAAAAATTACTAACTGTTGAGTTTCTTTCGTCGTTTCTTCTCAGCAGTGGTCTCCTCTTGGGAAGCGCTGGTATATTTTTGACGTGAAAAAGTGCCAAAACATTTTTTTACTCCAATAGTTACCATCATTATAAATGTGTTTATGGCAATTTTATGATCGGCGTACACGTCTATGAGTTTTACGATAGGAGTTAAACTAGGTCGATTCACAAAAGCTGACACAAATGGAAAGAATGAACTTTGTGACACCGGTGATTGTGTTGAGAGTCGTTCTTTCAAACATCCTGTTTTTACCTACCTACGTGCACCTACTTTTATTCACCCGTTCAATCCATTCTTTTGCGTTCTTGGAAATGGCCATTGGCCATACCTAGTACAGTTTTCAACTGCCTGCAGACCACCATACTCGAATGGGCCCGGGACCACCGCCTGCACCACAAGTTCACGGAGACCATCGCCGACCCGTACGACACCACGCGCGGCTTCTTCTTCGCGCACATGGGCTGGCTCATGATGAAGAGGCACCCGGCGGTGCGGCGGGAGGGCCGCAACGTCGACTGCAGCGACCTCACCAAAGACCCTCTCGTCCAGCTCCACAACAAGTCAGTTTCGAAGGCTGCTTTAAGATACCGACCTCTATAACCTTTGCACAGTAATATAAAAAGCGGACAAGATCATGTCTAACCATGCTCAATGTAGGGTTCCAAAGCCGTTACGACAAACACAAAAAACTATCGCAAATAACAACATGTAGATACTTAACAATTTATTTTCTTTTTGTTTGTCAATTAACCCTTTTCTTTTTAGTCAAATAAGATCTATATAAATGACTGTTTTTGTTACAAATAAATCAACCAATTTTCTATTCAAAGTTATTAACTGCTATCTTGGGTGATTTTAACGGGTGATAACAAAAAAATGAGAATTATTTGCAAGGGTGTAAATAATTGTGTAACATTTTATATTTTTTTTATAGTACCTAAGGGTTATAATACACATTTAACTATTTACAAAATTATTAATGCACGTTACGATAGGGCCCGTAATCAGCTGTTCGACGCAGTTTTGACATAATGCCCGAACAAGACCGTTGGACGGCATATTTGTCCATTTTTCGCACACAGGTTTTGATTCTTTTTATAAGTTGGGCACAATTTTCTGCTTCCCAATTAATTTTGTAAACCAAACTGCTCAAAAAAACAGAAAAATCTTCGATTGGCCGACATTGTGGAAGGTTTTTGGGATTTCGGATTTTCGGTACAAATGGCACATTATGGGAGTCTAGGAATTGCAATGTTTTTTTGGCGTAATGCGACGATGCCTTATCTGGCCAAAACACATACTCTCCATCAGGGCGACGTTGGCGATTAAATGGTATAAGTATTTTTTTCAAGCATTCACTCTATGAGAGTTTAGGATTGACTGCTAAACCACTAGGTTTGAACCACAGTTTTGACACACCTTTATCGAAAAAGCCACATAAAGCATAACTTTCTGCTCAAACTGGTGATGTTGAAATGTTGCTGGTATAGTACCGATCATTTCCAGGCATAGGTATGGGTTTTGCTCAAAGGGAAATAACTTTCATCATCCAATATAAACGATTTTTCTTTGTAATTTGTAACCATCCAGCGGCATTGTGACATGATGTTACATTTTTGCTGATCGGTGTATTACGGTGCCCTTATCTTCTTGCGGCACTCCAAACCCACCTTTTTTAAAGACCGGCAAATCTACGGTTGAAAACATTTAAATATTTTCGCGGCATCTCGTTGGCTCATGGAATCACTATCATTGAAAGTGATATGGAGTGTCTTCAGTCTTCCCTTGGTCATTATTTTAGCTGGTCGGCCGCTACCACGTTTGCGAGTTGTCGTCAAGGATGCAAGAATTCTATACTTATATAGTAAAAAATGTTACATTTTCTTTGGTAAAATGATCTACTGTGTACTTTTTCCCCATGTTTATATTTTTATTATAAAAATGTACAACGCGTTTTCGCAGAGCTTCTTGTTTCGGCGTCATTTTGACAATTATAAATGATTGAAAAAAATGATACAAATAAAAATCAAGAATATCAAAAGAGGTACAAATAACATCTTGAATTTTTTTTTGTCTATGGCAATAGATATTTTTTTTAAGACTACTGAAAATGATTCTCATTTTTTTGTTATCACCCGTTAGTAGGTATACTTAAGCACTTTAGACGCCTGTATATCTCTAAAACTAATAAAGTCTACTTACTCGTTATTATATGCTTTCTGTACTTAACTCTAACGAAATTACACTTTTCCTTTTCGAGTTCAATATTTCCTAAACGGTCCGTCCGAGATATACCTATGTGATACCTTACCTTAATATACTAATACCACTTGATGTCATGTAGGTACCTATGTGAGGTACGCTAACAAAACTTTTCGCGTACAAAATGTTTGTTTTGTAACTGATAGTTTGGGACTTGACAGAAGCGCGTGGAGCTAACCCCATGTGATTCTGTTTAGTGCATTGAAAATTTTCTTTTACCGAATCATAGTCTTCGCGTGTGATATCCATGGACTTATTTCTCTAATAAGTTCATGGGAGTATCTATAAATGACTCGACATTGGCGAAATACCCCTTCGCAGGAGTGAAAGACATTGTTTAAAATTAGAATTAGAATTAGAACTGATAATTTCTGATAAAAAGTAAGTATGGCATAGGTATCTACATACAGACAGACATGGCGGAACTACCTCTATAAAGGTTTTACCGCGCTAGCCGCATTTTCAAGTACTAGTTAGTTTAATCGTTTTTGTCGGCAGTTTTAAGAAAAAATATCTAACCAAGACCCAATATTCCTAGGTACTTCATATTGATGAAAGTGGTGATATGTTTCATCATTCCATCAATAACACCTCTGCTGCTGTGGGGAGAGAGCTGGGAGCAATCAATACTCGTTGTGCTTTTATTGCAACTGATAATTGCTCCGCACATCTTGTTCTCCGTAAACAGCGTCGCTCACATGTGGGGCTACAGACCGTACGACCCGTAAGCATATTCTTACTCTTTTTAAAAAGACCTACCTGCACCTTTAAGAATAAGCCAGAGCTTTCATTAATAAGGTTCCTCGCAAATATACCTAACAATTTACAAGCCTAGTACCTAATGCTTTCATGGCATGGGCATTGGGGCGAACACTAGAATACTAGTGAGTCAGCAAAAAATCTCGATAACTCACACGTTTATGTATGTCGGAGATTTATTCTCCAATTTAATGCTATTACGTGTTATTATATATAAGAACTAAACTTGACTAGTTTCAACCAAAGTAGGTACCTAGTCGTTGTCATTTCTATTGATTTGGTAGGTACTAAGTTTCATTTGAAATTTTGAATCGCATTTTGTAAACAATAATTTATATTGGAATATTTGATTATTAGTAGGTAGGTAGATTTTATAATGTTCGGTGAATTTTGCAATAAGCATTTTTTCATAAGTAGCGAATTTCCACAATCGTAGGTAGGTTAGGTTCGTTTTTATATCAGGCTCGGTAGGCCAAAATAACCCCGAAATAGGAAGTCCGCCAAGCGGATCTCCGTCGACTGTCAAATTAGATTTTTGGAATGGGAAAAAACGCGACTAATAAAATAATCTACTTCTAAATTTAGCGATTAAAAGAAACGCGAATATTAAATAACGCTATACGAAAAACGCTACATACATGAAGAAAACAAAATTCGCTACGATGAAAAATGCTATGCGAAAGTTCGCTGTTATGAAAAAATGCTTATATTGTGAAAATGATCTCTAACAAATCATAATTGTCAGGTGCAACAACTCTGCTCTAGCTGTACTTCGGTAACTGCTGTCATCCACCCTCTTATAACTATTGAGGAATTATTAAAATTAATCATGTATAAATAAAAATAATTATTCAAATCTTGAAAACCACATAAAGAGGCAACCCTAACAGAAATTGGGTTGGGCAAATTGTATTTTAGAACGATATGGTTTCAGTAACATCAAGCCAGCGGAGAACTGGATGCTCTCCGTGCTCACCCTGGGCGAGGGCTGGCACAATTACCACCACACCTTTCCCTGGGACTACAAGACCTCCGAGCTGCCGTACTTCCTCAACCTGTCCACGCTGATGCTGGACGGCTTCGCGCGGCTCGGCTGGGCCTACGACATGAAGACCGCCTCGCCGGAGCTCGTACAGTCCGTGGTCAAAAACAGAAACAAGCTGGCAACAGACATTAAAAAGTCCAGCGACTAAATTCTCTGTTTCATTGAACTACCCCTTTTGAACGCCACAGTCAGCTCTGGCAGGCATCTGAAAGTAATGCCGTCCGCCAAAGCCCACACAAGTTGCAGATACACACATACATAAACTCACGCCTTCATTCCCAGAGTGGGGTAGGCAGAGCTACAGAATTACCAAGCACTCTTAAATAAGTTGTTGATAATTCTGTAACCACGTTTTGCACAATCAGGCTAAGCTGTTTACCAGTGTATTAGTGACAGGTTGCATGCCCATCGCCTAAAGGTCTCCCCAAACCAGTCGACGCCGTTTCGGCAAATCGCGTACGGAAAAAGCTTTATGTCAATGCAATAAGAGCGAAAACGACGTCGCTCCGCTCGGCTCGGCGGTCTGGGGCAGTGGCGGTACTGCCATATAAGCCCAAAAGCCGGGCTTGCCTTGCCTTACAAAAATAACTATTCATTAAATCCACGTAATGTATTAGATAGGTATTTCACCTTCGCGCGCCGCGCGCTCTCACTAAATTCTTCAAATCAAATTACATGCAACCACAGATCACAGAAACAAGGGAGATATGTTATGGGGGCGTGGTTCGTGTCGCCTCGATATGGTCAAATTGACCATATCGGCACGAGGCGTGTCAAGCGTTGACACAGTCACTCACTGAACGCTGTCAGTATAGAAGCTCCGTTAAAATGATAAAATGACTGTATGTAGCGTGAAAGTGTGCAAAAATCGAAATACAAACGTTAATATAAAATCAAAGGGCATAACTTACCACCGGTAAATTTTGTTTTTAAGCATTATTTATATTTTTAAATGAATATTTTATATTTGAATGGATTTCAGAGCGTAAGGTTGTGAAAGTTGTGTTGACGTGATTTCTATCGACTATCGATAAATGGCTTATTCTACAGCTATCAATAGAATTCAATGTGTTAATAGTTCTAGTTATTTATCACTACCACGACACGCTTAAAACAGAAGAAAAATAATTTTAACAAATTTTCACGTTATACAAAATTTAATTTTCTTTACAATATTAACGAACGACGAAGGACTCTAGCAATTCAAATATAAGTAGGCGAATCATACAATTAAGATAAAAATAAATTAACCAACCACAAAGGCAAAGGGCTCTGGCTCAGTATTGAGCTGTGCTTGCACACAGCGCTGATTGACAGCTCGCGCCGACTCACTCTTAAAAGGATTCAAGCCTAAAGGTTGGTTGGTAGAGATTGCCCCAAGTATTAAGTCTATCTTTCTGTTTTAAGTAATTTGTACCATTTATGAAATAAAGTTTACATAATCAAGTCGGTAAACTACTGGTTTGTCCCAAACTGAGATCTTGTGACGTGACAGTCAACCGAACCCATTTTATTAGTATATTTGTATTAACATCATAAAGTCCAAGTTTACAATTTAGACTTTTATGTACTAATCAAAACGAAAATCTTTAACAGCTCCAGAAAATTTAACCAAAGAAATTCGGCCATTTTTTTGTTACGTTCTAATATAGGTATCGTTCCAAATTTAAAATCTTATGTATCAATTTTACTCAAACCGTATTCTTGCTAATAAAATATTATTCTATTCTAAAAATAATATATTAAGTTTAAATGATGTAATTGTATTAACCTAGTAGTAAAATAATAAAAATAGTACTTATTGCCTGTAAATTGAATAGTACCTATATTAACGTTGCAAACAAGTTTGAATTGTTTATCGATATATTTTGAAACATTCCTTGTGGCATCCCTAAGTGGACGACAGGAGAGAAACGCACACCTCTTGAAAAAAGTATAACTAGATGTCGCTGTGTGTGGGTAGTCCTTAACCTGCTGAACATAGGGACTACTATCTTGGCGCCATCTAGCTCTGAGGAACTAATTAATTACCCGTCGCATAGATGGCAGCTAAGTGACGAGTAAGCGCTACCTTACGTTCAGTGACTGAACTACGATGGAAAAAAAACGATCTTTCAGCATTTTTCAACCTTGAGAACTTAGTATAAAGCTTAATTTTCTGCTACTATCAAAACTATGTTACGGCGTTTTTAGTTCGTAAGCTGTAACCAATTATGAGGAGGTTGTTTTTGTAGTAGTTAATAGAGCGTAAGCGTAAGACGCACACATGTTTAAAAGTGGCGACACCGGTGGCCCGTTTCACGAAGCTTCAAGTTACAAATTACAAGTTCACAAGTAACAAGAGCAAAAAGTTACAATTTACAAGTACAAGTGTTTCTCGAACGCGGCCATTCATGGTAGAATAATAGGATCGTATGGTAATCTCGATTACAAGTGAATGACATCTCGATTTAACAAGTCCATATTAAAAAAAAAGTTTGTTGATGTTTTGACGTTTCTAAATCTTGAAATATTTATATTTATAATTTGTAAATCCGATGATGTCTCCACTCCAGTCTCGCGGAGTCTTCGGAGTTGTCACTCGTTATCGTTAAAATTTTAAAGTAGGTACGGGAGTTATTTTAGTTATGTAAAGCAACCGGAAAATTTTGAAGGCAACACTTCTAAAAGAAGTGTTGCTTAAGAAAAAAGAATTTTTTGAAGCATTTTCGGCAACCAAGACCGATGCGTGGAAAGTCATACACGTAAAGGCACAAGTGTGCCAAATTCAAGGGATTTTTCATATACCCGTGATGTACTTTCACATTCCACAAGCTTATGAAACTTCACTTAATATTTACAGACAAAATAACAATAACAACAAAATTTAGCAGAGAATTAAACTCAACAACTAACAATAACAAAATATACAATAACAATAACAACAAACTTTTTTAACAGAAAATTAAACTCAACGACGGTACGACATGAGAGTTACGTTTAAAAACAAACGAGGTAGGTATGAATGATTTGACAGCGACTCTAACAAATTACAAGTTTACTTAGCTCGGAAGCTAGGTAGTTTTTTTTACTAATTGACAAGTACAAGTTGACAATGTAACAAAATTTTCGAGAAACGTTAGTTCGATTGAAGCAATTTCTAACAATAAAATAAAAAAAATGTCTATGGTTCAAATTTTACACTTGTAACTTGAATTTTACAAATTGTAGAAAAGTAGCTTCGTGAAACGCTTGTAGTACCTTTTTTGACCAATGTTGCCAGTTTACACTTGTAAAATTGTAACTTGTAGCTTCGTGAAACGGGCCACTGGTCTTGTACGAATTGGCGTTCATGACATATCTCCCTTGTTTCTGTGATCTGTGCATGCAACAGTAGTACCTACTAAATTACCGCCGGCCGCCACCTACGCAGCACAGCGCTCAGCGCTGTGCGGCAACCAGTCGAACTATTCATGACGCGGCTAGCTCGTATCTCGCTCGCACGTATTGGCTTGCAATCGGGCTTTCATATTCTCTGTCTTACCCACCGAAACGGCATATGCCCAAAAACGTCTGTTCGTGTATTAACATGGCAAATAGTATGAGAGTAAAAAGCCCTGATTGCGTATGAAGTTGTACACGAGTCCATAGTAAATGCGAAATTCGCTTCGCGCAGGCGCGGAGCGCGCGTTGAGCCGCGTTAGCGGCCAACTTCACTTCATTGCTATTTGTTGACAAATGCTTTTATTCACGTGTTGAATAGTTTGTTTAGGCGTTGAGCGGCGCGGCGCGGTCAGTGCAATAATAAGTTTTTTTTTGTGGTGTTGTGAGTTGTGATTCAATTAGATTGACAATGGAGGAAGTCCTGTGTGACTGTGATATTTTAAAGTGTGCACAAACTTTGCTTGTCGACGGAAAGGTAAAATGTTTGGACTTTGCAGAGAACAAGGTACTTATTTCTTCGGCAAAACCTACGCCTGACTTGTGTATTTCTCAGAGTAGTAAATCGCACAAAAGACAGTTTAACAGGTCAGTGTACAAAACTCATTGGATTGTTCGCACTCTAATAAGTTATATTGCTGGTGTTGTATTTTCTTTTCTAACGACAAAAACGTGTGGAATACATCTGGTTATGACGATTTAAATAATTTAGCTGGCGCCATTAAAAGACACATGAATTCTCGAAAACACATGAACGCGGTAATTTCTTTTAGTGATTTTGGTAAACAGCGAATTGAGACATCTTTATCGCGCCAATTATCAAAGGAAATTACAAAACAACATGCGTGTTGATAACAAGGAGTCTTATACAGCACTTTGTTGAGAGCGGACGTGTGTCAAGTTTTTGTCTATATTTTTATTTAAATTCGAATTTAAAATTCCCGATTGGTAGATTACCAATTCTTCAATTCTCGCTCCTTCCTGCGGCGAGCTTACGGCTAGCTCCTCCTAGTAGGCGGCGCGAGTGGGACGCAGATAGCAGAGGTGCCAAATTGGGTGGACCCAGAAGAAATAGAAAAAGTCACCAGGCGACGGGGTTCGAACTTCCGCACTCACGCACGTAAGTCCACATAGCTTTCCGCTAGGCCGCGGCAACGGTAGCGCTGTGCTTTGAAATTTTGCTACACACTTCCATTGCTTTGTGGTACTCGGGACGGTTACTAGATGGCGTCTAAATCAAAGAGCTGTGCTGGATGCCTAAGCGTAATTGAGAGTCTGAGTTTTCTAAAGTGTTATGCTTGTAAAGAGGTTTATGATTTGGTTTGTGCAAATGTCTCAGATTTTCGTTTTTCCAACGGTATGACAAATGAGCACAAGGCCTCTTGGAGGTGTCAACTATGCGCGAGTAAATTACCCAGAGGCGACAACTCCAATACACCGGTTAGGGGTGCGACTGCCGAAGAAGCCTCCCATGATCCCAGCGGTCATGATGATACATTCGACACAAGCTACCTAAATCGCTCAGAGACTGGTGATAATGTCACATATCGGCGGCAGCGGCAGCAAGTTAATATTTCGTGTGCGTCGTTGGGCGGGCATGTACCGGACTCTGTGTGTCTCGATAATATTCGTGTCTTAGTAAGAGAGGAATTCGAATTTGTATTCAATGAGCGCCTACCAATTTTGATTGGCAAAGTTATAGCTAGTCAACTTGAGTCCCTAACTAGCACAATTGCGCAGGTGCACAGCAAGGTTACCGCTTTAGATGCAGAGTTGCGCTCCTTTACAAAACCGCACCTAGGCAAAGATATGGAGCCCCAAGCTTTCGTCCAAACTACCATTGAACCTGGGGTACAGCCTTTACAGCCGATGCAGGGCGTTGTTGCGGTAGTTGAATCCGAAAAAGCATCAGGGAAGCCTCTCGAATTGAGGCGAAGTTTTGCGGAAGCACTAACTAGTCAACCGGTGGCTCAGCGGATGTGTAATGTTTCCAAGGTGTCTAACAGCAACGAGACGCTTAGCCAGTCTGGTCTTGGGTTAGCCAATAATGACATGACACGGGGCGAAGATCGCTCAGTGCGTAAGGTGTCAAGTATGAGGCGTGGCACTGCTGCCCCTGGTACTACTAAACTGGAGGCGTCGGAAAGGCTGCAGTATGTTCACGTGTTCTACTTGAAGATAGGTACTACAAACGACCAAGTGCGCTCCCATCTGGCTGCTATATGTGGTGAAGACGTGTGTTCGGTGGATTCATTAAAAGCCAAAGGAAATTATGCATCGTTTAAGCTAAGTACTCCTATGAAATACGCTGAGCGAGTATTGGATCCTGCTAACTGGGCCGAGGACATATGTATTAAACCCTGGCAGAATTTACGTGCGAAAGAACAGGAAAAGAAGTAATGTTAAGAGAATGCTGTTGCAGTTATATTACCAGAACGTCAGAGGGCTACGATCCAAAACGGTAATATTTCGTAACAATGTGGAAGTGAGACAATTCGATATAATAGCTTTGACTGAAACCTTCTTAACCAGCTCTGTTAACAGTTCAGAACTATTTCCTGACAACTATGTTGTACTTCGTAAAGATCGCGCTGGGGATGTTGGTTGGGGGGGCGTTCTTCTGGCTGTTAAAAAGATATACAATGTACGTATTATTACTGATATTGACGGTTTAACGGAAAATGAGGAACTTCTTTTTGTGTGTGTAACGGGAAAATCATTTAAATTGCTTTTGTGTGTTGTGTATCTTCCTCCAAACTATAAAGAAAATCAATGTATACATGTTTTGGAATGTATTGAGAATGCTATAAGTATGTTTTCTTCAATGGATGTTGTTATTCTTGGAGATTTTAATTTAAATTCATTCAACTTGAGTATTGTAAGTGAGTTTAATCATTTTATTACCTTCTGTCAGTTAAAGCAATGTAACGATGTTTGTAATGCTTACGGAGGTATCTTGGACTTGGTGCTGTCTAATATTAGCGATGATGTCCGCGTGCAGCGCAGCTTGGACCCTGTGGTTCCTCTGGACGCCTATCACCCGGCGCTTGATGTTACCGTAACCGTTTCCAGGTCTGACATGAATCATGAAGGGGCGTCGTTCAACCCAAAATCCATTCCTAAAAGCTTTCGTTGGAATTTCGCTAGGGCTGATTTACTCTCGCTCTACTGTGACATAGGTCAGGCAGACTGGTCGCAGTTGTATAGGCAGAGTGAAGTAGATCAAGCGACTGATGCGTTTTATGATGAGATAAATAGGCTCTTGGATCTCTACGTTCCTCTCAGAGTTGTTAGGGGCGCGCGGCGGTATCAGTACCCTAAATGGTACACACCTGAAGTAATAGCAGCCATCCAACTTAAATACTTCCACTTGGTGAAGTTCAAAAGTCATGGTCTCGAATTCAATAGAGAGCTGTTTAAGTATTACAGAACGCGTGTTAAAGAGCTTGTTAGTAAAGCGTACGATCTGCACATTGCATCGGTTGAGCGTGGAATTTGTTCGAAGCCTAATAATTTTTGGAGGTATGTGAAGGACATGCGTAGTGGCAGACAGCCGCAAGACTCATTTTCGTACCAGGGTGAAATTGTTACAGGTCAAGAAGCTGTGGAGGAGTTCGCCGAACACTTTAGCTCTGTGTTTCATCCCGTCGTGCCGTCGCTTAATGTGGAGGATGCTGTTAACACGGCTTGCAGCAGTGCCGTGAGTGTTGCTGTTGAACGTGTTACTGCCCGTGACTTGCGTCGATCAGTTCGTCGTTTGAAGGCAAATTCGTCCCCTGGGCCGGATGGCATACCTGCATTCCTCATCAAGGATTGTTTGTCAGTTCTTGAAGAGCCTATCCTATATATTTTTAACCTTTCTGTCACGAGCGGTGTGTATCCGGCGCATTGGAAGGTATCTAGGGTCACACCTGTACCAAAGGATTCGTCGTCAAGCGACATAACCACATTTAGGCCCATTGCTGTTTTACCCGTATTGGGAAAGATTTATGAAGGTATTATATGTTGGTACATATCACTTCAGACGTCTTCTAGCCTCAGCGATGCCCAGCATGGCTTCCGAGTTAAGCGTTCCACCTGCACTAATCACGTAAACTTTGTTGATTATGTGCTCCAACACATGGACAGGGCTCGGCAGGTGGACGCAGCCTTCTTTGATTTCCGGAAGGCGTTTGATCTAGTTGACAATGATGTTCTACTTTTGAAATTATCTACCTTTGGGTTTTCTATCCGGTTGCTGAAGTTACTGGCTAGCTATCTAACAGACCGAAAGCAATATGTCCAATTGTCAGGTCACTTGTCTAAAGAGTATTACACTCGATCTGGTGTAAGTCAGGGGAGCACGCTGGGGCCGACTTTGTTTATCTTAATGATTAACGATCTGCCTGCAGTGATCAGCAATGCCAAATGTCTGCTTTTCGCTGATGATTTGAAGTTGTTTTATGCTGTTGATGCACCTTCAGATTGCGAGGTCTTGCAAAAAGATATTGACGCTGTTATGAGATGGGCTGAGTTCAGTAAGTTGCCATTCAATGTAAGCAAATGCAAAGTTATGACCTTCACAAGATCCAAAAGCCCAATCGAAACCACTTACTGTTTGGAAGGCAATGCATTGGCTAGAGTGCATGATATCCGTGACCTAGGGTTGCACCTTGATGATAAGCTGGATTTCCATCATCATATTGTCGCGACCCGGAACAGCGCCAGTAAGTCCCTAGGGTTTATCATGCGTACCGCTGCTGCGTTCAAGGATATTAGAGTACCCATTGTATTGTTTAATGCTTTTGTGCGTAGCAAACTCGAGTACAATGCTTTGATTTGGGATCCTGTGGAAGCAAATTATACCGTGCTATTGGAAAGAGTCCAGCGAAAGTTTGCAAGGTACCTTTATAAAAAAATATACGGGTACTATCCGTTTTTGTTTCCGTCGCTATTTGTGTCGGGCATGGTCGGATTGCCCACTCTATTTTGCAGACGAAAGACGCAGCTCTTAATGCACTATTGTTTGCTACTGCGACACGAAATTGACAATCCGTCAGCTCTCGAGCGGCTGCGTTTCTTCGTACCTGACCACTATGTGCGGGCAGGAGTTCGCCGTCGACATCCCCTTTTTGCGGCTCTGGAGAGTTGCCGTACGCGTCGCGCTCAGAACTCACCGACCGCCAGGGCGATTGATTTGTTAAATGTTTTCACGTCGGGAGTCCAAGATGCTGACGTATTTGCTGATAAGTGGTCATGTTTACGTATCAATATTGATAGGTTCTTGTCTATGTTAAGTTAGTATTATGAGTAGTGTGTTTTTATATTGTAATTAGCATAATAGGTGATTTGGTATGCACTGTAAGCCTGTTATTGTGTATAAATAAATAAATAAATAAATAAATAAATAAACAATAGTAGCGTTTTTCAAAGATTAGTCGATGTTGTTTGTCATTTAGCACAACAAGAACTTCCCTTCAGAGGTCACGATGAGTCTAAAACTTCATTGAATAAGGGTAATTTTTTAGAGCTTGTGTCGCTACTTTCAAAATAGGTACGATGGCGTTTTAGAAAAACACATTCGATGTATACAAATAATAATTTAATTTAACTATGTTGTGTAATATGTATGTAATTTTTAGATAGGTAATTGAAATAAAAGTAAGTACTTATTGCTTTCTCCCTAGGCAAGCAAAGTTAAAATAAGAAGTTGAACCTTTATTTTATTCTCTCATACAAACCAAGCGGCTTTTTTCAAGGCCACCGAAAGTATGCAATTGCTGATATGTCTGTAAAATTATATCTAGTGGTAACATGCCTTCAGGGTGCTTTGGTGAGCTCGTCCACGTAAGCAAATGCCTATACAACTGCAGAGTGAAGTGAAGATTGATCAGTAATGTGGTAACATTACATTTTTTTTACATTAAATCACGCCTGTTTCCCAGAGGGGTAGGCAGAGACCACTTCTTTCCACTTGCTACGATCTTGACAAATTTCTTTCGCTTCTTCAACATTCATACATCGAGTCATGCACGCACGTCGGTTTCGGGTACTTAAGATTCTGCCCTTTTCCAGTATTTCTCCGATTTGATTCGAAAAAGTACGCCTAGGGCGGCCCCTTCCGACCCTTCCACTCACTTTCGATCTGTATATCTCTTTCGTCAATCTTCTTTCATCCATCCTTTCCAAATGACCGAACCATCGAAGCATGCCCTTTTCAATCTTAGTCACTACATCTTCTTTTATTCCACATTTCTCTCTGATTTTTTCATTTCTTACTCTATCAATCAGTTTCACACCACACATACTACGCAAAGAGCGCATTTCAACTGCATTTACACGACTTACATGCTTGTCCTGCCACACCCAACATTCACTACCATACATGAGGGTAGGTGCCAGCACTCCATTGTGAACAGCCAGCCGGGCTTTTTGTGAAACGCCCTGTCTGCTTACAAAGGAGTACAGGGCCCCATTAATTTGATTGCCCGCATTCACCCTCCTCTCGATATCCTTCTCACACTTACCATCTCTTGTAAACATACTTCCCAGGTACACAAATTCGCTCACTTGTTCTACTAATTCACCATTTATATTTATCACGCACTCAGTCATCTCCTCATCCTTCTCTATCACCATGACCTTGGTCTTGGTAACATTTACTTTCATCCCCTTTTGCTTAAATCCCTCATTCATCACTGTCACCATCTCCTGCAACTCAAGTACCGATGGGGCAAGTATAACTTGATCATCGGCATATAAGAGGCATTTGATTAGCAACTCTTGCACACGCAAACCCTTATCATACCCTTTCAAATCCCACATACAACTGTCCATGAATAGATTGAACAGCCATGGTGAGGCAACACAGCCCTGTCTAACACCTTTAGAGATGTTAAACCAGGCCGAGTATGCGCCATTGATTCTGACACAGGCTTTGAAACCCTCATAAAGGGACCTCAAAGCCTGCACCAGGTTGCTGCTCACTCCATACATAGACAGCACCGTCCACAACTCCTTTCTATCTACCCTATCATAGGCCTTTTCCAGGTCCACAAAAGCACAGAAAACCTTTTGGTTCACCGCCAAGAACTTTTCTGTGATGGACCGTAGTGAAAAGACCAGGGGCCCTAGACAAGATGCATTACGCCGAGTCGCTTTTCTGTTCGTTTCGTTTTTAAACCAATCGCGTCACTGCTAGATCACGTGACTTTTCGTATTACGTGATCTAGCAGTGACGCGATTGGTTTAAAAACGAAACGAACAGAAAAGCGACTCGGCGTAATGCATCTTGTCTAGGGCCCCTGATCCGTACATCCCATTCCCTTTCGAAATCCCGCTTGTACATCCCAGATTTTGTCATTCGTAACATTCAATACCCTTTCAATTAAAATCTTCGCATATACTTTGCCGACAACACTAAGGAGGCTGATACCGCGGTAGTTTTTGCAGTCTTGCTGTGACCCCTTTCCTTTATACAGAGGGACGATAACGGCCTTGACCCAATCTTCCGGGACTCGGCCGCTACTCCAACATGCATTGAAAAGACGGTACAACAGACTACCCACCACGCCATCTCCTCTCCTCAGCATTTCTATCGACACTCTATCACAACCTGCTGACTTTCCCGCTTTCATACTTTTTAAAGCCTTCATTATTTCACTCATACTAATCACACTTTCATCTTCGCTACTTGCATCTTTACTCATGCTTTCTGGCTCACGACAAATATCTTCGCATTCAAACAAGCTTTCAAAATAAGTTTTCCATCTATCAAGCATTTTTTCTTCCTCACATATTAAGTCTCCAGACTCATCCCTCACCGCGTTTAATTTAGTTTTCTCCGATTTCCCCCGAGCCGAATTAATCAAGCTCCAAAAGAGTTTAATATTCGACTGGAAGTTGTCAGAGAAACTCCTGTCATACTTTTCATTCAGTAAATCTTTCTTTCTAGCCACAACGTCTTTCACTCTTTTCTTTGATCTATTATACTCTTTTTTCTTTCTGTCGCTTAGATCTTGTCCTGGATCTACAGCTACAAAATCCAACCAACACTTTTTCTTCTCTTTCACTACATCATCTACCTCTCTATCCCACCATTCCAGTCGTTCATTCTTGCGTTTCCTTCTTTTTACTACACCACATACTTCAGTGGCCGATTTGACCATTCCATTCTTCATAATCTCCCATACATTATTTACATTATTCTCAACTTCACTGTCTTTCATCTTATTAACACATTCAAAACAATCTTTCAGCTTTCTTACGTACTCATCTTGTATAACTTCGTCATTCAGTTTCTCTACTTTTATCCTCTCTAACGCAGTGGTAGGTACGGGAACACGATGGCGCCAACGTGTGAACAGACCCCTTACTCGTGTTACCACTAAGTAGTGATCTGAACCTACGCTAACTCCTCGAAATGCTCTGGTATCTACAACTTTGTTACGCAACCGTTCATCCACAATCATCAAGTCTATCATAGACTTCTCATTCTGCCGTCTCCACGTATACTGATGAATCTCTTTGTGATCAAACAAAGTGTTTGTCACGCAGAGATTCTTGTGGTAACAAGATAAATTTATCCATAATAACCGTAAAAACTACAAAACATATCTCTCGGCTTGCCCTATTCTGAAACCCTAGGCACGCCCCTGGTCTGGGGAGACCCTAAGACTACTAGAAGCCTTTATTATTCCCTTAGTCGCCTCTTACGACATCCACGAGAAGACATAGAGTGGTACTATTCTAACCCAAAAAAAGTATTTAATTGCAGATAAAAAAAAAATGAAAATTACTCTGCCTTAACCGAGAATCGAAGTGATTGTAGGTACATGATAAAACAATAAAGTCGTGTTCTTAAAGGTGTATGTGATTTAGATATAAATGATCACTACCCTTTATTACTCTTTCGATGTGTACCTATCATAAAACTCGACTATTGTTTCGTCATTCGACCCCAGTTAGCATGGCCGAATTTAGAGGTGTGGAGGCCCGGGGTAACAAAGGATTGGAGGCCCCCTGGCCCCAAATTATTTTCCAAATAAAATAGTTTTTTTTTCAGTCAAGCTTTCTAAACCCAGTCTTTATCATGTCTGTACAACATACAGTAAGTAAAGGTAAAATGCGACAAAAATATCAAAGGAAAAGTCGTTAACTAGCGTACCTATACTAGTCTGCATTTGTTTTTTTTTTCAGGAGTCTTTGTTGTGGAGGCCCCGAGGCTGCCGCCCTGCTTGCCCTTCCCTAAATCCGGCCCCGGCAGTTAAGATTCACAGGAAAGGCAGATTTGTTTTTCCATAAATGTAGGTTTTTTTTTCAAATACTTATCACAGTATTGATAACAGGTAAATCTCCATGGCGTAGAATTACCTAATTAAAATGGAAGTTTTTTGTAACTGGGACTTTGAATCTACAATCAAGGGAATAAAGTTCCAGTGCGATTGTTCTAAAATGCCATTTTCAGTTAATGAACGTAGGAAAATAAACCTTATTCTTATTGGAACAGAGTTCAACGTAAATTGCCTTGATTATGTACATGCGCACTGGGCCTTACGAGGTCGCTGCTTAAATACAAAAGCGCCACAAATCAAAAACAAATAAAGTTTCATTTAAAACTTTAAGTAAAAAGCATTCCGAATTTAAATGCAACACAAACACATTTTGTTTTGTGTCGCATTTGTATTTAAGCAACGAGGTTAAGATAGTTGCTGTCCATGTGGCGTTCGTTTCTTCCACCCTGTATATTCCTGGGGCTCTATTCTACTTAGTACAACCAAATTGCTTGTGACATGTACCGTATTGTCAACGTTACAATAGCTCTTAGGGGTCATCCATAAAGTACGTCACACGAATTTCATGATTTTTTGAGCCCCCCCCCCCCCCGTTCTTGTCACAGGTGGTCACATTTATGAGACCCCCCCTCCCTAGTGTGACATCACATGTTTGGCAAATTTCACATCGAAAAATTATTAAATTAAAACAGCAGTTCCGAAATTAGTTTTATTTCCATTTAAATTAAGTACTTTTTTGTAGTAGCAGTAGTAGTAGTAGTAGTAGATTTTGAAATGTGATGTCACGAAACTTAGGACCCCTCCCACCCCTTGTCACACCATGTCACACTTTGTCGACCCCCCCCCTTTACGTGTGATGTACTTTATGGATGACCCCTTATTTACTTAACAGTAATGGTGGCAGATTTAAATACGAATAAAAAATCACGACACACTCTGTTTGCCTTATTATTGATCAAATACGTAATTGGAAACTCTTGCATTTCTCCCATTATTACATTAGAGTTGGATACTTTTTATCAGAAGGTTTTTTCGTATAATAAATTCTGGTTTGTACGGATAGTACAGAAAGCATACAGATGTATGTCAGGGTCAGTGGCGTAACTATAGGGTGGCAGGGCTGGCAAAATGCCACGGGCCCCCGGCCCAAGAGGGCCCCCGGCTTAAGAGGTCGCTAGCTCAGCAATATTTTTTTTAACATCGTACTTGAGTGTTTTATGTTGTAATGTTTGAATTTGCCACGGGCCCCGGATGGTATAGTTACGCCACTGGTCAGGGTTCATAAAAGCTACTTAATAAACAAGTTTTAATGTTACACTGACTTTATGCACCACACATGCCGTACCTATACTCAACAGCAATAATATATTATCCAAAATAGGGAGCAATTTTAGATTATATATTATTGCAGGTGACTGTCCCACATTCAGATAAGATACATAAATTGAATAATTTAACACTCTTATCACTTTAGTGTCTTAACATTAATCTAACAAAACATAAATATTAATACTATTATTCAGCCTTCAATAAAAGAAATAATCTCTTTCTTTTGTTTTAAATTATTGCCGGGAACAGAATCTTTGTTGGTATCTGTGATCATTTTCGGCTCTTTTGTTGGTCTGGTGTTTTCATCTTTGGAAGGTTTTCTCTTTAAGCTTATCACTTTGTTGGTATATTCACCATCCCCTGCGTTTGCATCAGAATTTGATATTTTTCTCTTCTTAGTTTTAGTAATGACAAAATCTAAATCTGACGAATCGTCATCAAAACCAGCATACATGGGCGCAGAACGGCCACTTCTGGTGGACCTGAATGGCTGGATCCTGGCCGTCTCCTCTATGATCTGAATTGGCGGGGGCCAGACAGTGAAATTTGCAGATAACCTGGCTTGGCGGTAGTTGTTTATAGACATCATTTTGATGTAGACAGCAAGTGCCCTAGCTTTTTCTGCTTGTGTGATATTACTGGGTAGCACACTCCATGGCATTCTTCTGTCTTTAACATTCAAATATCGCCTTTCCATTTTTTTTGGGGCTCCATCACGTTTAATAGGCTCTTCCTAAAAAAAAAATTTTTTATTTAAATGATACAAGTCATTTCAACACGTCATTTAAGTTAACTTTTCTTATACAGTACATTAAATTAGTACCTTTTGTCTAAAGAGTTCATCTTCCTCAGCGGTTGACTTGGAATTATTCAAGGCCTTCAATAAATCACTCATTTCTTCTTTGCTTAGGTTGTCATCCTCTAACCCATATTCTGCAACCATTAAAAAATACCGCAAACTTTACAAAGCCTAAGTGTGTAAAGTGCCTATACCAGAAACCATACCTTGCTATTGAGAAATCGATATGTTTTTGTCCAACCTAATTTCTAAAGTTTAATAATTCACGTAAATCACAATCGTCATAAAAGTTTAGGAACAATGCCCTTTTACTACTGAAAAGTTAAAATACATTTCTAGACAATAATGAATATGATTATTTATTTTCATTAAGTAAAAAATTGTATGCAAAACTTTGAACAATTGTTTAGGCTGAGCTGGAAAGGGATAACAAAATTTTAAAAGGCCTCTGTTAGTACCTGACTTAAATACATAGTGGAATTTTTGTTTATTATTATTAAATGCATGTGGTGTGCCTGCAAGTGCTTGTATGTATTTAGTTTGAGACCACACAACTTAAATATTATTGTAAAAATTGTAACAATACGGCATAAACAATCTTTGGTAATCCTAATAAATAAATTGAAAATCATCAGTTAATAAGATGACTTGATTGAGAGAAAACTGTCTTAATCACGAAACCGATCTTATGGGTAGGTACGTACTTATGTAGTAAATACGAAAGTACTCCTATGACTGTCATATCAGTTATGTTGTTTTTCAATTACCACGTAAGAGTTGAAAAAATTGAATGAAAAGAAATAAAAATCGAAATGTTATACCTTTCTATATCTATGTTTGGGGATTGAAAAAGCAGCCCTAAACCGCAGAGCCGACATTAATAGAATTTATTATTTACCCGGACAAAAAGGTAATTCGCAAAGCCAGTGTGGAATAATAATCCAAATGATCTATGCACAGTATAAGTTGTATACTACTCTAAATATATTATTATCGAGATATATATTTACCGGTCAGTTGACTTTTCATGTTCTTTATTTCTGAATCGCTGCTATCATCCGACAATGGTGCTTCCATTTTTACTTTAAGCTGATGAATTTGAATAAAATATGAAACTATTTGAAATACAAATTAACTGTGATATTTATTTAGGTAGGTCTCAAAATGGATGATAACAATAACAATATAAATAAATACGATATTGTCATTCCGTCAAAAACCACAGATAGTAAGCACAGATTAAAAGGTATGGCCAAAGAGTAGTGTAATATACTGGGAAAAGAGAGCCCTCTCACGGGTTATTCATGCAGACTGATTTGAAGCGCCATCTACATTTTTGAACAAGTACCATTCATATATATACGTATAGCCAGCTACAGGTATTCTTAAAATTTAATGGCTTGGCTTTCCAGTAACAAACTATTTTGCTCTCGTCTTGTCGTAATTAGAATTGATTAATATTAATCTGAATTTAAGAATTACGTCGAGACGAGAACAAAATAGTTTGTTACTGGGAAATACCTAACTAATTGGGCGGGAGGGTATAATGAAATGAAAAGACAACAAGTATTATTTTATAGCTTTATTTTCTATTTTTATAATGTTTACGTTTGTTGTAGGTAATATTTTTGTGTAGCTATTTTTACTTCGTCATCCCCATCATAGGTTAACTTACCGGACAAAATCAGATTATCCGATTGACACCAGCTGTAAATTATTACATTTGTATATGTAATTATTATTGTATCAACAATATAATACAAAAGTACACAAACTAAAAAACAACGTCCCTGTCGCACATTAAAATTTAGCGTCCATATCACAGAAATTTAACTTCACACGCGAAGTAAGTCAATACCCAAACGAGGAGCAAGCTCAGAACTGAAGTATTGTGGTTTGTCAGGTTTGTGGTAACGAAAACACCTAAAAACCAGGGCAGAATCGCACTTGCAGACCGGATCAAATACAACCGTGGCCATGTTAAATGAATGACTGGTAGGCAGGCAGGGTTGCCATTCCAAAAATCATGTTTCACTCGGCCAGATCTAATAAAATTAGATTATTCGGAGTATTATTTCAAAATAAAAGTATTTTTTGTGATTATTTTCAATGCAGGATATTTCTTATTGATTTATATGTAATGATAACATGCATGCAGTGACATCTATCGGAGACTCATGATAACAATCGGTGTTTTTACTGTTCAGAAGTGTAGATGGCGTAACTATATATTTAACATAGCACAATGTAGGAGACTGTCCCCCCTCTGAGGTATGGCATAGTAAGGGTATTAGGGTATGTCAAAAACTGTCAATGTCATTTTAAACCTGTTCTGCACGGTCGGAACAACCACCCAATTCAACCTTTTAGGACTTTCCCCCTAGATAAAGTTAAAAAAGATAAAAGCATCGAAATATAATAAGTATGGAAGAGTAACACCGAACTAACTTGACGTTGAAATACGTCCCATTTTCTCTATAGTCGAGTCCGGAATTAGGCGAACTAACTTGACAGTTCATTGTACACTAATGTTGCCACAGTTTGGCCAGTGCTGTTAATATCGATACTTAAAAAGTATAGTTTATCATTATTATTGTGTTTGGAATCTAACTAATAACTATAACCTAGCAACAATACTTATTAGCGTATAAAATTAATTAAAATCGAACACAACGGATTTGGAATTATCATCGACGATATATAGCGTTTGTCTCTATCGCACTTTCATATTTGCCAGCAAGAAAGGAATGCATGCTATATGTATGGTACATGAAATGTACCGTACTAGCCCGACGGAAGCCCCCTAAAAGGATCACAATGGCCTGTTGTAATGTCAGCATTATTTTTGTATTATATTCCTAATTTGTAATCGTAAAAATTGCTGTAGTTTTTCCCTATTTGGCAAGTATGTATGAGTGTGAAAGTTTCGACGACAATTACTTGATAAAATATAAATATAATCAGATTTATAGAAGGCAAAAGGTTATATCGACATATTTGTGTCGACATAAACCTATCACTATTTATTTTTTCCTATGTCTGGCAACATTTTCGGCTGTCAAGTTAGTTCGCCTAATTCCGGACTCGACTATACGCTTGAAACGTTTGAGTAGACGCCATTACTTTAGAGGTTATATATATTTTCACCTATAAGAAAACTTTGATTAGTTAAACTGCTATGACAAGAGATTTGATTGGTCTATAGTTTTTCTCGTTATGGCTACTCAAACATGCTAGAAAATGACACACCTGACATTTTGCTGAACTTGGATGGTTTAATGCAGAAGTGATCCATACTTTAATTAAGTTAAGGTGTAAACTTTATTTATACAGCAAAAAATAATGTTTTAGTAAATATTTATTCTTAAAAATATAATATTTAGTAGGCAATAAATAACGATATTATATAGGGATATAAGTATCTACATAGAAAATCGACAAAACTCACATTATTATAATAAATCAAGATTTTTTATGATGAGGCATAGCGGTATTTGATCGTACCTAATTTAAATAAAACTAGTTGCAGTACCTAAGTATTACCTACTAAAACACATTTTGTTATTTTTTTTATTAATTTTCATAAAATGAATGTCGAGGTTTGTGCGGCTATTGAACATAGTAAAACTGCACTTTCGGAATATAATCTTAATATCGTCGTTTATTCTTAATATCATCTTGTCGAAACGCTTAAAATATCACTAAATATACCTATACAATATACAATCAGAGTTGAAAAATAAGGCGGGTAATGGTTACTATAAATAGAATCGAATAAATAGAGTAGAGTGCATGAATGTCCTTCGGCTAAAATGATGATGATGATGATGAATGATGATCAGTGATCGGATTTATTTATATTATAGAGTAGAAATCTTAATATGGATATGACCAAAATCCCGGGATCTGGTTCGAAAGGAAAATGCAATTGTTGGGATATTTATAAATAGGCATTAGGATAGGATTTAAGACGTGAAAAGAAATCGATTGAACTTACAAAATATTGAGAAAATAATTGTATGCTATTTCAATTTCAAACTAACTAATAAAATATAATATCTGTGTGTCGTGTGGTAAATTGATAATGCGTCCCGTATTATATCATTTATTTATATTCACTAAAGACTAATTGGCGGATCAGTTTTAAAAGAAGTACCTAATTTTAAAAAAAACACACATACAGTGAAAATATTTATTCCAAACCCAAACGTTAAAATGTTAAGGAAATTATCATATGATACAATTTGAAGCATTACCCTCTTTCAACAACATCAGTCCCGGCATCGGCGGCATCCCAGGACATATCATTTTAGCATAATGTTTGAGGTCATTCACCTCGTGTTGCACCGTGAAATCCGATCACTGATGATGATGCATGAATCTAATGTATCCAGTTATCCATTATTAATATATATTTTTAACATACTGTGCAATTTGAAACAGCTGAGCATTTCAAAAAACGTCCCAGTTGTTGAAACTAAAATGTCAGTTTCTTCAAAATGGATACTGCATATCCTACCATGTCTGCTGGGAAGCCACGTTTCATCGCGTTTTTCTAAACAAAATGCAGCTACCCAAGCAAAACGTTTTTCTTCATTTCTAGGAAAACTAAAAAAATACATTAATCTTTAATATTATAATTTTTTCAGAACTTATATTGCATAACATCGGCCATGTCCATTTTGTAAGGAAATTATTTCATTGTAATTACTAATGGAATGAAATTACATCCTTTTTAGGGTCCGTGCGACTCCTACACCAAAAAAATACATTAATCTTTAATATTATATTTTTTTCAGAACTTATATTGCATAACATCGGCCATGTCCATTTTGTAAGGAAATGATTAAAATGTAATTACTAATGAAATGAAATTACATCCTTTTTAGGGTCCGTGCGACTCCTACACCAATTTACGGTGCACGTCGGCATCGCTGTTGCTATAGTTTATCTTATTTATCAGTCATTTTAAATAATATTACAAAACTGTAATGACAACCATTTGACACAATAACTCAAAGCCTACTGGAAGCCGGTTGAGCACCAAGTATTAGCTCTGCCCATTTCAGCACTAAGTATGTGGAACACTTTTTGAGTGACAGTTATCCTTCCATACTTATTATATTTCGATGGATAATAGTTATTTGTTCAACAAGAGAGCAAAGTTGGTTTTTGTTGCGAGTGATGATTCAAAGATACGAGACGTAAAAAACTTTGGTCTCGTGTGAGACATACAACTTTTCACCTCAGCAGCGAGAACAACACAGCGTGAAGCTGGTAGGGCCAACGCAGGTCTTCCGTTGTGACCATTTGGTGAATACACGACTAAATAACGACACGATCGCATATGCATCAATCACAAGCATTTTTGCAAAATACTAATAAAATCAAAAGTTGAAAAAATAAACATGAAAAATAGGCCTTGTCTATGGCTATTCTGTGGCTTTAAAAAAACCTAACTAGGCCTTGTCTATGGCTATTGTTTACAATAATCCCGCTATTTTTGAAATGCGTTCTGAAACTGCCCCCGCGGTTTATGTCACGAAATTAAAGATTGTTAAAACGATAACAAAATTATGTAGATATAGCCTGACAAGTTCCTATTTAGCCCTGATGTAGTGTCGCTACAAACAGCTTACATATGGCAATTATACTATTACGTGTACGTCATGAATAGTCGGGACAGTGAGTATTGGCATCGTGCAAGAACGAGTGAGATATACAATTAAGTACTTGTAGATTGTGAAACTATGTTTTCATGTAATCGGAAGAGCATGTCTAGTTGATAATTAAATATGAATAATTACCTATCCGTCAAGATCCGATTCTAAATATTCGACATCCATATATTCATCAGATTCTGGCTCCGATGTATTTTCACTTTCGTCCGTTGAAGAGTCACTTTCAGTACCACCAACCTCGATTATAAATCTTTCGGTCTGTGATTCGATTATAGGACCTTTTGTCCTATATCCGTCTTCTATTTTTTTTACGTGTTCGCAGCATTTACTCCAATTTTCTATAGTCACTTCCTAAGTAATAACGAAGTGTAAAAGTAAGCTATATTTTTAACTGTTCAATAAAATTCATTGATAAATGTAAATACCTGAAAACTATCTTCAACGAGCTTTAGGAAGGCATCATTCGTGATGGAAACATTTTTAGTTGCCACTTTTGCTTTCATGATGCCCCAAATCATTTCGATGGGATTTAAATCACAGTGATAGGGCGGTAACCTTATCACCTTGTGACCATGATTTGAGAGAATCGTATCTATTTCGTATACTGGCTCGGGTTTATGACGTCTCAAAATTGTGACCAATTTATCTTTAGATGCATTTTGGGGAAATGAGATGTTATTTAAACGCAGCCACTCAGCAATGACGTGTTTTCTATCGCCAGATGTTGGAGCTTTGTTAATTTGGAAAGAATGGTACCGGGCATTATCCATTATAACACACGTGGGTTCACTGAGATTGCGAATTAATCTCTGCAAAACCCATTTCTTAAAATTGTTCCTGTTCATGGAGTCATGATAATCGGCTTTCTTTTCCTTATCATTATATATTAGGAGTGCATTGGGAACAAATCCCGATGGTCCGCCGGCATGAACTATAATATATCGTTTGCCATGCCGGTTGAAACGGATTTCGACACACCGGGTTCATTTTCGCTTTGCCAGCATTTTGCGTGGTTAAGAGAAGTATGGATGTAAGTCTCATCTAAATAAACAAGAGGTATATTTTTGTCCCTTGCTTCTTTTATTTCGTCTAAATAACTTTCCCGCCAAACCACAATATCCGAACGCTCCTTCAATATGTACCGTTGGTTTCTGCACTTTTTGTATTTGAACCCCATACTATGCAATAGCAATCGCAAGTATTCCCTACTACCGGTAAAATCAATATCTTATTTCAATTCAGTAAGCAGACTTTTGAGAGTTGGTACTTGCTTTCGCACAGCATAGAATTCATGAATTTTGTGCCTTATGGCACATTTGTCGAAGTCGTCTATTTGTATTCTTTTTTTTGGTTGTTTTTTTTTTGGTACCGATGGCAATGGCGGTAACGGCTCATTCTTTTTGTATATATTCTTAATTGTAGCACTACAGACGCCTTGAATGAGAAAAAAAATAAAATTTAATAATTAATATACATATTTAGTACCAAGCTAACCAATTCATGACAATCGCACTATGAATATCATACCCGTCATGTCAACAACTAATTTCAAAACATAGTTTATTGGAATGCTGCTGAATCCTTCGTTCTTTTTCTGCCGCAACCATTTGAATGTTTTTATAATAATGTTTTTTGCATCGGGGTGAAATTTCTTGGGCATTTTGATTTTAAAATCGATTTGTTTACATCGGTGACATTCAATGACTTCCAACGTCCGTTGTCAAAAAAAAAACGTTGCCATTTAAATAAATTAGTTCCACTGAAAATCCGCAACATGGCGAGGGCTAAAAAGGAACTTGTCAGGCTATACATGATAAACTTCTTATTTTTCATTAATTTTGTCTTCAAAACATTAAATAAAAAAAAGATTGTACCTACTGTATAAAATAGTTATAATTAACACATTTCAAACTTTAACAGATAGTTTTATTTGCAATTTTACGGTTATGTGTGCATCCGAACGTGCGTTTCTTTTTGGGCCTACTATGTGTGGAATTTGAAAATCGAACGTCGAATCAAGTTGTTTCTATCTCTCGCTGTTTTCCTATCGAAGTGAAAGTGACAGAACAAAGTGAAGTTCAATTTTTTCGAATGTTGTGAGTAGCCCCAGCACTGCTCACGGCATTTAAAAAAAATAATTAAAAAGCTACTTTGCCTCTCGCTCGCAGCAAAATTGAATTTTGCTCACTGTTTTTAAGCAGCAAAACCTGCTTGTTTGAGCTGCTGAGGTGAAATAAATGAAATAATGAAATGACTAAATTTGTACATTTATATTTATAAATGCAAATTATTTTAAGTTAATATTAATGACTGTGTTTGTAACGATTTGGTTATGTTACTGTTATGTTGCAAATTTTATGAATAAATAAATAAATAATAAAAAAAAATAATAATAAAAAGACATTTATTCAGTATCTAAGTGCTCAGGCACTTTTACACGTCCAGAATCTAGGTAACAGAGCTTCCCAAGAGGAGACCACTGCTGAGAAGAAACGCCGCAAGAAACTCAGCAGTCAGTCATTTTAAATAAAATATCTTACATACAATATATTAAACATTGGTGAAATACCCTTTAACGGAATTGAAAGGCATTAATTAAGATAAAGTATTATAGTACAGTACAACTATTATGCCGGCTTTCCCAGCCCGGCGGCGACCAAGATAGTTTATCAATTCAACCTATATAGGTATCGCGCATGCTGCCGGATTGCGCGTGAACTCTTCTAGGCTGCACATTCGCAGTGTTCACAATAGACTATTTGACAAGGTGAAAAAAAACGTAATAATAATGTATATTCATATAAATTATGAGTTTTAAAATCGATTTAAGGTATTCTTACTTAAAAAAATGGATCTTTTATCCAAAAAACCACGATAAAACTTGATATTTTTTTATCTGTAGCCAATTTATCGAAAACGGCGCCGAATCCATGATGACGTCAAGGGTCGGTAAATATAACAGATTAGAGGATGTCTGTATATCCTGTAATCCAGGGGTCGGCAACCTTTTAGCAACCAAGGGCCACATAGTATCTAACGAAATTGACGCGGGCCGCACGTGTTAATAATTTTTGACTTTACAGAGAAGGGTACCGGATTGTCGGTAGTCAATAAGGACGATTTCTAATATACATTTTTATGCAATGAGCGCCTTATTGAAAAACGACGATGCGGCATATTTCGCCCTAAAACGACACATTTATTTACAAGTAAGTACTTGTATAATAAGGAAACTAAGAAATAAATTTCAAATTATACTTGTTTATTAAATTCTCGCCCTTTTTACTTTTCTACTATTTAAGAAAAGTTGTTTGTGATTATTAGAAATGCGTACAAATTCCGATTACATACAAAATATCCAGGAAGGCTCGCGGGCCGCATGCGGCCCGCGGGCCGCCTGTTGCCGACCGCTGCTGTAATCTGTGATGTCTGTAAATATTGCATCTGTCGTTCATGTCGTTGTCGTTCTGTTCTTACGTTCATTGGTTCTTGCGGTTACCACAGACAGTTGACGTTTGTTTGATTTTCTGGCTTTGCTATGATTAGCCAATGTCAGTTTGTTTATGTATTGACCACTGACGTCACTGATTCCTGTGCGACGCCATCTTGCCCAAGAAAGCGTTTTGGCGGCATATTTTAAAAGTGAATTTTTATTTCCTTTTTTTAGACGAAATACATAAAAGAATTTAAAATTACCACTTTTGGAGTACTCAATAAACACCAACAAATAATCTGAGATGGTTTTCTTCTTCTTCTTTTGCCCCCGCGGCGACTTGAACAGCTACTACCGCGGGGATAATGGCGTTTTTTTTTTTTTTTTTTTTTTATATCATAGGAAGGCAAACGAGCACACAGGCCACCTGATGGTAAGTGGAAACTGGGACCCATAGACATTCGCATTCACAAGACCGCAGTCCTAAGACTGCAAATGCGTTGCCAACCCTGAGGACGAAGATGGAATGCCTCTATGCTAGTAATTTCACCGGCTGTCTTATCCCCAAACCGGAACACAACAATGCGAACACTGCTGCTTAGCGGTAGGTTAATGGATAAGATAGTGGTACCAACCCGGACGGACCCTGCACAAGGTCCTCCCACAAGTAAATGCGTTTCCACGTTGAGTGATTTCGCCAGTGTCAAGTATATATATTGTATAAATCAATATAGCAATAAAACAATCCAATCTTCTCTAGGAAGATTGGGGGCAACGTTGTACGGTGATTTGTAGGACAGAGGTCAAGATAGTTTTAACCTCTGCACCACTGCGAGTCCACTTGAAACGAGAAGAAAGATGCCAGATACACGAAATAAGTCCAAGTCTTCAATCACTGTGCGACACAAAGGCATAAAAAGTACAAATCACTATCAGAAAAGAACTTTGAACACCTAATTACCCAAAAATTAAAGTCTAAAACAAATTACACGTCCGCCATCTTTTAACGTTGCAAATGGCCCCGAGATGGTTTTCAAAAACCTGTCAAATAGCCTATTGTGTTCACCAAAAAGCGGATTATTTATGCAGACTGATTTGAAGCGCCATCTTGATTTCTGAACTAGTACTATTGATATACATACGTGTATATACACACACATACATATAGGCAGCTACCGAGATAACGAGAAAAAAATATGAATTTAATATAGTAGTAAAATTTCATTTAAGTTGACACGTTGACATTTTGATTGACCTTTTTATCAGGCTAGATATGAATAACTTCTTAAAGGTTTAGAATGTATATGCAGAATATTCATTTTATACTAAACAGACATTCTGTGATACGTATTCGTGTTTTTGCTCCCGCGATAACGATGTTTGATCACAACGCACTTTGTATTTTCGCGATCGGATTGTAGTTCCCGACCACCCTGCTGCACCTGACAGGTCAAGGTGGTCTCATCAGTAATGTTGTATAGATAATGGTGCGGAACCCTTCGTGCGCGTTTGACTCGCACTATTCAAGGACCTTTAAGCAAGTTTGTTTAACGGCTAAGGCAAATTTTCTTAGTATTAAACTAAAATCATCTGACAATAAGGTTAAAACTGTATGGAATATTATAAATAGAGAAACGAGAAAATATAAAACTCGGGATAATCAAGTCACACTAAACACAGGTGACAAACAAATCACGTCAAATAAAGACGTTGCCTTAGCATTCGAAGATTATTTTTCCAACATAGCCATTAATACTACGAAATGTCTTAAATCATCCGCGGTTCAAGCTCGATCATTACTTTGCACTAATGTCAGTAAATGTATTATAAACTTTGAATTCAGCCCTGTAAATTCAGATTCAATAGTCAAAGTATTTAAATCGCTTAGTTTGAAAAAGACTGAGGATTTGTGGGGCACATCAGTTAGTGTACTTTTTCATATAATAGATGTAATTGCACCCCATCTAGCATTAATTTACAATCTTATGAAATATAGTAAAGTCATACCTCTTTTTAAATCGGGTGAGATGAGTGATATAACGAACTTCCGTCCCATTTCCATACTACCAGTTTTAAGTAAAGTCTTTGAGAAACTAATTCTGAATGATATGTTAGGTCACTTTAATAGAAATAAACTACTTAACAATAAACAATTCGGCTTTACCAGAGGTCGATCAACTATTGATGCGGCATATGTACTCATTAAATATATATATAACAGTTGGGAGAAATCTTGCGATGCTGTAGGAATATTTTGTGATCTTTCTAAAGCTTTTGACTGCGTTGTTCACACGACCCTTATTTTAAAATTAGAACATTATGGATTGTCCAATAAAGCTATAAGTCTTATGTCTTCTTATCTAAGTGATAGAACTCAAACAGTTGTTGTAAACAAAACGCAATCTGATGGAGCTACATTAAAAATAGGTGTGCCTCAAGGCTCTATTTTAGGTCCTTTTCTATTTTTAGTTTACATAAATGACTTACCACCAACAGTAGATAAACTTTGTGACATTGTACTTTTTGCTGATGATACTTCATTATTTTTCAAGGTAGACAGAAAATCCATAGACTACAGTAGGATAAACACCACTTTAATTAAAGTACTTAATTGGTTTACTAGCAACAATTTGCTACTAAATGCTAAGAAAACTAAATGTGTTAGATTCGCTTTGCCTAATGTTAAACCGTTAGATTCTAGTATTTTTATAAATGACGAGTGTTTGCAAATCGTAGATAAGGCAGTTTTCCTAGGCATAACTATAGATAAAAAATTGCAATGGAGTCCCCATATAGCTGTACTGGCAGGTATACTAAGTTCGGCAGCTTACGCCGTTAGGAAAATTAGACAGCTTACCAATATTGAGACAGCTCGCCTAGTTTATTATAGTTATTTCCATAGTGTTATGTCGTACGGTATTCTGGTTTGGGGTAAGGCAGCTGACATACAATAGTATTTTTCACAATCGTGTTATAATAGAGAGCTTTTTAGTCGAGTACCGTGTTTAGGCCACGAAGCTTGCTGAGTGGCCTAAGTAAGGTACGAGATTAAAAAGCTTAATTATGACACTATTGTGAACAATACTTTTTGTACGAGTTCATTAAAATTAATAATTTAAGTCATTAATACGAGTATATAAGAAAACTAAATATTGTAAGTGTTCTACTATCCGACTTTTTTGACACAAGATAATTGAAAAGTAGATTTTTGACAGATGACGCGACGCTGCTACGTTCCTAAACGCCACAGATTGGCAATTTTGTATCGGATCGAGTCTCCTTAAACAAGGACACACATGGAAATCCGAAGTTCTATTTTCAAATTTTTTTCGGTTGTCTAGAGCGTATCGAAATAGTTATTTCGGTTGTTTCGGAAGGAACATCGATGAAAAGAGTGACGTTACAGTATTCTCTATGAAATCTTAATACACAGATTTTAATCGACGAGTATAAAAACTATATTTGTGTTACAAAAAAGGGCCATTCGTTCTATTTACAACTTAAATTCCCGTGACTCGCTGAGAGAACATTTTAAGGCAATTAATATCTTAACTGTAGCGTCTCAATTTATTTATGAGAATATTATTTATGTTATTAAAAATTTAGATTCTTTCACAAAAAAATCTGATGTACATAATTTCAATACTAGAAATAAGAATAAAATCGCTATTCGAAAATTCCGCGTCCGTAAAGTATATAAATCATTTGTTGGTCAATGCATTCATTTCTATAATAAATTACCTGAGGTAGTATTAAAGCTACCCTTTCCAGCACTTAAAAATTACTTGAAAAAGTCGTTAATGTCTAAAGCGTATTATAGGATCGAGGACTATCTAATAGACAAAAATGCTTGGCCTAAACCCGAAACTTAACTTTTTTTTTTTTTTTTTCAAATTCAGTAGCTTTATCTTGTCTAGGGGACACTGTTGATGTAGGAAAACATATCAATCTTATGTGGTCGTCTTGCACCGTCTTATATACTTACACCTAGGTAGGTGTTCTCTTTTTTTTCTTCTCCCTCTATCTCTCTCGCAAGATTTTGGTGTGTTTTCCTGCTGAAACTACGCAGCTTATTTAATATATTTTTTTAATTTAATATTTATAGATTTATATAATGCTAGACTAAGTAGGTATACCATTGTAACATTAAATATATTTAAAAAATGACTGACTGCCGAGTTTCTTGCGGCGTTTCTTCTCAGCAGTGGTCTCCTCTTGTGAAGCGCTGGTAGATTCTTGACGTGTAAAAGTGCCCGTGTGGCCTACTTACTGAATAAATGTCTTTATTTGTTATCTTTTTTTTATCTTGCATGGTTTTTTTTCGGTATGCACTCGTTAAAGTGGGAGAACTGCGTTTGATAAAAGTTGTCAGGCCGTATTAACAGTTAGACTCTCAGTTTTTACTACGCTGTTTAAGAGATCGCTTACCAGCAAAAGTCCTCATTTTTGAAATTCCAGTTTTTGAATTTTAAATTCCCCCTTATCTTCGAAGTTTATTACTTAATCAAATAATCTTGAAAAAATTCTAAATACTTATATATTATGGGAAAAATTAAATGAAGAGCTCATTATTTACAGTTTTTGAGATATAACAAAAAAACGTTGAAAATCTGTATTAAAATGTAGGCTAGTCAAAATGGACCTTATTGCGTACAAAAAAAAGTTCATAACCAAATAAGTATTTTCGTTTGCGGTTACCAAGGATATTATCTTAAATGCGGAACCCTCTGAGCGCGAGTCCGACTCGCACTTGACCAGTTTTTTTTTATTCAGATACCACGTATTTGGTAAACATCTTAGCCTATTGCCGTGTGGTTGCCGGCTTAGAATAGTGCCACTCCATGTCTTCCCGTGGAAGTCGTAAGAGGCGACTAAGGGAATAAAGGCTTTTAGTACTGTTAGGCGATGGGCTTGCTACCTGTCACTAATATACACTGTTAAACATCTTAGCCTTGTTATGCAAATTGTGGTTATTGAATTATCAACAACTTTTTTCAAGTTGTAATTCTGTAGCTCTGCTTAGCCCACTCTGGGATTACAGGCGTGAAGGTATGTATGTATGTACCACGTATTTGTTATCGATATTTTGTTTTGTTTTCAAAGAATATTTTTTTAACTAATAGTCCAGACGATTCAGGCCATATTGGCTCCACGCCCTTCCCTCTCGCAACGTAGGTACTGCGATGAGATCCTTCTCGCTGGGTCTCCCTCTTCAATAGCGTGTACTGGAGTGTAATTACACGGGTACTGCGAACTGAGTGCAGTGTAAACCACGGCTTCCACTGAGACATACCGAGCCGGTTAGCCACAATTCTCTTCGAAGTAGTGCCGCCTGTCCGGAAACCCTGAAGGATTTCTTCATCTTGAGCAGTATCATGTCGAGGTCTTCCAGCGTCAGCTTGGTGGCGTTGAACTGATCCTCTTTCCCGAATAAGACGGTACGATGAACCAAACACGCTTGCGTGAGGTAAACGGCGGTTAGGGTAACGACGTTGGTATTCCCTTCTAGCTGCAGCCGCGTCTCCATCGCAAAATCCGTAACAATAAATGATATCTGCGTATTCTTCGAATTGGCAAGCAGGCATTTGAGAAAGAAGCTTAGTTATCAATATCGTCCGAAATGGAAAGAAAGTTGAAAGTAACTGATTACGTAGGTCACTCGAAAAGTTTTGACATGCTCAAAATTTCAAAATGGAACGCACTTTGTTTTTAAAAAGCAAATTTATTTTAAAATAAAACACCATTAGCTGAATTTAAAAAGGAGAACGATGTTCTATTCATTTTACTACAACACTTCCCGCGTTTTTCGGTTAAAAATGGAACGCAGTTTATGTTTTTAAAAAGCAAATTGAAAAGAACACTATTAGCTGAATTTAAAAACGATAACGATCCCGCGTTTTTTGGCTGAAACGATGGAGGTTAACCGCGAACATTTTTGCTATTATTATTAATTGTACATTTTTAAATGAAAATTAATTTTAAAATGTCATAAATTGTAAACTATTCTTGTCATTTGTACGCGAAGTGTAGTACCTACTTTTATTTTTAGTTATGCTTTAAAATGTTACAAAATTTGGAAAATAATCACTAGAACTTTTCACTTCAAATCCTTTTATTTGCAAAACTTTGCATTTCTTTGGCATTTTTTTATTATTTTTCGTAATCAGTAATTCATTGGCTATTTGAAAAATGCTTTTTTGTATTTCTAAATGACGAAGTTTTTACACAATGACTAGTTTTAGGTCGAAAAGCGGGTATTTTTTTTAAATTCTAAAAACGTGAATAACTCGGTAACCAATGAGTTTTGACCCCTGGTTGACTGGACTTAAGTCGTTACAAATGAGTTGTAGAATAACCCCTTTCAAGGAATACGGCGAATTTCCAGTCACCCTGTATTTCTTTCCAAATTGGATATTATTTGAAATAACCGTCTGATTATCGAGATATTGCTACTAGCTGGATTTACCCCAAAACCACGGGAAAATCCGTCTACTGACCATGTTTTAAAAAAACCTTTTTAATTAAATATACAAGGTAGTTACTCTTTTTCTTAAATATGATTTCAAAAGACAGCTAAATTCTTAGTCGATTCCATACACAAATTCTTGTGGAGTTCATCTCTTTTCATCAATCAAAGTCAAACTAAAATAAACTATGCCGGTATCAGACACATTGACCTTACTCATTGTATTCAAATGAAGCGTAAGTTGTTCTAGCATTTATTTAACTTATTTTTGAAAGATAATTAAAGAGTTGTTTTTTTTTTATGACCTTTAGGGTCTCAAACAAATATGTCAGCACATTTGCATTTACATAAAAACTGAAACTGCGTATAGATCGGTTAATTTACATACTAAGTTATTCGTTTTCAAGGCCGTCCCTTTCAAATACACCTGAATAATGAATAAATCAGTCTTTTGATGAATCTGTATTCCCAGATATATTAAAAGTAGCTAAAGTAAGACCTGTGTTTAAAAAAGGTGGTAAACCTAACGACCCTACTAATTATAGGCCTATATCAATCTTGCAGGCTACTTCCAAAGTTTTTGAAAAAGCAATGGCAAATACGATAACGGATTTCTTTGAAAAATACAACTTGCTTGATGAAAATCAATATGGATTCAGAAAAAAACATTCTACGACCCTTGCTGTGTATAAGTACGTCCAAGATATATTAAATTGCATTAGAGATAAAAAAATATGCAGTCGGCTTGCTACTTGACGTGTCAAAAGCTTACGATAGAGTTTCTGTCGCACACTTTATTACTTAATAAATTAAATAGAATTGGTATTCGAGGCAGGGCATGCGAGTGGGTCAAGTCATACTTAACAAACAGTAAGCAATATGTAGATACAAATAACACATTACAATAATAACAATCGTGAAATAGAGAACAACAAATCAAACGAAATCATCACTAATTGGGCAATACCACAGGGAAGTATAATAGGGTGTAGGACTTGCCGAAAATAACACAACACCTGTGCAGCCAGTGCCAGTGCCTTTGCAGACGATGTGTCCCTATTATTCAAATGTCCCAATAGTAATAATAGCCTTAACTGCATTAAAGAAACATTTAACAATGTTATCACCTGGTTATCTAAACATAATCTTGAAATAAATACCGGTAAAACAAAAATAATACAATTTAGACCACATCAAAGACAACCATGAAATCTTAACCATATAAAAAAATCATAAAATGTAGAAGAAGTTGCCAAATATACAATGCTTGGGCTAACAATCGATAAATACAGTCTGTAAATGTAATACAGGCAAACTTTTAAACTAGACGTAGGTTATGGCTCTACAAGTCATGTAAACGTGGAATTTCGTTAATAACTCTAATATATAGAGCGCAATTAATTTTTGAAACCCCCATCGAGCAGCAATGTATAATGTAAACGAAGATTTAAGTTTCAGTTAATTGTAGGTTAATTGGGCTATTTCTGATACATTGCGTGGCGAATTAATTCGTATGAAAAAAAGAAATACAACTTACGTTAACGTTACACATGTTTTTTTTAAATTAGGATGCATATTAACCGTGGTCAAAAGGTTTGCTCACGATTTTTTTGGAAGAATCTTGTCCCTATAGACAATGAAAAGTTTATCCGTCCTTTCTAACGAAAATACGTACAGACTTTCCGCGGACGAAGTTGCAGGCGAAAAGCTAGTAGTTTAGCCTTAGGATAAAAAGCGTCACTCGAATAAATGGTACCTTCATTAAGTACAGAACGTGTCACACACAGTTCATAGTTCATGATGACACTAAGTAAATATTTTATTTTTAGATTTCCTGCCAGTAACAAAGGCTATATATTTCGTTGATTTATTAACATGTTACCAGTCTCTAACTTTTCTACTTTTAGTTAGTAAGGAATCTCTACCGAATCTTACCCATTAAGGTAGGTTCATATTAAAATACATCGGTAAAAATCTAGTTAACAATTATCTAATTAAATCATAATATGGCCCCTTGTTAACTTACATTTTGGTCGAAATATTTTCGTCTTAAATTAATTGAGAAGTAGAAAATTATTTATATTCGGAACTCTTCTGTATTATACATGGTGCTGTAAAAATTTGCGTTCTGAGATTTAACTTTGTATGTTGTAGAAACATGTTTTAATTCATTTTACGATAATGTAGAGTACGAAAACTTGCGAAAACGATTGTTGCAACTACAACCGTTATAATGATCAAAGAAAGAAGTAAATAGAGACTGACTGTAGAGTTTCTTGCAGTGCTTCCTCTCCACCGAGGGTCAGTGAAGGGATGATTTTGTGGTGTCATTGTGTTACAGGTAGCAAAATGAGTCCCAGAAATGAGATATCTGAAACAGAAATACTGACCAGCAACCCGTACAAGGAGCAATATGCCTACGATGAATTAAGACCCAGAAACGAACCAGCGTTTATGGTGAGAATACGGGACATGGAGAGATCAGTGGGGTTCCTCACGCCTCTTCGATGGAGAAACGTCATATATTTTGCACTGTCCCATGGCATAGTGCTGGCGTGGCTGGGATACGACTTGATAACGGGACAATTTGCACCCAAATGGCAGACACTCGTCCAACGTAAGTACTGAATATATGTACAGTCAACAGCATAAATAAGTGATCATTTATGTACCTTGTCACTTTAACTTTGTGTATGAAATGTTATACAATATTGTAAAACGATTGACAGCGACAAGGTACAGAAATTATCACTTATTTATGTTGTTGACAAATGCGATATCGTCCATGATACTGCAAAACCGCGTAACTAACAAAATTATGATAGAGCAAAATAAACCTTACAGTCTCATAAAAAAGGTGCATTTTGCTCCTTATTTAAAATGTTACTTACGCAGTTTTGCAGTTTCAACGTTTATATACGTTTATAATAATCTTTAGGATAATCCTCTGTACACTAAAACTCTTCCATGACTGACTGACTGGCAGACAGCGCACAGCATACCATTCAATCTAAGGACTTAAAATTTGGTGTGATTCCTGGGGTTCCCTAGGGGAGCACAACGAAATATATTTTTTTAAATCGGCCCCCGTGGTGTGAACTTAAATAGGTGGAGTATCGGAAATATCGGCATAGCTCCGCTCCGCTCTGCTCGTCTCCGCCTCAGTGGAAAGGCAGCTTAAACCACTCATTGGATTTTGATGCGGATTCCATAATCCCTTAGATAATTTTTCGCAATAGTGTCATGTATATTAAATTCTGGTTTTTGTACGTGTGTTACAGAACAGAAGCGAAGGCAGGTAGCTAGTATGATTAAATGTTTCTTTAATATGTTTTTCAGTGTCGATAAGCTATATTTTGGGTTCATTTGGTGTGACTTGCGGCGTGCACCGCTACTGGACCCATCGAAGTTATAAGGCCAAGGAGCCGCTCCGATGGTTTCTTCTGTTCTGCTATGTTATCTCAGGAGAGGTAAGGTCCACTCCGACTGTGGATAAAGTGGATAAAACATCCATCTCATTCGCTTTGCAAGGTCACGTCAATGTTCATTAGTGAGCTGTCGTGAATTGAAAATACTATATCTAGCAGTAATGGCTGCTTTATCCACATTTCATCCACCACGATAAACGCTACTATTCTATTGAAGTATTCATTGAATGATTTCCTAGAGAGCAATGTACTCCCTTTTATCTTTTACCTAATTGTTTTTTAATTTCGTGAAAACCACATTTAATATTAAGGAACAGTTAATATTACTAGGTAGGTAGGTGTTATACATATAGATAGATAGACGTGGACATGGGTGAGCGGGTACTCAAATATTCAGCAAAAAGTTTTTGGATCCGAGTCCGATATACTTACGTCAGCACTCTGTTTCCTGCAGACTACTATATTTGAGTGGGCCCGGGACCACCGCGTGCACCACAAGTTCACGGAGACCATCGCCGACCCGTACGACACCACGCGCGGCTTCTTCTTCGCGCACATGGGCTGGCTCATGATGAAGAGGCACCCGGCGGTGCGGCGGGAGGGCCGCAGCCTCGACCTCAGCGACCTCACCAACGACCCTCTCGTCCAGCTCCACAACAAGTCAGTTTCGGAGATTGCGTTATGAAACGGCATCACGACCTCAATATAACCTTTGCACTATAAAATATAAAAAGGGTCGGTAGAAAACATCTCCAATACTTTTACCCCGATTTCTGAAAAGGGTAGATTTTTTCCATCGCCCATAGAAAATTATCTGCCAGTAAAGTAATCACTTGACTAGAGCCCAAATTTATCTGACGGATAGTGTTATCTTGAAATTAAAAATTCTCAATTAAAATAAGTACATACCAAATATATTCATTGTTGTGTTGCCATCCTTTTTTTATCATGTTTTTCTCTGTTCTATTTTTTTTGTGCTCGTCGAATAAATGTACTCAAGTAATAGGTATGACGCGACGGTTTTTAGGGAATTTAAAAAAGTATTTAACTAAGATCAAATTTTCTAGGTACTTCATATGGATGAAATTGGTGATATGTTTCATCATTCCCTCAATAACACCTCCGCTGCTGTGGGGAGAGAGCTGGGAGCAATCACTACTAATTACATTTGTTTTTCAACTGTTAATTGCTCCGCACGTCGTGTTCTCCATAAACAGCTTCGCTCACATGTGGGGCAACAGACCGTACGACCCGTAAGTATTATCATACTATTTTTGATCAGGCACCTTTAAAATACAAGTAAGTACTTATTGGCCAATATTAGATAAAATCCTCACACGGCACTTTACGCCGGCCGTGCAAAGATTTCCCGGTAGCAGGTTATCGAGAGTCGAAATACTCATGTGTCTGAAGTCGAGAGTTCGAGACTTAATCAGAGCCGGTCTCGAACTGGCGTCAAAGTTAATGTCAACTCCTAGAAAGCTGACATTTTTGACGTCTTGGACTGATATCTCAACCAAGATGAGTTTATTAATGCGGCTCTAGACTTCCAATCCAGGCCGACATATTTTAGCATCAGGCAGTGGCTCTTTATCCTAACAACCCAGAGTAATTCACTTAGGAGATCGAAACCAAATTTGCGATATCCTCCCGTGTTAGATTAGAGGGGCAGAATGTTTTCCTCTGCGTTTTATGTTAATTGCATCTCAATAGTCATTGTTTTTCTCATCTCATATAAGTATCATGAATTTTAGGCGTTCCGGGCGTATACTCCAAAGGGTGCCATCGAGATCTGTCACATGGCTGATCTTTTGAACCGTAATTGTGTGCCACCACTTTCCATGGCTGATAAACTCGTAACAGCTAGTAATAAAAATAATACACACACACACACACATAAACTCACGCCTTCATTCCCAGAGTGGGGTAGGCAGAGCAAAAGAATTAACAACAAGTCTTAAAACTTTTTGATAATTCTGTAACCACATTTTGCACAAGTAAAAGTAATATAAAGTTAAAAATTAAAGATGTCCTGACTTCCTTCTGGGATTAAAGTAAGGAGAGCCCGCGACCAGCTTACAATGGTTTGCAAAATATTTCGTGGCACTATCGACGCTCCTGACTTGCACAACGACTTGCTCCCCATATTTGCCCCGAACAATTACCTTCGCAGTCGTAGTCACCGGCTTTTCTCAGTTCCTCAGAGTCGAACCGTGGCTCGCGCTCACTCTCCGCTGCCCCGCACCCCGCATCCTCACTGCCTTAAACAGACTGTCGGACGGGAACATTGCGACGTTTTTACAGATTTCGTTTTAGAAGCTTTTGTGAAATGGTCGAATAAATGTTTTATTTTTTCCTTTCATCATGTAACTGGTTTTGTTTTTGACTATTGTGTGTTATGATTGCTTGTTTGACTTACGTAATTTTCTTTGTACATTTTGTGTACTTACATTTAATATTGTTTGACATGAATGTATAACAATTAGTTTTTCCTTTAAATTGATTCATTAAATAGCGCAAGTGGTTTGTAACCGTACTAGTTAATGAAATAGGTAAATAAATACAGGAAAAGTGTTTTTTTGCTCGATCTTAATATTGTACGGTAGTATAGAAGCCTGCGTGTGCAATGCTACCACATTGTATTTACTGTGTTTACTGTTTTTAGTAACATCAAACCTGCGGAAAACTGGATTCTCTCTCTGATCACCATGGGCGAGGGCTGGCACAATTACCACCACACCTTCCCCTGGGACTACAAGACCTCCGAGCTGCCGTACTTCTTCAACATGTCCACGCTGATGCTGGACGGCTTCGCGCGGCTCGGCTGGGCATGCGACATGAAAGCCGCCTCGCCGGAGCTCGTACAGTCCGTGGTCAAAAACAGAAACAAGCTAGCAACAGACATTAAAGAGTCCGTCGACTAACGTCACGATTTAATTGAACCTTTTAATTTTAAACTAGATATACAGGGTGAAACAAAACGAGGGACTGCGCTGAAAGGATAGTGTTATTTAAGTGATCTACAATCGATTTATTATAATTGTAAAACTGGACTTAAAAGTAAATCAAAATAATTTAAATTAATCAATTTAATATCAGTAACAACCCTACTACTCTAGTTCAAAGTTATTTACATTTTAAATTGACACCATGTCATCAACTTCACTGTACATGCGATGCTCAAAAGTATCAAGGTATTCCACCGTATCGTATTATGCACGCTGCCGCTCGTGCTCGTGTATGACGGTGTACCTTTAATAACGTCATCGGATGTACAGTCAGCTGCAGAGAAAAGGATACCCCCCCTCCTGGTAAGGATCCTTTTTTTTTAAAACCTGTGGTTAAATTTATATGGTTTTTCGGTGAATTGAAGACTTTACTATTGTCTACACATAAACTCAAAATCATTTAAACCTAACCACAGGTTATCGAAAAAAAACAATCCTTACCAGGAGGGGGGGTATCCTTTTCTCTTCACCTGACTGTACTTGCTAGAGTTGCTAATGTGGAGATTTTGCACTAATGTATAACAAGCTGTGTCTCTAAAACGCTTAGAAATATTAATATAGTTAATTGGTGAAAAATAAAGTACAAGACCTAAAAAAATCCCCGTTTTGGGTCATTCTTGAGAATTGGATTATTCATCTCATTCGCCTGCCGTTTTTTATTTTAATAAACTTTTAACTAGTTACAATAAAATATGAAATTTTAATTCATTATAAGCATATTTATCGAATAGGCATCACTTTCGTTCAATTAGGTACAGAAATATACCACTTTAAAATTTAGCTTCCAGAGGAATGATAAAAACGTCAAGGGAATGATAAAATTGACAAGGGAAAGATAAAAACGACAAGGGAATGATTTCTTTAGTAGTATTGAGATCAGATGTTTTATTAAATAAAATAAAAGTTTAACAATTTCACAGTGTTCTGGTAGCTATAATTGGTAAATTTTCTTAATCATATAATAAAAAACGAATAAAAAAATCTAAAAAATAAAAATTCACAGTCTTCTGGTAGCATTAATTGGTATTTTTTTCTTAACCCTTAATTTGGCAAAAATAAAAAAAGTCGGGAATTCAAACCCTTTTTGATTTTGAATCAGCAAAAAAATAAAAAAAGATTCCAAACATTAAAAGTGAACATTATAGTATGTACACTGTGATGCACATTGCCAAATTAAGGGTTAAACATCTAATAAACTACTGTCATAATCATCTATAATATTCCCATTTTAATTACTTGCAAAAATACTTATAAAAATATAATTATAATTCTTTCTTCTCATGAGAACGTAACAGGGACGTCATTTTAATTACTTATTTAACCATATAATTATGTCCAAGTTCACAACCTCCAGACAGTAATAATAAGTTTTTTATTCTTAATAATCATAAGCCTAGTATGAAGCACTAAACATTTTAACATAATTTAAGATCACAATGATAATAGGTTTAGTAATAAAACATCACAATTAGTCCAGTGTCAGGTTTATACACATTTAAAATGCATAATATACACTAGTTCATAAGCTTTTTTTCTGGTTTAAACGCTGTAAAATTTTATTAAACACCTTAGTTTGTTAGCTTATTTTCTGTTCCTTTTATCCAATATGCCCTCACTTGCTTTGTGCAACCAGAGTTGCACAAGATAGCCCTTATTTGCTAATAAATAAGGTCGATAAAATTTTGCACGAGCACTCAAGTCGGTAAAGTAGCAAAGTGATTTCAACTCAATTTGGCCCAAAATGGCGCTTTACTCGTTTTACCTCGGAAGGGACGATATGCAATGCGAATCAAAGGAAAATTATCGTTTTTTTCTAAGCAACTTTAGAAAACTATCATTACCTTGTTCAAAAAGTCAAGGGAATGGGAACCAGGGGAATGAGAAAAAGTGTGTTTCTTGTCGATTATACCGAAACTGTTATTAATATAGGAATAACTATTAAATCAACACATGCAGGCATACATGTAGTTCTCTTTTCACTAAACACTGTATGCCAATTGCAGGAAATAAATTTTATATGAAAATTCAAGGTAATGATAATCACAGTGAACCAAAGACAGGGGAATGATATATTTACCTTTAAAGCTCAGAGCTCCAGTAACTAGTCGCGTCCTGTTCTCACGGCGTTGGAAGCGCTACTGACGCTTGCTAAGCACGGCGGGCGCAACGCGTCGGAACGCGTTTAAGTAGGGATGTACACATTGTTTAGTGAGGCAACAAGGGAATGATAGGTAAGCTCCGGACAAACCTTTTATATAGATTTAAAAAAAAGTTATGATAAACACAGCAACCATATTTTTTCTTTCAAATCAATAACTTATATGCTTACAATTGAACTCAATACAATACTTGATTTCAATCCATATCTTGTTCTTTTTAGGGTAATTTGTTCCCAAAATGGCGAATGGACGCGCCAAGGGAATGATTTTTTAGGGGTTTAATATTTTTTTACGGCTAATTCTAATTACCTTAAACAAAAAAAAAACGTGCCCTAGGTAGGTTAAGAGGTAATGTAATGAAAAAAATGTAGTGAAGTGAATTGTTTTTATTGTACGGGTACTTTTTCCCCCTGGACGTTGTAAATTGACCCTTTCAAGAATCACCCTTTTCTTAAAAGTCCCTCGTTTTGTTCCACCCGGCATTGTTACCAAAATAGCGCGGATTTATTGAAATATTTTCCTCAATACCTATGCATCGGCCATACCACACGTACCTTAAGTCCCCTTCGAAACGTGTTAATGAACGACCGGTATCCTGCCCCCCCCGGTGTGCTCCCTATTTGTGTTCAATCGAAGCTCATTGATGATATGGCCCGAGAACCACACGAGGTAGGTTTTACTACAACCCTTTGCACGTCATTTTTAGGGTTCCGTACCCAAAGGGTTAAACGGGAGTCGAAAGATAAAAAAAAGATAAAAGATGTTTATTCAGTAATTTGGCCGCATGGGCACTATTACACGTCAAAATCTACCAGCGCTTCGCAAGAAACCACTGCTGAGAAGAGACGCCGCAAGAAACTCAACAGTCAGTCGTTTTTTAATATTGCTTATATAATAATAAACTTAACCTAGCATTATATAAATAAAATGAATCTCACATAAAACAAAAAATAAATATATTCATGTGTAGTTGAGCAGGGAAATGTGTCAAAACTCACAAGAACTAATAAGTAGTAGTAATAAAAATAATAGAATTTTAGATATTATACTTACCTATGACGGTGCAAGACAACCCACATAAAAAAAATCGATTCATTCTCCTACAGAAACCGTGTCCCCTAGATAATTTTACAATGTTTACTTATTTTTTATGACTAAGTTATTATTAAGTTATTTGGGTGTTTAAAAAGATAAAAAGATAAAAGACATTTATTCAGTAAGTAGGCCGCACGGGCACTTTTACACGTCAAGAATCTACCAGCGCTTCACAAGAGGAGACCACTGCTGAGAAGAAACGCCGCAAGAAACTCGGCAGTCAGTATTTTTTTTAATATATTTAATATTACAATGGAATACTTAGTCTAGCATTATATAAATCTATAAACATTAAATTAAAAAATTGATCAAATGCGTAGTTTCCGCAGGAAAACACACCAAAATCTTGCGAGAGAGATAGAGAGAAAAGGAAAAAAATAACACCTATCTAGGTGTATATAAGACGGTGCAAGACCTATTACTAAGACTCCACTGTCCGTCTGTCTGTTTGTCAACAGGCTGAATCTCATGAACTGTGATAGCTAGACAGTAGAAATATTCACAGCAACAAATGTTACTAAAAACAGATTTTTAAATATTATTTCATTTTATGAATATTTAAGTGGAGTTCCCATACAACAAACGGGATATTTTTGCCGATTTTTGCTCGATATTAATAGGTAACGGCAACTGGTATAGTGTAGTGTCTAATGTTGTAAAGTCGCCGTCAATACAACTTGTGAACGATGTAAACAAATTAGTACTGATTGACGCATAACCTCAAATATTCACCAGGCGTGTTTTTATTAAAAATAACGTATAATGAATAGTTGTTTCATCTTAAACTTAATATGAATATAATGATCTAGTGTATAGATCATTGTAAAGACCTCACTTGATCTTTAATGCCCTTATTAATAAACGTGGAGTAACTGTGGGGTAGCTAAACCATGTTTTATCCTTATCTGTCATTGTGACATTTGAATATGACAGATAAGGACAAAGCATGGTTTAGCTACTCGACAGTTACTCCACGTTTATTAATAAGGGCATAAAAGTACGTGATTATCGATTAATCATGGTGAATTAGTTCGTTTGGTTTTGTTTACATCTTTTACAAGTTCTATTGGCGGCGACTATATTGATAATGGTGCGGAACCCTTCGTGCGCGTTTGACTCGCACTTGGATGGTTTTTTTTCGGTATGCACTCGTTAAAGAGGGAGAACTGCGTTTGATAAAAGTAGTCAGGCCGTATTAACACTGTTAGACTCTCAGTTTTTACTACACTTACCAGCAAAAGTCCTGATTTTTGAAATTCCAGTTTTTTAGTTTCAAATTCCCCCTTATCTTCGATGTTTACGATGAATACTTATATATTTAATGGGAAAATCAAATGAAGAACTCATTATTTACAGTTTTTAAGAAAAAAACAAAAACTTTGAAAATCCGTATTAAAATTTAGGCTAGTCAAAATGGACCTTATTGCGTAGAAGATAAAGATCATAACCAAATAAGTATTTTCGTTTGCGGATACCATGAATATTATTTTAAATGCGGAACCGGCGGTGCGCGAGTCTGACTCGCACTTGACCAGTTTTAACGTATACATAACGTACAGCTATTTTATTACCGTTATTTTTTTCTGTCTGTGAAAAATCTGGATCCATGCCATTGTATTCAAATGAAGCGTGAGATGCTCTTTAAAGCATTTTAAAGATAATTATAGACTTTAAATTTATTTTGAATGTGACCTTTAGTGCCTCAAACAAGTCTGTCGGTACATTTGCATTTATGTAAAAGCTGAAACTGCGAATGGATCGGTTAATTTACATACTAAGTCATTCGTTTTCAAGTGCCTTTCAAATGAACTTTAATTTTTGTGGGGAGTATTTTGTTGCTGAAACCAGCAAGCTGCATTCTGTACTAGAGAACGCCCGCGAATCCGGGCGCGAATAATTAGTTTCCCGCTTATCCCTTTATTTCTTCCCGTTGGGGGTTGATTTTCGAAAAATCCTCTCCCAAGACATATTCCTTCCAAAGGAGGTCATTCATATTGGGCCTTTTTCGAAAGTGCCGGCTAAAAATAAATTTTGGTATGGGTCGCTAGAAATAATTATATTGAGCAACTTTTATTATGGCATGACAGCTGTTGGGTCATTCCCTGACTTTTTACAGAGTTTCGAAAGATGGACTTTTCTATAGTATTAACATTTATTAAAAATGGTTTATGGTAAAAAAAATAATGCTATTCACTGTTAGAATAGGTTATATTGATCATTTTTTATTAGGACAGGATAAGATTCGACGATTAGGATTCTTCTTAAGTAACTATAACGTCCTCCAAACCTGCTGCTGGCGGGTTAATAAAGGGCTCATGCCGTGCGAAGCCCATATACCATGCAATGGTCATTGTGTGCGAACAGCAGCCTATTGTGCGTTTCCCAATAGGGCACGTGCAGTAATAATGTGCTATAGCTTGTCGTCCACCAACTGCTGGATCGACTGTCTGTGTGAAAAGTCGATCTTTCGAACCTCTATAAAAAGTCAGGCAATGATACGACAGTTTTCGTGCCATAATAAAAGTTGTTCAACATAAATAATTGTAGCGATTTATACCAAAAATTTTTTTTGGCCGGCACTTTAAAAAAAGGCCCAAAAATGTATGAAGGATGAATGTTCTCCTTTGGAGTTTCTAAGGTATAACGGTTTAGGGTGTCCATTGTCTGCAAGTCAGTCAGTCAGTCACGGAAGAGTGTCATAATAACGTTTACGTATAGGTACTTAAAGGTCACAGCACACATATCAACTCGGAAAGGGATCGTCACCGCCTCGCCTTTCCACTACTAGGTGAGGCGACTACGTTACGATTCCGATTAGTCTGCGTTGCAGTAGGGAGTTTCATACAAATGATACTGAACGGCTCGAGTTGATAGGGTGACGATCCCTTTCCGAGTTGATATGTGTGCTGTGACCTTAAGACTGCACCGAGCAAACGTCGAGCGTCCAGTGGCGCCCTCATTAATATTATTATGTTTTCTAATTAACTAAAGACCCGCTCGGGACAGTTCTTTTTACCTTAGTCATTCATCCAATTATTTCAGATCGAAATTATAAATTTAATCTGTGGTACCTTGATGATGGTTCCCTTGGCGGCGGTGACGCGTCAACTGTACTACAAGACCTACAAACGATCATTACTAAATTTTCTGATATAGGTCTCTCATTAAACTTTACTAAGTGCGAATTTAAATACCTGATCACATTTCTTTAGAAATTTTTTTTGATATCATTACTAATTTTAATGAAGCTTCACAAAACATTTCGGTCCATTCAAATTCTAACACTTTTAGGTTTACCCATTTTTGACGAAGCAATCGATCCCATTATAAATTGTAAATTAAATCTGTTTAAAAATACTTCTAACCTTTTGTACGAAATAAACCCCCACATGGCGCTTTTTATTATTCGTTTTTGTCTTTTCACTCCAAAGTATTTGTTACGGAGTTGTCCAATTTGGAAATTTCCAGATATCATGGCTTCTATAGATATTACCATTCAATCAACTCTGTCTAAATTATTAAACAATAATTTAAGTTTAAGGCCTTGGACTCAAGCGGTTCTCCCAATTCGTTTCGGTGGACTTGGTATTCGATGCTCTTCTAGCGTGGCACTACCAACTTTCCTGTCCTCCGCTTATGACGTTGATATTGCGAACCTGGTGGAGGCCAGGGATGCTTGGTGTGAGTCGTGTCCCGGAGTGGATATGCCAATCAAGAGGCATATCCAAAGAGCATGGGATACACCTCGTCTCATATCAATTCATGCATCTCTCATACAAAATAGTCTGGACGATTTAGATCGCGCCCGTCTCCTTGCTGTCTCAGCAGGCGAATCAGGCCACTGGCTCCACGCACTTCCTTCCCGCAATATAGGCACAGTCTTAGACCCAAGCTGCTTGCGCATAGCAATAAGCTTGCGGCTTGGAGCTAGAATCTGTGAACCTCATACTTGCACGTGCGGGAAGGAAGTAAGTGAGCTGGGAAGACATGGCCTTTCATGTTTTAGAAGTGCCGGCCGTTTGTACCGCCACGGCACAATTAATAATTTGATCCATCGTTCGCTTGCCACTGCCTCTGTACCAGCTGTCCTAGAACCGGCAGGTTTGCATAGAGACGATGGCAAGCGACCAGACGGAGCTACTTTGGTGCCGTGGAAACTGGGCAAGGCACTAGTATGGGACGCGACGTGTGTTGACACATTCGCCCTTTCCCACGTCCAGTCAACCCGTAATCGGGCCGGTGCAGCAGCTGATCAGGCCCAAACCATCAAGCGCCTCAAATATTCATCATTATTAAATAATTATGAATTCGTGGCACTTGCATTGGAGACCATGGGCCCTTGGTCAGCTGACATGAAAAGCTTTATGAAGGCTCTGTCATCCCGGCTAATAGACACCTCCGGATCCGGAGATCCTAGAGCTGGTGCTTACCTCTCCCAAAGGATTGGGCTAGCTATCCAGAGAGGTAATGCAGCCAGTGTCATAGGGACCATGCCGCGAGCGGACCTGTTAGAGGGGGTGTTCTTTTTATAGTGGTGATTATTATTTACATCTTTAATATTTGAGTAGCTTAGTTTTATTTTAATTTGAGTAGCTTAGTTTTATTTTAAGCTCTTGAAAACATGAAAGTCGGAATAAAAATCAACGACAAGGTTGTTAACAACTTACGTTATGCGGACGACACTATTCTCATTGCAGCATCGGAGTCCGATTTGCAAGCAATTGTGAATAAGGTTAACGAGTACAGCGAGGAAGCCGGTTTATCAATGAACATAAACAAGACGAAGTTCATGGTAGTCTCGAGGAACCCGGATTTGAGTCCTAACATATCAGTGTCGGGTAAACGGCTGGAGCAGGTACGACAGTACAAGTATTTGGGGGCATGGGTAATCCGATCAGGAAGTCGAAGAGCCGGATAGAAATTGCCCGAGCCTCTTTCAATAATATGAGGAAAGTTCTGTGCTGCCGTCAACTGAACATAAAGCTCCGAGTCAGGCTACTCCTGTGTTACATCTGGCCTGTCGTCATGTATGGCAGCGAAACCTGGACCTTGAAAGAAGACACTTCAAGACGCCTACAGGCATTTGAGATGTGGTGCTACCGTCGCATGTTGCGCATTAGTTGGACACAGAAGGTCAGGAACGAAACCGTGCTCCAGCGCGTTTATATGTCCCGGAAAATGATGCCATTTATCAAAAGACGCAAGATAGAGTATCTCGGCCACGTGCTTAGGAGGGTCAATCAACTTTTCTTTGTAGCTCGTTGCCATGGTGACGTCTCCTGGGTCACTCTTTAAAACTTTGATTTCAAAGGATATAAGTCCACAAAAAAACTGTTATATTGGCATTTACACACCCATTCATCCCAGGAATTAGAGAGAGCCCAGAGATCCCTAATAAAAGTTATGTACTCTAAGCCATACCGAACTCCTACCTCTGAATTATATGAATTGTGCTCACTCCTTACTGTAAGAAAATTGTATGTATTACTCGTAATCTTAAGAAGACATAGATCTACAAAATATGTACCCATCACTACACTTAATAGAAGGAGGAAACGGGATGTAATCCAAATAAATTCATTCAACACTACCTATGCCAGGAGACAGTATGCCGTGAACTCCGCAAAACTGTATAACCACATCAATAATATAATAAATTTCCATAGTACGGTCACGTCATAACTGAAAGCTTCTCCTTACAAGTTGGCTTAAATGCCAGGGCTATTCTGAAATAGAAAACTTACTACGCAAAAATACCTCATAATACAAATATTATCCTTATCCTTATGCTGTCATACACTCACATACATACACACACACACAACTACACACCCACTCGCACACACACACACACACACACACACACACACACACACATACACACACACACATAAACATTTTTATTTTGTTTTTATTATGTCTTGTAAATGTAAACCAAATTTCTTTATCTTTATGTCATTATTTCTTTTATTAGTTTAATTTATAAAATGTGTAAGTGTATATAAACTTTTAAGCATAAGACAGATATGTTTTAATTTAAGAAGAGCGGTGCCTCTTAGCACAGGTAACTTGATTACTTAAAAAGAGGCATCAACCACGGTTATTGTAATATTTAATGTGCTAAAGAATAAACGTTTTTTCATTTTCATTTTCATTTCATTCTTTTATGGCCTTTCTCCTGAGTGTGCTGGAAGTATATATTTTAAATTTTTTTCTAAGAAACTCTATCACTGTTGTCTCCTGGCTTACGGGACAGAATAACAACAACGAAAAGTTGATCCACCCAGGAACAACAGATACACGCTGCTGCAGTTGATCATGATGGGCAAAGTGGAGGGAAAGAGACGCGCTGGGCGAAGAAAGAAATCGTGGCTACGAAACATCTGGGAGTGGACCGGTATCGCTTCCGTCGAAGAGCTGTTCCGGCTGGCTGCGGATAGGGACGAGTATAATAAACTGACGGCCAACCTTCACGATTGAAGAGGCACTGGAAGAAGGAGAAGTTTTTTTTAATTTAAATAAGTTTAGTTTTAACTTTTAATTGTGCTAAATAGTATTTCTCTATTAACTAGAAAATTTCCTTGGAATCGGACGATGCTTTTTTGTAGCGCAAGTATAAACACAGGTTATGGAAAACGTAACAAACTTTAATAACAGTTACCCTTAGAGAAGTCAGCTTAACGGGAAAAGGTGGCCACTTTTTTCCGTTAAGTTGATAACTTGAAGGTCAATTGTTAGTAAACTATGTGATATATCCTATAAGTTGTGTTTTCATTTGTAGCACAAAAAAGCACCGTCCGATTTAAAGAAAATAATTTAGTTTATTATTAGAAAACTCAATAACAGCAATGAGGGCGCCACTGTACAACCGGCGTACGCTCGGCGCAGTCTTAAGTAGTTAGGTACTGTCATTGTCGATGGTCTTCAAATACTGTCTGTAGGTATAGTCTTTACTATTTGAACTGAGCTGATCTTCTACACAAAGGCCATTGTTTGTAAACAATACCATTGTCTTTCTTTGTGTCTGTAACACCAAGCCGATTACATACAAAAAAGTTAGAACTACATTGAATGTACATTGAATTATCAACCCTACCCTCTTAGTCAGTAGGTTTAAAATGTAAAGTGTCAGGATACAGATATAAGTTTTGTGTAGATGATAGTATTGTGTAAAGAATAAGCACAGTGTGGGAGTTCTCTTGGTATGGAATTAAATACAGTTGCACTTATGAAATGTTTATTATTCAGACACTCTAGTTATTAGTTACACTGAGGAATGCAGGCCAGGCGGGGCACAGGCGAACTTATGGTAAAAGCGCGCTACTCGCGTGGAGGTCCAATCGTTACTGGTCCGTTCTACCGCGACTTGCCTGTGCCGCGTCTAATGCGCTGCATAAGCGAAATACACTAGGGGTGTCGCCACAATACTCCCCCTCTTAAATTTTTAGAAAAATTAATAACAATGAAATAAAATAAAATATCAATTAGCATAACCCTTTTTATGTAATGGTCGGTTAAGCCGCGAACTTATACAAAACAATACTCAGAACTGGAGCCGAGTCCGCTGCTGACTTTGCGGAATGTGTTGCGACACAATACATTATGTTATTACAAAGTACAGGTTTCAAGTTACACTTACTTCTAATTCTAAGAACACTGGTTGCTACATACACTACTGATATGGTGGTTGTTGTTGAGGCACATTTTGAATACATAATTACTGTTCTAAACTGATTTACTGTGTGCCTTTCCGAGGCATAGACTGTTGTGGTTGTGACACTGTAGGCTGTATAGGCACCACAGTGTCTTTTATCCTTGATGTTTCATCTACAATTATATTTCTAGAGTCGTCGCTCACATGCTGTTGCGTCACAAATGCGGGTTTAAGCCTATCGATTGAAATTTCTACTTTCCTATTTGGTAATTGAATCTTAAAGGTTTTGTCTTTCCTACTTAAAACCTGATATGGGCCGTTGTAATTTGGGGTCAGCGGTTTCCTAACCATGTCGTTTCTTATAAACACGTGCGAGCAAGTAGCCAGTTCTTTATGAACAAAAATTTTACGCGAGTCGCTAACCGCCGTTGACATGGGCTTCAAGTTACTAATTATTCGCCTTAGATTTTCTACGTACGTAAATGGATCGTTGTTGTTTACCGCCGAGCTGACATAAAAATCACCTGGCAAACGCATAACTTGCCCGTATAACATTTCTGCCGAACTTACGCTGTTATCTGCCTTGCAAACTGTTCTAAGACCTAATAGTACTGTTGAAAGCTCATCAACCCAGGAAGCGTTATCAGCTAACCTGGCTGTCAATGCAGCTTTCAATGACCTGTGCCATCTTTCTACGAGGCCGTTGCTTTGCGGATGATAAGCTGTAGTACGAATTCTATGCACACCTAAAATTTTCATAAGCTTACTAAAGAGATCGCTTTCAAATTGTGTACCTTGGTCAGTTGTAATTACTTCCATGCATCCAAATCTACAAACCCAGTTTTCGTATACGACCCTAGCTACCGTGTTTGCCGTTATATCGACTGTAGGTACCGCCTCCGGCCACCGCGTGGTGCGATCTATCATTGTTACCAAGTACCTATACCCATCGGCAGTGGTCGGTAACGGTCCTACTATATCGATGTGCACGTGTTGTAACCTTTCTACATTTTCGAATTGCCCTAATTTCGATACTGTATGTCGTGTGATTTTTACTCGTTGACACTGTATACAAGATCTGGCCCAATTGCCGACGTCTTTATTTAAATTCGGCCAGTAAAACTTTTGAGCTATCATCCTACGGGTGGTTCTTATCCCGGGATGACTTATATCGTGAACTGAATGAAACGCGATCCTCCTAAATGTTTCCGGTAGGTACGGTCTGGTGTTACCGGTAGCCGTTTCACAATATAACTTTGTATTTGTTCCTGGAATTGCTAACGCTTTCAATTGCACTTTGTTACTAAGTAGCTTTGTAATTTGATCGTCGGTTTCCTGCGCCCGGGCCACTTCGGCGAAGTCGACGCCCACGGGGCAGCCTATTGTTTCTACGCGCGATAACGCGTCCGCTACTAGGTTCTGTGAACCACTAATATGCACTATTTCGCTAGTAAACTCGCCGATAAACATCAACTGCCTAGCTCTTCTGGGCGTTTCTTTAGCCGTATTAATTTTAGTTAGAGCCGATGTCAACGGTTTATGGTCAGTGTACACGATTAATCTTCTTCCCTCTATTAAATTCCTAAAATGACATATTGACATGTATATAGCTAATAATTCCCTATCGTATGTACTATATTTACGCTGAGTTTCTGACATTGCTTTTGAAAAATAACCGAGTGGTTTCCATACATTATGTTCTCTCTGCTGTAATACACTACCGACGGAGGTCCCTGACGCGTCCGTCATAAGCGCAAGCGGAACGTCTGCGAGCGGGTATGACAATGTAATAGCGCTTTTAAGGCTCTCTTTACAGTGGTTATACGCCGCGTCGGCTTCCGCGTCCCAAACTATTTTCGTTTGATCTTTTTTCTTGGAATTATGCAAGAACTTATTCAAATGTATCTGCTGGCTGGCAGCTTTGTCTAAGTGAGTCCTATAAAAGTTTACCATGCCCAGAAAACGTCTTAATTGTTCGACTGTCTCCGGGCGTGGGTAATCTGTGATGGCTTTAACTTTCTCATGGCGTGGTTGCAATCCTTCCGTTGAGACGGAGTAACCTAAAAATTCTACCTTATTTTGACCTAATTGACACTTGCCGAGATTGATTGTTAAACCGCTTTCACTAAATTTCCTAAATATTTGTCTTAAATGTTCCCTATGAGCTTCCTCACTCTCTGAAGCTATAATAATATCATCTAAATAGCAAAACAAATTAGAATTGGCTCCTTGCTCGTCTGTGAAAGATTCTAATTCCCGAAGCGTGGCGTTCATGAACCTCTGAAAGGTCTGAGCCGCATTCCTGAGACCGAAACACATCCTAGGAAATTCGAATAGGCCAAATGGTGTTATGATGGCGGTTTTCTCAATATCCTCGGGCGCTACTTCTATGACATGATACGCGCGGTTTATATCAAGCGTAGAAAACACTTTCTTACCTGCTAGTACATACGTGAAGTCTTGCAGCCTAGGGATTGGATACCGGTCAGGCTTCGTGACCGCATTCAACCTCCTGTAGTCTCCGCAAGGTCGGATCTGACCATCCTTCTTGGGAACCACGTGTAATGGACTGGCCCACGGACTCTTGCTAGGCCTGCAAATACCTAATTCTTGCATATGTCTAAATTCATTCTTTACTAACTCATAACGATCCCGCGGTAACTGCCTAGCTCGCGCGTAAACCGGGGGTCCAGTGGTTTCTATATGATGCGTCACGCCGTGCTTAGCAGGCTCCTTGAAAGACATGGGTTTGGTAATGTCCGCAAACTGTTCCAGGATGTCACGGTACGGGTTATCATCCTGGATACTTTTTACGGACTGCTGACCCCAGGGGACAATGGCTCCATATGAACACAATTCCGTAACACTATCCCTCAATTTCCTATTGTACAAATCTACTATTAACCTATGTGCTTTAAGAAAGTCTGCTCCTAAAATTGGTTGCCTTACATCGCAAACGATGAATATCCACTTGAAAGCTCGTCTTAATCCTAAATTTAATTCTAATACGGTTGTTCCAAATGTCTTAATTTCCGAATTATTAGCTGCGAACAGTTTGTAGCTACACTCGCGACGATTAGCACTGAATTTACTCACCGGTACAACTGAGACGTTGGCCCCCGTATCGACTAAAAAGCTCATACCGCTATGGTAGTCGATGACGCTGAGGCGATGGCTGTCTGCTGCTACGGTACCTCCTCCAGCCGCTTCCGGAAGTACCTCACTTAATTTCCCTGGTTCTGTTGCCACCCGCTCGACGACGATGACGGTGCCGGGGCTGCCGCCGCTTGCGGTGTCTGCCCCCACGCGCATGGTTGTAGGCATCTCTGGGCCCTTTCTCGGAACTTGAAGTGGTATCTACATAGCCAGGCATTGTTCGTTGGTGGTCTTCCGGAACGGGAACGTGAGCGACTCCTCTGCCGGTCCCATCTTGCCGATGGCCTGGATCTCAACTCATTAATCTCACCTCTCAGATGCTCCAGCTCTATAGCCATATTTCTAAAGCTATTGATCAGCTCTACGTTGCCCGCTGCCTGCGCCGCTGCTGGTGTTGTCGGTGGTGGCGCTATTTCCGCTACCACCCCGTGCTTAACCGATTCCATCAACTTGTCCGCCATTTTTGCTAAGTTCTCCAGTTTGGTGTCCTCGCTTATCATTAGGACTGTCCTCACCGCTAACGGAAGCCTCTGAAGCCATAGATTTCTGAGCCGTTCGTCTGTCACCCCTGAATTGCGGGCAGCCTCCGCCATGCTCCTGAACAATTGCGTCGGCTTTTGATCGCCCAACTCGAGCTCCTTCACCAGTCGATTGAACTGCGAGTCGGCACTTTCCTGGTATTCCGCGATTAACCGGGCCTTCAGTACGTCGTATTTGCGATCTTGAGCATCCTCCAGTAGGTCTCGTACTACGTTGAGCTCCTCCTTGCTCAACTTGGCAATCACTATGTCGAACTTCGCTTCCTGGCCCAGTTTTTGTGGCGCCAGAATTGCTTCGAGCTGAGAGAACCATAATTTCGTCATGTCTCTCCAGAACGGCGCGATCCTTGAGACGACCGTTACTGCTGCCAATTCCCTTTGCGCTGCGTCCCCGGGCGATACTGACGGTGGTGCCACCGAGCCGGGCTGCGACGCAGCGGGATTCGAACCGTGCAGACTCATGATTCACTTGACTCCCAACAAAAATTGATAATAAAGAAAAAAATGTGTGCGGTCCCGCCTGGGCCTAACTATTGGATCACGTCGGGGTCACCAATGTGGGAGTTCTCTTGGTATGGAATTAAATACAGTTGCACTTATGAAATGTTTATTATTCAGACACTCTAGTTATTAGTTACACTGAGGAATGCAGGCCAGGCGGGGCACAGGCGAACTTATGGTAAAAGCGCGCTACTCGCGTGGAGGTCCAATCGTTACTGGTCCGTTCTACCGCGACTTGCCTGTGCCGCGTCTAATGCGCTGCATAAGCGAAATACACTAGGGGTGTCGCCACAACAGTTCAAATAATAAAGACTTATATCTGTATCCTGACACTTTACATTTTAAACCTACTGACTAAGAGAGTAGGGTTGATAATTCAATGTACATTCAATGTAGTTCTAACTTTTTTTTATGTAATCGGCTTGTTGTTACGGACACAAAGAAAGACAATGGTATTGTTTACAAACAATGGCCTTTGTGTAGAAGATCGGCTCAGTAGAAACAATAGAGACTATACCGACAGCTACTGTCAAGTCCATAGGCATAAATTAACATACCGGTTGTGACGTTCAATCTGTGTAAACTACATGTATCCGAGATTTCATGAGTGATGACCTGATGACTGATGAGCAGAGATCGGAATATGGGTGTCATTACTCTCAATAATGTGGACATGACTCCAAAGATTTTAATTAAACAAAATAAATTACTTACCCTAAAAATAATGCAAAGAATATTTAATTTTATATAGAATATTACATTAAAAAAACTTACGAGGTGAAAACCTTCTTTTGCAATCCACGGATGTTAATGGAGCAAACTTAAGTAGATTAAACTTTCGGTACCCGCCGGCTCCCAAAGGAGCCAGTAACAAAAAGTATTTGAATTCTAATTTAAGACATTAATGACTGTTTTGTTTTTTCGCTATATGTATCGGGTTTCGAAAGTTTAATAATAATTCCTCACGTCCTTGTATTATTTATTTATTATTGACCTGTAAAGGATCAAGATTAAGGTTCCGGTAACAAATCTATTAATGTAATTTAATTTGTTTAATTAAAATCTTTGGAGTCATGTCCACATTATTGCGAGTAATGACACCCATTTGTCCGATCTCTGCTAATGAGTTACATTAGACACTATACCACTTGCCGTTATTAATATCGAGCAAAAACCGGCAAAAAATCAAGTTTGTTGTATGAGAGCTCCACTTAAATATTCATAAAATGAAATAATATTGAAAAATCTGTAGTTTAGTATTAGTTTTTATAGCAGCAACAGAAATACATTATCTGTGAAAAATTCTACTGACTAGCTATCACGGTTCATGAGATACAGCCTGGTGACAAACAGACAGACGGACAGTGAAGTCTTAGTAATAGGGTCCCGTTTAACCCTTTGGGTCATCATCATTTACTTAAGAGCTATCTATACTCTTGTCGGTGGAGTAATTTCCATTCTTGCCTGTTCCAAGCCTTCTAGGTCAGTTCTTCTTGGTCTCTTTCTTTTCCTTTTTCCTTCAATCATCATCTTAATGTGACCAAACATCTTTCCTCGTCTATTATATATTGTCTGCTATAGGCTTCTCTTTTCCTTCACTACGCCTATAGCTCATTTATTTTAGGATGAGAAAAAAAAGAGAAAAAGAACCAGTAGTCGTCAACTCTAATAGGTACTCGCTGGCAGAATTAATAAGAATATATGCACTCTATATATTGTATCTGTGCATGTGTCATTAATGTTTTTGTGTTGGACAAAACATTGGGTCTCGATATTATATCAAAATTTAACTATTAAAATATTTGAATACGTATATATTGGTTTCTAACTGCTATACTTAATTGATTTACTTAATTTAAGACTGACTGTTCAGGATGAAGGGTCATCGTCTCTCCGCTAAAGAGTGCGGTAGTAGGTTAGAGATGAGAGATGTGGACTAAACGAGCAGCTGCCAACTTTAACAAGGAAATGAACAACAAACAACTCACAACAAAAACAACTATGGAACAATATCAACGCTCACGCTCTCGAACTCGGGAGATAATGTGAGTGACATAAGGGCGTTGTGACGTTCAATCTGTCATAAAATGCAAATTGTGGCGTTATTAACGATCAATTTAAAATTCACTAGGTTCGTTATATTTGACAGGTGACAGGATAGTATTTGATTTAGTCGAGTTATATGCTTAGACGTTTCGTTATGTTGTTAACACAGGTTTGTAACCCCTGCTTCTTTAGGTCTATTATAGACCACGTTTCGAATTGAAGTTTTAATCAACACAAATAAAAAACGCAATGTAATTTTTTTCACGAATATGACTTAAAGTACTACTGCAATAGATTATAACGTTAATTTAATATTTACTGTGAAATGATAGAAGTCAAAAAATACGTTTTGGAGCAATGTTTTTGTATAACTATTATGTTGCGTGAAACGTGCCCAATAAAATACCTTTATTTCGTTATGTATCATGCTAAAATAAATGAATTATAGTACTTCCTCATTCGTCTTCCCTTTGGGTACGTAACCCTAAAAACGACGTGCAAAGGATTGTAAAACCTTCCCCGTGTGGTTCTCGGGCCATATCATCAATGAGCTTCGACTGAAAACGAAACTACACCGCCGGCGGGAGCACACCAGGGACCCGGATACCGGTCGTCCATTAACACCTTTCGAAAGGGTCATAAGGTACGTGTGGCCGATGCATGCGACTCTCATGTTAAACGTATTAAGGAAAACATTATTAAAATAAATCCACGATATTTTTGGTAACAATATTTATATCCAGTTTAAAATTAACAGGTTCAATGAAATCGTGAAGTTAGTCGCTGCACTTTTTAATTTCTGCGTGTATCTTATTTCTGTTTTTGACCACAGAGTGTACGAGCTCCGGCGAGGTGGTCTTCATGTCGTAGGCCCAGCCGAGCCGCGCGAAGCCGTCCAGCATCAGCGTGGACAGGTTGAGGAAGTACGGCAGCTCGGAGGTCTTGTAGTCCCAGGGGAAGGTGTGGTGGTAATTATGCCAGCCCTCCCCCAGGGTGAGCACGGAGAGCATCCAGTTCTCCGCTGGTTTGATGTCACTAAAAACAGTAAAAGCATTAAATACAATTTGGCAGCATCGCACACGCAGTGTTCTATATTACCGAACAATATTAAGATTGAGCAAAAAACCACTTTTCTGTTTTTATTTATTTATTTCATTAACTGGTACGGTTATAAACCACTTGCACTAATTAATGAATCAATTTAGAGGAAAAACTAATTGTTATATTTGTTATACATTCATGTCAAACTATATAATATACCTATGTTCACAAAATGTACAAAGAAAATTACGTACCTAAGTCAAACAAGCAATCATATCACACAACAGTCAAAAACAAAACAAGTTACATGATATAAAAGGAAAAAATAAAACATTTATTCGACCGCTTCACAAAACCTTAGGCATGCACACATAACTATCCTCTACTCATTTGCAAAAACGTCGCAATGTGGGTTCCCGTCCAACAGTCTGTTTAAGGCAGCGGAGAGTGCGCGCGAGCCACAGTTCGACTCTGAGGTACTGAGAAAAGCCGGTGACTACGACTGCGCAGGTAATTGTTCGGGGCAAATATGGAGAACAAGTCGTTGTGCAAATCAGGAGCGTCGATAGTGCCACGAAAATTTTACAAACCATTGTAATCTGGTCGCGGGCTCTCCTTACTTTAAGGGAATTATACCCAAGACATCCCAGAAGGAAGTCAGGAAATCTTAACTTTTTAACTTTATGTTACTTTTATTACTAGCTGTTACGAATTTATCAGCCATGGAAAGTGGTAGCGGTAGAACTACTATGAAAAATACACAACACACCATTACGGGTCAAAAGATCAGCCGTGTGACAGACCTCGATGGCACCCTTTGGAGTATGCGCACGGAACGCCTAAAATTATTGCTGTAATCTATCATGAGATATGATATGTTTTCAATGAGAAAAACAATGAATATTGAGATGCAATTAACATGAAACGCAAAGGAAAACATTCTGTCCCCTCTAATCTAACACGGGAGGATATCGCAAATTTAGTTACGATCTCCTAAGTGAATTACTCCGGGTTGTTAGGAAAAAGAGCAACTGCCTGATGCTAAAATATGTCGGTCTGGATTGGAAGTCTAGGGCCGTATTAATAAACTCATCTTGGTTGAGATATCAGTCACAAAACGTCAAAAATGTCAGCTTTTTATGGGTTGACATTAACTTTTGGGTATCTCAGTCAACGAGTTTTTTATACGACCGTGCGTGACCCCAGTTTGAGGCCGGCTCTGATTAAGTCTCGAACTCTCGACTTCAGACACAAGAGTATTTCGACTCTCGATGACCTGCTTCCGGGAAATCTTTGCACGGCCGGCGTAAAGTGCCGTGTCAGCATTTTATTTCTGACTACATACATACATACATTCCTTCACGCCTGTAATCCCAGAGTGGGGTAGGCAGAGCTAAAGCATTACCTACAACTTTAAAAACTTGTTGATAATTCTGTAACCACATTTTGCACAAATAGGCATACGAATACCAGCGTATCAGTGACAGGTTGCAAGCCCATCGCCTAATAGTACTATAAGCCTTAATTCCCTTAGTAGCCTCTTACGACATCCACGGGATGACATGGAGTGGCACTATTCTAACCCGGCAACCACACGCCTAATTTACCTAATATTCGCTAATACTTGTATTTTAAAGGCGCTTTAACAAAAATAGTATAATAATACTTACGGGTCGTACGGTCTGTTGCCCCACATGTGAGCGACGCTGTTTATGGAGAACACGACGTGCGGACCAATTATCAGTTGAACAATAAATATAATGAGTAGTGATTGCTCCCAGCTCTCTCCCCACAGCAGCGGAGGTATTATTGAGGGAATGATGAAACATATCAGCAATTTCATCCATATGAAGTACCTAGAAAATTTGGTCTTACTTAAATACTTTTTAAATTCCCTAAAAAAACCGTCGTGTCATACCTATTACTTGAGTATATTTATTCGACGAGCCCAAAAAAAACAGAATAGAGTTAAACATGATAAAAAAAGGATGGCAACACAATAATGAATATATTTGGTACTTATTTTTATTGAGAATTTTTAATTTCGAGATAACACTATCCGTCAGATAAATTTGGGCTCTAGTCAAGTGATTACTTTACTGGTGGATAATTTTCTATGGGTGTTTGGAAAAAAACTACCCTTATAAAAAGCTTTTCAGAAATCGGGGTAGGTAGAGTAGCGTCGTCTCCTCAAGGTTATGTCTTAAACCTTTAAAACAACCCGAAAGTATTGGAGATGTTTTCTACCGACCCTTTTGATATTTTATCGTGCAAAACTGCAAAGGTAAAATAATAGAGGTCGGTAGGCCGTTTCATCTTACAGCAGCCTTCTAAACTGACTTGTTGTGGAGCTGGACGAGAGGGTCGTTGGTGAGGTCGCTGAAGTCCAGGTTGCGGCCCTCCCGCCGCACCGCCGGGTGCCTCTTCATCATGAGCCAGCCCATGTGCGCGAAGAAGAAGCCGCGCGTGGTGTCGTAAGGGTCGGCGATGGTCTCCGTGAACTTGTGATGCACGCGGTGGTCCCGGGCCCACTCAAATATAGTAGTCTGCAGACAACAGAGAGCTGACGTAAGTTGGTCTGACTATCCCGGAAGCCATGCTGCTGCCATGTCACCCAAAAACTTTTTGCTGAACATTTGAGTGCCCTCTCACCCACGTCCATGTCTATCTATCTATATGTATAACACCTAACTACCTAGTAATATTTACTGTTCCTCAACATTCAATGGGGTTTTCACAAAAATGTAAAACCAATTACGTAAAAGATAAAGGGAGTACATTGCTCTCGAGGACATCATTCAATAAATATTTCAATAGAATAGTAGCGTTTATCGTAGTGGATGAAATGTGGATAAAGCAGCCAGTACTGTTATATATAGTATTTTCAATTCATGACGGCTCACCCTACAATACAATTTAAAGAACATTGACGTGACCTTGCAAAGCGAATTAGACGGGTGTTTTATCCAATTTATCCACAGTCGGAGTGGACCTTACCTCTCCTGAGAGAACATAGCAGAACAGAAGAAACCATCGGAGCGGCTCCTTGGCCTTAAAACTTCGATGGGTCCAGTAGCGGTGCACGCCGCCCGTCACACCAAATGAACCCAAAATATAGCTTATGAACACTGAAAAACATATTAAAGAAACATTTAATCATGCTAGCTACCTGCCTTCGCTTCTGTTCTGTAACACACATACAAAAACCAGAATTTAATATACATAACGAGGGTTCACGGGCTATTTGTATTAAGCGACATTCTGGCCGATATTGAGTTATATACATATTTGGAATCGCCAGATTTTTCTGCGTCGTTTGAGCCCGGTTTCGTGGCGATCTGAGCACTTTTCTGTCGCTTGAAACATGAGTAAATTAAGGTCTAGTTTGAGTCTGATGTGATTGATGCGACACAAATTTTAGACTGTATAGATGACTTCCCCAAAATTTTATTTCTCCGGTATTTTTAGTTCCATTCGCGTTTTTCCCCATTTCCTTTATTTCCTATACGTTATTTCTACCAACAGATAATTTCGTCACACGCTTTTTTTTCTACTCGTTATTTTTGCTACACGCATCTTTACCACTGCAATTTTTCACCAATCTGTTTTATTCACATGCGTATGCTTTCCCCGTAGAATATATTTCCACTGGTTTATTTTTGTCACACGTTTTAATATCTAATCTTTTTTTACGCTAGACGCATATTTACCATGTTTTAGCATGAATACTAAGCGGGCGGGGTCGTGAGAACTACTAGAACTATTATAGGTAGGTGATGATAATAAGCACTAGAAATAAACCTCTTTAGATAAGTAGGTAGGGGAAGATGGGGTGGCTTCGTACAAAGGGAGCATTCGTACAGTGGTCATATCTCGACTATCCATCATGCTGAAGTGTTCATATTTATATGCGTGACTGCCGCTCATATGCATAGGCTACCCTCCAAAAGTGATGGCAGTGCAGCAGCATATTTCGCCAGAAATAATTAATATGTGTTTCTGCGACCCGAAAGTAATTTTTGGTTCTCCTTTGAATGCGTCTGTCTCTAATAAGTTTTACTTGAATTAGAAAAAATCTTTGTATACATTTGGTAATGAGATGTTCGAGATTAATATGTGAACAATGGTTTTGCGATTACTTTAACGGTTATTTTCTATTTCGATTATTTTTCTGATCGTTTTAGTTGGGGTACCTTCGTACAGTCAAAATGTATGTAATTTTATACCGTACGAATGCACCCCATATAAGTAAAAAAATTGTATATCAAGAATAATTATAATTACAAAATCAGGTCAGTAAGATATGCCTAAAAGATGACTAAAACAGGTGAAATAGCTGAAAATCCAATGAATCCTGGGAAAAAACGAATAGTGTATGAAGGCACCCCACGTATGGGGTGCATTCGTACAATTTTTTTTTTTGGGAAAACCATTATATCTTGGCAAAGTTGCTTTGTATCAAAACTGAAATACAAAATTATTATAGCCAAATAAATGGATGATGAAGTAGCATTCATCTCATGTTGAAATAGCGGTTAGTTTTTTTTTTACACGGCTTTGAGTAAAAAGTGTACGAATCCACCCCATCTTCCCCTATCGAGTTCTATTACCTCACCGTCATTATCTGGACAACGTCAATGGCAGTGTGTTATAATTATTTTTTTTATTATGATAAGGACGAAGTTTGGCCAGCTTTCAACTGCATTATCATATCTGATAGCATATTTAAGTTCCTATTTTTACGTAAGCTAAAGTACAGTTTTTGTTTTATGTCGTCCTAAGTCTACATGATTAACCGTATTTTAATAATAAATATAAAACTAACTGCTTGTCTTTTCCTTTCCACGGATAAATAATTGAAATTATCCAAGTGAATAATGTAGCCTGGTCGTTTCGTTACTACTGTCAAGGATCGTAAATACCTACCTAATAATAGTTCTTGCCAGGGTGACGGCACCAGTGTTGGACACTTTAAGCTGACAGGCACCGTAATGGACACTTAACTCTTAATTCAAAGATCATAAGGTCATAAATTTATTATTGCAAAACAAATGAATAACCTTTATCATCTGTAAAATAAGAATCAAGTGTCCATCACTGGTACTTGTCCATTACTGGTGCGATCACCCTACTGTGTAACAGAAAAGTGACGGTAGCGAAAGACGGGACACATAAGTTCACTAAAGTGTAGGATAAGGGTTTTTAGTATTAGAGCGAACTTATCTTTACATAACATCTGATAACTTTTTGACATAGCCCAATGGTCTCGTTTTTGCAATATTTTACATGAAAATGTTTTGGTGGGATCAATTACAACATTTACAACTAATTGCATTTGCTCGAGCCCCGCCCGCTTCGTATTCATGCTAAAACATGGTAAATATGCGTCTAGCGTAAAAAAAGATTAGATATTAAAACGTGTGACAAAAATAAACCAGTGGAAATATATTTTACGGGGAAAGCATACGCATGTGAATAAAACAGATTGGTGAAAAATTGCAGTGGTAAAGATGCGTGTAGCAAAAATAACGAGTAGAAAAAAAAGCGTGTGACGAAATTATCTGTTGGTAGAAATAACGTATAGGAAATAAAGGAAATGGGGAAAAACGCGAATGGAACTAAAAATACCGGAGAAAGAAAATTTTGGGGAATTCATCTATACAGTCAAATTTTATTCATTTATAGAAAAGATGGACTTCATACCGACAAGATATTTCGTGATTTTGACTTAAGCGGTTTTTCCTGACATACACTACGTATTATAGGGCGTTTAAATCGTTATGCCTGCATCCTGAAATCCGTCCTTGATGTCGCTTCAAACATTAAGCCTGCACCTGAAATCCGTCCTTGATGTCGCTTCAAACATTAAGCCTGCACCTGAAATCCATCCTTGATGTCGCTTCAAACATTTAGCCTGTTTCTAAATAAAAGTGATTCGAGGTCATTTTGTATCAAGCAACCTTTATTTTTAGTAAAAACCACTTTAAAAAAATGACAAATGATTTTAGATTTTAAAATCCTGCAAAATAGTTTTGTTCTAGCCGCCAATCTTTATTATACACACAGTTTTACTGTCACTTCAAACAGTTTACTTTTAGTGCATCTACTTTATTATGCTTCAGGTGCTTAAGCGGACTATCCTGATTCTATTTTAATATCGCGATGGTTGTTAATACATTTAGCTTTACACAAGCACAACACCCTAGTATCGCTTAAATCCTTTTTCCTGAACCTAAAATTTTCAGTTTATGGCGCTTCAATCAATTAGCCTGTTTCTAAATAAAAGTGATTCGAGGTCATTTTGTATCAAGCAACCTTTATTTTTGGTAAAAACAACTTTAAAAAAGTGACAACTAGACTAAATTGCGCGGATTTAGATAAGGAAAATAACCTAGGCCACTTTTTTGTAAAAATATTGATACCTTTTTTGTTATGATTCTTTTTTCGAAAAATTAAACTTTGATATGCTCTCCTGTAAAGTTCCAAAAATGTCGCTTCATACAAATGGCCCGCGACCCCTCGGTAACATCCTGTTGCGAAAAATTATCTAAGGGATTATGGAATCCGCATCAAAATCCAATGAGTGTTTTAGGCTGCCTTTCTACTGAGGCGGAGACGAGCAGAGCGGAGTGGAGCTATGCCGATATTTCCGATACTCCACCTATTTAAGCTCATTGCACGGTGGTAAATTTTCAAAAAAAACATTCGTAGTGCACCTATAGGGAATCACACCAAATTTCAAGTCCTTAGATCTAATGGTATGCTGTGCGCTGTCTGCCAGTCAGTCAGTCATGGAAGAGTTTTAGTGTACAGAGGATTATCCTAAAGATTATTATAAACGTATATAAACGTTGAAACTGCAAAACTGCGTAAGTAACATTTTAAATTAGGAGCAAAATGCACCTTTTTAATAAGACGGTAATGTTTATTTTACTCTATCATAAATTTGTTAGTTACATTGTTTTGCAGTATTATGGACGATATCGCATTTGTCAACAACATAAATAAGTGATAATTTCTGTACCTTGTCGCTGTCAATCGTTTTACAATTTTGTATAACATTTCATACACCAAGTTAAAGTGACAAGGTACATAAATGATCACTTATTTATGCTGTTGACTGTACATATATTCAGTACTTACGTTGGAGGAGTGTCTGCCATTTGGGTGCAAATTGTCCCGTTATCAAGTCGTATCCCAGCCACGCCAGCACTATGCCGTGGGACAGTGCAAAATATATGACGTTTCTCCATCGAAGAGGCGTGAGGAACCCCACTGATCTCTCCATGTCCCGTATTCTCACCATAAACGCTGGTTCGTTTCTGGGTCTTAATTCATCGTAGGCATATTGCTCCTTGTACGGGTTGCTGGTCGGTATTTCGGTTTCAGATATCTCATTTCTGGGACTCATTTTGTTACCTATAACACTAGAAAACCAGAAATAAAATTAATATCGGGGTAAATTTAGTTTAATATTAATTAGTCTGCATGGGCACTTTTCTTAGTCATGATTTTGCCATCGCTTCCTGCTTGAGAGAAGACCACAGTGGACAGGACTCAGAAACAGTCAACAGTCAGTTGACATCTCTTTTTAATCATTTACTTACTAAAACGTCTTAGTTACTGTCTAAAACATTTTCATCATGTTTGCCGAAAGACGTCCACTGCTGGACATAGGCCTCTCCCAAAGGCTCTCCACTGAGACCAGTCTTGTGCTTTTCGCATCCACCGCTTTCCCGCGATCCTTACAAGGTCGTCACTCCATCTTGTTGGAAGCCTACCCACAGCTCGTGTCCCGGTCCGCGGACACCACTCGTAGTTACTGTCTAAAACATCTTATTTATAACCTATTTTTATATTTCTGTTCGTGTTGTGTTTTACATTGCTCCATTTATCCGAACGAAGGAATTCGATCAACTGCACGTTTCGAATTCTGCTAGTTTTCGTGCAATCAATAGGTATGTTCAGTTTGATTACTCACAGGAGTAGTCCTGTAGGAGGTACCCGTAGTCAGTCGTAGGTGATTTTGTTACTTACGAGCCATCACGGTGTGATCGCGTCGGGCACTTAGCCGGATGTAACGATCCTTTTGATCAGTAATAACACAACACAACAACGAACTCTACCCAAACCAGGTCTTCTTGCTACACTGCCAGTCTCTGGGAAGCCGTTCCACGCGTGTTGGATGGCTCTCCGAAAAAACCCAGTGACGAACCTTCTTGTGTATGCCTTCTTTGATCATAGTAACGGATATGTAGTAATCAGACACAATTCACAGGTTTTCGTACTCCTTGTTATATTATTACTAACACGAGATTTTCATCATCATCATCATGTCAGCTGAAAGACGTCCACTGCTGGACATAGGCCTCCCCCAAGGCTCTCCAACTCAGACCGGTCTTGTGCTTTTCGCATCCACCGCGTTCCCGCGATCCTTACAAGGTCGTCACTCCATCTTAACTCCACTCCACGAGATTTTTGTTAAGTAAAATTCCAAATCCAAAGTGAACTTTAAAACACTATTTTGAAACACCGAAGAGTTCAGTTAGCAAGGATTTCAGAATATCAATAATTTGCTATTTACCTATAAATTTGTTTAAGATCAAATAATTCGACCAAAATGTAAGATAACTAGGTTATATTTAGTTTAGATTAGAGATTTGTTGAAACATGAACCTACCTTAATAGGCGGGATTTGGTGGAGGTTCCTTACTAGACTAACTACAAGAAGAAACGTTAGAGACTGGTCACATGTTAACAAATCAGCGAAATATATAGCCTTTATTAGTGGAGGAAATTTAAAATTACAATTCTCACTTAGCGTCTTCATTGAAGTGTCAACTTCTAAGTAAGCTTGAATGTGACCTATGCGGGTGAATTTTAGAGTGACCTTTTATAGATATCCAAAGGATATTAAATCTACTATCTTTTCGTCCGCAACTTCGGCCGCGGAAAGTCAGTTGGTACTTTCGTTAGAAAGGACGCATAAAGTTTTGATTGTCCTTGGGGAGAAGGATTTTCAAAAAAAAACAAATATTTTATTTTAAGGGTTATTTAGGTTGATTGAATAGTAAACAAGCGGTTTAAAAAAAGTGTTTGTTCGTAGTTAAGGACGGAAGAACTAAAATTAAGATACGTCACTATTGCGTCGCGAAAATTACGTCTTACGTTTGTATACCTACTGCCCTCATACGGCAAACCGCATCTGAAATGCAATAAGCGAAGCAGATTAACTCCTTACCCGTTACTCCCGTTAGTAATACGTTACGGTCAGTCTTGCTACCTTTTAAAGAAAAAGTGTACCTATTTATTTATTCAAGATTTATACATAGTAATTTAGGATACTTTATTGTGCTTAGATTAATTATAGATTTATATTCTTAATAATAAGAGAGTAGAGACTGCTCGATCCCACAGTCAAACTGTGCAAACGGTTTTGTGGGACATATGTTCCTATATATAATGTAATTTCATCTTTTTTTAATAAATAAATAATAATAATAATAATTTATTGGCCGGTCAGAGTGGAGTCGCAAGAGCTATATGCTCGAAGGGTGGATGTGTAGTTTCATCAATAGCCTAGTTCACCAATCCATATCTGTTCATTCATAGAGCCCATTTTAATACTTCCATCCTTCTTAAGTAGTCCTACACTAACCGTTGGTTGTCCGTGGGAGCATACTTCCATAGTTTGAACTCAGGGACAATCGCCGGTTGGTGTCCCATCACTTTACTAAATTAAACTTGTCTAAAGGGCCTCTGCGTGTTGGCTTCGGCTCCATGTACGCCTTCCAAAGGTCCGGGACTCCCATAGTCTCGTGAATGGTAAAGACATACAAATAATAATAATATTCTTCTTCAGAAAGTGAACACGTCATCATGGAATGCCCTGAGGTAGCAAAATATCGGCACTTCTCCTCGGAACGCCGAGGTCGCCATCAGAAGCCGTCGGTAACATCCAGGGTCTGCTAGGCTTCCTGATAGAACTGCGTTGGCAAGAGTAGTGCCATCAACCCAGCACGCAAAAAAGAGCGCAAAAATGAAGTCGTGGAGTGCTGGAAAATTAGCCCGCTCTAACCTATCATACTACCTATAATACAATGTGGTTTTATAAAACCTTTCTTAGCAGCCGATTGACATTTTACCTTTTCTTACACCTCAAGGACGTTCATCGATTAGCAAGTTTTTGGATGAACAGGATGTTAACTGCAGGAGTGGCGTGAGCTGTGTTGGTCTGTAAATTAACTGCAAACAGTCCGTATATTAACACCTATAATTAGCTTAAACGTGGCTATAGGAACCTCTCTTTTATTTCAACTGATTTAGGTGCGCAAATATAAACACGTCTTTAACGTCGACTGTATTTGTAAACAACCAAAAAACTACGATTATTTTTAGGTTTCCGTACAAAATGGTAAAAAGGAACCGCTTAATTTGGTTTTTGTCTGTCTGTATGTCGCAGCAGCTTTTCTCTGAAACTATATAAGCTATTAACTTGAAATTATACGTTGGTACCAAGTCATAAGTCAATATTTAACTGGAATATTATGTTAGTCCCTATAATGTCAAACATGATTTAAATAGAAAATACCTAACAATAGTTTACATTATTATTAAGCTAAAATGTCACTAACATTTGCGCGCCGTATTGTCGGTAGAATTATGCTGTACTCATTGTTATGTTAACACCACCTGTAATTACCATATTCTTGCAAATAAATAATTATTCTATTCTATTCTATTCATAATTAAGGAAGCAAGCAGCAGTGCTCACATTGTTGTGTTCCAGTAATACAACTGGCGAAATTACTAGTATAGAGGCATTCTCCGCCTTTGTCTTCTTTCTTAATAAATTGCATATTGTTTCTGAACATATTGCAGGGAAATTATGATAATAATTATGGTTGTTATTACTTATTTCAGCAGAGATATTTTTCAAGTAGGTAGTATTTCAGTTGGGGTAAAATTCTGCCTTTTGTGCCGAGAATTAAAGTTGAAATAAGCAAACATTTTCATTTATTTTTAAAGAAATGTAAAATAATAATAATAACTTAATATATTGATTTACTGATTACATAATGTAACGCTATGACTGAACTGTTTGTCGTTTTCTGTTGTTGGACACTGCTTGTACGAGTTCCGGCGAGGCCTGCTTCATGTGGTGTGCCCAGCCGATCGCCGCGAAGGCATCCAGGAGCAGGGTGGTGAGGTTCAGGGAGTACGCCAGCTCGGCGGCCTTGTAGTCCCACGGGAACGTGTGGTGGTAGTTGTGCCAGCCTTCGCCGAGGGCCACGGCTGACACACCCCAATTCTCCACCGGCATTATATCTCTGAAACAAATACGATGAAATGTATTCAATCCTACTATTCTAATCTCCTGAGGCTCCTTGTACTTAAAATAGCAAGGTCAGGCGGGGTAAGAGCGTCAACGGGGTAACTGCGGCAAACCATATATTATTTAGGAGATATTGTTGGTTTGACGGACTTGCCTCGTAAACACACTTGCCCCAGGTGGGGTACGAGCGTCAACGGGGTAAGTGCGACAAACCATATCTTTTTTAGGAGATATTGTTGGTTTGACGGACTTGCCCCGTAAACACACTTGCTCCAGCTAGGGTACGAGCGTCGACGGGGTAAGTGCGACATACCATATATTTTCTAGGAGATATTGTTGGTTTGACGGACTTGCCCCGTAGACACACTTGCCCCAGGTGGGGTACGAGCGTCAACGGGGTAACTGTGACAAACTATATAATTATTTAGGAGTTATTGTTGGTTTGACGGACTTGCCCCGTAGACATACTTGCCCCAGGTGGGGTACGAGCGTCAACGGGGTAACTGCGACAAACCATATAATTATTTAGGAGTTATTGTTGGTTTGACGGATTTGCCCTTTGACACACTTGCCCCAGGTGGGGTAAGAGCATCAACTGGGTAACTGCGACCAACCATATAATTATATAGGAATTATTGTTGGTTTGACGGCCTTGCTCCGTAGGCACACTTGCCCCAGGTGGGGTACGAGCGTCAACGGGGTAACTGCGACAAACCATACATTATTTAGGAGATATTGTTGGTTTGACGGACTTGCCCCACCTTACGTTACATAATACGGCCATTGAAATAAAGATCTAGTGCAAAGGCAGTAAACTGGAATTTCTTTTGTTTTTGTGACTCGTGATCAAATGAATAAATTCACTTTATTTTATTCATAATAAATTCATATTCCATTGATAAATTTCGTTGTATGGTGGGCCATAGGCGTATAAATGCGAAACTTTGGGACAGCAAAATCCCAGATACTACTAGGAATATTGGCAATAAGCCTGAGTACTCACGGGTCGTAGGGCTTGTTGCCCCAGAGGTGGGCGAAGCTGTTGACGGCCCACGTGCAGTTGAGGCTGAACATGTACCGGAGGAACACCTGGGACAGCACCGCGTTCGACCAGCTCTCACCCCAGGCCAGCGGCGGCACCAGCGTCGGCAGCACGAAGCAAAACGCCAACTTGAACCAATTGAAGTGCCTGGAACATTTTAATTTTAATGTTTAATCAGTGAGGCTAGACAAGTCCTTAGCTCTAACGTAAATCATTCTCGAAAACGGACGCTATGGAGTTGACGTTGGCTCTCGACGCGACACCGCCCGGTCCGACAGCTTACGTTATGTCCAGGGTCTCGGGATCGTTACTATGTTCCAACTCCCATTCTTTCAAAGTTTTAAACGCAAACTTGAAATATGCTACGCATGTTCGGGTGGGAGGACATTGTGCAGGGTCCGTCCGGGTTGGTACCACCATCTTATCCATTAACCTACCGCCAAGCAGCAGTGTTCGCATTGCTGTGTTCTGGTTTGGGGATAAGGCAGCCGGTGAAATGACTAGCATAGAGGCTTCCATCTCAGTCTTCAGGGTAACGCATTTGCAGTCTTAAGATTGCAGTCTTGTGAATGGGAATGTCTATGGGTCACAGTTTCCACTTACCTACAATCAGGTGGCCTATGCGCTCGTTTGCCTCTACTATGCCATAAAAAAAAACACCGCTTTTGGCTATCTGCGTAGTGTTAAATACATTTCCATCATTTTGAGCATCAGCATTGTAATCATCTGCTTGTTGAGACCAGACAAACAGTCCTATAAAACTGGACCGATCTTCGTTGTAATAAACACTCAGCGTCAGTAACCTGCCAATCGGCGGGTTTTATTGTTCCTAGGCAGTTTTGGATACATAACGGAAAAAACGCTGGATTTGCTTACGAGAGTAGCGTGTACCAAAGGAGGCAGCTATAAGTGTATAGCGGTAGTAGGTATAATAGATTGAATGAGGTTACCAATAGAATATAAAATCCTTCGACTACTAGCAGTTACATGCCTTCTTTCTTTGGTATTACGGCGCTATTGCTTAATGCACTCGCAATCATAATCGCCTTCAACGTGGAACAATTGTTTTCATTTTGTATGCAGACTCAACTTCGGACTGTCAGAATGAAAACGATTTCAATTGCGAATGCGTTAGACAATAAGCCCTCAGTACCCTTACCATGAGTTACAATTACCGTACTCGCTAGCGAGTCGAATGCTCTGTCCCTTGCACTCTATAAGAATACTGCGAGGTCTGCGAGGGACATAGTAAGGGTACTGGTACTGGTAATCTCAGCGGAAATCACCGTTAAACTGATAGCGTTAAATCCAAAGGCTCCATTGACTTACTTGGTATGGAACTGAACGACGGGGTCATTGACGATGTCGGACATGTTCATCTTGCGCCCCTGCCTGATGATCTCGGGGTGCTTCTTCATCATGAGCCAGCCCACGTGCGAGAAGAAGAAGCCCCGGTGAGCGTCGTGCGGGTCCGCCGCCGTCTCCGAGAACTTGTGGTGCACGCGGTGATCCCGCACCCAGTTGTATATGGAGTTCTAAACCAATAAGTATATGTATATTAAAAAAGCGAAGCCAGAAGGAACACCAGGCACTTTCAAACTTGCGTCAAAAAATGCAATAACTAGCTTTAAAATTCTCGATTGTTGACCAATTTGAAATCGTTATAAATCCTAAATGATCGTTCAAAATAAAAAATGATGTAAGAAACCTAAAGATGATTTTTAAATACCTATTTAACGATATCACACTTGTTATAATTCGTTGTTTTTTATGTGGCGTCTGTTTGCCGCCATATTGAATTTTGACTAATTACTGTCAAATCTTTAGCGACACGCACAAGGAAAACACACACATCGGTTGAATTATCAAAATCAGTCCACGCGTTTAGTTTCTAGAGCGCCACAAAGAAACAAACATAAATTCGTCCCTTTTTCAGTATTTCTCCAATTGGATTCGAAAAAGTACGCCCAGGGCGGCTCCTTCCGACCCTTCCGCTCACTTTCGCTCTGTAGGTATATCGTTAATCTTCTTACTTCCATCCTTTCCAAATGACTGAACCATCAAAGCCAGAAAAACCTTAGATGTCAAATAAACGCATGCATTTCAATAGGTAAGGCTGCTCGGGTATCAGCATAAATTTGAATCAAAGGTATTAAATATAAAATACCACACCGTATTGAAACTAAAGTTAACTTTGAATTTCTAGTCTTTGCTTAATTGGAAATGTTTTAATTTAAATTTATATACAGTACCTACTTAAGCCTATATAAGTATAATTTTATTGAACATTTCATTTACTTTAAAAATGATCAAAACTCGCATACAAACTTTTACCCCACATTTTCCATCTTAGGAGTAGGCTTTCTTAAATTAGGTACCTAAAATTATATTTTTTTCTACAAAAAACTTCAAATTTCTACCCCCTATTCCTTAGTGGATCTCTACGTAACAAAATACTACTACTGTCCAAGTCCAGTTTCTATCTTAAGTAGTTTTGACTAGGCGATGATGAATTAGTCAGTTAGGAAATGACTCTTTATACAATAGAAAGCCTATTTTAAAAATAAATTTATTTTCATGGTATTACAGTTGGTAGACTAATGCAACATGAAACGAAAACAATATATAGATAGTCATGGATACATTCATTCATTTTCCTTTATTTTTATTTGACAAAGAAAACTTAAGAATGTGCATGCTAAATATAGCTAAGTGAGTGCTCTAGTATCCACACTTATTGCAATTAAATAATATTTTATTTAGATTAGATTTATTTCAAACCAAATTATAATAATACTTTCTGTGCGTCGTAACGGACGGAACCATCAGTGCGTCCGACTTGGACTTGACCAGTTTACCAGTTTTTATATAGAAAGCAAGACCTACAGGGGTGGTTAATGTAATACACTATTCGCGTCATTATTTGAGCCTTAATCAAGTGTTAAATAAGCCACCCTGTAGATTGGTTTTCAGGGTTTAATTACCTGTCCAGCCACGGAGTAGCAGATGACGAGGATCCACTGAAGCGGGAGCGTGGCCTGGTAGGAGCGGTGGCACCAGTAGCGGTGGACGCCCGCCGTCACCCCAAAGCCGGCCACGTTTCCAATGAGGTAGCCTGGAACATTAATTATTAATTTGTTCTATTAACCCTCAGGCACTGCTATAAAAATAACACCCTCTAGAGCAGGTCCACCCGCGGCATGGTCCCTATAACACTGGCTGCATTACCTCTCTGGATAGGGATACCTAGCTAATTATTTTGTTTGAGAGAGGTAAGCTACAGCTAGAAGAGGTGTTCTTTTTATAGTGTCAGCTTTTTTAAATATCTTTTAATATTAAAGTTTCTTAGTTTTATTTGTATTTTAATGCGTTTAGTTTTAATTTACATACATACATACATACCTTCACGCCTTCATTCTCAGAGTGGGGTAGGTATTTTTTTATTGAAATTGTATTAGTTATAGTATAAACAATCATTTTCTTGTTTCGATAAATAAATAATGCCTAATTACATACATACATACATACCTTCACGCCTGTAATCCCAGAGTGGGGTAGGCAGAGCTACAGAATTACCTACAACTTTAAAAACTTGGTGATAATTCTGTAATGCCTAATTTCCCTTTTAAAAACATTTACAACACATATTTTTATACTATGTAACGAGGTAAATATTTGTCTTTGTAGTAGAAACGCCCGGCAAATGGAAGCGGCAATAAAAATAAATCGAACAATTGCTATTTCACTCAAAAATCTAGGTAGGAGTTAATTCAATGTCTTCTAAGGGAAAAAAATATAAAAGTATCTGCTAAAAATGAGTCGATCTATCGAGCAGGCAATGGGTAGCAAACACTCTACAGGGCTCCATCGGATCTTTGGGTTCCGTACGCAAAGGGTGTCCGTCCGTCGGTCTGTCAGCGGGCTGTATCTCATGAACAGAAATAGTTAGACAATATTGATATTCTCACGGAGTATTTCTATTGCCGATTATATAAAAACTAGGAGGGGGGAGGGGGTGCTTAGCAGAATCTTCATTTCATAAAAAACCTATGCCTATATTTTGCTGAACCTATGTTGATTTCAGGTTATCTTTAATATGATTCTCGTAGGATAGGTTAGGTTAGACTTGTAGCCATCACAAGATAAAGTGAAATCAACACAGGTTCAGCAGAAAATAGTTTATGAAATGAAAATCTGTGAAGTAATAGTTTTCTATGAAATGAAAATCTGTGAAGTAATAGTGTCTATGAAATGAGTGTCTATAAAACAAGGGCAAACAATCGTGAGGACATTTATCTTACCGTACAAAATACTCTGCCACATCAGGTAGTAACCAATCACTACGTTGTAAGTGAACCACGACACGGTGATGATATGAAGCAACGCAATTGATATGATGTTGATCCAAATAAGCTCAGTTTTGAACCCCATTCTTTTCTCCCAAGCCTTCAAAGGTGAAATGTGGTGGTTTTTCGAGAGCGTTTCATCTCTTCTTTCTTCATTATCTTTGTGGTTTGTGTTTTCTATGTTATTGTTGTTACAATTACTTTTCGACGCATGGCTGAGATGGCAAGTTATGCATTCTGTGTAGAAATCGGGCGATAAAAGGTCGGTTGCAGTGGCCGGAGCCATTGTGATGAACTGAAACAAGGAAAAATAACGATTTAATATAATTCAGACTAGATCTTCCAGTAGGTAATTTCTGTATGGGCTTTGGGCGGTAAAATGAAATAGGTTACCCAAGCAAGCGTAGGCGAGTTCACAACGAACGTTTTAGAACTTCGAAAAATTATTGGGTGTGCAAAAACATGATGTAAATACTAGGGCATAAGAAAGCCCCTAATTTACCGGTCCGGAACATAGTTTTAACTTTCAAATATGTTAATTAGGTTAGGAGTTATTAGGTTTTAATGATACTGGTAAAGAACCTTGCGGTACACCTTTGAATTCCTTGGCTAAAAATAGGTATAATTTGTGATTCCAAAAGTTAACATCTAATCTCTAATTCCAAAATATTACTATAACTTTAAAATAAATCCATACTTTCTACTCGACTAAAGCATTCTCGGTTTTCCTTCAACAACTTTCGACTCCTTATATTGAAAAAAAAATGGTGTCAATAAAGGCCGGTACAGACAGACTGCAAAATGGCAGTTCGAGTGCATTTCTGATGCGGTTGACGTAACTGCATCCAAACGTACCTACGCATGTCAACTGCAATCGAACTGCCATTTTGCAGCTGGGTTACAGTTCAAATGCTGTCCGTCTGTACCGGCCCTAAGACTCAAAAGTATCAAAGCCCAAGACAAAGGTGGCAAATCGATAGGGCCGAGCTAGTTCAGGTCTTTGTGCCCCGTCTTGTGTTCCCATCGTTTGTCACTGTCACGCTCAGGCATCTGATAGACTTAGTTCTATTGAGGGTGTTCTGTTATTGTAAGGCCAGAAAATTTGTATTCAAGCAGCATTTCAATTTCATCCATCAGTCGCGTTGAGCAATGGACAAAAGAGACCCGCTTGGACCGAATATTCTTATATAGTGGTTAATAAAATAATAAAATTTTGGACACGTTAAATATTATGTGGTAAGTAGTCCTATCACGTATCACTGTAAGAATTACTTTTACGGTGGTTTTGGTTCTTATTCAGAGAATAGGGTGGTTTACAATTGGAAAGTTTGGTGACTTTTGGGATAAGTTCGCCTTTGTACTTGTTTTTTTTGTTATATTCCCTGTGTTTTGTATTTCTTTTTCATTCTTGTACAATAAAGTGTATACATACATGCATACTTTAGTTGGACTCATTAAAAAGTAAAATTTACTTTGTTCATTTTAGTGGTATAAAGATTTTATTTATTTTACTTGAATCCGGTGTATCATATCATAATAAAGGCTAACTTTCATTGTTCGATAGCCCACATACTTGTAGCAATCCAGTGACGGGTTGTTTATTTGTTTTTAGCAAAGAGCTATTGCAGTGACGCAATGTATAACGATATTACAAAAAGTATGCGATTAAGATTTTTCATTGATAGATGCGGCCGACAACGTTAATTTGCTTGTGCCTGGCGTGGCTGGGGCGCAAACAGGTGCGGGCGGGGTGTCCCGCGGCTGCGCTGGCGCCGCTGCCGCTCGCGGTGGAGTACGCGGTGTGGAGGGGCTGGCACCAGGCCGTGATATACGCGCCAGACCTGGAGCCAGGTTTGTTTCTACGATTCTAAGTCGTCAAACTCCCGAGGCAAAATGACGATGACGATGTGTGTGTGTGTGTGTTAGGCCGTTTATGAGATATATCAGATGAGATACAAGATGAACGGGTCACCGTTATATCGGGGGTTTTTATCTATCTAGTAGTTATTGACACCGATTCCGGAATTTTCCGGATTTCTAGAAGTTCGTATTTTTTAATGTCATTTGTGACATTGACATCAAATTTCTCATTCACACTGAACGAGGTGACGTGTTTACAATTTATTATTACTCACTAATCATCAGTGTGATTAAAAAAACCTGGGTCGTTTTATAATTTTAATTTTCGAAACCATGTTTTATAATCATATTCAAGAGATTACATATTAAATATGATCTATTAAGTCTCGAGTAAATCATTTCCTCTCGATGATAGATAAGATAAGCGTGCCATAGGGCGGAAAAACGCCGGTATCAAATGAGTTGCTTTATTTAAAACTCTCATAAATCCATTCAAAAGGACAACGGAATTTGCGTCTTTTTTCAAACGAGTTAAGCTTTAAGTTCGTTTACCAAATTTCAAGGAGATATCGGAGTTTGAAGTAAAGCGACTTAAATGTGAGATTGATGAGGCGGCTTAGGGGTATAAAAAGTTTAGCTGCGGCTGCGCGCATAAAGTATCTACCTAATCAAGTTTTAGTCGACAACTCATCAAACCCAACTGCACCACTACCTATACACAGTTAATTAATTACCTCATTAACTTATTAACTTATTTAGCTGTAGTGGGACACAAGGACATGGATTTCAAGTTATTTTAAACATTTGTGAAATTAAACAGTCGGTGAAATGACTAGCATAGAGGCATTCCATCTTAGTCCTAGTCTAAGTTATCCTAGCTTGACGTTCTTAGGGATGGTTAAAAAATATTTTGCAATATAGGTATGTCGATAATTTATCTTTACCGTAATAAAAGTTTTAGACTAAAATTAAACTTATTTTGAAAGCATGATTAATTACAATATAAATGTGTATTAATATTTTTCGCGTATAAAAATAAAAATCATCAATATTTTATAAATTATAAATTATCGGTATCTTCGTGCCACGAACTACTGATACAATAATTGAAAATTAATAAATTTATATTTATTTCCACCAAAAGGAATGTCGTTTTCGTAATTAATAATAATATTTCAGAAAAAGTCGTATCGTAATCGATATCGACATCATAAATATTTTTACCCATCCTTAAGAAATTCGAGCTACCAAATCGCACCTCCGATAGCGGGGCTAGTCCTCAGGATTGGCAGTGCATTTGCAGTCTTGTGAATGCGAATGTCTATGGGTCACAGTTTCCACTTACCATCAGGTGGCCTGCGTGCTCGTTGACCTTCCTATGCCAATAAAAAAATTGTTTGTTTGCCGGTAGGATTTGGACAGTTTCATTTGTTTATATACCAAACATACCTTCACGCCTGTAATCCCAGAGCTGGGTTGGCACTGTTGGCAGAGCTAAAGAATGACCCACAACTTTAAAAACTTGATGTTAATTCAGTAACCACATTTTGCACAAATAGGCTAAGATGTTTACCAGCGTTTACAAGATCAATTAATTATTTTTGAGCTAACTATCCTGAATAATGCCTCTTGGAGGTAGGGCATTTTATTATGCTAGAAAATCAGGTATTTGAACAAGCGGACTTTTACTAGTCAATAAGTGTGCTGCACCAGATGGTTTTTTTTTGGGTTCCATACCCTAGTAGGGTGATATGCGTACGCTATCCGTCCGTCCTAACTTTAAAGAGCTGCATCTGTTGAACCGTCATAGATAACGGGCATTTTCTTTCTTCTTTATATAAAAATATATAAAGAAAGTGAAATAATAAAGGGGGTTGGAGTTTATCGTAAAAACAGTACAACATTCAAGCTTCAAATTTGTTATGATTAAAGTAAAAAACCTGAAGAAAAACAACAAAATACTACAAAATGGTCGAGTGTGAGTTGCGCACGCGCTGATTCGATTGGAAATCGAATTCAAATCGAAAAATTTATACCTAAAGTAGCGGCACCGAGTGATGGCACTTTTGACGTTTGCTCGTTCATGAATTTCCCTAAATATTGATACCAAGTATAAAGGAACAGATGTCAAGCTTTATTATTGCAGGTTTCGGAATAGTGATGTATCGCTGGGGCTCTAATTTACTGAAACGCATTTCGTAACTAGCTTAATCTTGTTTTTTTTTTATTTGTTTGCAGTTTCCGTCGTTTTAAACATAACTAACAAAAAAACATCTTACAAATACAATTCGCGTGATATTTAATATTTTTTTTCTAAATATACTTCTCGCACTTGACTGATTTTAATATGCAAAATGGAGTTTTCACAACACTATTTGTCAGGTGTCAAAAGTGCCATCACTTACTGCCGCACTCAGAGACGTCAATTAAATTTAATGCTTGTTTAGTGACGTGTTGTCTTATTCTATTGCTATAGCAAAGAAAGTGACAGCAGCAACTTTAATCAAGCGTTAAATTTAATTGACCTCTCTGAGTGCGGCAGTAAGTGCCGTTACTTTACTTGCTCTGCGACGGTACAGAACGACGACGGTGCGAGTCCGACTCACGCTTGACCAGTTTTTTATTCATGACGGTCTACCATGATACCGCCAATGTCAAGTCAGTAGATTAAATCGGTACAAAATAAATCAAAAGAAAAAGGCGGACATTCTTCAATCGGCCATCTTCCCTCCCCGAAGGTAACGAAGCCACTCCATGAAGGTTGTTTATAAATATTGTTACCTGTATACTTACATCTTGTAACATCAAAATTTTAATATAAAACAGGGTTCAAGCTAACGAAATCCGATATCCGCGAATATTATGATGACAAAAGAGGTATTCGGAAAATATGAATTGACCGTCTGTAATCTTTACTAACAATAAGATCTTTTTGTTAATATCAAACAAAAGGTAATCGTAAAACTGCTCTCGTTCTTCAAACAGCACAGTGGGTTAAAAGGCTATGTTTAAGGTTAAGTCCGGTAGATCTTAACGCAGACAAAAAGATCGCAAAGTAGATAACAGACGTCTAAATCATATTTCCTGAACTAAATATACATCAAATCGGAGAAATACTGGAAAAGGGCCAAATCTTAAGTAGGTAAGTACCCAAAACCGACGTGCGTGCATGACTCGATGTATGAATGTTGAAGAAGCGAAGTAAATTTGTCAAGATCGTAGCAAGTGGAAAGAAGCGGTCTACCCCTCTGGGAAACAGGCGTGATTTAATGTATGTATGTATGTAAATATACATATTTGGTCACGTGATTACGTATTGCGTATACTTAGTAGTATTTAGAATTTACATACATACATACCTTCACGCCTTCATTCTCAGAGTGGGGTAGGCAGAGCTACAGAATTACCAAGAACTCTAAAAACTTGATGATAACTCTGTAACCACAATTTGCACAATTAGGCTAAGATGTTTGACAGTGTATATTAGTGACAGGTAGCAAGCCCATCGCCTAACAGTACTACAAGCCTTTATTCCCTTAGTCGCCTCTTACGACTTCCACGGGAAGACATAATATTTAGAATTTTATATACCTACATAAATTAACTGCCGTGCGCTAGTCTAAAGATTGGCTAATATATGTATTTCTAATCACGGTATCGAAAACGGCTTTAACGATTTACATCAAACTTGCGGGGGATTACGGGGCCGAAAATCGATTTGTCAAGTTGGCATCTTTGGGAAAATTCGTTATTAACTCGAGCGACGGTCGGTCTTCCAGGTAAATTTAAATACATAGCCGTTGATTTGAACATACCTACCGCTGTAAATTATATAAGCAATAGAATATAGAAAACCTACTAAAGCAGGCAGATAGTGCGTTTAAAGATCGATTTGAGGATCGGAAACAGAACATTAATAAGGAAATGTAACCTTTTAATATGAAACATTCTGTAGTTAGTTTTTTTTATTGAGTAATTAGGGTCATACACAGATTTAGGCTAGCGCCTTTCCTGTGGACGTACCCGCAGTAAACGTTTTAAAGGCCTAATATTCTGGCTGAACATAGAACATAAACGGCATTTGGTCTACTTATGTAATTCCTATTAGATAAAAAAACCTTACACAAGCCTTTTTACTATACATATTGACCATATTAAGCACCACTTTTTTTTTCGAGTGTGTATGACCCTCTGTTAAAATTAATAAATAATTTTAACCTAATTAACTACTCAGTTATATGTACTAACCTTCAATAATTCCAATTATTGTATGAGTCCCTTGCACGTTAACTGTTTTAGCATATACGACCACATGCACTGACGACGCTGTGGATGAGTGGCTGGATGCAATAATTGCAGCGTTGCACGCGCGGTCACGTCTGTTTACTCTATCTACGTGTACCCGACACCGCCGAAATGCAACTTGCGAGTGACTTGGGCACGTCCCTCGAATGCCTCGGCGAAGAATTGATTTCGATAATCCGATATCAGTGGCGCAATTTTGTTAAAACCAGTAAACGATTTCCTATTCACTAATCACGCTAATAAATTTACGTTTAGTTCCCTTCAAACGAAAAACGTAAGCATGTAAAAATGTTGTACAAATTTTAATATTGTGGATTAAGGATTGTGAAACTAAACATTTCCATACAAAATGCGAAAACGATTCTCTCCCCTTAAACCTAGCCCGATTTTTACGAGTTTTGAATATGTTGTAGATATCATGAAAAACTATGTCTGTACGTTTTCCTTTCCACTAAAGTAATTCATATTATGAAACAAATAAAAAAAAAAACAGAAACGTACATCGTTATAATAAATACAACTTATTCAAAATTCGTGTAAATCCGACTTGATATAGGGAGTCGGTTCACAATGCTCTCAAGTAACTAACTATCTATAACCTGGTGTGAATCCTGAAATTTTCCAATCACATATATGTTGTTTAATTTTAATAAGTTTAGTTTTAACTTTTAATTGTAGTACCTAAGTATATTATATATTAAATGAAGTTACTTACATGCTTAGCTTATCGCGTACAGTGAGGTTATTGATAATTACCTCGACGTTTCAATCGTGCTGCACTTTGTAAGGCCGGTTTTACACTTGTAAGTTTTACGCCTAGCCCTTTTAGCTAACGGCTCTTAATGCTTACGGGTAGTGCGAGTTTACCGAACTACCCGCACGGTCCGGATTGTCCCAACTCCTTTCCGGCCATTCGAACAAATTGTAAGTCCCTTTACCAATAATGACCAATACACGAAACAATGCTATGTGTAATTAACCTAAATAATCTAAATTCTATAATCTATAAAAATAACACAAGAAAACGAAATAGTTATAAACAGTTAAAGGTTTTGTACTTAGGTTTAGTAAATATTTAAATAATATATAGATCAATTTAACCAGGACAGTTTCTCCGTCGTGCTGTTCTCTCCGTGGTAGCAGGTAGCAGTTTGCATTTTCAAATCTGTTTAAAAACGATATAATATATTAATATAACACTTTTTATTTTTTTGTCATCAGTACCGTGTTGGATACTTTTAGCTGAGGGTTCCAATAATGGACACTTAACTTTTAATTCAAGAATATAAGGTACAAATTGTTTATCTCAAAATAAATGAATATCCCTTATCTTCTGTAACATAACAACTCGTTGTCCATTATAGGTCCTTGTTAATTTCTGGTTCTATCACCCTAATGGCAGACAATTTTAACCGTAAATATAGCAACCACCCGATTACTGAATTTAATATAATTGGTGAAGAACATCAGCATCCTTCACTGACATGATAAAAATAATAATAATAATAATGATAAAATTGATGAGCACCGCTTGCGCTTCGGCATCCTTCACTGACAAAGAGTGAGTACCGCTTGCGCTTCGGCATCCCTCATCTATATACATACATACACATTACTGATGAGATGAGTACCGCTTGCGCTTCGGCATCCTTCACTGACAAAGAGTGAGTACCGCTTGCGCTTCGGCATCCCTCATCTATATACATACATACACATTACTGATGAGATGAGCACCGCTTGCGCTTCGGCATCCTTCACTGACAAAGAGTGAGTAGCGCTTGCGCTTCGGCATCCTTCATAGTTATATTCTATATTTACATCAGTGATGAGTACCGCTTGCACTTCGGCATCCTTCACTAACAAAAGTGAGTACCGCTTGTGCTTCGGCATCCTTCATCATCACACAAAGAGTGAGTACCGCTTGCGCTTCGGCATCCCTCATCTATATACATACATACACATTACTGATGAGATGAGTACCGCTTGCGCTTCGGCATCCTTCACTGACAAAGAGTGAGTACCGCTTGCGCTTCGGCATCCCTCATCTATATACATACATACACATTACTGATGAGATGAGCACCGCTTGCGCTTCGGCATCCTTCACTGACAAAGAGTGAGTAGCGCTTGCGCTTCGGCATCCTTCATAGTTATATTATATATTTACATCAGTGATGAGTACCGCTTGCACTTCGGCATCCTTCACTAACAAAAGTGAGTACCGCTTGTGCTTCGGCATCCTTCATCATTATACATAAACATTATTGGTGAGTACCGCTTGCACTTCGGCATCGTTCACTAACAAAAGTGAGTACCGCTTGTGCTTCGGCATCCTTCATCATTATACATAAACCTTATTGGTGAGTACCGCTTGCACTTCGGCATCCTTCACTAACAAAAGTGAGTACCGCTTGAGCTTCGGCATCTTTCACCACTGTTTTTTTTTTTTTTTTACTTAGGGTACAGTCAGCGTCAAAAGTAACTGGTCACTTCAAGCTACTTTTGTACTTTATCGCATTAACACATTAGACAATCTTGTTTGACATTGCTTATGTGACAGTAAAGCGACAAGGTTTCTAAGTGATCAGTTTCTTTTGACGCTGACTGTACGTACTTCTTTCTTTTTTTTTTTTGACTGTGCGTCTGCTCGGTGGTAACCATCCATCTTCAAGTAAATCAGATAATCGCCTGAAACATTTCGTAGAGGGATGTGGGGAAGGAATTTAAAATAGATGCTACTATTTACATATATTCGTAAGTATGGCTCTTATTAAAGATATAACACATATATTTATAAAATCAGTCGACAGTAAAATAATCATTGTGTAGTTAGGTTTTAGTCACTGTCGGAACCATCACTTTCTGTATTGTCATTGTCTGTGTCGGGTGTTGGATTAAAAGTAATCCATCGTTTTAACTGGTCTACGGGATAAACTCCTTTGTACTTCCGTTTGGAATGGCCCGGTACGCTAGAAACTACATAACGATCATTCTTGGGTAATTCTAATAAAAGTGGCACAGACAGGTTAAAGTTTCTCCAAAAAAAAAAGTTGTGGTTTTTTACCTTCTTTGCTTAGAATAAGCTTCTTGGTGTTCCAATTGTTACATATTTATAAAAGGGAACGGAATATTCATGAAAATAAAAGAATTATGGCTTGTTGAAATATGAAGATGCAGGTGAAAGTGTTATTAGACAGGTTAGAAGAGAAAAGGTTCCAGGTTAAAGAGAGTTATATTAAAATACAAATTACTATAAAAAAGAAATTCCCTACATTTACTTTGGTAGAGCACTGTTAATGGGTACTGCTTCATAAAGCATCTGTACAGTTTTTCAGGGAAATTATATGTAAGTTATTAAATTAAAAATATTTAAAATATTCATTCACTTTAGCTTGCCAATAGTCACACTAACCTGCACAATGTCTCTTTAACCTGTCAAGAGTTACATTAACCTGTGCCTAACCTTATCTAACCAAGTTACAGGTAAAAGTTACACAGGTTAGAGTTAAAAGTATTTTTACAAGACATTTACTCTTAAACCGACGAAAATATGAATGTTCCACTCTTAGTAATATAAGTAGATACATCAGAATACCACGTTCAAATGATTATTTAATTATGTCCCATACCGTTAACATTAAATAATCGAGACAAGATAAAGTTAACATACCCGTTACAAACTCCAGATTACCGCATTTGATCACTAATTTCCACAAAACTATGACAGATAGCCTCCAACCGTTTCATATAGTGGAGAGCCAAACACAGGCCGAATGTTTACCGAGAAATATGGTGTGCCTATTATTTTTCGTATGTGAGTGAGATACAATATCACCGACACACAGGTTACAGTTAAAATATCACTGAACAAACTGTCGTGTGTTAAAATTGATGGATATGCATATATTTTTAAAACCTTATCATAACTATTGAATGTCATAATATTCTTCTTGAAATATATTATAAAACATATATAATAAAATATACACAAATAGTTCAAAGACCTTAAAAACTGGAAGCAAGTCGCATTTGGACAAGACAGGTTATAGTAAAAAATGGTGCCTACCATTTTTTTTAAACAAATTTAATGATTATTTTTTTTAAAAGTGCCTTGGCCTCGATGCAAATGGTCGGTGCTTATCTATGAACGTTTTTAGTTTTTCTGAAAAACAAACATTTAACACACTTTGTATTCAAAAACTCATTGACAGGTTACGGTGCCACTTTTTTTAGAACGACCCTCTTAAGTACTGCGGTTATTTTAAAAGGACCTCTGAACTTGGGGTATAACTTTTTACTTTTCCCGTCGGCTGGGTATGAACCATAATATGGGATCATAGGAAGGTCTCCTTCGTTGAAAAATTTAGTTGGAGCTCTGAGATTATCGTAACGCGCTTTCATTCGATTTTGATTTTTTTCAATGTTCTTTTGTACACTCTTACGGATGCTGTTTCGTACTTCTTCTAAATCGTTATTTTTGCCATTGGCAAAGTGGATCGTTGCCGTCGTATCATCGCTGCGGTTATCACTTTCCTGTATTGCGTTAAGAACAATCCCTTCGTTGACACCAACCGTTCTACGCCCGAACACAATTTCTAAAGGACTCGTACCTGTGCCCTTGTTGCAAGTGTTGTTGAGACTCCATTGCACGTTGCCAACTTTGGTGTCCCATTCCCTTTCATCTTGGCCAAAGTTTGAAGCTGACAGAGATTCCAAAATAGTGCGATTGTATCTTTCTATTTGTCCGTTGGCGCGGGGTGTAGCTACTGCATTTAAAACATGTTTGACGCCTATATCATGTGTGAAATTCTTAGATAATGTTGACGTAAAACTGGTTCCACGATCAGATATTATTACTTTAGGTACTCCAAATATGTCGAATATATCCTTAAGCACTTTAATAGAAATTTTGCTTTTTATATTTTTAACTGGTCTAATAAAAATAAATTTACTAAATCCATCAATTACACCTAATATGTACGAATTTCCGCATTTGCTCCTAACGAATGGACCCAAATGATCTATGTGAATAGTGTGAAAAGGGATATTGCCTTTAGGAATAGGATGTAAGTAACCGCTACTTTTTGTTGTTGTAGTTTTATTATAGGCACAATTGAGGCACGCTGAAACATACTTTCGAACAAATCTACTCATCTTTGGAAACCAGTAATCTTGTTTCATTTTGTCTAGTGTCTTCTCAGTAGCGAAGTGTCCTGCTTCATCGTGACTCAATTGGCAAACACGCCATCTCGCGCCATGAGGAACTACCCATTTTAAGCTACCATTAACTTTCTTATAAATTTTGTTATCTTTTAAAACATAATTATTCGTGATATCTTTTATATCTTGTCGAGCACTTCCTAATATTTCTCATATCAGTTTTAGTTTAGGATCTGTTATCTGTACTGTTTATAACCATTCCGTTGTCGTGATATACATAATCTCGAATTCCCTCATATCAGTTAAGTCGTCATCGCCAGGCAGAGATACTTAAAGCATCCACGTGTTTCATGTTATCTCCCGGTCTGTATTGTATCGTAAAATCATACTCCTGCAACATGAGCCACCATCTTGCTATTCTCGGAATTAAATCTCTTTTTGTTAAAGTTGTTCTTAGAGCATTACAATCTGTAAGTACTTTAAATGGGATACCGACCAAGTAGGTCCGAAATTTTCTAAGTGACATCACTACTGCGAGATTTTCTAACTCGTAGGAATGTAAAAATTCTTCTTCCTTTGTAGTTTGTTTACTGAAGTAAGCTACAGGCTTTAACTGTGACTTTTCGTCAGCTTTTTGAAAGAGTATACCTCCGACACCAAGTTTACTGGCATCGCAGTGAACTTCGGTGCTGTATGATGGATCATAAAGAGCAAGAATAGGTCTTTCAGTCAGCTTAGTTTGTATACTTTTAAACGCATCGTCTTGCTCCTGTGACCACCTCCAAGGGACGTTGGCTTTTGTTAAAACTGTAAGTGGTTTAGCTATTGTTTCGAAGTTATGTATAAATCGACGGAAAAAACTGGCCAGTCCTACAAATTGTCTAACTTGATGAACATTGCTAGGTGTTGGAAATGAAGCTACAGATTCTATTTTCTTACGTCCTGCCCTTAAACCTCCTTCAGAAACCTCAAACCCTAAGTAATCAAGTGTCTTCTTACAAAAATAACATTTCTTAATATTTAGAGTTAAACCAGCTATTTGGAGAGATTCGAGTATCTTGCGTAGTTTGGACATTCCCTCTTCTATAGTGGATGCTGGTGACAGTAGGTCATCCATATATGGCATGGCGAGATCGTAACGGTCTTTTCCTAAAGCCTTATTTACCATGTGCTGAAACACGGCAGGTGCATTAACGAGGCCAAAAGGCATACGCGTATATTGGTAATGCCCATCCGGAGTTACAAATGCAGTAAAATGTATAGAATCTTCTGCCATAGGAATTTGATAGTAGCCAGATTTTAAATCAAGACTAGTGAAATAACGTTTACCGCTTAAACGATCGAGTTGGTCATCTATGACAGGCATTGGATATGAATCCTTGATGGTTTTCCTATTTAGAGCTCGATAGACACATAGTCTATATTCTCCGTTTTTCTTTTTTACTAAGACTATCGGGCTTGCGTACGGAGAATTAGATTCTTGTATAATACCAGCATCAAGAAGTTCATTTATTATGTCCCTAACTCTTAACCTTTCACTGTAAGGAAGTCTATAAGGCTTATAAGATATTGGTATACTATCTTGTAACTGGATATGCATTTCTAAGATAGTCGTTGTGCCCAATTCGTTCATTTCCAACGCAAAACAATCTCGGTAGTCGTTGATTAAATTTATTAAATGTTCCCTGTCAGTTACAGTCAAGTCTGTTCCTATATTTAACATGTCAATACTAATAGCGGTTACATTAGCTTTTGGTATTTCGGTGTCTAAAGTCATTTTTCTTACCTCAAATTCTTGTGGACACTTGATAGGTTTAGGTATGTCAGAAATGGGTAACAAACGGGCTCTAGCTACGAGTTTGCCTTCGTTTATAGTTACTGCATCTCGTGAAACGTTGATGACCGGTATTTGGCCTGCACCGTTATTTACAAAATACATCCCGGGGAGCGTTATTACATTATTACGATCTTTCAACGAAGTGTTTCCTGGGATGTAGATATATCCAGTATAATCCAAATTACATTTGATTCCGATCGCGCACATGTTCACGAAAGTGATAGCAGTAGAACTATATAGGTACGTCAATTTTATTCAATTCTGGGTTGTCAGAATAAAGGACAAGGCTGGTATTGGTTTTATAAACGACGATCTCCGGTATCTCAGTAACATTTTGTCCAATCAACAAGTCAGTACATAAAAATTCATCTGGAACTATAAACACTTCAATATCTGCCTTAACAAAATCTATATGAATATTTACTACCTAATGTTTTACCTTGACCTAAAAGCGAAGCCTTTAATGACGGGTAAACAACTACTATTTATTGATAATTTTAATTCATCTGCTATAGATTTTTTTAAGACAGTACACTGACTACCAAAATCTATATATATGCAGTTCTTTTGGTGCCATTTACTATAATTGCTTTATTGTAAATATTTGTAGCATACTCTTCGGAAGTAATACGTTGCACTTTGTTGCTTCTATTGTCGGTAGCATTAGTACTTGTCTTTAAACTTTGCTCTCTTCTACAGTGCTCCGCTATATGACCTATACGGGAGCAATTTGTACATTTCTGAAGCTCTTTCGGACACTTCTTTGGTAGGTGAGTTTTATGATCTGTAGTCATCATCATTATCAGCCGCAAGACGTCCACTGCTGGACAAAGGCCTTCCCCAAGGTTTTCCACAACGACCGGTCCTCTGCTGCTGTCATCCAGCGGTTTCCCGCGACCTTTATCAGATCGTCAGTCCACCTTGTGGAAGGTCTGCCAACACTTCGTTTCCCGGTTCGCGGTCGCCACTCTAGAACCTTTCCGCTCCAACGGCCATCAGTTCTACGAGCAATGTGCCCCGCCCACTGCCACTTAAGGTTTGCAATCCGGTGAGCTATATCAGTTACTTTAGTTCTCCTGCGAATCTCCTCATTCCTGATTCGATCTCGCAAGGAGACACCCAGCATAGCTCTTTCCATCGCCCTTTGAGTGACCTTGAGCCTTCTTATGAGGCCCATTGTAAGCGACCATGTCTCGGATCCATACGACATCACTGGCAACACACACTGATCAAAGACTTTTGTCTTGAGGCACTGTGGTATTTGGGACGAGAAGATAGTGCGTAGCTTACCGAACGCTGCCCATCCGAGTTGGATTCGACGATGATCTGTAGTAGTTTTTTTTAAATCTTTGAATTTTTTTATTGTAACGCTACGTAAATATTTTAGTAGTTTGTTAGGACTCTTAAAGTTGGCGCCTTGGGCATTAAGCCGTATATTGTTATCAAAAATCCCATGGATAATGCAGTCAACAGCATCTTTGCCTTTTATGTTACAACGATTAACCAATCGTGCTTTGTCGTAGTAATATTCTTCTAAGGATTCTTCACGTCTGCTTTTTCTATCTAGCATATCTGTAAGTCTACCTGCGTAGTTGCGGTCATCTGGGAAATTTTGCATAATCTTCCTTTGCCATTCTTTCCAGTTCAAATTAACTGATGACAACCCTTCATACCATCTACGTGCAAGACCCGAAAGTTTAGGTAAAGCATGGTATACAATTTGTTTTTTGCCCCAGTTGTATATAGCAGCGGTCTCGTTCACCTTCTTCAGCCAGGATTTTGCAGTTTGAGATGTCTGTCCAGGATCGAAGTTAGGTATAACATCTTGAGCACCTACAAACGTGTTACGCCCATGATTAGTGATAGCGTCAACAAACCTTTCCATCATCGAGTGATCATAGTGTTTCCGTGTACTATGTGGTCGTCGCAAGCGTTTCTTTTGAGACCGGCTTTGGGTACGTCTTTTACGGAATTAATTTGAACTCAATGATGACGAGTTATCCGTTGTGCAATACGAGGACGTAGAATATGTCAAAATATGACTTTCCGCTGTAGACGTAGCTGTACTACTTGATTCCCTTGCCCTTCTAGAAATACGCCTAGACCGGTGAGACCGGGATCGACTTCTACTTAAACGGTGTGATCTTGGAAGTCTCGAGCGAGAGCGATTTGTACGCCTATATTTTCGTATTGTAGATCTGCGTCTATGACGATTGGCACGAGATCTACTTCTGTACGAAGATCTACGAAGATTTGAACAAAAGCCGGTAGGACTGTGCCTTCGTGAAATTCTCCGAGCTTGTAAGTTGCAATTAGAACGTGATCGTTCTCGAGGTGACGATAATGCACATGATGTGTCTTCCCAATTCGTGTTCCTTTCCGCACGTAGGTCATTATTCATTAACAACCTGACGCGCCGTTTTCTCCAAGGGTGGTGTGAAATTACGTTCTACTTCAGACATAGTAAACAACTGATATAAAATAATCAAGTGTCCTTCAGCATTCACGGATACAATATTATTACAGAAGAAAATAATTATATATTTAACTGTAAACATGTCAATAATAAATAATAATAATCAATAAATAATAACGTCATAATCATAAGAAATTAGTAAATAAAGTATGTAAATAAATACGTTTTAAAAGGATGGGGAAAGGAACAGGGACAAAAAATATGTATTAGATTAGTACACACGAAACAAATTAGACGAATTTGTAAAAATATTAAGTATCTAATTGAAATTCAAATTGTTAAAACCATTCATAATATTAAAATACAAATCATTTGACTGTATGAAAACGACGTCTTCATCTGTCGTAACTGAAGCCTTACTCAATGCGAGTTAAATGAAACTTTTCATATAATATAACAAAGTCACTTCCTCTCGTGTCGACACGTAACGTCAATAAAATTGTGTTGTAGAAAGAAAATGATAATTGTAAGGTACACTTGTAAGCATTTATATCAATACAGCCATCACGCCAAATATATTATGTATACTGAGATTTCATTGTTACGTATCTAATTACATTTATGATTTTGACTTTAGGAAAATATAATTTATAAAAACGATTTGTTTGTAATATAGGTAGCTAACTAGTAGTAACTAATTAACCAAAGTTCATGAATAAATCATTGTAGGTTATATAACAAATTACCCTCTAATGATGAGAACTCTAAAAGGGTTAACCAGTTCAAAAATATTTTAAACAAACTTTCTAAACTAGTGTGACATTTCGTGCAGTAAACAATGATGTGAACATATCAATGCCAAGTACCCGTCTAAAATATAATAATAACCTACAATGAATTATAAAAATCACACAAGCTTCTTATCCTTATAATTACTATAAGCATACCAAAAGATGAATGCTCTATGTACTTATAAGTCGTTATTTAACTTGGTCATTACATTTAAAATTGCAATAAAACTTCGAAAACTTTCAAATAGTCCAAACTTACTTTAAATGAATACCTCTCAAAAAAAACATCACGTATTAACATAATATACAATATGCATAAATATGCATTTCATACAAAACATTGTATGTTTGACTAAATAAAGTGATGAAGTAAATGAGTACACAATACACGACAATACGACAATATATATGAGTATGACAATATTTGTCAGGGAAAATAAAATTTATATCACAAAAGTAGTACTTAAAAGTGAAAAGGTTTTTACATACCACTCTACGACGTCAGTACCAATCCCACTTCTGAAATATTAAATAAAACTGCCACCGCTAATCTTTAATACTTTTTATCCTTTTAAAGTTGTTTGGTAACATATATATATCTCTTGTTTTGTTTTCAATCTTTACAATCCTCTTAACCTTTTATAATATCCTCTCTTTACTTTTCCGCTTGTTCGAATGCCCGCCTTTTTCCTCCTGTCACTTTTACTTTTTTTTATAATCTATGGCCACTTTGCCAAACTGCCAGTGGCGAAGGAGGTACATTGTTTTTTCTTTAACATTAGGTACCTACCTTTAATTATTTTTGTATGTATATGTAGATCCGTTTGTACTTTGTCTGTTCGTTTATCACTCAGGCTGTACCGGAATTTATTGAATAAGATAATAAATTTATTGAATAAGACAGTTACAAAAATCATACTTAAGTATCACAAAAAGTTTGTACATTAAAAAAACAATAGTAGATACAGCTGGATCTTAAATTAGGATTACCATGTGCCATAAGAACCAGTACATGTTAACGGTACCGTGTGTGCAAGTCCATATCGCGCTTACTGCTGCACTCAGAGAAGTCCATTAAAATTAATGCTTGATTAATGTTGCTGCTTCCACTTTCTCTGCTATAGCATTAGAATAAGACGACACGTCACTAAACAGTGCGACAGTTACTGGTTTTTTAATGCTGCACTAATTAATGATGCAAATCAAAAGGTAGGTCGAAATACCCAGGTTTTACCACTGCTTAGGCAATACTTGCCGACGTTTCTAAATGACGTAAATAGCAGGTTAAAAATGTTAACGTACCTGTATACCCTACTAAGCATATTTAATTATTATTATGTTATAATAAGCGTTATTTTAAATCACGTACTACTGTTGATTCTTCTTCTTCTTTATATATTTATATAATTCTTCTGTCCGTGTGTTGACAGTGAACTCCTCCTAAACGGTTGACCCATTTGAATGATTTTTTTTGTGTGTTCAATTGGCGAGGATGGTTTAGATTCACAAACAAACCCGGCAGATGGCGCTGCAGTCGGTATCTAGGTTATTCTAATCGCTTGATATATCATGCAGGACAACGTCTGTCGGGTCCCCTAGTAAAAATTTATACTTAATTATTTTTTAAGATCATGTAGATAATAGTAATTAATCATGTGTTACAATATTAATTAAGTAAGAACTTACAACTAATCAAAAATCCCCAAAATTGCGAGTCGGACCCGCGCAAGAAGTGTTCCGTACCGTTATCTATAAAAAAACACGCTTTAATAATTTTATTCTGTTTTTAATATTTGTTGTTATAGCGGCAACAGAAATACATCATCTGTGAAAATTTCAACTGTCTAGCAACCACAGTTCGTGAGATACAGCCTGGTGACAGACTGACGTACAGACAGACGGACAGACGGACAGCGGAGTCTTAGTAATAGGGTCCCGTTTTTACCTTTTGGGTACGGAACCCTAAAAAATTACCCCTTGATTGATATTGACCTTACTCTTATTGTAATGTAGTACAGTCAGCGTCAAAAGAAACTGATCACTTAAATACCTTGTCGCTTTACTGTCACATAAGCAATGTCAAACTAGATTGTCTCGATTGATCATACAAAAGTAGCTTGAGGTGACCAGTTACTTTTGACGCTGACTGTACCTAATGGCGGCTAAGATTAAAATAATACGCTAACAATACGTGTAGATACAAAGTAGACAGATCAGATCTAATCAACAATAACAAATTTCGAAAGTTTGCCGAAGTACCTACGTAGTTTGCAAACATTAAGGTAATTAATGTACTTATTTCGCAGTAAATTAGAGTAATTTAGCCCGGTCATCGATTGCGAAAGAGTTCAATGAAAGTTTGCTTACGCAGTAAAATGCTGAATTCCTTGTCAAGTTTTTGTTAGCTCATTCCTTTGTAAGTATTGTTTCGTGGGCAAAATAATGCGATTCTAGACAAGCATAACTTTAATCAAGCATTACATTTAATTGACGTCTCTGAGTGCGGCAGTTGGACTTGCAGGCCTTACAGCACAACTTAATGTGTGTTTACAAGCTAAAGAACCGTAATACATTTTTCTATTCTTGGTCTCATGCACAAGAGGAACTTTTTTTAAAGTTCTGAATAAAACATGCTTGGTTTTTCTCAAAACAATTATTTGATTATTCCATACGTCGTTATCGCGGGAGCAAAAACAAATCTATTAAAGAACACATATAACAGAATGTCTGTTTAGTATAAACGGAATATTCTGCCTATATATTTTAAGCCTCTAAGAAGTTTTCGCCGGAAACAGTCAATCAAATTTGTCTTAGTTCTGTAGGTAAGTCAACAAGGCAACTTTAATAAAAAAAAAATGTATCATGTCAAAAAGACTATTATTCTCCAAAACTAGTTTTACACTTTTTAAATATATGTTTTCCATTTGCTCTTAAATTTAATTAAGATATATTTTTGTATGTTTTGTACATATGAAAAAACAATCAAGAATGACAAATGTCTAAAGTAGCAGCAAATGTGACGATGAGGTAGAAGTTAGGTTTGCGTAGCTGATCTTTTTAAATAAGTACTACTAATCAAGTCAAGTCCGAAGGTAATATATTTGAAAGAAAATTTATACATTTTGAACTCGTAGGTATAAACGTTTCTCGATACGAGTGTCGCTTCTGTTATTTCCTATTTATCATAATCTTTCACTACTGTCAAATCGTTTTTGCTCCCGCGATAACGATGTTTGATTATTACCTATTTGAGAGCATTGTGAAGGTAAAAATTTCCATACAAAATGCAAAAACGTTTCTCTGCCCTTAAACCTAGTCTGGGTTTTACGAGTTTTGAATATGTTATAGATATCATGAAAAACTATGTCTGTACGTTTTCCTTTCCACGAAAATACTTCTTAGAACGAAACAAATTTAACAGAAACGTACAGACCTAGTTCTTTATAATATCTACAACATATTCAACGTCTTGGAAATCGGACTTGATTTAGGTGGTGGACGTTAACGGCCGGAGCTAAATTTGTATGGAATTTTTTGACAGAGCTTCACAATCCTCTTATTAGATTTTTTAAAATATTATCTGTGTTTGCTCCGCCCTCTTTGACATTTGTTTAAACATTTTTAGTATCTATGCTTTTGAGACAAACCTCTATAAAAAAGTATATTAGTTACTTTTCTACAGATTGTCGGTGGGCTACGCTTCGTCTCGTAAAATGTTTGGGTGTAAATGGAATTGCCTCCGTGGTGGACATCGAGGGCAGTCCGCGCGTGCACGCGGGGCTCGGGATAATCATCCTGGCACCGCGGCTCCGGCAGAACACTACTGCGGCATTGGGACAACTAATCACTCAGGTGACTCATTGAAATGAAAAATGCATGAAAATGAAATAACATTTATTTGGCAGTTAAAGCACTTATGATAAAAAATTATACGATTGGCTAAACTAAGTACAGTAGGGCCTCGATAATCCGAACTTCAAAAAAACAACCCCTGTTCGGACTCAGGAAGCGTTCGGATTATAGTATGTTAGAAACAAAACATCGATAATCCGAACTAGCGTTCGGATTATAGTATGTTAGAAATGGAATATAAGCAGAATAAGTGGGATATCGTCTTCCAAGTCGAAGCCATCATTTTCGTCCGATTCATTTTCTGTTGCAACGAATTGTTCGGACCAAAGAGGCTTCCAAGATGTTTTAATGAGAGACGACGACACCTTGTCCCAACATTGTGCCAGTGAAAAAATTGCGTCTTTAAGGGATATTTTTTTGATGGCGGGGGTGGAAGGGGACAGGGTCAGCAGTTCGGATTATAGCGACGTTCGGATTAGCCTGTGTACGGATTATTGAGGCCCTACTGTAATTCAACTTATTCTAGATAATATACTTTAACTACTTTAATCCCAAAACGACCTCCACTCAGCTTTTTATGCCACGGTATATTGTTTAAATATACCGTCACGCTAGTTTTTTTTCCACAATCTCCTTGCATACATATTGAGTTCAAAAGTTGAACGTCCATTTTATTGCAAACGTTCTGGAAAATACGAGCAGTCCCTACTTTTTACGGACATTGCTTCAATTTACTTTTTTTTAAATTATTAATGTAATAGGTGCGTTTAGCAAATAAATGTTGTAAGTTTGAGTCAGATTTAAATTCAATACAAGTACACATGTACCGTAAATACATTACTGTAAACATACACACATACCTTCACGCCTGTAATCCCAGAGTGGGCTAGGCAGAGCTACAGAATTACCTACAACTTTTAAAAGTTGTTGATAATTCAGTAACCACAATGTGCACAAATATTCTAAAATGACTACCGGTGTAAACAAATAAAAAAAACCTATTTGGTAGATACGAGTTTATTAGAAAAAAATATTTTCGTAAAAGTTACTGACTTCTGCTCTCCCGATTTTATTCATCTTTACATTACACTTTTCTATTTGGCAGAAAAAAAAAACTAAAGTTTGAAATGTGTGTTTGATCAACTTTCGCCGTCCCGATTATTTTTTTCCCATACAAATCAAATCAGCCTGTTCAATGTGACGAACTGAGTAAATTTGCATATTTTATTTGGACAATTTTATAAAAACTACGTGCTAGTCACACTTGATCAATAAATGAATGTTTTCACGTAAAAATACCTAATGTTTCCTAATACAGTTTATCTGTATCTCCTTTAGTTTCAGATTTACACTTAAAACACTCTGTATAAACTCACTATGATAAGTAAAGTATGCAAGTAGATAAAGTTATGTATGTAACTGTACACATATTCAGGCATCGCCTTTCGGCTCGTGTCATAACACCACACTCGTGTTTTATTGCCTCTCATTATGCACCTGTCACATAAACTGCTATATTGCTACAGCAGGATTTTACCTGGTTTATTTATATACAGCTTCGTGCCTGGGACATGGATGCGGCGTCGTCGTTGGACTGGCTCATCTCAACTCGTTCGAGTGAACACTTCAGACACATTAACGAAATATTAAATGCAACTTCAGTACGTTTCGACGAAAATATTGTTGCCTCGTTCCCTAACGACCATCACCGACCTGGCGCTCGGAATCGTCGCATCTGCGATGGGAATTTCATTTACAAATCATCAAACCAAGGCCAAGGCAGTTGGAGACAAAATAAATTGCCCAAGAGACGCTACTACTACAGCACTTGTCGACATGGGAATCGTTATGATCAAAATTGTAACAAGACGGAATACGAGAGGAATTATTACCGAACCTCCGAGAGGTTCAGGAATCTGACGAGGAATAAGACTTATAAGAAGTCTGGCAACGTTTTGCCGTTGTTTCAGTCAGGTGTTTTGGGGTATAACTTTTCAAGAAGTTTCGACATGCTGAATATAAGCAAACTGTTACTCACTAGAGAGTATAATAAATGGAGCCGAAAACATAACGTCGATCGCAATACTGAGGGCATGCACCTGATTCAGTATTTCAAAGTGCGCACGAATTCAACTTTGTACGCTTATTTTATGGGTCAGTATTTTTTATACTACTTAGTTTTATTATTTACTGGGTTCCAAAGTGAAACTAGGGACGCTTATACCTAGTTTCTCCATGTCCGTCTGTCCGTCTGTCCGTCTGTCTGTGGTGTAGTTCTTAGCATTTTTATACATTTCAACTTCTGCAACTAAGATGTAAAAGAATGTGAATGGATGAATGTGAAAATGGAAAGATGTGGTGCGTGTTTTTTTTGGAAAATAAATATGAAACTAGTAATATGCGTAATCCATGCCTTGAAATTAAACTGGCCGTCACTTGCAACGATCCAACAGGAAACGGTAGTTCTGCACACAGAATTGACAGTTAGTCTTTGTTAAGGTTCTTAAGCGTGAATTAATTTTGTTTTTTATTTAATTTACTGTATAAAATTGTCAGTAGTGTTTGTAATGTTTCGTGTTACTTGTTTAAGTACTGTCACCCGTTTTATGTTTAATTTAGGTTAGTTTTAAGTCAGGGTCCCAGATTTACAAACGGCCCCATACCTAAAACGAAAAGACTTTTACAAATGACCACTCTTTTACCCAAACCCTTGTGGAATGGCATCTTTGTTTGTACAGGCACCTGGAACGAGCAGCTGTCCATGTCCCTAGTGAACCTACCTTACCCCGTGGAAGCGCGCAACTTCCTCGGGGAGGAACTGGTGGTGGGGAGGTGCAACTCCTCGGCTGACGGCTCGTCGGCCTCTGACGACGACGGACCCTCGGCCCCGCCGCTCCTTGACGACGTTCTACACTTCCTCATTTTCAAGATAAATTCCACGTAAGTTCGGCACATTTAAAAATGCCCGCGACTTCTGTATCGCGCGTTACATTATCTGTAGTCGCCACAGTGTCATTCATGTGACATTTTCACACTAACCCTTATTACCAAGGTTTAAGGCTCATACCTTAATATCTTGGGACTAATTTCATATTCTCGAATGGTTAGAACTTTTAGGCATTCTATCCCATCCAATGTTATTGGAATTTTAAATCCTTAGATACGGCTGATATTTTCACCATTTAAATCTTTTTGGTAAACTATGCAGTTACATCATCTTGACTTTTTATCCAAGCCGATACTTAAAACATCCCGTTACATGACATTTTTCTGACATTTACGCGGGTTAGTTTTTTTTGAAAATCCAATGCATCATATTTTTATGGGCTCGCTGTCCGGTTCGATCTATCTGCAGCTGACTGTACATCTTCCCTTTCCTTTATTCACAACGATGCATCGTAGTTCAAGGTTAAAAGTAAAGGCCTGGCCACATCACCACGGTAGGGCGTTGATAACGTGAAACGGCACGGCGCCGTAGAAAGCCACGTTGCCGCGTCGTGCAGATACACGGTGCGTGTAACAACGGCTTCAAGCTATTTTATATTAATCTCTTCGCGCAGGACATTCGACTTAATATTGCACTTTGTAAGACAGCACCGAGAAAACGTCGAGCGTCCAGTGGCACCCTTAATACTATTATTGTGTCTTCTAATAAACTAAAGAATTTCCATGGAATTGGACGATGATTTTTTGTAGCGCAAGTAAAACAATTGACAACATTTCAAAAAAAAAGCATTATTGTTTTTTCGCGTTTATAATAGCTGGTTAAAAATTAGACTACCCGTATTTCTTGGTTTTTCTTTATTTAACTTAAATTCGTCGTTAATAATTTATTAAAGAAATAGTCATTAAAAAGACCGTATATACAAAGTTAGGAATACTGATGTCGTGATCTTAGCCTGATATAAAATTTAAAAAAGTAACTTTAAACAGTAAACAAAACTGACTGTCATGTCATGTCAATCATTCGCTGCCGTTCGTTCACAAATTTGCTATTTTGCGTAATTTAATTAATTACGTAATTTGTAGACGCCATTAAAATAAATAAACTATTTTGCATAGAATTGAAAGCGTGTCGTCAGAATCAAGTAATCCGTCAGACAGATAAACAATGAACATGACAGTTGTATATTTTTTTGAATTCCTTTGGTAATAAATGGACTAAGGGCACTATAAGTGTATTCCTAACATTCTCAATCCAACTTTTTTTACTGTTTTTCCTAAATATAAAAAAAACTACTGCATAAAAAAATCCAAAGATATTTTTACTGTAATCAGCAGTGTAAAATCTAGAAACGGTATTTTATTTTACTACCTTAGCACAAAATGAATTGTTGTCAATTTATGGGATATGTAACAAACTTTGATGACAGTTACCCTTTGAGTAGTCAGCTTGACTGGAAAAGGTGGCCACTTTTTTACGTTCAGTTGATAACTCGAAGGTCAATTGTTAGTAAACTATGTGATTTATCCTATAAGTTGTGTTTTCATTTGTAGTACAAAAAAGCACCGATTTCAAGAAAGTACTTTAGTTTATAAGAAAACTTAATAATAGTAATGAGGGTGCCACTGTACAGTCAACAGCATAAATAAGTGATTCATTTATTTATTTATTTTATTTATTTAATCTTTATTGCACAAAAGAATACACTTTGTATACAAAAGGCGAATTTATGTACCTTGTCACTTTAACGTTGTGTTTGAAATGTTATACAAAGTTGTGAAACGATTGAAAGCGACAAGGTACAGAAATGATCACTTATTTATGCTGTTGACTGTACCATACGGCGTACGCTCGGCGTAGTCTTAGTGAAAAATGGCACCGCGTATCTGCACGACACGCGACAACGTGCCTTACTATCGGTACGTTTTCACCTAATCCGTTGTCGGCCGAAGTACATATATTCGGGCTCGGGCGTCATTGTCCAAACTCGGCCGATCGAATCAAACGTATGTAAAGGAACGAGAGCGCCTACACTAGGGAATGCAATTTACCTGGTTAGGGGTTGTCCATTAATCACGTGATCTTTTTTTAGCATTTTTTAACCCCCCCTCCCCCATTGGTGATACGTAGTGAGGTTTAAGACCATCCCCCCTCCCCCTTCTCAACATCACGTGTATTTTTAGTACCTACAACAATTAAGATTTGTTGTAGGTACTAATTTTCTGAATATTATCTTAATTTAAATACAGGTATAAACTATAATCTTATTTTATTCTGAAATTAAGGACCATAATAAGGAGTCAAGGTCACTACACGCCGCGCCGTGCCGCTTAATATTTGTTTAAAAATCGCGCGTTTGACGAAAAAATAAATACACGAGATATCTTACTACACTCCCCCTCCCTCTTGTGTTATTTTCGTGATTTTTATCAAACCCCTCCCCCCCCTTTCAAGCCTCACGTGATTAATGGACAACCCCTTATTAACAGTTTTTGTATGAAAATAACTGGTTTAAACCGCTTATAACCGGCTATTTGCATTCTCTAGCCTACACTTACGGTAACGTACCGTACTACTCCGCGCAGTTTCACGGTTAATACGCCGTGCTATGGTGATGTGGCCAGGCCATACGTTTTACCAGCCTAATAAGACCGCAGTGGGCAGGAGGGCGGTGCGTTGTGTTAGCGCTGATCGCCACTTTTTTTTAAATTCCTTTCATTTCCATTTCGTATAGGCATTTGAAACACGTTTTAGAATAGTAAAGGTGATTCGAAAACGTGACCCTACCTATGATTGAAGTGTTCGTGCTCTTGCTACAGTAGTGATACGAATAACTTAATCCGGCTCCGTTACCGGTAGTAGACCAGGGACGGAACCACTTTAGAAATATTGACCTATAACTCAGAATCTACGTAAAAATCGCTTAAAATATAACATTCTAGTCTAATTTTCCATCAGAATCTAGAGAAACAATTTTATTTGATCCCATCACAATGGTGCAAATTGAGTTTTTGTTCATGAATCATGAAGTCCTTGTGTTACAATTCTCCAGAAAAACAGATGAAAATTAAACGCAAAATAATGTAGTAGTCAAGCAGCACCTATTTATTGACAATTTCTTAAGATGAATCAGTCTGTTACGTTACATCAGTTTTATTATAGGGACTTGTATTTATACAAGACAAAGCTAGCATTTCAATTGAAATAAACGTAACACAGTATTCTCCAGGTTCCAAATATATTATTTAAGTATGTCGACTTATTATAAAAAAACACTTAAGGATGCTCATAGCTCATAGCACATCTGTCACGCAATAACAACATCTCTATACAACAAAAAGATCGAATAATTTAACAATTACTAATGCCCATACAGCAACCCCCCCTGACCGCCGGGTACAATCAACCCCATGCTTGCGGGTGGTAATAACTAATACCCATTCCATTTTCAAACCCCAGAGAAAGGACAATGGGCAAAAATGCCCCCACCTACCAACAGAGATGAAACATGTCCCAGCAATATGATGTATTTTTACTATGGCGACGATCGCCATATGTATGGGATGTTCTTGGGAAGTCATTATCATATCGTATGGAATTTGTTTAAAAATGAACACATTCTTGCATTGCATGACTTTTCAAATGTTTTTTTCATAGAAAAAATCCCATTGATTTAGCTACTAAAATAGGCATTTTGTCTTGTTTTGGGTCCTAACGAACATATAAACATGCATCCCGTGACTGTTGGAGGGTGGGGACAGGGTCCATACAAAATTGCCCATTTAGTTACCGAAACTAGCTTTTATTTTTCATAAAAATAAACTTATCTATAATATAGGTACTACAATTAAAAGATAAAACTGAACTTATTAAAATTAAAATTAAACTAAGTTACTCAAATTAAATGGTTACTTGAAATTAAAATTTGACACATTTTTTGAATTAGTATAAGGACATGGTATGAACAAGAAGCTGTCTCACGCGCCGTGCTCGGTGATTGCCATTTATCTACACCTGAATACATATAACGATCTGACTAACTCAATAATGTTGGAAGTTCGTGCCGTAAATAAAGATAGTCATATTCGTCACACACGACTTGTTTCATTTGATTAATATAATTATGTTTAACCTATATCTGCATACTCCTAACTAAAACACCCTTCTGAAAATGACAGAATTTCAAGATACTTATTAGGAAACTGGCTTCTGCTCGCAACTTTATTGTTTCATAAATCCTCCTTAATATAATAACACATATTGTGAAAAAAAAAACATCCGCTATCTTATCTATAACGGTTCAAAACTTACAGCTCTTTAAAATTAGGACGGTTGGACAGATGGACGGACTGAGTAGACATATTAAAGATTGGCGCAGACATAACCACTCGACACCGGATCACTTCAGAGTGAGACATTGAAAAGTGAGCTTTGAACTGTGTTAGTAACTTAGTACGATACATTTAATTACTTTTACTTACTTATTTTTTACTTATGGTAGGACCTTGTGCAGGGTCCGTCCGGGTTGGTACCACCATCTTATCCATTAACCTACCGCCAAGCAGCAGTGTTCGCATTGTTGTGTTCCGGTTTGGGGATAAGACAGCTGGTGAAATGACTAGCATAGAGGCATTCCATCTTAGTCCTCAGGGTTGGCAACGCATTTGCAGTCTTGTGAATGCGAATGTCTATGGGTCACAGTTTCCACTTACCATCAGGTGGCCTGTGTGCTAGTTTGTCTTCCAAGGCAATAAAAAAAAAAAAAGTGGACGACTGCTACCTTGTGCCGAACGGCTCGAGTTGAGATCGATGGTGCTGATCCGGTGGCGAGCGGTTATGTGTTCGTCAACCTCAGTAGAGCCCCGTTGGGCCCCCTTCGGGCACGGAATCCTGAGGCCCCCCTTGTAGCGTACAAGTTGTTTTGACTGGATCCTTGAATCACAGATTAAAAACATTGAGTAATCATTACTACAAATAACACAATCACAAGTGATGACACAAACAAAATTCAGCTGTGCCAAACTTTTCTAAACTGATTGTGCAAACTTCAATCTACGTGTCTCGCCTGCACCACTCTACCACGGAAGACGACGTGGTGGAGTACGTCCGCCAGAATGTTGGATGCAGTCTGACGGTGTTCCAGCTGCGGTCGCTTCGCTACGTGCACTTCAGTTCGTTGGTAGTGCGCGTGCCGCAGTTTATGCTGGGAACCGTCGAGTGTCCTGACTTCTGGCCGAAAGGTGTCGTGTTTCTGCGGTTTCGGGGCAACCTACCGACAGCGACCATCACGCCAAGTTTGGCAAAACAGAACCACGCTTTTCTGTCACCTCGGTGTTCGTTTTTAAGTTTTATATTGTTATGTATGTTAGTCTATAAGGTATTTGTAACTCGGGCCTCGTTGCTCGAAATAAAACTTTAGTATTATTATTATACCCATAGACAATCAAAAAGTTTGGGCTATCAGTGTGATTGCACAAATAAATTGATCATCTGTGGAGTGCTTAACAAGTGTGCCATTATATCGGGGGTCTATTTCTATCAGGTGTTCGACGAGGTACTTCAGTAAGCTGGGTTTCCGGAGCTATGAGGGCGCGTGGTCGGGGCTGCTGGGCGCCGTGGCGGAGCGCGCGGTGGACGTGGCGCTCGAGCCGGTCACGGCGCACGCGCAGCGGTACAATGACATGGACTTCATCTTCCCTATAGCAGAAACCATGTAAATAAGATAAGATAAAATAAGTTTCTTGTTTGCGGCTTAATCCTTGCTTATATTTCAAATGCGAATGTGTGCGTTCGTAATAATCGATAGTCGTGATTCGTGATCCTGACGAGCTGTTTTTTTGTATCCATAACGGGTTTGCGTTTGACCTCAGTCTCACCTGATGTTAAGTGACGACGAGGTCGAAGGTGGTACACACTTAAAAACACCAAGGTTATATGATTCCTGGAATACAGATGCAGGGAGAGCGTTCCACTTCCGCATAAGAAACAAATAGCAAATAGCTGCGTGCGAACCATTGGGTATTCTACTACATGTGGATGGAAGCCCTCCTGGCGTCTAGAAAACCGATGTGAGAAAGTGGAGGGTGGGATGAGGTCATGCAGTTCATGTATTACTGTACTCGATTGATGATGATTGATTGACCTTTTAACCTTCCCCAAGAGCCGTTCAGCAGCGTCGTTTAGAGGCTCCTGAGGTAGTTAAAGTATGCAAAAGAGATTATCACATCTTAATCCACGACTTTACACATCTATACTAAAATACAAGTTTGCGTCCACACGCTCGAGGTTGACAGATGAAGATAACGGTAAAAGCCAATGATAGCTCTCTAGTCTATACCATAACCTAGCTACATCTACTTAGTCTATGATTATTAGGTCGGCGACAGACATTCACAAATTATTGAGACATCCTACAATGAAAACATGTTAATTTTCCGTTAACAGTGTGTTAAAAATCCGGACACCGGAAGCACATTCCACTCTTTTGCACTCGCAACAGTATATATAAATATTTTGGTTTTTTCATTTATTGGGAGTTATCAACAAGTGATACAATGCAGCAAACATCTCAAGGCCAACAGTCGAAGCACAGACATGATGCTCACTTAATTATAGGTATCCACAGCATGCAGTTACACAGTATTCATTAAGCTTAAAAGTTTAGAACACATACGTTAATCGTTCATCAAGTTCATTCCTTAAAAATATTTGTCACTTGTGTGTCATAACTAGAAAGACGAAAATGGCCGATCGTTATTAAAAAAATGGTAGCATTGTACAGATGGTATCCCGCGCTGTCTCGGGAAGTCCGATGGTAGAAAGAAGACAGCAGTATTAGCTCGCGGAGCTCTTTGACTTTCGAAAATGCTTGTAGGTGCAACATCTACATCAGGCACCAGGAGACGTCGACGGTGCGCGACATTTTCCTGGCCCCGTTTAGCGCGCGCCTGCTGGCCTGTGTGCTGGCGGTGGCCGTGGTGGCCTCCATCGCCGTGGTACTCATCAGCAAGGCAACACCGACTCTGAGCGGCTCGCGTCCTCTGGAGTACACAGAAGCATTTGTGTGGACCACCGGCATTCTTTGTCAACAAGGTTCGTCAATATATTTTTTTAAACGATGTACAGCCAATGTCATAAATATATACGTATGCTCCAAGACATTAAAAATATCAACACGCCTCTATATCTGACGCGAAAGTTGTATACAGGGTGCCTCTGACCTTGGGGCTTTAAATGCAACGATCCTTGGTACGAGGGCTAAAGGAAAATAGAGAATTGGATCGTGATTGAAAATTACATTCAAATTGTATGATTTTTTTTTTGTTGGGCATATTTTTAACAACTTACAGGACAAAAGAAGTTCAGTTTCAGGAGTAGAAACGATCCATGCATTTAAAGCCCCAAGGCCAGAGACACCCTGAATATTCTCCATTTTGGTACACACAGCACCTTAATGGGTCTTATTCTATTTATTCTGTTAGTAGTAAGTTCACCATTGTGTTTTATTCTTACTGTTTGCACTTTGGTGCTGTATGTGTATCACTAAATAAATGTTTTTTCTTTCTTTCTTTCTATAGATATTAGTGCTTTCAAATGTATAGGTACGTGCGTGGTCGTTAACCTACTGTTTGCATTCCGTATTTGGCTTTATGATCACCGGTAGTAATATAAATTTACTTGTCTCGAAATAATGCTCAATAATATCTCCAACCACCTCCGCGAGCTGCGAATCCGTCACTGACCGATTTTTATCGGCCTTGAGAAAAGCACAAATAAGTCTCATACGGAAGAAGCGGTTGCCGGACTCAACCCATATAAGTACTAAATCATACGGCCTCGTTAAATCATACTCGCCATGTAACTGCTTGCATCCCGGCCTCTACAGCAATGGTTTATTACTTGCCTGAATTGGTCTTGTACATTTGTACACCGTGTCATAACCGCCAGTGAATTCTTTAAGGTTGGGCAAGGCCACACACTTGCAGTATCTCGTTTAGCCGTCGATTTGTGTGGGCCTGATATTTTCCCATTGTTATATTGCCTAGGTTTACTGATCAAGCTCAGATAATGCTCCAATTTCTGAGGGTTTTGGCCCTTTGGGCTAGCTGAAGAACTAACATGACCTTAATTTATAAAGTGTGTGTGTGACTACGGTTCGAGAAAATTAACCATAGTCACGTAATTGAGGCAATTTAGTGTGAATACGGATCGGTTGGTGTTTTACTTATTCGCGATACCACTTAGGTATATATGGCCGATGTTCAAAACTCGAAAGACATGGAGAGGCGGTCTGCTGAAAGGTCTGAATAAGTACCTATGGGCCCTTTTATTTAGATCTGTTATTCTCTCGCCGGTTAATATTTTGTGCGTCAAGTTCAAGAATGAGTTGTTTAATAGAATCACCTTCCAGGTGGTACGTGGACGCCGCCAGCGCGTGCGGCGCGCGTGCTGCTCGTGGTGTGCTTGCTGTTCGCTGTGGTGACGTACAACGCGTACGCCGCGTTCATCACGTCCGTGCTGTCCGTGCGCGCCGCCAGCGTCGACACCGTGGGCGCCGTGCTACACTCGCCCGGCTTCAAGATAGGATATATCAAAAACGGCGCCGATCAGGCCTATCTCATGGTAATGGCCATTGATTATCTTTAATTTTTATATTTTTATCAAAAGAACTAACCTGTTGACATTGGGTTACCCTCATCTGGGGGCCTGATATGGCTGCGTTTATCGCGTAGCAAAATGTGGATAAACATCCGTCACTTTTTGACACGTATATAAGTACGAGAGTGACGGATGCTTTATCCACATTTTTTCCCGCGATAAACGCAACCATACTAGGCCCGTAGGCACAGTATAAATTGTTTGTAATACACTTCGCATTACATGTATCGTAAAAATAGCGCTTCCTTAATGATCATAAAGATGTACTTGGTATACAGCACTGCCCATACATTTTGCAGTTTATTATTTAGCAGAAGATAACTTTCGGTAACTTTCGTCTCTTAAAGTTCCGGCGCGGGGCGGTTTAGAAGAGCTTACCAGCAGCAAGTACGACGGCATCTTTGACTAAACAGCTTAGGACCATATTGATTGGTCAGCTAAATATACCTATAGTTCCAATTTTTTAATTTATAATGTCAGTTTGCCAGTAAGGTGTTTTTCTAAATATGGGCATTGTTGCCAGAATTCAACGTTTTCTATTCTATTATATTCTAAACTTGCATCAAAACATGGTTTACCTCTGTCCATTGCGACCACCCTCATTTCTATTTGCACAAGATATCAGTACGAGCATTTTTTGTTTTTGCAGTCGACTAAGGACTCTCAGCTGAACGCGTTCTACATCCGCGGCTACTCCGACGCCGAGAACCTTGTGTCCTCAGCAGAGGAGGGACTTGCGCGTGCAGCACAACAAGACTACGCCTTTTTCGCGGGGCAGCGCGCTGCAAGATCCACCCTTAAGTTTGTACTCTAAGATCCACTTTCGAGTTTGTAAAAAATCCACTCTCAAGATAAAAGATGATCCACTCTCAAGATTGTACTAGATCCAGTCTCAAGATTGTACTCGATCTACTTCAAGATTGTACTAGATCCACGCTCAAGATTGTACTAGATCCACTCTCACGATTGTACTAGATCCAGTCTCAAAATTGTACTCGATCTACTTCAAGATTGTACTAGATCCACTCTCACGATTGGATTAGATCCACTCTCAAATTTAAAATGATCCAATATCAAGTTTTTACTAGATCCACCCTCAAGTTTGTACTAGATCCACTATTAAGTTAGGAAATGTTGTTATTTAGGTCGTTAAGCCAAGCGCGAGGGCGCTGCGCCCTACGCGAGTTGGCCGTGCCCTCTACCCGCGCTGACCTCGCATTTCCCTTGCCGCGGCATTCACCCTACGCCAGGCCAACACTTGTCAGGTAATCTTTGCCGCATTTGTCATACTACTGACCAATATTATCACTAATACCATACCGAACCAGCGCGAACTCTTACTTGCGCATTTTTCTTGAACTGACACTTGACACAAAACGTTATAAAAAAAAACCCTATATTTAATACGGTTTAAGAGAAACAGGTCTTTAAGGTTAGGACGGACAGCCTAGGGATATTAATAGGGTCTAGTTGGGCTCCCTTCGGGTATGGAACCCTAAAAATTAGGGAGATTTTTCCGGTATGTTTACGGAGGCGCATGTCGATGGCTTCTACACCATTACTCGTATAAGGGCCGCCTCCTTGATGTCTCGTGTACGTGGCCACCCTTATAGCATCATGGCCGTTGTTGCCAGCAGCCAGGACCTGCACGTGCGGGGGTGTAGTAGGGCTGTCTAGGGGTAGTCTGGGCTGTTGCGCTGGCAATTGTTATAGTTTTATTTTATCTAATCTTACAGATGGGCCCTTTTGGATACACTTCAACACTTTAGGATCTTTTCTGCAATTACCCTCTTACACACTTAGCTGTTCGAATGGGCAGGTTTCATCACGATGTTATTCCTTCACCGTAAGAGCATCGGGTAATGTACATAAGTTAGGAAAACTCTTTGGGACCTACATGGTGACCGCGGGGGTTCGAACTCGGTACCTTACGATCACGAGTCGACCCCCTAAGCCACTAAGGCTACCGACTTTCTTAAGTTTAATTTTACTTATGTTTTAGTTTTTATTTCTTTCTTTTTAAGCATTTGTATCGTACTAACCTTAGTTCTTAAGTATTTTGTTTGAATAACACAAATTATGGATCGATTTATGGTCTGAAATATTACATACATACATACATAAACTCACGCCTTCATTCCCAGAGTGGGCTAGGCAGAGCTAAAGAATTACCAACAAGTCTTAAAACTTCTTGATAACTCTGTAACCACATTTTGCACAAGTAGGCTAAGATCATTCCCAGTGTATTAGAGACAGGTGGCAAGCCCATCGCCTAACAGTACTACAAGCCTTTATTCCCTGTCTGAAATATTAATGACTTAAATTTCAATTTATTGTCTGGTATGCCCAGCTTGCTGCTCCTGCGCAGCGGCGGCGCCATGGCGCGGCTGCAGGCGGCGCTGGTGCCGGCCATGCCGCGCTGTGCGCCGCCCCCCGGCTTCGCCTCCGCGCGCGCCGTCGACGTGCGCTCCGCCCTGTTCTTGCTGGCCATTGGGCTCGTTGCCGCTTTTATATTGGGTATGTAAACATTATCGCGGTAATCACTTACTAAACCACATTCACAAACTGTATCTATCGATGTTTCGCAAACATTTTGTCCGCTGTTTCATTTGTCCGAAAATCATTTTTCTCTAACCCATCAACTTTTCAAAATGTTAAGAGAGATATACCTGCAGAAGCTTAGGTTAGGTTAGTTTTATAACAATCCAGGAAAGTTAAACGGTTTCATAGAAAAAATATTTTCGGACAAATTTTTCGAACAAAAATAATTTTGCAGAACGTTTTTTTTCCGAAGCTGTAAATATTATAGGGAAGGATAGGTTTATAAAAATCCTGAAATATTTACAGCTAGCTAAAAAAAATGTTTTGTAAAATGATATGTTTGTGAAATGAATTACTTTATGAAACGTTTTTTTAGAAACTGATGGTAAACCCAGTATCGCCCATAATGCCCATATGCAGGTTCAACATATTCCATTGATACAATAATACATCATTATCTACGGAATAAAAATGTGCGACGACGTGACGCTAAATAATTTTCTGCCATAATATTTTTGTCTTTTTTCGCAAATGTGATGAAAAGCATTGTAATGTTATACGGGCGACACTGGAATTAAAAACTTCGAGTCCTTTGTCCCTGTCCATTTTCCTATTTGCTGGGATAAGAACTATATTTGCGCCAAAATTTACGTCGATCGCTTGAGGTGTGGTCGGCCTTCTTGTAAGGAATAAGGATATCTTGATTTCAGGTATGGGAGAGTACTTCTGGAAAAATCGGAAACATTTTCAAGGATTTTTGGTTCGTAGCTACGGACGAATTATAAACCTGTCAATATTTAAATAAGGCTGTTCAAATGTTGACATTAATTAAATATACGTACACATGTATGAATGTAGTAAGTACCTAATTATAGATTCAGTTGCAACATATAAATATGTATTTAGAATTTCAAGACTCAATGTTGAAAGAGTAAATACAGTATATAGAAATAGACAAAATAAGCACAAATAAATAGTATTGATTTGCAAATAACTTGTTTTTATAGAGTACGAAATGGCACCGTGTTCTATGACCTATAGATATTTTCATTCTCAAGAACCAATCAATCTGAACACTGCAATCCTGAACTGCAGATGCAGTGCCAACCCTGAGGGCCAAGATGGAAAGCCTCTATCCTAATTTCACTGACTCCCCCACTCTGGAAAACAATAATGCGAAAACCTGGCGGCAGTTTAAACGATCAGATGGTGGACCTTACACAAGGTCCTACTGTCGCAGGCCGACTAAAGGCAATAAATAGTCCGCATGCTTGTAGAAATCCATTGACGAGTCGTTTTGACATTATTGAGCCGGGAGTTGTTGCAGCGATGCAATGTAACACGAAAAGCATGTCGGTTATTGACCCTTTAGGACGATTTGAAGCCATTTTTTTTTTTTATTCTTTTGTTGTGTACGCAACGTCAAGAGACTGATTTCTTACGAACTGATTGTGGAGCACTACGGTGCAAAGGACGGGGTTAATGTATCATAATTTATAAAGTCCATAGTAAATAGTGAATCCTAAAAAGTTTACGGTTTCAATAAGAAAACCATTATTTATCATGACCATGACCATTATGTATTTTGAATATTTTTGAACCATTATATATTATGATATATGATAGATGATACACTTACCGCGGCGAACAGCGGTAGGTAGGTACCTACTGGTGACGGGTGGTGGCCAACTAAATAAATACCTACATTTTATTTTTCATTTCGTAAAAAAACTTTTATTATCTACTCATTCAAATGATGGTTTTATGGTAAAATACAAACATGTTCATTCTTTGATGGAAGTGTTATACTGTAAGTAATGCGCACCACGTAACATGAACCTGCGCGAAACTCTATTTTTAGGTTTCACAGCGCAGCGGGGTTATTATGAAAAAGCTATGCAGCTCAGTTTACGCTGAGAGAAAAGGACAGAGCTATATAACCCCTATAGCTCTGTCCTTTACACTCACCATAAAAATAACTGCATAGTTACGTCATGATGACCCCCCCTAGGCCTCTATTCCTGTTAGTTATGGAATTGTTTTGACATCAGCCGCCATTCCTGTCAAGTATATAAGAGCTGTCAAATCGTTGATAATACGATAACAGATCCAAGACGAAATTGTTTTTACCGCCTAAAATACCGGGCCACGTAGGCGGTAAACGGCGCGGAGTGAGGGGAGCGCGCGTTACCATGGCGACCGCGTTGTTACCTGCGCGGTAGCCGCCATATTGGTTCATGCATGATACGTGGTGCGGATTATAATTTAGAATGTCGCATCTACCCTCTTCTGAGGTAATGGTCTTCTGCTAGTTTTTGGTGCGCAGCCGCTTCAGCAATGCAAGTCTTGACCGGTCTTTTGGAGTCTGCCGCATGTGCAAGCGCCGCCTGGATGGTGGCTTGCTCCACGGTGCGCAGCTCTGTAGCCAGCCCCAGTGCAGCCCACACGCGGATGAAGGCCGATGAACAACCGCTATCTAGAATAAATGAACCGGTAAAATGGGGTTAGAATGATAATTTTTAAAAATTAACCTTTTGAAGCTCCCGCATTTAATCGTAAAATATTTTTTTTAATCCCGTGTGGTTGCCGGGTTAGAATAGTGCCACTCCATGTCTTCCCGTGGATGTTGTAAGAGGCGACTAAAGGAATATAGGCTTGTAGTACTGTTAGGCGATGGGCTTGCAACCTGTCACTAATATGCTGGTAAACATCTTAGCCTATTTGTGCAAAGTGTGGTTACAGAATTATCAAGAACTTTTTAAAGATGTAATTCTGGAGCTCTGCCTAGCCTACTCTGGGATTACAGGCGTGACGGTATGTATACTTATATGTAATTTATTAAAAATATTATACTGGCGGCTACTCATTTGGAGTACCTTAAAGCAGCTAGAGGTAGACTACCCTACCGTAGATGGCTTAGAAGACTACTAGCTACTTTGATTATCACTGTGTATATATCACAATATCAAAGTCAGCCCAGAAAGTGCTTTTTTGTTTCGATTTTTTGATTCCATAACATTCGATTTTTTTATATCTTCGTTGTTATTTTATATTTTTGCTGAATTCGAATCGGAAGAGGCTTGACTAAGGGTGTAATAAATTTAGCGATCGCTTATGAAACATCTGAAAGAAATATCGCGAAACAGGTTAATAATAACTCAGACATTGCTCAAAATCGATGATTCAAATTTTTTTTATCAAAGTCACCTAACGACTCACTAGTCACTTGACCTTTTATTGGAAAATCAATTATACTCAGTAAAAGAGTTTATGGACCTTAATTATAATTAGTTACATAAATTATTTGAAATGTTTTTATTTAATATATGTTATTGTTATTATTATTTCTGATGTTATGACTTATTAATTTATTAATTAAAAAAAATATGTTTATTTGATTGCAAGGTATTTTTAAGACGATCCTTAACGATGATAACTCCTTAGTTCTGAATTGTTATTGCTATCCTGACTTCTTATTTCTATTTTTGATTATTTTAAATTTTGTGTATATTTTTGTCGATTCCAATGTAATTTCTTGTACTTTTGACATAACATGCAATGTATACTGTGACTTACTTTGGAAAATAAATGTCATTCATTTAAATTCATTCACCACATTTTATGGTAAGTACCTACCTAATCTAATCATCAATTTGTTGTCATCAATGAGTGTTACATTCGTGCTCATTACACAAAGTTGATGAGATCGTTTGCTAATTGGGTGGTTTTCACAAAAAGTGTTCATAATGTCTTAATTAAGAAACGGTAACTTTAGTCGTGTGAGTCACGAAAATTAACTATACTGCTGCAAGACAAATGGTGGTATCTCAGACAAAACTAGTGCAGCAAGTGCGACCATATTACTACCGGGCGAGGATTGAATCTGCTTCATTTATTGAATTTGAGATACCGCTTTATGGCTTATAAGGGCTCTAGATATAAAATGTATCACTTCTAATATTGTTGGTACATATTCTTTGTATGCTTCTCAATATGTACATACCTATTATATGTATGTTGTTCCACTCTAGCGTCGTTCCTAATATTAACCGATTTTGACAAATAAGGTGTCTATCGATTCGACTTTATTGTGCAATTATACATGTGGCTGTAAATTAAAAAAAAAGTAAGGCAAACGAGCGATTTGCAAGATATCTCGGCACTCGGGAAGTAATGACATAATTTCTGCACTAGCATCGAAATGTACTATTTTTGTATTTTATTCAGTGTGTTTGGCGTCTCTACTTAACACCTCATTTAGAAGGAAATTACAAAAAAAGATTTGTACTAAAGCGAGTACTCAGGTCTGAAGTACTATTATTCATTTGTATTAGTATTAATACAAATATATTTTGTAATAAACACTGCATATTGTTTGTAGACATTCGTTCTTTTTGATCTTTCCCTTTTGCCCGTGACTTTGTTCGCGTGAATCTTGCACTTTAAAAATGAACTGAGTTATTTATGCCATAAGGCACAAACTATGTACGCGCGATTTTCTACGCGAGCCATATCGGGAGCGCGCGTAGGCACGCGCGTTACCACGTGAGCCATTGCGAGAAAAGTGTTTACGTGGCACAGATTAATAAACACTATACATGCAGTAATACGGTTCAATAGCACCAAGAAAGATGTGTCAATTATCATTTCGCATATCGTTTCCAAACGCGTAGGTCTAGCTAAAATGCAAACGATGCTAACGTTTCTGTTTTCTATCGCCTCGTAATCCTGTACTTTTTCAATTTTCGAGAATTGCTTACTAAGCGCTATGCATCTTGAGTATTTTGAGTTGGCCACTAGATCGTTTCTGCCAGGGTGTTTCTACCAAAGATGCGCGAGGGGGGAATGATTTTATATAGGTTAATTTTTTTTAACGAACCGTCATCAAAGTGAAAAAAAAATGCAATGTGCGAATAACCTGACCCTTAGTTATTTGTGCGTAGACTAAGTTTCAATGTGTCATTATTCTCGGGTCAATCATAATTCAAGATAAATACAAAAAGTAGTTTGGAATAGTTTAAGTGTACCCGGTGTACATTAAAATCTTTTAGTGTACCCGTTGTATATTATAATCTTTAAGTGTACCCGGTGTATATGATAATCTTTAAGTGTACCCGGTGTACATAATCATTCTTACCATACGTGCCGAACTCCCCGCATTTGTAATCCTCAGGGATCAGGTAGTGATAGTGAGGCCAGAACGTTTTCGATAAAATGAAAACGGAATTTGAGTCCCATGGGAATCTGAAATAAAACAAATATTGTTGTAGTTGAACTGTTCTCTGACATACTCGTATCAGCTTATCAAACAAAAAATCTTTACATTGTACGCTTTCAAACTACGGAATTTAATGGGGTTTTTATTAATCCCCAGAGTGCTTCAACAGGAAGGTTTTTAGGTTATAATACATTCTGGATTATGTACGAGTGCTACAGAAAACTCACGTACAACGAAGCGTAGCGAGGGCAGATCGCTAGTAACTTATAAAAAGCTTTGATCGCAAGTACGACTTACTTTTTTTTTTATTAGGCCACTGTATACAAACTGATTCTACATTCCCATAGTTTTTTTCATGCGTCAATAAGATACTGAAATACTATCAGATATATGAGTGAACCTAATTAAGTGGAACATCTTCAAAATAGGGTAACGTCACCAGTGGTCGGCCAGAGAGCAGTAGTCGACCGCATATGAGTGCGAACAGTGGGAATTATATCTTTCGTACTCTTCCACTGATACAAAGTATAGACAGAGGCCGACTACAGGTCTCTGGCTGACCACTGGTGACTTTACCCTATGTGAAATCCGAATTGCGATATTTGTGAGCCAATAGAAGATGTTTATCATGTACTTAAGAGAGTGTAGCCAGATAAACCGAGGCGGAGTGACACTGTGCAGACACGCTCTCCACTAAAAACCAATTTCGGAATCAAAACTCAAATTAATTAATTAAAAAGTTGTAGCAAATATGCTTGGGGGTGGATTAATTTGAGAATCTATTCTGGAGCTGGTCGCTCATGGTTTTCAATGAAGAGACACTGCGTTGACCTCGTCTTAAACCCTTCAATTTTATGGGATGAAAGTGTGTATTTTGAGTTGGTGGCGAGGCAGCGACCTAGTTACAGTTTTTTGGACTAGACTAAAATGTTTTTAATGTTGGTGAAGAAAAAAACGGATAGTTAATGCAATGGTAAATTTATTGCACCTACCTACCTACTTTTTGATTTCTGTTTCACCTTAAAGTTGAGTGGTAGAGAATGCTTGTAGCATTAAGTTCACCATTGATACACTTTTAAATTTTACAGGGATATTCAACTAAGTGTTAACCAAGTATACGATATGGGATGACATTTCTATATTTTCTTCGCAACTCATGGAATAAAAGCTCAATGCCATTTATATACAAAAACCTAATAACCGGCGCGAATATTTTAAAATGTCAATGTCTGGTTCAACTGGGCCGAGATTCGAGGTGGCAGTGTTGTCTACATTTTGATAGCTCTTATTTACTTGAGGTTAAGGGGGGCCGAATTAAAAACAAAAGAACATAACAGGTTAAAGACGATATAGTTTTGACCGCCTTGAATAGAGGCCTTGGCTCAACTTCAAGTTCTTACTTCTCGCCGGGTTTCAGTCCCCAAACACAGATGGCGCTCTCGACGAGCCACGCCGCGTGGAGCACGATGCCGTAGCGCAGGAAGCCGATCACGAAGACAGCACTAAGAATGGAGTCGGACCAGTACTCCAGCGGCGCGTTCAGTGGAAGCAAGAGGAATAGCACGCCGTAGAGGACCCAGTAGAATCTGCAAATGAATGTACATACATACATACCTTCGCGCCTGAAATCCCAGAGTGGGGTAAGCAGAGCTACAGAATTACCTACAACTTTAAAAACTTGTTGATAATTCTGTAACCACATTCTTCACAAAAAGGCTAAGAGGTTTAACAGCGTATTAGTGACAGGTTGCAAGCCCATCGCCTAATAGTACTACAAGCCTTTATTCCTTTAGTCGCCTCTTACGACATCCTCGGGATGACATGGAGTGGCACTATTCTATCCCGGTAACCACACGGTTTTATTTATTTATCAAAAATGGGTTTGCGTTTGACCTCAGTCATTCCTGATGTTAAGTGACGACGAGGTTGGTACACGCTAACAGAAAAAAGCCTATTGAAAACACTAAGGTTAGAAGATTCGGCAAATACAATTAAGTATAAACAGTTCGTGCCTTTTCTAGAGCATCAATACCGACCACTTTACACAAAAAATAGTTTCGGTAACATAACATTTGGTTGTAAAATTTCAGATTGTTGCCTTGTATTTATTCATACTTAATATTATAAATGAGAAAGTGGGTATGTTTGTCCGTCTTTCACGCTTCCGCCACAGAACGGTTCGAGATGAAACTTGGCACACATATTGGTTAGGTCCTGGAATAGGACACAGGATTTTAGTTTTTATCCCGAAAAATTGGACAGTTCCCGAGGGAATAACGATAATCGCAATCTATGCTGACGAAGGCGCGGGCAGAAGCTAGTACCTATACGTAATTATATACGAGTAATGTATGCATGTGGCATGTACCCGGCGATGTAACCGTCCATGTTTAGGAGTTGAAGTAGTGCAGGAAATCTTTCCTTGTCGAACGTTTTTTTTTTGTTATTGCATTTCACGTAAAATAATAAATTAAAACACTCATTTGAGATACTTAATCCCGAGACTCAAACAGGCATGTTTAGTGTGTGATATAATTGTGAAGTTCTCTTCATCTTTTAAATTAAATGGCATCTGTCATACAGGTCCATAACGTATATCCTTTTTTATGAGAACTTCAGTGGATTTTTTTACTAGATCTACCAATCATCAGTGAGGCTAGAAAAGTTGCTTAACGTTAACATAAAGATTATCGAAAACGAAACGAAAAAGTATGGGATTGTCGGCGATAACGAATGCCGAATGCATCTTGCCTACGGCCTCTGATGAAACTGTAACATAGGTAGTCTCTGGGAGAAAACTGCACAATCTCCCATTTGTGGGAACGATTTGGGTCCGTATACTCACTTTTTCTGAAACATGACAACCGGATCGTCGTGCAAGTCGGACACGTCGATGGCGTCCTTTAGCTTTTCTTGGTGGGGGCTGAGCTTGCGGAGCCGAGTGAGCATGTGCGCGTACACGAAACCCTTTTTGTGGTCGTAGGGGTCGTCGGGGGAGTTGAAGGTGGCGTGGTGCAGGCGGTGGTACTGCACCCACTCGTATATAGGACCCTAGAAAGCAGCCAACGTTTAGTTTCTAGCATTATATGATCAGACCTTACATTCAGTTTGAATTGCATTTCGTTCGGATTGGGCTTTGTTAATGCAACTGCAACTATTTTCAAATAAATGCGCATTACTAAATAAAAATAAAAAGTTAGTATGAGTGTCAAAATTGTTTAAAAAGTATCAAAATAATAAATGCATTCAGTTTTGTAGTAAACAATCCCATAGGTAGTTCATTTAGTAAGTTTTTTTTAGTAAATAGAAGTGCCTACCAAAAACTATTTTGCTTGTTTGATTAAGTCATTTATAATTCTAGGGCGTCATACATTATCGATTGACTGAATTATTCTATCAGAAGGTCAGTGATTCGTTGTTAATACTTGTCTTGCAACAGTTGCTGCTGAATTGACAACTGATTTGTAAAATGGTGTCATGAAAAATAAATTCTTATAGAGATTTGAGAGATGACGACTAATAGAGGAGTATGATAGGAAAAGACATGTTGCGCCAAATCCAAATAAGTCGGGATAAGGGCAGGAGAATGGAGATTTGTGTGAAAAGCATTTTTTTTTGTTAATCATTTACAGATGAAATAAATAAACAAGGTTCTGCTAATGGCTACAGAGCTTATGCCATATGGTCTTATCTACGTCACACGCTAGCACAACGCGGTTACAACACTAGGCCAACCGAAGCGTGCGAAGCAAACTTATAATATTCACAGTAAATAATTAAAAAAAACAGAACAGATCCTGTAGTCAATTACGGACTAAAAGTAAACGTTATTTATTTATTTATTAAAATTTTCTTAATTAACACTAACAGTCATGCTACTCGTACCTATTATTTATTCATGAGAAAACGACATACAGAAAAACTTTCAAGGTACCTACCTAAAGCTTTTTATACACTACCTGTCTAGCGTTTAAGAAGTTCATGTAGGTATTCAGTGTTCAATAAAGCGTATTTGTTTTGTAGGTATGTATTGTTACCTGTCCAGCCATGGTCTGGAATATCATGAGCGTGATCCTAAGCCCAGTGCTGGCCTTGTAGGTGCGGTGGGCCCACAGCCTGTGGGCGCCGGTGGTCACTCCCAGGACGGCGCATGAGGTCAGGACGAGCACTGACGGCCAAACATAAACAAATAAGTCAGGCAGATCGTATACACATTTTCATAAATATTCTTATGGGCCATCAGTAAAATGAACTCATCAGAAAAATGATGCCAATCACGAACCTAAAAAAAATCGGACGTAACGTTGCACTAAAAAGATGTGAAGCATGCAAGGTCGGCACTTTCGTTCGTTATTCACGACTTACCGTACGCACACAGATACACTAGGTAAGACAAAGCGCCGAGCCACAGCACGAGTGACAGTTTACGTGTGTGCATGTGCACGCACATAAGAGTCATTTTGCATGCTTCACTCATGACATGATCAGACGAGGTTACGTCCGTATTTTTTTTAGATCCGTGATGCTAATACTCTCTGCTTCACGGTATAAACACTGTGGACCCGTATAGGGCCTCTATTCTACGACGTCAAACAGTATTGTTTTTGACCGGTTATCGTATTATCAACGTTTTGATAGCTCTTATTTACTCAATTAATGGCGGCCGAGTATTAAAAAAATACGAAAATCAATTTTAAAATAATCGGCATGCGTTTATTATCACTGTCTAACAAATATTTTTTTTTGGATTAAAAAAAAAAAAAAAGTACTTATTAGTATTACTCGGCCACAAGTTTCCAATTTCAGATAATAGACAGCAGTGGCTGTCATAATATTTTTATTCAATATTTTATTCGTTAAGATTAAAATCATGCAGCCTTTTTCCGCATAAGTAAAAAATGTGCCTGGCGTGTTGTCTAGATGGTTCAACAAACTGTGCAATTGTGCTGTGTCGACTGTGTCGTAAGCAACATTGTTATTGCAGCCGTGGGACAGTTCTGCGGAACATTTAGGCACTTGTTCCACTGCTAACGAGGAAGTGATCAGCTATCGACAATTTTACGGTCCTGTAATGTTGGGATTCAATGACACTACATTAGTCGTTGGATGTCAGGTTTATTGTGTCTCAAATGTTACATACATGGAATATATAAGCTAACATATTGGTGAGAGTGTGTGTGTGGCGTAGCACACTACACCTCCCCCTTTTGGAAAAGTAAAAAAAATACTTTTTTTTTTACTTAATTAACCAATTTAAAATAATATATGTTATAATTATTTTTTCTTATTTTCAAATATGGTGTAACATGATATTAAACAATAAATACAATATTTAACAGAAATAATCTTCTCAGCGTATTAACTAATTCTAATTTACTTGTTTTTTTTTTTATGAATACAAAATTAGGTTGATCAATATTATTATTTTTAAAGTAAACTCGTTATAAAGCAATATTATTTACTTAATATCTAAAATAACATGATTCACACAAAATTAAATCTTTCAGAAATTATTAAAAAAAATGATGCCTAAAACCTATCTTCTTATAAAACTTTACGTAACTACTCGAAAATAAAAATATTCATTATATTATTCATTCATACAAAAGTACAGTTATTAAGACAATCGATTACGTTAAAGAAACCAAACAAAGAATATAAAATAAGCCATGAAAGCAAAAAAAAAAACATATCATAATTATCATCTTAAACTATAATTATAATTAAAACTGTCCATTTTTACGTTTCTAGGTACCTATACATATAACTAGTTATGTTTTCTGTACTCAATACTTTTGTCGTATCCGTGGCTTGCGCAAGTCTTATTCAATTATTCATTTTACTCATTTACGTACTTTATTTAATGACGTCAGTATTCTATGATACTTTTAACTTCTTTATATAGTGTGCTACTAAGGCAACACTAACAATTCAGGGCAAGGTGCACTCATTTTATTAACTGGTCGGCCGACCTTACTTTATGTATTTTATTCATATTTCAGGATACAAGGATATTCATTTTAAGTGCGCGCACACAACATTATAACCATTTATTATATTTCATATACATACAGGCAGTTCTTTTAACACATCCTTTCATAACAACTACATATACCATGTGTCCAAGTATCTAATACAACTGGTAACTCGACCGAATCATAATCAGATGACAAGGATTCCGTGCCTGCCTTGTATCCTGGGGCACCTTGCTAAAATTGATATCAATTCACTCAACAGCGCATCTCGGGCAACTGTTGATAAGAAATAGATAATATCATTAATAAATAATTATTTCTTGCCATTGCTTTAAAAAAAAAACAATCGCTATCAAATTTCTCATACTAATTGAAACTTAGGTTCATAAGAATTCCAATAACTCTTAGGTGATCAATCTAATCGCTCGTTGAAATACTTATTCACTGTAGCTTCGCAAACTCTGCATAAAGTACACAACTAACTTTACCATTACCTACCTCTACATATAAAATCCTTTTCATTAGCTTACTGTCCTTCTCAAATACTTTCATCAACATCCTTTACGTTTTAAAACTTTGTCTAATCCCATTTTTTTTTTCTTTTTTTAAACCAGAAAACCTAAATTTATCCAATAAAATATCTGGTAATCTTTATCCCAACGTTAACTCATAGTCCTGCAATACATAGGTATACCTAACATACTTTTATTCCTCTGTTCTTTATTATTTTTATTTAACTCGTCAAAGCTACTGCTATCAGTTATGTACGTGTAAACGTCTTTGTCTAAGTTGATATATCTATCTTTACATTCTGTTAAAATAAGAGACTTACACTAAATTTAAATAAAAATACAACAATAACTTATGAGATTTTGCAAATGGAATTAAGGACCTTTAAAAAAAATTCGCTAATCGCTGTTAAAAAAAAGAATTTCATACTCATAATCATAATCAAATTTAAATCAAAACATAAACATGCATTACCTAAGTGGTTGCACGGCTCTCCGCCTGCGCGCGAAATTTGACCTGTAATCGCAGACGCGCGATTCCATTCCATCTATGTACAAGAGGTGCCGATCTAATTAAAGACGCGACCAAATAACTAAACACGTGTATATTTGAATTCAACACAGATCTTGACATTTTCTGTAACCTAGTTAATTGTATATTATAAAAATTATACTCGATAACAAGTGGCATTTAATTACGAATTACGAGTAATAACACAACTTAACCTTAATTACCATAATCGTGCATAAATAACCGATCAATTATAAGTTTGACAGTAACATAACTGAACTTGTTAAAAGTTGATTTAAATCTTTGATGTATATTTGTACTCGTACGTATAAATGATTAATAATTATATTGTTGTCTTTGTTTTTATGCTTTTTAACCTAACCACTTCACTTCACTTCACTAGTTTTGGGAGTCAACGAAAGGTTTTGGGAGTCGTTGAGAATCCCTAGTCCTGCGCCTTCATCACGACTCCAACAACTCCCGGCTCCGAACAAAAACAACACTTTATCCACTTCCGGCTTCCCGGCAGCGACTTTCCGCGACTTTTCAGCCAGCGGGATTTTTTAAATGTCTTACTCCTTCGGTTAATTTTTACTATCACTTTTTAATAAACGAGTAAATACGGTCCACATTTTAAATTATTAAAACTGTCTTTATGAATTCCTCTTTAAAAAAAAAATCGTCCAAATCCGTCACATGAGTACTGGCTGGCGCAGCGCGCCGCCAGCGCCGCGCGGAGGCAGCACTGGCAGGATCGCCATGTAATGTTGGGATTCAATGACACTACATTAGTCGTTGGATGTCAGGTTTATTGTGTCTCAAATGTTACATACATGGAATATATAAGCTAACATATTGGTGAGAGTGTGTGTGTGGCGTAGCACACTACAGTCCCTCTGAAAACCAGCGCCCCGCGGCTTGCTGCGCTGCGGCACAAACCTGAGAGGGGCCCGTTTCAACGCCATGTTAAATGTTTTGTTCTGTTTGTCATCTGATTTTAAAATGTGTATATGCGTTGAATACATACATGATTGAAACAGAGAGGGTTAGGCAGAGACCACTTCTTACCACTTGCTATGAATAAATTATATATATTCTATTCTATTCTATTTTCTTGCTCAAGAAACAAACAACAGATATAGATCCCGTGTCAATAAAAAGGAGCCACAGGTAGGTAACTCACTTTATTAAATTTTCTATGAAACGTTTTCGTTGTGACACGATAAATTAGCCATACAATTGTAGGGATACTTTTCGTCGCACAACGGAACTTTTTTCGACTTCTTTGTTTGTATGGTCAACTGCGCTTAACTATGGTCTAACTTTTTGGTCTTTACCCGGGTAAGTATTAATAGTTGATCGCTGGCTCTACTCGCTTCCCGCTCGTCGTCGGTTGTGGGACAAGTGCCTTAGTTAAGGCCCACGACTTCCTACTAGTAGTTCTAATTCACAAATGTTGTATTTCGAGTTAGGTCTCTATACCATCGAGTCTACAGCCGAAGACGAGTCGAAGTCGACAGCTGAAATGTTGAATTAGATCACTATACTGCCCTCCCAGGAAAAAAAGGCACAACTACTATATGAATTGTATAGCACTTCCAACCTTATCGTTACCTACCTTTGAGACTTTAATTTGCTTCTATGAATTAATTGCACTTGTGCCGTTTCTCCGTAGGAGGGCAGAATTATTCTAAAGGTGCGATTAATGTCGTTGCTGTTTGTTGTGTGTCAGTAAATTAAATAACGGATGACTTTTTTATACTCGTCCCTAAAAATCGAAAAAGATAACGAATGTCTAAAAGTACGAGGAACTGCTAGCCCAAATTAGAATTATGCAAATATCGTGAAACATATTCTCAAAATAAATATTCTCTTTACATGATAATCTACTTAAATAGAAGACTAAATTATTCTCCGCAACGTGCAATTCAGTAAATTGAATAAAAATGAGCATTGGAGTGGTAAGCTTATTTCCATACGCCTGGAATGTCCCCAATAACATACCTACCTACCTACTGATTGGATTGCTTAAGGATAATACAAGAAAAACAGAATGAGAAAATACTAACAGGTTTATTATTATGTAAAAAATACGATGCAAAATTCCGTAATCTAATTAAAAATATTTGCTTTTCTCCCACACGTTTGGAAACGTTAACCTTACAACACAAAAAAAAACAAAAAGCAGCCTGCGAAGTTCTGAGTTACTGGCCCAAACAAAATTAAAAATGGAATGTTTAACCAACGGCATTGGCTGCGAAATTGTATGAAAATTAATTGTATACCGCGTGTCTTACTTTCTAAAACCATGTTTGGACTAGGATGACTAGGTACTTAACTTCAAAAAGCCAATCACTCGTACAATCAAAATTCTTGGTACATGTTTATTTTACTTTTTAAAATCTCATACTAACCTTTTCGAACGGCGTTTACAGCGTATTTAAAAGTGTATCAAATATGTAGCTATACTTTTCTTAAACATATTGCGTTCGTCTGTTGAACACCTTAGCCTAATTATGCAAAATGTGGTTACAGAATCATCAACAAGGTTTTAGAGTTGCTGGTAATGCCGTAGCTCTGCCTACCCCACTTTGGGAATGAAGGCGTGAGTTTATGTATGTATTGCGTTCACTAAAAACAAGTGCAGAATTAGCTGTAACGCGTAATATAGTATTAAGATTGTACAACAAGGGCATAAAACAAACCATTTTATCCAAGACTTATGGTATCCATCCGAGCCGGCAGAATGCATTAAAAATGATTAAATTTGCTTTACGACCCTGATAACTAAATTAATAAATAATTAGTATTTTTTTTTTTGGTTAAATTAAAGTTTAGAAATCTAAGTTTAGAAATCTAAGTTTTCCTCCGGCAAGGTTGACATCGCACGGTGTATTTTTTTTTCAAAACCTGTCGTGCTACTTTCTTAAAAAAATGCCTGTTTAATGGAGATACTAAAATGATATCACAATTGAAATGATTGATTATAGCAGTGAAGTTATTATCAAGTATATCCAACAAATAATAAATTCTATCAAACTATCGAATTTAAAAACTACTTTTTTACCTGGTATTAGATAGTTTGCCTTAATATCGTATAATTGGTCGAATGGCATCAAAAATGGTGAATCAGGGAGCCGTATTTTCAAAATTTTCAAAAGTTGAGACTATCTCAACAATCTCTGTTTATCATATTTTCAACACTCCTGAGCTGAGCTATCCAGCCCTTGAGATAGTCCACTATTTCCCGGATACTTTCCCCCTTACTAATAATGGTTGTATAGTGGTGGTATAGCTATACAATGATTTGTCCTTATCTGTCAAATTCAAATGTCACAGTGACAGATAAGGACAAAACATTGTATAGCTATACCACCACTATACAACCATTATTAGTAAGGACTTTTGTATACAGGGTGGAAAGGGACGAGGGCCGTTCCCGAAAATATAATATCACATAAGTGATATACATTCGATGTGCAATGGTTAGAAACAATTATTATAAAGAAAACAAAAAAGTTAAAATAAATCATGTTTAATATTGGTGACAACCCTATGTTCCTAACTAAGTACATTCCAACATTTGTAAGGAGAAAAGGATACCTGTTATCTTAGGGATCTATACCCGATGTTCAAATATTCCACCGCGTCTAATAATACAGGCAGCAGCTCGTGCCCGAGTATGGCGATGCACCTTCGATAATGTATTTTCTTCACGATTTTTTCTACGCAGTTGTTCGAAGGTAGTAATTAATCTTTCTTTCATTTCCTCGGCAGTATCACATTCTGTCCTGAGGGCGTTTTCACTAAAAAGTGTACCCAATTAAGGACTGAAATTAAGGAACTTTAACTTTGTCAGTTTTGTGACGAAAATTAGCTATATATTGACGGCCGCAATGTATGGCTAATTTTCGTCACAAAACTGACAAAGTTAAAGTTCCTTAATTTCAGTCCTTAATTGGGTACACTTTTTAGTGAAAACGCCCCTGAACACTTTGTATTTAATCGTGCCCCACAGAAAAAAATCCAGTGCCGTGAGGTCCGGACTCCTTGGGGGCCAACGGTGTGGCCCGAATCGCCCTATCCATCTGTCCCCAAACTCAGTGTTTAATTTCTCACGCACTTCTATCACGGAATGAGCTGGTGCTCCGTCTTGTTGGTACCAAGTGCGTTGTCTTTCGGCCAGTGGCAAGTTATCGAGGTAAGCGTCAACCTCGGAGTTAAGGAGGGCCATGTATCCAACTCTGTTAAGTGTTGCAGGTAAGAACACAGGCCCTATAATTGTTTCCCCGTGAATTGCAGCCCATACGTTTACTGACCAACGATATTGGTGACTCGAATAACGGTACGCGAATGGGTTTTCTTCGGCGTACACGTGTTCATTTCGCCTGTTCCACATTCCATTGCGTGTAAATACACTTTCATCCGTCCAAATAATGCGTCTAATGAAGTCACGGTCTCCAGCTATTTTGTCCAACAACCACCGGCAGTATGCTTCCCGGATGGGGCAGTCTCTGGGCAATAACGCTTGAACCCTCTGTATGTGATAAGGACGACGACGGGCACGTTTTAGTATCTTCAATACTGTCGTATGAGTTAATCCGAAGTGCTGACCCGCCCGCCTGGAACTTGCTCTTGGATTTCGATCAAAATAACGCAGTACTCTTTCTTCGAGCCCCGCAGCAAGTCGCACGACACCTCCGCGTTGGTCGTCTTGAGATGTTCGGGGGATTATAGGACGATTGCTAGCAACGCGGTCAAAGGGTCAAAGGCACGTAAAATCGTTCGACGATCTGAAGGATGCGGTGGAGGATATCGCTGTCTGTATTGACGCAAAGTCTCAGAGGTATTGTAGTTGCACTCTGCGTATAACAGTAACAAATTGAGATAATCTCTAGCCTCAAATAGTGGCATTATTAAGTATTTTATTAGTTTAAGAGTGTGACATAATTGTGACGTGCTTATTGTCTGTAATAATTATCTGTGAAACAAACAGGTTGCAAAACAAAAATATTGTCAATGGACCTACAAAATGTCATCCATCAATAACGTCATAAAGTTAGTGTTTACTAGTTAGTTCAAGGTGGGGTCATTGACCTTATCAGCTGTTAGGGTTGAAACTACACGTTTTTTGTATTAAACTTTAACGAGCTGTAACTCGAAAACGGCTAAAAATATTAGCATAGTTTCTTGGAGAAAAATATAGTACTAAAGATACATAATCTAGAATTTAACGGAAAGGCCGTCGTCCCTTTCCACCCTGTATAGCGCGTGTGAATCTACTAGTAGGTAACAATCCTAAGTCCTAAGTATAGCACCTCTATTCAACTTTTTCTTAAACTGTATCGTTATTATATTGATAAGTTTTAGGTACTTAACTACTTAGCTCTTAGTCACTGGACAGTAAATGCGCCTATATTGTAAAATTTGTAAATAGGCAAAAGGTGCAATAATAAACATCGTCGTAATATAAAACCATTGTGATACCTATCTAATAGATACGTCTAAAACTATAATAAGTAACTTATCTTAAACTTACGGAAAAGTATTGTCATGAGCTTGACTTCAAAGAATAGCAGCCATAGTCCGTAAAGTGAGAGGAGATGGATGTGGATGAAAAAGAGGACAGCCGGCCAGTTCGCCTCGCGCGCCCTGCTGGAGGCTCCCCCGGCTCCGGTGTCTTCCATGACTTAAACTGGAAAGAAAGGCGACAGACATTAACACAGAAATGGATTCACAAATCGCAAAATGTTTGACACGTGGGACGACTTGCCTACGTGAGATGCTCAGACAATTCACTCGTTACTTCCACAGTGACACTCATCAAAGATGTATTTAAATTCTGTCATGTTCTATACATGACGTTAATTATCTCTGTTAAACAATAGCTAACTTTTAAATGTATTTTTCTTAGGTATTTTTTGTTATGTCACTTTTGCATTTGACGTGTGAATATTTATCACAATAATGTGATTGATGACCTGTTGCTGTTAGCCTGTTTCTCGAAACATCCTGGATCTATAATGTTGGTTTATTCAATACAATTTTCGACGAGTCTATTAGTGAAATGTACCGCTTGCATGAGTGGAGACCGCGGATTGGCAAAAGCAGACTAGTTGGAGCGAGGATCTTCGCAAGATAAAGATAAAGATAAAGACATTTATTCAGTAAGTAGGCCGCACGGGCACTTTTACACGTCAAGAATCTACCAGCGTTTCACAAGAGGAGACCACTGCTGAGAAGAAACGCCGCAAGAAACTCAGCAGTCAAGGCAGGCAGGTCTTGGCAGGTGGCTGGCAAGAGCTGGATGAGAGTGGCAGCAGATCGTGCTCGATGGCGTGCAATGGGAGAGGCCTATGTCCAGCAGTGGACTAATATAGGCTGATGATGATGATGATGACCGCTTGTACTATAGTCTAATGAGTTTTGGAGAAACAGGCCCCAGGGGTTTAACAAACAGATTCTTTTAGATCTACGCCATGGCCAATGTCTAAGTTAACGGACCAGTCCTACCCAATAGGTTATGCAAATTCTATGCATTTCGACATCAAACACTCAAAAATAATGTTACATTCTCTTATTTATTATCTTCTTAGTATATTCCTAAATGAAAAGAGATGACAGTAGGTCAGCCAGTGCAATAATGGTAATTCATATTTATATTTCATCATATTTAAAAAATGTTTAAGGAACAATGAACCAACTCCAAACAAAAATATTTATTCAAAGCATCATAGGTCAGACAAACTAAAATCGACATTTTGGTTAAAATACGTCGACGTCGGTTCATTGTTTTCTTAATTTTTATTTTTTTATATTAGTTACTCTTTTTAGTGATTATATTATATTCATTTTGATTATGTTTATTTAATACGTACCTACCTAACTAATATTTGTAAAGTTTCCTGCAAGTACCGCCGAATGAAAGTCATAGTGTATTTTATCTATAATAGACGGTTACTATTTCAGAAGTATGAGAATTATATTACCAAAATAATTATGCAAATAAGTGAAGTAATTTTCGAGATAATTGTAAAGGTACATACATAAATACGTTAAATCACGCCTGTTTCCCAGAGGGCTAGGCAGAGACCACTTCTTTCCTCCTGCTTCGATCCTGACGAATCTCTTTCGCTTCTTCCACATCATGCATGCACGTCGGTTTCGTACTTAAGATTCGACCGTTTTACACCCAGGGCGACCCCTTCTGACCCTTCCACTCACTTTCGCTCTGTATAGCTCTTTAGTCAATGAAATAAAGGTGTGAATGAATATTATACACACGGGAACATAAAGCTTCCCATTTTTGATGCCAGTTATTAATCAAGTAGTAGGGCGGAACTGGCTAGATATAAATCATTTAATAAATACTATTCAATCGAATTCAATCCGTGGAAATATCGTATCGTATCGTATTGGTAAGTAGGTGATTTACTGATACACTGAGTAAATTTTTTACTTGTTTGGTCGGATCAACCTTTATTCATATTAGGTAATAAAAAAGAATGAAAGGTTTATTTATACGGTCGCAATATCTTATTCTTACGGGTACTACTTCCACCACTCTTTATTCATAAGCATATTCACACGAACTTCTCCACGTTTCAAATTTAGTTTACACTCACTCATTAAATTATAATTTGTTTCAATCAAGCGGCCCTCAACTTGTTGACACATTTGTTTCGAGTTAATAATACCAGTGCAATAAATAAATTATGCATACAAAAACAGTTTTCTCGTTTTAAATTAATACAACGAAGAGTTTAAAACGGCGGCGATGCCGTTTGCCACGTGTCACGCCGTGTTCGCAGGGGGGTTGGCAAAAAGAGGGCCGCTGAAAGCCGCCTTGCTACGACGAATGTTTGTGGAGGGATGGAACATAAATTAGATGAGGTATGTATGATGATGAAAGAGAGAAAGCTGGATGTTCTTTGTGTGACTGAGACGAAGAAAAAAGGGGTGAGTACGTCCACACACGGAACCTTGACGGCTTTGTGGTCCGGAGTTCCGGTATCCGAGCACGGTCGTCAGGGAGTTGGCATCGTACTCACAGAGCGAATGGCTGAATGTATGCAAGAGCATGAATGTGTGAGCCCAAGACTTCTCTGGGTGAGACTCAAGGTAGGTCTCACCCGTTTATTCGTAATTGGGGCTTATGCCCCAGATACGAATAAATCGAAAAAAGAAAGGGAGGAGTTTTGGGAAAGTTTGCATGAGGTTTCAACAAAATGCAAGGAGATTGAGAGGATTATTTTGTTAGGCGATTTTAATGGTTGGACAGGCGTGCAAAGGGATGGTTTTGAATCGGTACTGGGTAAGTATGGTGATGAGCGAGTGAACGAGAATGGCAAATGTCTTCTCAATGTATGTTTGGCCAAGAATCTCTGCGTGACAAACACTTTGTTTGATCACAAAGAGATTCATCAGTATACGTGGAGACGGCAGAATGAGAAGTCTATGATAGACTTGATGATTGTGGATGAACGGTTGCGTAACAAAGTTGTAGATACCAGAGCATTTCGAGGAGTTAGCGTAGGTTCAGATCACTACTTAGTGGTAACACGAGTAAGGGGTCTGTTCACAAGTTGGCGCCATCGTGTTCCCGTACCTACCACTGCGTTAGAGAGGATAAAAGTAGAGAAACTGAATGACGAAGTTATACAAGATGAGTACGTAAGAAAGCTGAAAGATTGTTTTGAATGTGTTAATAAGATGAAAGACAGTGAAGTTGAGAATAATGTAAATAATGTATGGGAGATTATGAAGAATGGAATGGTCAAATCGGCCACTGAAGTATGTGGTGTCGTAAAAAGAAGGAAACGCAAGAATGAACGACCGGAATGGTGGGATAGAGAGGTAGATGATGTAGTGAAAGAGAAGAAAAAGTGTTGGTTGGATTTTGTAGCTGTAGATCCAGGACAAGATCTAAGCGACAGAAAGAAAAAAGAGTATAATAGATCAAAGAAAAGAGTGAAAGACGTTGTGGCTAGAAAGAAACATTTACTGAATGAAAAGTATGACAGGAGTTTCTCTGACAACTTCCAGTCGAATATTAAACTCTTTTGGAGCTTGATTAATTCGGCTCGGGGGAAATCGGAGAAAACTAAATTAAGCGCGGTGAGGGATGAGTCTGGAGACTTAATATGTGAGGAAGAAAAAATGCTTGATAGATGGAAAACTTATTTTGAAAGCTTGTTTGAATGCGAAGATATTTGTCGTGAGCCAGAAAGCATGAGTAAAGATGCAAGTAGCGAAGATGAAAGTGTGATTAGTATGAGTGAAATAATGAAGGCTTTAAAAAGTATGAAAGCGGGAAAGTCAGCAGGTTGTGATAGAGTGTCGATAGAAATGCTGAGGAGAGGAGATGGCGTGGTGGGTAGTCTGTTGTACCGTCTTTTCAATGCATGTTGGAGTAGCGGCCGAGTCCCGGAAGATTGGGTCAAGGCCGTTATCGTCCCTCTGTATAAAGGAAAGGGGTCACAGCAAGACTGCAAAAACTACCGCGGTATCAGCCTCCTTAGTGTTGTCGGCAAAGTATATGCGAAGATTTTAATTGAAAGGGTATTGAATGTTACGAATGACAAAATCTGGGATGTACAAGCGGGATTTCGAAAGGGAATGGGATGTACGGATCAGGTCTTTTCACTACGGTCCATCACAGAAAAGTTCTTGGCGGTGAACCAAAAGGTTTTCTGTGCTTTTGTGGACCTGGAAAAGGCCTATGATAGGGTAGATAGAAAGGAGTTGTGGACGGTGCTGTCTATGTATGGAGTGAGCAGCAACCTGGTGCAGGCTTTGAGGTCCCTTTATGAGGGTTCCAAAGCCTGTGTCAGAATCAATGGCGCATACTCGGCCTGGTTTAACATCTCTAAAGGTGTTAGACAGGGCTGTGTTGCCTCACCATGGCTGTTCAATCTATTCATGGACAGTTGTATGTGGGATTTGAAAGGGTATGATAAGGGTTTGCGTGTGCAAGAGTTGCTAATCAAATGCCTCTTATATGCCGATGATCAAGTTATACTTGCCCCATCGGTACTTGAGTTGCAGGAGATGGTGACAGTGATGAATGACGGATTTAAGCAAAAGGGGATGAAAGTAAATGTTACCAAGACCAAGGTCATGGTGATAGAGAAGGATGAGGAGATGACTGAGTGCGTGATAAATATAAATGGTGAATTAGTAGAACAAGTGAGCGAATTTGTGTACCTGGGAAGTATGTTTACAAGAGATGGTAAGTGTGAGAAGGATATCGAGAGGAGGGTGAATGCGGGCAATCAAATTAATGGGGCCCTGTACTCCTTTGTAAGCAGACAGGGCGTTTCACAAAAAGCCCGGCTGGCTGTTCACAATGGAGTGCTGGCACCTACCCTGATGTATGGTAGTGAATGTTGGGTGTGGCAGGACAAGCATGTAAGTCGTGTAAATGCAGTTGAAATGCGCTCTTTGCGTAGTATGTGTGGTGTGAAACTGATTGATAGAGTAAGAAATGAAAAAATCAGAGAGAAATGTGGAATAAAAGAAGATGTAGTGACTAAGATTGAAAAAGGCATGCTTCGATGGTTCGGTCATTTGGAAAGGATGGATGAAAGAAGATTGACGAAAGAGATATACAGATCGAAAGTGAGTGGAAGGGTCGGAAGGGGCCGCCCTAGGCGTACTTTTTCGAATCAAATCGGAGAAATACTGGAAAAGGGCAGAATCTTAAGTACCCGAAACCGACGTGCGTGCATGACTCGATGTATGAATGTTGAAGAAGCGCAAGAAATTTGTCAAGATCGTAGCAAGTGGAAAGAAGTGGTCTCTGCCTACCCCTCTGGGAAACAGGCGTGATTTAATGTATGTATGTATGAGTTTAAATCAAAACAAAGTTTGCCATCAACACATTAAATTCTTCAATCTTGATTACAATATATTGTTTTTTTTATAGAAAGTCGATTTCTTTTGAATGTGAAAAGTATAAATATTTTGAATACTGAAAATGTTTTTGGTTAACGGCAACACCTTTGTTTACTTCTTTTCTGTGAGAATAAAAATCCATCGTTAGGTAGGTACAATGATTTTCTCTTAATGTATATTGATGCACCTTGAGATTACGATGTTTTGCAATTGTGATTTTTTTAAATTTTCTTAATATAAAATATGTACCTATAAATAAAGTTTTTTAGATTGTTTTTCACTTAACTCTCTTTAAAAGTTTAATAAACACTTAAATTAAGTTACGATTTTACTTGAATCGACGGTTTATATTTCGCCTCACTCAGGTGTTAGTCATGGCTCCTGCCAGCTAACGTTGCGGAGTTGAGCCACAGCGTGGAAACCGAACGTTCCCATGCTGATTTCTTTGTTTCATCGGTACGCCACACGTTATTGGCAAACTGTGTTAAGGAGCCATTCTCATAAGTGTTGTAATGATTGTTTCAAGTCTTATCCACGCTTTGATAACAAGGAGGCTTGACAGTGACTATTTTACGGCCAAGTGTAGGCAAATAACAACAATACACATTCATCATCATTTAAGAGCTATGCTCTTGTCGGTGGAGTAATTTCCATTATTGCCTGTTCCAAGCCTTCTCTTTAACCTTTAACACACTGATACAATATATATATGAATGTCGTAATAGTTCACATTACACTTATTAAGTTTTTTAGATTTTTGTTGATTAACGGTACCTTAAATTTGTGTCGTTTTGAAGTTATGTTAAACAAACGACCAACTGAATAAAAGGACGGTTAGTACGACGAGGAGCGAAGTAATACGGCTGCGTTTATCGCGTGGCAAAATGTGAATAAAACATCTGTCACTTTCTGACGCGTTTATAAGTACGAGAGTGAGGGATGCTTTATCCATATTTTGTCACGAGATAAACGCAACCATACTAGGCTGGTGATAACACTTACTTACATTCTTAAGATTGCCAAAGCCTTGGCAACCCTGAGGACTAAGATGGAATGCCTGTATGCTGGTCATTTCACTGTTCTTATCCCCACACCGGAACATAACTATGCGAACACTAGTGCTTGGTCGCAGGTAAAGGATAAGATGGTGATATAAATTAAGGCGAATATTGTACAAGGTCCTGTAACCACTGAACTGTCCGGAGTTAGAGGTTTTTGTTTAAGACCTAGAAATAATTAATGCTCAATGCCGAGGCAGAGATATTATGCTTATAAATGCTTAAGATTTTAGAAATCTTATCATTTGGTGCCGTGGAAACTGGGCAGGGCACTGGTATGGGACGCGACGTGTGTAGAAACATTCGCCCTTTCCCACGTCCAGTCAACCCGTAATCGGGCCGGTGCAGCAGTTGATCAGGCCCAAACCATCAAGCACCGCAAATATTCATCATTATTAAATAATTATGAATTTGTGGCACATGCAGTGGAGACCATGGGTCCTTGGTCAGCTGACTTGAAAAGCTTTATGAAGGCTCTGTCATCCCGGCTAATAGACACCTCCGGAGATCCTAGAGCTGGTGCTTACCTCTCCCAAAGGATTGGGCTAGCTATCCAGAGAGGTAATGCAGCCAGTGTCATAGGGACCATGCCGCGAGCGGACCTGTTAGAGGGGGTATTCTTTTTATAGTGGTGATTATTATTTACATCTTTAATATTTGAGTAACTTAGTTTTATTTTAAATTGAGTTGCTTAGTTTAATTTTAATAAACTTTTAATTGTACTATAATAATAAATGTAAAATACAATTTAAATAAAGCATCGATTAATCAATTAACTTACGCGATAGTAACTTTAAAAATAACTAAACTCATTTTTTTTACATTATAAGAACTTCATTTGGCATTTGTTCTGCATACGTACGATGTGTTCCAAATTACTTCCATTCCAATTCAGGGAAAGGCACCGGTCCAAACATACCTCATAAACCTCTGCATATCATTTTACATATTAAAAGTTACCTAGGTTTATATTATAACATACAGGTTTATATAAGTAAGACTATGTGGACTTATGCGGGCCTATCATGACCGTGTCTATCAATTATTTTTTTCAATGTTCGAATATTGCTGTAAGGCATTATTTGTTTCAGTTTTCTTTGACCCTATACGAGACTTGTTTTTAGGCTGCGGCTCCACTGAGGCGGAGACGAGCGGAGCGGAGTGGAGCTGTGCCAATATTAACCAATAGAAGGCGCATGCGGTCACGTCGAGCGCGCCTTGCGCACGTTAGTTTAGATTCTATTGGTTAATATTGTCACAGCTCCGCTCCACTCCGCTCCACTCCGCTCGTCTCCGCCTCAGTGGAACCGCAGCCTAAGGGTTCCAAAATCAAACTAGAAACCCGTATAGTTTCGCCATGTCCGTCTGTTTGTTTGTCTGTCTATCTGTATGTCCGTCTGTCTGTACATGTAAGAAAGGTCAAAAATATATTTTTTACAACATCGTGTGATACATTGTTGGACGGCTATTAAAATACCATGTATATGTCTTTTTTTTTTAATCATTTACGGTTTTTTTCTCTAAAATTGATATTTTCCCTAGGCTTCCTTGGGTTCTCTTGGGGCATGGAACCCTAAAAAGGCATGATTACGAATTGATTAAAAAAACCTTTACTGTGGGTTTAATGCACGATTTAATTATTAAACAAATGAGTTCAAACTATTGTGACGAAGTGGATGACAGTACGTTTATGTTAAAGTGGGGCCAAAGGTTTGTTTACTAAGTAATCAGATTAATTTACGTAATGGTAATTCAAGTGAAGCGTTTCCGTGCCCACGATGCTGGCGGTCCCGGGCTCGATTCCCGGTATGGGCAAATATTTATGGTTTTGTTTCTGAGTCTTGAATGTGTTTTTCTTATAAATAATTTGAAAGCCTAATGCTTCGTTTTGGACGATGTCAATTTGGGTGAGATTTTGATATCTATTTATTTAATGTTAATTAAATTCAATTCAAATAATGTATTTCAGAAACATCTCCACATTTGTTAGTAACATAGTTGGATTTTCATAAAATCCAGATAAGAACCACAGCTAGAAAACAGAACTATTCAGAACTTCAAGAGATTTTAATATAAATGTTTGAATAAACAACTACGAAAATATTTAAATAAAGCGTATTACTTAACATACCTAATGTAAAGTTTAATTTTATAGGACCCGTACCCGACAGTCGACAGTCCTCAATTATTATTAATTAAATAATTACCGAAGGTGGTCACGCGGCACGTGTCAATTGTCGAGTGCAATTTATGTTAATGTGGTCAGTTGCCGGTGTAAGGGAATATAGGCTTGTAGTACTGTTAGGCGATGGGCTTGCAACCTGTCACTAATACGCCTATTTGTGCAAAATGTGGGTACAGAATTATCTACTGAATGACTACCTCGCTCTTAGACCATTGTTCTTATACCATTCAGAAATATTTAAATCGTAACTGACATTTTTAATTGAATTGAGTGTTTAATGATTGTGTTACTGTTATACTATTCTTTATATTTTGTAATGATTGTATTTTGTCTTTAATTTAATATTATTTTAATTGTATCGCTCCAACAAATGTTTTGCACGCACGCCTGTATGCAGGCTGAATACACTGGACATAATTTAAAAATTATGTAACCACTACACAACTGTATTCTGAGCAAATAAATTCTTTGAATCTTTGAATCTATCAACAAGTTTTTAAAGTTGTGGGTAGTTCTGTAGCTCTGCCTACCCCACTCTGGGATTACAGGCGTAAAGGTATGTACATACATATGTAATATGTATGTATGTATGGTCGGTTTTAATTCATGTGAAAACTCATAATTTATGAATCATAGTATTATGTTTTTTCAAATTCAACACAAAGGCTAAAAATTAAAAGGATTGTGATGTGAAACTGAATTTTATGATTTAATTAAACATTAAGAATGAACCTATTACTGTCCAGATTTCAAAGTTCTAGGTCAACGGAATATACCTATAAATTTTGATTACTTTGAGAGTGTCGAGATATAGGTTTTCTGCAGCATAAAAGGCATCTTTTTTTCGTTACTTTAGGAGGTGAATTATTTCACAGCTTCAAGAGACTGTAGACTTGTGTATATGGGTTTAATTTGAACTCGATACCTCCACGCGTTCCTGAGATAAAAAGTATTGACAGACAGACGCACGGACGGACAACAAAGTGATCATATAAGGGTTCTGTATTTTCCTTTTGAGGTACGAATCCTTAGAAATGTTTAAGTATAGTATGAATCTTCTCAAATGAACTTTTCGCTTCGAGCCCTAATCTTCCAAACAAAGGCCATTGTTTCTATTATCGCAAAACCGCTAGCTACCGAGTTAGCACGTGCTACTACAACATTGATATTGAAAAACAAACGGTATCGTCATAGTATTAAGGTTCAAATTGAATGTCACTGACATTCTAGATGTTACGTTTTGGTAGTGTAGGACAACAATGGCCAACAATGGACAACAATAGAAACAATGGCCTTTGTTTGGAAGATTAGGGCTCGAAGCGAAAAGTTCATTTGAGAAGATTCATACTATAACTAGGTATGTAAATATATTATAAAGAGCTCCTTCACAAACTACAGTTTGTGATTTGCTTGTCATTCAACCATCTAGTTGTTTTGCCACTTAGACGTAATCAATTTTTGATGATATGCTGACCTAGTCGTTTTACTATCAGTACGTTCTGCATGCGTTGGCGTTTTGCAACTGGGACATTTTGTTATTTGGGCGTTATACAAACAAAACGTTTAAGAACTAAGTCGAATCTTCAACCAAGGCATTCTTTAAAAAAAACGCTTAGACATTTTGTAACCAAGATTTTATGAAACTAAATCGTTTTATTTACATAGTCGTTTTGCAATTAGGCATTATGCATAAATCACTACTAAAAAGATAAAAAAGATAAAAGATGATTATTCAGTAAGTAGACCGCACGGGCACTTTTACACGTTAAAAATCTACCAGCACTTCACAAGAGACCACTGCTGAGAAGAAACGCCGCAAGAAACTCAACAGTCAGTCGTTTTTAAAATATTGCTTATATAACAGTAATCTTAACCTAGCATTATATAAAACAATGAATCTCATATAAAACAAAAAATAAATACATTCATTCGCAGTTGAGCAGGAAAATGGGTCAAAACTCACAAGAACTAATAAATATAATAAAAAATATAAAAATATAGAAGTTTTAGAAATTTGTGTTTGTTTTTTTGGGAATATAGGCTTGTAGTACTGTTAGGCGATGGGCTTGCAACCTGTCACTAATATGCTGGTAAACATCTTAGCCTATTTGTGCAAATTGTGGTTACTGAATTGTCAACAACTTTTAAAAGTTGTAATTCTGTAGCTCTGCCTACCCCACTCTGGGATTACAGGCGTGAAGGTATGTATGTATGTATGTAGTGATGGGTCGTTGGTAATATTCTCGTTACCAGTATTTTTCCATTTGGGAATATTACCAGTAACTTTCCAATGTTACCGGTAATATTACCAAAAGCTAGTAAGATAGGAAATCATCAATTCGTATAAGACTTGATGATTCTTTTGTTACTGTATTAAGTAAAACATTGAAATATATATCTTTCTCTTTCACACTTACAATCTTATGTCTCTTTCCTTTAGAATAATTATCTTAAATGGAACAATAGGATTAGTTTTGCCCTTACCACGAAACGGAGTGAACGTGTGTGAAGTGGCGATTAGTGTTCTCGAAACGGGACAATGAAACCAAAAAGTAAAATGTTTCATCATTTTACCGAGAAAAAAAAAACAAAAACATGTGTAACTTTTTTGGCTGGGCAGCATTTGGAAAGTTGCGTCACTTCTTCGAGTCACCCTTGCCACAATGCCTGAAGACTAAGGTATTCAATCAGTGCGTCCTGCCGGTCATGACATACGGAGCCGAGACGTGGAACCTGACAGTGAAACTAGCCCACCGACTACACGTCACCCAGCGAGCTATGGAAAGGTGTATGCTCGGAATCTCGTTAAGGGACAAAGTCCGGAATGAGATTATCCGACAAAAAACCAAAGTCACTGACGTAGTTCAGAGGTGTAGCAGACTGAAGTAGCAGTGGGCTGGTCACATCTGTCGCAGAACCGATGATCGGTGGAGTAGACGGGTTCTCGAGTGGAGACCACGGCTCGGCAAGCGTAGCGTAGGACGCCCTCCAGCCAGATGGACCGACGACCTAAAAAAAGTGGCTGGTGGTGACTGGATGGCAAAAACGGGAGATCGGGCCTTGTGGCGAACCCTGGGGGAGGCCTACGTCCAGCAGTGGACTGCAATAGGCTGAAATGATGATGAATGGGTGTAACTTTTTTGCCAAAAATATGCCAAATTATAATGATTTATACAAGATTTGCTTTTTTTTACGTGTTTTTCTGGACTTTATGATAATAATAAAAAAATACAGCATAGAAATATTTCCAGTAACATTGGTAAGATACTCGGTAATATTGGTTATATTACTGGTAAGATTGGTAATTTACTTCCTTAAGGATCCCATGCATTTTTATGGTTGTGAAATGGTGCATACTAGGACCACATTGCTATGTTAAATACAAAAAGGAATAAAAAAATAATCTATTTCTATATTTCTTGAAATTTCCGGTGAGTAGTAATATTACTGCTAACATTACTGGGAAAATACTCGCTTTGGAAATATTACCGGTAACGACCCATCACTATAATGTATGTAGAAATTAAACTCACCTTTGTTTGACGGTGCAAGATAACCCACATAAAAAGCCTCGACACATTCTCCCACAGAAAACGTGTCCCCCAGACAATAAATAATGTTTTCATATTTTTTATGACTAGCCCGCGAAGACTGTCGGTGGCCTAGTGGCTTAGGGGGTTGACTCGTGATCGAAAGGTACCGAGTTCGAAGTAGTTCGAACCCCCACGGTCGTGACCGATGAGTTTTTCTGACTTAAGTACATTAATCAATGCTCTTACGGTGAAGGAAAAAAACATCGTGAGGAAATCTGCACATTCGAACAGCTGACTGTGAGAGGGTAATTGCATAAAAGATCCTGAAGGGATCCAAAGTATACCCAAAAGGGCCCATCTGTAAGATAAGATAAGATAAGCTGTAGCCCGCGACTTCAATCGCATAGAATTCGTTCCTATGCGATGCCCTATTTTTCCATACCAAATTTCAACGAAATCGGATCAGCGGTTTAGCCGTTAAAGCGTAACATATAGACAGACAAAGTTACTTACACTCTATAATATTAGTATGGATTAACGCGAGTTGTCCAAGTTATCCAGAAATGGGTTTAACTTGCACTTTTGGGTTTTGTGAAACGCAAACGCATGAATTTCGTCGGTGAAACTGCAAAACTGCGTAAGTAACGTTTTAAATAAGGAGCAAAATGCACCTTTTTATTAACAGAGTAAGGTTTATTTTTCTCTATCATAAATTTGATAGTTACGCGGTTTTGCAGTATCACCGACGATTTGTAATTTAACGAATGCTTTTCCGTTAAAGAAAATGGTAATGCTACTCGGTAAAACCATATTGCCGTTATCGTATTGTTTTTAACACTTTCAGGCGCGGTGACGTCTATAGACGTTCAAGTAGTATCGCTAACTGACAACAATTCATTTTGTGCTAAGGTAGTAAAATAAAATACCGTTTCTAGATTTAACACTGCTGATTACAGTAAAAATATCTTTGGATTTTTTTATGCAGTAGATTTTTTTATATTTAGGAAAAACAGTAAAAAAAGTTGGATTGTGAATGTTAGGAATACACTTATAGTGCCCTTAGTCCATTTATTACCAAAGGAATTCAAAAAAGTATACAACTGTCATGTTCATTTTTTATCTATCTGATGGATTACTTGATTCTGACGACACGCTTCCAATTCTACGCAAAATAGTTTATTTATTTTAATGGCGTCTACAAATTACGTAATTAATTAAATTACGCAAAATAACAAATTTGTGACCGAACGGCAGCGAATGATTGACAAGTGAGTGACATGACATGACAGTCAGTTCTGCTTCTGTTTAAATTTACTTTTTTTTATTTTTTCATCAGGCTAAGATCACGACATCAGTATTCCTAACTTTGTATATACGGTCTTTTTAATGACTATTTCTTTAATAAATTACTAACGACGAATTTAAGTTAAATAAAGAAAAACCAAGAAATACGGGTAGTCTAATTTTTAACCAGCTATTATAAACGCGAAAAAACAATAATGCTTTTTTTTTGAAATGTCAATTGATCTCTAATCACGGTACCGCACCCGAAAGGGTTAACTCAGTCGCCATTACTGTCAAGTAAATAAGAGCTATCATGACGTTGACAGTACGATCACATGTCAAAGGCTATCTTTACCCAGTACAATAGAGGCCTTGTAGGATAATGGTAATAGTTGTCGATTTTCAAGAACTTTGAACCGCAGATTTTTTTACGCATAATCTACTTTTCGCAGAATTTAATTAACGTCTATTGTGTAGATTAGGTTAGGTTAGGTTAGGTTAATTGTTTATAATAAATTAAATGAAACCGTTTCTACTGTAAAAATCGTTTTCGGCCAAATGATTTTATGCGTAAAGATGCATTATGCGTAAAAATATGCCAGACGATATATTATAGACCCGTTGACATAAAGCGGCCGATGCGATAGGTCACTTAAGTGAGTCGTAAGCATTTTGACAGTTTTCAAAAATTGCTAACTTTAGCATAATGCATCTTGTCTATACTCAACTGTAACTAGGGTCAATATCTGTCCGGATTAGTCCGGACATGTCCGGAATTTTCGACTCTAGTCCGGACTTTGTCCGGCTCTTTAATTTGTCCGTTTTTATTTTATTAGATGGAATATGATTGAATAAAACTACATATCTATTAGGTAATATCAAATACGTCTTGCCATGCCAAGCCATGCCTACCATAGCACTGTAACTAAGTGAGTAGGTAATGTAATGGTAATGTTTCAATTTTGTGACTTAAATGTCCGGACTTTATCGAAATGTCAGGATTTTCGTCAGCACTTTTCAAATTCTTAAATAGTAACCCTAACTGTAACTGACTTTAAATAAACATATTAATGTTTATTATCTTTTTTTTAAACCCGATAAAGTTTTGGCCACGCATAGGTAAGGCCACAATAACAAATTATTAAAATCGAAATATTTTTTTTTAAATACAAATGCATTTAGCGCAGTTCCTTAGCATTATTATTGCTAAGTAAAGTCACAGTATATAAATAAACCAGTAAAGAAGCTACGAAACAATGCTCGAAACGACGCACTCACACAGACGCACGCCTCTACGAGACCGCTAAGAGGATTTGGCGGTGCTGTCAGCCGCGTGTGTCGCGTCGAGACGAATGGGCTCCTTCGCATTTTACGTTCGTTTTTGAGAAAGATGCCACAAAAGTATTGCGTGGTATATACGGTTGTTTGAATTCGGCTTCTTCAAACCCGGAACTTTCATTTTTTAAACTCTCTGCTGGTGTTGAAAGGTAAGAATAAATAAAATATTTTTAAATAAAATGCTTTTTATAATACGATGACGTGTTGCAAAAGTAAAAATATAAAAATCGTTTAATTTCCCAGCGAAAATTCGAGAGAACTCGGGAGATTTTAGTCGAAATAAAACAACTCTATTTTACACTAATTACTTTAATTTACAAACTATTAAATTATTAAACGATATAAAATAATAAACATCTCTGCAATATTTGAACATTGAGTGTTTTTTTTTAAATATATTTCTCGACCGTGGATAGGTCCTTCTTTGAGTGTCTACCTTTGGTGTTGTCGTCTTAAAAATACTGTTAATTTGTTACTTTGGTTCGAAATGTAGAAATTCGGGAAACGGGGTCGCTAAATCGTGATATCGGGAGGGAAGAGCCGAAATCGGTAGATCTCCCGACGAATCGGGAACTTTTGCAACACGTCTGACATTTTGTTTATTAGGTTATGAAATATGTCAAATAAGCATACTTCCTCTCGAATTTAGAAAAAGAAGAAACCGCCGCCATGTTACACTTTGTGTTGTTCTACCTATTCCTTCCAAAATCGAAATCTGGGGATCTGTGTGGTCTCTGACAGTGATTTCGTTGGCAGCATGAGAAAAAGTAGCCGCCATCTTGAACTCTTTAGTTAATCAACCGATTGCTTCCAAAATCGATATCTGGGGATGTGTATGGTCTCCGACAACAAATCTGTTGGCGGAATGAGAAAAAGTAGCCGCCATCTTGATTTTTTTTATTATTCGACAGGCTGCTTCCAAAATCGATATCTGGAGATCTGTGTGGTCCTAACTCTCGAAATCGATACTTGAATTAGCCTGTCGAATAATAAAAAAGTTCAAGATGGCGGCTACTTTTTCTCATTCTGCCAACAAATTCGTTGTCGGAGACCACGCACATCCCCAGATATCGATTTTGGAAGCAATCGGTTGAATAAATAAAAAAATAAATATGGCCTCTACTTTTTCTCAATCTGTCAACAGATAAGTTGTCGGAGACCATACACATCCCCATATATCGATTTTGGAAGCAATCGGTTGAATAACTAAAAAGTTCAAGATGGCGGCTACTTTTTCTCAATCTGCAACGGATTTGTTGTCGCAGATCACACGTATCGATTTTGCACTAACTAGCTGAGATACAATAAACAAGTTTTTTTTTCAATTTTACAAAATGTCAGTGGACAACCCTTACGCTCAATTGGAGCGTAGGTATTTATCTTGAAAAGTAGGCCTAGTTTCTTTACTGGTTTATTTATATACTGTGGTAAAGTGACTTGACAAAATACCTACTTGATAATCATGTAAAGCGGTGCAACAAATTAAAATCCCAATCACACAACAGAAAATAAGAAACTCACCTTTTATCTGCAAGTATATTTAATTTTTCGTCGAACATCCAGTATTCAATTAACGATAACACTATTTTATTTATGCTTTGATTCTTACACGTCTGTGCGTAAGACGCCCGACCGGTGGCGCGGTGGGCAAGGACTGGCGGCTATGTATCAAATAACATTAGTCATGTGAATCAGGAATTATACGCCGCCTGCTTTGTCACATCACGCTCGGTAGATCTCCGGCAATACTGCTACGTATTTGCCAGTAGATAATCGGTAAGTATTTGTAAAACAAAGTCAGGTTAGTTACTTACACCATTTATTACTCAAGAAATGCCGGATTTATATGATTTACTTGTGGGAGGACCTTGTGCAGGGTCCGTCCGGGTTGGTACCACTATCTTATCCATTAACCTACCGCCAAGCAGCAGTGTTCGCATTGTTGTGTTCCGGTTTAGGGATAAGACAGCCGGTGAAATTACTAGCATAGAGGCATTCCATCTTCGTCCTCAGGGTTGGCAACGCATTTGCAGTCTTAGGATTGCGGTCTTGTGAATGCGAATGTCTATGGGTCACAGTTTCCACTTACCATCAGGTGGCCTGTGTGCTCGTTTGCCTTCCTATGATATAAAAAAAAAAAAAACTTTGATTTGTTGGATTTGTCTCTGCCTCGAATAGCAGAATAACTATTGAAACATCGGAAAAAATACGAGAAAAACATTCTGAAGCGGTACTAAGTTCGCCGGGTCGGCTAGTTAAGAATAAAAGAAGAACCTCTTTTTTTAGGTATGGAAAGGCGAAATATTTACTAGATGTAAAGCAAGGGCAAAATATTGTTTTACATAATAAATATAATAAATAAATATCAGGGGACAATCTCACACAAATTGACCTAGCCCCAAACTAAGCTCTAGGCTTGTACTAAGGGTACTAGGCAACGATAAAATTACTTATTACTTATATAGATAAATACATACTTAAATACATATAAAACACCCAAGACTCAGGAACAAAATACTCGCGCTGATCACACAAATATTTGCCCGTACCGGGGATCGAGCCCGGGACCGCTAGCTTCGTAGGCAGGGTCACTACCGACTAGGCTGTCGCGTCGTCAATAATGACTTCGAGTAAAGTATCATTGAATAGCTGCAGCATTTAAATAATAATTATATACATGTTATCATGAGCATTAAGATTTGGGGGACCGTTTAGGAAACATTAAACTCGTCAAGCAGAAAATATCTTAAATTAAAGAACGTTACGAACTAAAAGTAAAACTATCACGAATAAATGGACTTGTAAAACCATATTGCCCTTGACATGCTGTCGTATTGTCAACATTACTATAGCTCTTATTTACTTGACAGTAATGGCCACCGAGTTCAAAACAGTACTAACATAACATGTCTAACATATGATAACATGTCGAATACTCAGAAGAATTCAGGCCCATCTGCGTCTATATCGCATGTCAAATGTGGATGAAGCATCAGTCTCTGTCGTACTTATTGACGTGTCAGAAGGTGACGCATGCCTTAACCAAACTTTGTCACGCGATAAACGCAGCCATATTAGGGCCCCTAGGTCTTTGTTCAACCTTATTGCTTTTTAATGTGTTATCAAATATTGTCAAGGATTTGATAACTTGAATATCGGCCGAGTTAAAAACAATTGACGTTAAGTGCGCCGATCATACGCCGGATGTACAGTGCCCTCATTACTGTTATTGTCTTATAAACTAAATATATAGCTTAAATGAAAAAGTTTAATAACCTTTAACCTTTGTGTAGTTTATAATAAATAAATATCGAGGGACAATCTCACACGAATTGACCTAGTCCCAAACTAAGCTTTAGGCTTGTACAGTCAACGTCAAACGTAAGTGATCAAAATTAACATTTCAAAACATGTTCAAGCATGACGCCCCGGATAAAACAGATTATAACAAAGTGTAATTTTCAACTGAATATTTAATTAGTCAAAAGAAAATGATCATAAACGATTGTCAAGTGTCCAACAAGATAAAGTCAAAATGAAGGGTAATCACGGCAGTTAAAAAGGATTTATTTTAAATATTTAAAAAAAAAAACAATGCTAAGTAGTAGGAACTTATTTCAACCCTTGACGGAAATGAGAGGTGTTATAGTTGTTTCGCGTGTTTGTCTTACGAGTATAATGACATTAACCGAACGTCTGACTTGTATTTCGAGGTGGTCTTGAGAAGACATGAAGGCCCAAACATTCATATTCACTTACATGTGATAGTTTGGTATTATTACTGACTATTGCTATTCTAGAAAATCAGTTTAATTTGAAACACTCAGTAATGATTTTAACTGTTTGAATGACATGTCACTTACTTATGAGTTATGTTATGACACATTACGAGCTAATTTACTTATGCCTATGCTAAACTACAATAATCAGAGACATCTGTCTTAATTTATTGTATATACTATTTTGAGACCCTATTTCATCAGTTTCTTTTGCTGTTGACTGTACTATGGGTACTGGACAACGATAGTAACACTTATTATATTTATAAATAAATACTTCGTCGTCCCCGGGGAATAAAATGGTAATGCGATAAAACCATAGTTTTCGTGTAATTGCATATTCCGCTTCTCCGTAATGTAATGCATATAATGATTTTTTTCCACATTTTTCCTTTATTTTTTTACGAAATTATGCAAGATTTAATTTTTATTTGTTGGTATACTTACGGTAATATACATTGTAGCTTATAACAAACAAACGAAAATAATTAAAATTATCAAATAATTATAGACATTAAACCTGAAAAAAATACCATTCATTTTATATACGCCAAGTTGGTAAACTTTTTATACGTCTGAAGATATTGAACAAAATTGGTTTTTATTTTTTCCTGTAAAATTTACTTTTTTCTATTACCATTTTATTCGCCGGGGACGACGACTTGAATACATAGAAAATATCCAAGACTCAGAAACAAGTACTCTTGCTCATCACACAAATATTTGCCCAAACCGGGAATCGAACCCGGGCCGCTAGCTTGGTAGCCAGGTCTACTGATGTGCTAAAGGAAACTTTCCAAAATTGCGGAAAATTTCATGTAGGAAAATTTCGGAAACTTCTCACAATTTTGTATGGGGATTGAAACTTTCCGTTTCTTAAATTTAAATTTCCTATATTTCTTGTGAAAGTTTCCGGAAATTTCTTGCAACTTTTCCAACTTTTTGGAAACTTTCCGCAACTTGCACGTCAGTAGCCAGGTCACTACCAACTAGGCTATCGCGTCGTATTTATTATTTGTTTTAATGTTTTGTAACTATTTATTGAAAATAAATAATGAAGGTATGGGGGGGGTGTTTATTATGACCTAGCTATACAGTTCTGTTTACGCTGAGAGAAAAGGACAGAGCTATATAACTGCTATAGCTTTGTCCTTTACGCGCCCCGTAAAATGAACTGCGTAGCTATATCATAATAAGTTAATAACCCCCCTGTTCTATTAAAGTTAACAATAATCTACCATTTTGAATGGATTTGTGTGTCGAGTGAAAATTATCCGACGTTGCAGCAACGGGGCATACAATACTATCTGACCATGATATTAGACTAAAGTCAAGTTTAAGAAAATATAAATTGGTGACTGCACCAATGATTGACACTTTTAGCTGACAGGCACCAGTAATGGACACTTCACTCTTAATTCAAATTTCATACGGACCTAAATTGATTGTTACGAAACAAATGAATAACCCTTATCTTCTGTAAAATAAGAATCAAGTGTCCATCATTACTCCTTGTCCATTATTGGCTCCGTCACCGTATTTAAATACTTTATAAATAAATGTAAAAAAAAACCGCCTTCAGTAAGCATAAATTAACTTCTTTTAAAATTTTAGGTATAAATAGGTCAGGCCAACTGAAGTCGGCGTCCTACAAAAATTATTAAATTTTATACTTTTTAGTGATCATAATTATGCTGTTAATATGTATTCCACTTCTCCATTAATAAGAAACTATAGAACATATCAATCTCACCGCAAGCAACGCCGTGGGAAAGTCATAGTCATATATTTAAACCTAAATATGCTTCGTCATAGTCGCTCCACTATTCTTAATCGAAATATCTTGTCGCTATACCCTTGAAATATATACCGTTTAGGAGTTCCGGTTGCGATCCGGTTCCAGTTCTGGATGCGAAAAGCACAAGACCGGTCTGAGTGGAGAGCCTTGGGGGAGGCCTATGTCCAGCAGTGGACGTCTTTCGGCTGACATGGTGATGATGAGGAGTTCCGTTAGCCATCTGTGTTTATCACCAGTTCCACTTCACCAAATAGTGCTTTCCAAGAGCAAATACGCAAGTTACAATGAAAAATACCAAAATCGCGTATTTTGAAGATTTCCGTCGACCCCTCGTTGACTTCATCATCAGATCTTCATTTTGATAAAAATGGGACCAAACGGGAAGCACCAGCTTTCAAATAAAAAAGGAATCATCAAAATCCGCTCACAAAGTCAAAAGGTCTGAGATAACAAACATAAAAAAAAAATACAGAACAATTGAGAACATCCTCCTTCGTTTTGAAGTCGTTTAAAAAGTACCTACGGTAGGTTTAGGTACCCCCAGCTTCCTAATTTCGATTGCAGTTATAGTTATCATACTTGCAGATGCAACTGACAGTGATATTGGTCATTCATGTTCATAGATAACAATACAATTACCATACTCGCTAGCAGTCTAAAGTTCTGTCCCTCGCACTCTATAAGAATACTGCAAGGTCTGCGAGGGACAGAGCATTCGACTCGCTAGCGAGCACGGTAATTGTAAGTCATGGTACCGCACCAATGTTGAACAAAAAGCTGTCAAACTAGGTATACAAATATACTACTAGACGCTGCTAACGCCCATGGTAATCCAACTGCTTTAGCGAAACCCTACAGACGGTTTATACAATTTTGCCCCATACACCATTCATCATGTCAGCCGAAAGACGTCCACTGCTGGACATAGGCCTCCCCCAAGGCTCACCACTTAGACCGTTCTTGTGCTTTTCGCATCCACCGCTTTCCCGCGATCCTTACAAGGTCGTCACTCTATCTTGTTGGAGGCCTACCCACAGCTCGTGTCCCGGTCCGCGGACGCCACTCAAGAACCTTCTGACCCCATCGGCCATCAGTCCTGCGTGCGATGTGCCCCGCCCATATTATTCGCTACTATTTTCTCGAATCCGTATTGATTCGATGCAAAATATCCATTTTATAGGTAAGTTTATTACTATTGTTTCAATTTCTCAAATATTGATGTATGTATGTATGTATATCGGTTGACATATTTAGTAACACGCTCTTAACAAAGTAAACGAGACTGTGAAAATGTATATACCGCCTATATAAAGAACACATTTTATAATTTATAAGTTGTTAATAGTTCAATTCATTAGTAGCATGGCCTATCTTTTTTTATATTAAAGCATGCGGTTTGTGGTGGTATGTTTCGTTCCCACGGCATTGCCACTACTTTAATTATTGTATAAGTCTGTGGGAATTGCCCCAGGATGTAGGCTACTTTTTTTTAAATCTATGTTCTATTTTGTATATTCTTTTTCTAATGTCTGTGTCGGTTTTTCTCCCCAATAAAGAAAAAAAATACAAATAAAAATATTACTATATAGTTCGGCAAACTTATCCCTAAATGGGATCTGTTCCAGCTGACCCTGAAGTAGATAAGGACAAAGGCATGGGGTTAGAAAATACAAGTTAATATTCACTGCAAATAACCGAACCTAACACGTTTCTAAATAAGTGCGGTCACGTAACAGATAACTCCTGGGCTGCTTGATATGCTAACAGTGACGTCTCCATTAACATTGACGTTACCATCTCAATTTAGCTCGATTTTGCTTCTCCGCTGTCAGTCTGTCTGTTTTTCTGTCTGTCTGTCAGCAGGCTGTATCTTAAGAACCGCAAGAGGGCCGAAATTCTAGGGGGTAAAAACCATATAGTCTTTGGCGCAGGCCTTGTATGGCTGCGTTTATGGCGTGACAAAATGTGGATAAAGTACCCGTCACTCTCGTACTTATAAACGTGTCAAAAAGTGACGGATAATATTTAATACCCATTTTTATTAAATACACTGAGAAATGCTTGGGTTGCCTCTCCTAAGATTGTGAGTGTTCTGGGCAGAGATTCTACACCGTGTTTTTTTTGATTTAGGATAACTTCGGCATATTTCTAGGTACGTCCATAGAAACTAAACGGTAGATTAGATTTTAAAATATTGCAAAAAAAATATGTTTTTTTTCTGTTTAGAACAAAGTAATTAAATGTTGTATCTTTGGTCATTCTAAAAATACCTTTACTTTAGAGTTAACTAAGTAATAGTCAGTGTCAAAAACGTCAATGTCGGCGTGACATACACACACAATGAAGAGCCTTTTACACCAGTTCAACGTGATTAACTGATTAAATTTAAAAATTAAATATCTTTAAAACCGTAAGAGTTATCATTGGTCTATCTTCGAGAAATTAACTTTATTTGACCTAACATTCATTGATTGTTATGTTAACACCACCTGTAATTACCATATTCTTGCAAATAAATAATTATTCTATTCTATTCTAAAGAACGTTCCCTTAAAGTTATCGTAAATAAAAAAAACACGGTGTATATAAGTAGGCGGTAATAGTAGTTTATGCAGCAGTTGTATAAGAGAGGTCAAAAAAGACGAGTGGTGTGGTTACGATGTGAGCCGCAGGCGAACATCGTAAAGCAAGACGCCACGAGTATTTTTTGACTTAGTTATACACCGTTGCATACAATACTTTTTCTACGACTAGGTTTCAAATAAAATGCAAAATTAAATTAATATACCTAGGTTAGAATACGAACGAACGAAGCACAGAACAACAAACGAGCGAGAAACATTCGAAAACAACAAAATTATGTGTCTATGGTTAACTTTGTTTTTAAATTGATGTACACTTGCCAGGTTTCATATTTAAAAAAAAAGTTGCACAATCGATTTTACTTGTGAAATGGGGACTAAAAAACACCTAATGATTTGAGAAATGAATTCTTTTACCTGATTGGTCGATTTTAATATAGCTGCGTTTCTGGTTGGTTGATACCAAATAAAATGTTTTTTTTTTTTTTATTTTTTTTTTTTTTTTTTTTATATCATAGGAAGGCAAACGAGCACACAGGCCACCTGATGGTAAGTGGAAACTGTGACCCATAGACATTCGCATTCACAAGACCGCAATCCTAAGACTGCAAATGCGTTGCCAACCCTGAGGCCGAAGATGGAATGCCTCTATGCTAGTCATTTCACCGGCTGTCTTATCCCCAAACCGGAACACAACAATGCGAACACTGCTGCTTGGCGGTAGGTTAATGGATAAGATGGTGGTACCAACCCGGACGGACCCTGCACAAGGTCCTCCCACCTCCAAAAAATAGAGTTAAATTAGTAAAAGAGTTTACATACCAAAAAGAACCTAACGTTCCGATTGACAGTCAATGTGTATTGTGATTGGTGGTTTAATTTGGTGAAGTATTTTGATTGGTCAAATTAACCTAGGTGTAAGCTTTGGCAGCTAGGCATATCGTTTTGGCTCAAAAAAGCACAAGTGCTGTTAAGGGGAATAGACTAGATAGACTTTTCTACGGAATGTTCTGCGGACATATTATCTATATTCTTATATTTGTGTTCGTGACTATATAAATGACAGATAAAAGTACAGGAGTAGGAAAAATTAATAACGTTCGTCACTGGGCCTAGTATGGCTGCGTCTATGTCGCGTGTCAAATGTGGATGAAGCATCCGTCACTCTCGTACTTATACACGTGTCAGAAAGTGACGGATGTTCTATCCAGTTTTGGTCACGCGGTAAACGCAGCCGTATAACGTAATGTCAACGTTTTTATAAGCTCCTATTTACTTGACAGTAATGGCGGTGGAGGTTCTCGAATGGAGACCACACTTAGGCAAACGTAGTGTAGGACGCCCCCCGGCTAGACGGACCGATGATCTGAAGAAGGCAGCTGGCAGTGACTGGATGCAAAGGGCGGGAGATCGTGCGTTGTGGCGCTCCTTGGGGGAGGCCTATGTCCTGCAGTGGACTGCAACAGGCTGATATGTATGTATGTATGTATGTATGTATGTATGTATGTATGTATGTAAACTCTTTATTGCACAAAAATATAAATATTACAATATAAATATTAAAGTAATGTACAAAGGCGAACTTATCCCTAAATGGGATCTCTTCCAGCTAACCCTGAAGTTAATGAGTTAGGACAATGCATAGGGTTGGACACATACAAGTTTGCACCAAAAATATTAAAGACAGATGATAATACTAATAATTAAAAAAATACTAAACGAATAAACCAGTAGGCACTCAAAGTAACATAAACTTAGGTACCCACTTATAAAATACACATAAAATATATAATATATATATGTTTATACATAATATATAACTATAATCATTATAGGAACTTGGCTTCACGCCTCATTCAGCCACAACGTTTTTAAATTTCGCTTTAGAGCGACTACAGTAAGTGATTGTCTTATGATAATGGCGACCGAGTTAAACAATACCATGACAGGGTCAAACACGATATGGTCTATACTATTCTAGGCGTTAAAAACGATATCGTAATTAACCTGTTATGGCATTGTTATGACGTCAGCCGCCTTTACTGTCAAGGAAATAAGAGCTAACGGTGACAATACGATAACAGATCAAACACTATACGGTTTTAATCCATAGAGGCCCCGGTTTACAGTTGAAAATTTCCCAGTGTATTTCTATTGCCTCTATAACAGTAAAAAAAAGCTAATTAAAAATGTAGAATTGCTTAGCGCAGTTAACGCAAAGGTCGAAAATGTCTATTGTGTGCTAATAAGCGAGTTCGACAGCCGGCGACGACGTGACTCCTCTGTACCCTTACCATGAGGAGTTACACTTGCCGTAGTCGCTAGCGAGTCGAATGCTCTGTCCCTTACAGTATTGTTATAGAGTGCGAGGGACAAAGCATTCGATTCGCTAGCCGTGATTGCTACACAGTTGAAATTTTCACAGATGATGTATTTCTGTTGCCGCTATAACAATAAATAGGTACAGTCGCGAACCGGTATTGTTGAGCCACTTACCCATGTTTCTAATTTGGCTATGTAATGCAAATCGAATAGCTGTCAGCCAGTCGTTGACATCGGTTATTGAATACACGGCTAAATTACGTACAATGGCAAGTGGCTCAACAATCCCGGTTCGTGACTGTACCTACTAAAAGTAGAATAAAAAAAATAAAATTAAGGGGAGCTCGTATACAACAAACGTGATTTTTTATTGAAAGTGGTACGGAACCTTCGTGCGCGAGTCCGAATTGCACTTGGTCCGTTTTTTTGTTATCTATGAATGACTATACTATATTTCGATTAAGATAGTTGAGTGACTATGACGAAGCATATTTAGGTTATATATGACTATGACTTTCCCACGGCGTTGCTTGCAGCGAGATGAAAACAGAGAATGAGATTGAGACAGTTTCGACTTTTTGTTTTGCTTGGTCAGTCCTAACCTTATTATTTTAGTGTTAGATGTATTTTCCCGGAATCGAAGCGAAAACTTGACTAAAGTAAAATGCTATAATGCAATATTGCATATATTTGCAATGCATATATATTGCAATAATGCTAATATAGTGCAACAATCTACGATTTTTATTATTATCGGCTTCTGTTGCGAATGCAACATTTATTTTGTATAATTTTAAAATGAATTAAATGTTTTTAAAAAGTTTATAATTGTCATATTTAATTTTCATATGAATTCGTTTAATTATTTTACTGTAATAATAACCTTTCAGATCTCAACGTAATAAAATGTAATAACAGAACGCAGATTCGGGCTTCTCCCTACCACTAAATTGAACGATTTTGGTAACTTCAAAAATTATGTAAATGCACTATATTCTTAGGCACTATTTCTGTTCAACCATTACCTATTAAAATACAGTACCTACATTCAAATCGAATTTTATTTCAAAACTGTTAGAAAATCCTCTCCTGAGAAGTCGGGATTCCGGCAACTACAAACCTTTGAAACCTTAATAAATAAATAAATAACTACAGCTTCTGTTGTACTTGATACTGAACTCTAATAAAAACTAAACCCTTTTAAGGTCCGCGGTTTCCGTTCCTCTTTTATCCGTCACGTAATGGAGGCTTTTCTCGAAAACTAAGTACCTCATGTGACGTCTACAAGCCTCGAGCCTATACCTAAGCCTGTTCGACATTTTCTTGAAGAAGCTTAGTAGCGGTGGACTCGAATAAATTTATCGAAAGCCCCACACATAGTTTTGTTCTATTCGGTCATGCCTTACTGAGAGCCTTCTGCTGCTTCAGGTGATTCATTTCATGAGAAAATGCAAACATCCGAACATAATTGGTCAAAACCGGCTTACTAAATAGATCATCATCATCACCATCATGAATTTTCCGTAGAAAACACAAATGTACCCATAACGCCTGCAATGCTCCCGCATTGCTTGGCCCTGCTTGCTTGTTGTGTGATTCTGTGGAAACCTGCTGCACCAAACATCAACCAGAGCTAGAATCACCCATCACCACCCCTGTTCTTCGGCAACACAATTCGCTAATGAATCTCTTGGCCTCGGAGCCCCAGTACCTGCCGTCTCATCATCAGATCGCACCAAGTCCTATCAGCCAAATGGAACCCTGGCCCACCATACTAAGTACTGTGTCACTGTGACGTTATGATTCAAGTCGTAAGAGGAGTCAAACAAATTGTTAAAATGCGTTCAGAAATCGTGCAAAATTACCAGCATTATAACAACTAATTTTACTATGAGAACTTTCTGATCTGTGGTAGTACTCGTAGGTAAAATCTGTGCTGTAACGTTATTACAGTATCGATTTCTGTAAGGTAATGAGTTTAAATGTGGAACAGTTGTCAAAACTCAAGAGGGTCTCTATTCTAGTACCCATAGGTATTAAAACAGTTTTCGATACGAAACGTCAATTCAGTATGTTTTTTAAATATAAACCGCACGACATTTGATCTTCAGTGACATGAGAATAGGGACTTCATTTGTTTGTCTATGATAAAAAAAAGACTATTGATATTCGTGACACTGACAGCACAAGCTAGTTTTGCCGCCATTTTTATGGTCAAGTCTTCGTCTTCTGATCCCATCTGAGAGTACTTATGATATTTGTGTAGATAAAATAGTGTATGCAACTGTACATAATGAGGCATTAAAACACTCGTGTGATCATATTATAAAACCACACTTATCTTTTAAGGCCTCTCATTATGCATCAGTTTCATAAACTACTATTATAATGTCACTGGGACACCGTTCTGTGGTTCGTCTGGTCTGTGTTCCATTGGGCTGACAGTACATCGGTTGCAAAGGAGCGTACTTGGAATGCACATAATAATTACGTATAGATCTCTTATTTTATTCCGTTTCAAGTTTGGCGTGGATTAACGATCTACAACATTTTATGTATTTTTAACCTCAACTTTAACGGTTAGAAAGATAACTGGACCGGAGGTGTTCAGTCACCATTTTGATACTCGTAGAGACTTTGCTATGAGAAATAATTAAGGAGCTTTAGATGTAGCAAGTATTTTTTGGATCTTTGTAAGTATTACTTCAATTAATACGTCTGAATTAAGACTACCTTGCAAAGAGTTGGGTGTCCACCATGATTTATATAATATGGTCTGCAGGTGCTGCCACGGGCTCTGCCTTGTCCTTAAAACAACAAAACTTGTCTTAAACTTCCTAGAGTTATTTATGGGACCCCTTTGAAAGGCATTTTTTTATGCATAATGTATCATTTCGCATAAAATTGTTTGGCATAATACCTTTTAGGCTGACATTGCAGAATTTAATAACCGTCTATTGTGTAGATTAGGTTAGGTTATCATTTATTATTGCGGCACACCGAATATAACGTAGCAATGTCTTGACTTAATTTGGAACTCGCACATGAAAAACATAACCCAAATAGCCTAAATGGCTATGTGGATGTCCCTCTGGGTGATATCTAAATGATATCTAATTTTGGAATCATAAACTATGCCTAGTTTTAGCCGAGGCAGGCAATGGTGTACCGCAAGGTATAGTCTTTACTATTTGAACTGAGCCGATCTTCTACACAATGGCCATTGTTTGTAAACAATACCATTGTCTTTCTTTATGTCCGTAACACCAAGCCGATTACATACAAAAAAGTTAGAACTACATTGAATGTACATTGAATTATCAACCCTACCCTCTTAGTCAGTAGGTTTAAAATGTAAAGTGTCAGGATACAGATATAAGTTTTGTGTAGATGATAGTATTGTGTAGGGAATAAGCACAGTTCAAATAATAAAGACTTTTATCTGTATCCTGACACTTTACATTTTAAACCTACTGACTAAGAGGGTAGGGTTGATAATTCAATGTACATTCAATGTAGTTCTAACTTTTTTGTATGTAATCGGCTTGGTGTTACGGACACAAAGAAAGACAATGGTATTGTTTACAAACAATGGCCTTTGTGTAGAAGATCGGCTCAGTTCAGATAGTAAAGACTATACCTAGCGTTCTTCGCCACTATTATTTAAACCTTAATAAATCTTAAACTAGTTAAAATATTGAAAAGTTAAAAGCATATTCTGGACCTATATAATAATGTAGAAGGGGCTTGCTTAAACCTTAATCTAACATTAAATTATGTTTAAATAATATTAGATTATGTTAGAAAGATTTTTTATTTACACTTACCTATTTTGTGTTAAACTTGACTCTAAAGTAAATTTTATCTTATCTTATCTTACAGATGGTCCCATTCGGATGCACTTCGACCGTTTAGGATCTTTTGTGCAATTACCCTCTTTTACACTCAGCTGTTCTAATGTGCTGGGTTCCTCACGGTGTTCCTTTACCATAAGAGCGGTAATGCACAATTCTAATGAAAAGTTCAGTGGTACATGGTGACCGTGGGGACCTTAAGATCTCGAGTCGACCCCCTAATTCACTAGGCTACTTTCAAGAGATAAAACTAGGGAAAATTCCTAGAGAAGAGAAAGGTAAGAGGTTGCGTGTTCATGTCTCAGTCTGCGTTATAATTACTTACTGATCGGTAACAATCACAGAGTTGGGTAGTAAAACCAGAAGAAACGACGAAAACCATTTATTATTCCAATTAAAAATTGTTTTACAACATTTACTAATCTAACAACAATATTCACATATAACAGTAATTCCTACGAGTAGAGAGCAAATTCAGTCGACAACATTTTACGTATTTATCAAGACTTGATCTCAAAAACACCGGTGCAGAGAGAGAACTTCTTCGGCCGTTCAGCATTGACTGGGGTAGTATCCGTGGGAGTTTTTTTTTACTTCATTCATAACAAGGGGCATTAGTAATTTTAGTTGGTGCGAGCCCGGCAGTACCAGGGCCCTCCATTCCCAGGTCTCCGGAAGGGATTTTCATCTCTGCCCCTTTCAAATGTAATTTCAATATCCTGCTAACAAAAGCATGGACTTAAGTCTTTGCCCCTTCAGACGACAACCAAAAAATAAACTTTGGAACTTCATAATTTACGCACTGTTAGATCAAAACAGTGGTAACTCAAAGTACAACTGTAGGTAGGTACTTTAAAACTCAACTTTAATACAATTTCTATGAACCTAAAACAAAACTAGTAAGTATTTTGAGTTGTTACTGTTTTGAACTAGCAGTGCGATTAGTAAAACGGTTTACTACGTTTATCATGGATAGTTACAGGAAGATTTAGTATAAATTATTATTACTCTACAAGATCTTAGGGTGAGTTAGGGTTAGCGACGTGACATTACATGTTATCTAAGTTAAGTTTAAAATTAGAAAAAAAACCCAGATTATAATATCAAGAATATAAACTAAGTAATAAAAAAGTACTGGCCACCCGTTTCCTGCAATGCGTCAAAATTTTACATTATATTTGTTACTTACCCATCCTCAACTACACTATATTAACATTTACTGAATATAAAACCCTTGCAAAGAAACCGGATTCAGAAGTTTTTATTTAATTTTATGCTGCAAGATGAAATATTGCCTATTTTCTATTGCCTATTTTCACTTTTACAGCATCAAATCATATTTATTTACAGTATATTTAGACTATTCAACAAAACCGTTGTCTTTTCAGAGGGGTTTATTTGGCTATTCCAATTACATTTACTTTTATAAAAAGTACTTAAAGCTACGGATTTTTATTTACTTCTCACCGTAGCACCTTATGAAATCAAATTTAAAACTAACACATTCATTCAATATTTCTGCATACAATATTTCTGTGGTCTTAGTGAAACAGGGTTCAAGTCGACTTAACTCGGAATAAAAAAGGGTATACACCGTGTTTTTCTTGATTTACGATAACTTCGGCATATTACTAGGTACATCCGTAGAAACTACATGGTAGATAAAAAAAAAAAAATGCAAAAAAAAAATGTTTTCTGTTTAGAACAAAGTAATTAAATTTTGTATCTTTGGTCATTCTAAAAGGACCTTTGGAGTTAACTAATAGATAATCAGTGTCAAATATGTCAATGTTGGCGTGACATACTCGAACACACACCATTAAGAGCCTTTTACACCAGTTCAACGTGATAAACTGATTAAATTTTAAAATGAAATATCTTTAAAACCGTAAGAGTTATCATTTGTCTGTCTTCGGGAAATTAACTTTATTTGACCTAAAGAACGTTCCCTTAAAGTTATCGTAAATCAAAAAAAACACGGTGTATACATGAACGGACAGTACTAGACTTAAACCCTTTTTCACTTGACCTTCAGAAGACTTATACCCGTGAAAAATCACTAGGACCACAGATTTTACTGTTAATAATTTAACATAACAGAAAGCTAAATTGAACTCTAACATATTAGTGATATTAAATTATTATTAAAAAAAACAGCTGCTATGGCATTTCCTAAGTAGTAGAACTATGTTTTATTAGAAAAAGAAGCCTACTTTGTTCCGTGGTCAGATTTTTACAAAATATTTCTTAAAAATAAGTTTTCTTATAAGTAAATAATAAAAATAATTAGTCAGTCTTACGACGATTTGGTCGATTTAATTAAATAATAAACATGCTTTAAGCTAGAAATGTTGTCAAATAGGACAATGTAAAAAAATATAACATGGAAAATACCACATTTAGGCGCACAAATACTTTAACCATAAACCAAATATGTCAAAAAGGTTATAAGTATAGTCTAGAGTTACAATGACCGTACTCGCTAGCGAGTCGAATGCTCTGTCCCTCGCAGTATTGTTAGAGAGTGCGAGGGACAGAGCATTCGACTCTCTAGCGATTACGGTAATTGTTACTCATTGTAAGGGCACTGAACATTTGAAAACAGTGAACATCTAATGGCCGTACTCAGAATCATTTTAATAAAGATTAAGGCGTTTCTAAGTGTCCATTTTTTTACACAAGTTGGAAAACTAACGAGTAAATAAGTAATGACTCCAAAATGATTATGAGTGCGGCGACACCGTTTCTAGTTCATCTTATTATTAGATAGAGAAGGTATATTGCTATTTCAATCGTGTCCACATGGATGAATAAGGGACACATATTCTTAAATAGGTAAAGGAACAAGTTACAATAAAATACAGTTTTTACCTGTTAATTATTAAAAGAACTTTAGGGCCTGTTTCAGAATCGACAAGTAAATTTATTTGCTATTTAAAGTTAAAGGGAAAGGGCTAAATATACAGGGTGTAAGGGACGGCTCACCGAAAACTGAAACCATAGCTTCAGACCATTGTACTGAACTGAAATTCAGTGGAAATTTTCCCGGGAAAACGAAAATTTTCTTGTTTTTTTTTCCATGTTTTTGCATATAAACCGATCTAGGACAACATATTATGACATACTAAAGCTCATTATGTAAAAAAAACTGTGAAAACGGCATTTTCACGTAAAAAACGACAAAATTTTCGTTTACTCGGGAAAATTTCCACTGGATTTCAGTTCAGTACAATGGTCTGAAGCTATGGTTTCAGTTTTCGGTGGGCCGTCCCATACACCCTGTATATATACCTATACAGGGTGTAAGGGACGGCTCACCGAAAACTGAAACCATAGAGAAAAATTTCGTTTTCCCGGGAAAATTTCCACTGGATTTCAGTTCTGTACAATAGTCTGAAGCTATGGTTTCAGTTTTCGGTGAGCCGTCCCTTACACCCTGTATTTGTCAAATATGCTTTACTTGTCGATTATGAAATAGGAGGTTATTATTTCAATTTGTTTGTTTATTTAAAACCTGTATTCTGTATTTCTTATATTTAATGGGTCGTTTAAGTAAGTCAAATTAATAATTTATTAAAAAACTTTATTTCTCAGCCAACATACTTTTTTCTGTTTTTTTTTTAATCAAACTAGAAACTCTTTGCTACACCATAGTTTAATAGTAGTCACAGATTCCATATTTTTTTATAAGTCCAGACGTCTGTTAGTTGGTCCTAAAAAAACACCTTTTTACGTCGTTCGTGGTACGGAACCCTTAATTAATACGTGTTCAACACGAAGTTGGTTGGCTTATATATTTTTGGTACATAACCCTAAAAATAATTTGAAACTGTGTTTAAAAGTGCATTATACATAATACTGAGAAAAAAAAAACTGCTATTGACTAAAGAGCTTAACACACAGACTCAGTTATTTAGACTTGAAAAAACAAAAGGTTGTTACAAACAAAATGACGTCATTCCGACCACTAGGCCGAAGCGTAGCAAACACTGATAATATTCAATAATATATTTCTCATAGATACACTGGTAAACATCTATGAAATGAAGGAGTGAGCTTATGTATATGTATGTGTATGCTTATGTGTTTTCGTATGTATCTGTATCTATAAATAATATAAAAAAATATAAAAAAGAGTATGCGTTGTATACAAACCTCTATACATCATGATTTTTATCAGAAATTCTTTACAAAAAAACTTGTTGACAATTATATCAAAAGGCAATACAAATAATAATTCATGTTTTTGTTTCAATGTCTACAGCGCAGACGTCACGAATATTAATGACTAGTTAATGCACTAGTACATGGGAAAAGCATCGATAATTGAGTTTATCGATATAGGCAATTCCTAGCTGTCATTTATTTTGCCTCGTATATTCCTACTGCATGTTGATTCGGCCCTTATTCCGTACACTGGCCGTTACTTATACAAACTTACTATTACTTTAATAGTATTAGTACGATTAATATTTCACGATTTCACACGTGTAACAATTTATACGTGGTGATTAATTCTAGCCGTAACCTTTCTGACCTCAAATTATCCTCTCTTCTATTTCCCTGAGGTTAACTTCAGGCGCGTCGGACAATGCAGCCTTTTTGTCTTCCTGTTGTTCCTTTACCCTGTCTCCGGTTGGGACAATGAATATTGGCTCATTCGGTGAACCATGCGCGCTGTATGCCCATTTCCGATCTTTGCAAAGTGACGTCTTCCCACTTTTGTCAATAGACAAAGTAACTTCAACGTCGTAATTTCCCTGTTTCATATTTTTCTTAAAATTGTCTGCACCAGTATCGGCTTCGAGTTTGACTTCATTTTGCGTTGAAGAGGATCGAGGACCGCTATTACTTCCGTTTCCTTTGGAGGATCCATTTTTAGGATTATTACCTGCGAAGAATTATTTGTAGGTTGTTAGAAGTTCATAGAAAAGTGGTGTCATACAGAGTGTATTAGTGACCGAAACCAACCTGTATAATAAACAAGCCTTTGCTCTATCTATGTATCATAGGTCTCTCTAAAGTATTAAAAAACCGTAAGCCTTTTACTAGACCCATGTTATGTTGTATAGATAGAACAAAGGTTCATCTATATACAGGTTTGTTTTGGACATCTTAATATAAGCACCCTGTATAGAGGTACCAACTTAAATTAGTTTATTAAGGCACATTAAATTGCAAAATTATTAAAATAAGATTTTGTATAGTGGACATTTGTTTGCATTGGAGATTTTTACAAGTTTCAGGTCGGAGCTTTTCAAAATCTATGTGTAAAAATGTAATGGTGTTCGCTGGTGAGCGAATCACTTGAGAACGACTAAACTGTTCTGTTTTTTTTAAACGGTCGTTATTGTCCGAAAAAGGTATACTTAAGTAAACAAATTTGGAAGAGTTACCATAAAATCAAGACAGGACCAATTTTTTTGGTTCAGCGAAGAAATAAAAATATATATGCTAAAAATAAAACGAAATAATTCAATGCTTTGCAAAATAGATTATGATACTCGTAGGTAGTATTAATAAAGATACTATTACTATTCGATTGATCTAGTTTTAACCGGCCTGGCAAACTTTACATGGATGTTTGTAGTAGAGTCTATCTTTACCCGAAAGAGGATTATGTTTTTCGAGCGTATGATTGTAATGTAAGAGCAATGTTCTTATATTATAGTAGAATATTGGAAAAGGTATTGTAGGTAAGCAATTAATAAAAAAACATATTTCTTTATAATGTAATATATAAGTATCATTTGCATTAGCTTGTCCTCGCCTGGAACACCTTTTCCAATATTTAAGTTATTATATTTGCTTGTTACATGTCTGTATACATTATAGAGCTTGTTTTTCGCTTTTCTGTTGACATTTTAATTGCAGTCGGGTTATTTGTTTTTGTTGATTTTTTTATATCGTTTATTTAATAATGGTAACAGTACCTATATTTCTTCCTAAAAAAAAACCGTTTATTATTACTAGTTTTATGAACAAAATCGAGTTAGGTATAGGTATTAGTAATAGGTAGGCCGCGGACGAGCTGGCAAGGGAAAGATCCAAGGGCGCATGCGTCGGACCTGAACCATTTCGTCGGTGAAACTGTAAAACCGCGTAAGTAATATTTTAAATAAGGAGCAAAATGCACCTTTTTAAAAAGATAGTATGGTTCCTTTTGCTCTATCATACATTTGTTGAATTGTGAATATCATAAGTTACGCGGTTTTGCACTATCACTGACGATTTGTGGCTTCCTCACGGGGCACCATAAAAGCAGCCCTGAACAATAACACCCTAGAAAACCACCAGAAAGAGTGGAAAACTACGGTAGGCTTACGGCATGTGAAGCTCTTCATAGAAAGAGTTGACCAGAGCTGGACTAAAACACTTTGGAAACTCAGCATAAGACAACTCTGGTATGTTATTGGAGTGTTTACGTGGCACTTCGGGGTTAAACATCTAGTAAAGATGGGCCTTTATGACAATACAGATTGTAGAATGTGCGGCGGTGGAAACAGTGAAACACTTATTGTATGAATGTGATGCCCTCGCCGGAGTAAGAATGAAAATCCTCCGTTGAGGCTACACTGAACCAAGCGAATTCAAGGCACTGCCATTGCACTCCACGATCCGCTTTCTGGAAGGGGTGGAGACTGCATTGGATTAAGCGCTAAAAGAGGGGTAATTACACAAAAGATCCCATAGGGTCGAAGTGTATTCGTAAGGACCACAGCGATAAGATTGGTACGAGTACTTAGGACATGAATGGATGTTTAGTGTCCAATAATTATTATATCAACATATATTATACCAAAATAATAATCCGAAAAATTCAGCCGTATACAATACTCAGTCAACATTGTTTGTTAGGTATTCTAGAAGGTCAAGTTTAACAAAAAACATGTTCTAAAAACTCATTTGCATTTTTTGATAATGTCATATATATTATGTTAAATTCCATGTTGCAAAATTTACATAAGAACGTACATAAGAATGTACTTAAGAATGTACTGAAGTGGCAGTGGGCGGGGCACATCGCTCGCAGGACTGATGACTATACATCGGTATCAACGTTCAAATTTCATGGCACTCGGTAAGGGTAGCAAAATAAATAAATACATTTGAATATTTGAATAATAACGTTTAATTTTTTTTTTGTTTTTACACTCATACACTGCGGTAAACTGTAAATATACTAAAAGTGGGTTGATATTCTAAATACGTCATAAAACCTCAATACTCATTTCGCATTCGAAAAATAAAACAATATGTTAAATTTCCCAACGAATGTCAATTTAACTGTCATGCAAAATAATCTGTAAAGTCAAATAATAGTTTATCGAAACATTCATAATTCATAAGTTTCATAACTGAAAATTAGCTTTAATGACAAATGCCCAATCAAACTCCGTGTTAGACTGAGATAATGGACTCAACACAATATCCTGATTTTATATTTATTTACATTTTTAGTTCTTTTTTACTTATACAAAATAAAGGTTTAAAATACTAAGTGTATTTGTTTGTATTTGTTTTTCTGCCGACCATACATTGCCATGAAATTTGAACGTTGATACCGATGTCTACTGATGACCGATGGGGCCAGAAGGTTCTTGAGTGGCGTCCGCGGACCGGGAGACGAGCTGTAGGCCTCCAACAAGATGGAGTGACTACCTTGTAAGGATCGCGGGAACGCAGTGGATGCGAAAAGCACAATACCGGTTTGAGTGGAGAGCCTTGGGAGGGCCTATGTCCAGCAGTGGACGTCTTTCGGCTGACATGATGATGATGATGAAAATGTACATTGGAAAATCCGTCATTGCGGTTTTGTTTTGATTAAACTAGCCACTTAGCCCGTTGACGCTCTTGGCCAACCTTGGGGTAAAGCGACAAAATATATATTTTCAAGGAGATATTATTGGTTTGACGCACTTGCCCCGTAGACGCACTTACCCCACTTTACCTAAAGTGTCACTCGCAACGCTAAGTTAGACTAATCCAATGACGACAACTCGTTTGTTGAACTTTCGCAGTCCGTGTAGCCTCAGCGAGGGATCAAAGAACCATACAAAGAATAGCTATTGTTATATAGTCGCCCTAGAAGATGTGATAGGTCGCACTTTTGGTGCTAATAACGTTAATTTGCATACAGAATGATTAAAAATTGATTAAACAGAACCATTGAAAAGTTAATTTTGTTCGAGTATCACCGAACAAGTTTGAATTTGAATTTGATACTGACATTGAGATGGACATTGGACGGTGGCAAAATTCGTCGAATATCATTATCATTAAAACTGTTTTTATGTTGTAATAAAAATAAGTATGATTTAATAGTTATAAATACTATTTGGCATTGACATTCACAAAAGAAAATTGACTTGATTTGCACTTTTTTAGCAATAATAGATAAAAAAATATGCTGCTGCCGTGATCTGTTTTTTTATTGTGAACACTAAATGCTAAAAAAAAAACTAAATGAAAGCAGAGTAGTGTGTAAAGTATCGTCATTTTAACGTCATCAGCACTAAAAGTGTCCATCACAATTTTTTATTAACTTAGGTAAGGTAGGTTTCTCGTAAATCAATGTTTAAGTTGCAATCTCGGATTAGACAAGTCTGGATATTACTTTGAAGAACTGTGCTAAATTAAATATGCATGTTAACCTTGTGGCCCTATAGCTTATAGACTTCTTCATTTGATGCTAAACTGGTTCTCTGCCTTAGGCAGAAATATATTTGGCCGAATACAATACAAGTACCGTCCTCATTATGGAACCATGTTACGATGAAACGTCACAAATGTGGACCCACCTTTAGGCTCGTATGGAATCAAGACGCTTATCAACAATAACAAACTTGTTAGAAGCGACCAAGGTACAATTCCACAGATATAAATACACAAAGATATCGCAAATGCATCTACTTCACATGTCCGAATCCCGACTTAAAGCCCGACCAAGCATCGGGAATCGAACCCGAGACCGCCAGCTTCTACTAAGCCAACGCGTCGTAGCCTCGTCCTTTCGTTGAAAAGGACATATGAAAACTAAGCCCTACGCAATATAATCCTAAATTTAAAAAAATAAACTCCCCTAGCTAAAAAAACGGGCTCTTTAATTTTTTTCAAGTAGTTTATGTTTAGTAGCTACATGATATTTTATGCTACAGCATTAAACTTATATTTTTTATGTAAAAATATTTTTTTTCGTAAACAATACTTTTATTATTTCGTAACAGTAAAACTTATTTAGTTATTGTATATTTGACCGAAATACGTTTGGCCGAATGAGTCGTTTGGCAACTGTTTCATTTCCCAACCCGCATATATTTCTGTAACTGTGAATATTTCAGGATTTATTTTTGTACCATTGTGTAGAGTATAGGTTAGGTTAGGTTAGCTATTTTTTAAAAAATCTGAAATATTTACAGTTACAGAAATATAAGCGGGTTAGGAAATGAAACAGTTGCCAAACGACTCATTCGGCCAAACGTATTTCGGTGAAACATTAGTGAACCATTTAAAGTACTTGAAAAAATTCAAAGAGCCCGTTGTCTTAGCGAGGGGGTTTATATTCCTTAAAAAGTACCCTTGGTACGGACATGGCTATTACTATGTAGCTATAGCCGCCTTCTTTGGTATAAGAACTGTGTACAGTCGAGTTCATAAATATGTGTACCCTGAAATGCGCCAACATTGCCCGTTTTTTTATTTTTTGCAAAATGCAATCAGTTCATGTTGAAAAATAAGTCGTACCTAAGTCTTAATTTAAGCCCTGACTTTATCGATTTTATCGACATCGATAGCGGGCAACGTTATCTGGACATTGAGCCAACATTGCCAATGATGATTTTCGGCTTAAATATAGCCCCTACGCAGTTGAAATGGGCAACAGGTCATGAATTAGGGGAATTATACCGTTTATTTTAATCGTTGAGTAGATATCATCTTACCTTTCGCTAAAAAATGAGTGGGCAATGTTATCCAGGCATTTCAGCAACAACAACAAGTCACCAAAAGCGATTTCAAAATGTTAGTGTTGTCACATTGCTTAATTATTTAAATGAATAATGAATTGCTTTTTTTTCGAGTTTTAGGAAATACAGTATTGAAAGTTAATACAATTAAAGACGATCTTTAAAATTTACCTTTAATTATTATAATAAAAATTAAGAAAAACAAATCGACGAACTTCAAATAACTTCTTACTCACTTGTACCTCGTCACTTCACTTATTCTTAAATTTACATATATACATACATACATACCTTCACGCTCCATTCCCAGAGTGGGGTAGGCAGAGCTACAGAATTACCAACAACTCTAAAAACTTGTTGATAGCTCTGTAACCACAATTTGCACAATTATACTATCCGCAAAATAAAGTGGCGAGTGGGGTCATAAATCATCGGAATCAGGCTATCTCTTTCGAACCAGCACGACCTTATGGAGCGGGCCGTGCAACAATACCGCAGGAAGCGGTAGCCACAAAAAGGAATGTAACTGACGTTTATTGTCCGACTCGCCACTTAATTTTGCGGATAGTATAGGCTAAGATGTTTAACAGTGTATATTAGTGACAGGTAGCAAGCCCATCGCCTTACAGTACCTACTACAAGCCTTTATTCCCTTAGTCGCCTCTTACGACTTCCACGGGAAGACATGGAGGGGCACAATTCTAAGCCGGCAACCACACAGTAATCGGACTCGGATAGTTTACCTATTTTTAAATTGACTATTCCAACTGTCAGTTCTACCCTGATTCGTCGTGATCGTTGCATTTTCTGGATAAATTACAAGCAAGATTTAAAATAAAAAAAAACCTTGAAGGAAGCCTTCAACCTAACCTATCCGAGTCGGTTCTGCCCTAATTCGTCTTGCGCGTTGCATTTTGTGGATAGTAACTAATTACAAGCAAGATTTTTGGGGATGAAATGAATATTTGTAGCGTAGCGAAATCTATATGTAGCACTGATGAAATGAAAAATGAGTTAAAAAACAGAATTCGGAACGAATCCTAGGCTACTTGTATTGGTGTAATGAAAATTAGGCTTTGAAATATAATACGTAACAATACACAGTTCATAGTTCAAGTGACTACAGGGAGAAAAGTTGCTCGGACTAAAGATAATAATTATATGTTTACATAATGTCAATTTTATAGTGAAATAAAACAATGACGAATCGTGCCATCGGAGAAACGTTTTCGGGCAAATGAAATTCGGTTTACAAATTTTCGCGATTGTTATAGGTTACCAATGATACCCTAGGTGGCAATGTTGACGTATTTCACGGTAAACTTGAGTACCTTGTCACTTAAATCGCTATCACAACTCATATATGGCAGTTTAAACATGACATTAAATAGACAAGGTACTAAAGTGTACATACACATATGTATGAACTCGACAGTACCTGAGTGGTCTGACCCGTGGGATGCGGGCTGTCGGCCGAGCGCGAGCGTCGAGTAGGAGCACCGCTGCGCCGGCCGCGCGCGCGCCCCGCAGCACCGCACCAGCGAGCTCTGGAAACAATCACCTGCGCGATCATTACATTTACACAGAGTTAGTTAAGAGGTCGCATATGCTGCCACGCCCATATAAGAATTATAAGGGATGGCTTTATGTGCTTGCGCGCGAAGAACGTGAGATGGAGATAGTTCGCGTGCGCCTTGATGGCAGCTTTTATTCAGTAGCTTATTTTGCCGAAGATTTTTTCGCAGCAGATATATTATTATTGGGGGGGTTGAGATGGGCCTTGTGAGCCACTTCGACCATTGCTGATGTTTTGTGGCAGCCCCAAATCAGGTACCAAATCAGCAAAGCAGATATAATGCCAGTATCATAACTTCCTAATCTGTATTTATCTGAATAACTGTATCATTTCCATAGAGTCGACAGAACTGCACTAGTGCGGAGCTCCTACTTCTGGGTGGTTGCCCTTCGGGCCTGCTGCAAAAGTAACATAACCTAAACCTACCTACCTATTTCGGCCTAATTACAATGGGGAAATTTACGACTGGGAAAAATACAGAACGGTAATAAAATAGGAACGGTGTAATAATGCAATTCGGTAAAAGCACTATTGCGAAAAAACGCTACTGGAAAAATTGCTATGTAGAATAATCAAGTTTGGGAAAAAATATATACGGTAATCTTTATCCCAGCAATACTGTAAGACCTACGCCTACCTGGGATAAAGACAGGCAATAAATAACGTGATGAAACATGATCGAAATTCATAATTTAATTAATAATTCAACAACACAGTCAATGTAGGTATAAGTTGTCGATGTTGGCATTAAAAATGAAAACGTTTGTCGGCATAAGTTTACCAAATAACAAAGCTTGAAATTGTAATTCTTGCGACTTAAACATTTTTTTCGCACACGCTTGGTAGTAATGGGCTATTAACTATGATTTAATTTAACACGAGGTATTTATTTAAACTAAGCATGTGGTGTCGTGTTTCTTAATAGCTCAATTTACTTGCTAACTGCACTCATTGCATAAATGTAGATATGACCGTTTAATTGAGTGCATATACTTATGACATATATCTGAACAGTATTGGATCAATTTGAACCTCCATGCACCTTTAATGAAAAATCATACGACATTGTTTTTAGTCGGAAAAGTTCGTATTTATCTTGCCTTCTCTGTTTTAGTACCCATCTATAAGTTAATTGAGAAGCAAGATCGAACTAATCTAAGAAAAATAGGATGTCAAACGATTATTTACCACATCTGAGGCCCTTGCTAAGGTGCACTACGCTAACTAGCGTTTCTATTCGTTTCGTTTTTAAACCAATCGCGTCACTGGTAGATCACGTGACTTTTCGTATCACGTCATAGACTAGTGACGCGATTGGTTTAAAAACGAATCAAATAGGAACGTTAGTTAGCGTAATGCAGGCAAGGGCCTCTTTAATTATTTAGGTACTTATACTATAAGATCACTTCGCGGACAGTTACGAACTTAACGGGTAACCCGCAAGCGTCTTTTTTTTTAAATGGACTTTTGCATTATTTTTGGCAGTCCCTGTGATTTCGGACTCTATTACAAACATTCGCATAAGTCACACCACTTTGGCATAAACGTAATTTAATAATTAATTTGGACCCTAGCAAATACAAGGCAGTTTACGTTAGGACGTTCCCTTGCGACCAACAAGTATGAACAACTGACCAATGATATCTATATCAAAATCAAGTTTAACAACGTCGACAGAGGTCTCTCGCGGAGCTCCTATTTCTGTGTGTTGGTCCTTCGGGCTAGTTGAAGATCTAACATAACCTAAACCTATCTCACATTTATGATATAAATTTTGATCATTTGAGCAGTTTAGTTTCATATAGTCGTAACTTAATAATAACTACCACTAACCTTGTGACGACCTTGTAAGGATCGCGGGAACGCGGTGGATGCGAAAAGCACAAGACCGGTGTAGAGGGGCCTTGGGGGAGGCCTATTTCCAGCACTGGACGTCTTTCGGCTGAAATGATGATGATGATGATGACTAACCTTGAATGCATCTCTGAACTTGTTGGACATGATATGGTACAGGATGGGGTTGATGCTGGTCGAGAAGTAGTAGAACACTCCGGAGATGTAGGTGAGCACGGTATAGATCTGCAGCAGCAGCTCCGACCGGGGCCGGTGGTGCTCGTCGGTCCCGTAGATGGCCACCAGCCGCTGCGCGTGGAATGGCGCCCAACACAGGAAAAACGCCACCACAACCGCAACTGTTAATATAAGTAGATAAAAAGCCAGATCTAATGGCGACTCTTATTTCCAGCTAGCAAAGTATGGTTGCATTTATCGCGTGACAAAATGTGGATAAAACATCCGTCACTGTTTGACATAAGTACGAGAGTGACGGATGCTTCATCAACATTTTGTCACGCGATAATCGCAACCATACTAGCTGATAACTTTTAAAGGATTCAACAGATTTTCATTAAACTTGGCTAAGAACCACTCTAATGAGTCTAATTTTTATTTTTATTTCGTCTAAAGCAGGGATATCTGAAATTGTTTATCTACAGTGAGACCAATTTATTGCTAATGTAATTTGAGCCCTAAAGGATAATGACAGAACCTTTATTTTCACGGTTAGTCATCATTTCATGGAACTTCACTACTCGATACTATCATTTCATTGCATTTCATTGAACACTATTTTCTGCTGAAACCACAATGTTTTCATGATATCTTAAACCTTAAATACCATGATGCACAGTTTGGGGTTCAAACCTGGAGTATCCATGGATAGTGCGGTGCTGTGTCTCAACCATATAGTCAAATATTACACAAAAAAGAGCACGCCCGTATACGCGTGCTTCTTGGATCTGTCCAAAGCTTTCGACCTTGTCTCCTACGAAATGCTCTGGCAGAAGTTGCAATATGAGACGGATCCCCGGATGAAGTCACTGGGTTATTCCACTATTGGTACTAGAACTAGCCAAAGTCAGGTATGTGGGAGCATATAGGTACTGAGGATTACAGGTTGAAATGCGGAGTGCCACAGGGAGGAATTACGTCGCCTAAGCTTTTTAACCTCTATGGCTTGATCAAAGAACTTAGCCGTGCCAAGGTTGGTTGCTCGATTGGTGGCACTTTCATCAACAATATCAGCTATTCTGATGATATGGTTAGTGCCTTACAGTGATTAGTGCCCTTGGTAAGCTGCTCAGGATTTGTGCGACATATCGAAAAAAGATGGAGCTGTTAGTATTTAAGCCGAAGGCAGGTTCTGTGGAACCTGTGCCACCGGTATTTCTCTATTGCAGTGAGGTAAATCATGTCACTCAATTGAAATACCTGTTCCACTGGGTAACCTACGACCTACCTGATGGTATTTATATGAATAAGGAAAGAAAAGCCCTATCTGTAAAATGTAGGCATCGCCTGCAGGTTTGTTCTTTGCTCCAGAGAAGTTAAAATCTCGATACTCCAAGCATATTGCTAGAATTTCTACACGAACAGCCTGTGGTTGAAGTTTATGCAGAAAACCCTGAATATGATATCGGTGGGCTGAGTTTCTTGCGGCGTTTCTTCTCAGCAGTGGTCTCCTCTTGTGAAGCGCTGGTAGATTCTTGACGTGTAAAAGTGCCCGTGCGGCCTACTTACTGAATAAATGTCTTTATCTTTATCTTTTATCAATATAACCACGCTTTTAAGATGGTGGGGCAGCCGCAATATTGTACTCCTCCTCCACGTGTAGGGTAGTCTAAGCTGTGATGCTGGTAATTATGTTGTTTGATTTTAAGCATACGTATTGTACTTACCTTAGTTCTTAAGCATTTTGTTTGACTAACACAATTATGGATCGATTTATGGTCTGCAATAAATTATTTAAATTTAAATTTTACTTTCAATTAAACATTTATTACGTACCTAGGTTAGGTTAGTTTAGACATGTAGCGAGAAATGTCTTTAAATGAAATGAAAAATTCTCTGTAATAGCTATTCAACTCTTGTTAAAGAAGTGTTTGGATAAAATAATAGGTAAGCACTCAAGGCTTGAGACTTGAATTTTCAGACTGAAATCCTAAGACTGCAAATGCGTTACCAACCCTGAGGAATAACATGGAATGTCTCTAAGCTAGTAATTTCACAGGTTTTTTATCCGCACACCGAAACATAACAATGCGAGCACTGTTGCTTGGCGGTAGGTTAAAGGATAAGATGGTGGTAGTGATACGGACGGATCTTGTACCAGGTGCTACCACCACGTTATGTGCGTTTTTGTAAATAAGTGACATATTTTGCAATAGTCTACAAATTATCTGATAAGATAATAGCCGTACGAGTATGCGTATTAAATGAAAAAAGCCATTTAATACATCACACAAAGTTTAGATCAATGAGTAGAGTATTGTAAAATAACTATGTGTAAGCTAAACGAGGTCTATTTTAAGGTTAGAAACTTGTTTACTATACTAGACAAGTAAGAATAAACACGGTATAGTTACAAGTACGATAATAACTTGTTGCGTTATTATGGGGTTACTTTTGATGGTTTTTACATTCTAATTCGAAAGAATAGGTAATTTTAGGATACCAATTTCATTAATTTTGTATTTGACCCAATAGTTAGGTTTAAATATCTTTATTTATTTAGCAGTCATTTTATAGATGACATGATTAGTTTAAATATGGCTTGGCACTTTCTAATAAATTACATTTAAATGATATCTTATGATAAAAAGTGATTGTAATAGTGTAATAAATATACTATTTCAATCGGTTTTCGCCTAACCCGTAAGATACACCTAGGAGGGCTTCAAGCTAAAAACGAAAGTCATTCAAACGTCAAATATACTTTTGTCGAAATGTACGTAAAACCCTAGTCCTCGAAATGGTTTTCAAATTAGAGTAATTTAAAAAATATGGTCAATCCCAATTACTTGCACAGGTAGGTTATTTTAATTTATCTACCTGTAGGACATAGCTGAAGTTGCGCGAGTAAGTACAGGGTAAATGCTAAATGTATAATTGAATTGGGTTATAAGTACCTCTACCAAGCTCTAAAATTGAAATGGCAGTGGGCAGGCCACGTAACGAGATACACAGACACCAGGTGGACAGTTAATACCACAAGGTGGAAAGGGCCACTCGGCAAAAGAAGGGTAGGGAGACCGAAAAAACGTTGGGCAGAAGATATTACCGAATTTATAGGGAAGGACTGGCAAACTATCGGCAAGGACAGAGTTAAGTGGAAAAGACTGGAGGAGGCCTTCACCCGAGGAGGGGTCCATATCGAATAGCAAACTAACTCTTACTAACAATTAGAAAATAAGTAAATAGCTAATTAAACACTAACAAACAAAATACCACATTTGAAATGTAAATTAAGGATATGGAAATAAAGGCTTTTATATTATATTATATATATAAGTACCTAAGTATGAAAGCGTAATACTTACCCAGCATTTTTACAACTCTTTTGGCTGACTGGCTGTGCCTCCTCCTGCCTTTTGGTGTGCATCTTACATTCCGGTTGGATTCCTGTCCTGTGATTTCTTTGGTTATATCAGACTTTCTCAGCCTCAGAGCAATCAGGAAGTAAAGTATTGTTATCAATAACATGGGCGTAAAGAAGAATAAAAAAGTGGAGATTTCGAAAGAGTGTTCGATAATGATTCGTGTTTGGAGGCACATGGCGACGCCCCGGTGGCTGAGGACTCCAAACTGCAGCGCTTGCGGCAGCGCCAGCGCCAGGGAAACCACCCACAGCACCACCACGTGCTTCGTAGCCCGCGACAGCTTCGACATCTGATGCGACACGAACGGGTGGCAAATAGCCAGGTACCTCTCTATGGTGAACAGTGTTATGGTCAGCACACTAGCATTGGTTGAGGTCTCCGCTGCCAAGCCGCGGATCACGCAAAACGCAGGCCCGAATACGTATGGCCACTTCCACCATATCGAGTACATCTCTTGAGGCATACCGCTCACAAGAAGAAGGAGATCGGATACAGCTAAGCTAAATAGATAGTAGTTCGTCGCTGTATGCATACTTTTGTTTTTAAGTATCACTAAACAGGTAAATACATTCCCGAAGAGCCCTGTTATAAATACGAATGAGTACACTAGGGTCACTGGTATCACTATATACATGGGGTCCCTCTGGGGGCCGAATATGTCCACGGGGTCCACGGACCCCATGGGTCTACTGGTAGTGTTTGTTATATTAAATATGACTGTGGAGGTCATTGTAAAATAAGTAATTATCCAATAAAGTCCTTTCTAAGAACACCCGCGCACTTAAAACGGTTCCCAGTGGGCTGGTAGAGGTCTCTCTCGCACGTGCCACCGAACCTGTAACAAATATTGTATGTATGTATGTAATTAAACTCTTTATTGCACAAAAATATAAATATTACAGTATAAATATTAAACTAATGTACAAAGGCGAACTTATCCCTAAATGGGATCTCTTCCAGCTTACCCTGAAGTAGATGAGTACCTATTGTTAATTCATTTGTGTCATAATTTTAATTTGATAGGTATTTCATTGAATCACGAGTCAAGTACGAATCAGTATTGGGCATTGAAACTGTACAACAAGCTTCACTATTTTCGGAAAAGAAAAAAAAAAAAGATGTTTATCCAGTAAGTAGGCCGCACGGGCACTCACGTCAAAAATCTTACAGCGCTTCGCAAGAGACCAGTGCAGTGCTGAGAAGAAACGCCGCAAGAAACTCAACAGTCAGTAGGTAGCAGGTTCGTATTTATCTTGCTTTTATAGTTAGTTCAACTACGAATACCTGCTGAAGTCGAACAATACGATATCATTGATAATTGACTACATTGCACAAAATGTTTCTCCTTGTTCTTCAAATTCCTCTCCACTACTGGATGTTCCCATTCAGCTCTGCATTCAACTTCCTATCCCTCGGAACGGAATAAACGGAACAGCTCTTCGACGTGGAAAGTGTTTCAAATTGGTTAATTACAACAAAACAAAAAACCTCCTTGACAGGCACAAACGTGATCTTATAAGGGTACGTTTTTAACAGACTTAATCTTTATAAGGCAGTTAAGGCACGAAACTTTAAAAAACTCCAGCTCAGCCCAGCCCAGTAGGTTAGGTTAAGGATAGCAAATTGACTGGTGAAAATAATCCCTCTCGCTCGATTATGAATACTGAGCTGATGTCAATAATTGCTCTCATTATCGTCTTGAGGTTCGATATGTTGCAGGTTGTATGATAATATTGAGTGGTTAAAGTTCGATGAAACTGAGAATTAACAAGTAAAGTTTAACAATAAGTAGGTACTGGGCTACTAACGGGAAGTAATAAACGAGATCGAATAGTCTTTGAGCACAGTTGCGGACTAAGTTAATCGTTTGGAATCCTAAGTTCGAGATTAATGAGAAAGTGGGTAAGGATACCCGTAAAGGCGTTCGCAAGTTCTACTTCCAGAAAAACCCAAATCACCAGATTTTGTCGTTATTTATTATGCTTCATTTCAATAGAATGGATTTGATAAAGGCAAAAACAATCCTTTGGAGAAGAATTCGGCCCATTTTGCAGGGAATTTGTACAATAAAACTTAGTGCAACAGTCACACAAATGACGACGCGCTGGCCTAGTTGGTAGTGACCCTGCCTACGAAGCTAGCGGTCCTGGGTTCAAATCCCGGTAAGGGCAGATATTTGTGTGATGAGCGCGAATATTTGTTCCTGAGTCATGGATGTTTACTGTGTATTTAAGTATATATTTCTCTATATAAGTATTTATATCGTTGTCTAGTCCATGATACAAGCCTAGAGCTTAAATTGGGACTAGGTCAATTGGTGTGATATTGTCCCTTGATATTTATTTATTTATTTAAATCACCGTTTACGCACCTTCGGTAGGACAAGGGCACATTTGCCCCTGTAATCATATACATTGTGCCCTTGTTCTACCGAGGGTGCGTTTTATGCACATACATACGTACATACAATCACGCCTCGTCCCCGTAGGTGTAGGCAGAGACCACTTCCTTCCACTTGCTAGGATTCAGACAATATTCCCTCAGTTCCTCGACACTCATAAGTTACTTCATACACATACGTCCATTATCCAATCACCGTTTAACGTGATCGTATCCCGGAGCCTGTTAATAATAACTAACTACTGTAACTGAACCTTTACTCAATCTAGCTAGGCGAAGGTAAGGCTCTAACTACTCGTACGCTTCGCATATATGACAACTTGTCTGCTATAAACAGTTCTTGACAATGATGACCGCCTAATGATGAACATTATAATAGCTCTAAGTGTACCGCCGCCGCGGCAAGAGGCCTTGCTTGTCATTTCCTTACGCTACGTGGTTCAATGCTGAAGTATTTTAGTCTAGAATTTTTTACCGCTGTTCCGACGAGAACTGGTTAACCACGTTTAGGGCTAAACATAATGGTATTTCATTTACAACTTCAACCACATTTGAATGAAAAAATATAAAGAAAACATTCGACGCGTTGTTCTAGATGTTAGTAACCCTGCCCACGAAGCTAGCGGTCCTGGGATCAGGGACCGGAAAACCTCTTCTTTTGATTAACCCTATCAATAGGCTTAGCCTATCATTCGGTTAGCCAATGGATGTGCTTAGCTATGATTGAGTCACCTTAACGTTAGGGCGAACCCCTTTTAAGTAATTAACCGCATCCAAAGAGCTTACCCGGTTCATTAGGGTTTCGGTAGTTTAATATTTAAGCGCTTAGCATTGACTGGGTATTACCTAGGGCTTCCAAATACCGGACTTTTCATAATACCGGTATTGATGCCGGTATTCGTTATTCAATACCGGGATCCCGGGATCCCGGACCGGTATTAAGAAAAAGTACTAAAAATTTAGTTTTTATTAAAAATAAAACTTGCAGATTAATTTCGATATACCTACCCTTTAATTAAAAAAAAATATCATTCAATAGTAGGGGAGACCGGGGACAATTGAAACACGTCATGACTGAAACAAGTCAAATTTCTCAAAAACTATAATACCTACGAGTATGACGCAACACTCAGGACTCCGCCGGCCATATCTTAATCTATGGTCAGTAGAGCGCGAGCGACCGAGCAACGCAGCGGTGTCACGGAGCGATTTAATTTTTTCGCGGTCAAAAGTAAGTATTTCTCATCTTGTATATTTGTTAATAACTTTGTTTGTTCTTGTATTTTAACTGATTTAACTATTTTAGCGTGATTGTGATAAATTAACGAATGTTTATTATTGCCAATTATCAGTGTTCGAGTTGTTTTTGCGTTTAATATTTGACCTTGAATTAAAAACTGTGATTTGGGGATGGTAGGAACAACTTGCGTGTGGACGATTGAAACGTTTCATTCGTCCTGGCGTTTTAATCGTCCCCAAATATAGTCGCCTTTAAATATGAGGTGGTTCTGTATTTGACGCATGTTTTTATTTAATAAATGTGAAAATGAATTTGCGCAAATGGCTTCTTTTTTATAATGATTTCTTTCATGGTCAATAATTATTATACCTACACTAACTTTTGCCCGTGATTTGGATAAATAAACCACTAGACAGAGTTACTTTATTCATATTAATATTATAGAAGTATAGATATAGGTGCCACTTTTGGTATTAGTCCGGTATGTGTACCTACTACTTACTATCATTCTGACGAATAGGTGAAAAACTTAAGTAACGCTCCTCTTGCATGAAGTTGTGTACAAAACTAGAATGGAATTTATGTCAAATTTCAAATATAGAATGTCGAACAGTCTATACAGCTGATGTGTTACAACTACATGCAAGAGGAATTACGTTTTTGATTTTATTTTAATTCGGCATATAAGTAGCCGTGGTATTATTTTTATTGTAACTGTTTTTGTTTTATAATAAAACGATCTTAACCGATTATATTGTGTATATTATTTAAAATCCCGACGTTTCAAGTTTATCCATTCATTAAGTTATGATTGAAACACTGTTATGATTGAAACAAGCATTTTTGTATGTAGTATAATTATGTATTTTTAACACAATTCCATATCATTATAGCTTATTATAACATTCAAACTATTTTCTATTAAGCTTTATGTATAAGGTAGCCAGCAACAAAGAAAGCTACAAGTCATATTTTTTTTTTTATCTGCGTTTGATGATCGAGATTTTCTGATGCTTATAAATGACGATATGTTTATGTTATGCTTGTGAACTTTTGATGGTCGTATTATATACCAATATAGCGATGAAAACGAGTAGGACTGATAACATTACTTTCATTGTGTCAAAGATATTACGGTGTTTCAATTGACCTTACATAGTGTTTCAATTAACAACGGTGTGAGGTCAATTGAACCACATTCCCCCATTCTCTTTATTACATTATTGTAAAATAACTATTAATGATAGACTTACCAAATATACTTTATTTAGGAACCAGATAACTAACCTTGAAATAATTATGGCAAACATCTTTCTAACTTTAAAAATAAAACGGCAACAGGCAGTCAAAGTCAAATCGTTTCAATTGTCCCCGGTCTCCCCTACTTAATAATCAAGTTAGCTTTTATATTTTTTAGTTTTATAAAACTATAATTTGGTGGTTTATGGTTTTGACGCTTTGTACCAGAATCGAAAAACGCCAGATTCGCAGAACGCCAGATTTTCAGATTCGCAGTATACCAGATTCGCAGAATGCCAGATTCGCACGATGCCAGATTTCAGATTAGCAGAATGCCAGATTCGCATAGTACCAGATTCGCAGAACGCCAGATTCGCAGAATGCCAGATTCGCCGATTGCCAGATTCGCACAGTGCCAGATTTATTTTTCACATAACTGTAATAGAGAGAGTAAGATTAATTAGAGTTCCATACCTCAAAAGGTACAGAATAGAGGCATCGTGCGAATCTGGCATTCTGCGAATCTGGTATACTGCGAATCTGAAAATCTGGCATTATGCGAATCTAGCGTTCTGCGAATCTGGCGTTCCGCGAATCTGGCGTTTTTCGATTCTGGCACAAAGCGTCAAAACCTGGTTGATTGATAATAACAAACTTAGATAAAATATGAATTATTTGTTTTAAAATTTTCAGGTTACAAATATAATGTATATAATTGTAAAACTAAATCATCCTTGTAATTGAATCACAATTGAAACAAGTAAAAATTAAAGTATTTCCTATTAATATTGTCATGGTTGGTGATTTTTCTGTAGATATGAAAGTAAAATAATCGGTCCTTCTAATTTTTTTTTTTTAGTGCTCTCCAAATACCAGAAGAAGTCTTTGTTTCCCGATTACTTAATACTGAATTAACGTACGTCGATCAATAGAATTATACAAAACAACTAGGTTATTGAAATACTTACATTATTTATTTACAATGACGACATCAGTCGTCGAGACGCCGCCGGATAGGTTAACACTTACTGGCACGTGACGTGATGTGACTGGCACGTGACCACACACGACAAACTCCGGCAGGCAACTGACTTACTCCCTTTAGCAAGGGCTATGCAAAGCATAGAGTAAGATAAAAGATAAACGCGAGGCATATGTATATAAGCAGGACAGCAGTCAGAGCGAAAGTACCGTTAGAACCTTATTGTCAACAGTTTTTTTTCGGTATTGCTAAAACAATGACCAGAGAACGGCTGAGTATCGATATCTCTTACATTACATGTAACTTACAAAAGTTACGAAGCAATTGAAACACACGAAAGTTAATAAACCATATAAATAAACGAATGGTTTATTTCTCCATTTTTATTTTTAATACCGCGGGCGGGATCCCGGTATTGCTTAATGAATACCGGTATTGAAAAAGACATAAAATATCGCGGGATCCCGGGATACCGGTATCCCGGGATCCCGTGATTGGAAGCCCTAGTATTACCCCATCGATCGCCTCTCTCTTTTTTGCGCATTCGGGCGAACTCTAGCCGTCTCGCTTAAGCGGCTACTGCCTGCCGCCACCCTATCAATTGTTAGGTAATTCAATAATACGTCTAAACTCTTGCGCATAGAGGTTAAACCCGCTTGAAACCGTTCGAATAAGCTTGAATAAGGTGACAGACAATATGTTATTGGAATAGGCTTAGCGCTTAGTCGAATTAACCGTATCGTTGGGTTGCCCTTTCTTTGAGCTAAGTCGACGATAAGCTAAGCGCATCCTTGGGGTTTGTAACAACAAGTCTATCAAAAAGCATATCAAAAACCCCTTTCGCGCTAAGCGGTTCCGGTCCCTGCCTGGGATATTTTTGTTCCTGCGTCTTGGGTGTTTTCTATATATTTAAGTATATATTTCTCTACTCTATATAAGCAGACATCGGTAAATTTTGTGCGCTTCGCAAGAGGGGTGCGCCAAAGTCGAACTTTTTATTTTTAGTCCGAACGTAATTTTATTCCTAATTATCGCAACTCCTAAGTTACTGAAACCGTTATTATATCAGGGTTTGTATTAAACAAACCTAACCTTACCTAACCTTATCTACCAGTAAGAGTAAGATACTTTAAAAATCCTGAAATAATAATAATTTCAGTAAAAATACATATAAAATTACATTCGGATTAAAAAAAAATAGGTGAGCCAATATGGACCTTGAAGAGACCTCTGCCACAGAACAAGTAAAAGTACCTACAAGCCATACTGCTGAGAAGAAACGCCACAAGAAACTCAATAGTCTGTCGTTTTTAAAATATTGCTTTTTAGACGTTTCTTGTAGCGGTAATATTATTGAATGTATCTTGCATGAAATTAAATTAAAATATTAGTTAGTACATGACAGATGGACGAACGAACACCAAAGGCTTCGTTTGGTTACGCAACTCTAATAAAACAAACAATAAAAAATCATATACATAGTTATTAGGTGACTCTTTAGAGTTGTACGCGGTGTCTCAAATGAGCCACAAATTCCGTTTTCGTGTGCACAGTGAATTAACGTATACCGGTGGGCGATGGTATAATGATTGATGAATAACGTTTATTATTAGTTACTATATCTAAATTATTCTAAATATAGTCCCGTGTGATCAATATTTACTTTGGCTATGTGTTGAGTTAGCATAGACAGGTATATTCTTACATATAAACCAATCCTATACAACTCGGAAATGCTGCCAGCATCTGTAATCCGCCATGGGGGCCCTCTGCGTTTACCCGACTGCGTAACGCAAAGGAAGGAAATCTATTCATTTAGTATTATTTTTTACCTGACTGCCGAAGGAGGAGGGTCGTGTGTTTATCAGCCTATACATGGTAGAAAGTTGAGATGGGGCAGTAAGAGCAGCTTCTAGATCCCTAACTGCTACGCGAAAATGCTCTTAGGAGACCTTTACCTACTTACTTTTTAAGTGATGAGGGTGATGACAATCGACAATCACAGATTTTTGATAAAATGTACACTCAGGGAGAAAATCGACAGATTTGAGTATATTGTTTTGAATGCCCGTCGGGCCCATTTCTAACAAGTACTTAAATACTCTTCGAGACCAACTAAGGTTTAGAGTACTACTATTTCGTAGGGTAATTAATTACAAAGTGAATTTTTCTTTAGTTTAAAGATTATTAAACATAGAGACAAGTTTATTAAGGCTCTGTCATCCCGGCTCATAGACACCTCCGGAGATCCTAGAGCTCGTTGCTTACCTCTCCCAAGGGATTGGGCTAGCTATCCAGAGAGGTAATGCAGCCAGTGTCATAGGGACCGTGCCGCGAGCGGACCTGCTAGAGCGGGTGTTCTTTTAATAGTGATGGATGATTATTATTTACATCTTTAATATTTGAGTAGCTTAGTTTGATTTTAATTTGAGTACCTTAGTTTTATTTTAATATAAGTTTAGTTTTAACTTTTAATTGTAATACATGGGTAGGTAGGTAAGAATTATGTTAAATGGAGACAACTACAATTAGGATATTAGAAACGAGAACAATCGGTATTATTAAAAAAAAAAACTAGAGTCAGAGAATTATTATAGGACTGGAAAACAGCATTAATTAGAAAATGTGTGTTAAATTGTATGAAAGCGCTGACACCACAAAACAAGATGTGGATGCCATTAAATTATTCTTGGAATAACTATGTTATTCAACGCGAAACGGTGGTATAGTAATTATTCCCGAATAGGTTCACTATTCTTAGAATTATCGTTGGTAAAACGTGAAACTGATTTAGTTTCGATTAACTGGCGATTGATTCTAATAATAAAATTTACCCTCGTTTGGTCGAATCAGCCCTAATGATAGTTTCTATTTCTACTAAAGGAAGTTATTCTTTGGGTTTTTGAAGTCTTTCTATTTTTTCAAATCTTTATTTTACTGTTTTTATTTAACCCGTGTGGATGCCGGGTTAGAATAGTGCCATGTCTTCCCGTGGATGTCGTAAGAGGCGACTAAGGGAATAAAGGCTGGTAGTACTGTTAGGCGATGGGCTTGCAACCTGTCACTAATACGCTGGTAAACACCTTAGCCTATTTGTGCAAAGTGTGGTTAGTGAATTATCAACAAGTTTTTAAAGTTACATACAGTAGCTCTGCCTACCCCACTCTGGGATTACAGGCGTGAAGGTATGTATGTATGTATGTATTTTACTGTATACTTTTTGTTGATCCTAATTATGCTGTTATGTAGTCCCACTTTTGAATAAATAAAAAACTGTAGAACATTTCAAGCTCGCCGGAAGCAACGCCGCAGGAAAGTCACAGTCGTATATTTAAATCTAAATATGCTTCGTCACAGTCGCTCGACTATCTTAATCGATATATCTTATTCCCTCCCTTTGAATAGGTACCGTTAAGGAGTTCCAGTGGCCATCTGTGGTTTTCATCATCAGTGCCACTTCACCAAATAGGGCTTTCCAAGAGCAATGCATGAGTTACTATGAAAAATACTCAAATTGCTATAGGTAGGTGTGCCTATAATATACGAGTTCCCTCGATTTCTTCAAGATCCCATCGTCAGATTCTGATGTGTTGACAACAATAGGAACAACTAGAAAGTAGGTATATACCATTAAAAAAAGTTCAAAGCACATACCTACATAAAAACAAACAAATATCACGACGAATTAAGAACCTACTCCTTTTTTTGAACTCGGTAAAAAAAGGTGTAAAATACACCGACGCCATCGAAAAATATTGCTTCATTCATTCTCACATCGTCACACCTACACAAGTATTCGAAAAATGGCATAAATACTGGGAGGTTAATGATTTGGTGCCTGAGAAATCTCGGGAAAAGTATAATTAAAACTTACGATAAAATCTCATGAAAATTCTAATAAAAAATTAGACTAGGTACCTAGTTTCTTTTTAAATGTGCTATTTCAGTAAACTTTCAAAATAGCTGAAGCCTTCTCAATTATATATTCATAAAAAAATTATGTCCCATAGTTATTTATAATTCAATTATTATTCTCAGTAGTAGTGAAAAACACCAAATGCGTACTTCCCAGCCTCTGCAACAATGTTAGTACTATTCCGAACAGATGGAACAGTAATAAATGATTCCCTCTCGGTCCCTGAATTTTGGCCAACATTCAACAATAATATTTTTTCTTTAACAACATTCAACACGACAAAATAAAACATCTCTCGGAATATATAAAATGTATGTGTTTGCACTAATTTTCCGCAGTTACATAAGGGGGTTGTAGGGGGGGGGGGGGGGGGGGACTCGTAGATAGTTTAGCGAAAATGACACTTATAGAGTCTTTTATACGGTTCACAAATCTCTGTTTTTACCTCTCCATTTCCTCTATTTATGGCTTATGGGTATCTCTTATAGTGTAATGATTCTACCTTTATTCCACTTTAAATGCGTTGTGGTAAATAAAGGTAATTGTGTAATAAAACAAGGTCTTCTCTTTCGAAAGGGACACTATCTACGTCATCACATCACAGAGTTGCAACTTGATTAATCACTACCCAAAAATATGGACAAATTTGATTTTAGATTAGTATACTATTGTATTTCAAAAATTATATATATCATGAATAATATAAATCACAAGCATAATCTACATATATTTACTATAATTTAATATTGTAAATTAATTTATTCATGAAAATAACTAACAGGGTTTTTTTAAACATAAAGGTATACAATGTGGAATTACAACCTGATACTACCAGCATCACCGGATTCAGTAGATTCTTTTTCCAGGTTTCATTTAACCACATTGTTGGCGTGACTAATATGTATATTTATGCTAAATTACAGCTTTCTAGTACTAAGAGTCTCTGAGCTAGGCTGCAGACGGACGGACGGACGGACATGGCGAAATTATAAGGGTTCCTAGTTTGACTACGGATCCCTAAAAAATGCAGCTAACTGCATATTGATAGTATAAGCATTGTACATTTTATATGGTTACCAATAGAGTATAGAATGCTTAGACGACACATTGCAGATAGCCAGTTTTTATGTTATTACGGTAGACTGTCGCTTGGCACGTTAACTATTCTAACTGCCATTAAACGTTACTGTCTATAAAACGAATATTGCTGAAAGGTGATGTTCCCTGGACATGACGCAATGTCACGTATTTCGTGGACGATAAAGATGATCGCACCTTTAACGACTGGAGTTCGGAGCTCCTTGTTACGAAGAAAATTTCAATTATATTTTTCCTATTCAGCTTCTCATCCTACATTGTTTTTAACCGACTTCAAGCTAAAGATAAAAAAACCTTTGCGGAGCTGATATCTTCTAAATGGCTCAACTGATTTTCATGAAACTAAACCAAGAATAACTGCTAGAAAACCTGCTTTCAAATAAAAAAAGCCGCACCCAAATCCGGTCATCCGTTTAAGAGATACGGTGTCACTGACAAACAGACACGCACACCATAACACGCCTCTTTTTTCGTCGGGGGTTAAAAAGAGGCTTTTCTCAATTCGTCGCGTTTGTGTTTTTACATGTGTTGTTATTATTGTATTGCTTTGACATTAGCCACCTTTAAGTACGCCTCCACCGCTACGTAAAATACGGTGTCGTTGCGTAAACAAAAGACGGGGTCTTAGTAACAACATGGCGCCGTTTTAGACGCACCGTAATATACGCACCGTTAAGAAGCGGTGCGGTAAAAAGATAAGATAAAAGATGTTTATTCAGTAAGTAGGCCGCACGGGCACTTTTACACGTCAAAAATCTACCAGCGCTTCGTAAGAGACCGCTGCTGAGAAGAAACGCCGCAAGAAACTCAACCTTTACAACACAAGTTAATAAATACTAAAACGACGATGACAACAAGATAACAATATTCAAAAGACAATGTAGAAGAAGGGCCCTACGCTGTATCTGAATAGGTATAAGTTCAAATCCCGTTGGCCAAAGTACTATTAATAGGTTAACTACTAGCGTTTTAACCCATTCAAATTACCTACCATATACCCCGTTCAAATTAAGCCGAATATGGGTAACAGGGGAAATAATTCGTGTAACTTCGTAAATTGGTACAGTTATACCTTGTGGTATCTTAACATACTAAAAGTCTGCTGAGGGTGTAACGGGGGTTGAAGGTACCCCTTTTCAGATTTTTGCTCATATTTTATTTTTTTTATTTTATTTTATTTTATTAGGAGAAAAAACAGGATACAAATATAGGAAAGTAAGTACAAAGGTAAATCAATCTTAATTAACAAATTTGACCCCATGAACAATTCTCACAAAGACACGTTACAATAAATTAGTGAGGACTGAGAATGAACTACACGACAAAAATATTAGTTAACCATAGTCAAACAGTGACTTGTAGGTACTTAATAATAATGTGAAAGTATGTATGTTTGTGATTAAACACCAATTTGAGATGCAAACACCAAGTACAAGTAATGAGATAACATAAAAACACATAATAACATGGTAACATATATAACAGAAACAGTAACAACAACACTTCAAAAAACAAGCAAAATAAGAATAAGAAGAAGGGAGTTGTCATCGGCATGATGGAACGCGGTTTGAAAACCACTGTTATGATTCTAAGGCAATAGAAACAAGTACCGGAAACTGCGACGGTGTGAGGCATGGACAAAATCATTTACTCAGAAATGAGGTTCTTACTCACCTCTGACCTAAATTTGATTTTATTTAGGGAGAATATATCAATATTTAAAAACTTCTTGTTATACAAGTTTGTCATGCGATAGATTGGTTTTTTCTCGAATGTACGAATATCATTATGAATTCTTTTGACAAAAGTTTCTACATACATACATACATAAACTCACGCCTTCATTCCCAGAGTGGGGTAGGCAGACCTAAAGAATTATCAACAAATTTTAAAACTTCTTGATAATTCTGTAACCACATTTTGCACAAGTAGGCTAAGATGTTTCCCAGTGTGATAGTGGTGGCAAGCCCATCGCCTAACATTACTACAAGCCTTTATTGCCTTAGTCGCCTCTTACGACATCCACGGGAAGACATGGAGTGGCACTATTCTAAACCGGCAACCACAATGTTCTACAAAATTTGCTGTATTCATTTTTACTCTAAGATCAATGCTACAGGGTGTTTAAGTTAACAAGGAGATATACGTTAAAAGGTCGTCAAAAACAATGGTTGCTTGCAAATGATATTGATGAGGACCAGCGATCAATCCGGCACGAAGAGGTGAGCTATTCTACTGAGTTTATAAGAAACTACATACAGACAGAGGGATTCTGTATCGTACGCACCACGCCCGAGTTTAGGCCAATAATAGGGTATATTCATGACTTTTTTTTACAAATTCATTAAAAACTCATTCATTTAAATACCCTATAAAAATACCCAAGATAAAAGAAATATTTGTTTCTGTCTCTCTCTAGCAAAACAGAATTTAGTACGGAGTTTTTATGGCCGACGTGTAACATGACGTCACAGTATATCGGACCTCTACGTCTAATCGTTGTCTTATTATCAGTTGAAAATGCCTGTATCATCCGTATTAATTTATTTTATAGTATTTCCATATTTTACTGAGAAATGCCATTTGAAAAATCCAGCCCTATTGTAGCGGAACTATAGAAGTTTCACAGCTCTGTGCAGAAGACGGAAGAAACTATAGCAGAGTGGGCGGCGGGCGTGAGTCAGAGGACTGGCTGACTGCGGGTTCTCCAGCGAGACCCTGGATGACAAGGGCCTGGTTGACGTAGCTTGTGACCGAAGAGCTGGTAGTTCCCTCTCACACCGAACAAGCATAGATATTCAAAGAGGAAATGCTACCACTATCTCCAACGCAAAAAACGCGTAGGTCAAAGTCACTCAGGGTTTCTCTGCGTGATAGAATCAGAAGTGATGATATCCGCAGTAGAACTAAGGTTACCGACATAACCCGAAGGATAGCTAAACTGAAGTGGCAGAGGGCGGGGCACATCGCTCGCAGGACTGATGGCCGATGGGACCAGAAGGTTGTCGAGTGGCGTCCGCGGACCGGGAGATGAGCTGTAGGTAGGCCTCCAACAAGATGGAGGGACGACCTTGTAAGGATCGCGGGAACGCGGTGGATGCGAAAAGCACAAGACCGGTCTGGTGGTGGTCAAGAGTGGAGAGCCTTGGGGGAGGCCTATGTCCAGCAGTGGACGTCTTTCGGCTGACATGATGATGATGATCTTCAACGCACAACGACACGGGGACCTATTTTAGATATTTTATTTTGATCTAGTTTTTAACTTTTTTTATTTTTTATTATTATATTTGGTTTTATTTGAAAAAAAAGCAATATTAATATTTTAAAAGTAATAGGTAGCCGCTGTTTTTACTGTTTACTGACAGATTTTGTTTGTTAAACTAAGTAGCTGAATTAATACTCATTGTATTCAAATGAAGCCTCAGTTGCTTTGTAAAGCATTTATTTTGCTGTATTTGTAAAGATAATTAAAGAGTTTAAATTTATTTTGTGACCTTTGGAGTGCCTCTAACATGTCTGTCGGCACATTTGCATGTACCAAAAGCTGAAACTGCGTATGCATGGGTACTTACGTACTAATTTGAACGTTTTCACGGCCGTGCCTTTCAAAGGAACTTGAATTCTTGAGACAAGTATTTTCGTCGGATCACAAGCTACCTACCTAGTGTATTTTTACATATACATAAACGTGGTAAATAACGTGGTCACTTTCGCGTTCGCGACGGTTTGCCGCGTGAACAGCAACTTACACTCTAACTCTAACAAATTATATTTATAACAAAATAAACCTTCCCAGCTTTATAAAATGGTGCATTTTGCTCGTTATTAGAAATGTTTCTTACGCGGTTTTGCAGTTTCACCGACATTTAGTTGCTGATTGATACCAGCAAAGTGAATTCTATGGGCACTGTACTAGAGAACGCCCGCCACTTCGTACATGTAGAATTAGTTTTTGCTTATTTCCGTTGGAATTCGATTTTCGATATATCCTTTCCCAAGGATAGGGGGTTCGGGAGTTCCTTGATGAAAAACGATCTGCATTATAACATTGCATGTCTAATTAAGGTAGAACAGAAGCACATCCTGTTCCACGAAGATCTGTAAATTACTATGTTCTGGCAATAAATGTCTTTGTCTTTGTCTTTGAAGGGTGCCCAAAGAATATTTACTCCAAATTTCGAGTTTTAAAGTCTAACGGTTTAGGTTGTCCGTTGTCTGCGGGCCTAGTATGGTTGCGTTTATCGCGTAACAAAATGTGGATAAAGGATCCGTCGCTAGGGTACTTATGTACGTGTCTAAAAGTGACGGACATTTTATCCACATTTTGTCTCGCGATAAACGCAGCCATATTAGTCCCACTGAAAGATTTTATAACCTACAAGTATTGGGTTAACTTAGTACGGGCGAAATATGTGTGGCAAAATTTATCGTTTCCCAACCGTTCCTTATGCCAACTCGGTTTTTTTTCTGTAACCTTAAATATTTCAGGATTTTTATAAAAACTAACCTAACCTAACCTGACCTTTAGGGCTATACACGATGGTACTGAAAAAAAATTGGTTTGGACACATTTGTCAAAGATATTTTGGTCAAATGGCAGCATATCGTGTACCGTAGGTATACATTGACGGCGGTCTTCCAAATACTCTGTCTGTATGTACAAAATGTACTGATGCTGTAAGTCCATAATCATTATAAAATGAGCACACCGGTTGCGAATTTCAATCTGTGTAAACTATATGTGACCGAAATTTCATGACTGATGGTGATGAGACTATCTTGACCCCTCAGTGTGTATGAACTGCCTTTTTGTCCTTGACTTAGGGGTCTTTACTTCGACGCAGCTCTCTCCTAGTTACCTAATACCGCCTAAAGTCTATATGAGCGTACGGCTCAACTAATATTAAATAGATAGATGATAGATAGATAGATAAAAACTTAATTCAACATAAGCACAAACACAGGCTCTTAAATAAAACAAAAAATATAGACAACAAACAAGAAACTTACAATATACATTATATTATATATGCGGCGAAAGAGCCATGTGTAATGCTGTGAAATGACGTTAACTCAGCATAATGCTGCAGGAACTGCAGCGCTGCTACTCTGCCAGAACCATAGGAATCAGGTCTAAATAATGCATACCATTTACAGAATTCCACAGTACTCATCTAAATTACAGGGTTGACGTAATAATCTTTGTTACGAAGATTTTACAAAATTTCCCAACGAACATTGATAAGCCAAAAGCAAACAGGAATACAGATAAGCTCAAAACCACATTTTAAATCATTCTAGGGAAATTGTATAAAAATTCTACATTAAAATTCCAAAAAAATACTGAGGTTACCGACTCTAAATTTCAATCTGTGATAAAACAAAAATTAATTTCCCGAGCATATTATAAAGTAAACGATTATATCATGGAATTCATGGATAGAGATGTTTGGCAGTGAGCCGTGCATCCTGCATGAGTAATCTACGCTTAAATCTAACTCCGCTTAAAAAAGGTGCACCTACCTGGTGAATACCTAGATGACGACTAATAGAGAAGTATGGAAGAAAAATACATGTTGCCGACCCCAAATAAGCCCCCAACAAGGGCTGGAGAATGATGATGATGACGATTCATGACCAATCCATGCCGTTATTATTACTAAGTATTCTTGAATTTTTAAACATATCGTCGTTGAAACTGCAAACTGCGTAAGTAACATTGTAAATAAACAGCAAAATGCACCTTTTTAATAAGTCTGTAAGATTTATTTTGCTCTATCATAAATGTTAGTTACGCTGTTTTCCAGTATCACCGATAATATGAGTCATAATTTCATAAATAACAAGAAGCCAAAATATCGAACCCATAATCAGCAGTGTAGCAAATACCCATTAATTCCCCTAAATTAGTTTGAATCCCCATTTTATCCCCACCTAATTTACTACCTAAGGTCGCCGTCAATAGAACTTGTGAACGATGAAATAAATTAGAACTGATTGACACATAACCTCAAATATTTACAAAGAGTGTTTTAATTAAAAATACTATAATAAAAAAGAAAAAAACTATATTTCATCCCAATTTTGTAATGAAAATAATGATCTTGTGTATAAATCATTGCAAAGACCTCACTTGATCTTTAAACGTACGTGATTATCGAGTAATCATGGTGAATTGGTTCGTTTGCTTTTGCAAGTTCTATCGACGGCGACCTTACTTATAAAGCAGTAAAAAAAAATAGGAAAGCATCACATGGCAGAAAAAAACAACTTCACAAAATCCCTGGTAATTTACCCTACCATTAAGTTAGTAATGTTATAACAATGTGGTTTCTTATAAAGTGTAATAGAGGCCAAGTGGAAACGAAAGTTTTTTATTGCTCCAAGGGTCGGCGATTTCATTAATACCAGGAGATAACTTGTGTGTGCGATGGTTGATCGCGAATACGGGTGTATCTAAGTTAGGGACGTACCACAATCATTTATACAGGGTGTAAGGGACGGCTCACCGAAAACTGAAACCATAGCTTCAGACCATTGTACTGAACTGAAATCCAGTGGAAATTTTCCCGGGAAAACGATAATTTTCTCTTTTTTTTTCCATGTTTTTGCATATAAACCGATCTAGGACAACATAATATTATGACATACTGAAGCTCATTATGTAAAAAAAACGGTGAAAACGGCATTTTCACGTAAAAAACGAGAAAATTTTCGTTTTCCCGGGAAAATTTCCACTGGATTTCAGTTCAGTACAATGGTCTGAAGCTATGGTTTCAGTTTTCGGTGAGCCGTCCCTTACACCCTGTATAATTATCATTCGAATATTACGTGTGTTTAATCTGTAAGAAGAAGATTATTTTCATTGAACCTCAAATAATACATGCATACATACCGTCATGCCTGTAATCCCAGAGTAGGCTAGGCAGAGCTACAGAATTACAACTTTAAAAAGTTGTTGATAATTCGGTAACCACAGTTTGCACAAATAGGCTAAGATGTTTACCAGCATATTAGTGACAGGTTGCAAGCCCATCGCCTAATAGTACTACAAGCCTTTATTCGCTTAGTCGCCTCTTACGACATCCACGAGAAGACATGGAGTGGCACTATTCTAACCCGGCAACTACACGGGAAATCACATACACGGGACATCAATAACATTCATCATAATCATGACTATCATGAGGTCAATGAATACAGGTTCATCAAACCCGCTAGAAGCGACATAGGCTGAGAAAATAATTATGTCTGCGTTTTATTCGTCATCATAATCATAGGTACAAATTCGTCAGTATTGAATTCCTAACGGCCTAGTACTGTAACCTTGCGTCGCCTATAATCATGTTTATCTGCGACAAACTAATATAGAACTTCCGTTAATCAGTGCATTAAGCTGCTTAAACCTGGAACTGCAATAAAGTTACTCTCTTTCAAAGTTACCTTCTTGTAAACGGATGGTATGACCTAACACTTAAAGAATATAATTTGTAATAATGTAATATATTTATTTTATTTATTGATTTAAACTTTTTTGCACAATACAAGTATAAAAAGTACAAATGGCGGACTAAATACCTAAAGGCATTCTCTACCAGTCAACCACATGGTTAATGGAGAATAACCGGTGCAATTGGAGATCTAAACAGTGTTGAAAGCTCAGTTAAATACCTACTTGATACTAAAAATATAAACATAAATGATAATACATAATGACATCAAATCGGAGAAATACTGGAAAAGGGCCGAATCTTAATCTTAAGTACCCGAAACCGAACTGCGTACATGACTCGATGAATGAATGTTTAGAAACGAAAGTTTGTCAAGATCGTAGCAAGTGGAAAGAAGTGGTCTCTGCCTACCCCTCTGGGAAACAGGCGTGATTTAATGTATGTATGTACATCTAAAAGTTTAGCCCACAGATCGAGGTGCTGAGAATGACCATGTTAACTGCATAACTTAAATTGTTGTAACAGAGACCATCAACATGGCATACCACACCCGTCCTACCCAGTTCCTCGATCAAGTCCTTCATATATATAATAATATGTTAAAAAGAGCGCTCCTTGGCGAACTCCGCAATAAAGTCTGTATTTACTAGACAGCGAGTCACCGCACCGTACAACGTTAGCTTGGTTGGCATACCTACCGGAATTTCAACAGCTTGACTATAGTTAGATAAGCCTGCTTTGGCTACTTTGCTCCGCTATATGTCACAATTGACGAGATCAAAAGCTTTGTTTAGATCCATAAAATAGGTGAAGACCCACTTTATCCTCCTTTAGTCTTTAAAAAAATACTAGTAAATCCGCCGTAAAACACATATTTTGGAAAAAAAAACATTGCGCTATCTATTAGGTCCTTACCTATGAAATTGGCGTTTTATATGGAGAATTTTATGAAAACGGTGGTTTTCATACATTTAATTTTGCGGATTATTTAGTAACGTCAAATGCAAACCAAACAAAATTCTGTCAGGAATATTGGACACTTCTAAGCTATATTATACATATCTTAATTACTTAAAAAGTAGTTAGCTTCATAAAACTATGCGTAATTGAAACACTTGAACTTGCAGCACATAAAAAGAGTTAAGTTCACACTTTAATTTTAAACATTAAGTAAGAAGTTCAACCATATTATTTGTATCTAAAACCTTTGTTGCATAGTGTATTAATGAAATTTATAAAGAATTTGGAAGTTAAAATTGAAATGAATAAATTCCGTACGAAATAAAACACGTAAAAAAAACGCCAATTTCATAGGTAAGGACCCAATATTACGGTGCAAAAGGTACAGCTCCTTAAAGGTAGGACGGACAGACAGACGGACGGACAGCGTAGGCATATCAATAGGGTTCCGTTGGGCACCCTTCGGTTACGGAACCCTAAAAAACGATGTAAGAATGTAGACTTGAGACTACTAAATAGATTCAGCTCTCAATTCTTGGACCGTCTCAACGCATAGTCCTTATGGTAATCGCATTTTTTGTTCCACAAGTTTAGTTAATGGGGCTTCTAAACGGGCCATGTTTTGCTGCAATTTGTGGCCGGCAACTAGTGCTGTCTTACTCTTACTTCGTATGTTAGAGCAAGATGCGTATAGTTGCCGGCCACACGTTGCCGTGAAAATGTTGCTCGTTTAGAAGCCCCCTAATGATTTACTCGTGCCGTGTTGTGTCCGTTGAGTCTAGTAGAATAATGCGCGTTGCGTCGTTAGCAGCCACAAGCCAGCCCGGCTCAGACAAGTTTAATGTAGATATCATACCATCTTCCTCAACCACAATCTAGTCAACCTTTGACAAACAGGTTACGGTATAACAAGCATTTATTCAATAAGTTTATATGTTTCCCTATAAATTGCAACCGTTCAATAATTGCACTGTTTATATTGTAACGCATGCGCGCTCGCGGATTACCGATAGCTGTTAGTTAAGAGGTAGAAATCTTTAACTTTTTTTTATTAATGGTAATAATATTCAGTTACCTAATAATGTCTTCAAACCAAACCTTGTGTATTTCAAAATAATGATGATCACGATTTTTTCTTTTTTAAAGTTCGTGCTTTAATAATTAATATTATTTGCTAAAACTTGAAAAAGGCTGATTACATTTTAATTGATGAAAAAAAAACTATTTATACCCACGACATGTAAGCTTGAATAGTTGTTTGTGATTAATTTTATTCCAATGAATATTTAATAGTTGAGTCGTACTTTTACGGCGGCATATAGGTAATATTTATGTGATTTGAAATAATTACTGTCAGTACGTCCGACGAGCTCTATCCCGGTTTTTTCAAAATTATGTTGGAAGGATCGACTTAAACGTCATTAAATGACTCTTAGTGCCAAAGGGCCGTTTTCAAAAACATTGTACATAGTTAAGGACAATTATGGCCTTAATTAAATCCTTATTTTTTTCCATTTCGTCTTGAAAAATTACCTTAGGTACTTAAATAATTTTATGGCTAAATTTCGTTCGAAATGGAAAAGCAATAAGTAAGGATTTGAAATGGGGCTTAAATTGTTCTTTACTATTAACCATATTTTTGAAAACGGCCCAGTAACCTGATGCAGGTGTACCAATGTGAAGCCTTTAAAGCTTACTTTGCGATCGCTGCGAGACAGTCGCAGAGGGGTTGTCTATTAAAATATAACAATATTTGGTATAAGTATCAAAATTAGAAAAGGATCACAATGTATAATTAACGTTAGAAATTGTAAAAAAGAAAAGAAGAAAAGAAAGAAAGAAAATAAATTATTTTTTTGTGACAAACATTAACACAAAAAAAAATGAAAACACGCACAATTTGTCACGAAATGGTCACAAATGAGCCAGCGCTGGTCTTCCGTTGCGACCATTTGGTGAAGTCACGGCGCAATGACGCCACGAAGTGTTATTTCATTTAGAATAACGTTTAATTAGAATAATATAACGTTGATTTTGTATAAGTAATTTTATTATTAATTTTAATTTATTTCTTATAAGTAAGGTAAGAATTATAATTAAAATACATAACAACATAAGAAATAATGATCATAATAATATAATATCATTTGCAATTGCATTTCGGTATTCGTGAGGCGAGTGAGTATTTTACCCGAGTCTTGGATCTTTTCCATAATATTTAAGTAGGTACCTATGTATTCCTCTATATAAGTATGTTTATCGTTGTCTAGTACCAATAGTACACTCGGCCCGCCTTATAAGTAGCTGTATACTTTGGTACCTTGTCGCTTTTATTACTGTGATAGATTAGTGCAGCGGTTCAAATATATTTAGCGTTAAAGTGACAAAATTACCTTACTTTTTGTGAGATTTCCCCCTGACATTTATTATTATTTACTGTTTCTTCTCTGCTTAGGTTTTAATTAACGTAGGCTAGTTCATCACTTCAGTATATTGCGATTGCTAACATACCACATTTTACCAATAATATTATTTACCTGAAAGGATCTCCCACAGATACAAAATATAGTGAAATTGTTACTGGGGAATGCTGTCAGGGGCCCTCGCTAAGATGCATTAGGTTAACTAGCGTTTGTTTTGTTTTTAAAGCAATCACATCAATGGTAGGTAGATGACGTGATACGAAGAGTCACGTTATCTACCAGTGACGCGAATAGTTTAAAAACAAAACGAAAAGAAACACTACGTCGGTGAAACTGCAAAACCGCGTAAGTAACATTTTAAATAAGGAGCAAAATGCACCTTTTTAAAAAGACTGCAAGATTTTATTTTGCTCTATCATAAAACTGTAAGTATCACCGACGACTAGTTAGCGTAATACATCTTAGCCCGGGGCTCAGGTGATCACCGCGGACGCCGTGGTCTAGCTATCATCTGTCAGCCTGACAGTATCAGAAGAGTTTTGCAGTAATATACATTAAAAACTTTTAACAACGTCCATCGAGTTACACTCATTATTTTGATCTAGATAAACAGTTGATACCTACATTTTCATGATAAGTGATAACATTTCATTACAGCTTGTGAAAAGAATATAGAAATTCATTATATTTTTGCGTTTTATAAAGCTTTGAATGGAATATTACCATTTTGTATAGCGGTTCTTTTTAAAAGGAAGGGTTTGTACTTCAACTGTACATACTCAATTTGTTGAATGAGGTTCTTACTAGACCTGTCAATACGGAGTTAACAAGCCTGCTTGACAAACGGTTGAAAATTGAGTTTTATGATATTGGGGGGAGGTTCGAGTGCTCATTATCTAATTCACGGGGGCTAAATTAGTTTTTTTTTATAAATAATGCCTACACTGTTGATTCGACCAAAGTTTCAGAAGTAAGTACATATTTATAAACGAGACAAAATGAAATACTTGATTTTTTTGCATATTTTATGTAAATCATTAAAACTAGCGTAAACAAAAACACTGTCAAAAATCATTTAACTAATTTCAATAATAAAGTAAATATGCTGTGATTGTAGCAATATTAGGTAGATTATGGTACGAAATAGCGGACAAAGGTTTTTCGAACTTAAGTTAGGTAACCCATGTAAGCCACCACAAATTGTCTAAATCTCCGTTGGAAAAAGTATTTTAACTAAAAAAAACGGCAAGATCACGCTCAGTGAAGGGTTCCGAAACCGTTATCTCAAACAAACTAATTTTCTATTTAAACGTGCTGTTTTAAATGTTTTTTAGTAGCTAGTTTATTATTTGTCGAAGTAATCAAGTCTACGTAAACGTGATAGTGTCCCTTTTAAGTTCGTCATTGTGTTTTCATGTTAATTATCTATTTTTCAGAGTTTTATTACGTATAGTTTTTGATCTAGGGGAGCGAGGGGAGACAGGTAACTATATTGAAAATTACACTTTACGTGTTCAATATGTCCTAAACGGTCCCCCCAAATCTAATAAAATATAATAATAATAGTTTGTGCTGTTCATTGCGTTTGAAGTGGCAAACAATTAGGAACCTTAACTTCTTGGGACTAAGTTCATTTTTCTCGAATGGTTACACCTTTTAGGCATTCTATCCCATCCCATCTTGTTGGAATTTTGAATGCTTCGATACGGCTGATATTTTGACCATTTCAATCTTTTAGGTAATCTATGCAGTTACATCATCTTGACATTTTATCCAAGCCGATACTTAAAACATCCCGTCACATCACATTTTTCTGAAATTTTAGCGGGTTCGTTTTTTTTGAAAATCCAATGCATCCCATTTTTATGGGCACGCTGTCCGGTTCGATCTATCTGACGCTGACTGTACATAACATGTTTTAAGAACTATTTATTCAATAATACCTTCATAATGTAAAAAAGTTTTTTTTTACCTTTGCTTAACTTAAAAAAAAAGGTTCTTAAGTTTTTCGGTAAAATCAATGTTAGCGTACAGACGAACTTCTTCGTTCCTTGTTTCCTACGTAGCCCTAAAAAAATAACTTAAGAAAATATTGTACGTACCTGCTTCAATAATAAAAATACGTTAAATACCTAAGTATTTTGCTGATCTACAGCAATTTCTAATAGGTGTAGGTAGGTAGCTATATTTACTTAAACAAACGCTAATGATTCATCAAAAAAATCGAAATAATCATTAATGTTGTGTATGTTTTAAGTTGAGTAAGTATTGTATTTTGTAACTGAATAAAGATTAAGTAACTGAACCGATTAAATAAAAATCAGATTTATATTGATTAAAATTTTGATATTATTAAAATTTACACGATTTACCGGTACCTAATGGATTAACTAATATAATGTGTGTATAAACCTACTACTAACCCTGCTATAAAGCCTAATTTCATGTTTAGTAAGCACCTTTTCACCTTGGTTGATCTCAAAAGAGTTTTATAAACCTGGCTTTGCTAACTTAACCTGGGGTTTAAATGGCGGACCAATAAAAAAAAACATAACACTAAAAATGATGGTCTCTCGGGCTACCCTAACTGATCCATCTCAACTTTCAAGCCTGTATAAAATCAAGTATTTAAAAAACCATTGGCGACGCGAACATACTAAATTTACGATATTTGTATATTGCAGTAATTATTTTTTAAATACTAAACTTTGTTAAACTTCATTTTGAACCTTATTTTATCAGCTAACGAATTGAATAATAGCAATACAATTGATCAACTAGTTCTTGATTGGTTGTCAATTTTGGTTAGTCACATTTGTAGGTAATCGTATTAGATGTAAGTACAAAGGTGATATTATTTGCCGGTACTGTGTATAGGATTTGTTTTTTGTTGTTGAAAATAATACGTATTGTTAAGTTTCACATGCATACTGCCGTGCTAGTGTAAAAGGCGATCATTCGACATTTTGACCAAATTGAGTTGTTATGACCATCGTGATATGGAGAACAAGCCGCGTCGACCCATCTTACCCGTTTGTCGATAAGAGGCTTGGTTGCGAAGATACGATAAGGAAAAAGACCGTATAACAGACTATTTTCCAGCAAATACTAATGAATAAAGCGGTAACTACACAATACTACATTAGAAAGACGTAAAACAAGACACTCCGCATTATTGTCTGGTGTAGGTTTTATTTATTAATAAGTTGAACTACTCTATAAGGCCGTAATTGCAGATTACTAAGTAAAAAGAACGAATAACATATTTTACCGCCTTTTAACTTAGTATTTCAAATGTTTTTTTCTATTTGCTCATAATTTAAATGAACGTAACAGAGTTTTCTAGACAAAAAGACCGTATGTCAGTATTTTGCGGTATTTTAGTCTAGTTAATGCCGAGTTTTAAATAATGATAAACTTGTTTAAAAAAACTTTTATTTTGTGATACGGTATTTTTACTTGGGACAGAGGTAGTTTTTAACGCTAGATTACTATTCGAATATCCACAGTCGACCCATGCTACTTAATAAAACCGTATAATCCCCAATCTCCTACATACCCCCCGCGGACGGGAGTGCTCGCGTTCGGGCGCCCTTCAGTTCGGTGACGTTACGGGTAATGAAGGTGCGTGTGCGCTGGCGCCCGTTATCACGCGAAAAGACGAGGACGACGAATTGACGATAAATCATAAAACTGAGTACATAATACCATTCTAAATGTTTGTTACCTGAGTACAGTAAAAATAAATAAAATAAATATATAAATTAATATATGATATATTTTTTTGGAGAACTAACATAATTGGGATAGACCAAAAAAATAACTCATGGTTTTTATAATCTAATACAAAAGAAAAGGTAATTTTAAGAGACCCATTTCATTAATTTTGTATTTGACCGAATAGTTTTGTTTTTATATCTTTATTTATTTAACAGAGATTTTATCGATGAATTACATGATAAGTTACGTTAAAAAGTGATTGTAATAGTATAATAAAACATACTATTTCAAGCGGTTTACGCCTAACCCGTAAGACACACCTGGGAGGGCTTCAAGCCAAAAACGAAAGTCAAACCACACGGTCAAATATACTTTTGTCGAAATGTCCAAAATAAATAAATATAACAAAAACTTAATCATGCAGAACGGCTTTAGAACCCCATTCCTCGAAATGGATTTCTAATTAGAGTAATTTAAAAAATTTGAACTATCCCAATTATGAATTATATTAGTATCTAAGAAAAACATGAACAATAAAAAAAACTAGAACATCTATAGTTAGCTTAAAGAAATAAGTCCTTTTTTTATAATGCATTTATACAAATATACAAATAAATAATAAAGTTTTTATGGAGAGAGTTTTATGGAAATAAAGCAAATCTAGAATATCAATAATTAGCTTACAGAGATGGTTAAGTCCTTTTATAAAGTGAATATTTTATAGACCATAAAACAAATATATCAGTAAATGATAAAGTGACTATAGTAAGATTTGTCTATTTACTTTTCATAATATATTTCACTAACATGAGGACTCAATCTAGCTAGAAGTCAAAATGACTTCTGTATCCCACTGTTTTACTATTAAAGTTAAACATGGATACTTAGTGAAATTGAACATCTCATTTAGTTATATAAAACTCAAGTCAAATATAGACTTAAAGGTGAAGCAAGCAATATCAATCTTGAGTCACAATATTATATGATATAAAAATAACAAAGTATAACTATCGCTTTATTGAACGATAAATAATCTACTGTATAATTGAGTTTTTAAACACTCAATTTATATTTTGACCCTTTTCTTCCCTTACTATACGACTGACTGACTATTCGTACATATTGGCAAGGAGTCTGACCTGTCTATGGAGGATGACTATTGAGGTAGACTAAGGTCTAGGGATAGCGATCCCAGAGCGTATGGAGGAGATCTCCTTATTTTTTCTATGGCATAGGAAGGCAAACGAGCACACAGGCCACCTGATGGTAAGTTGAAACTGTGACCCATAGACATTCGCATTCACAAGACTGCAAATGCACTGCCAACCCTGAGGACTAAGATGGAATGCCTCCATGCTAGTCATTTTACCGGCTATCTTATCCCTAAACCGGAACACAACAATGCGAACACTGCTGCTTGGCGGTAGGTTAATGGATAAGATGGTGGTACCAACCCGGACGGACCCTGCACAAGGTCCTCTCACAAGTAAAGTTCCTCCTTCCCTAAGGGAAGGGAATTCTTAGATTTGCTTTAATCTAGACTTCGGTTTCATAAATTATATCTACTATAGGTACATATTAACTTTATCTTTAAAACCAATTCACTTAGTACGTAGGTTGAATTTCAAGTGGTTAGGAGTCATTAAATAAACTAGGATAGTGTTAGATAAGTTTTAAATTATAGTCTACATACATACATACCTTCACGCCTGTAATCCCAGAGTAGGCTAGGCAGAGCTAAAAATTACAACTTTAAAAAGTTGTTGATAATTCAGTAACCACAATTTGCACAAATAGGCTAAGATGTTTACCAGCATATTAGTGACAGGTTGCAAGCCCATCGCCTAATAGTACTACAAGCATTTATTCCCTTAGTCGCCTCTTACGACATCCACGGGAAGACATGGAGTGGCACTATTCTAACCCGGCAACCACATATTATTGTAAATATTTAGGTATCAATATTCTAGAGAGTATTAGTATAGCTAGGACTTAAAACAAAGACTTAAAGAATTCTAGGGTTACTATAGGTTCACAACTATTGGGTTATATTAGATTACTTGACGATCACATGCCAAAACTAATTTACTTTTAAAATAGGTTGTTAGGAATAGGAAGCTTAATAGACTAGGAATGTTACTTATGGTGACTAAGTTATTAGGTTAGGTAGATAGATGTAGTAGGAATTAGGTAAAAATAAAATAAAAATAAAATTTTAGCTATTATAATTGGTTCCACGAGGACCAGGATTTGAGTAATTCTATTTAAAAGTGCTTAGGCTACATTAGGGTTATTGCAAGGAGAATATATTGAGTTTCATTTTAGTAAAGAAACATTTACCAAAGCAAAAGGAAATCGCCCGATGCTTTCATCGCACACACACTTCCGAGGGATAGACAGACGCAAGTCGAAAACAGAATTTAGTACGTAAACTAGGTCCATTAATGCCTGCTCTTAGCTTGAAATTTTGCGAGGACTTGCCAGAATTCAACCAAGAAAATGTCGATGAATTATAGGTTAAGTATTTTTAACCTATAATTCATCGACTTTTTCATGGTTGGATTCTGGCAAGTCCTCCCAAAATTGCAATTCAATTACTTTATGAGACTGATTATGTTTAAATTAAAATAATTAAAAAAGAAGTTTTGATTAACAGTGCGTCATACAGACGAATCAAAGAGTATTATTGTTGATTTATTGAATAACTATAACACGACACCAATCTTAGAAGAGATAATATTTCCTGTGATTTAACTGTTAATTTTTGTTTATTTCAAATATATTTGTACCGAATTTATGATGGTTTTAATTAGCAATTAGTCTAACCTTTCATCGTAGTACTAGATTAAAAAACCGTATTTCGTCTGACTTATGAAGACATACGTTTTTTTAGACTAGTATATAAATATAAAATGATCGATACGAAAACAAACCATATTTTTTTGATTTGCGTACTAGACAAGATAAACGTATTTTTGTTATTCGGCGTTATTATTTAGATCAGAATTATTCAAAAAATATTTTGTACTAAGCAATAAGGCGGTATGTTGCAAATACGTCTTTTTAATTAAGCATTATTGTGATACGTTCAAGCCCTAGTTTAGTATGAAGACGTATGAAGGAAAATCAAGCCTATAAGGCGGTATAGTGCTCATATACCGCCTTTTTGCTTGTTTTTCAGTGGCAATTATTAATCGGCAACAAAACAAAAAGGAAAAAATGCGTGTAAAAAAAAAACTGTAGGTAATAAAAATACATTACTTATGTAGAAAACTAGTAAAACACAATGTCTATCCGACCCAAAAAGTTTCATTTCAATATCTGTTTAAATTACCTAGAAATATGAAAATGAAGATTTCGGTCACTTTTTTGCGATTATCTCGAAAGTGTCTTTTGTCGAAAAGTCGCCTTTTACACTAGCACGGCAGCATAATAGTTACCTTATTATAAACATTGCTGGCTGAGTATAATCCTTTAATTGAAACCATCACTCAATCATAATAACTTCTTTGAGAGCGTCACTAACTGCGTCCGAGACGTTGGCGCGGCCACGGCCGGTCGCGCGGCTTGGGCGGCGGCTAAATGCGAACTGGCTGCGGCGAGGATGCACGGCAATGTTTGCCGGATAGACTAGCTTATTATATCTCCCACTAGCTTCTGCGCTCGACTTGGTTCGCGTAGATTTCGATTATGATTAATCCATTGAGATTTTTTAAATTTTATCCTAAAATAAGAAGCGTCAGATTCAAATTAGCGCTGTCATGGCGCTGTCATTTGATTATGACTATGTTTGCCGGATAGACTAGCTTATTATATCTCCCACTAGCTTCTGCGCTCGACTTGGTTCGCGTAGATTTCGATTATGATTAATCCATTGAGATTTTTTTAATTTTATCCTAAAATAAGAAGCGTCAGATTCAAATTAGCGCTGTCATGGAGCTGTCATTTGATTATGACTATGTTTGCCGGATATATTAGGTCATTATATCTACCACTAGCTTCTGCGCTCGACTTCGTCCGTGTAGATTTCAATTATGATTAATCCATATAGATTTTTTTAATTTTAGTCTAAAATAAGAGGCGTCAGATTCAAATTAGCGCTGTCATGTTGCTGTCATTTGATTATGACAGCTGCTCATAGAGGAGAGGAGAGGAGAGGCCACTGTAGAATCGGGTCCATTAGCTTATGCCAACGGCTTCGTCTGGTTAGATTTCGATTTAGGCTATTCCCTCGGGGCTTTGTTTTTTCCGGGATGAAAAGTAGACTATATGTGATTTCACATTTCATCCAAATACCTCCAGCCGATGCAGCGTGAAGGAGTAACAAACTAACACATACACACACAAACATTCGCATTTTGAAATATTAGTAGAATTTCAAACAGTTGCCATCAGTCCATAGGTCAAAGTATTATCGACGGCAAACTAAACACTGCTTTGTTAAAGAGTGCAAAATAAACATTTGAGTATAGACTCATTCGGCAGTAATTTTTTTAAGCGAATACATTTTCAGTAAGTTTGACCTTTTTAACGTCATTGATGGATGTATCCGGCTTAACAGGTGACTGAAAACATACCTACGCATCCCTAAGATTCAAATTCACGCGGTTTTCAGCGTCATTGACGTGTGAGAGGTAAGTGAAAAAGTTAATAGGTAAGTATTGGATAGATGAAACACTTGATATAATGGTGTCCCCTTCTTTCAGAGGTTAATATGATATAACTATGCAATTTAGTTAACGCTGAGAGAAAAGGACAGTGTTATATAACTGCTATAGCTCTGTCCTTTTCTCTCAGCGTAAAATGAACTGCATAGCTACGTCATAATAACCCCTCTGATGTCTCTTAAGCGTCCCGACCGATTTTCACTAAATCGTGCTAAAAAATAACACTAGAAATCCAGCTTTAAGAAAAAAATATTCAGTCAAAAAGATAATTTTTGGGACAAGCATTTTCTGCGCTCAGACATCAGCTGCTTATGAAGACGAAACTAACCTGTCGCCACCTTCCGACTCCATCATCAGATCAGCTCGATGGTACCATATTGTATTGTCATCGGGTTTACACATGTATTCCAAATATCCATTGACGGGAACTGGTTCAAAACCGACTTATAAAATTCCAGGACATACAAGTGAAGTTAAATAATAGTTTCATATTCGTAATAATTAATCGTCGAATTCGACGACGCGTTGGCCTAGTTGGTAGTGACCCTGCTTACGAAGCTAGCAGTCCTGGGTTCAAATCCCGGTAAGGGCAGATATTTGTGAGATGAGCGCGAATATTTGTTCCCGAGTCATGGGTGTTTTCTATGTATTTAAGTATATTTTTCTCTTTATAAGTATGTTTATCGTTGTCTAGTACCCATAGTACAAGCCTAGAGCTTAGTATGGGACTAGGTCAATTTGTGTGAGATTGTTTCCTGATATTTATTATTTATTATTATTTACACCCGTGTGGTTTGCTGGGTTAGAATAGTGCCACTCCATGTCTTTCCGTGGATGTCGTAAGAGGCGACTAAGGGAATAAAGGCTTGCCGTATTATTAGGCGATGGGCTTGCCACCTGTCACTAATACACTGGTAAACATCTTAGCCTAATTGTGCAAAATGTGGTTACAGAATTATCAACAAGTTTTTAGAGTTTTTGGTAATTCTGTAGCTCTGCCTACCCCACTCTGGGAACGAAGGCGTGAGTATATGTATGTATGTATATTATTATTTATTTAATCGTGTTTCACGACATTAAATCAGTTTTTTTTCATAGTTTTTGCACAGTTATTTTGAGGTTATTTCCATGCCCCATAAATTGTCTATACACATACATAGATACATTAAATCACGCCTGTTTCCCAGAGGGGTAGGCAGAGACCACTTGTCTATACACAATCACAGAAAATGGCGATAATCCTCCATTAAAAAACATCGTGATTGGATGTTTAGGGGTTTACAAAGTAAATAAAAAAAAAACTTTAATCCCTAGAGATTAATAAGGAGCTTTAGCCCCGATATGCAGAGAATGAAGTAACATTTTAAAAGCATTTTAATGTTACACAAAAACACCAATTCATTTCAATTTATAACCATTTTAATCACGCAAACGCCTGTTGGAATTAAACAAATTTTAAGCTTTCTTTTGGAGCGCGTAGCAATTTTATGAAATGCGTCCGCGAAGTTTACGTTAGCGAATATTGTTTTTGTCAAAATTACCCCTCACAGAAAAGCCCCTGTGTTCGCGGTAATAATTACTTACTGCCTCGTTTTGACAGATTTTGTGTGTTAGTTTGTTACTCCTTCATTCCGCTGCGCCCCTATTGCTGGACGTATTCGGATGAAATTTGGAATGGAAATAGCGTATACCATGGATGATCATATCGGCAACTTTTCATCCCTCAAAATTTAAAAGATCTCGAAGGAATAAAGATCATCGTAAACCGCAACATGGGGTGGCTGAATAAACTTGAGGCGGAGGAAGTTGCAGACAGAAAGACTAAGTGCAGAAACTACTGTTTATAAATTATAAAGTAAAGGTGCCACATTATTTCACCATGTGGCCGTTTCCCAAACTGTTTTTTTCTAGGGTAAGGTTTTTTTCTTATCCTGACATTCATTTTCATAGTTTAAAGATGGCTTATAATTTTAATCATTAGGGCAGTTATATACCTACGCTACGCGGCATTAAACTACACTACCTTTGAAACTTTACGACAATACAGAGAGAGATATCCTCCAACACATCCAGCTGATCATCGGTTGATTTCACTTGTATTGATCGCGTCGTCAACGTCCCATACTATTTAAAATTCAACAAACAAATATTCAGATAATTGCCAATTATATGCTTTTTGCAATGTTAACATTCTAGGCAAGTCTATATCAACACAAAAAAGGCAAACATCGCAATCGCGCATGTAACTACGATTTTTTTTATATGTTCTTAGGTCTCTTGAGAGTAGTTAACATCCAAGTTTGCAACCCCGTGCTACCCCCATTGCAATACAATCGATATTATACCAAATAAACGGCAATCTCTTTTAATAGCGTAAAGTACACGAAAAGTTCTGACCGCGGAAAACGCCACGTGCCGTTCCAATCTTCTTAATGCAACTGTAATAGTAAAATAGTAAAAAAAATAGGTACGATTTCCCGCGGTCCGAACTTTACGTGTAGGTACAGGCCGCTATTAGGTTCTAACCGTTCTGACTTGACTGAAATGATGATAGATAATGTTAAACTGTCAAGTTACACCTCTTATAAATATGTTGTGAGCGTGCAGGTACATTGTAACCTTGTGTGTGAAATTGAAATTCCAAAATAAAAACCACAATAAATTATCAAGTATTTATTTTAATACACACACACATAGAGATTATTTCAATTGGTCCATACTGAATGTTATAAACGCTGTTTATTTAAGTTTTTAGTAAGTAGTATTATCGATAAAACGTAACAGAAACGTAATCAATTCATTTCTATAATAAATAATAAAATGTTCTGGCCTTGGTACAATTCATTCAGGGTTGTATATTGTTGGGGTCACTGACCCCAAGAAACAACGATTGGAATGAACGGGTGCGAGTGACAAAGGGAATAAGTCTCTTGAAGATTAAGTGACAAAAGGGTTTATGTCTAGTATACTCCGTTTATGTATATACCCTTTCTTTGTACGAGTTAAGTCGACTTATACCCCTTTTTCCCTAGGGCTCTAGGGCCCCAGTTTACGGTTATCAAGCAACACAATTGCATTATTTATCGATAAGTACGATTTATTGAGATAAAAACACGACTGCATTGATCGTTAAATTGCCACAAATCACATTAAAAATGTAAACAACACTTATCTTAAATATTTATGACTGAAATCACTAATTGATTACAGTTCTTAAATGATTTCTGTTAACTCTGTGCATCTGCCGACCTACTATGATCGTGTCTATAGATGTGGATACACGTGGTTAAATAGTCTGTCACTTTCTCACCAGTAAGTAAGTGCGAGGGTGACGGATGCCTTTATCCACTGCGATAAAGGTGATCACAATACCGGCCCAGAGCCCCCAGACAAGATGCATTAAGCTAAGTAGCGTTTCTATTAGTTTCGTTTTTAAACCAATCGCGTCACTTGTAGATGACGTGATACGAAAAGTCACGTGATCTACCTGTGACGTGATTGGTTTAAAAACGAAACGAATAGAAAAGCTAGTTGGCGTAATGCAACTTGTCTGGAGGCGCAGTACGGCTAGGACATGTTGTCCGCGACATGTTTGTCGCTCGGATCTCATTTACTAACTAGTCGGCACATACAAACGAGATAATACAAGGTGGGCTAGCCGTGCAGGGGGCCTAATATGGCAGCGTTTATCGCGTGACAAAATATGAATAAAACATCTGTCACTTTCCGACACTTATGTATGACAGTTGCGGATGCTTTATCCATATTTTGTCACGCGATAAGCGAAACCATATTAGGCCCGATGGTGTATTTAAATTTAAATGTGTTGTACTGCATATTTGGCCGCGATGGAAGTGCTCGAGAAATGATAAACTTATACATATTTTTCATCATGGCTAAACATTGCAGTATATAAATTCACCAGCTTATTATTAGTTAATAAAAAAACAAAAACAATTTTACAACAATGACCAAGTAAATCAGAAAAATGTGAACTAAACTTTTATAATAGGCCTCTTAATCAAATATTGGGAAACTATTTCCCACTTAATTTTATAGTTTTCATTTATTTTTCTGTATTTTGTTTGTCTTAATAAAGTTTATATTCCTTTATCTTCTTAAAATTTACCCGTTTGATTAAGGGTTAATGCAAGGTATTGGACTGATGAAGACAATGGTCCAGTACGTGGTGTGAGTTACAGCAAAAATCCACGTTAACAAGTATTTATAATATTTATTATTCTTAGCCTTTTTCGGGAACAACATCAAGTCGACAAAAGAACATACATAATTCATAAAATTCAATCTTCGCGCAGTTTGTTTGTTTAGGACCTTCAATCACCTGCTTCTGGCTTATTATGGGTGTGTTTATCGATTTGGATAAAAGTGGATAAAGGATGTGTCACTTCGTCACCAGTAAGTTCGTGCGGGAGTGATAGATGCTTTATCCACCGCGATAAAGGCGACCATAATACTATGAAATAATAGGTTTTTCCTTTTTTTCACAGGTCTGTATGTTAATTGGACGTCAAATATCATAAGTTCCCCTACGTTGTCAAACAACGTTGGTAGTTAAGGCTTTTTTAGTTTTCAGTACACAAATAATACAGAGAAGTGTCAAGAGGTTACCCGCATCATTTAACAGTAAATAACTTAGTTTAGGTATGTTGGTGTAGTTTTTTGTACTTTTAATTGTAAACTGGTAAATAGAAAAAACAAAACTTAATAAATACCTAACTATGTACTAATTTTACTTAATTATTGGCATATGTAAATAATTAAATAGCTTTTAAGAGCCTCGTGCTCAAACAGCTGTACAGTTCGTTCGTTCAAACAGTGTGCATTACAACGCTTTGAAGTCGCCGACATCGCTTTGTGCGCGCCGCGTACCGATTGTGGCGGCATATCAAAGCATGCACATTAATTGAACGAATGAACTATACAACAACTGACCGGTAACTCTCTCAGTCCCATATTACATTAAAACTGTCAAATAATAAAAAAAACAACAGGAAAAAATGGTTCAGAAAAACAAAGGCTATCATGGTTATTACTGTTACCTTAGTGTTTGTAATAAACATTCCAAAAAAAACAATTTAATTTATCGCTCAGATGATGGCAACAAAAAACATTTCATAGTAAAAGTATTTGCATAAAAATAAAAGTAAGTAAGTACTTACTAAATTTTCATTTCGCATAACACGAATGGCATAATTTCGATTAATATATAATTATAATCACGTGACATATAGATGAAATGCATAACAAAAAATGATTTTATTGTGTGTGTTAATGTGATCGTTATGCTACAAATAAATTTAGCTAAACATTTTGTTTTTATGCTGGACGTTTATTATTCATATCGTAGATAGTTAAACGAAATTATGCAAAACATTTTTAGACTGATTACACCGCACCCTTCATAAAATCTAACGAACAAACAATATACCTACTTACTCGTAATCTCAATTAAATTATTAGGTACTTAAAGCGAATTTTCTATTTGGGTTTCGTTGTGTTTAAAGAATGCAGATAGAAGGTTTGCTTCAAGAATATAACTACACTAAACTAAACTGTGTTCAGTAGTAAAAAATGAGACTGGAAAATTCGCTTTTTGGAACCAATGCAGTGAATCGTCTTATCTATTGTAGTTTAACAAATTATGTGAATTTAACAAGGTATTAACTACTAATTTAACAGTTAATAAAATATTTACTGATAATCTAAGGAATTTGGCACATAGAGAGCTCGATACCGGCTCGTAGCGAGTGTGACGCAGTTCTGGTTTGAAATACCTATATCAAATCATTCCGAAAAATATCTTCAAACCATCTTCGCGCTTGGTGTATAAAAGAGGTTCGGTCTAGTCTAAGTTTTGCTTCTCACCACTATGGCGATTGGCGGCGCAACCAAGCGCAACCAACAAAAAAAATATACAGCTCTATGCTCGATCTCATCTTGTGTCCGCTTGGTTGCTCATCGTTTCATACATTTTGTTGGTGGCGGCGGCGACTGGTTCCCCGCCATGGTGTCTCGGTGAGAAACGGGCCTAAGTTTTATTTTGCCCTGGCAACCAATGTGACCCGACGAGCTGACGATCTGATAAAGGTCGCGGGAAACCGCTGGATGACAGCAGCAGAGGACCGATCGTTGTGGAAAAGCTTGGGGAAGGCCTTTGTCCAGCAGACGTCTTGCGGCTGGTGATGACGATGAACCGATGATGAATTGTCGTAGTTTGATGAAGGCTTTGCAAAACGTCTAGGTCATTAAATGTACAAGTAGGCAAAACGATCTAAATGTACAACGCTGTACAATTACTGTATTACAATCGAGTCTGGATTGTATGATGACTTGGTTACAAAATACTAAAACAACTACATTTATAGAAGAATTAATTATGCATTCAAAGCTTTCCTATCTTCCTTGTCAGATCGAGCAGTTTTTTGACAAATAAAGTATCGTCGGAAATAATTAACACAATATAATTAATCTGAAAAGATAACTATGTTACTTGTCAGTTCCTTTTGTCAACGTAAGTTGCCAGTCTATTCTACTGGTTAAAACAATATCGCCTTTGACATGTTATCGTATTGTTTTTAACTCGGCCGACAATACGATAATATGTCAAAGACAATATTGTTTTACCAAGTAGAACAAAGACCCCAGTAATCGCCGCGTACCGCGTAAATACTATTGGAATGTGGAATGAGGTTCCTGCTGAGACTATCAAGATGCGTTACAATTTGGGGCTTTTTAAACAAGGTATCTGTTAATTTCTTCGAGACCGGCAACGCATTGGTGACGCCGGCGTTGCAAATGTCCATAGGCGGTGGTGACCACTTCCCATGGGCTGTCAGCCTGTTTGCCCGTCGATGGCAATTAAGAAAATAAAACCCTGTCATCTACGTATTCCCTCCCTTATTTTTCATGTATCTCTTTACCCGTTCTATCCATTTCTTCTAAAGTAGATTTTAGCCTTCCACTTCATATTAAAAACTCCTCTTCACATAACTTTCATTCCTCCTTCCATGTCAATTGATTGCCTTTTTTTTCTTATTAGCGTCACTGGTGAACTTCCGCTTACGTTTGATACAAGTAATATTTAATAATACTTATTCCTTTACCAGTCGCTCTATCACCAGCACAATCTGTTGATTGAGAGGATGATGAGGCTGAGATCCTTGCCAGTACGAAGGAGTTCCTCTTGTACCCCCCCCCCCCCCCTGTTCCTCTCACCTCTACCTCTACCTCCCTCCTCCACCTCTTCCTTCTTTCGTATCGGCTCCGCCTCACAATGCGGTAGGTCCAGCCTCTTCCTGGAGTTTCTATACTTAATGTCAATAATCCGGAGGCTGTATGGAATACAATTTCACGCAATTGGCATAGAACTGGAAAAATACGTCCGTGTTGATTGAAAAATATTTAATCATATAACATCATTCATATTTATTCAAGAAACAGGTAAGTCGGTACTAATAATTTGCACTAAACCTAACGTTTGCATATTCTATAGGTTTCATACTTTCGATTTGTATGTAATTTGTCTAATAAGTACTGGACTGAAAATGTTCAGCCAACCTATTCGCCATAAATATACAGGGTGTATTGCAAGTCGTGTGCCAAATTAATAGGGTGGGTAGCTAAGGTCACTTGCAACACGTTTTGGGCCAATTAACACTTATCCTACCCACGGTGTTTTTTTAATATTTTTTTTGAAAAAATCTCGGAATCTTCCAAAAGTTAACCATTTTGTTCACCTATCTTTTTTTTTTAATGTGACAGCACAAAAGTATTTGTAGTTTTTTTATCTTTAATGTTTGCGCATTCTAATAAAATGTAATTTTTATTCATATAGTAAACAAATAAAAAAATATTAGCCAACAAAGTGTGAAGGACAGAAAATAAAAAATCGTCACGGTCAACTTTACGGCAGAATAAAAAAAAAAGCAGAAGCTCCTCAGATCTTCCAACATCATAAAAACTTCTCCAGTTCCTGACGATTCTTACGGTATACCACATGTCTAGAATCACGTTCAGTTTTTCGTCAAAATATGGTTTCAATCTAAAATGGTGGTTTTATTCGGTCAGTAGATCCAGCCAGTTAAATGGGCTAAATGCACAATACAAAACGCAATATGGTAAAAAATAATTAATTCGCGACACCTTTTTCGTATTTCTACAGTTGTTGTACGAAGTGTCTTTGACTTTTACGTCTGGGGAAGGGCCAAAGATCTAGTGTACGCAACACAGGTAGAGAGCAGAGAGCATCTGATCGCAAAAATTAATGACGCGTTCGCAATAATGCGGCAAGAAATGACACTTCGTACAACAACTACTGTAGAAATACGAAAAAGGTGTCGCGAATGTATCAATTGTGGAGGAAGACAATTTGAACAAAATTTGAAGTAATTATTAAAATAAAGATGATTTTTAACCATATTGCGTTTTGTATTGTGCATTTAGCACATTTAACTGGCTGGATCTACTGACCGAATAAAACCACCATTTTAGATTGAAACCATATTTTGACGAAAAACTGAACGTGATTCTAGACATGTGGTATACCGTAAGAATTGTCAGGAACTGGAGAAGTTTTTATGATGTTGGAAGATCTGAGGAGCTTCTACTTTTTTTTTAATTGTGCCGTAAAGTTGACGGTGAAGATTTTATTTTTCTGTCCTTCACACTTTGTTGGCTAATATTTTTTTATTTGTTTACTATATGAATAAAATTAACATTTCATTCGAATGCGCAAACATTAAAAATAAAAAAACTATAAGTACTTTTGTGCTGTCACATAAAAAAAAAAAAGATAGGTGAACAAAATGGTTAACTTTTGGAAGATTCCGAGATTTTTTCAAAAAAAATATTAAAAAAACACCGTTGGTAGGATGAGTGTTAATTGGCCCAAAACGTGTTGCAAGTGACCTTAGCTACCCATCATATTCATTTGGCACACGACTTGCAATACACCCTGTATTACTTACCATATTGAATTTGATATAAAACACTTCTTATCGAATAAACAGCTACGTGAAGCTCGTCTCCTATTCGGATCTTGGACAATTATGTCAGAGACAAAATCACGAATAACTTATCGAAAAAAACATAGTTGACAACCCTAATCCTTGGGTGACAAGTTTACAATTACAATTTTAATGGACGCGTGCAGGGTTGCGTGAGATGTAAGCACGTGATCGGTTCCACTTTATCCTTATAGCTTTATGCAACATTGCATATACGCCAAGCCAACGAGTTAGTGTCGAGCTCACTGTGTGCGTATGAAATACACTTAAAAATACTATCACTTTCAACAATTTGATCTTAAAAGAAGATATGAGTTGCATTGAATTTAATAAATTCATGAATAAGTATTACAAGTGTTATATATTGATAGCGACACCATTTAAAACTATAACATGTTAGTAACTTTGACACTGTGATCGAATTCAAGATGAAAATCCTAACCTATAAGTGCGCAAATTCGCTGTGATTACTGCATTTTGGTTTAAGTGTAGGTATTTTATCAATAAAACTTGCCCTAACATTACTGGTTGCACGAGTTCTCATTCATGTTTTTATGAAATAATGTTAAAACAACAAAATAATCAAGATGGGAACTGTCCTATTTTTATCTCGAATTCAATCACCGACTATACTCGTAGATGAAAACAGCAGCAACTGAAAATACAACTGTATTTTAAAATCAACTCTAACATAACTACTGTGAGTCTAAAACAAAACTAGCAAGGTTTTCGAGTTCATACTGTTTTAATCTAGCAGTGCGAATACATTAAATAAACTACCCAATTCTAGTTATCAATCAAAATCAAAATAGTGACGTCACTATTCTACCCTGCTAAGCTTAATGGACATATCTCAGACAAAACACCTGTAGAAATTGCAACCTAGTTACAAAGGGAACAGAGTTGAATTTGCTTTGGCTATTGAATTTAGATATCGTATTTTTTGTTTAGGAGGGCAGTATTAAGAGTAACAGTTCATTGAAAATTTGGTTATGAGAATAAGAAATTAATTAAAGCGTAGTTATAAAATCTAACATTGAGAAGAAAATCACAGGGCCTATTCCCCAAATGATTTTCAGACTACATCACAAACATTATTATGGTATTCAAATCGTATATCCCAATTAATAAAAAACAACCTAAATTCTACAACAAAGTAAAAAAAAACATTACCTATATTTAATGCTCCATTGTTTAGCCAACGTCATATATACATAATACGGAGAATAACAATTAACATTCTCCGATAGATGGCGCTGAGCCTACAGCTGACTTGTACAGTCACCAGCAATAATGTACTATCCAACATTGGGCTCAAACATATCTGACACATCTCTAGCCCGGGTATGCCGACTTTTGACCAAGTCATCATTTGACAAACTATATCGTTTTACAAACTTTCATTCCGCAAAAATGTATTTATGCTTAAACCGTTACATAAAGTATTACTTGCGTTGAAACAATATTGAACCCTCTAGCCCGATGTTGGATAATATATTATTGCTGGTAACTTCAAGAGGACTTCACTAGCAAAAGTAAGCCTTATAATTTGGGATTAAATATGACTTAAATTTGGTGTCCTGCCGTTTGACCAAAAGTCATTTGGTAAAATTACACTTGACAAACAACGTTTTGCAAAAAAATGTTAAGTCAATTGATCATTTTACTACTAGTCATTTTACAAATGACTTACTTTTCCAATTGATCAAAAGTTAAATTTACATTTTACGAAGAATACGAATCAGGGCATATCCGACTCGGATAGGTTAGGTTAGAAGGCAAAGGCGGGAGCTTGGCGCCCGCCTTGGCCTTCGAGGTTGTTTCTTTTTCTGCTCAGAAATAGGTAAACTAATTGCTAAATGATCAATTGCTAAGTGAGTCTTTGTAAGATGATACTTTTGTCAAATGTCTCGTTTGCCAAATGATCATTTGGTGAAACGTTGTTTGTCAAATGACCATTTGTCAATAATTTTTTGGTCAAACGTTAGTGAACCCTTAAATTTGTCTACAGAGTTAGAATTATAAGTTCAAAAGTATATATTTATGATTATGACGTTGGCTATACATGCAATTTGCTCGAATGTCTTAAGTATTATGATGGATGAAGATTGAAGGCGTGCGTTCACTGTTCACGGCTCGCCTCGGCCTCCAGCGTGGGATCGGGCTCCTCGCCCTCCTCGAAGCTGCCGTCGCCGCTCCTGCTCGCTCTGTTCACGATCATCGCCGTCGTCGCCATTTTTACTGAAAATACACGCACAGTCAAGAAAAAATGCAGGCGGTAAGACTTGAAAAATACATTTTTACCATATTTATTCTGCTCTCCTAAGCAAATAACCAGTATCCCAAAATCAATAACCAAAGCAGTTTTAGTGCTCTTCTCTTAGTAATAAGATTAATATTGCTACATTAGTTTTATCTGACATACTAAGTTTTAACTACAAGAATTGCAGTCACTTCATTCCTAATTTATTTCATTCTAGTGCGTAAGAGTGAAGTCATACGAACGTATTTTTTTTAATTTATGAGACGCATATTTTTGGTAGCGCTCACGTAATTTCTGCTTCATACAAACCAAACTCCAACAGGAATTCAGTACTTTTACCATGAGTTAGCGAGGTTCTCTGTCCCTCGCAGACCTCGCTTGTATTCTTATAGAGTGCGAGGGACAGAGCATTTGACTCGCTAGAGAACTGAGTACAGTAATTTTAACTCATGGTAAGGGTACAGTACCATGAGTTACAATAACCGTACTCGCTAGCGAGCCGAAGGCTTTGTCCTTCGCAGTATTCTTATATGAAGAGTGCGAGGGACAAAGCATTCGACTCACTAGCGAGTACGGTAATTGTAACTCATGGTAAGGATACTGTATGAAATGTAACGCTCTTTTAAAACTACAATTTATTTTTCCGAGTTTATAGGAATAACTTTGAGCGTCTGTAATCCATGCTATGTTAAAAAATAGTAACTTTGACTGTTTGTCACGCTTTCTCCGATCTCGATGAAATTTGGTAGGTACCTAAGGAGTTAGTTTGAACCAAACGTAAAGGTAAAGGGCTTACGCGGAGTCGCGGGCAACCAGTTAGTATACAAAATAATGCAGTAACTTAAGTAAAATAAGGCAGTTTAAGAAGTATTTTACCGACAAGAGCCTAGCTCTTAAATTAAATGATGATACTTTTAAGATATCAAGATTTATTATTTTATTCGTTGTTGTAATAAAAGATAATGGAAGACTTTCAAAATAATTTAATTTGGTCTCTTCCTTAACCTTTTTATCGAGTTGAGGGACGTAGTTGAATTCCCAACCATTCGCTGAACAAACTATTATTGCAATTTTTATGCTGGTTAATTGTAATTTCGAATTAGGGATTTTAATTTTCTTACTATCAATTTAATAATATATATGCAGAATAAGTTTGTAGGTACTTCTTAATTTTGGCCAATGATTATCATTTAAAATAACGTCATAAATTTGTTGTATGGGCAAATTATTTGTATGATGAGCACGAGTATTTATTTCTGAATCTCTATATACGAGTACCTAATTATTTATATATTTGTCCATGATGTATTGATAGTACAAAGCTAGAGCTTACTTTGGGACGTTACTAGGTCAATTTGTGTGAGATTGTCCCCTGATATTTAATTTGTATTTATTTATTTACTAATTCGATCACTTTTTCTTCTGAAAATGCAGACGTGTCGTTCGATATTGACTTACACTTATCTATACATACCATACATTAGTTCATCGGCACACCACCGTAAAAGTTTTACAACCCTACTAAAATATATCAAATACTAGCGACCCTCCCTCGTATCGCTTCAGTTTATGCGAGTTTTCTGTAAGAACCGTGCATAATCCAGAATTTATTATACATAAAAACCATTCCCTTGAATCACTCTATCGATTGATGAAAACTTCATTAAAATCCGTTGAGTAGCTTGAAAAATATAAACGTACATACAGAACAAACACCGGGAAGTGATTTTGTATCTATTATACTGTGTACAGATCTGATGCACACTGCGTGAATTTCCACGAATGCCCTATTACAGTGGCTTCCAGTGTTCGTTAGATCATTATTTCTACAACAAGCATTTTTGTAAAGGCGTATTATCACTCTTCTTCTTTGTAGTGATTTATTACCCGAATGCCGTAGGAGGTGGGTAATGTGTTTATCAGTCAGTATATGTATGTATGAAACTCTAAAAACTTTACGCGCCAATTTGTGTCAATTTGTCTTAATCTTGTGAGTGTCACTTAAGATATGACAGTAATCAAAATTCATTATGGCGGCATCCAGACGCCATATTGTAAAAAGTGAAAAAAAAAGTCGACAAACTAAAACAAGTGGGGTATCGTTGAATAAGTATTTAAAAATTATTCTTAACTTTCTTTCATTATTTTTATTTGTTTATGATCATTTAGGATTTATATTTATTTAAAGTTGGTAATTAACAGTCGGTTTTCTTTTTGGCTCTTCGATTATACAGCGTTATTCAATAAAACGAATTTATATGACTAGCATAGAGGCATTCCATCTTAGTCCTCAGGGTTGGCAGTGCATTTGCAGTCTTGTGAATGCGAATGTCTTTGGGTCACAGTTTCCACTTAGCATCAGGTGGCCTGTGTGCCCGTTTGCCTTCCTATGACATAAAAAAAATACTTTGGAAACTTACAGTTGTACGCCCAGCCGATTTTAGCGAACGCGTCAATGAAGTTAGTGGAAATGTTGATTCTGCCCAGCTCCGAGGTCCGGTAGTCCCACGGGAACACGTGGTGGTAGTTGTGCCAGCCCTCTCCCAGCGCGGCCAGGCTCACCAGCACATTCTCAGTTGACTTTATAAACCTAAAGCAAAAGCATTTATGAATTTATTTAATCTAGCCGAAACGCAGAAGCATCGTGCATCGTTACGCTAGTGAAAATTTGTGAAGAAAAGCGTTTTATTTCACTGGGCCTGTTGTTCACAATCGACAAGTAAATTTATCAGCCATTTAAAGTTGGCTCTCTCCTTGTCTATTTTCAAGTGCAAGAAAAAGAAAGGGCTAAATTTGCTTTACTTGTAGATTTTGAAATAGGTGGTAAATACTCGTACTTATTGCATTTGACACAGTTGGTTTCAAAGGCCAGCGCTTCTATTCTAGGCGGTAAGAACCATGTTGTTTTTGACCTGTTATCGTATGTCTGTTATTTTATTATATTTGAGTCTTTTGTCAATACCTAAGTAATTGATAACTAGAACTTTCGTAAAAGGTGTTTTATAGCACGAGGATGTTCTCCAAAGCATAGGTACAATTAATTTCTTTTTTTTTTGGTTATTAATTAAGTACTAAAAAAATATATTATTGATTATTATCAGTGTTAGCTACCCTCGCTTTGAACTATACTATCCGCAAAATTAAGAGGCGAGTCGGGCAATAAACGTCAGCTACCTTCGTTTTTGTGCCTACCGCTACCTGCACTATTGTTGCACGGCTCGCTCCATAAGGCCTTTCAGGTGCGAAAGAGATAGCATGATTCCGATGATTTATGACCCTACGCACCACTTAATTTGACGGATAGTATAGTGGGCGAAATGACGTCATTTTGTTTGTAACCGCATTACGTACCAATGACCATGTGGCGTTTAAGCACTTTAGCCTTAGAATATTGTGAGGTCTGCGAGCGACAGAGCAATCGCTAGCGAGTACGTTAATTGTAACTCATGGTGACACCTTTAAAAAAAAACTTATTTTCATTCTTCGAGTCCCTTTAAGTAAACGGAACGCACCTGTCATAAGGCTTGTTTCCCCATAAATGCGCGAAACTGTTAACGCAGTAAGCGATATTGAGGGTGATCGTGAATCTCGTCACGAAGCTGATGATGAAGCTGTTGGCCAGGGTCTCGCTCCAGCAGTACCACGGCAACCAGATGGGGAGCCCCACGTTGAGAAGGGCGAACATGGGGATGAAGTATCTGAAAATGAAGAATCAATCGTAACGTGAGAAGTAAACGAGAAATGCTTTTCAACAGCCGTCATTGTTGTTATTTTGACGGAAATAATGATAATTACCAGCAACTTTTCCATTTAAAAAGAACAAGAAATGTATAAAGTCTATCTTGAATACTATGCGAGGACATAATAACGGCGGTTAAAACGCCGAATAATCACCCTGTTACGCCAGCTTAAAAAAATGCAACATAATTATTGTCTAAGTTTTATACAGTTGCCTTTAGTGTGGGCGGTAAATGTGTTAATAATTCGTCGAATGTGGACTTTTAATAATGTAATGCGTTAGATAATTATGAAAGATACAAGAACAGTTGAAAACAATAAAGCATGTCATAAAAAATGATTTCCTTTCAACAAAACTTTTTTAATATTTGAATACACAAGCGAGCGAGGTGGTAATGTGGTGTAGTCAAGGTATAAAGAGGTTCGTCACTTTTGAAGCTTAATACGAGTAGCATTGAAATTTTGAAATAGAGTCGAATAGGTAGGAACCTTTTCATATCGTGACCATACATGTTTATTTTTACGTTCTATTAAATGTATTAATATCTTTATCACATTTAAATCAGGAGATCAAATTTCGCGTTATTGATAGTTAGAAAATTTACTACCTATAAACGATATATTTTGCGGCCTTTTTCATTACTTCACGTACCTACCTATTGGCAAGATACACGACTTTATCTCTACGGTGTATTCACGTGCCAAGTAGAAAGCACTAATCTTAAAATTAGTCTAAACTAACGATAAACGATTGTCTCATTTCACTAAACGGCTTATAATGAAGCGAGCACGGCCGTACAACGCTTGTCCCGGATAAGTTAAGTCACGAAATATAGCCGTAAACGCAATGAGAGCGGAGGCGGTGCGGCGGGTTCCCATTCTACTCAATAAAAAGCGTTTCAAAAGCGTGGCGAAGGCGTTTTTTGTATTGGAACGCGCCGCATCGCATCTGCTCCGCTCTCGCTGTGTTTGCGCCTTAAGAAGATTGTGAAGCGACACTTAAATTGCATAAGTAGTTATGAAATACGATCTTGTAAATTTAGCTCCAACTTCAAGCTCTTCTCCAATTCAGCTAATCAAGTCTGATTTCCTCGATTCTTGAATATGTTGTTGTTGTTATGAAATACTAGGTTTTTACGTTTCCTTTTTTTTTGTTTCTTTCCTAGAAATCGTATGGACCTAGTTTTTCATAACATCTAGGACATATTCAAAAATTTGTATGAAGATTTTCAGTTTCATAATCCTCTGAAACCCGTGCGAGCTCGGCATTAGGAAACGAAACCATTATCAGAAGCGTTTTTTTTTTTTCGACCGATTTATATGTAGGTAGAGTCTGACCAACCAGTCGTGTCACAAGCATTTTTTTCAAATTATTCACATGGCAACTATTTTACCTATGAAACAAGCTGTCACATTACGAGTACCTATCCAATCGCTATGCATTTTGTGTTACCAACTAGTGATATTTTAATTTTGCCGCCATTTTTTTGTGTCACCAGTCACCACTCACTGGTCAGACTCTAATTAGGTATGGAGGTATGTTAATGTCCAATTTCACCAATATCTAAACAGGCGATTAGAGTGTTAACAGAGCAACTGTCATAATGTATGAACTAACATTAATAACATTGATTAACATTTACCATCGTTTGGTGAATCTGGTACTAAGACCACGCAGACGGAGATGCGGACTACCGCTAGTATATTTAATTATTTATACCTATGAGCAATGATAATGGTAGACGTAATAAGCGGAATTATCCCGTATGGAGTAGGTACTCGTAGTTAATTTTTCATTTGACCTTGGAGAGCGGGTGACGACAATGCAGGCGGAAAAACAAATAAACAACCATGAGGAAAAACAATGCTTATTAGTATAACACAATTCGTACATACGTAAAAAAATATTATCAATAAAATAAATAAATAAATGAATATGAATAATATACCCGTATGAAGGTAAATGGCATTAACCACAAAAGTAAACAGCAGGCATTATTTCCTCAAACCCAGCCCGGAAACTCATTCGATTGATATAGCCACAATTTTATTTAATATAGCTGGTGCCCGCGTCTCCATCCGCGAATAAAAATAAAACATAGCCTATGTTCATCAGGGAAAATGTAGGATTCTTATACGTAGTGAGTAATGCCCAATGGTATTCAGTACCAGTCAACCAGTAGGCAGAACAGAAAAAAAATTGAAAGCGGTGCGAAGAAAAAAAAAGAAAAAAAAACGATTTACGACTGCGCTTGTTCCAGCAGATGCTTGCTTGGGGCTTGTCCGATGCTCAATGGGAGCTCATTCCAGAGACGGATCGCCAACGGGCAAACGAATTAGACATAAAACCAGTATGGTGGGGAGAAATAGCAAGTTTGAGAAAACGAGAGGGCACGCAATCCACGCTGGATGGGGGATATTAAAATTGAATTCTAGGCCTATTTAATGCAAACAAACAAACAATAAAATCTTTCATCTTTATAAGTTACAATTATAAGGTGGCAGATGTAAATTGCCTTAGGCACAGTGGAAACCCATTCTTTAATTATTTGTCTGTATACGACTCAAACGACTGAAATCTAACCTTTTTCTTCAATCTAAAAAAATAAATTCTGACCTATTCCCAATAGGATGTGCATCCTAATGTGTCATCAGCATCACTAGACCCCGTTATCTTGAATTCTTGAGGCAGTGACGATGCTTTTTTGTAGGGACTGCATGTTTATTTTATCGACCATCTTTATATCGATGTTACTAGCTTATATTATTAAACATAAACAATGCCATTGATTTTGTGCCTTTTAAATCTTTGCTCAATCTGAATATAGCGTAGGTATTCATTCCTGATTAAAAATAAGTAGGTAGATAACCTCATTACTCTTTCAAGATGCGATAACCTTATACAATTAATAACTTCCCTATACAGCAAGATTCACAGTTGCCGGCCAATTTGAAAATTGTGTTCACAAAAACCCCTATACACCCCCAGATTACGGTGGAGATGTGGAATTGTATATAGTATATTGTATTGTGTTTGTGATAAACAGTTTTAAGTACACGAACGTCGAACACCCACAACTTTTATATATCTTATTCTATTTTAACGCATTTTTAGTAGTGATTGTCTTCGACTACAGTGACATGACGTATAACTCTAATTACAATATCATCGACATTTAGAAAGTCGATAAAATAAACATGCAATCCCTACAAAAAAGCGCCGTCGCTGCCTCAAGATAACGAGTTCTAGTCATTACTAGAACTAGTAATTAGACATATGTTATTTCTTACTAAAGGGAGCCAAGGAAGAGACAAAACCAAACGCACACGTATATTGACACTGTGCACTGCACTCTGTCCAATTGTGGATTGAGCTTCCATCGTGCTTGAGGCAATCTAAATATATCTGTCGGTTCATTGAAGGAAAGATTAAAGAAGTTGTGGCTAAATAAACAGGTTGAGCCTGAGTGTTGATCCTTCTGTTGTAGGTTTAAACTGACGTTTACGTATGTGTGGTAGTATTATATTGGGATATTATATTATATCTATGTTTAGGTATGTATCTTATTAAAGAAGATATTTTATTTTCTTCCTATTTCTCTGTTGTATGTACTATTTGTTATTTCCTGAAATTTTGTTAATTTGTTTATCATTCTACTCCAAGGTTAACTGGAAGAGATCCCATATGGGATAAGTTCGCCTATGTACATTATTTATATTGATGCAAACATGTATTGTAATTGTTTATGTGCAATAAAGAGTTTACATACATACATACTGTGCAGTGTTTGCATTGTTGTGTTCCGGTTTGTGGATAAGACAGCTGGTGAAATGACTAGCATAGAGGCATTCCATCTTAGTTCTCAGGGTTGGCAGTGCATTGGCAGTCTTGGAAATGCGAATTGTTTCCACTTAACATCAGGTGGCCTGGATGCTCGTTTGCCTTCCTATGCCATAAAAAAAAAACGCAGCCGCATTTATCTACTTACCTACTAACTTACGGAATATACCCCCTTCACAACATGATTACCACCTTCATTTATAGGTCTGGGCTGTGGTCTGGGGTATACCAATTCCGCGAATTTACGACGTCGTTTTAGGCAAATATAATTTTAGCCCATTCGATGTCGCAAGCATCCTAGCCGTCTAAGCCTTTTTAAAGAATTGACAAAGAGACTAGTAAAAGTATTGATGACACTGGAGACCAAAGAGTTGGCTGTTTCCTCGCTCTATTTATGAATTAGTTTAGCCATTCAACTAGGAAATGCTGCCAATAACGAGGAAGAATTGGTACAAAGCCGCAGCTCAGGGGACATTCTTAGTTTTAGTCTTATTTAAGTTTATTTTTAATTTTAATTGTCGTGCGGTTGCCAGGTTAGAATAGTGCCACTCCATGTCTTCCCGTGGATGTCGTAAGAGGCGACTAAGGGAATAAGGCTTGTAGTACTGTTAGGCGATGGGCTTGCAACCTGTCACTACCTAATACTCTGGGAAACCTCTTAGCCTACTTGTGCAAAATGTGGTTACTGAATTATCAAGAAGTTTTAAGACTTGTTGGTAATTCTTTAGCTCTGCCTACCCCACTCTGGGAATGAAGGCGGGAGTTTATGTATGTATGTATTAATTTTAATTTTCACTCATTGTTTTACTCTTCATGTATAAATGAAGAATCATCATGTGTGAAAGGGCCAAATCAAAAGCACCTGAAACCAGCGTAAGTGCATGAAGAGGTTGATGGATGTAGAGGACGTGAAAGTTTCTATGTTTAGACTGGTGCTCGTGGTGTTCCATAGTCTCTGCATACCAGTGCCTTCCCCATTGAGAGACAGGCCTGAAGGTATACATGTGCGTTTCTTCAGAGGATTGTGAAGCTAAAAATTTCCATACAAAATGCGAAAACGTTTCTCTAACCTCAAACGTAATCCGATTTTTACGATTTTTGAATATGTTGTACAGTCAACAGCATAAATAAGTGATCATTTATGTACCTTGTCACTTTAACGTTGTGTTTGAAATGGTATACAAAATTGTGAAACGATTGAAAGCGACAAGGTACAGAAATGATCACTTATTTATGCTGTTGACTGTACTCGTAGATATCATGAAAAACGTTGTCTGTGCGTTTTCCTTTCCACGAAAATACTTCATAGAATGAAACAAATTAAAAAACCAAAAAACAGAAACGTACAAACCTAGTTCTTTATAATATCTACAATATATTCAAAAATCGTGGAAATTGGACTTGATTTAGGGAGTGAGAAACGTTAACGGCCGGAGCTAAATTTGTATGGATTTTTTTGACAGCTACGCGATGTTAGCGCCGCTTCACCATCCTTTCAATAAATCTACCACTTCATTCAGTCGTTAAAAGTACGCGCTTACTTCTTCTGCCACCTCACGACCGGGTCGGCGTTGAGATCAAGCGAGGTCTTGCGCAGCGCGACGCGCCGGTCCTCGACGGCGGGGTGGGGGGTGAGCACCAGCCACCCCACGTGCGCGAACCAGAACCCCCGCCGGATGTCGTGGGGGTCCGCCACCGTCTCCGTGTACTTGTGGTGCACTCGGTGATCCAGCGCCCAAGTGTAAATATCACGCTGTAGGTAAACAAAATAATTGCAATAAATGGCATGCCAGTAGAAATACATTGCGTCGTTACAATAGCCCCCCCTCAATCGTGAAAACCAAGTCGTCAATGTATTTCTACTGGCATGCTTTTGCTGGGCCAATGCATATCAGCCAATATATGAAGTAAAATTAATAAACACAGTTTATTTGAAAAGCAAGCATGCGCGGGGGTGAACTTTTCACAGGATACAACTTAATACACTCCCCTGTCTGTACTGTACACATTTAGTGAAAAAGAATGCTGTTTTTAATTCAAGCAAGTGTGGCCTATTTTCGATCTAATTCCCGGCCTATAGTCAGTAACTAAAGAGACGCACTAAGTGACAAGCGAGAAAATTCAACTTGTGCTACCTGTGCTGCACGGTCCGGTTTGCACAGATAAAACACATCGATCTATCGTCACGTGTGTAGCGGACTTGAGCGTCGTGGGCGTGAATTTATCTGGTCTGTCTATCGAACACCAAAGCTGATGATCAAGGGTCAAAATATTTGACTCCATTTGCAACAGAGGCATGTTGTGCCAGTAAACGTCACTCAAAGCAATTGATCGAAGGCAAGAAGCTTTAAATACTAGTTTATGGAAAATACCGTCCGTAGGTACAATGAATTTAAGCTTGAAATTTATTCAAGCGTAATTTCACTGTACTTATACTATTTGTTGTACTTATTCATTGTATTAATTTTTAGGTCATTTAGACCTAAAATATTGTAAGTAACGTATAGTTTCCATCTCTCCAGAAAGGAAGAAAAAATATACATCTTTCATTTCTTTACTATACATATTTCTAAAGAAAGAGATGCAATGTACATACAATGTAATATGTGTTGCATCTCTTTCTTTAGAAACATAGATAATAAATGAAAGATGAAGGAATTATGGTTTCCTGTAATGCCAGTATTTAACCTTCTTGATCGATGTTAATTCTGCCATAATATCGCAAGAATGAAATTAATTTATAATTTTCTATAGCCCCTTTATTGTCAAATAATATGTACACCTTTTTATTATAATGTTACCGGTGCCAGTGACTATGAGGCTATTCAAGGTTTCAAACAGGCCTAGTGAACATCAGCCCCATGGCATAATGCGAAGCTAAGTGGAAGGGAGGGAGGGAGGCCTTTGCCCAGCAGTGTGACGTTATAGGTTGCTGAATAAAATAAATGGCACCCCCTGTGGACACCCCATGTTGGCATTTGATCGTTTCGTGTTGTGTTTGAAAAACTTCATTAAGGTGTAGATGTGTGTCAAATAAACAGGCCCCGACGTATAAATAAATGGTCAAGTGCGAGTCGCTCTCGAATACGTAGGGTTCTGTACCATTCTTGTAAGAGGTTATATGCCTACCCTTTAATTTTTTATTTGATTATTTTTTTATTAAATGTTGTTGCCTATTTGTGCAAAATGTGGTTATGGAGTTATCAAGAAGTTTTAAGACTTGTTGGTAATTCTTTAGCTCTGCCTACCCCACTCTGGGAATGAAGGCGTGAGTTTATGTATGTAGGTATGTATGTAATTGTTGTTATAGCGTCACTCAATTTTTTTATATTTCTGTATTCTGACTTTTTACCACATCATCATTAGATTTGACCAACTATATTTAACCGAAAATTGTGTCTACCTAATAGAGCAATTGTTAAGGTCGAGAAAATAATGTCAAAAAGGTCACTTCTTGTAGGGCCCCTTTTATTTTTTTGCTCGTAGGTGAACCCCAAGTTTAATTATTTAAGAATGTCATATTCGTAAAAAACTATCAATTTTAACAAACTAACCTGTTAGCGTGGGTATAAGCTAGGGTTAACATTTACGCGCAAGCCAGCCTAAATGGGGTCTACCACTGTGTTTAAATTAGATTGATAACATCGAGTGACAGGTTTGACAGTTAGGTATTAAATGTAAGGTAGCCACACTTTAGCCCATTAATAATTATTTTTATTAGAAAATTAACGATAATTAAAGAAAACTAATTCAAAGATCTGAGTTATCTTACAAGTTTGCGACCAATTTGACTAGATTGGCAATCGAATTAGAAATATGAAATCGAAGGTCATCGGTTGGTGGGGACCGCTCGACTCGATTATGTCCAATCGAATCCCTTCTCCACTCGATCTTGAAGAGACATATATCGACGATACCCCTTTTCACTAGGACCCCAACTTAAGCATCCTATCTCAGAGACCTAGCCATTCTGACAGCTAGCGAACTTGTATACCAGAGGGGTTATTATGACATAACTATGTAGTTCAGTTTACGCTGAGAGAAAAGGACAGTGCTATATAACTACTACAGTTCTGTCCTATACACTCGCCGTAAAATGAACTGCATTGCTATGCCATAATAACCCTTCAGGTAGCCGTGTTCGCACACACTAATACGCCAGGTTCTAAAGCGACTTATGCCCTCCGTAGCGAACACCAACACCGGCTCGTCACACCTATAAGCACAAATTAGCTAAATCGTTGAGGTCCGTGTATGTTATGGGTTCTTAATAGGCTCCTAGAAACGATCAGGAATGCAGCTTCCATCTCCATTTTTAAAAGCAGTTCTTAAAAATGGTAACATAGTCAAACAATCTACAGTAAAGATGAATTTAAGGGTGCTAGAGAAAAAGGACGTAAGTCTTCTTAAGATCAAGTGAAAAAGGGTTAAGTCCAGTATACTCCGTTTTTACCCTTTTTAGTTACAAGTTAAGTTGACTTAAACCCTTTTTCACGTGGTCCCCAGATTTTCTCAAGTTGCCGATCATATTATAGGCACTGTGCTTAATAAATAAATAATATTACTAAATTACTTATGGCATTATTGAATAATTTTTTGACATACATACATACATACATACCTTCACGCTCCATTCCCAGAGTGGGGTAGGCAGAGCTACAGAATTACCAACAACTCTAAAAACTTGTTGATAACTCTGTAACCACAATTTGCACAATTGGGCTAAGATGTTTAACAGTGTATATTAGTGACAGGTAGCAAGCCCATCGCCTAACAGTACTACAAGCATTTATTCCCTTTTTTTTGACATGTATCTGTGTTATCAATCAGTTTTTTTTTTTTTTAAATAGTTATATCCATAATAAAGATATCGTATTGTATTGTATTATAAAATGTATTGGCCAAATAATAGGTGGCAAGATGAAGTAGTTTCGATCACCACCGGCTCGACTTGGACAAATACTGCAAAAAACAGTTTATTATTTGCATGGAATAAATAATTATAATAATAACAAATTAGTTTTTTTACAATAAGCATTTCAAATAAAAAAGTAAAATAAAAATACTAAATGCAAAAAATAAACATTTTTAAAACCTAACCTACGATTATTATAGGTAGTATTGTATGGATTACAAATGTTAGAAGACATGCCAATAAACAAGATCAAGTAAAAAAACACACACACAAGTATAATAACGAAGTTAATTTGTATCACTATTTTGTACTATTTCATCTCCACAGCAGAGCTTAGGGAACTACTTTTTAGAAAGTAAGAACGCGGAAGGGCTTTGCGGTCGACGACCCTCGATGTTTGTACACTCGGTCGTTACTTAGATGCCTCAATAGACAAGGCCTCTTGCTCCAAAAACAGTTCTGAGTCACGATAACCCTGTCCCTTTCTTTGGATAGCGTAAAAACCGAAGAGTGAAAAGGACAGAGATTCGAAGTTTTGTATTGAGAGTTTTCTAACGGGTTGTGTTGTAACCGAGTCGTGGCGCGGAGCAATGTCGTTCTCTATCTTAGAAATCTTTAACGTGACTTTATTATTTGATATCTAAAACCATTCTACAGTCTACATACGACAGTTGAATCCGAGATTAATTAATTATATGCATACGTTTTTATAAAATTTGCTATGAATTCTCGGCTCGAACCGTTATAGATAGGCTATACTTATTAAATAAGAGTAGTAAGTAGAAAATAATATGTATTTACATATATTAGTAATGCTAGCAGTAGTAGTTCTTTTAATTAGACTAAGGGTCACATTGGACCCAATTCTACGTGCACATAGCTCAAATAGCCTAAAACTAAATTGTCTAATTTTAAGACATAGTTTAGACGGCAGATTTAATCAGTTCTATTCCAGAATGTCAAGCTGACAATGTATAAAACCGCCTAAATTAAGAAGCGTCAGATTCAAATTAGCGCTGTCATGGCGCTGTCATTTGATTATGACAGCTCATAGAATAGAAAAGTGTTTTAGCGACACCTAAATAAAATTAGGAAGTTTAGAGGCCACTGTGAGATCGGGTCCATTCTTAACTCTCCGTTGCCTTAGACATGTAGGTAAGATATTAAATTCTACGAACGTTATTCATATTAATTGAATATGGGTGGGAAGATGGCCGATTAAAAATGGCCGGCTTTTACTTTTGTTAATTGTTGATTTACTGTTCTATTTACTGATCTCACTCACTGACACTGGCGAAATTACTTGGTGGACCGCCATTAATTTAAAGAAGAAGAAAATTATCTTTTGCCGTCCTCGGAGAATAATGGAGAATGTAAATGGATGGGTTATTAGGATACGAATTAAAAATAAAAATAGCAGGCACATATTAGATTTTTTTCGCAAATATCGTAAAGTTTAAAGATTTTTATGGAGTTTTTACAATTGAATGATGGTGTTGTAACTGCTTTTATCATTATCTCGTAAAATAATTGTTACGTGAACATTATTTTATGAGCGGTTGTTAAACTAAGAGGTGTGAATATATTTTGTGTAAAATTGAATAAAATTTTATAATTTTGTAATTAAACTAGCGACCCGCCCTGGATTTGCTTCGGTTTTATGTGAGTTGACATCCACACATAAACTTACTTACGAATAAGTAGACGGGGGCCATTTGCAACGTTAAAAGATGGCGGACGTGTAATTTGTTTTAGACTTTAATTTTTGGGTAATTAGGTGTTCAAAGTTCTTTTCTGATAGTGATTTGTACTTTTTATGCCTTTGTGTCGCACAGTGATTGAAGACTTGAACTTATTTCGTGTATCTGGCATCTTTCTTCTCGTTTCAAGTGGACTCGCAGTGGTGCAGAGGTTAAAACTATCATGACCTCTGACCTACAAATCACCGTACAACGTTGCCCCCAATCTTCCTAGAGAAGATTGGATTGTGTTTTATTGCTATATTGATTTATACTTATATATACTTGACACTGGCGAAATCACTTCACGTGGAAACGCCATATCCCCGCGGTAGTAGCTGTTCAAGTCGCCGCGGGGGCAAAGAAAGAAGAAGAAGAAGTAGACTTGATTGGTTCCGGAGATACCGCCGACTGAAGTGTTTATATCTACTAAAATCATGGCCGCCTTTACACCTGTAAGTTTTACTTACGTAAGTGACTTACGTAAGCAACTTACGATAAATTTTCAAGTGTAAACACTCGTTGTAAGTGACTTACTGTAAGTTCTTACAACTTACGTAAATTGGAAAATTGCAAGTCTAAACGCGTTCGAGTTTGTTTACGGAAGCGACTTACAACTTATCGAACTACATTGATAAGTTGAGAACTTACAAAAAAAATATGTCCTCCTCTAAACAAAAACAAAATAAAGCCTGGTCTCCAGACGAGGTAGAAACTTTAATTACTGCTTTTGAGGCACGTCCCATTATGGGGCTACAAAAATAAGGAGTATAAAAACCGCGTAAAAACAAATTTGTTGCATGTTGAACTTAGTGAAATATTTAGTACCACTGCAGAGGAAATTGCTAGAAAATTGCATAATTTAAAAGGACAATTTAGCCAAGAAGTGACAAAATTAAAGAAAAAGAGAAAAGCCAAGATTTTACCCAGCATTATCTTTTCTTTTGCTTTAGTTTGGATAAAATTATATATGCAGCAGCTGCTTGAACGTGGCGACTTTGAGAAGGCATTTTATTTACTGATTTAGTAAGCAATGTAAATGGGCGTGTAATAACTTATGCAAGTTTAAATTCACAAAATTTACATAAGCATTATTTACTGTAAGTTTATAGCAAGTGTAAATGCAACCGTAAGTAAATTATGTAAATATTACGTAAGTAACTTACAGGTGTAAAGGCGGCCTAAGACAGCACCAAATAAAATTGGTATTGGCACCTGTTAGGCCGCCTTTACACCTGTAAGTTACTTACGTAATATTTACATAATTTACTTACGGTTGCATTTACACTTGATATAAACTTACAGTAAATAATGCTTATGTAAATTTTGTGAAATTAAACTTACGTAAGTTATTACACGCCCATTTACATTGCTTACTAAATCAGTAAATAAAATGCCTTCTCAAAGTCGCCACGTTCAAGCAGCTGCTGCATATATAATTTTATCCAAACTAAAGCAAAAGAAAAGATAACGCTGGGTAAAATCTTGGCTTTTCTCTTTTTCTTTAATTTTGTCACTTCTTGGCTAAATTGTCCTTTTAAATTATGCAATTTTCTAGCAATTTCCTCTGCAGTGGTACTAAATATTTCACTAAGTTCAACATGCAACAAATTTGTTTTTACGCGGTTTTTATACTCCTTATTTTTGTAGTCCCATAGTATGGGACGTGCCTCAAAAGCAGTAATTAAAGTTTCTACCTCGTCTGGAGACCAGGCTTTACTTTGTTTTTGTTTAGAGGAGGACATTTTTTTTTTGTAAGTTCTCAACTTATCAATTTAGTTCGATAAGTTGTAAGTCGCTTCCGTAAACAAACTCGAACGCGTTTAGACTTGCAATTTTCCAATTTACGTAAGTTGTAAGAACTTACAGTAAGTCACTTACAACGAGTGTTTACACTTGAAAATTTATCGTAAGTTGCTTACGTAAGTCACTTACGTAAGTAAAACTCACAGGTGTAAAGGCGGCCTTAGTAAACTTTATTTTATTCAAAATACGACGACTGTAATTTTTTTGTTTATTTCCTTCTGAATACATACATACATACATTAAATCACGCCTGTTTCCCAGAGGGGTAGGCAGAGACCACTTCTTTCCACTTGCTACGATCTTGACAAATTTCTTTCGCTTCTTCAACATTCATACATCGAGTCATGCACGCACGTCGGTTTCGGGTACTTAAGATTCTGCCCTTTTCCAGTATTTCTCCGATTTGATTCGAAAAAGTACGCCTAGGGCGGCCCCTTCCGACCCTTCCACTCACTTTCGATCTGTATATCTCTTTCGTCAATCTTCTTTCATCCATCCTTTCCAAATGACCGAACCATCGAAGCATTCTGAATAGTTTTTTGAATAGTTTTCACTTATCATTCAAACAAAGAAGCTAGCGGTCCCGGGTTCAAATCCCGATAAGGGCAGATAGACAGTTTTTGTTGCTGAGTCTTGGATGGTTTCTATGTATTGAAGTATGTATTTCTCTATACATATGTAAGTTTATCGTTGTCTAGTACCCATAGTACAATCCTAGAGCTTGGTTTGGGACTAGGTCTCTATGTGTGATATTGAACCTGATATTTGTGTTTTTTAAACGATTTAGGAAAGGGATATTTTGCGAAATCTTAATTAATTATTCTTGTTAATCAATTACTTCAATGCCATGTTTTAAAGATATTTTCTTTTAGACAAAGATAAACCATCCTGATTTTTTAAATATTAAATTGATACCTAGGTACCTTACCTACTTCTCTTAGATGGGTACGGGAAAATAAATAAGTAAAAAGAAAACAGGAAAAATACTTCTTTTTGTTAAAAACCCTTATAAATTTTCTGTTTGCATGATAGAAAACGTAATTACAAAGAAATTTAGAAAGCCCGATATTATCCTCCTCCCTTTTTAATTTACATTAATCAATATATTATGCTTTGTTATGATTTGGTTTCCTTGTGATGTAGACGTAAAAGAGACATAACCATATATTGAATCGAGATACACATACATACATTAAATCACGCCTGTTTCCCAGAGGGGTAGGCAGAGACCACTTCTTTCCACTTGCTACGATCTTGACAAATTTCTTTGGCTTCTTCAACATTCATACATCGAGTCATGCACGCACGTCGGTTTCGGGTACTTAAGATTCGGCCATTTTCCAGTATTTCTCCGATTTGATTCGAAAAAGTACGCCTAGGGCGGCCCCTTCCGACCTTTTCACGCACTTTCGATCTGTATATCTCTTTCGTCAATCTTCATTCAGCCATCCTTTCCAAATGACCGAACCATCGAAGCATGCCCTTTTCAATCTTAGTCACTACATCTTCTTTTATTCCACAGTTCTCTCTGTTTTTTTCATTTCTTACTCTATCAATCAGTTTCACACCACACATACTACGCAAAGAGCGTAAACGAGATATAAACGTTATGATATCCAATCCATACTTTTGTAACGTTTTAAAGCTATGCTTAGCCGTTTTTACCCGAATGCCTAAGGAGGAGAGTTATTTGTTTATCAGACTGTAAGTATATAAGTATGTGGCGCGCGTATGTTACTTTGTGGCGCTCTAGAAACTAAACGCGTGGGGGATTTTGATGATATTATGTCACCGGGTTAGAATAGTGCCACACCATGTCTTCTCGTGGATGTCGTAAGAGGCGACAAAGGGAATAATAAAGGCTTCTAGTACTCTTAGGCGATGGGCTTGCAACCTGTCACTAATACACTGGTAAACATCTTAGCCTGATTGTGCAAAACGTGGTTACAGAATTATCAACAACTTATTTAAGAGTGCTTGGTAATTCTGTAGCTCTGCCTACCCCACTCTGGGAATGAAGGCGTGAGTTTATGTATGTATGTATGTATGTCAATCGATTTGTCTTAATCTTGTGAGTGTTACTAAAGATATGATACTGATCAAAATTTAATATGGTGGCAACTAGACGAAGTATAAAGTCGTCGAGTTATGACAAATGTGGCATTTATCATTTTGAAATTCGAATGATCATTTAGGATTTTTAACGATTTTAGGTTGGTTAGCAAGATTTGGGTGTTCAAAGCTTGCTTTGTGTTAGACTTGTTAATGTATTATATTTTCTGTAGATACTACTTACAACACCATAGTGTCTGTAATAGCTGAATACTCGTTATTTAATTTAGTGAGAAGGTTAATGACCCCTTGGTTCCGTAGAACGTAGGTGGAGCCCCATTCCGAGAACGAGCCCTATTCGTTGCATGTCGCTTAGCTATAAAGCTTCAGTCTAGTTGTCTAGGAGGTAGTCTACTGGCTTTTATAGTAAATTAGAGTTTAATTAAGAGTGGATACGATTTTGGTTGATAAACGGCGATGTAAAAGTAATAGTTAGTAATTGTTGACTATGGTTTTTTTAAAATATTTTTTTACTCTGGGAATGGGGGCGTGAAGGTATGTATGTATGTATGTATTAAGGACACCTTACTTATCTAAAATTCAACTTCTCGAACTAGGGGTGCTATCGCGGGCTCTGTCATGTCATGTCCAAGAACCACGAAAATTTAGAAGCTTTTCCAGGTTTCATTAATTATATCCTTAGCTTTGGGTTTTACAACAAAATGGTATTCTATTGGTATTAAAAATACAAAATTCACTTTAATTTTTCAATGTAGACACTTGCCTACTCGAAGCACAACCATTCACTTTATTTTTTTATTGCGTAGGAAGGCAAACGAGCACACAGGCTACCTGAAGGTAAGTGGAAACTGACTGCAAATGCACTGCCAACCCTGAGGACTAAGATGGAATGCCCTATGCTAGTCATTTCGCCGGCTGTCTTATCCCCAAACCGGAACAAAACAATGCGAACACTGCTGCTTGGCGGTAGGTTAATGGATAAGATGGTGGTACCAACCCGGACGGACCCTGCACAAGGTCCTCCCACCCACAACATTTTCTCAATCTGCCAAGAGTTAGCAGGAAGAGATCCCTTAAAAGGATACGTTCGCGTTTGTGATTTATTTATGTAATCTTTAATGTATTGTTTTTGTTTTTCTTTTGTACAATAAAGTGATTACATACACGTATTAGATATATACATAGGTACATTTCGTTATGCCATTTCATACGAGGCAGTTAGACCTAATTGCATACAATTTCGAACGGTTATTAGTTGCACTAACCTGGCATTAAAAACCTTAATTGCCTACGTTACAAATGACTTGTAAAGGCTGGTTATAAAAATAAGTTTAGCCAGGTTATCAAATGAATTGTAAGTGTTTTTAAGTTTGTGCTCAATACTGCTCAAATTTGAAATAACTCTAAAATGGTGGTTAAACTATTCAAAACAATTCATGGGTAAACCAAGAGTAAGTTGTTTGATGGGTGGGGAGGCAATGGGTGCGATTAGAGCAGGATCGACGATAAGGCGTGATCGTATGAATGAATGGGTAAAAGCTATATTTTTAGCATAAATCAAATAAATTTACATCATTATGCTCTATTGAAATTCTCTTACAAAAAACCTTTTAATAACCAACTAGGTACTCGTACGTTATTAATCCAAGATCACGTAATCACGTTATTTATAACAGCTTTATAAACGTGCTGTACAGATGAAATATAGAGAGATTAAAATATGATTACTCTCTAATTAGTAGAGTTTTATGAGGATTAACACTTATTTACACTCTATTAAATTATTAAATAAAATAATGGACCCGATTCTACGTGCACATCGCTTAAATAGCCTAAAACTAAATGCAAATTTCAGTCATAAGAGCTGTTTCCATTAGAGTAAGGGGAACGAGAAAACACATCAGAGCATTCGAATGCGAAGATTGAGCCGGAATTCACTAATCATAATATTCCTATAACTACCCATTAGTCTCAAAATTAATTTTGTTTTTAATATACGTAATCGTTTTTGTTGTGTGAAATTTTTAATGTATTAATTTTTAAATCCACTTTGAAATGTAATTTTTATAATAATATCAATAAAGACTAAGGGAATATAAAAAAAAAAAAAAATATCAACCCTAGTTATTTTTTTAAACTGGAGACCCGCACGAAAATGTTAAGAAGTCGTTCTATTGTCTTTTCCAACCATCTTGTGCAACGCGTTATAATTACCGTGTGTGTCGTCGGTTTGAATACATTGTATAATGGTTGATATTATATTACGTATTACGTATGTTTATCTTATATTTCATATTTATTTATGTTTTTTTTTAATTAACTAGGATTTTTACTAAGTTTTCAGCACTGTTTAGATTTATACCAGTTATTTTCTGGTATCCACTTGTTTAACTGATATAGAATGCCTTTATGCATTAAGTTCACCATTACTTTTACACTTATTCGTATCGGGCAAAGATGTTTAAATAAATTAAGCCGAATCACTTAATAGCCAAATACAATACAGACATTAATTAAGGTTCGACTTATAGGGATTTACAGAGCTTTGTCTTTCAGAGGTCATATAGACAGCTTTTGGCTAGTGGCTCAGACATATGACATCTTAATGAATGATCCGGAGTTTTGAAGAACCATCTAGCTAGAAGCACAGAAACGCTAGACAAAGAGTAGCAGCTAGTTATTTATTTTTTAGGAAAATATTCTCGAAGTGTGCGGTCGATTCCCACTAGTTCCATTGACAGTTCTATTGATGGAACAAGTGGATTGACAGTTCTATTGAAGGATCAGATAATGGAACTAGTGGGAATTATTTTTCCTAGTTCAATTTTATTAAAAAAATAAAATAAAATGACAGATAATATATTTTATTCTTACGAATATTTTATATAACATTATTGTTGAATGCAATTTTTTCAATAACGGTTTTAGTGAGACTAAATTATTTTTTAATAAAATACAACTACGTACTGGAAAAAAAATTCCCAATAGTTCCATTATCCTTTAAATAAAGGAACTGTCAATGGAACTAGTTAGTCGGAATGGACCCAGTGTGCAAGGCCAACATTTATTTTCAAGGCATAGACGGCGGAGAACCTCACAGGCAACCTGTTGGTAAGGGGGATCTGTGACCAATAACAACGGCCACGAAGTCAGCGGACTGCAGCGGGCGGCAGCGGCGCGGGCAGCGGCGCGTTCCAATGCATAGATTTATATGAACCCTGCCACGAGGACTGCGGCGCGGGGAGAGGCACACAAGCGATGTGCAAACACCCCGCGCCGCCGCCGCCGCCCACACTACCCGCATAAACCCAAAAGGGATACAACTCTTCCCCGTTAGTAATAAGGTTGCACTTGCTACAGGAGTTTTGACAGAGATACCGGCATTTGTCTCAGTTGACTTCGTGTCCGTGGCCTAAAGAAACAACACTGTTTACCTGTCCAGTGACCGTGAAGAGGACGGCCAGAAGGACCCTGAGCGGCGTCGTGGCCTGGTAGGCGCGGTGCGACCACAGCCGGTGCACCCCCGCCGTGATGCCAAACCCCGACGTGTAGATTGTCAGGAATGCTGGACAGATAAAACGAGATTATACATTTTGCCGACACAAGAGACTAGCTGGTAGTGATTAGCGACCGTGCCTACGAAGCTAGCGCTCAGGGCAAATATTTGTTACGGAGTCTTGGATGTTTCCTATGTATATTCTATAAATATTTCGGAACGCCGACTTCAGTTTTCTTGACTGACCTACATACCATTTTTAAAGAAGATATATTTTGCATTTTTTCAAGTGGGTTTTTGGTTTTAAAAACATATTTTTTTTACTGTATACGTTTTAGTGATCGTATTTTTGCTAATACGTAGACAGAAAGATTTTACTTAGATGAATGAGTTGGGCATTACAACTTGCAGTAGATCAAAATACGGCTATGTACTGCAACTATTAGTTGCCTGAGACAGGCGTTACGAAGGTAGGTGGGGTACCGGCCGGCGGTAGCGAGCAGCGCATGCGCGCCAATTAATGCAAGTTAAGATATATTTGACGACGCGCTGGCCTAGTTGGTTGGTAGTGACCCTGCCTACGAAGCTAGCGGTCCTGGGTTCAAATCTCGGTAAGGGCAGATATCTGTGTGATGAGCGCGAATATTTGTTCCTGAGTCATGGATGTTTACTATGTATTTAAGTATATATTTCTCTATATAAGTATTTGTATCGTTGTCTAGTATCCATATCCAGGGGTATAAAAAATATCAAGTTAAAAATTAACGACACAGTTATAGAGCATCCCGAAAAAGTCGCCAATACTTTTAACGAATTCTTTTTATCCATAGGAGTTAACCCTTCCTGTGCACCAAAAGGTAGACCAGTACTCTCCCCTACATTCCAGTCTTTTTTCCTAAATCCAGTAAATGAAAAAGAAATTCGTAATATTATTGAGAAAATGAAAAATAAATCTAGTTTTGGAGCTGATGAGTTCCCCCCAATTCTTATCAAGCAATGCAAAGATGATTTAATACAACCTTTGACGTATCTAGTTAATCAGTCATTCTCTGAAGGAACATTTCCCGATTATCTCAAAATATCTATCATAAAACCTCTTCCAAAGACTAAAGCAACCGATGACCCGAATAAATTTCGTCCTATAGCGTTATTATCGTCATTCTCAAAAGTGTTCGAATCTGCAATGGCTAATAGATTAAACTCTTTTTGCGAAAAATTTAATATCTATGATGATCGTCAGAACGGATTTCGAAAACACAGATCGACTACTCTTGCATTATATAAATTTACCCAAAGAGTATTAGACATTATTAACAAACGAAAGTACGCTGTGGCAATGCTCTTAGATATGAGTAAAGCTTATGACAGAGTGTCTCACGAAATCCTTCTAAATAAATTATCGGGAATAGGGGTCCGTGGATTGCCTCTTAAATGGTTTACGTCTTACCTAAAAAACCGGGAACAGTATGTAGATATCGAATTCCATGATTGCAAGAGTCGGTGCTTAACGAATATTAGATCCCAAAAGTTAGTAGCGAACAATTCAATACCGCAGGGCAGTGTTTTGGGGTGTTTACTGTTTTTGTTGTATATTAACGACTTGCCAAAAGTTATCAATAACCATAGTATTCTATACGCAGATGACATAACAGTAATTTTGGAATGTAACGATAGTGATCATTTTAAACAACAACTACAGGATAGTCTACTACAAATAACATATTGGTTGGATGAACATAATCTGAAACTAAATTTGGACAAAACTAAAATAATACAAATGAATCCACGACAAAAAACATCGATCGAAACTAACATCGTATATAATACCAATAGGATAGAATCAGTCGAATCATGTAATTTGTTAGGGGTAGAATTTGATTCGTGTGTAACGTGGAAAACCCATGTGGATACTATTTCAAGAAAAATAGCCAGATTTACTTATGCTCTATACCAACTAAAGAGATGTACGAACCTCAAAACGGCTGTTGCTGCATACTATGCATATGCTCATTCGAGGTTAAGCTATGGTATCGTCTTATGGGGCAATAGCTCGCATATCAATAAATTGTTTGTATTACAGAAAAAATGTGTAAGAATTTTAGCAAACATAACAGGCAGAGAAAGCTGTAAACCACATTTTAATAATTTAAGTATTCTGACCCTGACATCGATATATATTTATGAAATTTGTAAATTTGTAAGACGACATAAGGACATATATGGAAAAGAAAGAGACGACAGCATAAAATTCAACTTGCGAAAAAGAAATAAATTAGTTAGACCCTTTACTACATTGAAAATTGTGAGCTCGGGTAGCCATCACATGGCGATAAAAATATATAACAAGATACCACTTTCCATTAAAAATATTGTAAAAGAGGCCACATTTTGTAAAGAGTTAAAAGAAATTTTGATGTTAAAATGTTATTATGACTTAAATGAATTTTTTGATAACTAGTTATAGCATTAGTTTATAGTAGTGACATGTAATATTTATAATAATAATTCTTGACATTTAAATTAAATACCTACCTATGTAAGAAATTGTAATGATATTGCAGTGCCCTCCCAGGGTTTATGTTAGAGCATTTAATATATTATAACATCTTTGTGACATACAACATAAGGCAATAAAGTATATGAATTATGAATTATATGAATTATAGTACAAGCCTAGAGCTTAGTTTGGGACTAGGTCAATTGGTGTGACATTGTCCCCTGATAAAAAAAGTACCCTGAGTACTCGTCTTAGATAGTCGTGGGCGCGTTCTAACTTGTTAGTAATACATATCCACTGCATCTGAACTTGTAGGTGTGCCGTGACAGAGTTGTGTTCTTTTGTCAAGATATATGAGTTGAGTCTATGCTAATTCGGTAAACTCACCTATAAAAAAAAAATGTAGGGCATAGTACTATGGAAAATGAGCTATTAGACACCTGTAAAGCGTAACTCTAATCTATAGATAACTGACATTCGCGTGTCACTCCACAACAAGTTCTCAAATTAATAGGAACGTAAATACAAAACCACTACGAATTGAGGACATACTCCTGTTTTTGTAGTCGGTTAATAAATATATATTAGACATTAGATAAATATTACGAATTACCTCACATAAATTGAGCTAGTTCCAAACTAAGCTCAAGGTGTGTACTACGGGTACTAGACAAAGAAAAAGAGTTAGAGCGTGTTACACAGTTAGATCGGCCCTGAACCATAAGTAAGCAGATCGTATCCTAGGATAATTATATTTGGAAACGATAAATAAATAATAAATAATACACAAATTGACCTATTTTTTTTATTTTTCTTGGAAGGGAAAGGCATGGAAGGGAAACGAGCACACAGGCCACCTGATGGTAAGTGGAAACTGTGACCCGTAGACATTCGCATTCACAAGACTGCAAATGCGTTGCCAACCCTGAGGACTAAGATGGAATGCCTCTATGCTAGTCATTTCACCGGCTGTCTTATCCCCAAACCGGAACACAACAATGCGAACACTGCTGCTTGGCTGGCTTGGGTTAATGGATAAGATGGTGGTACCAACCCGGATAGACCCTGCACAAGGTCCTCCCACAAGTAAGTAGTCCCATACTAAGTTCTAGGCTTGTACTATGGGTACCTACTAGACTTGTATAAAGAAATACTTATTTAAATACATAGAAAATATCCAAGACTAAAACAAATACTAGCGCTCATCACACAAATATTTGCCTCCAACGGGACGCTACCGAGTCGAATGCTCTGTCCCTCGCAGACCTCGCAGTATTCTTAGAGAGTGCGAGGGACAAAGCATTCGACTCGCTAGGAGTACGGTAATTGTATCTCATTTATTTATTTATTTGTCATGGTACTGAAAAAAAAAACATGCTTATCCAGGTTTGTATCAAAAGCATATACTTTCTTTAAATTTTTTGGTCCGTATTTACTGAGAATTTAAATAGGAAAATTTTCTGCTACGGTACGGTAATTGGGTTGGACCAAAAAAAATAACTCACGGTTTTAAGAATGGGTGATTTTAAAAAACCAAAAGTTTTGTTTTAACAACTTTATTTATTTAGCAGACATTTTATGGATGACATGATTATTTAAATTTGGGTTGGCCTTTTTTAATAAATTACAAAAATTAAATCATATCTACGGGGTTGTTATGACATAGCTATATGCAGTTCATTTTAAGGCGAGTGTAAAGGACAGAGCTATATCAGTTATATAGCTCTGTCCTTTTCTCTCAGCGTAAACTGAACTTCGTAGTTATGCCACAAATGATAATAGTGTATTAAAACATACTATTTCAAGCAGTTTTCGCCTAAAGGAGAAATCGAAAGTCAAACGAAGGTTAAATATATTTTTATCGAAATATCCATAAAAAGTTAACTATTTCAAAAACTTAATAAATCAGAACGGCCTAAAAACCCTGTTCCTCGAAATGGTTTTCGAATTAGAGTAACTGTAAAAATATGAGCTATCCCAATTGTAACTCATGGTAAGGGTACATAACTATACGCGTTATCATTGTATATTATCTTGAAATGTGGTAGGAGTAGGACCTTCAGCTGGGACCGTTGGGATTGCTGTCACCATTCTTTAACTCAGCACCAAGCAGTAGTGTTCGCATTGTTTCGTGAAGAAGTTTAGAGGCCACTGTAGAATCGGGTCCATTGTTAATCCTTCGGCTTCGTAACGCATTTGAAGTCTTAAGATTACATTCTTCAGAGTATAAATCTCTCTAGATCTTGGATTCTACATATACGATTAGTTGACCCGTGTAAGTACTAGTTTGACTTTTCCATGTCATAAATGACTTATTGTATGTATGTATGCAAACACTTTATTGGACCAAATAAAAACAATACAATGTTTTTTTTTAATGTACAAAGGTGAACTTATCCCTTTAAGGGATCTCGTCCAGTTAAAAATTCAACTTCACTTAACCTTTTTTTTAACGTTAGACCAGGGTTTGAATCAAAAACATTCTAGTTTTGTTATAAGTGAGAAAACTGTTTTATTCTTTTTTTAAAATCCGTACGGTCTGATTTTACAAAATTTTTATAGATTAAGATCAATGAATATTTTTTTTTAATTTCCCCTTTATTGTTGCGTCTGTACACGACACAAAGTGCCATTCATGGCGTTTGATAAATAAGTTCCCTTTTGCAGAACTCAAAGGACTAAGGAACTCCTCATCTATAAGGTTGATTTAAGAAGGGGATAATCAAGATTTTTCATGTATTATGTATGTTATCTGTATGACTACATCATGTCATATTTGGTATCAAAGGGGATTTTAAATTTAATTTACACATTTTCATTGAAAACAACGTAAAACAAAAAAATACTAACTTTTTACTATGATTAATATATATTATTTTATATTTTAAACAGTATGCATATTGGTTAGAGTAATTAGCTTTAAAAGAACCATCTTTTCTTGACACGCATTTCCATAAAACCATAGACCTGCTTTGGACCACTCTCTGGAATCATCAATCATCTTACTTTACCGGAAGCGATCATGGCGTTCAAGATGGCATAATAACTTTCCTGGAAATATCTTGCCTGTTATAATAACGACTTAGGTTAACTTAGACTTTGTAATTTATCTCCCACGTAGAATAGCTTTGATTTTGGAGTAAATAACTTAACGGAAAAGGTGGCGACCTATTTCTGTTAAGTAACTAGATGCACGAAGTTTATTATACTACGTCACATATGTACCTATTTAATAAGTTGTCTATTTATTTGTACAACAAAAAACCACTGAAATTTCACACGGAAACAATACTTTTTTAGAAAACACCAAATATGTTGTAGATAATATGGAAAATGATGTCTGGTAGTTATCCTTTCCAAGAAAATATTTGTTAGAATGAAACGGACCGACCAAGTTCAACAATCGTGAAGATTGGACTTGATTTAGGGAGTGAGTAACGTTATCCCGAAGCAAACTTGTATGGAAATATATAGACAGCTACGTGACTTAAGCGGAGTTTATACTTGTATGCTTTTAAAAACATTACCTATTTCATATTTTAGTGGCATTTAACGCAAATCTAATCTCATTGGTCAGGCACTCGGGCAGCCATGGTCGTCATGGCTGTCAAATTTGCACCGTGGCATCGCTAAGAGTCACAATAATCAAATGCTAATGTCGGTAAAAATTAACATGACATCAACGGTTCACGCGCCGCTGAGCAAGTTACAAGGACGCGACTATTTTCTAATTCAAGAGAATACGGTCTTAAGGTGGGCATTCACGACCGCTCCAACAAACCGAATAGGTCAATCGAATAAGCGAGACGCGCCAGCGCGAAATCCGAATGGAACTATCGTTAATGTCGAACACGTTGAAACACGCGACATCTCGGCGCGAAGCCAAAGCGTCGCGTCGTCTTATGGCTACCACAGACTATCAGTCGGACTGACAGGCTGAGAGGGACGCAGTTATTTGATAGAAACAAAAAGCTTATTATTAAGCTATACGTCTCTCATTCTAACAGATATCTCGGCCTGTCAGTCCGACTGATAGTCTGTGGTGGCCCTTAGGGTCTCCCCAGACCTATCGACGCCCAATCGGCTTGAGCCGGTAAGAAAAAGTTTTATGTCCATGCAATAAGAGCGGAAACGACGTCGTTCCGTTCGCAACGCCGAATCGAGCCGAGCCGAGCTGACCCTTAAATGCGTTCTCTGGCTGCCATTTTCTAATCAGTCTCCGTGCGCGCCCGTGAATGTGGTCGAAATATTACGCCCATCCACTTGTATACACTCCATCGGTCGCCGAGACAAACGGTGCGTTCGTGAATGCCCAGCTTTAAGTCATTGTGGTACTTGACTGCGATCGGGGTAACCTCGAAGTTAAGTACTTACGCGCGGCTTCAAATCTACGCAATGCACACTGAGTTGACACCCGTTACTAGTTCTTGTAAGCGACGTGAAAAAAAAAAGATAATTAAAAAAACTATTTTTTCTATCACAGGCATTTAAAGAGATTTAACGGTTGTACTTTAAGATAGCAACAAGACCTTCCAAGTTTATTTCTTAGAAACAGTCCAATCGTACCTTGGCAAAGCCGCAAAGGCACTGAAAGCGGAGGCGGTGCGGTATACCGCGTTCCAATACAAAAAAAAACCGGACAAAGGAGTCCGACTCTCCCACAGAGGGTTCCGTGCACATTTGTAGGTAGTACTTTTTCATAATAAAAATAATTAAAAATCTGTTTAAGCTTGTGCTAATGAAGCCTAATTTACAATACCCCACATGACAAGGTGAATTCAATTCAAAAAGTGGACTAAGAAGTTTTTTGTGATTAAATTTAAAATGTAAAGTTTCAGATTTTTCCCTATAAGTACTTGTAGTATAAGATTCCCTTGAGTGTCGAAATATACGTATTTTTGCGGCATTTTTCACGTTAACTTAGAAGTTTGATTTTTTTACCGTTTCAAGAGACTGCAGACTTGAGTATATGGTTTTAATTTCAATTCGATACCTGGACGAGTTCCCGAGATAAAGGGTCTTGACAATCAGACGGACGGACAACAAAGTGGATAAGGATTCCGTTTTTTCCTTTTGAGGCACGAAACCCGAAAACGCCTCGATCACGCTATAGAAACCCTTTTTAGTATGAGAACGCGCCGCGCCGCATCCGCTCTCAGTGCGTTTGCGGCTTAAACAGGAAAAAGCGATACAAAACAAAAATCATTGTTTAGAATCAGGTAACTCCCTATTCGTGTACCTACCTATCACTTCTGCGTGAGAGATTTGTTGTCTAGTTTAGTTTGTTGGAAAAAACCATGTTTAGTTGGCCTTGTTAATAAATATGATATAGACCCGGAGGGCACTGTCAGTAAACCTACTTGGTTTATTATTTAACAGCATATCGGGGTTTTATGAAAATTGATCTACCCACGCACAACCCTGCAGATTGTATGCAATCATGAAAAATTAATCGTTACAAGACGTCATGGGGGGTTATTATGACGTAGCTATGCAGTTCATTTTACGCTGAGAGAAGAGGACAAAGCTATATAACTGATATAGCTCTGTCCTTTACGCTCGCCGTAACATGAACTTCATAGCTACGTCATAATAACCACCCAGATTCGAGTTACCAACGTTGCACTTTATTCACTTGTTCACTCCAAGTATCTATTGTTATATAAATTTGGTCTCCCCTCCTCTTCTCGAAGTATTTTGAGTAATTACTTATGGTTATTGTACGTAACCTGACCAATTCTACCTAGGAATTTATTTTATAAGCCACTTGATTAAATGATTGCTGGTACTATCAATGTACAAGTTGCAGAACATTCTCAAAAGCTAAGAAACCTTCTCAAGAAATTATTGAGAATATTATCATCGGAAACACTTAAGAGCATTGCGAATGTTCTCTTTCCATACAAAATGAAACAATATTCATAGAAATTTCCGAGAATTTCTCACAAGAAACTTTCACAATTTGAGGAGGTACTTTTCGGTACAATGCTTGCTGGTACTCGATCAGGAAGGGAACAAACGGTACCTTGGTGTAATACAGAAGTAGAAAGGATGTAGAAAATTAACTTACCAAAAAGTATTGTTAGAATTTTCACTTTAAATGTAACTATCAGGAACAGTCCATAAATTGAAACTAAATGCAGCAACACTTGCACTGTTAGATCTGGCCACCTGATCTTTGCTTTAAACTTCATAGCTTCGTATTTATTTAAGTCAAACTCGTGGTCCATTTTTTCACTATTCACTGAATTATTATTATCACAATTTGCTTCACCATTTTCACTGATGTGCTCTATGGGGGATAGCCTCATTTTGATCCGGGGATGCATGTCTTCGTCACACGCATCTACGATACTTTGTGCCGGCGCCATTCTGCAAAAAAAAGGATTATTTTGATTTATTTCTATATTCATCATCATATCAGCCGAAAGACGTCCACTGCTGGACATAGGCCTCCCGCAAGTTGGGGGGAAAAATGCCGTAGTCACCATTGGGCCCATCCTCCGGTTTATTTCTATTTGATGATTATAAATTTGGAACTATACCGGGTGCCTCCGACCTTGGGACTTAAAATGCAACGATCGATTGTACTCCTCAAATGCAGCTTCTTTTGTTCTACGACTTTGAAAATAACTTAATTCTCAGTGAGTTACACGTGATTAAACTTTACAAGTCGAATCCGTGAATTTAAAACGTTAGTATACTATCACTACCTGTGTGGTCACCGGGTTAGAATAGTGCCACTCCATGTCTTCTCGTGGATGTCGTAAGAGGCGACTAAGGGAATAATAAAGGCTTCTAGTACTCTTGGGCGATGGGCTTGCAACCTGTCTCTAATACACTGGTAAACATCGTAACCTGATTGTGCAAAACGTGATTACAGAATTATCAACAAGTTTTACAAGTTGTAGGTAATTCTGTAGCTCTGCCTACCCCGCTCTGGGATTACAGGCGTGAAGGTATGTATGTAATTTATCACACACGATTTACACGTCATTGCACATACATATGATAATATATTTAAATAGTTGAAAAGGAAAGCAAAACACAAATCTGAGTTTAAAGATTAAAAATCTGTTCTCAATTAGAGAGTAAATAAGTACAAAAATCAACGTAAAAATATAAAGAAATGATTCACCTAACACAATAAAATAAGCACTTGTAATCAATCACTAATCACATTGTTCAATTTAATATGCATGAACTCAAAGTCACTCAAGCATGTGTTGTTTTATTTATTGCCAAATTGCTTTTAACGTTTAACTTAACTAAACCGGCACTCGTCAACTCGTCATCGGCACGACTGATAAAAATATTCCCCTGGTAAGACGGGATTAGTTTAGCAGGTAGCAAACTAAAACAATAGGCTCAGATGTACCCTTAGGTTGAAAGGGAAGGGATAGTAAGATAAAGAAACAGTAAACAAATAGTACCTTACCTAATAAGGCACATCTTCGGCTGACCCTGGAATACGTAGCGTAGCGTTACTTTACTTGCTTACTTCGTAATAGTAATATAAGTTTACAAATAATTATCAGTTTTGTTCATAATTTGAAAGCCAATTTCAATCAAATACATTTTTAAGGAGTGGCTGAATGTAAATTGCACTTAAAATCATATTATTTCACGTTTATTTTTACGTTTTCACGGTTCGGTAAATTACCGGTAATAGCTATAAATTACAAAAAGTTGTGGCGAATGAAGTTTGACGGCAATTGCCGACGTTTGACGTCAGTGACATGAATTTCCGATAACGTGATTTGGCCGTGGTGCAGTGCTCAAAAGGTTAAACCGGGATAGATTAAGATTAAATTACTTTGGGTAAAAATTGACATTTTCCACGTACAACATGTGTTAAACGTTAACCTGCAGTTTTTAGTAAGGAATCTGACATAAAAGACAACTAGGTACTATGAGAAAGCATTTTGTTTACTTACTACTGTGGTGAATAAGTAATCAAAGGAAGGAGCCAAGTTGGCACTAGATATTGATTAAGTCAGTCGACAGTAAAACCAATTTATTTAAATTTACTTAGAGGTTTTGGCTACATCAGATTTCAATTTGATCAGATTGAAATATATACCTACGTGGTAAAATTCGTTGTAACCAAATCCACCCGCAGTAAAGTTTGAAGTATGGTTGGACGCGAGTTTTTTTTTACGGTTAATACAATACAAAAATTCTTTATTGAACTTCACATACAATAACAGCATAGAAAGTAATTAAAAAATGTTACAAAGCATTTTAACAGGCGGTCTAATCGCCAAATCGATCTCTTCCAGACAATATTACAAAGAAGAAATGTTAAAACATAAACGAAAATAAATTGGACCGCGATAAATATACAAATAAATAAATAAAACAAAAATCATTCCTAGGTATACATAAATCAATCCGTATTAGAGAAGTATTCATAAAACAGAGATCGTGATAACTAATCTTATAACTATAAAATGTTAAGAAAAATAATAACGCTAAGGGAGAGATTACATTACAGGTGCACTTTCAAAACGTCACTGCACTTTTTTTATCACGAAAATGCGAAACACTTGAAAAAGCACTAATTTGTACAAATTCGTAAAATAAAATAAGTAAGTAAGTACCCAACCACACGCACCGCACCTACCCACTTTTAATATAAGAGTGCACATGGTTCGCCAACAAACTACTCGTATTCCTCAATTAGGCAAAACTTGCTAAAATAAATAAATAATAGGAAGCGATCTCGCTCATCTCATTAATTAGTGCCCGAAGTCCAAACTCGACGATAAAACCTCGACCATTGCAAAGTTATCACTTATCAGTTTGTATAAATTATAACCCGACCGTACGCTGACACACCAACCGTCGAATTGCCCTGTTACATGAAAGTTCAAGTTCACATTAATATTATACTTGGTCGGCGCGTTACAAGGCCAGGTTACAGACTACAGTATGAACATTACATTTCGTCGATTAGTCGATAAATTCGGAATATTTATGACTTTTTTGACAGCTTCAAAAATATCATGTAAGTACCTACTTAACAAACAGTTGAGAAATATAATTTTTTGAATCGCTATAAAAATAGATAGAATGCGTGATAGAATCAGAAATGATGATATCCGCAGGAGAACTAAGGTTACCGACATAGCCCGAAGAATAGCTAAACTGAAGTGGCAGTGGGCGGGGCACATCGCTCGCAGTACTGATGGCCGATGGGGTCAGAAGGTTCTTGAGTGGCGTCCGCGGACCGGGAGACGAGCTGTAGGTAGGCCTCCAACAAGATGGAGTGACGACCTTGTAAGGATCGCGGGAACCCGGTGGATGCGAAAAGCACAAGACCGGTCTGAGTGGAGAGCCTTGGGGGAGGCCTATGTCCAGCAGTGGACGTCTTTCGGCTGACATGATGATGATGATAAAAATAGCCAATATTATAAGCCAACAAAAAAATGATCCTATCTCTCTCAGCAAAACAGAATTTAACGTGGAATTTATATAGCCAACCTGTTACATGACGTTACACCACAGTGCATATCGAATATCCTTTTCTAATCGCTGTCTAATTCGCATTTTAAAATACTTTTACCATCCTTATTTCTTGTCCGATTTTAATTTTGATTTCGCTTTTGGTGATTTTTTTACGGTATTTTTTTAATGTTGAGAAATGCGATTTAAAAAATCCATGCATATTCCATACTTATTTGTATTCGTGTGTGCTGCGTAGTAAAATATCGAAATTCAAAAGACCCAATTCTATAGGGCCTAAAACGAACGGAAGGCCGAATGTTTAATTCACCGAAAGTTTAAAATCCCGAAAGTACAATGACCAAAAGACTAAAATCTCGAAGACTATAACCCCAAAGACTATATACTTATATTTAATCTCGAAAACTATAATTCCGAAGATTGCCTACACGTGAAATACCTACAGGTCTGCTCTGGTGCTGCAAGAAGTGCAGTGCAACCATTCCGCCTTTGCGGAAAAAGTACGGCATCTTCGCTCGCCTTCGCAACTTAGGCATTTTTCGACTCCCTTGTTGCCTGCCCTTTCTTACAGCGGGCGGGAATGGCACGCCCTCCGCGCCCCCAGCTTTTTTATACACTCTAGGGCTAAGGCAGAGAAGACCATGTGGAGTCTTAGTTACCAATTCGGTATTTGTTATTTATTATTAATGTAAACCTTTAATCCTAATTTCGGGATTTTCATACATTCAGTTATTTGAAAAAAGATTTAATACACGTAGGTATCATGAACTTTCAGGATTATGAATTATGATACGTACCTCAGGGTCGGTCGGTAGAGGTGTGATAAAAAAAAAGATAAAATATGTTTATTCAGTAAGTAGGCCGCACGGGCACTTTTACACGTCAAAAATCTACCAGCGCTTCGCAAGAGACCACTGCTGAGAAGAAACGCCGCGCCGCAAGAAACTCAACAGTCAATCGTTTTTTAACTGTGACATAAACTTTGACTTAGTAGGTATTATAATAATGTATACATATATTAGGAATGGCAATGAGTCATTATTGACTTAGGTGTCCATATTATCATATTCCGCTAGTTCTGTTATCTCGTACGTTTGTGTAAATTACGATAAAAAATATGACCACATTTTCTGAGTACCTACCTTGTTTAAATAATATTTTACCGTGTTAAATTTAGCTATCGTAATTGTCGTCGGAGTGGCTTTTAAAATGAAATTCATTTAATTATTTTATTACAATTTGGACCGGTTTACCGCTAATTCCGCTTCGCTTCGGTTTACGTCAGGCTTCTCTAGGGTCCGATTTAGACAAAACAAACGAACAAGAATTCTATGCATTATCTCTTTCGTTTTCTTTGTAAAAATAAAGACAAAACATGTTCTAGAGCACTGCTTCGCTGCGTCTTAAGCCCGCGCCACATCCTCGACAAAACTACACGAGATTGTTTTGTAGAGATATTTGCCGAGATCGGGCGAAACCGAGAGCGGCCCACCACATTCTCGCCTTGCGCAGTTGTAATTGGACTTTCATCTAAGATGGACGTCCTCGAAACTTCTGTCGCTACAGTATTATGCGCTGTAGCATATTACAATTACTTACATATCCGTGTTTTTTTTTTTCTAGAAACGATAATTCTAAATCGTGATTCCATTTGGCCGCCATTGTGACTCATATCCAAAGACCGCACGTGCGCTTCCTGCGGTTGCCGTCGGCCGACTGGCGGGAGCGCGGGAGTGTGGAGGGGTAGTTTCGCGCAAACACGAGACTTCACGAGAGCCCTTTGATGTTTTGCCTTTTTACCGCCACGAAATGGAGACAACACGAATATACGCGAGACAATACGAACATAGACGAATTTATACTCTCTCCACACTCTCGTATTCGGCAAGTCTCGTGTAGTTTTGTCGAGAATGTGGAGCGGGCTTAACACCCATACATAAACTAGATTTTATTATACACACATTTCCGCTTGAATCACTCTACCTATTGATAAAAACCGCATGAAATTCCGTTGCGTAGCGCGTAGTTTGAAAGAGCTAAACGTAGGTATATTCAGTGAGAGGGACAGAGACGGCGGGAAGTGACTATGTGTTACACTACGAAAAGATGACAGTGTCATTAAAATAATGTGTTTGAATCAGGAACACAAGTTATATTATAATCATACACCGGATTGACGACGGGGGCAAAAATGTACCAGTGCTAGTGATTCATTAAATATCGACTAAGTTTATCGACCACTTTTGTCGTGACATATCGTCGGTGAAACTGCAAAACCGCGTAACCAACAAATTTGTGATAGAGCAAAATAAACCTTACCTGCTTATTAAGGCCCTCCGCGCACTAGGCAGCTTGGCTGCGCAGCCAGGCTGCGGGCAGCCAGTAAAACATATGAACAGGCGCGTAGTATGGGCTGCCGCAGCCAGGAATTCGTGGCTGCCTAGTGCGCGGGCTCCCATACAACGTCATATGTTTTACTGGCTGCCCGCAACCTGGCTGCGCAGCCAGGCTGCCTAGTGCGCGGAGGGCCTTATAAGGTGCACTTTTCTCCTTATCTAAAATGTTACTTACGCGGTTTTGCAGTTTCACCGACGATATGGATCTTACATTTCTTGCAAAAGTAAGTCGTACCTTTATCTTCTATATCTGAATGATCAGCTTTCCATGAAGATAAACAATCTTTTTTCTTTCGAGGCATTTTTAACCGACTTAAAAATAAAAAAGTTTCTCAATTCGGAATGCTAAAGAATATTGTTATAGTGAATGAATTGGTTATTCAACGTAATTTCAATGGTTGTCAAAAGTGACTCGAGTACAGGGTCACTATCAGATACCAGTTGGTTAAAGTTGCGATAAGTATGAATAAAAGAGGTTTGCACATAATTAAAAGGTATTCAAACTAGGCCATTACCCATGATAATGATGGATGTTTTTTTTTTATCGATGTCGATATACTAAGTCGGCATTTAATGAATGACTAGCATAGGTACGTTTTTGCCCCCGTCAATCCGGTGTTTGGTTATAATGTTGTATAATGTGTAATGATGAGATTAAGTGACAATTACCTTCGTCGTTAGATGGTTTAATGTGTTATAATGTCATAAATTAAACACATATTATATTAGTTATATAGGTATGGGTGTAAGAAAACCTAAGAGTGTATGGCAAAGCGCAAACTACGAAGGAATTAAGAGATGTCATAAATAATACTTTCGTCAATACATTCCTCGTACCTACGGGTAGAATTTCGCCCGCTACGCAGTTAATGATTTTTGTTGATAGCATTAATTAATACCGGTTTCTGAATTATAAAAGTTAAAAGATACCTAATTAATACTTTCGACAAATTTCAGGATTTCAGTGGTCCAGTGGTTTAGATTGTGTATTACTGTCAGTCAGTCCAGTCATGAGTTTTTGGTTCACTATTAGATCGCGTATTTCTTTACGCATTATGTATCTTTACGCATAAAATCACTTGAACTAAAACGGTTATTCAATAGAAACGGTTTTTTTAATTGTTGTAAAAAACTAACCTAACCTAAACTAATCTACAAAATAGGCGTTTATTAAATACTGCTATGTCAGCCTAAACAGAGTGTTGTATTATATGCGTATCTGTTTTTATATTATGTACAATTTAATATAATAGTAACCAATGTTTCATTGAATTTTTACCATTTTGTTTATTACGTCGCGTATATTTTACACTATAAATCTATTAAAAGGTGTATTCTGCAGTTATGCAGTTTGCAATGCGGAATTCATGCCCTTCGTGAATAGACTAAGTCACTGACATTATGGAACAATATTTAAAGCGGTGACATCTAACCCGTTTAGATATCCGTCCAATTATCTAACGATGCTAGTTACTACTAATATTAACTAATATTTAAAATCAAAGTTAGCAACAATAAAGTTTAGAATTATCTATGTTTATTTCCTTGCCTTATCTCATTCATTGTTTAGTCAGATCGCGCACGGCACGTTGCATTTGCTGAAAGCATTCTTATCTGAAGGCTTAAATCTTGATTTGCTCAGCCAGAATGGTGACAAGGAATTCTCTTTATTTTGTTATCGCTTAGCGTTCGCCACAGAAGCATTAACTATGACTAAAGGTTTTATATCACATCGTTCTGGCAATAGGGAATAAAAGCTGATTCATATAACAAACAGGCGAGTTTTTTTTAACAGCTATACAGGGTGTCCCAGAAACCGACGTCAACCCGCCTAGGGCTGATAGAGCAGCTCATAAGCTATCGATTTAACCCCCATGTATGTTCAGCAATTGTTATTAGTTTCCGAGATATTGATCGTTTAAATCAGAGTTTTTGCCATTTTTCCTTATGTCCGTGGTACGAAAAAACCCTAAATTCATGTATTCATTCATATTTTTTTAGTGTTTTCTTGCATGATTAGAATCACTGTGAAATAAGGAAGTTTTTGAAGCTACATACCAATTTCTTTTTTATTACAAATGTTTGAGTAAACGCACAGAGTTACTTTCTCCATAAAGAGAACCCCGCGTTTGTTTTTCACCTAGTATGAAAAAACAAACTGTGTGTTTTCTCAAAAAGTTGGTAAATTTAAATTAAAATGGAAATTAACCCTGTATAAAAAAAGGTATAATTTCGATAAATTTCTTAAATGCTCATTTGTCGATTCAGTGTATATCTAGTTGCACCATAGCGTTGTTTTTCGTATGTTATCTATGCACATTACCGTATTCTACATGCCGGCTTGTTAGATACCTACTTATTGATTTGATAATACATTATTAGTTATTATTATGCAGGAGCTTAGCCGTAGGTTATTCTGTAAAAAACGTTTTTTTTTTACTGAGCTTTAAGCTACCTTATTGAGATACTCCCATTTTTAACAATGTAGGTATGAAAATTTAAAAAGTTCGACTATTAAAATATGTTTCAATTAATTTAAATACTAAATATTGAAATTAAGAGATGTTTCATTTGACCGCTGAATGCGGTCCGAATTGCGCTGTATCAAAACGTTTTGTGAATTTATACGAAACGGAAAAAAACTCTGAAATACTTCATCTTGTTAAGTACATTAGATGGCTAGCTGATACCTACTGCTGCTGATAATTCATTTTTACAAATTTACTGTAATTCTTATGATCTAATTAATATAATAGTGAGACCATTGCTGTTTCAAGTTCTGTGATAAATAATATTTTAACGCACTAAATCTGCCATGTCTTCAATGTTTTCGATGTAAGTATTTAATTTATAGGTAGTATGTATTTGCATATATAAGTATGTTTATCGTTTAAATATTTTTGCACCTTATTTCAATGGAATAAGGTGAAAAAGTGTTACCATATCTTTGACGTCGACGAACCCATAGTGTGACATACACACGAACATTTTGTGTGACATAGTCCCCTGATATTTTTTTTATAGCGTTGCATGAAAGCGTTTACGGAGAAGCGATTTCACACTCGTTTGCTTCAAATACAGCGCGTTACTTACGCAATGTCACACCGGGATTGCAACCGAGTTATGAAAAAACCGAGTATCGATTTTAACCGACAGTTATTCACCGATAAAAACTCGGTTTTAATTTCGGTTAAAAACCGCGGTTTCGAGTTTAAAATGGTTAAGCAATAAAAGGTATATTTCAAATGCATAGATAGAAATGCATACATGCGTAGTTAGAAAGAGAAAGCTATAATAGAATGAAACGGAAAGGTCTCTTATGTTACCTAGATGGCTCATCATGAGTCATGGTTTATCCCCAAATCGCAAGCACCCCGTAACAACAAAGAAAAGGTTGAGCAGGTAATTTTTTTTGCAAAATTATTTGCAATCTAGACTTCTTACTGGCTACTACAATCTTTTTTTAAATATTATACTTGTGACAGTTGTGCATGTGAATTAATTGATGAAGAATTTGAGCTTATAAAAACATGTTCATAGCGTGTTGGAAATACTGAAGGGAACTGTTGAAGTTTTATGCCAGCAAGACGCAACATTAACAACAGCAGATACTGTTTTTAAATGTATGTTTAAGAAATGGCACACAGTCTCCGGTAATTTTGGTGCAAAAATTTACAATTCACTTCAAAAGAGAATCGGAGAGCGGTATCTGCTTGTACAAGGAGTTCTCAAGTATTTGGAAAACCCGAACATATTTTTTGACGACCAACAAGACGAGCAACTTCAACTCATACTTTCGCAGCCGACAACAGACACGATAAAATCGTTTGTAGTATATTTGCTTACTAAAGACGTATTAGACGATGACACGCCTAACAGCATTGATACCTCTTCTCCGCCGTCTTCATCGTCAATTCAGGCACCAGACCAGAACCCGTTTTTCAAAATTTTAAAGAGGAACTTAAATACGCACTTTCCTCGTCGACTACTGCTGCATCTGCACATTCATCAGCACAAATCGAATCCTGCCTCCCAAATATTGTTCATATTGAGATGGCTTTATACGAAAATGGAGCAGGACGTGGCATAAACTTAACAAAAACATACAATCAGTTGATAACAATCAAGCCTACAAGTGTAGAGTCGGAGCGGGCTTTTTCTACTGCAGGGTATTTTTGCAATAAGCTGAGAACAAGGTTGAACGATTCTACATTGGATGCACTAGTCTTGCTTAAATATTACTTAACCTCAGTTAAAAAATAAGTGTAAATAGGAGTGCAGTTAAGACCAAAAATATTTATACATAACATTTAATTCGATTTTTATACAAAATTGTAAGTATTCATTGGACCCGATTCTACGTGCACATCGCTTAAATAGCCTAAAACTAAATTGTCTAATTTTAAGACATAGTTTAGACGGCAGATTTAATCGGTGCTATTCCAGAATGTCAAGCTGACAATATATAAGACCGCCTAAAATAAGAAGCGTAAGATTCAAATTATCGCTGTCATGGCGCTGTCATTTGATTATGACAGCTGCTCATAGAATAGCAAAGTGTTTTAGCGACACCTAAATAAAATTAGGAAGTTTAGAGGCCACTGTAGAATCGGGTCCAATGTTGATTTCATTAGTAAGATTATAATTGTTGTGTATTGCAGTTGCAATTAATGTGAAATTTGTTGATTAAGCGTTTTTATTTTATTTTTAACTGTCATTAAACTTTAAATTACTTTTGAAAATGAACCTTACTTAATGTTGATTTCTTTATTATTACTTTTTCAATCTAAAGGCCTTATTAGTTTATAGTTATGTACATTTTGTCAAGAGCGTTTTGTGTTTTAACTCACACTGTAATTTAACCAATAAAATATAATTTACCAATTCAAAATCCTTAATTTCTTATAGAGAATACCAAAACCCGACATGTATGTGTGACTATAGTTTTTAAGTTATATCAATGGATTCCATCATCAAATTTGGCACTATGTCTGAATTAGGACATTCAAATAAATAATTAACCATCGAAAATCACAAAAATTAAACATTAAAACTTGCACAGGTTCTACAGTAAAAAAAACTCGGTTTTTAACCGACATTCGGTTCGAGTTCGATTTTAACCGAATAATAACCGATATTCGATTTACGGTTTTATTTGCATTCGCCGACTCTCTACGCCCCGCACCACGCGCCTCGCATGCCCCGCATCCTCATAAACAACGTTTGCGCGTATATGATGGCGCGCGTCGTCGAGCCGCACACCACGCGCAACACTGCCCCGCGTCTCCGAAAACAAACTCTCAAGCCATATCCACATGGTTGGTGTTTGCCGCAAACACAGCAGAACGCAATTCTATGTTAGAGTGAGATGGTTCCATCTCACTCCGACGTCGGGTTACGTCCTGCAGTTTTTGTGGCAAATACCAAGCATGTGCAGTCGGCATCAGATTGGCAGGGTCCGATGATGATGATATTCGGAAAAAATGATTTTGTTTCCTTTTAAAAGAGTGATCAAAGAAGACAATCTGTTCTAGTTTGTATGGCGACGCGTTCTTCCAGCTCTGACGACTGGTGGAGCTTAAGAGTTTTCTCAAAGGTACCACATAAAATTACTTATTCTGTGACATAGAGGCAAAAACAGTACTTATGTGTCACTAGGTAGCAAAGCTTCAGTTGTTACGATGGAAGTAGGAACCATCGACGCGAGAAGTTGTTAAGTTTTTATTTTATTATGATTTCAACTTCTGTACCAAATTGTCACTAGTGTTTACTTGCGTACGTTTCTTTATACTTTCAGATCATTGGCACATTCGTGCTTTGTGACACAATTTACTAAAGTTTGTTAACCGACAATTAAAAAAAAAAAAAAATGATTTTGCGCGTTTTACCTTGATTTTGCGATATAACACACATACAGATAAGAGTCGGCAAAGCAGAACCAACTGGTTGCCATCAACAAAGGACACTCTGTCCACTTACTGTCGAGAATCTCTTGAGACATACTTAAATATGCAACGCTACGTAAACAATGATAACAGATTCACGTAACAGATACTTACGAGCAGTACTAGAATTTTACGTAGTTTTGTGGTCGACAGTGCCTGAAGCATAATCCCCCCACTGCTTTCTAACCTGTGGCCCTCGGCAACATGGATTGCGCGATCGTTATCGCTATCGAAAATGTATAGGATTGACGTAAGCTGAGAGATGGTCGTAAGCGCTTATGTTAATTCCATAACCTTGAACGTTTTCGAAAATTGTTTACGATATCGTTATGCATCATGTCTTGGATCTCTGACCTCCCTTAAGATAGTGAAAAACAGTAGCACTTACTACCTAGCTTGAAACAATGTATTTTATGTATAATGTGAATTTGGTACATAAAGAATTTGATTTGGTTTTTTTAAGGTCGGGTTTTAGAGAATAAGTCGTAAAGTCATTGATAATTCAAAACAAGATTGAAGCACAGCCGTACTTGCATGACGTTAAATATCAGTTACGATTGTCATCTATGTAGTAAAGCTTAAAGTAACGGCGGCACTTCTATTCATTAAAATCCATCAGCTATCTATCTTTATTACACTCGCATTAAGCATTATGATACCTGTCAGGCCTGTGTCATAGAAACACGAAGAAACTACTAAAGAGTGGTTTCTTATTTGCAAACGCAAGGCCGAAGTAAATAGGTAATTTGGCTTTAACACCACCTACTCGGTTCTTGCAGGAGTACTTTTAACTAGTAGAGAAAAAAACCTGGCAACAACTTGTCTCGTACATCATATCATAGTGCTTTATCACTTCAACATCATATTTTGAACTGCCGCACTAATCTGTTAGTTAAAGAAACAAGATAAAATAGTGTGCAGCTACTTATGAAACTAACTGAACATCTACATTTTTAAATCATCATAATTTCAGGTTGCAGTTTCATCCACTGCTAAACATAGACCTTCATAACTTTTAAATCCTTGAAAGTAATTCGATACTATACAGTCAAGGAAATTGATTCGTAGACCATTTTGGGCTATGTCAAAGTGACACTGTAAATACAATCATAAGTCACTTTACGCTTTGATTGATTACGTCACTATGACATAGTCCAAAATGGTCTAGGAATCAATTTCCTTGACTGTACTTACGTTACGTCATAAGATTTAAGGCCCAAAAATTACGCAAAAATACGTGATGTTACGCAAAAATATGTTTCCTTGTAAAATAATATAATTTTCAATTGTCTAATAAAACCAAATGTGTCAAAAAGTTAATCGACCCCAACATAATTGAGCTCCACTATTTGAACAGTTGATTCGAGTCCAGCGTCTACAAATTTAATGATGGTTACGAGTACGTTGGTTTAATCCGCCTCAAGCTACTATTGCATTACAAGTAGTCTTCGCTTGAGAAAGTTCTGTTAGGAGTTCCCTAAGGTAGCATTCTAGGGCCGCTTCTATTTTTTTCTACCTAAATGAACTTCCCAAGGTAGTTGAAGTACCATGTGTTTTATATGCGGATGATGTCACTACTATTCTCAAAAGGAGCGTCCACACTGATAGTATTCGCGTGAATGTTCGAGTGGTGTGGACGTTGAGCCGAGCGTTACAATGCTTACACGCCACTCGATGTTCGCCCCAAATGCTCATTACACGCGAATGCTGATAGTGGGGACGCTCCTATAGGAAAATATCAATGATAATTTACAGAAACATGTAAATTGTATACTGGAAAAAAAGCTTGATAGTCTTAACCACAAGGTGAACTTCAATAACCTCGAAAGCCCACGTCAAATTTCGTTAGTTTCAAAAATAATCTTGTGTCAGTCAACTTAAGTCAAAATTCACTTTGACAAATGTCCTAAATTTAGAACATTTCTTACGAGGATAAAATTAAGCAGATACAATTTAGAAACTATAAAACTGTTCATAAGCCATTTATAGTGTCAAATGCAAATAGTTTAATAGATATGGTAAATCATGTAAAATTTCTTGTTGTAGAAATAGACGCACATCTAAATAGGAAGGCAAATGTAGATGCGACAAACAAAAAGATTTCTAACAGCTATGCGTTGTCAATTTATCAGAAACATATTTAGATGACGCATTTATTATGGAAATCATCGTTAAAATCATCTACAGAGCGTGTTAGATATTTTTAGGTGTAAACAGCTGGGTTTTATTAGGTAGGTATCTCTTTGTCACGTAAATGAAAGGTAAAAATTATGAAATGAAATTATGTATTTACGTATATTTATATCTTATATACCCGTATCTTGTATATATTTTATTTAAACTGTTTTTTTTTCAACGCTTTTTATTTCTTCGTGCCTACCTTCTTTTTCTGTTTCGCCTACTGGTTGACTGGTAGAGAATGCCATTGGGCATTAAGTCCGCCATTTGTACTTTATTGTATTTTGTGCCGTGTGGTTGCCGGGTTAGATTGCCGTGTGGTTGCCGGGTTAGAATAGTGCCACTCCATGTCTCCCCGTGGAAGTCGTAAGAGGCGACTAAGGGAATAAAGGCTTGTAGTACTGTTAGGCGATGGGCTTGCCACCTGTCACTAATACACTGGGAAACATCTTAGCCTACTTGTGCAAAATGTGGTAACAGAATTATCAAGAAGTTTTAAGACTTGTTGGTAATTCTTTAGCTCTGCCTAGACCACTCTGGGAATGAAGGCGTGAGTTTATGTATGTATGTATGTAAGTTTAAATAAATAAATAGAAATGTGTGGAATACTTTTTTTTTTAATATCAGCATATTTTGTGCCGTCTGGCCCGTATCGATTGATTATTCAACGCTTAATCCACCGATGTAAAAAGCTTGTTAACTTTGCAATGTATAGCGCATTGTCAACTGTCACCTGTCATTGTTAAGATGGTGAAATAGGGAGTACGTGGCCTCTGCGCTCTTCTGCCTCCGATGGAGTAATAACACTAAGGGTTATACATGCATTTTATTTAAAGAATAACAAAATGTGATTAGAATGCGCCTATAAATACGATCGCAACTAAACTCCGTGTTTATGACATCATACCTAAACAATACGACAGCCGTAAAACGGTCAAGGTCTGCTTATTTATGCATCTTATAAATTTTCCTATAGGTATTACCTTTTTATACCGTTGCAAAACTCAAACTGACACTGGTTATTTTTCAAACATAAATAAACTTTGCTGACAACGTCTCACCAACTTGACACCTTACATTATAATAAAATTACTTCGCTTAAAGAAAGAGGAAAAGTTAGTTACATACATACATAAACTCACGGCTTCGTTCCCAGAGTGGGGTAGGTAGAGCTACACTGCCGTCCTACCAAAGAAGACGGCTATTTACAAGTTAGTCAAAGCTTTCTATACTCTATTGGCAACCACATAAAATTTAAAATGCAGATACTATTATTATGCAGTTAGCCACCTTCTTTGGTAGGACGGTGGTACGGAATTACCTACAACTCTAAAAACTTGTTGATAACTCTGTAACCACATTTTGCACAATCGGGCTAAGATTTTTAGCAGCGTATTAGTGACAGGTTGCAAGCTTATCGCCTAATAGACTACAAGCCTTTATTAACAAACTGGACAAATATTATGAACATCTTCAATCGTCAACCATTAAAATTAGACATTAGAAACACTCGTCCCGTCATTAAGGCTTCGGTACCATTAAGAAAACACTGGCAAAAAGTAGGCCTTAAGCCTAAAACTCTGCCTAACAGGAGTGCAGTAGCCTTACATTATTTACCACATGTAAAGCAAGGCAAGGTTATGCTTATCCCGGGATAAGCTATTCGTACGCTACTTTAAATTCTTTGCATTTGATTTGATGATTTTATTTCGTTTCCAATATTTGATACGCGGTTCGATTAAATTATCGTTATGTTAGATATTTATTTTAATTCTGCAGGTTAAGTTTTGTACAGAAAATATTAAGGTGTAAATCACACACAAGATAAACATTACAGATACCGGTGCCGCTGGCAGCAACGCAGGGCTCAAGCTAACGGTGGTGGTTGAACAGTAAGTTGCTGATGGATGATCCTTGCTACGATGTTATGTCTGCGCAAGTACTCGCCGTTAGCCAAAACAGAACGTTAGAACAACCGGAAATTATATCTGAGGGTCGTCGGGGCAATGGCACGCTTGATAAATGTCGGCCGTAACGTCCAGCAGAATATATTTCCACTTTAGTATGCCAAAGCAGTCCCTATGTGAGCGAGCTGTGATATCACCCCGCCCTTGAAGCTGACCACCCTGTTACCACCCGACAAAAGACTGTTAAGTACTTCACTAACTGCGTGACATCGCTGTCCGCAATATCTTGTAGTCTGTGACCTAACTTTTTACAGGTTTCAACTTAGGAGACAGATCTGAGGGTGAAGGGTCTCAGAAAGCTGCCAATTCAATGAATTTATAACTGTCCCTCGTTGAACATGCATGGCCGTAGGTACACTTATCTACAACGAATTCCACTTTGATGGGACTGTACTCTTGCGTGATTTTCGATAGTGTCATAAGATCTTGAAGCTTTGATGCAAATAGTTTAACAATAGTTTAGTTTTAGTTTAGTTGGTACAATAAGAGAGAAATTACGTTGGCCTGTCTACGAAGTCGATAGCCTAGCCAGGCATCCTTCACCAAAGAACTGAGAGTATACATAGCTGGGAAAAACCACAAAAGACTCAAGACTGTTATTATTTATTATTATTTAAATATTCATTTAATTTTATCCGTTTTATACCGTGTGGTTGCTGGGTAAGAATAGTGCCACTCCATGTCTTCCCGTGGATGTCGTAAGAGGCGACTAAGGGAATAAAGGCTTGTAGTACTGTTAGGCGATGGGCTTGCCACCTGTCACTAATACACTGGGAAACATCTTAGCCTACTTGTGCAAAATGTGGTTACAGAATTATCAAGAAGTTTTAAGACTTGTTGGTAATTCTTTAGCTCTGCCTACCCCACTCTGGGAATGAAGGCATGACTTTATGTATGTGTATGTATGTCATTTAATCACTACATAGTATAAAACAAAGTCGCTTGCGCTGTCTGTCCCTATGTATGCTTAAATCTTTAAAACTACGCAACGGATTTTGATGCGGTTTTTTTTAATAGATAGAGTGATTCTTAAGGAAGGTTTATATGTATAATACATTCCACGCGGGCGAAGCCGCGGGCGGGTCGCTATTTTCTATAAATTAGGTTTTTTACATATTCAAATATAAAGGTAAAATAACAATACCGATACAAAAAATAAATATTAAAAAAAACCTAATCTACGGGTGCCGCCAGCAGCGGGGCAGGGCTCAAGCTACCGGTAGTTAGGGCTGCAGAGAGAGGAACCTCCTCACAATGCGTGCCGTGTCGAGGAGTACTGCCTTCTGTATCTGGCCCTTGATCCATCCATCAGCCATCTAGCGAGAGTCTCTTGAGGTGATGTTCGAAACTCTTCGCTATAAGACCGTTTGCCGAAACAACTAACGGGACAATGATCGTCGAGTCAACATCCCACATAGTGGTCACTTATTATTATTTGTATGTCTTTACCAATCACGGGACTTTATTGGGAGTCCCGAACCTTTGGATGGCGTACATGGAGCCGAAGCCAACACGCAGAGGCCCTTTAGACAAGTTTAATTTAGTAAAGTGATGGGACACCAACCGGCGATTGTCCCTGAGTTCAAACTATAGAAGTATGCTCCCACGGACAACCAACGGTTAGTGTAGGACTATTTAAGAAGGATGGAAGTATTAAAATAGGCTCTATGAATGAACAGATATGGATTGGTGAACTAGGCTATTGATGAAACTACGGCGCCTGCCTGGCCAATGCTAATTACTTTGGTTGAAATGGCAGGCGGTGACTCGCCAACTCAATGGAATGGGCCTCCCAAAATAGCCGCATATATATAGCAGCAGGAAGGTAACAGTTCCAGAGGGGCTAAGGGTGGAGAGGTGCTTCTGAACTTTAAACGACCATAAGGTGCCCACTCACCACTTATGCAACACATCCACCCTTCGAGCATTATAGCTCTTGCAACTCCACTCTGACCGGCCAATAAAGGCAAGCCAGAGGTGAGGGTCTGTTCCTCGTCATTATTCACTCCAGCCAGCCGGTGAAGGCAAGCGTGAGGTGAGGAACAGGACCTACCCTCGGGAGCATTCAGGTCCGTGGTGTCGCCACTCACCAACAGCTCGCCACTAGCTGCCCTTATTATTATTATTATTACTACCTATTCTCGTTTTGAATTTAAGAAAAAAACGGTTTATTAGGAGCGATGAAAATGGTTTTCCGTGCATACAAAAAATATGTTAAGCAGCCTTTACGCGAATTAATAAATATCAGGGGAGTCCCAAACTAAGCTCTAGGGTAAAATGAATGAATAAAATAGGTATGTAGTCCTAGGCACTTGAGCGGAAATTTACCAGGATAAACAGTTAGTTGTACCTACGCGTCAATATAATTATGTTATATAATTAAGCATTTTTCCGCATTTCGTTTTATCCTCATCGTGTAATTCAACACTGTTATAATACCTCTATATGCAAAATAGGCAAACATCGAGTCGTCGAGTTGCGGGAAAGAGCCCGCCAGAACCTACGAGTATAACCTACCTACATACACATATACATACCTTCACGCCTTCATTCCCAGAGTGGGGTAGGCAGAGCTACAGAATTACCAACAACTCTAAAAAACTTGTTGATAACTCTGTAACCACAATTTACACAATTAGGCTAAGATGTTTACCAGCGTATTAGTGACAGGTTGCAAGCCCATCGCCTAACAGTACTACAAGCCTATATTCCCTTAGTCGCCTCTTACGACATCCACGGGAATACATGGAGTGGCACTATTCTAACCCGGCAACCACAACCTACCTACCTCTATTTAAATGTATTTTAGTTACCACCATAGGAACTCTTTCCCTTCTGGGGTGACGATATGATTCCTTGAAACTGTTGCTCATGGAAATGCATGCGGTGAAGTGGAATAGACGACGAAATACTTAGCTAGAGAACTCTTCTTTAATTAGCGTTTTGGATACGATGATTTTGAAAAGGGGAATTAAGCTGCTGTAACTTGATGTTGTGCATGTTTGCCAGAAAATAACTTTACTATGAGGTTTAATTGACCAGAGCTAGATCAAAAAACTTTGGAAACTCAGCAGAAGACAACGCATATGTTCTAAACAACACATCTCCTAGCAAAGATGGGCCTTTATGACAATTCAGATTTCAGAATGTGCCGCGAAAATATAGAAACAGTGAAACACTTATTGTGTGAATTTGATGCCCTCGCCGGAGTAAGAATGAAAATCCTCAGTTGAGGCTACCCAGAACCAAGCGAATTCAAGGCACTGCCATTGCACTCCACTATCCGCTTTCTGGAGGGGGTGGAGGCTGCATTGGATTAAGCGCTAAATGAGGGGTAATTACACAAAAGACCCCATACGGTCGAAGTTTATCCGTAAGGACCACACCGATAAGATAAGATAAGATGATGTATAGTTACTGAAAGCACTATTATAGTGTAGTTTATTTTTTCTATTGATGTTTAAGAAAGATGGAGGGGTCCCTCCGGCCACGTGGTTCGAAAGCGTTGTCCGACACTCGGACTACAAGGAATTTTATATTCCACTTAGTTCGACACTCGAACTACAAGGAATTCTTATTTTCCACTTAGTTCGACACTCGGACTACAAGGAATTCTTATTTTCCACTTAGTTCGACACTCGGACTACAAAGATTTTTATATTCCACTTAGTCCGACACTCGGACTACAAGGAATTCATATTTTCCACTTAGTCCGACACTCGGACTACAAGGAATTTTATATTCCACTTAGTTCGACCTTCAAATTTCAATTTCATCTTTTTTCATTAATTAAAACACCCATATGGGTTTTGGAATAATACCTAAGCATAAATTTATTGAATGAATTAGTAAACCAAATATAACATACTTCTTGAAACTAAACTATAATATGTCCTATTTTTCACTTATTTTTTTTTATTGAACATCAACCCTTTCCAGTACATTCGCTCGAGAAAAAATCCCACGTCAATGTCGACATGATCAAGCATCATATTTGTTTTATATACAAACTGATCGCGTACAATACTTTTCTTCTTGCGTTTTTCTAATATTCCTCCCTTCATTTTGAGCACATTCAGGTCATTCAGGTCACTATCCATTTTCAATATAGATAGTTATTCTAATAAGTTGAGTTTTTTTTCCTGCCGACGAGATCATTTAATTTCGAATTTCGAGTGTCGGACTAAGTGGAATATAAAAATCTTTGTAGTCCGAGGGTCGAATTAAGTGGAAAATAAGAATTCCTTGTAGTCCGAGTGTCGAACTAAGTGGAAAATAAGAATTCCTTGTAGTCCGAGTGTCGAACTAAGTGGAAAATAAGAATTCCTTGTAGGTCGACACTCGAACTAAGTGGAATATAAAATTCCTTGTAGTCCGAGTGTCGGACAACGCTGTCGGACCACGTGGCCAGAGGGAAAATTATGGCCACTTTTCCACGATTAGATAAGATCATAAACAGGTAACTCATAAATTATGCACGTATAAAGTCACGTGACATTTTCTCCGTCTTAAATTTGTATTAAATATTGTACTTACCTAGTTCAATTGAAAACACAATCACTTACAGTGATTGCAGTGATTTCGAGGAAACTACCACTTGGAATGAAATGAAATGGGCACTTCGTCGCCCGCGTCGGTCACAAGGCAAACAACATTAATGTAATATTCCATCTGGCTATCTATCACAAACGGTAGATTCCTTAAAAGGCAAATTGAAGAAGGACTAGCTTGACAACTGTTCTCAACATAAATTTTATATCTATCTCATAGACACCTCCGGGGATCCTAGAGCTGGTGCTTATCTCTTCCAAAGGATTGGGCTAGCTATCCAGAGAGGTAATGCAGCCAGTGTCATAGGGACCATGCCGCGAGCGGACCTGCTAGAAGGGGTGTTCTTTTTATAGTGGTGATTATTATTTACTTACATCTTTAATATTTGAGTAGATAGCTTAGTTTTATTTGAATTTGAGTAAATTAGTTTATATTTAATTTAAATAAGTTTAGTTTAAACTTTTAATTGTAGTACCTATGTTATTAAAGTTATTATTAACTAATAAAAAATTATATCTACCTATCTTACTAAATATTAGAAATGAGAAAATTTGAATGTTGGGATGTTTGTTACTTAATCACGCTTCAACCACTGAATGGAATGGGAATGAAACTTGTCACACACATGTATATAGTTAATATAGTAGGTTAGGTCTTGGAATAGGACATAAGATAGTTTTTATCCCAGAAAATTTAAAAGTTCCCGTGGGAATAACGCTGACGAAGTCGCGGGCAGAAGCTAGTATATAATTATATAATGTATGTATGTATGTAAACTCTTTATTGCACAAAAATATAAATATTACAATATTAATATTAAACTAATGTACAAAGGCGTACTCATCCCTAAATGGGATCTCTTCCAGCTAACCCTAAAGTAACACCTACAAGTTTGCACGAAAAGTAACAAAAACAGATGATAATACTTATAAATAAATAAATATTAAACATATAAACCAATATAAACTTAACTTAACGTATACAATACACATAATATAATTAAGTGTATGCAAGTTTAAGTGTGTATATAAATGTACAAATATATATTTCTGTGTCTATTTATGTAGATATTTGAATGTATTACTACTCTTTTCTTAAATGAATATGTTCACAACCCTTCCCATTTTTCTGGTCAGAGTCAAAGTTTGCTGGACTGCATATTCTTGCTTTGTATCTTCATTGTATTGTTTTAGACGACAAAGTGTTTCACGTAAAAACCTACTGTACAATCAAGTTGCTCAAGGCATTTTGTGGTATTATTTTTTACAAAAAGGAGTTCACACTTTTTTCTAACAGTTTAAAGGGCTTGAATCCATGAATATTATCTATTAGTAACAGGTTTTTTTTTTAAAGATATTCTATGTGTGCTTTATAAATAAATGCTGTAGAAATATCTACGACTATACACTAACCGGTATTCCACAATCCCCATTAGATTGATAGAGCGTGGTAGTAATATGGCTATACATGTGTCGTAAGTTTCAACATCACGAATAAAAAACTAGTTTTAAATGTCGAATGCATAAATTAAATCAAAAAAGTTACTTCGTGAAATGATAAAAAATACGATAGATATCATAGTGATTACGTGACTCGTTAAAATGGTCCTCTAGCAAAGTTAAGCAACCACAAGAGCAGGTTACTCGGACAGAGGCCTGAAGATGGTTAACGCTAACGTAAAATATTTTCGAAAACTTTCAAAGTGTATGGAACTGACATAAGCGTTCGAACGATAACGTTCTCGCAATGCATCTTATCTCGAATTGTTTTATTATGATAATCCATATGAACTTTTTGTTTCATGATATCGATACAAATACAGTTTAGGATTAACTGCAATTTGTGCATTACACCACCCTTCACATTTTTCAATGGGAGTAAGAGGCAGACATTCCTAACTTAGTGTGCGATGAAAACACCCTCAACAAATCGTTGTAATATGACGTCACTGTACATTAACCTAGAATTGAAATTATGGTAGAACAGCGGGGTTATTATGACATAGCAATGCAGTTCTGTTTGCGCTGAGAGAAAAGGACAGAGCTATATAACTGCTATAGCTCTGTCCTTTACGCTCAACGTAAAATGAACTGCACAGTTATGTCATAATAACCCCCCAGGGCAGAGATTCGAGGCGGTAAAAACCATATCGTCTTTGACATATAATATCGTCTTCTTCTTCTTTCTTTGCCCCCGCGGCGACTTGAACAGCTACTACCGCGGGGATATGGCGTTTCCACGTGAAGTGATTTCGCCAGTGTCAAGTATATATAAGTATAAATCAATATAGCAATAAAACAATCCAATCTTCTCTAGGAAGATTGGGGGCAACGTTGTACGGTGATTTGTAGGTCAGAGGTCAAGATAGTTTTAAACTGCACCACTGCGAGTCCACTTGAAACGAGAAGAAAGATGCCAGATACACGAAATAAGTCCAAGTCTTCAATCACTGTGCGACACAAAGGCATAAAAAGTACAAATCACTATCAGAAAAGAAATTTGAACACCTAATTACCCAAAAATTAAAGTCTAAAACAAAATACACGTCCGCCATCTTTTAACGTTGCAAATGGCCCCCCATATTATCGTATTATCAACGTTTTGACAGCCAATATTTACTTGGCAGTAATGGCAATGGCGGCTGGGTTACGAAATAGTTTTAATTTAACCGCCTAGAGTAGACAGCATTTGCAGTTTGTAACATATGCAAACATTACGTCTAGTAACCTTTTTTTATGCTTGGTTACTATAATTTTCTAATTCCCAGAAGGACAAAACAAAAAAGTTAGGGTTGAATTACGCGGGAAATGTTTCCAGCATAGGATGTGATGGAGACAGTATACTCGCCCGCTTCATCTTGGCAAGCACTCCCGTGCCCCCAGATTGTAGTTGAATATGAGTCAACACCCAATCAGTGTTTGTTGGCTATCTTATCACATGTATACAGATGAGCACTTTCAGGGATAGGTACCTACTTCATGTCTGTAGGGGGAACACCTTAAAATTCCGAATTAGGGACCTTTTTCCGAATATTCATTTGTCCGAATTTTCATTGTTTCGAAAGCTATGTTACGCTGGAGCTATTTTAGGTTAAATGCATAATTTAATTGTCATACGTAAGGTTAGGTACTTATAATTTATAAGCGATATGAAAAAGTTAAGTCTTCTATCAAAAAATTGCGTTCTGAATTTAGATCAATTCGCAATTATGACTCTTCGGAATTATGTACCCAGCTAGTTGAAATATTGTTCTCTGGCTACCTCTCTGGGAAACGGGCGTGATTTACTATCACTTCAGTATGTTCAGTCACTTAAAGACCTGGCTAATCAACAATGTGTTTTATAATCTTAATTAATTTTTGACTTTAAAGACAAGCAAGGGAATAAAGGCTTGTAGTACTATTAGGCGATGGGCTTGCAACCTGTCACTAATACCTACGCTGGTACAAACATCTTAGCCTTTTTGTGCAGAATGTGGTTACACAATTGTCAACAAGTTTTTAAAGTTGTAGGTAATTCTATAGCTCTGCCTACCCCACTCTGGGATTACAGGCGTGAAGGTATGTATGTATGTAAGACAAGCAAACATAGTGCATGAGTTAATTAGGTATATTTTTTAAGTTCATACTGTACACCCTGAGCGGATCACCTACCTAATACCTACCTAATTTGTCCATCTTAATATAACATGGTTATACAATAAATATATTCTTAATCTCATTCTTATTTTTATTCTCAATGTATGTATATGTATGTATGTACCTAAGGACATTGTGTCGTGTTCTTAAGTAAGAAAGTAGGTATATTAATGGCGTATAATAAGACGCCTAAACTATGCAAATTACGATTACGAGTCAACCCTAGTCCTCGGAGACTCTCTTAAGAAAATACAAACTTGTCCTTAATCTTTGAAGAGCTAAAAAAATACTACCTATGCCTATCTGTATTGTTTGTTTTTTTAGGGTTCCGTACCCAAAAGGTAAAAACGGGACCCTATTTACTAAGACTCCGCTGTCCGTCTGTCCGTCTGTCTGGTACCAGGCTGTATCTCACGAACCGTGATAGCTAGACAGTTGAAATTTCACAGATCAGTGTTTCTGTTGCCGCTATAACAGCAAATAGTAAAAACAGAATAAAATAAATATTTAAGGGGGCTTCTATACATCAAACGTGATTTTTTATAGATATTGGTCCGACTCGCACTTGCCGGTTTTCTTTTTTCTTAAAAGAAGGTAGGTACTACCGTTAATATAATATTCCAAGGTTTTTACTTCCTGGGCTATAAACATCAGGACCAAGGAAGCGTCACGGTATCGGGAATAGCATTGTACCGAAAAGTAATGTCTCAAAATTTGAAAGGTTCAAAATTCTCGGAAATTTCTAAAAATATTCCTAAATTTTGTATGAACAGAGAACATTCTCAATGCTCTCAAATATTTCCGATAATATTCTCAGTAATTTCTTGAGATGATTTCTTAAATTCTGAGAATGTTCTGCAACTTGTACATTGCTAGTCGGGAAGCCAATACGCAGTAAGTCAAATAAAACTCCTGTAGCAATATCAACCTTAATACCTACTAAGAGAAGAGAACTAAAACTGCTTTGGTTATTGATTTTGGGATACTGCTATTTGCTTAAGAGGGCAGCCTTTATCTCCTATTATACCACCAGTAGGTAGTTTCATAATGTCTAAGATCTAAGATTTCTCTGAACGCGCAACTACTCGTATATAGGTAACTATAATTGTAAGGTATTAAGTTCGTCAACGACATTGCCCCAGGGTCGAGATTCTGGTCGTTAATAACCATTTATCTTTGACCTGTTATCCTATTGTCAAGATTTTAATAGCTCTGATTTACTCGACAGTAATGGAGGCGGAGTTAAAAAAAATACCATAACAGGTCAAAGACGATATGGTTTTTACCGCGTAGAATTAGATTCCCTGTAGCAGAAAAATAACATAACAAACTAACAAAATAAAGATTTAAAATTTAACACGCCGTAGTCAGGTTCTTATGTTTCCTCTTACACAGTTATTATTACACAGTTCTATAAATTTGAATTGATGCATAAAACGAACTCAGTGTAAGTAGGTAAATGTAGGAAGGCGGCAAATTCATTGCTCTTAGCTAAGAGATGATGTCATAACGTACAAAACGCACCTACTATGAAATCACTTTACTCAGTAGGTATAACGATACACAATTTTACAAATATCTTGGTTTTTATTTAAATTAGTCGTGGATAATTAAATCTAACCTCAAAGTTTTTAACCGTTAAATGGTACAAAATTCTATCGATAAAGTATGTACTTACCACGCTTCGTATCATAACATTCGTCGACCGGTCGGTACTTACTTATAAAATTGGGAAGAATTTTATGGAATAACTCGGTAGATATACCTACATAAGCATGACACCATTCGGTGTTTACCTAGCCTTGACACTGGCCGTAAACAAACATTTGCAACACTATACGATCACTAACGCAGATTAACACAGAAAAAGCCGGCATGGTACTTACGATATAATTTTCACAGTTAATGTAGCTGTGATTGCATCGAACCGCGCGCGTCCTTATGTTTCTATGCGGTGACAAGCGAGTGACCTTCGCGTGACTAGTTGTCGTAGTGGAGGCGGCCGGGACCGGCGCGGGCGACGCGCTATGGTGGACTGGCTCGTCGCTCAGCCGAACTGATGGGGTCAGAATCGTACAAACACTATGCGATAAACCTATTCAAGCTAAAGCGCCACACGACTGTTCCAGCGATGTGTCTTGAGATACGCATGATGTTTTTAATTCGGGAAACGCGCCCCACTACGTTAATTTACGTAATCGTGGTATGTCAAATTATGTGGTGGGATGCGTACTTTTACATAAAATAAAAGGAAAAACGAAGAAAATAATTTATTCGTGACATACATAACAAACAAATACAAGAAGTAAGTTGCCACGAAATGGCCCCAACTCAGCGTAATGCTGGCATTAAAGTCAGCGCTGGTCTTCCGTTGGAACCATCAGGTGAAACCACGGAAGGTTACACACACATAATTATTTGAACATAAAACATGAGTAATAAAACGAGAAATTAAAACGTTCATCATTTGTAATTCTAATTTTGATTATTGTCTATCGCTCCTGTTTAGGTTTGGATATATTTCAGCAATGCCGAGTAATTTATACAGACTCTCATGAACTTATTGGACAAATCAATCCATAGTATTTTACCTGACAATCGACGTCACTAGGCCTACCCTTCCATTTCAACTTGATTACGTGTGCGGCGACTCTCGGATCAGACGGACGTTCTCTTTCGTTACTGATAGTTCCCTTTTTGATTTTAGTTAATATTTGGGTTCTTAGTGTATTTGTAATGTTAAATGTATTTTTGATTTGATTAAGTTATTTAAGCGATTGTGAACATATTTTTTTTGATTAACTAATTGCCTTAACGGAGGTACGTTAGTAAAAAATAGATATCATACGCAAGGACAATTGTTCGGTGAAACACTATTTTCTCTTGTGGACTTAACAGAAGCACATGGGGGCTCCACGCGCTTCTGTCAAGTCCAATAAGAAACTTATCCTTTAACTATAGATGATACTTACAGACCGACACACCTTACAGACAGTTTAGAGTGACGACCTTGTAAGGATCGCGGGAACGCGGTGGATGCGAAAAGCACATTACCGGTCTGAGTGGAGAGCCTTGGGGGAGGCCTATGTCCAGCAGTGGACGTCTTTCGGCCGACATGAATGAATGAATGAATGACACTTACAGTAACAATATTTATTGGGTAGGGTACTTAAAAATGAAATCAAAACAAAAAAACGGGTGTGTGCATGACCACACGTTAGAAGAGAAACTTACAAAAAAAAACACAATAAGCTCGACTTAACTCTTGCTTCAGAACCTTTTACAGGGGACTCTTTAACCTTTCCTATGCGAAACTGTAGGTACACGCTATTTATATGAAATAGTATGATAGTATGTCACGTATGTACTGATAAAGCAAGTCTTGCTTGCTTCAAGCTTGTCTAGGAGAAATAAGTTTCCTCAGGGGTCTCTTCATTGTTCAAATAACCACACACGATATTCACAAATATTTCCTAGATTTAGAATTTAGAAGAAGAATTTAGAAAAGAGTATAATAGATCAAAGAAAAGAGTGAAAGAAGTTGTGGCTAGAAAGAAAGATTTACTGAATGAAAAGTATGATAGGAGTTTCTCTGACAACTTCCGGTCGAATATTAAACTCTTTTGGAGCTTGATTAAATCGGCTCGGGGGAAATCAGAGAAAACTAAATTAAGCGCGGTGAGGGATGAGTCTGGAGACTTAATATGTGAGGAAGAAAAAATGCTTGATAGATGGAAAACTTATTTTGAAAGCTTGTTTGAATGCGAAGATGTTTGTCTTGAGCCAGAAAGCATGAGTAAAGATGCAAGTAGCGAAGATGAAAGTGTGATTAGTATGAGTGAAATCATGAAAGCTTTAAAAAGTATGAAAGCGGGAAAGTCAGCAGGTTGTGATAGAGTGTCGATAGAAATGCTGAGGAGAGGAGATGGCCTGGTGGATAGTCTGTTGTACCGTCTTTTCAATGCATGTTGGAGTAGCGGCCGGGTCCCGGAAGATTGGGTCAAGGCCGTTATCGTCCCTCTGTATAAAGGAAAGGGGTCACAGCAAGACTGCAAAAACTACCGCGGTATCAGCCTCCTTAGTGTTGTCGGCAAAGTATATGCGAAGATTCTAATAGAAAGGGTATTGAATGTTACGAATGACAAAATCTGGGATGTACAAGCGGGATTTCGAAAGGGAATGGGATGTACGGATCAGGTCTTTTCACTACGGTCCATCATAGAAAAGTTCGTGGCTGTGAACCAAAAGGTTTTCTGTGCTTTTGTGGACCTGGAAAAGGCCTATGATAGGGTAGATAGAAAGGAGTTGTGGACGGTGCTGTCTATGTATGGAGTGAGCAGCAACCTGGTGCAGGCTTTGAGGTCCCTTTATGAGGGCTCCAGAGCCTGTGTCAGGATAAATGGGGCATACTCGGCCTGGTTTAACATCTCTAAAGGTGTTAGACAGGGCTGTGTTGCCTCACCATGGCTGTTCAATCTATTCATGGACAGTTGTATGCGGGATTTGAGAGAGTATGATAAGGGTTTGCGTATGCAAGAGTTGCTAATCAAATGCCTCTTATATGCCGATGATCAAGTTATACTTGCCCCATCGGTACTTGAGTTGCAGGAGATGGTGACAGTAATGAATGAGGGATTTAAGCAAAAGGGGATGAAAGTAAATGTTGCCAACACCAAGGTCATGGTGGTAGAGAAGGATAAGGAGATGACTGCGTGTGTGATAAATATAAATGGTGAATTAGTAGAACAAGTGAGCGAATTTGTGTACCTGGGAAGTATGTTAACAAGAGATGGTAAGTGTGAGAAGGATATCGAGAGGAGGGTGAATGCGGGCAATCAAATTAATGGGGCCCTGTACTCCTTTGTGAGCAGACAGGGCGTTTCACAAAAAGCCCGGCTGGCTGTTCACAATGGAGTGCTGGCCCCTACCCTGATGTATGGTAGTGAATGTTGGGTGTGGCAGAACAAGCATGTAAGTCGAGAAAATGCAGTTGAAATGCGCTCTTTGCGTAGTATGTGTGGTGTGAAACTGATTGATAGAGTAAGAAATGAAAAAATCAGAGAGAAATGTGGAATAAAAGAAGATGTAGTGAGTAAGATTGAAAAGGGCATGCTTCGATGGTTCGGCCATTAGGAAAGGATGGATGAAAGAAGATTGAAGAAAGAGATATACAGATCGAAAGTGAGTGGAAGGGTCGGAAGGGGCCGCCCTAGGCGTACTTTTTCGAATCAAATCGGAGAAATACTGGAAAAGGGCCGAATCTTAAGTACCCGAAACCGACGTGCGTGCATGACTCGATGTATGAATGTTGAAGAAGCGAAAGAAATTTGTCAAGATCGTAGCAAGTGGAAAGAAGTGGTCTCTGCCTACCCCTCTGGGAAACAGGCGTGATTTAATGTATTATGTATTTCCTAGATTTCATATATATGTATTTGATAAAGCTGACAAATCATCGTCGGAAACAATTGATGACGACTAATACATTTTTAATTCTTTGATATATGGCTACTGTCCAGTGGGACAATTATACCGGTGTCAAGATTGGGCAACGTTTTATACAGGGTGTCCCAGAAACCGACGTCAACCCGCCTATGACTGATAGAGCAGCTCATAAGCTATCGATTTAACCCCCATGTATGTTCAGCAATTGTTATTAGTTTCCAAGATATTGATCATTTAAATCAGAGTTTTTGCCATTTTTCCTTAAGTCCGTGGTACGAAAAAATCCTAAATTCATGTATTAATTCATATTTTTTTGTGTGTTTTCTTGCATGATTAGAATCACTGTGAAATAAGGAAGTTTTTAAAGCTACATGCCAATTTCTTTTTTATTACAAATGTTTGAGTAAACGCACTGAGTTACTTTCTCCATACTAAGAGAACCCCGCGTTTGATTTTCACCTAGTATGGAAAAACAAACTTTGCGTGTTTCCTCAAAAAGTTGTAATGAAAAAAAATTGGGCATGTAGCTTTAAAAACTTCCTTATTTTACAGTGATTCTAATTATGCGGGAAAACACTGAAAAAAAAGTGAATTAATACATGAATTTAGGGATTTTTCGTAGCACGGACATAAGGAAAAATGACAAAAAATCCGATTAAAATGATCAATATTTCGGAATATATAAAACAATTGCTGAACATACATGGGGGTTAAATCGATAGCTTATGAGCTGTTCTATCAGCCCTAGGCGGGTTGACGTCGGTTTCTGGGACACCCTGTATACGGTGATCCTCTAGCCTCCGTGAAGCGATGTAGGTAGAACTTTACGAAGACCAGATGGGATTTTCTTGGAGCAATCCTTAAAAGATGATACATGTTCAATCTTGAATTCTTCATTATACTGCATATTTGAATGTTAAATTTACTGCATATTTATTAATACAAAGCATATTTATTAGCACAAATTAATTAATACAAAGCAAGCGACGCCATCTGGCCAAAAACCCCAAAGAATCCGATGACGACTAAAGTAGTGGCACCGAGTGATGGCACTTTTGACACCCGACAAATAGTGTTGTGAAAACTCCATTTTACATATTAAAATCAGTCAAGGGCGAGAAAAATATTTAAAAAAAGATTATTAAAGAAATAACGCATAACAATAAACAGCCATTTTCCATGATTAAAGTAGGTATTAATTTTCTTGTATTTTAATCCGATTCAGTTAAATCACTCTAATATTCCTTGTAGAACAATCGTCACTGTTATCATCTGATACTATCATCACGCGAATTGTTTTTTTGAGATGTTTTTTTGTTAGTTATGATTAAAACGATGAAAAGTAAAGTGCGAGCAAATGAAAATAATCTCAAGCTTAAGCTTGTTACGAAATGCGTTTCGGTAAATTAGAGCCCCAGCGGTACATCACTATTCCGGTACCCGCAACAATGAATTTTGACATCCGTTCCTTTATTCTTGCTGTCAATATTTAGGGATCATCATGCGCTCATGATGATCCCTAAATATTGACAGCAAGCATCAAGTGTCATCACTCGGTGCCGCTACTTAGGTGCCGAGCCGAGTATACCCGATTCTGTGTCACCAACCCAAGGGCGCTTGATGTCGAACTGAGCCGAGTATACTCGACTCTGCGTCACTGACCCGAGCGCACTAGATATCGAATGAATCTGAATATACCCGATTCTGCGTCACTGACGACCCGAGCGCGTTTAATGTCGAATGGAGCGGAGAATACCCGATTCTGCGTCACCGACGACCCGAGCGCGCTCAATGTCGAATCGAGCCGAGTATACTTGACTCTGCGTCACTGACCCGAGCGCACTTGACATCGAATGATAAGATAAGATAAAGATAAAGACATTTATTCAGTAAGTAGGCCGCACGGGCACTTTTACACGTCAAGAATCTACCAGCGCTTGACAAGAGAAGACCACTGCTGAGAAGAAGCGCCGCAAGAAACTCAGCGTCAGTCATTTTTTTAAATATATTTAATATTACAATGGTACTACTTAGTCTAGCATTATATAAATCTATAAATAGCAAATTAATTTTTTTTATTCAAATACCCTGCGTAGTTTCCGCAGGAAAACACACCAAAGTCTTAAGAGAGAAAGAGAGAAAAGGAAAAAATAACTCCTACTTATGTGTATATAAGACGGTGCAAGATGACCACATAAGATTGATATGTTTTCCTACATCAACGGTGTCCCCCAGATAAGATAAAGCTTTTGAATTTGAAAAAATAAAATAATAATAGTACATTATTGCCTAGGCAGTGAAGCAGGCAATTGCGGGCCGAGAATTGGTTTAAACGGACGAGCTTGCGAGTCCGTTTAAAAATACGAGGCCCGCAATTGCGATTCCTGCCGAGGCATATATAGTGCTTTTCTCAAAAATCGCAAGAAAAAAATCGCATATAAACACAAACTTCACGTTAAATAACCTCACTCTTTACCGCCATTTTTTTTATGACAAGGAGAAACGCAAGCTTTTTTTAGAAAAAAAAACTCAAGCTATTCCAGACACAGATAAAAAAGTTACGTTTCGAATAAAATATGGATGAATAACACTTGCGCCCTCATTTTATCATGGCCGTTTTCACTTTTTAAAAAGTTACAAACTAGATAACAATGAAATTTGTATGCAACATTGCGGGCTTGTGTAGCGAGCACGCAATGTAATTTTTTTTTAATTTGGGAACTGTCTGTAAACTATGTACTTCGCGTCTCAGTATGGAGTTAGTAATGTCAACTTTTCCTGTCATTTTTGAGAAAATATATTTATTATTGATTAAGTTTCGGGTTTAGGCCAAGCACTTTTGTCTATTATATAGTCCTCGATCCTATAAGACATAAACGACTTTTTCAAGTAATTTTTGTGTGCTGGAAAGGGTAACTTTAATACTACCTCAGGTAATTTATTATAGAAATGAATGCATTGACCAACAAATGATTTATGTACTTTACGGACTCGGAATTTTCGAATAGCTATTTTATTTTTATTTCTAGTATTTAAATTATGTATATCAGAATTTTTTGTGAAAGAATCTAATTTTTTTATAACATAAATAATATTCTCATAAATAAATTGTGACAGTTAAGATATTAATTTCCTTAAAAAGATCTCTTAAGGAGTCACGGGAATTTAAGTTGTAAATAGAACGAATGGCCCTTTTTTGTAACACAAATAAATAGTTTGTATGTCAGCTGCCTTACCCAAAACCAGAATACCGTACGACATTAACAAAATGGAAATAACTATAATAAACTAAGCGAGCTGTCTTAACATTGGTAAGTTGTCTAATTTTCCTAATGGCGTAAGCTGCCGAACTTAGTTTACCTGCCAGCACAGGTATATGGGGACTCCATTGCAAATTTTTATACAGGGTGTCACAGAAACCGACGTCAACCCGCCTAGGGCTGATAGAGCAGCTCATAAGCTATCGATTTAACCCCCATGTATGTTCAGCAATTGTTATTAGTTTCCGAGATATTGATCATTTAAATCAGGGTTTTCGCCATTTTTCCTTATGTCCGTGGTACGAAAAAACCCTAAAGTCATGTATTAATTCAATTTTTTTTTAGAGTTTTCTTGCATGATTAGAATCACTGTGAAATAAGGAAGTTTTTAAAGCTACATGCCACTTTTTTTTTAATTACAAATGTTTGAGTAAACGCACAGAGTTACTTTCTCCATACTAAGAGAACCCCGCGTTTGTTTTTCACCTAGTATGGAAAAACAAACTTTGTGTGTTTTCTCAAAAAGTTGTAATGAAAAAAAAATTGGCATGTAGCTTTAAAAACTTCCTTATTTTACAGTGATTCTAATCATGCAAGAAAACACTGAAAAAAATGTGAATTAATACATGAATTTAGGGATTTTTCGTAGCACGGACATAAGGAAAAAATACAAAAATTCCGATTAAAATGATCAATATCTCGGAAACTAATAACAATTGCTAAACATACATGGGGGCTAAATCGATAGCTTATGAGCTGCTCTATCAGCCCTAGGCGGGTTGACGTCGGTTTCTGGGACACCCTGTATATTGTTATGCCTAGGAAAACTGCCTTATCTACGATTTGCAAACACACGTGATTTAGAAAAATACTAGAATCTAACGGTTTAACATTAGGCAAAGCGAATCTAACACATTTAGTTTTCTTAGCATTTAGTAGCAAATTGTTGCTAGTAAACCAATTAAGAAGGTACTTTAACTAGTGTGGTGTTTATGCTATTGTAGTCTATGGATTTTCTGTCTACCTTGAAAATTAGTGAAGTATCATCAGCAAAAAGTACAATATCACAAAGTTTATCTACTGATGGTGGCAAGTCATTTATGTAAAACAAAAATAGAAAAGGACCTAAAATAGAGCCTTGAGGCACACCTATTTTTACTGTAGCTCCATCAGATTGTGTTTTGTTTACAACAACTGTTTGAGTTCTATCACTGAGATAAGAAGACATAAGACTTATAGCTTTATTAGACAATCCATAATGTTCATATTTTAAAATAAGGGTTGTATGAACCACGCAATCAAAAGCTTTAGAAAGGTCACAAAATATTCCTACTGCATCGCAAGATTGCTCCCAACTGTTATATATATATTTAATGAGAACAGATGCCGCATCAATTGTTGATCGACCTCTGGTAAAGCCAAACTGGTTATTGTTAAGTAGTTTATTTCTATTAAAGTGACCTAACATATCATTCAGAATTAGTTTCTCAAACACTTTACTTAAAACTGGTAGTATGGAAATGGGACGGAAGTTCGTTATATCACTCATCTCACCCGATTTAAAAAGAGGTATGACTTTACTATATTTCATAAGATCTGGAAAGATCCCTTCTGAAATGCAATTATTGTAAATTAATGCTAGTTGGGGTGCAATTACACCTATGATATGAAAAAGTACACTAACTGATGTGCCCCACAAATCCTCAGTCTTCTTTAAACTAAGAGTTTTAAATACTTTGACTATTGAATCTTAATTTATAGGGCTGAATTGAAAGTTTATATTACATTTACTGACATTAGTGCAAAGTAATAATTGAGCTGAATGGATCTGAATATACCCGATTGTACGGTAACGACGACCCGAGAGCGTTTAATTTCGAATGGAGCAGAGTATACCCAATTCTGCGTCACCGACGACCCAAGGGCGCTCAATGTCGAATCGAGCCGAGTATACCCGACTCTGCGTCACTGACTCGAGCGCACTTGATATCGAATGGATCGGAATATACCCTATTCTGCGACACCGACGACCCGAGCGCGTTTAATGTCGAACAGAGTACCCTTGTATGCCGGTGTATGTTTTGTTTCTGAATTTTAAAATTAAACCTTTAAAACATAACATTGTCTACTTTTAACCCTATTAAATGCTTCAAAAAATTATGCATTTCGTTGTTATGCAATAAAATCGGTCCCGTTAAGTCGAAAACCACTTTGTCTTAAAATAATTGAAAAAACATAACATAATACGAAACATTGCTCACTAAGTAATTGGTTTGTAACAACCTATCTTCAGACTAGTCGTCGGAAACGGCGTTCATCGCGAAAGCCGACGGTGCGTCACCGCGGCGGCAGCGGGGCGCGCCGGCCCACGCTACGACGCCGAACATCTCTATAATAGCATCGCGTCACCCGAGTACCTACTCACCACGTAATGCCGCACGTGGCTGACACACTTATCCAGACTGCGTTACATTTCTGGAATCAAAGGAACTGTAAAAATTATCTTTTGGAATTAGAGGTAATTATTCTACTGAAACTGCGAGCTACATCGAGACACCGCGTTGGCTTAGCCAGCCTGCCTACGAAGCTAGCGGGTTCAAATCCCGCGTAAAGGCACTTATTTGTGTGATGAGAGGGAATATTTGTTTCTTAATTACGGGTGTTTTCTATGTATTTAAGTATATATTTATCTACATAAGTATTTATATCTTTGTGAAGTACCTACCCATAGCACCAGCCTAGAGCTTAGTTTGGGCCTACGACAATTGGTGACATAGTCCCCTGATATGTATTCATTGTAGGTAGACCATCATCATTTGCCTTCAGGTGAGGTAGGTCAATCGCGTTTCACTCCAGAATATTAAAAAAAACCATGTTAAGCTTTTTAATCCAGATATGATATACGAAACTAAACTGCGAGTGTATTGTTTTCCGTCGCTTGCTTGTTACTGGCGGGTTATTATGAAATAGCTATATTAGCTATGCAGTTCAATTTACGCTGAGAGAATAGGACAGAGCTATACAACTGCTATAGCTCTGTCCTTTACACTCACCGTAAAATTAAGTGCATAGCCATGTCATAATAACTCCCCTGTCGTAGATTTGACATGTGAGGTCTCCTGATAAGTCGACGTTGTTATCGGAATAAATAATAATGAAGCTACAATGTTTTGGACCGATTCGTCCGCTTTACATGTTGCTACTATTTATGTAATTCGTCAAAATGAACGTTTTATTCACAGTCAAAAATATTAATTCGTGTACAGCCTTCGCGCCGAATAATTGTCAGCAGCATAGGGGCGTGTAGTAAGCTAATACGCAGTATGTTAGATAAAACTCCTGTAGCAATATCAACCTTATTACTAAGAGAAGAGAAATAAAACTGCTTTGGGTATTGATTTTGGGATACTGCTTACTTGCTTAGGAGGGCAGTATAGTGACCTAATTCAACACTTCAGTTGTCGACTTCGCGACATATACATATTTATTACTCTAAACACTTAAGTCGAAATACAACATTTGTGAATTAAGTAGGTCACTATAATTCTAAAGATGCGATATAAACATATGGCTTGGTGTAACGTGTTACAAAATACCCCGTAAAAAATATAATAAATTATCAAAGCCAAAAATATTGTCAACCCTAGTAAGCTGTCATGTCAGGGAACCGGAGTTAGCATAGATTATTTTAACAGAGAGGCCACCTACCAATTTTAATAATTGTCAAATTTAATGGATTTTCAGTTTTTCATCCACCAAAGGTTCATTTTCATTATGCTTAAAGTACTGGCTTCAAAAAACATCAAGACAGAAAAAAATATGTTTTCAATTTCAAATCGTCTTATCGGTATTCTATAATTGTTCCCTGTTTTTCCATATTTTTTTCCAAAATGACGATATTTTCGAACTCAGAATATTACGATATGATGTTATGCGTAGGCCATGAAGATATTATAGCAATTTAAGTCGTGCTCGCGAACTGTATCGGAAGTTGTGCATTGATATGAGCAAGGCGGAGCTCACTTTGAGCCGTTCCTACAGGAACATAACAAATACAACATATTCGAAAGTCGTGGCCATCGGACTTTATTTAGGGATAAGAAAATATCGCCCGAACCTAATTTCTAAGCTTCGCGTCACAATCCTCTTCAGACAGAACAGTTTACTACGGTCTGTTAAATGGTCGGTAAAAGAGGATTTAATTACGATCAGACAAAAATAAACAAGCTTTACACTAAGAATGGGTAATAAGCTCGGCAAGTGAGATGACTTGTAGATATTTACAATAAACAGTGAAATTACAATTTAGGGGATCCAGGCAGCTGATCTCACTGGTCAAGCCAGAATGCGAGTGTGAACCTACAATACGAAATAAAGTTCAATTTAATTCTAGCGCGTTGGCAAAATTTCCATATGAATCAAAAACTACCTGCCTACATGATTGTCGAAGAATGTAATTTAGATGATTCACAAAGCTCAGGCGTAGCTGAGCTCACTAATGTACCTACTCACATTAGTGAAAATTTTGTTGGCTTGTGAGCTACCCATAGTTGTTATAATACTTTATGTACTATTGTATGCTGTTTGTTTTCCTTAATAAAATAAATTAATAAATAAATAGATGTCTGACGACGCAAGCTGTACTCATTTTTGACATGGGATTAAAGTAGGTATGCTTTAAGGGAATGAGTGCGAACTTAACGTTCATTACGAAAAAGTAAGTGTTAGTTTAGGTTTCTTCGTTTAAAATCTTCCAAAACTCGACTTGTAATAAGTATCTAATCGAATTCTGTTCATTTTGTTTATCTCTTTACCGTTTCGCGAATTAGGTAAAAATGTACATAAACATTCTGCGTAGTTTACTCTTTAATTTTACTGAAATAGGGTTTGCACATCAATGAAAAAATTTTTTTCTAAAATGCGGCAAGTCATACAGTGATAGTACGGTTCTCAAATATTGTAAATGGACTTGTTATAAGGCACCATTTAACCCCCTTTCGGCTTTACGGGTATTTTTGTAACATCCTGTATTTATGGCTTCGACTGTAGGTACAAGGTGGTATTGTTACCGGCAAAGAAATATGTTTCAAAAAATTATCTGTGCTATGTGTGTGTGTTTGTGTTTGTTTGTGTGTCAGTGTGTGTCATGGTGTACTGCCCTGAAAGGAAAATATTTTTCGCCAAATTTCACTTCTTCACTCTTCAATTTTCGCAGTAGTTACTTATTTACATTTCGCATTTTATTTATTTGGTCAAATAATCGTTTGCCATCATTTTCATTTTCAAGTTTTATTAAGCAAACGGTTTCCTTAGGCTATTATTAATTATTTTTTTTAATTGTTCCGATGTCACTTGGCTCATTCATTAAATAGCTCTTAAATGGGTGAATAGATTTAGATTCAGTTCTTTTTGTTTGAAAGCAGGTTTTCTAGCGGTGGTTCTTAGCTATGTTTCATGAAAATCAGAAAGCTCTGAAAGAAAGGGTCACTGTTATATCGAGGGGTTGCTGTCTATCTAATACGTTATAGGATAAAACAAGACGACTTGTACGGAATAAAGTAAAAACTATTCTACATTTAAAATGCAATGATCAAAGTATTCCAGTGTTATAATTTTTTCTGGCATTAAAGTATCAATTTTTGGAATAGAAGGCGTCACAATAATAAATAGCTGTCTTAGGACTAGCGATGCGGCTTGTAACTTTCAAAAGTGAAACTTTCACTTAAATTTCTTCAATATTGGGGAAGTTTCAAATTGATACTTTCACCTAAAACTTCATTCAATATTCTGATAGTTACCAGAGAAAATACGAGGGGCGTTCAATAAATTCTCGGTATGAGAAGGAAAACAAAAGCATACGTTACGATTAGTGTTTTTTTTTTTTTTTTCTATATATTCCCCCCCCTGTGTTTATACACTTATAAGATCTGTCAATTAGTTTTTTTAACCCCTCATAAAAATATTTTTGTATTTGGTGTCAAAATACTCCAGCACCGCTGCCTTCAACGCTTCATCATTAGAAAATCGATGTCCACGAAGATCCTTTTTAAGGTTGGGAAACAAAAAGTAGTCGCTGGGGGCCAAGTCTGGACTGTACGGCGGGTGAGTAAGTGTTTCGAACCCAGATTCAAGAACAGCAGCCTTGGCAACATGAGCAGTATGCATAGGGGCGTTGTCATGAAGAAGCAGCACTCCTCTGGTCAATTTTCCCCTCCTCTTCTCTTTGATTGCTTCCCGTAATTGGCGTAAAATGTTAGCGTAGTACTCTCCTGTAATATTTAAACCCTTTTCTTTATAATCTATTAATAATATACCTTCACAATCCCAGAATATTGTCGCCATGATCTTGCCAGCTGAGGGGACGACTTTGAATTTCTTGGGATGAGGTGTTCCTTTAACGTGCCACTGCATCGACTCTTATTTGCTCTCAGGGTCATAATTATGAACCCAAGTTTCATCTCCAGTAACAATTTTTTGGAGCAAGCCATCAGGGTTTTCACCACACAGCTCAATGAAGTCGGAACAACAAGCAACACGCGTATGCTTCTGAAACGGTATCAACATTCGTGGTACCCATCTCGCACTAACTTTGGACATGTTAAGATGATCGTGGATAATATCATGTATTGTACCAATAGAAATATTGTTTTTTTTGTGCTATAGACCTAACCTTCACTCGACCATCTTCCAGTATAATGTTCTCCACTTTTTGAATGTTTTCTGGTGAAGTAGCTTCAACAGGCTGACCAGGTCTAGGGTCATCTTCTATGCTCTCACTCCCACGCTTAAATTCATTTGACCACTTTTGGACAGTAGATAATGAAGGAGCGGACTCACGGTAAACTAAATCCATTTCTTCTTTCCACTTCCACCTTATCCTTCAACCTACCGTCAAGCAGGAGTACTCGAATTGTTGAGTTCCAGTGTGAGGATAAGACGACCCGTTAATTTACTAGCATAGAGACATTCCACCTTAGTCCTCAGCGCTGGCAACGCATTTGCAGTCCTGGGATTGTTGTCTTAAGGTTCTAAATGTCTAAGGGTCTCAGATCGCTCTTGCCACCTGAGGCCCTTGCCAAGATGTACTACACTAACTAGCGTTTCTATTCGTTTCGTTTTAAAACCAATCGTGGCACTCTGGTAGATGACGATACGAAGTCACGTGATCAACCAGTGACGCGATTGGTTTAAAAACGAAACGAATAGAAACGCTAGTTAGAGTAATGCATCTTGGCTAGCATTGCACCGAAAAGTAACTTCTGAAATTATGAAAGTTTCTTGTGAGAAATTCTCGCAAATAAGAATATTATTCTCTAAGAATATTATTCAATTTTGCATGGAGAGAGAACATTCTCAATGCCCTCAAATGTTTCCTGATAATATTATCAGTAATGTTTTGAGAAGATTTCTTAACTTCTGAGAATGTTCTGCAACTTGTATAATGCTAATCTTGGCACAGAGCCTCAGGTGGCCTGTGTGCTCATTTGTTTTTGTATCAATTTTGGTTTCGAACTCTTACTATAAAAAAAAACACCTTCATGCTGAGAAAAAGCCGAGAGATCCACGCTGAAATCGACTAAAACCACTACTTAATATCAGGGAGTTGTCGTATCTTCTCTCGTTTCATGAAGAAATTAAGTACATCAACTCAGTGCTGATTTCAGACCAGGGGGTTATTATCGTCATAATAAACCCCCAGGGAAGTTATTATGACGTAGCTATGCAATTCAGTTTTCGCTGAGAGCAAAGGTCAGAGCTATATAACTGATAAAGCTGTGTCCTTTACTTTCACCGTAAAATTAACTGCATAGCTATGTCATAATAACCCCCCTGGAGGTTTATTATGACATAACTGCATAGTTATATCATAATAATCCCCTCTGTGCTGGCTTTACGGCTAGCGAATGCTGAGTTGGGGCCGTTTCGCAACAATTTCTCTGTGCCTTGTTTTTTTTGTACGAGTACCTAACGAATGTCTCTTTATCTTTATCTTAATTGACAATTCTAACAGTCCGAAACAAAATCAAACTCAAGAATTGACAAGATTTCATATTTTCAAGACTTTAATTTTATTCGTTTTATAGATACTGTTTGGAAGGAGGAAGACACTAATAGTTTTATTTTTTCCCTAGGATGTATAATTATTTTATTATTAATTTATTAAGATGTTCTTATTCTAAAAGGGCGTAACTTCATTTCTACGACACAATGGACATATTACGTTAGTCCAATCTGTATAAAAAAAAAGTTTTTCTTTTTAATAATGGCGGTCAACCGATCTCAAGTATCTATCCATCTGTCAATAGTGTCAATGTCAAACTTGAAGTATGACAGCTTTTTTTCTCGTGAAAAAGGCAATGGTATTATATCTATTCAGGCATAGTATTGGTAAACCTCGTTTTTTTTTTAACTTACTTGTAATTTTGTCAATAAAGAAAAATAAATCTAAATAAATATTTTGCCGTGTTCAGGAGGCAAAACCCTTTCGATTCGTATAGTAATTTGCAGGTGTCACCAAAATGAAATGTTGTCAATTAGGGCACCTCCTCTGGAATGCTCTGGTACACACAGCAACACATCTAGAAATCTGAAATATTGCATGAAAGAGAGTCGCACTAGAATGCATAGAAGTTGACATAATACACATATATACATCTCTTTCTTTTTCTCTCTGCTCTGTCTTTAATGGTTAGTTAGGTGTGATGTTGTGTGTACACGTTCCAAGAGACAAACTGTTGACTTCAATAACATCCATCAATTGATAACTGGACCCATTATTTTAGAGTAGGTATGTCAGTTTATTCATGTAAACACTTAGACCCAAAGTCAAATTGCGCCGGTGCCGGTGGACAAAATATCGCGCTACTACACGATCGATTTAAAAGGGCACGTATTTGAATATCGAAAATTGAAATATCGACAGTTAAAATAAATATCGATCATATCAGTAAATATCGAAAATCAGAATGTCGAACGATCTAAATATCTACTATCAATATATCGACGTCTGGAATTTCTAAAACTCAAATACCCAACGGCTAAAATATCGAACGTTCAAAATATCCACAGTTGAATGATCGATACATGTTAATATCTAAACATAAAATATCAACCATCAAAAACCCAACGATTAAAATATCGAAAATTTTATTATTTTTCTGTTTCGCCTACTGGTTGACTGGTAGAGAATGCCATTGGGCATTAAGTCCGCCATTTGTACTTTATTGTATTTAGTGCAAAGAACTTTAAATAAATAAATAATAAAATTAAAGTAGCGAACGATTTTAATATCTACTGTCATTATACCGACGGCTAATATTCCTACAGGCCCTACAGCTCAAAAGCCGAACGGTTAAAATAGTTTACGGTCAAATTTCGCGTGCACGAAATACGAGGGTAGGATATTTTTTTGTTTAATAAATAATATTTCCTAAATCTTTTGTATCTTTTTTCCACGTTAAAAACCTTATTGTGACTTTTTAACACATTGTACACTAATATTACTTGTTAGTGTTGCATTATACTTAATTTGTTCATGCAACAGCTCCGGCGCTGCGGGCAGTGCAGCCCCACCGCCTTTGCGAAACGAAACGCATACACCCACGCTCACCTCCGCAGCTTCGGCTTCATTCCAGCGGGCGAGGGCTGCCCTCCCTCCGCGCCTCCGGGTTTGCAAAAACTCTAGGGGTACGGCAGACAAGACCACGTGGGAGTGGGGTGCCCTGATTTTCATACTCTTAAAAATTAGGTACCAGTAGTTCATTGTTTGTTTGTTTTTTTGGATATTAATATAGCCTCCTAAGGTCCTTTGTACAAAACACCCCACTCCCACGTGGTCTTGTCTGCCCTACCCCTAGAGAGTTTTTGCAAACCCGGAGGCGCGGAGGGAGGGCAGCCCTCGCCCGCTGGAACGAAGCGCAGCACCCGGACGAGCCGTAGCGGCTGAGGCTGGTCGCCGAAGGCGACCACCAAGCTGAAGCTGCGGAGGTGAGCGTGGGTGTATGCGTTTCGTTTCGCGAAGGGGGTGGAGCTGCACTGCCCGCAGCGCCGGAGCCGTTGCATGAACCAATTACGGTTAAAATATCAACCGTTTGGCAGAGGATCTTAATTTAAAACCATTCAAAATACTTTTGATATTTTAACATCCGACTTAATAATATTTCGATATTTCACTGGTAGATATTCAGATTTCCGACATTTCAGTATTCGACTATTGTACCATTCGGTAATATAGACTTTCGATATTATTTAGAATTTCAACCTTAGAATCGTTCGACATTTTAAATTCTATATTTTATTTGTCGACATTCTGATTTTCGATATTTTGACCGTCGATGTTTTAATCGTCGATATTTTAATTTTAGATATTCAAATACGTGCCCATTTAAAAATAACATGGTGGTAGCGATCTGGACGGATCCTGCACAAGGTCCTACCACCCGCAGGTTAATGGATAAGATGGTGGTAGCGATCTGGACGGACCCTGCTCAAGGTCCTACCACCCGCAGGTTAATGGATAAGATGGTGGTAGGGATCTGGACGGACCCTGCACAAGGTTTTACCACCCGCAGGTTAATGGATAAGATGGTGGTAGCGATCCGGACGGACCCTGCACAAGGTCCTACCCCCCGCAATTAGACTAGCAATAAAAAAAACAAAAGTTAACTGCTATCTTACTCTAACCTTTTTAAGTTAGAAAAGGATAGCAAAATTATGCTTCTTGCTCTAGTACTGAAGTTGACGGAAGACAGTGATCAACTTCTGCAATTTTTATTAAGCTTTGAGGCTTCCACAGATGATCAGTTGACCTGTAGTCCCAAATCTCTCGGGTTGCCTGACGGTCCAAAATTATGAGGCCCACTAAAAACTTCATACCTGCCAGGAATACTGTGAAAGGCCGTCTTTAAAACTGCCAATCTACACACACTTAATAGTTTACAAACGACAGGGCTGAGTTTCTAGGCGGTAAAAGCCCTATAGCATTTGAGTGTTTATCGTCTTGTCAACGTTTTGATAGCTCTTATTTACTTGACAGTAATGGCGGCTGACATCATAACAATACCATACCATAACACATTAACTATGATATCGGGGGCCATTTGCAACGTTAAAAGATGGCGGACGTGTAATTTGTTTTAGACTTTAATTTTTGGGTAATTAGGTGTTCAAAGTTCTTTTCTGATAGTGATTTGTACTTTTTATGCCTTTGTGTCGCACAGTGATTGAAGACTTGGACTTATTTCGTGTATCTGGCATCTTTCTTCTCGTTTCAAGTGGACTCGCAGTGGTGCAGTTTAAAACTATCTTGACCTCTGACCTACAAATCACCGTACAACGTTGCCCCCAATCTTCCTAGAGAAGATTGGATTGTGTTTTATTGCTATATTGATTTATACTTGACACTGGCGAAATCACTTCATGTGGAAACGCCATATCCCCGCGGTAGTAGCTGTTCAAGTCGCCGCGGGGGCAAAGAAAGAAGAAGAAGAACTACGATATCGTTTTTACCCCCTAGAATACCGGCCCGGTCAATGTTAATCAACCAAAAATACTTATAAGGAGACACTTAGTACCTCCCATCAAAGACTTTAATTGTTGATCCACCATAGAACCTTGTCGAAGTGACAGCGCCATGTTGGTTTTATGCGACAAGGTTCTATAGTAATTCATCAATCAAAGATCGAGACCGTACAACATGGTACAACTTTAACACGTTCATGGACGCGGATGCTATAGCAGTCGTGTATCAAACCGGCTATAGCATGGGCGTCATAAATACGGGGGTCAAATTAAAATGGTTTTTTATTACTGTCCGTGAACGTGTTAAATGCATTAAGTCGTAGCTAAAGTGCCTGCGCTTTTTCATTAGCAATGACCCGTGCGAGTATTTGAATCTTGCAAAACTTACAGTGATATGCTACCATTTTCCTATTAGCTATCGGCTATATTTATTTTTCTATGACACATGTGTGACAAATAATATACTGTCATTTGCGAGTGCAAGCGTGATAGCGATAGCCAGCCGAAAGCTATTAAGAAGCTGGAAATGCTGTGCGTTACGTTTGTATGCAAAGTACATTTTGTAGCTCGAACAAGGCCATTTCAATCATACTTCACGTTTTCGAATTGTCTTTACTATTCTTACGCTAGGCTTGTGTCGTCGGTCAGGAACTGAAAACTAAAAGGAATGAATTCCCGTCACTGACCGAACTGGTTCTTCGTAAAGGATCTGAATCGGTCTTCGGTCCTTATGATATGAGCGAAACGGCACTCGATGTGAACGAGACCAATAGTATTTACCAAATTTTTTTTTTTATTATTTTTTATAAAAAAAAAAGATAAAAGATGCTTATTCAGTAAGTAGGCCGCACGGGCACTTTAACACGTCAAAAATCTACCACCTAGAGACTAACATCTAGAGACCACTGCTGAGAAGAAACGCCGCAAGAAACTCAACAGTCAGTCGTTTTTTTATATATTACTAATGATATTATTCAATAATAAACTTAACCTAGCATTATATAAAACAACGAATCTCACATAAAACCAAAAATTAATATTTTCATGCGTAGTTGAGCAGGAAAATGTGTCAAAACTCAGAATATATTATTTACTTACCAATAGTTGTTGTTGTTGTTCCGGTTTGGGGATAAGACAGCCGGAGAAATTACTAGCATAGAGGGATTTCATCTTAGTCCTCAGGGTTGGCAGTGCATTTGCAGTTTTAGGATTGCGGTCTTGTGAATGCGAATGTCTATGGGTCACAGTTTCCACTTAGCATCAGTTGGCATATGTGCTCGTTTGCCTTCCTATGCCATAAAAAAAAACTCGAAATTTGCTCCGGAGCTAAAGGACCTAAAGGAACTAAAAAAATATCGATGTAGTGCATAATTGTTTTCCTTCGTATTTTCACGGAAACGTACGAACGTGTCTTGCTATTTCAGTTGGTCACAGTACAAAAGTACTGAGGTTGACTGAAGAAGCATGACAGATACGAACGTTTCCGACAAAATACGAAGGAAAACAATTATGCACTACTTACATCTGTCGTTCCTTTGACCGATTGACCGAGATCGGAGCGCTCCCTTTAAAGACCGAGCGGGTGCTACTCTAACATACGATTCCCTGCATTATTTTATGTACATAAACTGATTTGACTGTTACGTGCTTACACACTTTAGTTGATATTGTATCTTATCCTGCAATACCGCGTAATAACAAATTAAATAAGGTGCAAAATAAACCTTAGTAAGTAAATCAGTAAGGTACATTTTGAAACTTATCGAATTTGTGAGTTACGCGTTATTGCAGTATCTCCGACGTTATATTATTCGCGTGCTTTTCAGCTTTCATTGGCGTGAAAATGAAGACTTTTGATTTGTACATACTCGTATAAGTAACTACTTCGCCTGTTTTAGTTACCAACTCGATGACAATAAAATTGCTATTTAAAAAAATCGTGTCCGTTCATTTGTAGGTCAATGCATCCTTTTCTATAATAAATTACCTGACGTTGTTTTAAAGGTACCATTTCCAGTACTTAATACTTACTTGAAAAATTCGTTGATGTCTAAAGCTTGACTATGTAACAGTTAAAAATGCTGGGCCTAAACTAAACACTTAAAAAACTTAATAATAACTTAGTCATAAAAAAATATGTAAACATTGTATATTGTCTAGGGGACACGGTGTCTGTAGGAGAATTTATCGAAACTTTTCATGCAGGATGTCTTGCACCGTCATAGGTAAGTAGCTTGTTTTTTTTTTTTTTTTTTTTATTTCTATTACTTATTAGTTTTTGTGACAATTCTGAGTTTTGACACATTTTCCTGCTCAACTGCGCAAGAATCATTATATTCATTGTTAAGTTTGTACATATCGCAGTTTAAAAAAGTTTAGCATTTAAACAATCATTGCAGACGCGTTCATACAAAATTTACGAGATTTGTATGAACACGTTAGCATTGGTTTTTTAAATGCTAAACTTTTTAACTACTACATGTACAAACATTTGTTATATACCATTTTGAACCTTATTTAATTAGCTAAATGAATAATGGCAATACAATTGAGATGCAAGTATGTACAAAGGTGATATATTATTTGCCAGTACTGTACCTTTTTCTGCTCACGTTTATGGAGATCTTAAACAAATTCATAATTCTTCCATGAGTTTTAATTGCCACCTGTAATGGAACGTGACATCTGTCACGTTCGCCATTCACATGTCACTATATTTTTTTGAACGCTGTCTTTCTTTGTTTTATTTATAATCATTCGGTCATTTCATGAGCAGGACCAAGAGCTCTTAAATAACTAAAAATGTTATGATTTTGATTAGGTACGTAATAGTAGTTTATGTGACTGATGCATAATGCCTTATTATTTTTACAGTCGCATAAATAACTTTCATCATAATATACTAGTCTACTGCTGGTCGTAGGCCTCTCTCATTGCACTCCACCAGGCACGATCTGCGGCCACTCTCATTCAGCTCTTGCCAGCCACCTTGCGACGATCGTCGTCGCTCCATCTAGTCTGAGGGCGTCCACTATAACAATCCGTTTGCGGATCTGAGGGCTCCACTCAAGAATACGATAATTCCAGCGGTAAATAATAAATAAATAAATAAATGTATATTACTGTTGTGAAAAAACGGATACCCAATTCTACGCTGACAAAGTCGCAATTTTTTAATTAATCTTGATACGATATCGATCTCTTATCGATAGTATCAATACAACAATATTGAATTGGTTACCCCTATCAATTAGCTTTGAATGAGCGTCACCTATCGTCCATTAGCTTAAACAAGACAAGTGTTCTTATTACTTTCATACGTATTTTGTTATGAAACGCTAGATGGCACTCCTAATGTGTATGATCAAAGTTTTACTACACTTCTCTGACAACGTTCCCATTGGCCTCTTTGATTGACACAGAAAATACTTTACCAATTTTTGACCTTAACCTTATACAAATAGAGTGGAAAATTGTTTAAATCATTTCTTAGTCGGCAATAGGTTCATGCTCGTACAATCCATTATGGTGGTTCTGCGATCTTACTGTCGCGTCGCAGTACATCTTTGAAAATATCATGTATGTTCGCAAACACATACATGAATTTAGGCATAACCGTGACGTTCACAAGCTCAACACGCGAAATAAGGATAAACTCGTAGTCCCAGGTCACCGTCTTCGTAAAGTAAGCACATGATTCGTGGGGAACTGTAGGTATACGCTTCTACAATAAGATACCTACCGATATTGTCAATATGCCATTCAATAAATTTAAGTCTCGCATTAAGTGCTGCTTGCTGGGTAAGGCATATTATACTATAGATGACTTCGTAGATGATAAAGACGTTTTTAAGTAACTAGTATGAGCTATTACTGAAATTGTGGTTAATTTTAAGCATTTTGAGTAGAAATAGGTATATCTAATATGTGAGCACTGAGCAGCGCTTATTGTTAAATGCCTTTAAGCCAATGATGTAGACATTTAAATTTAAGTTTACCTAATGTACCTATCCTTTTTTGTTAGTATTTTTTATTGGTTCTTGTGCACAAGACACTTAAGAAATGCGAACTCATTGTGATGTTTCTCGCCGGCCCGTTCCCTTTTTTATTGATATATTTTGTCCGGCAGCATGAGCATGTCATGCTCACTCTAAGGTCTTAGCTTACGGCGGCGTCGTTGATCGGGTCGCCACCGGCACCTTCCCGAACACATGGTTGAGGGAGGCGAAGGCTGAGATACGCGTCATACTCGTGAACGGGTGCTGTCTGTGGAGTCCGGTCTGTTCACGCTTGCAAGGACCTGTTATTCAGTTAATTACCTATTTTAAATATCGTTCCTGACGTAGAGACCTCGTCATGTTGTTTTCCTAGACAATAGGTATTTTATTTGCATTTTATTGACCTTACATTTGTAATGATTTTATTTGTGTTAGTTTTAAAAATAATTATTTATTACTTTATTACCTTGTACTACACTTTCCAAATTTCTCCGCATGCAAAGTTAAGGTGTTTAAATTAATAACTTGCGTTTGAGACTATTTTATTTTGAACCAGGTGATATTGATTATTATTGTTTATTAAATGCAATACCGTGTGGTTGCCGGGTTAGAATAGTGCCACTCCATGTCTTCCCGTGGATGTCGTAAGAGGCGACTAAGGGAATAAAGGCTTGTAGTACTGTTAGGCGATGGGTTTGCAACCTGTCACTAATATACACTGGGAAACATCTTAGCCTACTTGTGCAAAATGTGGTTACAGAATTATCAAGAAGTTTTAAGACTTGTTGGTAATTCTTTAGCTCTGCCTACCCCACTCTGGGAATGAAGGCGTGAGTTTATGTTTATATGTACAATACTATTTATGTTCGTTACATGACATCATACATCAGTCATGACATGTACTTGCTAATCATAATTTTCTGGGCAGAAAGAGGTAAAACAATGTAATTGTGAATGCTAATTAATGTAACAGTCGAAAAAATCCACGGCAAAAGATGACAGATTTTTTCACGACCTCATCTTTGAACAATGTACCCAAAGAAATGATAGGTACACGCAATTAAATATTAATATTGCTATTTAGCTTTAACTTTTAGAGGTGGGACCATGTGCGGTCGCCTCCTAAGGCCCACCAAAACAATTTTTTTTAATAGAATATTCATAAATCTATTGTGGGTTGAATAATAGTACATTGTTGCCTAGGCGCGGAAAGTAAGGGTTTTCCTGACGAGGTGGTTAGCAGGCCGAGCAACAGCGAGGCCTGCTAAAATACGAGTCAGGAAATCCTTGTTTCCGCCGAGGCATACATAATGCTTTTCTCAAACATGTGAGGAAATAATACAAATACATTTCTAAAAAGCAAGTAATTTAATTTACATTTTTGTTTGCCCTCCACAGCATAAATTGGTCATAAGTTCGGTTATAATTTTCCTTAGATTTAGCGGGAAGCAGGTTTTGCCTAACCGAGGCAGCTTCAGATTTTAATATAGGCGGTGTGGTACCTATTTCATCGCTTGAGCTCATTTTTTATAGTAAGTATTTCACACAACAAATAGTTTAATATTCGGTTTCACAATTATATTATGCAGAATGAACGAATGTTACCGACTGTCAATTGTTTTTAAATACTAACCATAGACATTGGAACGCAAATTCAAAAAGAAACACACGCACTGTGCTAAAAAAACCTTGGCTGTTTGGAATTTTTGTCTTGGTCCTTTTGATTTTGTATGCAAATTGACAGCATTTTTAAGAAATATATGGACATGGACGGAAAGTGTTTTCATATGGTTTTTTTACTCCTAGGAGTAAAATGAGGCTCTTTCCGTCCTTGTGTTTCAATCGGAAAACCGTTTTTTCCGAGCATGTTTTAGAAAAGTAAATTTCCTAATTCGAGCATGAGTCATAAAAACAAAAGAAAATCCACTTAACTTCCTTTGCACTAGATCTTTATTTCTATGGCCGTATTACAAGTATGTACTATATTTAGTATAAGGAGCCTCAGGAGGTTAAATTTAAAAACAAATCTATTGACAGACCTCATATATCTTATCTTATAGGCCCTTTCGCGGATACACTTCGACCCTTTAGGGTCTTTTGTACAATTACCCTCTTACACACTCAGCTGTTCAAATGTCCTTCACCGTAAGAGCATCTTGTAATGACCGTAAGTTAGAAAAACTTATTGGTACAGTCAGCGTCAAAAGAAACTGATCACTTAAATACCTTGTCGCTTTACTGTCACATACGCAATGTCAAACAAGATTGTCTTATGTGTTAATGCGATAAAGTACAAAAGTAGCTTGAAGTGACCAGTTACTTTTGACGCTGACTGTACATGGTGACCGCGGGGGATCGAACTCGGTACCTTACGATCACGAGTCGACCCCCTAAGCCATACTCCTAACCTAACCTAACCTAACCTCATATAACTAAACCTATTGTCACATAATCTGATTATTTAACATAACAGCTTTCTGTCCTGCCCATCAGATAAAGCACATAATTAAAAATCCATTAACCCTCCGAGTCCTATCAAAACATGCTACGTTTCGTGTCTGATTCAGGCATCCATATTTAACTGACTAATCATAGCCGATGGCTAAATGCCAGGTTTGTGTCGATTTATAACGAATACAGTGTTTTCACAAAAGTGCTTTGATAATTACATACATAAACTCATGCCATCATTCCCAGAGTGGGGTAGGCACTAGGCAGAGTTACAGATTTACCAACAACTCTAAAAAATTGTTGATAATTCTGTAACCACATTTTGCACAATCAGGCTAAGATGTTTACCAGTATACAGGGCGTCCCACGGCTATGCCACATGGAAGGAAAGTACCTTAAATATTGGAGATGGAACATTTTACTGAAAGAAGACATTATTTGAATTTAAAAAACAATTTAAACTGCATTCATAGATTTTTAAATAGTGACATGCTTGAACCGGGAGTCGAACCCGTTACACGAGAAAAATAATTACCCTGTAGCTTTATCATACCGATCGAAAGGCTTCACCATAAGGATTATTTTTTGCTAAATAACATAGTGTCAAAAATAAAAGGAATTCAATAAGATGGAAGACAGATACATAGTTTGAGTAATGTTTACCTTATTGTAGTAGGCATGCAAAACACAAAACAAAATGATTATATGAATTGGATTATTCGACGCTTATGCCATTATTGTTTCTTCCTATTCGTAATTCTGCACAATGTGAATTCCACACATTTGCATTTGATCATATTCGTTATTTTTCAGTCATTATTTTTATACAATCCGGTTTCTTCTTAGTCGCGATTCTGCACAATATGAATTCCACACATTTGCATTTGATCACATTCGTTATTCTTCACAGTCATAATTTTTATACAATCCAGTTTCTTCCTAATCGCGATTCTGCACAATATAAATTCCGCACAACTTCATTTGATCACTTTCGTTATGCTGGACAGGTCTTACTTTTACACAATCGCGTTTCTAACTATTTTAACTCTTAGCACGACGTATCCTCGACTTTTCCGTTATACATATATAGGTTTGTACAATTTTGAGTGCTTATAGTGACGAAAAACGGAAAGATGGAGGAAAACGACGAATAAGTTGTATTTATAAAAAGCGAGAAGGGGAAGGATATTTTAGTCAAAAGTGGATACCAGTATTATTTCGAGGTAACCCTGTCAAGGGTTCAAACTGGCGATGCGTAAATATGATATCGTGCAGTGCATCAATCACCATTGGTAAAGATAATAATGTGCTCAAACAGAGTAAACATATGTGTAAGCCTAATAAATTTCAAAATAAAGTCGATGTTTGCTTAGACAATCGTAGGTCAAAAGTGACCAAAACTATGAAACCCGTTCAAAAAGTATTTGAAAAGGAGTTTGAGGTTTTAAAGTAGATCAGGAATCTGTTGAGATTCATCCGTGATTGAATCTTAACAGATTCCTGAGTTTAAAACGGTAAAAGACTCATTATTATAAGCGACAGTACCTACAAAGCGTTAATGGTCGACAAAAGTTCTTTTGAAAATATTGACGACACACTGCCCAAAATTCTTTAAGAACACTTTTTGTTTAGTGTCGAATTAAATATGAAGGATTTTTTTTAGAAAAACGGTGAAGTGGTACTTTAAAAGTTCCCAAAGTAACACCTTGACCGTTCTTCTAATTGTATACGCTGCATGCAGATTTTTAAAGATATACTGATGAGGCTACTACTATCGTACCTATAATTTACGCTTTATTCCCAAACAAATTACAAAACACATACGAGCTATTGTTATCAATAAAAAGAACAGCTAAGAGTTAGGAAGAAACGCGATTGTGTAAAAGTAAGACCTGTCCAGCATAACGAAAGTGATCCAATGAAGTTGTGCGGAACTCATATTGTGCAGAATCGCGATTAGGAAGAAACCGGATTGTATAAAAATGATGACTGTGAAGAATAAGGAATGTGATGAAATGCAAATGTGTGGAATTCATATTGTGCAGAATCGCGACTAGGAAGAAACCGGATTGTATAAAAATGATAATTGTGAAAAATAACGAATGTGATCAAATGCATAATATGTGTGGAATTCATATTGTGCAGAATTACGAATAGGAAGAAACAATAATGGCATAGGCGTCGAATAAACCAATGAATTCACTACCAACAATTGAACTAACCTTCATAAACGTATTTTATCATTTCCATTTAACAGAGCCATAATAAAATTAAAATATAATAAATTAAGGATGATAATTTAGGTACCTACTTTGAGATTTCGTTAGTTTAAATATTCTTGCATCGAGTAGAAATTGTTATTAGATCGCCACTTAAAGAGGGCACTTTTGAATTTGGGTAGTGTTATCTCAGATATAGCTCAGACTGAAGCTTATTATAATTTTTTACCGCCATTCCTACTACTTTATTGCGAAAAATAGCTAAGTTACTTCCTCGGGACCATTAACTGATGTTTGCGCAAAGCTCTTCTTTCATTTAGGTGTTTAGGTTATTAACTGATACAAATAATTTTTTTTTAAATAAAAAGCGTTAATAGTACATTATTGCCTAGGCAGTGAAGCAGGCAATTGCGGCCAAGTATTGGTAAAAATACGAGGCCCGCAATTGCCGTTCCTGCCGAGGCATATACAGGGTGTACAATCCAAATGGGTCAGTATGGAGAAGTCGAAAACTATGAGAGATAGCCAGATCTGTTCTTAGGAACCATGACGTCGATTTTAGATTTAATAATAATTACATTCAAACTTTTTTATTAACTCTCATACATAACCGGGAATCGAACCCGGTCAAAATCAATGTGTATAAATTCTGCAAGTCGCAAGAAGCACAACACTAATGGAATCTTGTTTAAATAATTGAAAGAAAAACCCACCAATAAGATAATTATCGTTAAACGCATTTTATAAACAGTACACAACACAAAACACAATAATAATGTGAAAGTTATCAAAAATCAACACGAGGAGGTTATGAAAAGCCGTGTTTCATTTGAAGTTAATTCCAAAAACAGTATTCCATTTTCAAATTTTAAATGAATTGGTACGCCCGCTGAACAAATGCGTTCTAATTTTAAATACCTAAACGCTATTTGTAATGCATAATACCGATGCAGATAAGATATGCATAAGTGGTCTCTTCAGATAATTGATGATCGATTCATATTATTCACGACTTTTTGCAAATTAATAAAACTGTGGGCATTTTAGTCTAATTTACTGTCAGTTGTGTTTACACAAGATTTCATAGACAAATTTGGTCCTTTTTACTTAACGCGGTTACAAAAATATTGACCAGGTTCGATTCCCGGTTATGTATGAGAGTTAAAAAAAATAAAAAAATATTATTATTAAATCTAAAATCGATGTCATGGTTCCTAAGAACAGATCTCGCTATCTCTCACAGTTTCCGACATCTCCATACTGACCCATTTGGATTGTACACCCTGTATAGTGCTTTTCTCAAAAATCGCAAGATACAAATCGCATATAAACAGAAACTTCACGTGAAATAACACCACTCTTTACCGCCTTTATGTTTATGACAAGGAGAAACGCAAGCTTTTTTAGAAAAAAAAACTCAAGTTATTCCAGACACAGATAAAAAAGTTACGTTTCGAATAAAATATGGATGTATAAGACTTGCGCCCTCATTTTATTATGGCCGTTTTTACTTTTTAAAAAGTTACAAACTAGATAACAATGAAATTTGTATGCAACATTGCGGGCTTGTGTAGCGAGCACGCAATGTTTTTTTTTTTAATTTGGGAACTGTCTGCAAACTATATATTTCGCGTCTCAGTATGGAGTTGGTAATGTCAACTTTTTCGGTCATTTTTGAGAAAAAATATTATAATTCAATACAGCTTAATCGCAACCCAAAATGCAGACCACTGCAGCATCGCTTTTTGTTTCAACACTCTTTACTAAAATTGGCATAAATACTCCTTCATATCAGTAGTCGAATATATTCATAACTGGCAACACTGTATTTCAGATGAATTATATTTAAAATCTGTACTTAAACGTTTTGAGTCTGTCAGACTGTTATATGTAACGAGGGAAAAAACGTATATAAAAGAAATAATTAAAAACCAATAATCATATAAAATAGTTTTGTTTAATAAATAATCTAATAATAAAAGGAAGAGTTTATAGAACCTTAAATCAATTTAAGTATCTTAATACCTTAATATTTTTCATTTATTTATCCAGCAGTAAGCAGACAAGACAGTGAGCATAAACTTACAAATTTCCCTATGAGTATGGGTTCTTTAAAACGTGTGTTCCGGTCAAATTTCGCTGTTTACCGATGTCAAAGCTTTGGTAGTTTAAACACAAACAGTGAGTCAGGAATCATGCGAATATGGAAGCGTTGAATTACAACATACTTGCATGACACTTGGAAACACCTAAAAATTAAATAAAAAGTTGTATGTTGCCAGATTCAGTTTGACCTACGAGTTCTATAACTCTTTACTCAAAAGTCCATCAAGTTTGGGACATCCTGTATAAACAAACAAATGAAGGATGTCAAATCTACGAATTATTTTGCATACATACTTTTATGTTATTAAATTCAATGGACAATACAGTGATAATGGTGGTGGTTCAATGTATGTATTGAAGTCGGTGGCAAGAACCAGGTTACATGTCTTTTAAGCTTGACACTGCGGCTTGGATATATTTCATGCATTATTCAGTTTACAAAATATTAGATGCAGATACCACATTTTCAATTCCAACGATCTGCCATTATTTCACAGTGTTTAGTAGTAGGGTTTTTTAGGGTTCCGTACCCAAAGGGTAAAAACGGGACCCTATTACTAAGACTCCGCTGTCCGTCTGTCCGTCTGTCCGTCTGTCTATCACCAGGCTGTATCTCACGAACCGTGATAGCTAGACATTTGAAATTTTCACAGAAGATGTTTTTCTGTTGCTGCTTTAACAACAAATACAAACAGAATAAAATAAATATTTAAGGGGGCTCCCATATAACAAACGTGATCTTTTGCCGTTTTTTGGTAATTTTGTATAGATAATGGTACAGAACCCATCGAGCGCGAGTACGACTCGCACCTGGCCGGTTTTTTAATTATAATAGTGATCAGATCATCTGCTCCCATCAGCCTGCAGATTGGACTCAAGATAAATAGGTAACAGACACAGGTTATAACCTTCTGTTCCTCCCGACAGAGCGTCGAGGTAGAAGTACAAGCAAATACTTTAAATTGATGGGAATATTTATTTAGGCTAGTCTCTTTTAGCAACAGACAAAATGTTCTGCGGAAGAAAGAGACGTATTAACAATACCTGAAAGAGCTAGTGGCCAATGAATCAACTGATGAAGTGATGCCTTCCTCTCGCTCCCAAGCGTAAACTCGTCGACATTTCGTTGCTTAAATACAATACAAAAGCGACACAAATCAAAATGTGTTTGTGTTGCATTTTGATTCGGAATGCCATTTAATTTAAGTTTCAAATCAATCTATATTTATTTTTGATTTGTGGCGCTTCGCTTTTGTATTTAAGCAGCGATTTGTGTTCTAATTTATGGTGCTCAGTCGTCGTCCTTGACTCAAGATTTGCCAGAGACCTATAGGGCACAGTTTAAAGTGTAAAAAGAACGAATATATTTTGGATCACCAACCTTGCACTCCAAAATGGACATAGCGGATGTGTGCCAAAAAACCGCCTATCTAAAGTGTTTCTTAGCTAGGCATGTTTGCCGCATGCACCAAAGAGGTGGGCTAATGTGGCTACTTGATGGGTCCCTCAGGGCTACAGAAGGCGAGGTAGACCAGTGGTACCTACCGAATACTGCCGGAGAAAAGGCTGTTTGGTCGTCCACTGGTTCCTCTTATTGCAGGAACAAGGGTGGACAGATCTCGAGGTCTTGTAGAGAAAGGCAGCCAGGTCTCTTCAATAAGGTGTGATTTCCAGTCAAATAAATAGCGTTTAATCGTATCTCTACTCTAGATAACAATTGAATTAACAGTGGCGAATAAGCAATATAATTAGGTTTAACTCTTAGGACGACAAGTAATGCGTGTGTCTCATGAGATCAATGTAACGCTTCCTTTTTTAAAACAACTAACGACATTAACCGTCAAAAGGAACGTCACATACGGCGCTCGATGCGCCCCCGTGCGGCCATCTTCTTCACATGTGACAGTTGCCGCCGCGACGCGTAGAGATGGCGTTTGAGGTCGTGTGTTTGTTGGGCGTAAACAAAGGCGTATCTACTATATGAATCATATTGAACCTCCAACCTTATTATAACCTTTGAGAGTTTAATATGCTTCTATGAATTGATTGCACATGCGCCTTTTCTCAGAATAATAGACTAATAAAAAAGTAAACAAATTAAGCACCCGCAACAAATTAAACGTTTCAATAAGAAATATAAATAAATATTGTTAAGCTAAACATATTTTTAAAAATTAATTATTTGAGTACGTTAAGTAAAGTAAGTTTTTTTAAACGATAAATATTCTAATCTTAGGTTGATCTTGGACCTCTAAGTATATGACACCTGTATATTCTAGATCGTTATAAAGGAGGTTTTTTTATGGTGTAATATTTATGACAAGTTCTGGGACACCCTCTATATCCAAAGAATAAATTATCAATTTTAAACGACTTAGGTACTCGTAGTATAAAAAAAAATAGAAAAGATGAGAGATGTTAGAATTAATCCATCCGTATTACTAACATGACCGCGACGCTAAAGAAGCGAATTCGAATGACAGTTATTAAAAAGTAGTATAGTAAAATTTGATACAAGTGTAGAAAGTATCAAGTACCATGTACCTCGTATCAAGTACAACTACAGCTAGCAACGTCTCTTTAAAGACATGCATAATGTTGACTTTGTAATTTGTTATGTGGCTTTGAGTCGTGTGAAAAGTTTACAGGGTGTTGCAATTTGTGAATTGGATCAAAGAAAACTATTCAATTACCCTAATGACAAATCTGCATTGGAACGAAGCTTTTTCTCAAGAGTAGGTATTTAATTTAGTTTTAAAGTTAGTCATAATCATACATCGGGGTTTTCGGTGCGGGAATGATTTAGAAAGAGTAGATATCAACAGATAGGTAATCTGAGAAAATATCATATTATGCCTAATGACTAACTACCTCTCTGCGAATTGCTTACACTATGATACAAGTTTATTTTAACTCATGTAGTACTTTAGCTTTACTACCAAGGCTATAATGATATGAGATAATAATACAATTAACGTTAATTAATTACCTGCAGTAGGTAAATTTAGTAGTTGACACGATTTTCAAAATAAACTATTAATGTTTTTTCAATATTTGGAACAGTTCATCTGCGACGTCTTGCTGTAAATATTATCCATTTCAATGAACTGAAGGATCTCTCTATGTCGGCAGTAGTAATATGAGCATATTTAATTTTTTTCGATCGGATTTCTATTTCCTTGTAAAATTCGTTCATAGTTTTTCGACATTTCTTTTATAAAATACTTTTTTTTGTTCAATTAATTTTTCATTAGGTAGAAACCTAGAGTAAAATTCTGTTTTTTAATCAGCATAATTAATAAGCGGTCACGGGTTCGATTCCCGGTCAGGGCACATTCCTGTGGTGAGCGCGAGATTTGTTCCTGAGTCTTGGGCATTTTCCATGAATATAAGTATTTATTTGTCTTTTATAAGTAGCTTAGAGCATAGTTTGGGACTAAGTAAGGCGGAAACTTGTAAAAGCCGCATACAAAACGATTCATCCGTTTAAAAGCTACGTACCACTGACAGACACACACACACTTACACTCTTATACGTCACACTTATAGCATCCCTCTTTTTGCGTCGGGGTTATAAACCAATGCAACCAATTCATTTCACTCGTTTAAGAGCTACCTAGTCGGTTACTAAGTTCTGTTACTGAGATTAATTACAATAAAAAAAAAAAAAAAAACAGTTTTGCATAAACCTGTATATTAATCAAAACTTTGATTTATATAGAATAATAATAAAAATAATGTATTCTAAACTATTGCAATTATTTGATGTACGAGCTTGAAGTATTCCCATTTCGGACGATAAAATCATAGTTAAAATCACGCACGACGATGATACTGATAACGGCCCCAACTTTTGTAAGAGTTCCTGTAGAGAGTTCAAATTTGCGTGACATATTGAACAGACTTCTAGCTTTAAATTCTGATACGAATGTAGGTATTCAAAGCAACTAAAGATCCGCTTGGACACCGGTCAATCTTGATGACTTATTAAATCGACTTTAAGATTTCACATGATTTTGCAGAAATACGAAAACACACCAAATCTCTTGCTTCATAAGTTGGAATTAAGTCATGTTGAGAAATATAATTTTGGTCTCTAAACATATACAGAGATAGGATTTTTTATAATATTATACAAAAAAAGTTCTTTGGTAAACAAAGACTAACTTTTAAGCGATTTCAAAAAATGAAATTTACAGAAAAGTCATGCGTAATTTCATCGATACCGGCTGTGAATGTTAAAAGATCGTATCGGGAATTGCGGAAATTAAGAAAAATGATTAATTGTTTTTCAAAATGTATATTAATTAAGCTTTTATTTTTTATACATATTGAAATTAAAAAATAAACATAAGTTAGTTTTATTTGCATCAACCTTAGTAACAGAACTTAGTAACCAACTAGGTATGGTGCCACAGACAGATACACACATACACACACACACATAACACATAAATAGCGGTCAAACATTATAACACCCCTCTTTATTCTTCTATTATAATAAAACATGTCTAAGGTTTATAAATACGTCCGTAAGGTTTATAAATCATTTGTAGGTCAATGCATCCTTTTCTTTAATAAATTACCTGACGTTGTTTTAAAGTTACCATTTCCAGTACTTAAAACTTACTTGAAAAAATCGTTGATGTCTAAAGCTTACTATAGGGTCGAAGACTATCTAACAGATAAAAATGCTTGGCCAACACCTAAATAATTTAATAATAACTTAGTCATAAAATATGTGTAAATATTGTATATTGTCTAGGGGACACGGTTTCTGTAGGAGAATGTATCGAAACTTTTATGCATGTTGTCTTGCACCGTCACAGGTAAGTATAACTTGTATACTTTCTATATATTTTTTTTTATATTACTGTTGCTTATTAGTTTTGTGACAATTCTGAGTTTTGACACATTTTCCTGCTCAACTACGCATGAATATATAAATTTTTGGTGTTATGTGAGATTAATTGTTTTATATAATGCTAGGTTAAGTTTATTATTGTATAATATCATTAGCAATATATAAAAAACGACTTACTGTTGAGTTTCTTGCGGCGTTTCTTCTCAGCAGTGGTCTCTTGCGAAGCGCTGGTAGATTTTTGACGTGTAAAAGTGCCCGTGCGGCCTACTTACTGAATAAACATCTTTTATCTTTTTTTTTTTTTATCTAAGAACCATCGCTAAAAAAACCGCATCCAAATTGGTTCATCCGTTTAAGAGCTACGGTGCCACAGACACACACACACACACACACACACACTTACACACACACACACACACACACACACTTACACACACACACACACTTACACACACACACACACACTTACACACACACACACACACTTACACACACACACTTACACACACACACACACACTTACACACACACACACACACACTTACACTTACACACACACACACACACACACACTTACACACACACACTTACACGTCAAACTTATAACACCCCTCATTTTTGTGTTCTCGTTTTTTAATGGAAAATAGTGGCCAACCTTACAGGGCTGGATAGCTCAGCTCAGGAGTGGCCAAAATATGATAAATCATGTTAAGTAAAAGTCGCACCAATAACGAGATCTCAACTTTTCAAAATTTTGGAAATGCGGTACTCTGGTTCAGCATTTTCGATGCCGCGGCCACATTTACTAGAATTTTTCAGTTTCGTTTGCTGTGAAAGATAGCTGATTAAATTAACTTTAAGATTCTGTCAACTAAATTAATAAAAATAACAGTTTAAAAAAAAGAACTACTTAATCAAATTTAAAGTTTAGGAATCTGAGTTTTTCTTGTGGCAAGTTTAACATCGCACGGTGTAAAATAAATGTACTAAGACCTGGTAGTGCTGCTTTCTTCCACATACGCCTGCCAGACGTGGAAACTCATCAACAAAAAAAGAACAAAATAATCACGTGTCAGAAAGGCATGGAACGCAGTAGGTACCTATGCTCAAAATAAAAAAAAATACACAAGTTCCGGCATACAAAAATAAGAAGCGTCACTAAACGTAAGCTTAGATGGGCCGGGCATGTAGCACGACTTAAAGATAATAACGAAACCCTGTAGGTATTGTCGCATGTTGCCAACTATATATATTTTTTTTATGTCCTCAGTGAGATATGTTTAAGGAAACAACTGTATCTAAATTACTTTGTAAATTAGTTCATAAGTAATGCATTGTTTGTTTCTGTTTTATCTCCAATAAAGTAAATAAATAAGTAAATAAATAAATAAAAGACATATGAAACTACTACATGGCACGGCTCCCAGGCAAACGTTGTGTTGCCAGACTATACACACGATGGGAAGACGACCTTAAAAAGATCGCTGGTACACACTGGATAGTGGTAGCTAAGGATAGAGACAAATGGAAATCATTGGAAGAGGTCTTCACCTGAGGCCATGAGGCGGGTCCAAGCATAGAAAAAAAATGAATATATATAATATCATAATATTATTTAAAATTAAATAGAATTATTATTACATACATATATACCTTCACGCCTGTAATCCCAGAGTGGTCTAGGCAGAGCAATTACCACTTTAAAAAGTTGTTGATAATTCAGTAACCACAATTTGCACAAATAGGTTAAGATGTTTACCAGCATATTAGTGACAGGTTGCAAAACCCATCGCCTAACAGTACTACAAGCCTTCATTCCCTTAGTCGCCTCTTACGACATCCACGGGAAGACATGGAGTGGCACTATTCTAACCCGGCAACCACACGGGAACACACGGGGATTATTATTAATAAATAAATAAAATTGTAATTTTTAACATAATGTAGAATAATAAATTGCATGGAATAAAAGGCTTTTTTACAATTATTTACAGTTAAATATTGCATTAGGCACCAGGCTAATTATACAGTTACACAATTATTTAAACAATTTAAGATGATAACCACTAAAATAATTATAGTTTTAAGGGGGTTAAAGGGGATTATTTTACTTATTTTTTTCATACGTCTATATTCCCTTAGTCGCCTGTTACGACATCCACAGAAAGATATAGGTATGGAGTGGCACTATTTTAAACCGGCAACCACACAGGCGAATATAATAAGGGAATATAGCCTTGTAGTACTGTTAGGCGATGGGCTTGCAACTTGTCACTAATACGCTGGTAAACATCTTGGCCTATTTGTGCAAAATGTGGTTATTATCAATGTTATTGAAGTTGAACGTCAATCTGTGCCTTCCCCACTCTGGGATTATTCGTATCGCTCCTGTTCAAAATACACAAAATAACCGTATCGTTTGAAACTAAAAATCTATAACTATTCAGTATCTTAAAATGCCTTTACTTATTAAAAAATCAAATGTCCCGTCGATTATCTGCGTCCGAGATAACTTTTGAGAAAACTCATCGGGTAGGGAAAGTGTTACGAGTCAGAAACTATAAGTAAGGGCCGCCAGCGCGTGCGCCGCTCAAAGCTCGTCCGCGCTCGGAACAAACTCACGGACGCTCTTCTTATTGGTTATTTATCAACTTGCGTGTGTATGTCATGTCGGTGTGTGTCAAACTGTCTTGGATTTAGAGACCTCGTAAAGGTGAGTGTTGAATAATTTTTACTTTCGTTTTGGATTTAAATTTAGATTTTAAAGGATTAACGTAGTTGCAATTTAGACCCTTAATAAAACAAAAAAGTCGTTAATTTTTGATTTTGATTTAGTATAAAAAATTAACAGAAAAAAAAGTGAGCATATCCATCGCCATGCAAAGGGTTGTGTTCTTTTTAACAATTAAAATAATTAATAGTCAAACACTGAGTTTTGAAAAAAAAACCGGCCAAGTGCTAGTCGGCCTCGCGCGCGAATGGTTCCGTACCATTATCTATACAACATTAGGCATTATTTCCGTTATTAATATCGAGCAAAAATAGGCATAAAAATCACGTTTGTTGTATGGAAACCACTTAAATATTTATTTTATTCTATTTTTAGTATTTGTTGTTTTAGCGGCAACATAAATACATCATATCGACGGTGAAGTACCATGAACTCCTAACTGACATTTTGACGATAGTTACATTTTTATATAGATACACTGTAAATTTAATTCGGCATCATTACTGAAGGAATTAAAAAAGAAGAAATTAAATGAGTATGAAACCAGTGTCTTCAGTAATAATGCCAGATTATGTTTAAAGTGTATCTACAAAAAAATGTAACTATCGTCAAAATGTCAGTTAGGAGTTCATGGTACTTCACCGTCGATATGTGAAAATTTCAACTGTCTAGCTATCACGGTTCGTAAGATACGCCTGGTGACAGACAGACAGACGGACGGTGGAGTCTTAGTAATAGGGCCCCGTTTTTACACTTCGGTTACGGAAACCTAAAAATACCTAGTTGTTTAGAGGCGTAATACCTACTTTCAAATTAACATTGGGGGGGGCCATTTGCAACGTTAAAAGATGGCGGACGTGTAATTTGTTTTAGACTTTAATTTTTGGGTAATTAGGTGTTCAAAGTTCTTTTCTGATAGTGATTTGTACTTTTTATGCCTTAGTGTCGCACAGTGATTGAAGACTTGGACTTATTTCGTGTATCTGGCATCTTTCTTCTCGTTTCAAGTGGACTCGCAGTGGTGCAGAGGTTAAAACTATCTTGACCTCTGACCTACAAATCACCGTACAACGTTGCCCCCAATCTTCCTAGAGAAGATTGGATTGTGTTTTATACTCATATAAACCTTGACACTGGCGAAATCACTTCACGTGGAAGCCATATCCCTGCGGTAGTAGCTGTTCAAGTCGCCGCGGGGGCAAAAAAAAAAAAAAAATTAACATTGACACATTTGTGACGTCACAAATAAAATAAACTACATTAAATTTTATTTAGGTAGGCGTTCATTGTAAAGTTCCCGCTCTAACTAAATGATTTAACTGTATTATTAATAAGTCATTTTGATTTAAAGTGTTGAAACCTACTAATAAGAGAAATCTAGAACAGAAAATTTGTATGTACCTAAGTCGTTTTTTTGCGTTTTTTTTTGTGTTGACCTCATGGTCCGACATGTTCTTTCCCGTCACTTAAAATTAAATTATTTTCTAGTAATGAAATATGGTTAAAATCTTTGCTAAAATATGTACTAAAAAAATGTTAAGGAATTCGTAACTAGTGACGAGAAATAGCTGAAAATACTTGAAATTTAGGTTATTCTCTTTTAAAGGGATAAGACGCGAGGCAATGAGGTTTACTTGAAATTAGCTGGTGATCATCAATGGAGAGTCAACCGCAAGAGTTTTAGCCTTAAAATGTGAGACACGTGTATTGCACGACCTGCCAGTCTTGGTCCTTTGTTTAAGAAAATCACGTTTTCACGTGTAGCTATTGTTAAAACGCAATATGATATAAATATTGCATTGTAACAGTAGTCCTGTATCAAAATCGAAAATATTTGACTAGTTTCAACAAAAATGTTGTTATGCGTCAATCTTTTGAAATAAAAATACAACACGATTTTTTCAAGTTTTACCTAAATAAAGTAATGACTAAGAACTAAGCCATCTAAAAGGAAGTGTCAATGTACGAAGGCCCCATTATAGTATAAATTAATTGATTATTTCAAGTTATTTTGAATTCTAATATATAGAACAATAAAGCACTCATTCAAACACGACATAAAATGTAATATGGTCCCAAACGAGACCGCTAGCCTATAATGGGTTAAGCTTATTTGTATACTGTTTTTCTGGTAAATACTACGTATAATATGTAACTAAATTATGTAGGGTAAAGTCATCAGTGGTCAGCCAGAGACCTATTAGTCGTCCTCTGCCTATACTTTGTAAGAGTACGAAAGATATATAATAACGGGTCCTTGCAAGCATGAACAGACCGGACCCCACAGACAGCACCCGTTCACGAGTATGACGAGGTGTAGGGATTAGACAACCGGTGATATTTCTAGCATAGAGGCATAACTTCTTAGGCTTTAGGATTGAAATTATGAGATTATAGTCTTGAGAATTCAAATATCTATGGTTCTCAGATCCCGGCACCATCAGGTGGCCTAAGTGTTCGTGTGCCTTCTACTTTTTTTTATTTATTTTTATTTATGATGACATATTGACAAACTTCGTTTTAATACAATGTCCCATAAAACTGTTTTTACAGTTTGACTTGTTTTCTTTTTTTCCTGCTTGCTCTAAAGATATACCTTAGTATGTAGGTACCTGAGTTCAATAGTATATTTTGGGATTGATGCTGTCTGTCTAGCTTAATGAACGGGCCTTGCCATCTGTCTAGCTAAATGGAGGGGAACCTTTAGTCCTCCTGAACTAGGAGGTGTTGTTTATCAATCAAATCTACGTGTCTAGTGAACTTGAAAAAGTATAAACACTAAAACACAATATGACACCAAGTATCAAATTATGTTAGTTCAGCGGTTTGCCATCTTCGTGACCAACTCTAGTCGCGTCACAATACCGAGATATTTTTACGAAGACTAACCGCAGCCGTCTTGAAACCTCTAAACCTTGTGTAGTCGACCAAGAAAGTCCTTTACTTTTGGACCTTAACCTTAATACAAATAGAGTTCAAAAGTGGTGAAGGATTCTCTTGGTCGATTGTACCTCTATCGAACTGAGTCTTCTCTCAGACAAGATAAGAGAATATTGAGCTTAATCTAATGAAAGACACGTTTCCTAGTTTAGATTAAACTTTACTTTCAACTAGGCTTAAGTACCAAAAGAAAGTTGTCAATCTTAACTCTCGTTCACTTGTATGTATTATACCTACTGCCCTCCTACGGAGAAAAAGCATATCAAGCTCACAAAGGTTATAAGTTATAACAAGGTTTGATGTGCAAAACCATTCATATAGTAGACCTGGGGACCAATTTTTGACTTTCGAGCGCTCGAAAGTTTCACTCGAAACTGACAAAAAACAATAAAATTGTATTTTTGACTGGCGAGCGATAAAAAATGTGAACACGAGTGGTCCGTGGCATTCGTTTAGAAATTCTATCAATAGAAAGTATAATTTGACATCTTTCAAACCTGTTGGGTATATATGTAGGGAAGTACACGAAGCATAAACAAACCTAGTACAATGCCATAGACATCCACAGACGAGAAAGTGTTTCATTTTTCCTACATTTATAACCAGTCAAGAATATGTAAAATAAGCGTAAAAAATCTTATTGGCACTGAAATATTAAACTTCTTGTTATGATTTCATCTTTCGTTAGCTTAGCACATTTATTCGCAATTAAAATATGAATACCGGTATAACATCGACTTTCTGCGTATAATTAAACAAGTTCCAACTTAACAATACTATTAAGTCAATCCTTCAGTTTCGAGTAAAAATCTCAAAAATATTTGAATTTGGGATTTTTGGAAAAAAAATCGTGACAGATTTTTGCATTCTAATATTTTCTACTGCTCGGTTTTGAAAACGTTCGAACAGCTGAGCGTGTGTGAGGGGGTCGAAGTGTATCTAAAACGGCCCAATTTTGTATGATGAAAAATAAGGTTCGGCTTGTTAGAGGTTGGGTAGATTACATGCTAAACATGTAGTTTTTACACAAGTTAAGCTCAGCTGGTAAGATCACTTAAAAAAATCCTTTCAGTTTCAATAGGGAATATTCATATCTTTTTTCAAAGCTTCAATAAAAGCTGATTTATGTAACAAACAGTTGAGAAAAATATTTTTTTAAATAGCTATCAAAATAACCAAGATATAAGGCAACAAAGATATGTTCCTATCTCTTGCTAGCGGAACAGAATTCAACAGGAGTTTCTAAGGCCGAATGTTACATGACGTTACAGTGCATAGCGGATCTCTAAATACCAGTTTAAAATGCTTGTAACATTGGCCAATTTGAATTTAAATTTCACTTTCGGTGATCTTTATTACGGTATTTTCATATTTTGTTACGAAATGCGATTTAAAACACTGCACATTTCCTACTAAGATGGACTAAATTCTCTGCACCACGCTAGTATGAACACTAATTGAGGGGACTTAAAAATGTACCATAAATGGTTGAATATTCGGGCGTTTCAACCGCCGTCATTGTTGTCTTCAATATAATATATTGACGAAAATAATGATAACCACCAGCAACTTTTGATGTCAAAATCAACGGACCCGGGGGTACTATCCATTACATTTAAAAGAACAAGAAATTTATTAAAATTATCTTGAATAATGACGGCGAGTGAAACGCCGAATAATCACCCAAATACTATATTACTTATGCTGGTTTTGAACTAAATGAAATTCGTTGGAAATTTAAGTGTCACTACCTAGCATGCCCGGGTTGCACTGCGGGGCCGCCGCAGAACATCATTGAGTTAGAGAATATCACCGCTGACCTCTTTGTGTTCTGTGAATATGTTTTACGACTTAAGACTGCGCTTGTGCGCATATTGTAAAGTATTTGAAAACGTAGCGCCGTGACATGCGCGTACGTTCACACAATCGGCGATTTGAAATCGCAATTTGCATGAGAATTATATTTGTTTATTTATTGTAGTGACAAAGGTGTGGGTCCTTTGACTTGTTACGGAAAATAGCTATTATTTTAACTACTTAGGTACGTGACATTATTAGCGTGCATCATACACTTTTAATTACAGCTTTACATTTGTTAATACTTTATTAAGTCTAAGTTACGGGTTGTTCGTCATCATCATCATGTCAGCCGAAAGTCCGTCCTCTACCGTCCACTGCTGGACAAAGGCCACCCCCAAGGCTCTCCACGCAGACCGGTCTTGTGCTTTTCGCATCCACCGCGTTCCCGCGATCCTGACAAGGTCGTCACTCCATCTTGTTGGAGGCCTACCTACACGGGTTATTGATATGGAGAAATTCCGTAGATGTAAAGAAAGCATTTGTAGCCCAAAAGAAGTGTATAAGAGCTGTATGCAATACTTATTTTCTAACTCCATGTAAACCTTTATTTCAAGCTATGGGGCTGCCTGAATCTGCCGTGCATGTATATTAAGCAGATTGCATTATTTGCTAGGAAAAACCATATTTTGTTTGCTACTCATGCTGAAGTCTTCACAAGATCCACTAGATACAAGGATAAACTGTAGGTATTTGCCTCGGCCAAAATGTAATATTTTTAAAGTTAACTCTTACTTTATAGCAATTAAAATTTACAATCATTTACCATTTGTAATACAGAAATGTCCCTTAAATAAATTTGACCATTTAATCACACGGTGGCTATTGGAAAAATGTTTTTACTCCGTTCGGGAGTTCCTTGATGAAAATCGATCTGTATTGTTTTTGCATAACCAAAGTATTATTTTTGCATTGCATGACCAAAGATCTGTATAACCTATGTATGCAGATACGAAGATATGTAATACTAGCTGTTGCCCGCGACTTCGTTCGCGCAGAAAAATAAAACATAGCCTATGTTACTCACGGTGAATGTAGCTTTCCAATAGTGAAAGAATATTTGAAATCGGCACAGTTGTTTTTTAGTTTATTCTTTACAAACACACACAACAAAATTTTCCTCTTTATAATATTAGTGTAGAAATGTCTTTGTCTTGACTGTCTTGTCTTGTTATCATATTAGTCTACGATGAAGCAAGCTCTAAATCCGACTGCCGGTGCCGCAGTTTTAATATTTCCTGAAAACGATACATTGTAACCCTGAGATTATTTTAAACTCAACAGTTTAATGTATAATGAAATATTATAATATCCGTCGTTGCCTATAATTGTTTTTGGTCATAATTACTTACATAAGTAGTTTTTAATTGTGTATTTAAACTGCTCGACGTACTCTGTGAATACCAAAACGATAAATCTAGTTTAATACTTTTAATTGCCAATAGACATTGATGCCAATCACAATAAATAACCAAAACAAACTCCGTCAAATATGTATCAAGAATATGCAATCGTATGTTAAATATTTTTAAATAACGAATGCAAATAGCCGGATTCTAACTTTTACTTCCGAAAGAAACGTAGATTCTTAGAACGGAACCTGTTCTGGGTTTGACCTCTTGACGGCTTTGTTAATGAGCACTTTCACTGGGATACGCGGAAGCGCCGGCCGGCGACCGCTTGTGCGCCCGATCTGTGTCAAGTGCACGACCGAAACTGTAAACCATCGCGAATCAGACGGGCTGCTGCAGTACTTCACTCTGCTAACGTTGATTTTCCAATAGTTAAACCCTATTCTCTGCTAAGCGACCTATGTAAATCTAGGGCGATTGAACTGTGGAAGTTCGCAGAAGGACAAAAACAATCGAAATCATTCTAAAAGTCAAAAGAGAAAAAAAATGCAGTCACCAGGATCCTAACTGGTCACTGCCAACTTAACGGAGATGTGTATCTAATGGATATGAAACAAGACGCGACAACTGGTTTTGTCAGAAGACAGACAGACAAGACATCAATGCACATCCTTTGCTCATGCGCAATAGGAGTATTTACCTAAGGCTACATTATCATGGATCCACAAGAGATAAAACTCCTCACTACCCTGCATCTGGAAATTTCTGGACACAACGGGCCTTTTTGGTGAGCTCTAAACAAAGGGCTGCCACAAAAGATCAGCAATGGTCGAAGCGGTACTACACAACGCCCCTCTCACCCCCCAAATAGAGAAATTATGCTTGGTAACGCTGAACATTCCCTACAGTTAGACAAGCGCGAATAATTATTGCATTTCTGATTCTTAATAATTTTCTTAATTTTTTTACCCGTGTGGTTGCCGGGTTAGAATAGTACCACTCCATGTCTTCCCGTGGATGTCGTAAGAGGCGACTAAGGGAATAAAGGCTTGCAGTACTATTAGGCGATGGGCTTGCCACCTGTCACTAATACACTGGGAAACATCTTAGCCTACTTGTGCAAAATGTGGTTACAGAATTATCAAGAAGTTTTAAGACTTGTTGGTAATTCTTTAGCTCTGCCTACCCCACTCTGGGAATGAGGGCGTGAGTTTATGTATGTATGTATGTAATAATTTTCTCTAATTTGAAAACCATTTCTAGGAATAGGGTTTTAAAGCCGTTCTGCATTATTAAGTTTTTGAAATATTTATCTATTTCGGACATTTCAACAAAAGTATATTTGACCTTTGTTTGACTTTCGTTTTCGGCTTGAAGCCCTCCTAGGCGTATCTTACGGGTTTAGCAAAAACCGCTGAAAATAGTATGTTTTCAAATTTAAATTAATCATGTCATCCATAAAATGTCTGCTAAATAAATATAGATATTAAAACAAACCTATTTACTTACACAAAATTAATGAAATCGGTCTCTTAAAATTACCTACTCTTTCGAATTAAAATGTAAAAACCGTCAGTTATTTTTTTTGGTCTATCCCAATTCCCTATTTGAAGAATGCTTGAATGTGCAGTACCTACCATCAGTTCCATAATAACGGCAATCTATGAACACAAAAACGCAAAAATATCAGGGAGAAATAAACATCAGGACATAATCTCACACAAATTGACCTAGCCCCAACCTATTGCCATTAGAAAAATTTGTATCCGTAAAGTATAAATAATTTGAAGGTCAATGCATTAAAGTTGCTATTTTCAGTACTTAAAAATTACTTGATAAAGTCGTTGATGTCTAAAACTTACTGTAAGGGTCTATTTAACAGACAAAAATGCTTGGTCTAAACCAGATACCTACCCAAATAACTTAACTATAACTTAGTCATTAACACATGTCAGAGAAAGTATCGAAACTTTATTTAATATGGTTGTGTTCTCGTGATAGGTTATTCCAGCTGAGTTTTAACACGTTTTCCTGTTAACCTACGCATGTGGAACTGATGATGAAGACCACAAATGACCATTGGAACTCCTCAACAGTAGGTACCTATTTCAAGGGTGATAAGTAGCATCGGAGTTTTTGTCGCACGGTAAGACTAATAGCAAGCTATGGAGTCGTCATTTGCCATAAATCTAAACTCGTATTCATATTCATGCTCATTTATTTATTTAATTATTTAGGTTTTTTTTTATAATCAAAGACAACAACGTTGACGAGTTTAGAAACGATTATTTAATGTTATATTTGGAAAATAAATATTACAATACAAAATAATTACCATTTTTTAACTGATTTAATTACGAAAATTTATAAACAAACAAAAGATACATAAAAACACGGCAGAAGGGAATGTTTTTAGTCCACGCTAGTGGCGAATTGTATGTTAAAATAGTTCAAGTTATGAATTTATAATCTAATAGAAAATTCTTTTTTTATATACTTGACTAAGATAATTATACACGACCGACCGCTTTAGAGGCATTTTAAGATAAATTAAATAAATGAGTATGAATATGAATAAGACTTTAGATATATGGCAAATGACAACTCCATAGCTTGCTATTAGTCTTACCGTGCGATAAAAACTCCGATGCCTAGTGATAAGATAGTTGAGCGACTATGACAAAGCACATGAAGCATATCTAAATGATTTAATGACTTTGACTTTCCCACTGCGTTGCTTGCGGCGAGGTAATGAAACATTTCATTTCTTATAGCTTATATCGGACATATTATAAGAAATAACATATAATAAACAGTGCAAATAATAACCGTTAGAAGTTTAGTGCAATTAGTCTTAACTGCTCATAGTTTAAAGTCTCGTATTTCAGTAACTATTAACTAGGTAAGAAATGATTCAAACTACCACCAAATTATAGCGCGTTTAGTGGTGATAATATTTCCGCATTTAACTTTGTTGATAAACCTAAAGTTTACGGTAATTCATCGTTTTTTCGCAGCACTCCAAATATAGAAAATAATTAACCAAAAATGGCGGATATCCGACTTTATGCAATATATAATTGAAGTACCTTTATAAATATTTACCTTTCGTACACTGTAAAACTAAATTATATAAAAAATACACACGTGTTTTATGAATATTAAATTAATATGCTTAAGTTACTTAGCAATTATCATAGTGATGCCTAAAGTCATACAATTACACCAAAACCGTTATAATTCATAAAATTTACCGGTGCAGAGGAAATAGTTTATTTATCATTCCGGACGACTGATGCTTTAATAATACGCGCGATAAGTCGGACATTTTAACTGTAAAATAGAATTACCTGACTATAATGATAATGACACATGAGATAATAGAGTAAGAGCCCGTGACAACCAGACCTTCGTCATTTTACAAAAGCTGAAAGTTTGTTGAAGTATGCTTTGAACGATGGCAAAATCTGTAATTCGAGTCATCGTGGCTTTGGGAGGTAGGGGGTGGGACAGGTGCATAAAATACCAGCCAACTTTCGTTATTTTATAAAGCGTAATTTTTTAATATGTTATTCGGAATAACATTACAAATTCATCTCATTCATTGCCAGACACTTTTTATGGTGGCAATCCCTTGCCAGACACCCTAAAACTTTAATAAATTTTAATTCTACTTTCGTTATAGTACAAAAGTTCAAATTTATACATGTTATTTGGGTAACTATTAGAAGATGTTTTCTCAGTTGCCAGACAGTTTCGACAGTTCCTACCTGGCCCAGACAAACATATTGGGTACCTATAGGTGCGAGCGCAAGGCAATATACAGTCGCATAGGTACTATAAAGAAAGTAGAATTAAAATTTATTAAAGTTTTAGGGTGTCTGGCAAGGGATTGCCACCATAAAAAGTGTCTGGCAATGAATGAGATGATTTGTAATGTTATTCCGAATAACATATTAAAAAATACGCTTTATAAAATAACGAAAGTTGGCTGGTATTTTATGCACCTGTCCCACCCCCTACCTCCCAAAGCCACGATGACTCGAATTACAGATTTTGCCATCGTTCTTACTTATGTTCAAAGCATACTTTAACAAACTTTCAGCTTTTATAAAATGACGAAGGTCTGGTTATCACGGGCTCTTAGGCTATAACCGTAAATGTAGGTTTTTAAATTCTTGGTTTAAAAAAAACAGTTAAGTGACCGCTATATTTTAGAGGGAATATTTCTGGAGTACCCTAACCCTAAGGGCCCCAAGAACGGATATATCAAAAATCCACCCCGAACGGGCAAAAATCGAGGCATAGCGTAAAACTAATTCTACATATCGCACTAGATAGATCAAGACATTATCAACTCAAAATAATTATTAGTTTTGTTTCAAGCTCTAGACTTTGTATTCAAGTTCATTTTAAAATACAGTTGTATTTTGAGTTACTACACTTTTAATCTGGCAGTGCGATTTTTAAATTGGTTTGCGTTTGACCTCAGTCTCATCCGTGTTCAGCCAGTTGTCAGTGTTCTTGTTTGTAATATTATTTTCTCAAACATGCTATGTAATGTCGGCGTTATGTTAGTTATTTTAGGCTTCAAAGTGCCACATTCCCGACGGAACAACTCGAGAGAACTGTAAAGGAATTTCATACAAAATTGAAGGCCCAGGCCGGGAAGTATTTTTTTTTAAATTTTAATATGGCCATGACAGCTGGTTTTATGAACAGGCTGAATAGCTGAAAATCGTTTTTTTTGTATCTGTGTGGTTCGGACCAAAAATATCCGCGTTAATGCCTATTACACAAATGTTTTTTGAGTTATGTTTTTTTTTATTTCAATGCATATGTTTGAGAAAAGCACTATATACATACGTCGCCGTGAAAAGGGGTTGCCAGTCTCGTAACTATCCGACCTCGCTTCGCTCGGCCGTCTATATGAACTCGGCCTGCAACCACCTACTTCCCGGCGTCTGTAGTAATGTACTATTTTTAAACAATTAGTGTGGTCTTTAATTAGTCCATAGATACAGTCAAGCAATTGGGATTGTTCTTATGTTTACAATTGCTCTGATTCGAAAACTATTTCGAGGGTTTTAAAGCCGATCTGCGTTATTAAGTTTTTGAAATATTATCTATTTCGGATATTTCGACAAAAATATATTTAACATTTGTTTGACTTTCGTTTTCGGCTTGAAGCCCTCCTAGGTGTATCTTACGGGTTAGGCGAAAACCGCTTGAAATAGTATGTTTTAATACACTATTCAAATCACTTTTTATCATTCTATATCATATAATTGTTGTAATTTATTATAAAATGATAACCCAATTTTTAAATAATCATGTCATCAATAAAATGTCTGCTAAATATTATTTTTCCAAAAAGAAAGCAGAGTTTCATTTGTTTCGTTATTTTGTATATCCAGGTATACGGAAAATATATAAATAAGATAAAAAATAATATCACTCAGTTATTTCTAAAAAAAAATTAAGCCATAGCTTTTATTTAACCAATACATCTTGAAGTTGAGCTACTTGTAATATTATCTTATCTTGAAAGTTTGGATGTTTGGATGTTTGAATGAATGTTACTCAATTACATTTCAACCACTAAACGGGTTGGGATGAATTTTGGCACACATATAGTTCTTGGAATAGGACAAAGGATAGTTTTTATCCCGAAGAATTCAAAAGTTCTCGAGGGAATAATGATAATCGAAATCTACGCCGACGAAGTCGCGGGCAGAAGCTAGTTGTAAAATTAACTACAATATAGCATGTTCGAGTAACCAACGGCATAAACATTTTAACAATGTGAATCATCTTACTAGATTAAATTGATGTAAGTGAGGTACGGTTGCGGACTCATTAGAATCAGGCAGCGAGTAGTGACTGAATACAGCGTAACCACATTACAGTTATGCGATTTACCTCGTAACGGAAGATACGTGGAGTCCGGAGACATTGAACGAAATAAAAAAAACGGTCAAGTGCGAGTCGGACTTGCGCACTAAAGATTACGTACTGCCGCACAATAGGGAATTATTATTTTATTATTAATTATAATTATTTCAATCGATTTCGAATCGAATCAACGCAAATCAAAGTCACACCTGACAATTTTTTTTTTCTTTTATATCATCATATCAAATTTGACGGTTGTATATTTTATTTTATGGTTAGTACTTACAACAAATATAAATATTCTGGTCAAGTACACATGTGACGAACCGTTTTTTTTTGACAGTTTGCATTTATTGGTTAACACTACTAATCTGCATGTGCATAAAAATGTAATTACCAAAATGAACATGCACGGTTTTACCCTAGTAAGTATACGGTGTTGTACAGGTTTTCCTTACCAAGAACACCACGCTGACGCCATGTTGTCTTTAACTAAGCCATTCTTATCAAAGTTCAAACAGACAAATCCCTTACTTTACTTTGCTAACATAAACCGCTTAAGACTAGTAATAAATAAACCAGGAAATTTAAAAAAGGTTGCTTATTTTGGTCTTTACGAGTATCAGTTTATGCCCTGCGTCTCTCTTACTATTTATCAATAATTCGTTAGATGTTTACCTAAATCTCTTTATAAACGTACAATTTACCTATTCTGGCTAAAGTATGCTTCGTCTTTTTTTGTCAAATTCAAATGTCACAATAAATGATAAAGACAAACGATATTTGAAACATACTTTAGTTATTGTAAGTATATGAATAAGAGGGGTATTTATACATAAATACTGAACTAACGTTTTGCTCGTTGTTATTGATTGGATTCAGTCCTCTTTAAATAGTATTTTTGAAATAAATACTCAAACTAAGCAACTAAATAATTTGAAAATAGTAAGTTCCGTCTCATAAATTAATACACATAATAAAATAGATAAATCAATATATAGTAACTACAGATTATTTAGTTGTATGCAACTGTAAGTATTTAATCTAGTTTCATAATTCAAAATAGATTCATATTTTTGGTGCATCCCCCAAGGACCACTCCTTGGGGGATATATTGGATGTAAAGACAAGTAGGTCAGCAATCAAAGGATGGCTCAAATAAATTAATTTCTGTAAACGACGAGATATTAATTGAAGAACACGTGGGTCATATGTTCGCCTGCCCTCGTTTTGACTCAAATACTCTTGGTACCTACTACAAAGCTGTAATTTGGCATAGTTATATTTTTATATTACCCCGACAAAGTTGTACTTAAAAAAAATTTTTTTTTTTGCTAAATAATAAATGTATGCTGGTACAGCATTCCGTGAGTCACTGCCTGAAAATCAGCGCTGCAGGTGTCTGACACCTGCAGCGCTGAGCATTTTGCTGAGCCAGTGTCCGTGTCACCGCCGCGAGGACATAGGTACATGCGTGCCCCCTCTGTTACCTTCACTGTTTTCTTTAATTTTTCGTATAATGTGTGTCTTATGGTTGTTGAATAAATGTATTTTTTCTTCTTCATCTTGTGACTCCTACATGAAAAGCGAAGGTATTTTTTTATGGACCTTATTGTCTAGAAAATAAAGTTCATTACAAAATGAGTATTTTTTTGAAACTTTTTAACTCTTTCCTTATCATAAAATCGAAACTTTTTTATTATCTTTAGTTACGCCGTATCTTAGCAAAATCCCAATTACTTTCTAGATCTAGATGGATGCCTATCTGCGACCAATCCAACATTTATATATAGTATGATTGTGTTACAAGTAGAGCGAAAGCGACGTATTTAGAACATCTGTTTCGGAGTAACCTACATAACTTCGAATTTTCTAAAAAGAAAAGCTATACCCGTGCTTACTCATTACCGTAAACTTACACATTAAATATTGTCTAGTAGCGTGGCAAAAAAGAGTTTGATGCGCCGAGGTTGGTGACCGGAGGAAATACCATCTACCCTTTTAGGCGGGAAAATCCATATCGTCTTTGACCTGGTACCACTGTAAAGTAAATAAGAGCTATTAAAACGTTGACAATACGATAAGAGGTCAAAGTCATATGGTTAATACCGCCTGGAATAAACAGAAAGAAAAAGAAAGAAAATCATTTATTCGTGACATGCATAACGAATAACAGATTAACAAATACTAGAAGAAAGTAGCCAGGGAATGGTCCCAACTCAGCGTAATGCTGGCATTAAAGCAAGAACATACATTCGTACATTAAATCACGCCTGTTTCCCAGAGGGGTAGGCAGAGACCACTTCTTTCCACCTGCTACGATCTTGACAAATTTCTTCACAACAATAGTGACCTAATTCAAAATTCCAGCATTCAAACTTCAAGTTTTAAATTTATTATTATAGACCTAAATCGAAAGGACCATGGGCAACTTAGTATGGAGCTTGGACCCAGAACCAACACAGCTGAGAGTTAGGTCATTAAAAGGATCTATAAATATACTTCATTTTGTTCTATAGGCACCAAGTTGTATTCCATTGCAGAACCGAGATATTCATATTTCAGTCAGTGTGTATGTATAAGGTCTATAAACGGGTTTCTCTTAATGACAGGCTACCATACCAATCATTAATCGATAGGATAAGAATATAAAAGCGATACACAGAAAATAAAAGGTAGGTACTAAAACAAGAGGAAGATAACAGGCGGTCTAATCGCTAAAAAGCGATCTCTTCCAGACAACCTTCAGGTAGCGGAAAAAAGTTAAAATGACATGACAGAACCGAGCGTTTGACGTTTGATTATTTTATTTATTAATATAATCAGTATTTACAGCAAGTTAATGTTATCTTATTATTCTCATTATACATTAATAACCAAGTCATTCAAAATATGTCTACGCTGTCGCAAAACCGAACGAGAACATAATACACAACGGCGTCCTTCTAATGCCATAGTTAATATTAATCGGCAGGTGACATAGGTATTTAAGTACCAATGATACACTACGAGTATAACACTTGAAAATATTATAGGTACGCATAAGATAGCGTAGATAAACTACTTCAAACGTCTTTAAATGCGTTTATGTAGATAATTAATCAAGATATTTCAAAAAATATGACTAGTTAACCCACGACGAAGACGAATGTAGTTCACGCCATGTTCGGTAGCAATACCTTCATTATTACTACATATATTGTTTGTTACCTACCCTCCAAAATGTTAAATACCCTAGCCACAGATTCTTCACAGTTCGTTTTCACTCTAAATAAAAAAATGAATATCTCAGTTCTGCAATGGAATTCGACTTTGTGCCCATATAATTAAATGAAGTAGATTTAAAGACCTATTTAATAGCCCAACTCTCATGTCTGTTGGTTCTGGGTCAATTTTGACGCATGGTCCTTTAAAATTTCTGAATTAGGTCACTATTGTTCTATAGATGCGATATATCGTTAGAGGTAGGTACGGAATTCTCGAGCGGAGGTTGCTCCCGTCATTACAGTAGTTTTGAGGTTATGCGAATACCAATTGGACATTGTACCGTATAACGAAAACATGGCATACATCCATAGTTGTTTGGTTATTTATCTGCGAGCGCCTTTTAAAAAGTAACTGTACACGAACTCTTTATTTTGATAACATATCTAGGTCATGCTTAGAAACACAATTGAGTGAATCGAATCGCTTTAAAAACCAAGTAGGCATTTGAGGCCCTTGTCCACTTTTTACCGAGCTCGGGTCGCGAGCAGACGGCACTTGCTTTGCGGTCTCGAGAGATATTGACATGTGAAAGTATGATGCTGTCTCTTATGATGCCGTCTCCTTCCCATGCAGGTACATTATAGTTAGCACGGCTTTCTAATATTCGTAATTTTATGAGTTAAACACTGACGGAGTAGTGTACTCTGCTTCAATTTAAAAGACATAGTTGTATTTTTATTAACGTTAGGTGGCTTTTATTCATTATATGGTCCAGGCGGATGAAACGAGATAATAATTATAAGATATTAACAACTCACGGAAGTAAAAATAACATACATTTGAAAATAGTAATCAATGGTAATAAATAGGCGGTAACTTCTTCACACAACGATATAATGTATAAATCATAAATAAGAAAACTAATAATGGCAGATGGAGCTCTATATGAGTAAGTAAATAATATTATTTGAGGTTAGAGGCTGAGGGCAGAGTAAACAAAAAAAATAACAAGACGTCGTTGAGGTGTTTTGCATTTTTTCAACATAGTTGTGCGTAACTTATTTCAAATACAATTTAATAATGATATTAAAGGCTTTATGCAAAATGTTTTCCAAGGAGGCAATGTTTTGATTTTTTTAACGGCTACTATTTAATTTGCATTGACTAATTGCTGTGCGCAATTAAAAACATTTGCTGTTAAATCTGTTTTTTTTTTGTTTTTTACTCGTATGTGTTATAACGTGAAAAATAATTTTAGTAATTTATTCTCTTCGCTATGACTACAACTCTACGAATATATTATATTATAATATTAAAATCTTTTGTGTAACATTTCAACAGAAACTTTACGGTTTTGAATAAAGAGTAACATGTCACATCTTAAATCCAACAGTGACACTAAATTACGAAGAAAACCTTTTGAATAATGACATTGTTGTAAAAAAAAAGTTTTTTATTAATTCCTTTTTTGCACAGTGCCACTGTTGAATTTAACGTGCAAGTAGCAAAGTTTGTATCGATCAAATACACTAAAATACTCTGCCTTGGCCTCTTTCTCGAAACTGTTTTACCCAACCGCAGAGTTTGTCCAGGGTAAACATACTCTTGAACAGCGTCGAGAGCAGACCTAAGGGTACAAGCAGGTTAACTAAAAACACCAACCACAATCAACTGATAAGTCATAATGACATTCATATTAGTAAAATTGGTCCAATAGTTTAGGAGTTAGAATGGATCAACCTATTTGTGTAGATCATACATTCATACAAGACATTTGTCAAGAACGAAGCAAGTGGAAAGAAGTGGTCTCTGCCTACTCCTCTGGGAAACAGGCGTGATGTAATGTATGTATGTATACATTCATAATCATAATATTCATTATGGAGCTTCTAAACGGGCCATGTTTTGCTGCAATTTGTGGCCGGTAACTAGTGCTATCTTACTCTTACTTCGTATGTTAGAGCAATGCGTATAGTTGCCGGCCATACATTGCCGTGAAAATGTTGCTCGTTTTGAAGCCCCCTTACACACGCAGACTGTTAAACTCAGTAATTTCTCTGGCTCCGCGTAAAGGTGAAAATGTACACAACATTAAAAAAAAAAATTACCCCAGATATCCTGAACAATGACGACCGGAAGTTCGCTCTCGTTGGCTGGGTCCTACTTCGCGGCGAAGAACAAGTGCGTCGACGACAACACGGCCGCCACAGTCACCTGGACGCAGTCCGGAAAAAGAAGAGATTACGAGTATGTATTTTCCCATTTTTAATACCCCTTACGTAAAAAGAGGATTGTTTCAAGTTTGACCACTATGTGTGTGTGTGTGTCTGTAGTTGTTAGCTATGTTTCATGAAAATTGGTTGAGCCGTTTAAGAAATATCAGCTCTGAAAGAAGCATTATAAATATCGGAGGTGTTTATCTGTTTAATATCTAGTTGTTAATACAGTAAACAAAGTGCAAGTTAGTTCTTTTAGTGTTATACTGAAATAGAAAACCAGAAAAATATTTTTTAACGTAAATTCGTCATTATCGCAAAGAGGATTAATAATAAAAGGTACACACATTAACGGAGTATACTAGAATTATACCCTTTTTTACTTATACTTCTGAAGTCCCATTTTCACTAGGATTCCAGTTAAATATAAACGTACTGCCCAAACCGCTGGATCTAGGGAGTTGAAATTTGGGGGGGAACATTTCTTGAGTACTCTAGGGGTGCATTAAGAAAGGATTTTCCGAAAATTGACCCCTATGGGAAGAAATAGGGGGAGTTGCGGGAAACTAATTATCGGCGTACGAAGTCACGAGCGTACTCTAGTCTATACTATACAAATAAACTCAAAAACAACTGGACTGATTTCAAAAATTATTTCACCATTAGTATGCTTTATCCCTGCGTAACATAGGCTGTTTTGTTTTTCTGTGCGGACGGAGTCGCGGCCAACAGCTAGTCCCAAATGTACTTAAATGCAATGCCTGATTTTAGCGTTAACTTGACTATCTTTCTGTTTGAGTGTCATCTGTTATTTCTCCATTCCCTTGTTGATAGTCCATTGTGCAGCAAATATTAACGCAAGCCTTGTATGCACATGCAATAGCAAATAACTCATTACTTAACTCCCATTGCTGTCCCAATGAAAATTTAATTTTAATAATTTCAGAACCAAAATTAAAATGAAATGTTTAATTTTTACTGACGAAAGAAAGGTTTGGACTAAAAAATTCAAATTACGTAAATACGTTTATTTTAAATAAATAAATAAATAAGTAATTATTTATATGCAACAAAGGGTTACACAACAACGTACATACATACATTGCCCCTAACATTACACTGTAAATCCATTTACAGAACACGCACTTAGTTTTTCGCATTAGTAACTTTACAACGCCTGGTGAACAGGGCGAGCGATGCGATATTGTTAATTGCACCTGTTTGAGTTCTTGATTATGATCAGGGATCAATTTGACGTCACGCTCCATAATAAATAAATAATACCTACTTGATACGTGTAATAATATAAAACTAATTGTTTTTGTTTTTATACATACATTTTATTAAATGGTATTGTTAACAACGCATTACAATAAATACGTAGAAAACAGAATTCCTCTCTAACGTAAAGCACGCCATCCTTCTTGCATTAATTCCCATGCAAAGAAAATCTAAGTCATCTTCGCGTTCATACGTAATGCAATATTCATAAAAATCCTTTTGTTTTGTAATCGTATTTTTGTTTGTTTTGTCACTCATTTGGTTAATTATTCCAACTTCTTTGATAAAAAGAAAATGTATCATTGATGGACACATTTTTTCTGATTTTAACAACTTATAGAATTAGGAAATCAGTATTTTTATTTCTCAGTGGCACTTGCACCATTTAATAAAATGTATGTATAACAACAAATCCAATAGTTTTATTTACGTTTCACGTATCAAGTAAGTATTATATATTCAACGTGTAAATAGAATATACTTTTGAAGTCATTTGTACATAATTAAAATGATTGACGACTAATGATTAATAATTTACAATAAAACTATTTGGGATCACCCTATATGGAGCGTGACGTCAAATTGATGTCATCGGCATAAAAATTACGGGCCCTGATCATAAGGAACGTAAATACTGGTTTTCTTCAAGGATCGCCTTAGCAAACGATCGCGATTCGATCCCAGTAAAACTAGATCTTGATATCACAAACGATTTTCGAAAATAGACGAATTGTATGGGATTGACAATTTGACATAGGCTCTCAACTAGTGATGGGCGATTTCTGAAACATTACAAAACTTTCCTTAACTGCGTAAATGACAGCTTCTGAAAGTTACATAATTAGATGGAAATGATTCTGACAAACGTAAATTTCATGAAAAGTTTCCGTTACTTACGTAACATTACAAAAATTTAGTAATTTTCAGAAATTAAATGATTTCACTTTAGTAACTTTCAGAATATTGCATGAAATTTTAGGTGAAAGTTTCACTTTTGAAACTTTCAGAATATTGCGGAAATTTAAGTGAAAGTTTCACTTTTGAAGCTTACAAGCCGCCCATCTCTACTCTCAACGCGACCGTCTGACAGCTTACGTCCATCCTACTCATTTTGGATAACGATAAGGAATGCCTGTTTAAGGCCTCAGTATTTTCCACAATCAGTGCAGCGCAAAACCCTTTACGGGACATTTAAAGGAACTTAAACAGACTTAAACCAAACTCAATGATCTTCCTACTATTGCGCAAATATCGCGTCTGCTGTGTCAAGCCTCAACTTGAGAAAGTGTCGTCTCGTTTCAGATGGCAGATCGTGTGGAGAAACGTTCTCGGGTTTGTTTATCTTCACACAGGCCTTATCTACGGTTTCTACCTAATATTCACCGGCAACGTAAAGTTTTGGACGCCTGTGTTCGGTAAGTATTTACTTATCTTTGAATTAACGGATGATTATAATTGATAGTTTGCGCGGATAGCCTGTCCTTAAGGAATCATCATACATTTTAATTGTGTCCAGGGCCCCTATTCAACACGGTAAAAACCATATCGTCTTTGAGCTGTTATCGTATTGTCACCGTCCTGATAGCTCTTTTTTACTTAATAATACCATAATTGGTTAACTACGATATCGTTTTTACCGCCTAGAATACCGGTCCAGGTTAATTGGAAGAGATCCCTTATAGAGACATATGCAATATTATTTCCTTTTGTATTTATATGATTAAATGGATTTTATTGCATTTAATACATGCATACATATATACGAGGGGAGGCTGAAAAGTTATCTACCTGACTATGAAAGAAAAGACGTAGCTGGCTGGTTTTTTTTTATTTTTCTATGTAATCCCCTTTTACCGAAATGCACTTGTTACACTTGTCAAATAATGAAATTAAACCGTTAAAAAAAAATCTTTCGGTTTCTCGTCAAAATAGTCGTTCACCGCCGCTATCATCTCATCATCGGTAGAAAATCTACGTCCCCTGAGACTTATCTTCAGAAGTCTGAATAGGAAATAGTCACAGGGGGCTAAATCTGGGCTGTAAGGTTAAGGTTTATGACATCGAAGCCATTTCTGGTCATGGCGAGCTGTGTTGTGCGAGCCGTATGCACAGGTGCATTGTCGTGCAAAATCAAAATTCCTTTGCCGAGTTTGCTTCTCCTTTTTTCTTTTATAGCGTGCTTCAGCTGGCAAAGTAAATTTGCGTAATAATTGGCATTCATTGTCGTTTTTTTTGGCAAATAATCAATGAGCAAAATTCCTTCTGAATCCCAAAAAATTGTCGCCATGAGTTTACTAGCCGAAGGACGAACCTTAAACTTCCGAGGAGGCTTTTCGTCTTTGAATTTCCATTGTAGGGACTCTTGTTTACTTTCTGGGTCCCATTGTCTAATCCAAGTCTCATCACACGTCAGAATCCTGGAAACAATTTCTTCCTCTTTCCCGCGACTCATGTCTAAAAATTCCTCACAACATCTGACACGTCTGTCTTTGTCTAACGGAGTCAGCATTTTGGGGACCCAGCGTGCACTTACCTTAGACATATTTAAATGACCATGAATTATTTGGTTTACCCGTTCCTTACTTATTGCCCACAACTCTAGCTATCTCCCACTGTTTCACCCGTCGGTCTTCTAGAATAACTTTTTTCACTTTGGCCACATTTTCTTCAGTGACAGCAGAAATTGGTCGTCCGCTACGAGGATCATCTTCTAGGCTCTCACGACCCGATTTAAACTGTTTACACCAGAACTTTATGGTAAAATCGGAAGGGCACAAATCACCAAATACAGGTGCAGATGTAGTGAATAATCCTTTCCCATCGTTTTTTGTCGGATTAGTTCGTATTTATCTTGCTCTCTCAGTTGTCTTATTGATGGGTACTGAAGCTAATTGAGAAAGCAAGATAAATAAGAACTTATCCGATTAAAAACGATGGGAAAGGATAGTTCACTTCATCTGTAACATACGCTGTTTGATCTGGGATGGCGTATTACCTTCCTTAGAAATAAATTTTATAATGCACGCTGCTCAATTTTAATCAAATTAGTTTTTTCAAGCGACATGATGCAAGCAATGACGAGCAAAAAACAAATTAAAAGCAACGAACAAATGAGTGTCCAAAATTTCGAAAAAAGAACAGTCAATAAAAATGAATTCATAGTGGCCAGTATTTTTTTTAACTACACATAGGCTAGGTAGATAACTTTTCAGGCACCCATCGTACATACATACCTTCACGCCTGTAATCCCAGAGTGGGGTAAGTAATACGAGATATAAGAACTGATAATATAACACTCATAATATATACGCACACTTTGCATAAACACGTTTAGTATAACGTTCACTGGATATAATGAACGGAAGATATAATTTCAAAATATCTATTTCCATAAAGTATAACGTTATTAATATATAATATCAATTTATATAACTATTAAAACGTATAACGTTCATAACACCTAAGATTTAAAAGATATATTAATCAAATTATCTAACATCAAAAAACATAATACACGTATAGTATAATTAATTAACAATCAACCTTACCTTACTAACTTTACTGGCAGCAGTCTGAATTTTCTGGGCAGAAAAAAAATTTACCTCTGACCTAACCTAACCGAGTCGGTTCTGACCTGATTCGTCATGCTCGTGGCATTTTCTGGTTATTTAAAACAAATTACAAGCAAGACCGTTCTGGTAGACTCGAGTTCATAAATATGTGTACACTTTAGTACCCTTGTCTATTTATTTTATGTCATGTTTAAACTGCCATAAGTATATGAATTGTCACAGCGATTAAAATGACAAAGTACTACAGGGTACACATATCTATGAACTCGACTGTACCCGCTCCTGACAGTACCCACCCATTGAGTATAGCATACGATATTAGATCTTATAATCCTTATACTAAAAGATATTATGTATTATGATCGCTATATGTCATGTATGTTATACGAACTGAAATTAGTCATTGTGAGTGTTATATTAAAAAATATTATATAAAATGAATATTATATGACTTGACCGTTATTCCTTCTAAAAATATTGATTTTGTTATTATAGCTAACGTTCATTATATCTCGTAAACGTTAGTAACATGAAAATAGTTATTATGTAGTTATATCTCGTGGGACGCACCCCCCAGAGTGGGGTTAGGCAGAGCTACAGAATTACCTACAACTTTAAAAACTTGTTGATAATTCTGTAACCACATTCTGCACAAAAAGGCTAAGATGTTTACCAGCGTATTAGTGACAGGTTGCAAGCCCATCGCCTAACAGTACTACAAGCCTTTATTCCCTTATTCGCCTCTTACGACATCCACGGGATGACATGGAGTGGCACTATTCTATCCCGCAACCACACGGTATTGCATTTAATAAACAATAATAATCAATATCACCTGGTTCAAAATAAAATAGTCTCAAACGCAAGTTATTAATTTAATCACCTTAATTTTGCATGCGGAGAAATTTGGAAAGTGTCGCATCGTCAGGAAAGTTTTGAGTATGAATGTGGATGGCTACACATACGAGTAGGGGAAGAATAGAGAAACGATGGATGGACTGTGTGAAAGATAAAATGGCTAGAAAGGGAAGGCTTCTCTATTAGTCGTCATCTCGGTAGTCACTACTACTATATGGGCAGGAGAATGATGATGATTATTCATTTGTCCGAATTTTCATTTTTGCGAAAGCTATGATAAGATAGAGCCATTTTAGATTAATTGCATTATTTAATTGCTAATATACATAGCTTAGGTTAGGTTTGATTTATAAGTGATTCTATAAATTCGGGATTTAAGTTGCCGGCCGCCTAGAATAGTGCCACTCCATATCTTCCTATGGAAGTCGTAAGAGGCGACTAAGGGATTAAAGGCTTGTAGTATTGTTAGGCGATGGGCTTGCAACCTGTCACTAATAGACACATCTTAGCCTGTTTTTGCAAAATGTGGTTATAGAATTAACCACAAATTGTTAGAGTTGTTGGTAATTCTGTAGCTCTGCCTACCCCACTCTGGTATGAAGGCTTGATGGTATGTATGAATGTATGTGTCAGAATTAAGACTCTTCGGAATTATATAGTGTACGCGTACGTAAGCTTCTCTCTAAATGTAAGTGTGTGTCAAGTTAAGTTGACCTGCCCCACAAGTTTGTTTTGATGTGGGTGACCCGGTAAACGAGCGTCGACAGCGCTCAGTCAGGTGCTCTTGTCGTTAATATAATTAACGACAAAATTCAAAATATTTATTCAGTAAATTGGCCACATGAGGGCTCTTTTACGCGTCGGTAACAGGGAGTGAATCTACCAGCGCTTTGGGCAAGACCATCATTGTGGAGAAGAAGCGCCGCAAGAAACTCCACAAGAGCAGCAAGTGCGTTGTCCGAGGGAGATGACGCTCCTGTGGGGCTAGACAAGTTGCCATCGAATACAAACGCTATCGTTAGGTGATCACTGTCGCTTTGCGGTATCATAGAAAAATGTATGGAATTGACGTAAGTCACGTGATCACTCGACATGCGTAGTCAAAAAATAAAAATGTTAGTTGTAACTGACAAGTGACCACACAAAGCGGCAGTGATCACCAATCGCTAGCGTTTGTATTTGATGGCAGCTTGTCTAGCGACGCTGATGATTCGTGTCAACATTATATCACGCACATACAAGAGTGATGGATATAATATAATAGAACAGTTTACTAATACTGTAATGTCAAGGCGACTAAATGTATACTGAATCAAAAATCGGGTCTATATCGGAATCTCTAATCGTCGTTTATCCTAAAGCATCGTTTGTCCGAATTTGAGTTTATCTTAAAGCCTGTTTTTATTTGGTATTGTACAACCTGAACCTAACCATCGCCTCGCCATCGCATCACCCAAAGCATCGCAGGTAATTTTGATAAACTTGATAAATTATCTGAATCAGCTGAAAAACAGTTAATGAGAAACAATAAAAAAAAAAATAAAAAAAATCAGTAAGTAGGCCGCCCGGGCACTTTTACACGTCAAAAATACCAGCGCTTCGCAAGAGACCACTGCTGAGAAGAAACGCCGCAAGAAACTCAACTTAATATTAATACTACGGATAAGCTATGCGTTTGGACAAACGCTATTATTATTAAGGATTCCGAGTTAAATATTTAAAGTAGAGAATTATTGTAACCACTAGGGAATCCTACTCTAAATGGTCCGACAGGCCATTGTCCGGTTTTTATAAAGGGTTCCGTAGTCAAAGTATTCCCTTATAGTTTCACCAATGAATTTAATAGAAAAACTATCACTATTAAGTAGACTTCAGTGGTTCTCGAGTTACAAACGGTTTAAAATGTTATTCCTACCGAAAACTTATTTACGGCGAAGCTCGGTAAACTGACCGCGACTTATGTCGATTAGTGATGGGCGATTTCTGAAACATTACAAAACTTTCCTTAACTGCGAAAATTACAGCTTCTGAAAGTTACATAATTAGATGGAAATGATTCTGATACATGTAAATTCCATTTAAATTTCATTAAAAGTTTTCGTTACTTACGATACATTACAAAACTTTAGTAATTTTCAGAAATTAAACGATTTCATTATAGTAACTTTCAGAATATTCCATGAAATTTTAGGTGAAACTTTCACTTTTGAAAGTTTCAGAATATTGCAGAAATTAAAGTGAATGTTTCATTTTTGAAACTTACAAGCCGCCCATCACTAATGTCGATGATTGGAAGTTTTTCAACTGCAAAGTTAAGTTTGTCGCGAGGTCTATTTTTTTTGTAGTAACGGCTTCGAAACCCTACCTAGTTGGTTACTAAGCTCTGTTACTAAGGTTGATGCAAATAAAACTAACATATGTTTATTTTTTAATTTCAATATGTATACAAATTAAAAGCTTAATTAATATACATTTTGGAAAACAATTAATCATTTTTCTTAGTTTCCGCAATTCCCGATACGATCTTTTAACATTCACAGCCGGCATCGATGAAATTACGCATGACTTTTCTGTAAATTTCATTTTTTGAAATCGCTTAAAAGTTAGTCTTTGTTTACCAAAGAACTTTTTTTGTATAATATTATAAAAAATCCTATCTCTGTATATGTTGAGAGACCAAAATTATATTTCACAACATGACTTAATTCCAACTTATGAAGCAAGAGATTTGGTGTGTTTACGTATTTCTGCAAAATCATGTGAAATCTTAAAGTCGATTTAATGAGTCATCAAGATTGACCGGTGTCCAAGCGGATCTTTAGTTGCTTTGAATACATTCGTATCAGAATTTAAAGCTAGAAGTCTGTTCAATATGTCACGCAAATTTGAACTCTCTACAGGAACTCTTACAAAAGTTGGGGCCGTTATCAGTATCATCGTCGTGCGTGATTTTAACTATGATTTTATCGTCCGAAATGGGAATACTTCAAGCTCGTACATCAAAATAATTGCAATAGTTTAGAATACATTATTTTTATTATTATTCTATATAAATCAAAGTTTTGATTAATATACAGTTTTATGCAAAACTGCATTTTTTTTTAATTGTAATTAATCTCAGTAACAGAACTTAGTAACCGACTAGGTACACTGGGCGTGGTCCGACCTGCTCTTGTTTGTTTTTTTCATTAAGTTGGTATCATACAACCATGTCTCAAAAATATAAATTTGACTTGCTACTTCGATGTAAGAGCAAACGTCCACTTTTTATACTTTCTGAAAGAATATGATAAATAATAAAACGTTTTAAAAACAAAACAAACCTTCATTCAATATCGTGGGACGTTGTCTTCAGTTTGACTGATAATTACAAAATAAGTTATTTTTAGCGCTTTTGAAGGCGGTTTTTTTAAACATTTTATTTAATTTTTAAGGTTCCGTACCTAAGGGGTAAAAAGGAACTCTTATGGAAAGATTTCGGTATCTGTGTCTGTCTGAAACTATAGAAGCTATCAATTTATAATTTGGCCTGAGTAGTTGTATAACTTGCTTGCCCGCGCTTCTATTCTTAGTAAAAACAATATGAAATTATTTTTCTAAATATTTGGGGTCTAGGAGGGATAGGGATTAAAAAACGAAAGTGATTTGATTATACATAGCAAACGGGATGTCATATGAAAGGGCTCAGTCTGCACGTTTCAAAACTATTATTTTAATAATTTTCCGTGAAAACCTCTGAAAAATCCTTATTTAAACATAACAAAATACCATCCTTAATACTTGTATTGACGTAAGGTTTAATTCAAAGCAGAATAAGGGTTTGTAATTTAGTTTTTTTTCATTTATTGATAATGGGTTTGCTCCTGACTACACTTGCCCTTCGAGGAGAAAGATTTTGTCGACGATGACGCGAGTTCACCTAAATGATGCCTATTCAAGTATTCACCCTAGCTTTAAATAGGTTCAGCTTGTAAGCACTAGGAAATGGGCGTTTCTTTGTCAGATTGTCCCTAGTTAAGGAGTAAAAGTAAGAAGCTTTAAGTGGTCCGCTGAGTTACAAAAATTAGTCGTACGTTTATGTACTACCCTCAACGCCAATTAGCAGTATCTCAAATTCAATAAATGAAGCAGATTCAATCCTCACCCGTTAGTAATATGCTTGCACTTGCTGCAGGAGTTTTGTCTGAGATACCACCATTTGTCTTATAACAGTACCTATTGCTAATTTTCGTAACGCAATGGAAAAGTAAACGTTTCTTAATTTTAGTCCTTAACTAGGTACAATCTTTCTAAGAAATGCAAAAAAAAAAGATATACATATCGAAAGCGAGTGGAAGGGTCGGAAGGGGCCGCCCTAGGCGTACTTTTTCGAATCAAATCGGAGAAATAGTGGAAAAGGGCCGAATCCTAAGTACCTACCCGAAACCAACGTGCGTGCATGACTCGATGTATGAATGTTGACGAAGCGAAATAAATTTGTCAAGATCGTAGCAAGTGGAAAGAAGTGGTCTCTGCCTACCCCTCTGGGAAACAGGCGTGATTTAATGTATGTATGTATGTATTAAAAAACGTCGTTTGGTACACGTGTGGAACAGTCATTGTGCACGAGTCCCGAGGTGTCTTGGCCCGAGCTGCAAGTGAGGTACTTGGTACTTGATACTTTTTAAACTTGTATCAACTTTTACTATACCACTTGGAAATACTGTCATTCGAATTCTCTTCGTCAGCGTCGCTGTCAAGTTAGTACAGTGCCCGGCGGTAAAGATTGCACATCGGCAATCATCTTATTCCATGCTTATTCCATGTCCAGCAATTATTAGATTTACCGTTTATCAAAATTTGAATTCAGATCTAAGTATTTTATAGTTATTTTGTTTTGATTCTCATGTGAACTATATAGAGCTGTAAAACTACTTCCTTTTTAAAAATAATTTCAAATTCAAATTCAAAACATTTATTTGACAAAAATACACTACAACACAATAGAAATAGTAAAAAAAAGAAGAGTCAAGATTAGAGCAACTTGTTCAACCGACTGTCAAAAAGAGGAGGTTCTTATGTTTGACAATTAGGTAGGTATGCAACTATAATGAATATTCATCCGACGACTGACGAAACACGAAGTTTGCCGGGAGACATTAAAAAAATAGAAGCATTGTGATATAATTTCTAAATACCTATATTTATTTCTGTTTTTGGGTTGGGCAATAATAAAATATGCAAGAAGTATAATAAGCACGTTTATATTATGTTTTAATCAGAAAAATTCTCAATTCCTTCCATTTCACCATCTGTGCTCTCATTGAAGTCAATATCACTGTCACTATCAGCCGTATTTATTACTAGTCTATCAGTGTAATCATCTACACCGTGTTGAATTCTTCGGTATTCATTCTCACATTTTATTGTATGATCGCAAACCTTTTTCCACTCTTCAGCTCCGATCATGTTTACTTTTTCAGTCAATAATTTTTTTATTGAAGTTAAATTCATATCCACGTTTCTAACGGCTACATAGCCTTTCAGTTGAGACCATATATTTTCAATTGGATTAAAATCCGGGTGGTATGGTGGCAATTGCAACACAGTGTGCCCATGTTCGGCAAATACCTTGTCCACGGAAAACTCTGTAAACCTCTCCTTGTGCTGATATATAATATTGTATATCCGGGGTTTCGTCAATTTTGGATTGACTGGAATTTTGTGTCTTTCTAACAAGTTGATCATTTCCTGTTTAATGGTGTTTGAATTGGGGGGTCTTTCAACATATTTATTGTGATAGGGTGTAGGGTATCACTGTGTATATTTGGGATTAATTGATTAACCAGCCATTTCTCGTAGTTATCATTATTCATTTCATTGTGATAATCGCCCGTAGTGTCCGTAGATTTATACGTTAAAAAGGCTCCGGGTACAAAGCCTTTTTCGTTTCCTGCATGAACAATTATCAAACGTTGACCTTTTGAAATCGGCTTTTTCACTCCTTTTTCCTTATCATCACTCCAAATTTTTCCTTTAGTGTGGGATGTATGTATGTAGGACTCATCCATATAGATTATATTTTTTCCTTCTTCGCGAAATTTGCGTATTCTATCTAGGTATTCAATTCGTTTGAGCCTTACATCGTGCTTTTCCATAAGAATTTTTCGATTATCTTCCATTTTAGTAAACTTATAACCCATCTCATGAAGGATTTTTCTCAACGTCTTTTTAGACCCATTATAATTAAAAGCCTCAGATAATTTAGCTTTTAATGATTTTACCGTCGGCTGTTCATTAAAACGCAAGTGAAAATCGTACACCATTCTTCGAACAACATCATAATCAAAATCGTCCATATCTAAACGAAATTGTTTTTTTGGTCTCCCTTTTTTCGGAGAGCTGATCTTAATTGCACTGGAATGTGTTTCAGTGCTGACTTCGTTTAATAGGTATATTGTTCAAAGTCCATGTTGAAATTCCAGTGGCATTTGCAACCCTCTCTTGAACCTTCTTAAAATAATTACTTACATTATCATCATTTTTTTTTTTAATCTGTCGGCTTAGTCTAGAAAATATTTATAAACATTGTAGATAATTTCGCGTGACTGGCCTCGTAAAGATTTCCCTTTTTTTCCTATGCCATCGTTCAAATTAATTTATTATATTTAATGTTTGGGGTTTTAACAACTCTATATATATATTTTGGACTGGACGCGACCGCACTCTATCGCATCTGAACCACGACTAGCTAACTTTATAAAAGTAGTGTGCGACAGAGATAACGCTCTACGAAGCCGAAACTAGCCGACTCTCTCTTTCCAAAGGTCGATGTGCAATCTTTACCGCCGGGCACTGTAATACAGGTGGATTAATCCTAAGTATATTACGAGTACCTAAGTCGCTTAAAATTGGAAAGAAGTGGTCTCTGCCTACCCCTCTGGGAAACAGGCGTGATTTAATGTATGTATGTATGTAAAAAAAAAAGAATTTTGTAAAATCGCTTTTATACATTTTAATTGCAGCGGTGGTATTCACACTGCTGTCGGCGCTGGGCGTGACTGCGGGTGCGCACCGCTTGTGGGCGCACCGCGCGTACAAGGCGCGCTGGCCGCTGAGGCTCATCCTGGCCGTGCTGCAGACCATGGCCTTCCAGAACCACATCTACGAGTGGGTTCGCGACCACAGGTGCTTTTTTTTTTATGGCATAGTAGGGTAAACGAGCACACTGGCCACCTGATGGTAAGTGGAAACTGTGACCCATACACATTCCATACAGATATCAGCTCTGAATAGCTATGTACAAGTTGCAGAACATTATTACAAGTTAAGAAATCTTCTCAAGAAATTACTGAGAATATTATCGGAAACATTTGAGAGTATTGAGAATGTTCTCTTTCCATACAAAATTTAAGAATATTCGTGGTAATTTCCGAGAATTCCTTTTAAGAAACTTTCACAATTTTAGAAGTCACTTTTCGGTGCAATGCTAGCTAGCTCTGAAAGAAAGGGTCACTATATCGGCGGTAAAAACCTATCTAATAGTTATGTTAATAATACTTAATTATAACTTTCCGTGACTGACTACCGGACAACCCAATAATAGAGGTGCACTAAAAAAAAAAATTACGATCTTCAAAAGGAAGAGTAGCAGGAATAATATAATATTCTTTAGTCTAGTACAGTCAACAGCAAAAGAAACTGATGAAATAGGGTCTCAAAATAGTATATACAATAAATTAAGACAGATGTCTCTGATTATTGTAGTTTAGCATAAGTAAATTAGCTCTTAATGTGTCATAGGTAAGTGACATGCCATTTAAACAGTTAAAGTCATTACTGAGTGTTTCAAATAAAACTGATTTTCTAAAATAGCAATACTCAGTAATACTACCAAACTATCACATGTAAGTGAATATGAATATTTGGGCCTTCATGTCTTCTCAAGACCAACTCGGAACACAAGTCAGACGTTCGGTTAATGTCGGTTATACTCGTAAGACAAACACGCGAAACAACTATAACACCTCTCATTTCCGTCAAGGGTTGAAATAAGTTCCTACTACTTCGCTTTGTTTTTTTTGCAACATTTAAAATAAATCCTTTTTAACTGCCGTGATTACCCTAGTTTTCATTAGGAGATTTTGTCATTTTGACTTTATCTTGTTGGACACTTGACACTTAAATAGGTAAAAAAAGTAATAATTCTTTATTGAAATTTTCTGTAAAGAGACAGTTATGGCATCGTTTATGATCATTTTCTTATGACTAATTAAATATTCCGTTGAAAATGACACTTTGTTATAATCTGTTTTATCTGGGGCGTCTTGCTTGAACATGTTTTGAAATGTTCATTTTGATCACTTACTTTTGACGATGACTGTACCAGCACACATAGTTTCGTTTGGACCTATTTACGTGAGACTGTTTCTAAGAAAATATCTAGAGCCTCACACTGCATCCTACTCTGAAAAAAAACTTATAAAAAGATTATGATTGTTGTGCGTAAGGGTCCTCATTCCGTACGAGCCTAAGAAAACGTTAGATGCATCAACTAACATTTTTCTTGAATCACTAAAGAACTAGCGGTTGTCACTATCTTTGGTTGATATAACTAATGTTATAAAACTCTCTATACATAAACTTTTTACGTATAATGTATCTTTTCGCATAACACCCTTTTAGGCTGACATTTCAGAATTTAATAAACGTCTATTGTGCAGATTAGGTTAGGGTAGGTTAGTTTTTTTAAATAATTAAAATAAAGCCATTTCTATTGTAAAATCCGTTTTCAGCCAAACGAATGTATGCATACAAAATATATGCAGATGCATACAGTATTCTATTTTAACGGTTTGAAAGTGTGTATGTAGGGTAAAAGTACCGTTTGTGGCCACTGTACCCTTTTTGGCCACTTTATTTCGAAATGAGTATCAAAAATACTGTAAAATTAAAAATAATATTCATAAATAGTTAAGACTGAAGAGTAATATACATCTTACGTGATTTTATAATTCTTTTGATATTAATTAAAATTTAAAGTGGCCAAAACCGGTGTAAAGTTATGCGCTATGACTGTAGTTTGATATGAGTGATAAATTTCAGGGTCCACCACAAGTACACGGAAACCGACGCCGATCCCCACAACGCTCGTCGGGGGTTTTTTTTCTCCCACATCGGCTGGCTCATGGTCAGGAAGCACAAGGAAGTCTTTGAGAAGGGCGCGGCCATCGACATGTCCGATCTTGAGAAGGACCCCATCGTGATGTTCCAGAAAAAGTAAGTCGCTCAAAAATAGACATGGATCTCTTGCAAGCCGTTAGGTAATTTCAGAAGTAACCGTCCATCCATTGCTTCATAAATTGACAAGAGGAACTTTTTTAAAAGCTGTTCTGGAAAATATCATGCTTATAGATTTGTCTCAAAAGCATACGACGACGCGCTGGCCTAGTTGGTAGTGACCCTGCCTACGAAGCTAGCGGTCCTGGGTTCAAATCCCGGTAAGCGCGGATATTTGTGTGACGAGCGCAAATATTTGTTCCTGAGTCATGGGTGTTTTCTATGTATTTAAGTACTTAAATATTTTCTATTTCAGTATTTATATCGTTGTCTAGTACCCATAGTACAAGCCTAGAGCTTAGTTTGGGACTAAGCCAATGGTGTGACATTGTCCCCTGATATTTATTTATTTATATTGTATTGTATTGTTGTATATAATTTTTTTTTTCTGAGGAAATAAATAAACAAATTTCAGTTACTTAATAGCTGTAGAGCTTAAACGCCACAATGGTAATTTTCACCCGACTGCCGAAGGAGGAGGGTAATGCGTTTACTAACGTATGTTTGTTCCTGTGTGGCGCTCTAGAAACTAAACGCGTAGACCGTTTTTGATGATTCTTATGCCAATCAATTTGTCTTTATCTTGTGACTGTCACTGAAGATATGACAGTAATCAAAATGCAATATGGCGGCAACCAGACGCCATGTTATTACAATGAAAAAAAAAGCCTATGTACTATGGATGACAAGAGGGGTGTCATTGAATAGGTATTTAAAAAAAAGATTTATATCGATTTAAAGTTGGTTTATAACAGTCGGGTTTTTCAAAGATTGCTTTTCATTTAGTTATTTCAGAGGAGTTCTTACGACATGGAAATGCACTTCATTTTACGGCAAGCGGAAAGGACAGAGCTATATGGTTATATAGCTCTGTCATAATAACCCCCAGGAAACATTTCAAAAAAGTTCCTGTTATCAATTTCATAAGTAATATAAATACCGTGTTATACAAGCATTATACAAGTTTAATTTTAAGTTTTTTTTTGTAACCGTAAAATGTGCCTACTTTGTTCCCTATGGGTAACTATGCTCCATAGTGACTTTTTTGTATGTTACTTATATTATAAGACAAGGCCGGTGACAAATTTTCTAAAAATAATTGATGTATACATCCAGCTGCGCAGTGAATGAAAGCACTAGAATTATTTACAATACAGAATACCTCAATATAACGATGGAGCAAGATTACCCGTGGGGGAGCAAAGTAGGCACATTTTACGGAATTTAATTTGTTAGTGTACGACTTTTTTTCCGGTTTGGGGATAAGACAGCCGGTGAAATGACTAGCATAGAGGCATTCCATCTTCGGCCTCAGGGTTGGCAACGCATTTGCAGTCTTAGGATTGCAGTCTTGTGAATGCGAATGTCTATGGGTCACAGTTTCCACTTACCATCAGGTGGCCTGTGTGCTCGTTTGCCTTCCTATGATATAAAAAAAAAAAAAAAAAAAAAAAAAAAAAAAAAAAAAAAAACTTAGCACCCTGCCTCAGTATGTTACGAGGACTGTTAATATTATTTTTGTCGATAGTCAATTGTACCTACTTGATAATAGTTTCTAAGAATTATGTTTGTGACTGTTTGTGTTCCTATAAATAAATAACTGAAAAATAATTTAGTTATTTAGAATATTACAATTATTTTAATGAAAAACTTTTTCAGGACCTACCTGGTGGTGATGCCAGTCTTGTGCTTCTTGATTCCTCTTTGGTTACCAGTTTATTTGTGGGGGGAGGACCCCTGGACCTCCTGGTATGTGGCGTCCGTGTGGCGCTACACGTTGTCTCTTAACTTCACCTGGCTGGTCAACTCCGCTGCTCACATCTGGGGCTACAAGCCTTTCGACAAGTGAGTGTTGAAATATCTTCACTAAACCTGCTTCCTTAGTAATGTTAGAGATCTAAATCCTGAAAATATCCAAATTAAACCGAAACTAAAATATTCGTATTAAATAAAGTAAAAAATATTTTGACTTCAGTGATCCCCAAAATGGTTCATATCGATACCCAGGGGTTATCGACGACTTTCAAGGGGTCAATGTGAAAAAAAAAAAGTCGTTACTTTAATGTTGGCTTTAATGGAATAATCCAATCCAATCTCATTAGAGATTAGTAAGTACCTACTTACTTACGTAATACTTATTATCTAGCCGCGATTAGAATGGGATTAGAGTTGACAGTTTTATCATATACTTACGTCAAAGTGCATAGGTACGAATTGACAGCTATTCCAATCCCAAACTAATCGCGATTTCATAATACTAATAGACACATATCTATAAACACACTAATAAACACATATATAAACATCGTTTCCATTTTATATCGTGGGGTTTTACGCGGTTGTACGCGGAAATACTTTTGCCTATTTACTCAAAGTAATTCAACACTACCATATATGCATATTATGATTATTATGGTATCGATAAACGGATCATCGTACGGATGAAATATGCTATAAGAGACCTGTAGATAATTCAGGTTCTCGCATTCGCTTTCGCCGACTAGTTTGAAGTGAAAGTGGATAAAATTAAACAACTTTTTCTTTGTGACGTGTGGCCTACAACCTACACAAACACCAAACTGAAATGATTCAACAGAATAAAAAACTTGTTTTATAGGCATCTCCATCAATGTGGTGATTACTTAAGCGTGTTACACAACAAACTATTATGTGATGTTGATATGTTCTCCTGCTCCCGTACCCGGTTTAGAGCCGCTGTCACTACTTTATATACTTAATAAAAAAATAAATATTAATAGATATAAAAAAAAAAATGCATGTACACGTTGTTTTTTAGGCTTTTCTTTTGAGTATTAAAAATAAAATTGATAATTAATTTAATTTTTACATTTTTTTTTTTTATGTTTCCTAGAACGTAAACGAAACCCTGTAGAGTGTAGGTATTGTCGCATGTTGCCAACTATATATATATATATATTTTATGTCCTCAGTGAGATATGTTTAAGGAAACAACTGTATCTAAATAACTTTGTAAATTAGTTCATAAGTAATGCATTGTTTTTTTCTGTTTTATCTCCAATAAAGTAAATAAATAAGTAAATAAATAAGTAAATAAATAAATGTGTTCTTAAGAGGATTGTGAAGCTAAAAATTTTCATACCAAATGTATGTATGTATGTATGTATGTATGTAAACACTTTATTGTACAAAAGAAAAAACAGAACAATACAATTAATATAAAAATATGTACAAAGGCGAACTTATCCCTTTAAGGGACCTTCCAGCTAACCCGTGAGAGATTGACAAGAGTGAAAGGTTGTGCAACGAGTAAACAAGTGTACAAGAAGAAGAATATAACACATTAAGTAACCAATAAAACTTATATAAATAAAATTAAAATAAAACTACATTCAAATACCTACATAAGTAGATACAGAAATATATATTAATAGTTAAATGTACATACGTAAACTACATTTAAATGTGATAGCCTCTCCCCTTAAACCTGCCTAGTCCGATGTTTACGATTTTTAAATATTTTGTGGATATTATCATGAGAAACTGTTCGTACATTTTCCTTTAAATTGACAAACGAACAACGGCTTAGTAATTAATATGGCCCTTAAGGTACGGGATCCTAAAAATACTAAAGTACCTATGGCCAATGAGACGAGATAAACAATGTAAACATACTGGGTGCCGATTTTCGACTTCCGAGCGCTCGAAAGTTTCACCCGGAAATGAGCAAAATCTGCGAAACCGTTTTTTGAAATACGAGCGGTAAAATTTAAAACGAATGGTGTTGACAACTCGTCTTTAAATTTTCTATCGCTAGTAATTTCAAAAATACGGTTACAAATATTTTGCTCACTTCCGAGTGAAACTTTCGAGCGCTCGGAAGTTGAAAATCGCCCCCCTGACCGTTACTAAGTTATATTGCGATAGCGAGCGATTATTTTCTGTCCTTATTTCTCGTACGCAATTATATCTTTAGTTGGTCGATGACGGCTGTTGTTACGTGAATTGTGGTACAGGAAAGTCAGTACAGAAATTGTCAACATAACGGCCGCCATTTTGTGAAGTTCATTCCTGTTTACGTTCGAAGTGACACAATTTCAAATAAAAACGTTTCGAACTCTTGAAAGCACCACATTCTATACCTCGATGGCCTTACTTTAGCGGTATATGCTATTGTTAAATTAAGTTTTCTATTCGGATTTGGAACAACGTAACAATGCTCTTTCAGAAACATAGGCGCTACTGACAACCTGACTGTAGCCATCTTTGCAATGGGCGAAGGCTGGCATAACTACCATCACGTGTTCCCATGGGACTACAAGGCGGCGGAGCTGGGCAACTACAGGACCAACTTTTCCACGGCAGTTATCGACATCGCGGCCAAATATGGTATCGTACCACTAGAATTTTATTGTGTCATATAGCTTAAGTCATAAAGGGCAAAGGGCATAAGTCTCCTGAAGATCAAGTGAAAAACGGTTTAAGTCTAGTATACTCCGTTCATGTATAGTCCCTTTTTTATTACGAGTTAAGTCGACTTGCACCCTTTTTCACTAGGACCCCAGAATGTTATTTACCTACTACTATCGTTTCTCGTACAAGTCGTTTATCGCTATTAAAAAGTACCCTATGTGCTATTCCAGACTATGATCTGTAATTTTATATTTCTGTACTCCCACTTTTGATATTTTTGACGCATTCACCTGAAGTATAATCAGGGAAAAACTGTCGTGATTATTTAATGTTCATGTTACACTTGGTTAAATGATTTAAGTTTCTGAATAAGCCTTAGTAATTCATCACACCTGACTGAAATAAATCTAGAACGGGACTTAATCGCCCCTTCCGTAAGCCCCTTTTATAATTAAGATCAGTATTCATGTGTAAACTTCACGAAAGTTTAAAACAAACAATCAACACACCATGATTTCTTTTGCAACTTCAGGTTGGGCGTACGACTTGAAGACAGTTTCTGAGCAAATGATTAGGAACAGGGTGGCGAGAACAGGAGATGGGACCCACCCATCCTCTTCGAAAGATCTGCCGCAGGAGGCTGACGATGACCACCACCATATTGAGAACCCAGTATGGGGCTGGAACGACAAAGATATACCTGATGAAGACAGAGCACTGGTTGAAATTACACACAAAAAGGAAGACTAGATATGTATATAGAAGAAGAAGAGAATCGTTTATATAGGGAAATAACATCGCCAAGAAAGCTTTGCACCTATAAGATTGGTGATTTATTTATGTAATATCTAGTTAAGTATGTTTGTTGAGGTTTTGACAAAAATAAGTCGTGAAGCCCAAAGTTATGCATATTATAATTATTTATTACATTGTTTAGTATGTGAAAAATAATTATGTAAGTAATAAGATGTTAAGTGCAAGTACGAAATAAGTGTAGTTCTATTATTTTTATGTGATAGGTATTTTGTACAAAAATAATTGGTATTTTTTACTAGACCCAAGCTTGCTGTTTTAAGCCATTTATATATTTTGTTTGATTATTCTATAAATGTAAAGAGGAGCAATAAATTTATATACTCTTCTTAATTAGGTCAAACCGGCATGTCACTACTATAGCAGCATCATCATCTATCGTCTTCACAAATTGTCAGTATATTAAATTGAAAATCATCATCATCATCAAATCTTGGGGTCGTTAATTTAATTAAATACAATAAAAAGTCTGTTAGGTACTGAAGTATGTAATGACTAGCTAAATGGGGTGTAAGGGGACGAGCTGATGACGCGCTCCTTTCTTCAGCTTTGCCTCACACGATTGCCAATACTACGTCTTGGTATAGAATATAGATGTAAACAAATGAAAACTTTTTATATTCGTTAATCCTTTTTTCTATTTCACTCTCTGTCGTTTAAAGCATCAGCGTCAAGAGCGTAAGAGCCGTGTTGAGCTGAAGCTGCTGCGTATGGGTCTAAAGAGTACTACTGAGGGATTATTATGACATAGTTATGCAGTACATTTTACGGCGAGCCGAGCGTAAAGGACAGAGCTATAGCACTTATATCACTCCATCCTTTTCTCTCAGCGTAAACTGAACTGCTTAGTTATGTCTTGTGATGGGCGATTTCTGAAACATTACAAAACTTTCCTTAACTGCGACAATTACAGCTTCTGAAAGTTACATAATTAGATGGAAATGATTCTGACACATCTAAATTTCATTTAAATTTCATGAAAAGTTTTCGTTACTTACGTTACAATACAAAACTTTAGTAATTTTCAGAAATTAAACGATTTCATTATAGTAACTTTCAGAATATTCCATGAAATTTTAGGTGAAAGTTTCACCTTTGAAAGTTTCAGAATATTGCAGAAATTAAACTGAAAGTTTCTAGATTTTTTTGGATATAACGTTTAGTAAAATTAAGTACCGATGTAAGTTTGAAAATAGTCAAAGCTTCAAAAAATAGCAACGTTTCAATTTTGTACAAAGTGAGTGAATCCAATGAATGTTTGCTCATTATTAAATTATCCAATAGTTATTTACTTGGAGTCCTAGCAAAAACAAAGTGAAATATTAGGTAATATTTCAATAAAACTGGTGTTTTAATATTGTCTTTTATTCATTCCACAACACAACTTCTTTCAGGAGGCTATGAACACTGTTTGCGGCACATATTCGCCATCATTCAAGTGATATATACTATTTTGTATGTATAGGATATGATAAAAATTAATCTAGACACGTAAACCCAAATATTTTGAGTAGTTTAAATATAGTCTAAGGGACAAGATTTTATGCTAACAAATTAAATGAATACTATTAAGTATATAAGATATATAGAATCAGAAATGATGATATCCGCAGTAGAACTAAGGTTACCGACATAGCCCGAAGAATAGCTAAACTGAAGTGGCAGTAAGCGGGGCACATCGCTCGCAGGACTGATGGCCGATGGGGTAAGAAGGTTCTTGAGTGGCGTCCGCGGACCGGGACACGAGCTGTGGGTAGGCCTCCAACAAGATGGAGTGACGACCTTGTAAGGATCGCGGGAAAGCGGTGGATGCGAAAAGCACGACCAGTCTGAGAGGAGGGCCTTGGGGGAGGCCTATGTCCAGCAGGGGACGTCTTTCGGCTGACATGATGAGTTAAGTATATAAATCCTAAATTCTACCATAAAATCTCATTCCGGTACAGTTTATTTATAGGTATACTACTCGAAATAATAGTAAATTAACTTTTTTTTACCTATAGAGCTTAGTTTGTCCTTGGGGGCCTTATATGGCTGCGTTTATCGCGCGACAAAATGTGGATACAACATCCGTCACTTTTTGACACGTGTATAAGTATGAGAGGGACGGATGCTTTATCTACTAGACATTTTGTCACGCGATAAACGCAACCATCCACACTAGGCCGTCACTCTGGGTCAATTCGTGTGAGATTGTTCAGATAGTTGTACATTTACAAATTAAAATAAAATAAACAAGTATGTTGTTGATTTAATTTACAAAAATACATGTAACAGTTGGTAATGCTGGAGTATCCAATGTTGCCACACTCACCACACGTGAATTGCTAGGAGCTGGCGTGCCGATCTTCATGATCCGTAGCAAAAAGGATGGAAGGAAGGAGGAAGGACAATATGAAATAGTACATTATCGCCTAGGCGCGGAAAGTAAGGGATTTTCTGACGAGGTGGTTAGCAGGCCGAGCAATAATGAGGCCTGTTAAAATACAAGTCAGGAAATCCTCCTTTCCGACGAGGCATATACGAGTATAATGCTTTTCTCAAACAATGCGAGGAAATGATACAAATACATGATTATAAGTATTTTTGAAAACCATTGACATATTCGGAGAGAATGTTTGTTTGAAAGCTACGAGTATTAGTTAAGATAGTTCCACGCAGGATGGGCCGCGCCACCAGCACCGCAGAGCCCCGACGCCGTACCACGCGCCCCCACCCACAAGTTGGGTGTACGGGATTTTTTTCATGGTCAATGTTCAATAGAGGCCATTTTTTAAAAAACAATATGGACATGACATGTACCGAAAGTGTTTTCATATGGTTTTATTACTCCTAGGAGTAAAATGAGGTACTTTCCGTCCTTGTGTTTTAATCGGAAAACCGTTCTTTCCGAGCATGTTTGAAAAAATATATTCATAGATGCAGCACTCCGGAGTCAAGACTTGGATTTGTAATAGTTGTCGATGTTGTTGTTGTCGTTTTGATAATATACAGGGTGAAATTTTGAACGTGATACCAATTAAGTGTACCCTGCTCAGCAGATGCTCTATAATTAAACGGATTAACTCTTTTGTTAAAATTTGTCTTAATTAAATATCAATAACTTCCTAACAAAAAATTAATTCACAAACTGAAAGTATGGCTAACCTGCGTTTGACACTTGATAAGTTTTATCGCCGTAAGGGCCCAGTTCACCAACCAATTTAACAGACGGTTAAGTCTTAATCAGCTGTTAGTCAATTCATTTGACAATCGTTAAACCGCTAACCGTCCGTTTAATTGTTGGTGAACTCGGCCCTAAAACATCTAGTGGGTAACTGAGTTGTACTTAATTAACTAGTAATAAGTTCTGATAAGGATATCAATATCGCAAATAACTAAAACCCCTAGCTCTTATGTATTCTTCTGATATAAATAACAAACGGAGTGATAGTAAACATTATTTAATATCAAAATCAGAAATGCGTTTCTCAAACATACTTCAATAAATGCTCAAAATGACCACCACTTTCCCGTCGGCATAGCTCTGCTCGACGTCTCAGATTGTCTTTGAGCTTTCCAAGCACGAACACATTGGTTTTGACAGCATCAAACGCCTGTATAATTTTTTGCCGTAGTTCCGCGACTGTATTGGACTCCCGTTCGTAGACTTTCCTTTTAATTTCACCCCATAAAAAGAAGTCCAGCGGCGTTAAGTCAGGACTACGAGGAGGAAACGCGATTGGACCACTACGCCCAATCCACCGGTCGGGGAATTCTTGGTCTAAATAATTCCGAACCCGACGAAAAAAGTGAGCAGGAGCCCCATCTTGCTGGAAGTGTAGGTTGTCTAGATTTTCTTCTGGAACTTCACGCATTAATGTCGGCAAGACGTTTTTCAACAGATCTTCATACTTAGTTCCATTCAGTGTGCCTTCAATAAAATGAGGTCCTACTACACAATTGTTGAGGATACCCGCCCAGACGTTGAGTGAAAATCGGGTTTGGAACGAGTCCCTGCGTGTGACATGAGGATTTTCATTACTCCACCAATGTTCATTATGGACGTTAAATAGTCCTACCCTGGTGAAGGTGGCTTCGTCTGACCACAAGATATTTAAATGTAGGTGTTCTAATAACCACTCACAGAACTGAACTCGTCTAGAGTAATCTGCAAGAACGATGTCTTGCACACGTTGGTAATGAAATGGGTGTAGACCTTCGGCATTCAATAACTTCCACATGAAAAATTGTGTTGTCCCAAACCTTGCGGCTGCTTCCCTTGTGCTTGCTTGAGGGTGGTGGTTGAAATAACGAAGCACTCGAGTACGAAACGATTCCGAGTAGCGTGCTCGCGATCCTCTGCCTTGTGCATGTCCTGGAACGGCGAACTGTCCATAATCCCTTAAGTTTTGGACAGTGTGGTTTATAAAACGACGAGTCGGGATTGGAGAGTCTGGATACTTTTCATTAAACAATGTCTGTGTCCGCACCGTACTACGCGATGTGTAATAAAAAACAACCATATCTAAACGCTCAACGTGCGTGTAAGGATAAGCAGGCGGCATTTTCGTTTAAATTTTAATAAATCGGGAGAAAATTGTTATGACAATGCACGTCACGAATGAAGTATTAGTTTATTTTTATTTCAAACTGTTTGTTCAAGTACCAAAGAGGCGAGTGTCTATTATGAAACACATTTAATCTTTTTGCTCTACCATTGAAGGGGTAAAGTAACCACATATGCTGAAAAAAATTAGGATAACTAAAAACTTTAATAATGTTCTAATTAACTACTTTGTTAACTCGAGACCTAGCAAGGGCTTTTAGTCTTTCAGAGATGTATCGAAAGCATTGACTTTGTATCACGTTCAAAATTTCACCCTGTATATAAAAAGCACGGATACTCGAGTTTTTGCAAAGTGAAATTTATTATTATTCTATCGGGCTATGTTGGATGTCCCACTTACCATTATTCGTCGCTATTGCCTTACGCACTCGCAATCATCGGAATCGGCTTCAAAGTGGAACAATTGTTTACATTTTGTATGAAGTCTCACCTTCGGACTGTCAAAATGAAAACAATTGCGATTACGAGTGCGATAGGCAATAATCCCTCTGGTCTCTGTGCTCAATTGGGTATAGTTTCAAGGAGACACACACAACAATTACAACGGGACACAATCTCAAATAGACACAAACCCAAAAAGACTAATATCAAATATTACGGAAGTAGTTGGATGTAGATCGTTGAAAAGATGAGGTAGATCAGTATTGCGGCTAAGTAGTGCAATTAATTCCGCGTTTTAGTTGTCAATTTTCCCCCACGCGGCGAGCAGCTTTTTGACCTGTTTGTGCTGTGCAACTGTCTCTTTTTGGTCTTGTGTCTCTTAATTCTGAATTTAAATCCTCAATTGCTAACCTTATGCCGTAAAACACATACATAAGTACATCTCAGTACGAGTAGTAAGCAACCTGACGGTTCGATAGGTACTGCTGAATTCGTAATGATGTAGGTGGCTGTGACGGTAGCGTAGACAGAAGACCAAGGCAATTCCACGTGGTAAAACTATGTTGCCTTCGGCATTTTATCATATTGTCAACGTTACGATTACGATAGCTATTACTTACCTGACAGTAAAACGACACCATAACACGTGAAAAGCAGATCCAGCAATAGAAAAAGGCCCAGGTTTTGGTGGTATGTTTTGTGGTCAGAGGTGTCCGGATTCGTGTCATTTATCTTTTACAACTTACAGTGAAAATACTAAATGAGCTTTTACCGGTTTGATGAAAGACGAAGACGACCGGGATGATCGTAAATCAAAATTCACCCTAGAAAATTATATACCTGACGGAATTTCATTCTCCTTCTTCTCAGCATATAACCGTCCACTGCTGAAAACCATGCCTCTTCCATGGATTTCCATGAAGTCCTTGATGCGGCGATTCTGTTCCAGGTCGGCCCTGCCGTCTTCTGGATATCGTCCGACCATAAATGACCATTACAATTACAGAGTAATAAGCGCAAACGAAGAAAGCGCGTTACAATCGTTTACGGTGTGGAATGATTTACATAAAAACGAATGTATTAATTTTCATTTTGCATAACACAATTTGCATAATCTCGATCTCTATAATAAACCAATGATATAATAATTATTATGCTTCAACATCATCATATTTTTTATATTATCTATTCAAGCGTCTTTGATTAGTACTGATGTGGTCACCAGGTCTGGTCTGAACCCCAGATTTACCTATATTAGAACGAAAATAATGCTATATTTTAATCATGCTTATAAATAGAAGTGAGTAACAAAAGCGTAGCTTATATATATCTATTTTAGATTTATTATTCATTGTTTACTTCGAAAATAAATAAATAAATTTATATGTGCTATTGGCTAAAGAGAGAGATAGTCTTACGTAACGCCTTACAACATATTGACGTCATTCCGACCACTAGTCCAAAGCGGGCATGGCAAACAATGGTAAAATAAAAAAAAAGAACTCGGTGAATAATAATCAAAATCAAGAAAATAAAAGATTACCTATATGCTTTTGAGATACACCTAATGTTTTTGTTCAGAAACCCTTTAAAAAGATCCTGTAGAATATTCATTTCATCGAATGCCTCGCCGCACGAGTTTTTTTTGGTTGTCTCAGGTCTAAACTAGCCTAACTTACATAATTAATGTATAAGATATCCTGCAAACATCGTGGTTTCAGCAGAAAATATAAATATAATTAAAATGGTTCAATCGATGAAGTAAAATTAGATAAAATGGTGGGTAGCCCGTAGGTACTTTTAGACCTTATTACAATGCAATAATGTGAAAAATAGGATAATTCTCTCAGTGTTAAACTGTATAAATAGATTTTAAAAATGATGGCAACTGAAATTATGACTTAAAATGTACTGAAAATTGTGGCTCCATCCAATCCATTATAACAAAAATGTTAAGGCGAATGATTTTAGGACAAACGACACTAGGAGGAAGACGAGAGAAAGTCGTATGACGCAAGTCATCTGATGTTGTGAATTGCGACTTAATATATTTTAAATAGTCGCATTATAATAATGTAGACGACTTGTGTGTACAATATTACGAGTACAAACACCTGATGGGTTATTATGCCATAGCTATGCAGTTCAATTTACTGTGAGCGTAAGGGACAGAGCTATAGCAGTTATATATCTCTGTCTCTTTCTCTCTGCGCAAAATGAACTCCATAGCTACGTCATAATAACCCCCATGATGATCTAGTTCAATTTGTGGGTGGTTACACTTTGCAAGAGATCTTAAACTGAATTTCGGATTTGGGGAAAAGTCGGTTAGACTCTCCTAATGCTCTTAAGGAGCGTCCCCGTTGAGAGCATTCGCGAACACCGCGTGGTGTGTAAACATTGTAACGCTCAGCTAAACGTCCAAACCACTCGAACATTAACGCGAATGCTCTCAGTGAGGATGCTCCTTTACGAGAGTGAACAAAAGCGAGTTACAAACCTGAAGAACTTATGAAGAGCTATCGCGCTATGTACAGGCTTTTACTTCAGAAATAATTCGTCAAACAGGAGACCAAAGTTAGATTTATAAGGAGTGTATTTTTGTATTAAAATAATTAGCATGAGTAAGACCAAGTAGTTACTTTAGTACATAATGCACACTGTCACCAGCTACTTAACTCAGAATATTCGTACCCTTAAGATCTGTAGATAAACCTTTGGCGTGATACCATCATAGATTGTTCTGTTTGGCGTCTTACTACGAAAACTTTCAAACCCCACTTAAAACATTATCAACACATCAATAACTAACTGCCTTTCTGCTAGAGTTTATTGGACAATAAATTAATAAATATTTACAAAACTATAATAAACTATAGAGGAATTTCAAAAGTTTAGCAGTTTAAATAATACGTAAATTTGCCAGGTTACGTCATTAGTGTTGTCACGTTGGGAAATGTTGGTATACTTATCACAGCTATTTATAAGGACTGTGCTAACTGCTAAACAATAAAATTCCTTGATGGTATCAATTCAACTGTTTGTTCATAAAGCAGTTGTTTTTCGTTTGGCCATCACGTTTCCTCTGTTTTTGTATGCTAGAATATTAACAAATTTGTTGTTACCACGATAGTAGTTATCGATCCATGCGTTGTCCGGTTTTTCTTCTACATTATCAAAATCATCACCGGCAACTGCGAGATGTTGATTACTGGCTAATACGTGGCTGCCTCCTTGATTCTCTTCATCAAAATTCTCATAAACGTCATGGTACTGCGTTTCTTCATATAGCTCAGGCTTTTTCTGGTTCCTGTATCCTGCATTAACGTATACCACTTTCTTATGGTTTGTGTCAGAGAAGGCATTGTTCCGTAGAAGTGTGAATACCGCGCTGGTTAGAGCCATGTTATTGAGCATGCCCACTCCGACCACTGCCATCTTCAATGCTGGCAGAATGAAAGGCAAGATGGCAGACATGATGAGCCCCGGAACCAGGAGAAGTGGGATAATCCTATAAAATTGTTTCCTCATCTTTTTCATTGAGCTGCGGCCGGAATCCACTTCATTATCTGAAATTTGTTCAAACACAAATTTAAATTACCTTAACTTGTAAATATCAATGTCGTGTCGCCTCCGAATTTTGAAAAAATAAAATTGAGAAAAGTAGGTACTAACTACTGCACCAAGAAAAGCGTAGCTCTTAAATTAAATCATGAAACTCGTAAAATACGTTTAGCCTGAACTACTAAATGGAATAAACCAAGACATATGGCTTTTATCTATATGCTTAAAATTAATGACTTCGAGAGAAGGCTGATATGGCTGTTGCCTTTGTTTGTTTGTTGTTGCTTGACTTGGGGGGAGGGGGGGGGGCTATTCCCGTACCCCCAGATTTATTAGAGAAAGATTATTATGTATAGTTGTTTGATTTACTATTGTACAAGCAAGTTGCACATAATGTAACGTACCTAATTCTATTAATGCTGACATAGCTCATTCGTGTACTAATTAAGTTGTTTACATTGTATACATAATATTATGTGGATAGTATAAGTTTCAGTGGTAATAAATCACTCATCCAATTTAGACGTCTTTTACATTCAAGAAAAACGTCCCTATAAAATGAAATTTCTAAAGTTCCAAAGTGAATTAAGATATTTGTAACCAAATTTCGTTTCGTTGTAAAGTAATTAAACCCGAATTGAATTTTGTCCATTATACTCGTAAATTAGGACCAAAATTAAATACGGAAAAAGTGAATGTAGTCTAATATGAATTAAGGGCCAAATGCAATATGTAGGCTCATAACCAATTATGTCCAAATAAATTATGCAATGTACCAGGTGAAACGGATTTACAACTGGTAATAATAAATCAAATTTGTCAATTTTACCATGGCACATGATTTCATTTTCGACGATATTCAAGATGGACGATTTTCCTTGATTTATTTCAAATTGTCATTTTTTGATTTGACGTATAGTTTCGAATTTCCGTTTTTCCATTTGTAATTAATGACAATAAATCCCACAAAAAACCTAACCAACCCGCAAATGATCTCGCATCATCCCTACCGATCACCATGGAACTAACACAGACACTGAGTTGGGTATCTCCTTGAAATTTGGTTTACAAATTTAAAGCTTAACTTGTTTGAAAAAAGACGCAAATTCCGTTGCCCTTTTGCATGGATTTATCCCAATTTGAAGTTAAGCGACTCACTTATTAGTTCAGCTTTTCTAAGACTACACTTGTAAGTTTTACATACGTAGTTAGGGATAAAGCTATCTGTTAGAATGAGAAAATAAATATTTCTATCTAATTCTAACAAATAGCTGCGTCCCTTTACCTAAGTAAAACTTACGAGTGTAAGACCGGAATAACACAGATTAAGATTTTAACAAAGTCCGAACGATGTTTTGGTGTGACGCAACGCCTAGGCTCCTACGCTATAACGATTATATCATTCTAAAATAACTGCATAAATGAATTTAAATTGGGTCCAGCCGGTATCTCCGCCATTGATTTACCATAATCACTACATTTAATTTCACGAGACGCGATGGTCAAATCGAGTGCAGGGAAAGTATGTGGCTCCTGGCTCGGCTCGCTTTCCATTATTCGACCCTCTCAGTTCATTCAGAACTTTAAATTTTGTACTGTCAACAGCATAAATAAGTGATCATCTATGTACAGTCAACAGCATAAATAAGTGATCATTTATGTACCTTGTCACTTTAACGTTATGTTTGAAATGCTATACAAAATAGTGAAACGATTGAAAGCGACAAGGTACATAAATGATCATTTATTTATGCTGTTGACTGTACCTTCTCACTTTAACGTTGCGTTTGAAATGTTATACAAAATTGTGAAACTATTGAAAGCGACAAGGTACAGAAATGGTCACTTATTTAAGCTGTTGACTGTACAATTTTCTGAAAGAAACAGCCTGTTCAACATTCAATTTTAAAATATAATAGGAAAACGAGTACAATTGAAAACCGTTTAATTTGAATTCTGAATTATCAAAATGATTAAATACTAACTAGTAACCCCTTATTCAAAAATGCACATTAAACCAATTTTAATTAAAGTGTTCTATGTCTTTTTCTTTCAAATTCAGTTGTAATAATGACAGATAAGGACAAATCATAATAATATTTTAAGCATACTTTAGCTATTGCGTGTCAATGAATAAGAGGATTTATTATTGTGTCACAAAAATTATAAAACTGCACTTCCATAAATAAATAAATAAATATCAGGGAATATTCTCACATAAATTCACCAAGTCCCAAACTAAGCTCTAGGCTTGTACTATGGGAAGGTACTAGACAACGATGTAAATACTTATATAGAGAAATAAATACCTAAATAAATAGAAAACATCCAAACTCAGAAATAAATACTCGCGCTGTTTACACAAATATCTAATATTAACGGGAATCAAACCCAGGACCGCTAGCTTCGTAAGCAGAGTCACAACCAACTAGGCCTACGCGTCGTCAAACACAAGTTTTGAATATACGTCGTCGGTGTTAAAAACCCACTCCATAATAACAAATACAAGATAAAAGAACAACCTGTATTTAAGAGCACTGCCTATAACACCCGATAAATCCGTAACACAAATTAATTTAAAATTTTCACTGACTAAGATGTTCCTGCGTAACGAAGTGATTATTGATAACCTAACGCTCCACAAAATTCATAAATTTCTTAAACTTACTCGAATAGACATCAACGTTGAACCTCCCGTTATCCTTCGACCTCAGCTCAAACGAGTAACCAGGAATCAGGGTCAGCTTCAGTGCTCGATACTGGAGCAGCTTTTCCGTGCCATCGCAAAGTTCCGTGTAAATCTCTCCATCGGACCAATTACTGTATTGTTGCCATGGAAACTGCTCTACATCCTCAGTCAGGTTGAAGCCGGCTTCCTGCTTTGACAAGGCGTTGACCGCGTTGGCAGCGCGCCAGGCGCCCAGAGCGCTCAAACATCTCGTAGGGCCGAGTGACTGGCCGCACGTGAGGAGTTTCTCGACTGGTGTGCCTTTGATTTGAAGTGCAGCGAGCAGTTCTCGAGGCACGTAGTCGAGCGTTGCATTGCGTGCGACGAAACATGGCCACGCCGCGAGTGAGAGAATGGCGACGAAAGCGCGCATCGCTGTAGACTGAGCGGCAAGATAACTCGGCCGTCGCACTACTCACTCCGGTTGGAAGGGACGGTGTAGCAGCCATTCTGATTCTAAAGTCAGACAAGTGCAAATGCAACCTTAAATCCTGTCTGAATTAATTTTAAGCGCGACGTATGTCTGCGTTTATCAACTAAGACTGCGCGTTAAATTTTAAGTGTAGTAATAAGTTTTCTAACAATTATGATCTTACAAGCAATTTACAAGTTTCGCTTCGTATGTAGATTGCAATGGATAAACACTTTAGTTACATACATACATACCTTCACGCCTTCATTCCCAGAGTGGGGTAGGCAGAGCTACAGAATTACCAACAACTCTTAAAACTTGTTGATAACTCTGTAACCACAATTTGCAAAATTAGGCTCAGATGTTTAACAGTGTATATTAGTGACAGGTAGCAAGCCCATCGCCTAACAGTACTACAAGCCTTTATTCCCTTAGTCGCCTCTTACGACTTCCACGGGAAGACATGGAGTGGCACAATTCTAAGCCGGCAACCACACGGCATAGCCGGCAACCATACGGCATATGTATACCGGCACGGTATGTAGATTGCAATGGATAAACACTTCAGTTACGTATAAAAGATAAAAAACGAAAGTAATAAAAAACGCGCGTATTTTGTGGCACACTTCCCGACATGTCGTGTGAAACGACTCGTGTCTAGTTTTATTGTGTTCATTAGCTACCTTTCCTTTTCATTGTTAATTGCTGGTATTCACCGGGGGATCCTAGATAGTTTGCATGCAGGAAATGGCCTATTTGGCCAAAAACGCGAGGACATTAGCATACTATGGTCACGGCCGGGCTGTCGCCGCGCGCCGCTGCGCAAACGCATTGATCGGATTTCACTACAACCGCTACGTGCGCCGACTTTGAAATCCTCATGTCTAATTACCGTGATAAAGTGAAGACGGACTATTGATTATTTTGACTCGCGATTGTAATCCGGATGATGATTTTTACAGTTTTATAGGTTGTTTTGCAAGAGCTGCCATGAATTTACGAATAATATTTTTACTTAGATAGTATTTTTTAAGACGTGTTCTCAAAAAAAACAATGCATATAGAGGTTTCACAAGCATTTTTTTTTGCGTTCTTTTATTTATTTATTTATGATTTATTGGAAGTCCAGCAGCTCTGCTTACAAAACAAGATAGAAAATAAATTACATTACAATAAGCCCATGAAAGGCTCTTACCGATAGAGACAAAGTATTCGAACATACTTTCCTACGGCGAAAATAAATAAACAATTTTCTGCTAACGTCTTAAGAGCTTAAACGCCACATGGTAGTTTTTTACGTCGCAGCTAGTGTTAGACTTTGAAAAATAAAACGCGGTTACAAACAAAATGACTTCATTCCGACCACAAGTCCAAACAGTAGCGAGCACTTTTTTTAGCATATTTTTGAAACACACCCTTTTTAACCATGATTTTAATCAAAAACCTTTTAAAAAAAACCTGTTGTCAATTAAAGTATACCCACAGTAGTGCCTAGATAAGCGTTTTTCATAGAATTATACGATTGTTGGTTGGCGGAGCCCGAAGCAATTTAATATCATAACCAGAGATCGGACAAATGGGTGTCATTACTCGCAATAATATGGGCATGACTCCAAAGATTTTAATTAAACAAATAAAATTACATTAATTGATTTGTTAATTGAACCTTAATCTTGATCCTTTACAGGTCAATAATAAATAAATAATACAAAGACGCGAGGAGTGGCCATTATTATTAACCTTTCGAAACCCAATACATATAGCGAAAAAACAAAACAGTAATTAATGTCTTAAAATTAAAATACTTTTTGTTACTGGCTCCTTTGGGAGCTGGCGGGTACCGAAAGGTTAATCTACTTAAGTTTGCTCCATTAACTTCCGTGCATTGCAAAAGAAGCTTTTCATCTCGTAAGTTTATTTTAACGTTGAAAAGGAATAAACTAACCACGGAAAAAATATTATTAAATAAAATGAAATATTCTATGCATTATTTTTAGGGTAAGTAATCAATGAATGTAATTTAATTTCATTAATTAAAATCTTTGGAGTCATGTCCACATTATTGAGAGTAATGACACCCATATTCCGATCTCTGACATAACCAAACAAAGGACGATGGGCAAAAGTGTCCCGTCCCCCCACCAACAGAGATGAAACACAGTGTGGAATTTTGAAATTAGAAGCTGTTTGTATAAGATTTTCAATGCAAGAGAAAATTATTTTGGAATGTGTCGGTTATGTATTCAATGAGCGGTCTCAGTTTATAGATCTTGGCAACATGATATATTTTTACTATTTATTGGGTTATCTTGGAAAATCATAGTTGTATCGTATGGAATTTGTTTAAAAATAGACACATTCATGCCTTGATTGTTCTTGATAGGTTTTTTTTTCATTTAAGTCCCGTTTCATAGTTTTACCACGTGTTATTTACTCGTATATGAAATTTGAGAAACAAAATTAATTTCCGCTACTGCTTGCTGTCTTCATATTACGGCATAAGAAAGCGCCTTCTACAACGGTTAGGAAAGGGCTTTCTTATCCCTTAAAATAATTTAGTTCTGGGGCACCCTGTAGATTATTCCTTAAGTATGTCGTTTTTGAAATACTAGAAACGAATGACACTAAAAGTTCTGTAGCTCTGCCTAGCCCACTCTGGGATTACATGCGTTAAGGTATGTATGTATGTATGAATGAGGCTAAAAATCACAGAATAATACATAGTCACTGTGACACAGTTCTATAGTAGGTCAGCCTTCCATTCGACCGTTTGTCTCTAACTTGAACACCCTGTAGCTCCTAAAGTAAAAAGAGTGTAAATAAATGAATAAAGCAAATTTTGTATTGAAAAACTGTTTTTAGAAGTAATCTAATGATATTCGTTCAGGAATTCGAGATATGGGCAAAAATCTGAAAAAAGGTACCTTTAACCCCTCAGAACAAACCCCTTGAGGACTTTTAGGATGTTCTGGATACCGCAAGGTATAACTGTACCAATTAACAAAACTAAACGAATTATTTCCTCTGATTTTATAAATTTTCTTGAATTAAAACACATTTTAGCGCCTGCATTCTCAATTAGGCAGCCTTATACGTTTGACCTTATCGACAGAAGCCCTGAGGCAGTGTTACTTTGAAGTTTGAAGTTATTGTAGCTTCATCCCTGTCACACGTCATTCGAGACTAAATCGATAGAAAGAGATGGAGGTAACATAACTTTGAACTTCGATTTTCAAAGTAGGGCCTCTGCTACCTAATTGAGTACTTAAACTCGCCGGTGTGGCGCGTTCTCTCGTTCACTCGTTCGACCGACCGAGCGCCGTTTTTAAAGAGAATAACACCCCAATTAATGAGGGGAGATGTTTTATCAGTAAAAGTCGAATCGAAAATGGGACTACCGTTGTTTGTTCACTGTCCCGAATGTTCAACTACCGATCAAACAAAGGGACCTTAATCGATTCTTGGTGACGATTTATCATACACCGGATCGCAAAATTAATGACTTAGGGTAAGGGAGCCAGTAAGTAATGGACAAGGCACCAATAATGGACACTTGGTTCTTATTTTACCGAAGATAAAGGTTATTAATTTGTTTGCAACAATCAATATATGAAATTTGAATTAAGAGTCAAGTGTCCATTACTAGGGCCTGTCAGCTAAAAGTGTCCATTATTGGTGCCGCCACCGTAATTGACAACGTAAATGACGGCCATCAAACTTATAAATAATGTCTTGGCTAATTAGTTCGAGTGGAGAATCAAACGAAACTTTTCGATAGAGAATGTCAAGACCTATCGATTTACTCTTGTGTAAATACAACATAAATAAAGAAATAATAATAAATAAATAATACATATCAGGGGACAAAGTCACACCAATTGACCTAGTCCCAAACTAAGCTCTAGGCTTGTACTATGGGTACAAGACAACGATATAAATATTTATAAAGAGAAATATATACTTAAATACATAGAAAACATCCATGACTCAGGAACAAATATTAGCGCTCATCACACAAATATCTGCTCTTACAGAGATTTGAACCCAGGACCGCTAGATTCGTAGGCAGGGTCACTACCAACTAGGCCAACGCGACAAAAATAATATAATGTTTAGCAGTCACCTGTCCGGTTTTTTTTTTTTGTTAAACTTTAATTGCACCCTTCATTTTCACCAAACCTCGCAAATAACATCGTGATTTGAGTTTTGTGAGATGCATAAAACGGAGTGAGTAGGGATACAACCTAAAATGAAGCATATATGTATATCTTAGCCTGATTGTGCAAAACGTGGTTACAGAATTATCAACAACTTATTTAAGAGTGCTTGGTAATTCTGTAGCTCTGCCTACCCCACTCTGGGAATGAAGGCGTGAGTTTATGTATGTATGTATGTATGTATACCTAATTATAAGACTGAAATTTATTCCAATAGACGTTACGTTATTATCCATTGGGGAATGACCTATGCCTCACATGCTCTTGCCCGGTTTTTCATTATCACTCACTACTGCCTCTACCTCTTCCAGAAATCGGATAGTGGAGTACACACAACATCACACCTAACTAACCATTAAAGACAGAGCAGAGAGAAAAAGAAAGAGATGTATATATGTGTATTATGTCAACTTCTATGCATTCTAGTGCGACTCTCTTTCATGCAATATTTCAGATTTCTGAAGTATATAGCTAGATGTGTTGCTGTGTGTACAATGACAGGTCATTGAAATCGTAATTTCATTCTGACTAGGGCGAGGGAATCACATTCACGCAGTATGTGTATCATTTGTCTCCAACTCTTCGCCTTCTTAGCTGGTACTTGTAGTTTCAGTAGACAAATTCTTGTGATTGAGTTAATACGACGAAATCCTACAATTACCATGATCCGGCATGCTCATTATTGGTGCTTTTGGTAAATAGAAATCACAAATGCTATTTCTGTACTTTTTGCTTCTTTTCCAATAGAAGACTTAACCGATACAAGGCAAACGCTTTGCAAAAACTTTTTACCTTTTCCCTAAAATCTGTAAGTGTTCGATTCTAAAGCCAATTTTTGTTTTCAGTATTTGAATTAGTCCTTTTTCTAGTGCAATTTCTTATCCAGAGTAATATCCGAAATTAAAGGAAGAACAGAGCAGTGGTCTGGTCTCCGATTGGTTGCCGGCTTAGAATTGTTCCACTACATGTCTTTCCGTGGAAGTCGTAAGCGGCGACCAGGGGAATAAAGGCTTTTTGTACCTATTGTTAGGCTATGGGCTTGCAACCTGTCACTAAATATACACATGGTAAACATCTTAGCCTGATTATGCAAAATGTGGTTACATAATTACCAATATTTTTTTTAGAGTTGTGAAGGCATGAAGGCGTTAGTGTATGTATGTATGTGGTCTGGCCTCCTCTTGGGAAGCGAGTTGGTAGATTTTTGACGTTTAAAAGTGTCCGTGTGGCCTATTTACTGAATAACATTTGTGATCAGATCATTTATTTTTAATCCAAATGTACAGACGTTCAATCATTTTAAACTTTCCGAATACAATTTTTTCCAAAAGCTATGTATGTTACGCATGAGCTATTTCAGATAAAATAAGATATTTTATTGGTATAGGTTAGTTTAGGTTTGACTTATTAGCGATGTCAAAACATAAAATCTACTATCATAACGTTGCATTCCCAATTCTGATAATTCGGGATTTCGATCAATTCGGAATTTTGACTCTTCGGAATTATGTAGTGTATGTAAACTTATGCAAATAGTAACGAATGCCATACCACCATGTTTCGCACTTTCAATTATACCGATAAGGATCAAAAGTCGTTCTCAATGCCCATGGGGAGCCAGGGGCCCGTTAATGATTCAACATTAGTCGTTCAGGGTATTTGTATTGGGGCCATTATCGGTCACGCATGTCCTGCACTTTCTTTTACCGTCGTGACTTTGGTCTCGCCGACCATTGTTCGACAGGACACTTTATATCCTGGCTGCCTGTCAAACAAACATCCAGTCATACTTAAGCGACCGGCGGTAGACCACCTTAGACCTAGCTGATCGAATCGTTGAGTGAAGTGTTGGACAAAATGTGTAGCAAATTCGCGCTGTTGTCTTTAGCTTACGTAATATTGTTTGTAAGCATAGTGAGATGTGAAAATTCCAGTTTTAAAGGAATTGAAAACAATGGTAATATTATTTCTGTTAATTTTAATTTTTTACTACATAAATGTTTGAGCTAAAGTGATTTGTCAGGGTGGTAGCAGGTGGAAAGAAGTGGTCTCTGCCTACCCGTTCTGGGAAACAGGCGTGATTTAATTTATGTATGTATGTGTTTTGTGTGTGGATAATTTCGTAGCAAAGTGATAATAATTAGTAACGAGCTGCGTCTGCATTACGGTAATAGCAGTTCTTGACTACAGGGCCTCTATTACAATGGTAAAACCATTCTGCCTTTGGCGTGTTATTTATTATACTGTCAAGTAAATAAGAGTTATTGTAACGTACACAGTACGATAACATGTCAAGGGCAATATGTTTCTCCCGAGTAGAATAAAGGTCTCGTACACATTCAAGAATTTCACATTTAATGGTGGAATTAGCAATGTACAAATTGCAGAACATTCTCATAAGTTAACGCGTTGACGGACAGAACGCCTCTATAGGCTACGCCTATGCGTAGACCTTCGAAAAAGTGATATGACAGTACGCCTCTCGACGTGCATATTATCAACCGCCATAAAGACGTCGTGTCACAGCGTATAATGGTAAGGGTATTGTGATGCGATAGGACGCCGTACGACGTAGTACTGTCCATCAACGTGTTAAGAAATCTTCTCAAGAAATTACTGAGAATATTATTGGAAACATTTGAGAGCATTTCAGCATTGAGAATGTTCTCTTTCCATACAAATTTTAAGATCATTATCAGGGGTGCGTTTTAATCAGTATAAAAATATTTTATATAATTTCATTTAACTAATCACGAAAAGCATAATGAACGTTTCGCATAAAAAAATGTATATTTTTATCTGGCATACGATCGAATAACATAACACTCATTTAGTATAACTATAATTTTCTTGTTATTATGCATTTGCTGTCGATTTTTTCTAACAAGGTTAGGTCAGGTTAGAACTGTGACCACATTAATAGCAATGAAAGCCTTTAGAAATATTCACTTTTTAATTTATAAAGTTTTTGAAATCATCTATTTCGTGTTATGCATCATGACAATGTCGATGGTTTATTTATTACACATATCGAAATTATGCAATTCGTGTTATGTAAAATGATCATACGACCATTTTTTTAATGCTAAACATTACACACCCCATTCTCAGAAATTTCCGTGAATTTCTCATAAGAAAAACGCAATCTGTTGTTGTTTTAATTAATTTGCTGTTGTGTTTACCGAGTATGTTATCTTAAACACAGACCCCTTGATGCGCGAGTCCAGCTCGCACTTGACCGGTTTATTTTAAATCATTTATTTAAGGTTTACTAACGAATGTCCGCCGTGTGGTTGCCGGGTTAGAATAGTGCCACTCCATGTCTTCCCCTGGAAGTCGTAAGAGGCAACTAAAGGAATATAGGCTTGTAGTCATGTTAGGCGACGGGCTTGCAACCTGTCACTAATACACTGGTCTTACAATAATACAATCTTAGCCTCAATGTGCAAAATGTGGTTACAGAATTATCAACAAGTTGTTAGAGTTGTTGGTATTTCTGTAGCTCTGCCTACCCCACTCTGGGAATGAAGGCGTGAGTTTATGTATGTATGTACTAACGAATGTTTTTTTGTTTCATAGCCATAGGCCTTAAGAGTTTGTGAAGCGACGCCTCAGTCGCGTACCTGTCAAAATATAGGTACAAAATTAGCTCCGGTGATAACGTTTCTCACCCCCTAAATCAAGTTCTATGCCTCGATTCTTGAACATATTGTAGATAGTATGAAAAAAAAGGTTTGTACGGATTCGTATTTTTTTCTTCATTTTGTTATTTTTCCAAGAAATATTTTCTTGGAAAGGAATAAGTAGGTAGGGTGAGGTGGCCAACAATGAACCACAAAAAGTTTGAAATTCCATAATTTATTCCTATGCGAAAGTATTAAAAATATTTTTTTGCTCGGCGATTCATTATTTATTTGGCTTTAATTTTGCATTCAAATCTTATCATAAAATTGAATAGAAGTAGAGATTTTTCAACTTTTTAAAAACATGAGAAATGGTTCATTGTGTCCAACAATAAGTACACAATGATCCGGGGGTAGGCATACAGTGAACCTACCGAGTACACAGTGAACCATTGCATAGATTAAACTTAAATTATCGGACTCTATGTGAACTGATTTCGGAAAATATTAAGCTGATTAATAAAACAATATATTTATTTTGAGAAAAGGTTATATTTATTATTATTAGTGTAGGGTAAGACAATTTACAGTCTTTGGCAGCTTTTCGGATGCTCACATCATGTTTTACCAGTGCGAGAGCCATTTGCATCGCTTCTTTAGTATGTCCTCCTTTTTTTCTTTCCTCCACCTTCGTTCGCCCCATTCTAAAGTTTAAAAGTACTTAATTACTATATTATATCAAAAAACTACACATTTTAATTTTGTAGCAAATACTACCTATCAATAGAACAAACAAGGTAAGAGAAAAAAGCTGGTAGTACACAGTGAACCTGTTTAGGTAGGTATTAAGAAACTGGTACAGTGTGTACCAATAGCTGTAACACATTCCGCTGGGTCAATGTGTACCCTATCCTCATGAGACACTGTGTACCATCTACACCTTTCGTTGTTTTAGGTTATTTAAAAAAAATACGAAACAAGATGGAGACGTCACAGTATTTCTAAACGATAGCCAAGTCAAGACAGAGTCAAGACAGCTAAAAAACTGAATGTTCTAAAATTGACAACATATAAGTAAAATAAAACCTCAAAACACTTACTTTTTTCCTTGTTTTTGTGCCGAAAATCACAAAACAACTTGTCATACGTGCGGTTTTGACGCTGGCTGGACGCCGACTGGGGGGCGAGGGGCGCCACGGCACGGTTTGGCAACGTCGCGTTTTTAAAATAAAGCGTTGGTTCGTTGTGTATAGTCTTTATTATTTCTACTGAGCCGATCTTCTACACAAAGGCCATTGTTTGTAAACAATACCATTGTCTTTCTTTGTGTCCGTAACACCAAGCCGATTACATAAAAAAAAGTTAGAACTACATTGAATGTACATTGAATTATCAACCCTACTCTCTTAGTCAGTAGGTTTAAAATGTAAAGTGTCAGGATACAGATATGTCTTTATTATTTGAACTGTGCTTATTCTTTACACAATACTATCATCTACACAAAACTTATATCTGTATCCTGACACTTTACATTTTAAACCTATTGACTAAGAGGGTAGGGTTGATAATTCAATGTACATTCAAGTAGTTCTAACTTTTTTGTATGTAATCGGCGTGGTGTTACGGACACAAAGAAAGATAATGGTATTGTTTACAAACAATGGCCTTTGTGTAGAAGATCAGCTCAGTTCAAATAGTAAAGACTATACCACCGGTTCATTGTTTACCACCTGACCCTAGGTACAGAGAAGTTACAGACCTAGTTTTTCATAATAATATGTACAAAAACCGAAAAAACCTTAGTGCGTTTTATATGGAAATTGTCAGCTTTACAATCCTCAAATCATATTTAAATGTCAAACACAAGCCGTGTAGCGACACAGCATTTTTGTACACTTAATGTAATACATTAAAACATTTACTGAATTACATTATTAATTAACCTATAACTTACATTCGAAGAACTTACTCAAAGTGTAACTGCTCATGGTCAGAAACTTTTATAATTTCCTTCCGTCTTTCCGGCTGTGTGCCAGCAGGCTGCATCTCATGAGCCCTAATAGCTAACCTAACCTAACCTAACCTAACTTAAATAGGGGTTCCAAATTTTTGTTGTAATGCGACTCCCTTTACATGTTGTATTTTTTTCGGGCTTCCGTGTAAAGAAGATACCCACGTGTTCTAATTACCTACATAGCGTGCCGGTAACGTGAGCGTAGGTACCTGTTTGCGACCCCCCTGGGACGTTGGGGTTAGACAATTGAAAAAAATATATATACTTCGAGTGACGACGCGCTGGCCTAGTTGGTAGCTACCACGCCTACGAAGCTAGCGGTCCTGGATTAAAATCTTGAGCTTAGTTTGGGACTAGGTCAATTGATGTGACATTGATCCCTGATATTTATTTATTTATTTAGAGGTGTTTTTGGGTTTCATACCTTAAGGTTAGCCCAATGAATATGCTTAGGTACAATGTCCGTCCGTCCGTCCTAACAAGAAAATAAACGGTAACCTATTTTTTCATAATAACTACAACATCAATCAATTGACAACAATTCATTTTGTGCTAAGGTAATAAAATAAAATACCGTTTCTAGATTTTACACTGCTGATTACAGTAAAAATATCTTTGGATTTTTTTATGCAGTAGTTTTTTTATATTTAGGAAAAACAGTAAAAAAAGTTGGATTGTGAATGTTAGGAATACACTTATAGTGCCCTTAGTCCATTTATTACCAAAGGAATTCAAACAAATATACAGCTGTCATGTTCATTGTTTATCTGTCTGACGGATTACTTGATTCTGACGACACGCTTTCAATTCTACACAAAATAGTTTATTTATTTTAATGGCGTCTACAAATTACGTAATTAATTAAATTACGCAAAATAGCAAATTTGTGAACGAACGGCAGCGAATGATTGACGTGAGATGACAGTCAGTTTTGTTTACTGTTTAAAGTTACTTTTTTAAATTTTATATCAGGCTAAGATCACGACATCAGTATTCCTAACTTTGTATATACGGTCTTTTTAATGACTATTTCTTTAATAAATTATTAACGACGAATTTAAGTTAAATAAAGAAAAACCAAGAAATACGGGTAGTCTAATTTTTAACCAGTATTATAAACGCGAAAAAACAAAAATGCTTTTTTTTTTAAATGTTGTCAATTAGGATTTAGGGGGTGCGAAAGTTTATCGCCAGGAGCCAAATTTGTATGGATGTCTTTCGACAGCTATTCTATTTAAGCTTCAAAATCCTCTTAAGATGTAGTCTAACCGTTAGACAACGTCACATATTCATGGTCTCTTAAAAATACAAGTGTATGATCATACAACGACAATGCGTTAGCGTGGGATCCGCATGGGTAATACCACGGGGTAATACGGTTTTATTACTACTATTATACTCATCAGGAGAACGTTACGGTCCCATACTTTTACTGCTACACAGATAAATGTGAAATGCATAATTCCCATCACAATTATGTAAAACAGTTAATCTTGGTTTTTAGAACGTTGTTTAGAACAGCATTGTCAATGTGGAATAGGTACTTTTGTCTTTAAGAAATTAGATCTCTTTTACACACATACATACCTTCACGCCTTCATTCCCAGAGTGGGGTAGGCAGAGCTACAGAATAACCAACAACTGCAAAAACTTGTTGATAACTCTGTAACCACAATTTGCACAATTAGGCTAAGATGTTTAACAGTGTATATTAGTGACAGGTAGCGAGCCCATCGCCTAACAGTACTACAAGCCTTTATTCCCTTAGTCGCCTCTTACGACTTCCACGGGAAGACATGGAGTGGCACAATTCTAAGCCGGCAACCACACGGCCAATCGGGATCTCTTTTGTTTGTTCTAAATTTAACTTTTGTGAATTTGAATTCTGGAGCCACATCTGACTCAAATAAACGTTTTATCTCTCATCGATCAATATATCTTTCTGCTTAAAATAAAACCGGATTGTAAAACTTATAAATTATGTGTTTTTGCCGTAGACTTAGACGAAGGGCGCACGTTTGGGCACAACGCGCTCAAACGGCTATCGTTCATCTTTCTGCCGGTGATGTTCACGCTCGGCGTCATCTCCACGCTACTGATGGCGCTCGCCGTCATCTCCGTCAAGAACCTCGCTATCGGTGTCATGCTGCTCATCGTGACAGTCAGCCAGGTGCGTAACGTCTGCAGCGGCGGCTGTCATTCATATTTCTGCCGATGAAGTTCTCGCTCGGCGTCATCTCCACGCTACTGACGGCGCTCGCCGTCATCTCCGACAAGAATCTCGCTATCGGCGTCATGCTGCTCATCGTGACAGTCAGTCAGGTGCGTAACGTTTGAAGTGACTGTCATTCATAGTCCTGCCGGTGAAGTTTTCACTCGGCGTTATCTCCATGCTACTGACGGCGCTCGCCGTCATCTCCGACAAGAATCTCGCTATCGATGTCATGCTGCTCATCGTGTCAGTCAGCCAGGTGCGTAACATTTGAAGTGACTGTCATTCATATTCCTGCTGGTGAAGTTCTCGCTCGGCGTCATCTCCACTCTACTGATGGCTCTCGCCGTCATCTCCGACAAGAACCTCGCTATCGGCGTCATGCTGCTCATCGTGACAGTCAGTCGGGTGCGTAACGTCCGAAGCGGCTGTCATTCATATTCCTGCCGGTGATGTTTACGCTCAGCGTCATCTCCACGCTTCTGATGGCGTTCGCCGTCATCTCCGTCAAGAACCTCGCTATCGGCGTCATGCTACTCATCGTGTCAGTCAGTCTGGTACGTAACGTCTAAAGCAACTGTTAATCATCTTCCTGCTGGTGATGTTCATGCATCGGCCATCGGCGTCATGCTGCTCGTCGTTTCTGTGCCAAAGATCTTCAATTTTTACGTCACCATAATAACAAAAACCAAAATTAGTTCAATTTAAATTGAATTAAAATTAAAATTGTAAGTACTTAATGACTCCCCACACTTTTACACCGTACGTTACCTACTTCAAGCATGAAAAAAAAATGTCTTCTGATGTTGCAGGCTGTGTCCCGGTTGTTCCTGACGTCGGCGGCTCCCTCTCCGCTGCTTCTGCATCCGCGTGCGGAGCTGCTGCCTGCGCCCGTGGCCCCCTGGCCGGCCCCCGGCCCTTTGCTCTCCCCCTGGGGGAGGTCTGACAATGAAGCCACTATATCCGATTAAACTGGCTTCTAAGGGAAATTGCTCACTGCGAAGTCGAGGCGGCATCGTCGCGGCGTTGTCGTGGCGTGGTTCGACAAACGACATATCTAACATTTTTGTTCAAATTTCAATCTTATGTGTGTAACAAAATTATTGTGAAGAGACCACTTTTTGATCTGTGTACCTAGTGAAAACACTTAATGGTAAAAATTCGAAAATTTGACACATTTTTTTCAGATTTAAGAAATGGTTACGATTTTTAAATACAAATCAAACCACTCTCCCCAAAAGTAAAAAAAAAGAAATATTTTAACCAGGTCGTATCAATACATATTTATTTAATTAATTATTTACTTCACAATAACCAGCCCACGAAAGTTCTATACGAGAACAAGTAATCAAGAATATTACGAAAGAGAAATTAAGACATGTAAGGTAGAAAGTGTTTTTGTATGAATAAAATAGCAACAGCTTACTTATTGCGTCTTAAAGTCGACTACCTCAGATTAGGAATAACCACGCAAAACTTAATTAATGTGCATTTATTAGTGTAGTTATTTATTTTATATTAATTATATAGAATTATACATTTGTAATATAATCATGTGGTACCAATGGAACTTTGTCTGTCTCTCGCAACTTTTATTTGTGGTAGATAGATGACGATAACATTGTTTATTTAACTTTATTCAATAAACAAACCTCATGACATTTTAGTGTTTCATTTAGCCCCTATTTGAATCAAACATCTAAGGAAATCCTAACAATATGGTCACGTGGTACGTCATTTTGTAGCATAAAAAAAGAAGAAATTCTGGAGATTAAAAAACCCAATTTATAATCTCCGAAATTACTACTTTTTTTTCTGCGCGGACGGACTCGCGGGCGACAGCTCGTTTTTACATAAATCAGACTATTGCATAATGCATCAAACTTTCTACGTTAGTTACTATTCGATCTACTTACTATCTATCGATGAAATCTATTGCACTCATACTCATGCTCAAGCGTAATTACTTTCTCGGTTAGAATGCCGCAGGTGCGTGTATTTTTTAAACGCGAATGGCTATTTCATTTCACCTTTTCACTATAGGATTATTTTGCATGGTTCATAATGCAATGTTACAGTTTTAGTTATCAAAGGATTTGGGACCCTCTCAAGTAGGTGCTCATCATCATCATCATCATGTCAGTCGAAAGACGTCCACTGCTGAACATAGGCCTCCCCCAAGGCTCTCCACTCAGACCGGTCTTGTGCTTTTCGCATCCATCGCGATCCCGCGATCTTCACAAGGTCGTCACGCCATCTTGTTGGAGGCCTACCTACAGCTCGTCTCCCGGGCCGCCGACGCCACTCAAGAACCTTCTGACCCCATCGGCCATCAGTCCTGCGAGCGATGTGCCCCGCCCACTGCCACTTAAGTTTAGCTATTCTTCGGGCTATATCGGTAACCTTAGTTCCACGCAGAGAAACCTCGAGCATAGCCCTCTGTGTAACTTTGAGCTTTCTTATGAGGCCCATGCTACAATTATTTTGCTACATTTTATTAAGCATGCGCAGGATTAGAGTTATCACAATGTTTTCGCAATAGGGAATATGCATGGTTTTTTAAATCGCATTTCTCTACAGAATATCACAAAAAGTGAAATTAAAATTGGTCAAGAAATACGGATGAGACAAGCATTACAAAGCATTTAAACTGGTAATTAGACAGCGATTAGACAGAGAGATCCGATGTGCACTGTGACGTCATGGTAAGAGGTGGGCCATATAAATTCCATGTTAAATTCTGGTTTGCTAGTAAGTGATATGAACAAATCTTTGTTGGCTTATATCTTGGTATATTTTATAGCTATTCAAAAAATTAGTTTTCTCAACTGTTTTTTACATGAAACAGATTTTATTGAAGGTGTGAAAAATGTCATGAATATTCCCTTTATATATCGTCTTATTATTATTTCATTTTTTTTATTTTTTTGTTACTACTATTTATTAGTTCTTGTGAGTTTTGACACATTTTCTTGCTCAACTGCGCATGAATGTATTATTTTTTTGTTTTATGTGGGATTCATAGTTTTATATAATGCTAGGTTAAGTTTATTATTATACAAGCAATATTTAAAAAACGACTGACTGTTCTGTTCTTGCGGCGTTTCTTCTCAGCAATGGTCTCTTGTGAGCTGATAGATTTTCTACGTGTAAAAGTGCCCGTGCGGCCTACTTACTGAAAAAACATATTTTATCTTTTTTTTTATTTTATCTAAGGCATTTCATTTACACACAAAAACCTAGTCAACGGTTCACAGCGTTACTTTACAGAGCCGGTATTCGATATTATCTGCACCATGAGTTACAATTAACGTAGGGTAAACTTGCCTAAATCGTACTTGTTCCTAAAACGTACCCTACTATTATTTCCAAACCTAGAACAGCAGTAGCGACACTCGTGTCAAAAAACGAAACCATTAGTCCGTCATGTTACCTCATGTGACGAACGTCTTAGTGCTGCCACTCCGCTCGAAAATATTAGAAAAGTAAGTAATTTCACTATTTGCGAGTATTATTTTTAGTTCCTTCATAAGCATTTTGGTCCAGATTCATGAAGAAAAACTAAAATTAGCATTTTATGATCTAATTCTACATAAATGTGTAATTTAATTCCGTGTAGGTAATGACGCTAACTGCATGACATTTATTTTAGCAGCAAATTTGAAATTGAATTGTACCGTGCTCCTAATTCGTACTTCCTAGCTTTGTGCTGGTGTTAATAAAAAAACTCAATACTATATCTGTTATGATTGTACGCAACTAGCAAAAACAGATAAATATGCCATGCAGAATTAGAGTTTGGAGTATTGTAATTCTTTTTCTACGGAATTGTGATCATGAGACTGATAGCAATTAATGGATCCCTAAGTACGATTTAAGATTACCCCAGTACGATTTAAGAACTTTTTCTACTTTTTTTAGAAACTTTTTTTTCTCAGAGGTTATATTATTTAAGTTAAAATTGATGCTGTTGTTGATTACTCATAGAATAAAGTTTCTAAAAACAAAAATTGAATGTTTTTTTTTGTATGCATTTTAAAGTTATTAGCGGTTGTTCTTAGGGGGTACGAATAAGGCAAGTTTCCCCTACTCGCTGCCGAGTCGAATGCTCTGTCCCTTGCAGACCTCGCATCATTCTTATAGATTGCAAGGGACAGAGCATTCGACTCTCTAGCGAGTACGGTAATTGTAACTCATGGTAAGGCTATACTGTTGCTGGTTGTATTTATGTGTTATCTTGATTACAGAAAGCGTAGGTAACAAGGAGAAAACACAGGTATTTACAGGTGATTAAAGTTTATTGATTGTAACAGCACACTTCATTTAGCCCTGTGTCGTAGTGCCGATAAAATACTGAGTTGAGAGGTACCGTTTAGAGCAATTAACACGGACATAAAATGGATTTTCCTTTGTTTTTATGACTGACAATCAAATTAGAAAATTGACTCTATGATATTCAAAAAATAAATTAGCTTCAAAGAAAATAGAGACTGGTAAAACGAATTTAAATATAGGGTAAAGGAACCAGTAGTCAGCCTATTAACGGATTTTCGAAGGTTATCTTAAGCAGGGTAGGTTGCATTAAAAAACGTACTACACAATTTTATTCATTATTTATTTAAGTTTCTAAACAAACTACGTAGATTAAAATAAATCTCTTAAAAAAATATATATTTTGCTTTAAACAAATAATGGCACTTTTCTCCAGTACTCAGCCTCAAAGATCCAGTTAACAGCCTCAGTGTACCCAGTACTCAGCCTTCATAATTACTAATTTTAATGAGATCTAAATCAACAGTTATTATGAATTATTTAAAAACATAAATATTATGCCTCCTAATATATAAAAGCTACCGATCACCTATAGATAAAAAATAATAATATGTATTTAATATATCCCAAATTGATCTGTTGTTTATCAATGGTTTTATTCCGTTCTCGCTCGGTTCGGTAGTGGTTGCTTGTGTTGAAACAATATTTTGTTTGTTTGGCATACAACCGGTGTCAGCAGATGGCATTAATAGTTGCAAATTCGGTGTAGACGTTTTTTTATTTGCTTTAGGTTGGGTAATCTGAATGGGAGCCATATCATCATCTGACAAATCCAGTGAATCGTTCGAAAAATCTATTTTCCTTTTTTTGTATATTTCTTATTGAGTCTGCTAGTGCTAGCGGTTTCTTTTTGTCTTCGCTTGTTTGCAGCTCTTTTGTATTTTTTCTAGTTTGACTTTTTCCCGTTGTAATTTCCTCTCCTAAATAGCAGTTTTCTTCTTCTCTTTCTCTTCCTCCTTTTTCTTTTCGAATTCTCTTCAGCCTTTTGAAGATATGGCTCCAATTCAATTCAAAACTTCGGGCTTGACAGATTTCTTTATAGCAGACGGAACTTTCAAAATATTTTGAATGTTCTCTCTGGTGGATACGAGTGAATCGGTCTTAGTGGCATGTTTGACTGAAAATATTAAACTTGACAAAATTATTGAGTTAATGAATTATATAAGTGCACTATAAGTACAATCATAATATTATAAAACTGATACTTGGAATTTAAATGGATATTAAACATTAAAACTTAAAAAACGGCTGAATACTGGAGCTATATAAGTAACCCAGTTGTCGGCCGCATAAAAATATATTTATAAATGCGGCTGAACACTGGAGCATCATTTCCCAGAAGTCAGCCGCATAAAACAAATATTTTTGAAAGCGGCCGACTACTGGGTTTTTCTCAAAATTTCATAGAGAGTGTTTTACTCAATTTCATAATTTTAATGTAAAAATATTAATGGTCTAATGTTGTTTCAAATAGATAAATATCGCAAAAACCCAGAAGTCAGCCGCGGGAGGCTGAGCATTGGTTTTTTAATAAAAACATTGTACCCAGTATCCAGCCCTCTCAATTTATATAGAAATCAATAGTATATTCTTAGTATTTAAGTAGTCAATATCAGATTCATGTATAAATAACACAAATATGATAAAACAATATATTTTAGAATATTAAAACCACGCTGTTCTTACCTGAGAAGAAAACACATTGAGTAATCGAAAAAATGGCGGACATAGCACAACTTCACTCGTCAACTGACAGCACTTGTTTGAAGGAGAGCGTTACTAATCTTCCTGACCCCTCACCGCATCTACCACGTGTTGATTTGAGCAATAAGGGATTAAAGTGTCCATTAGCTTACAGTTGATTCGCTAATTTGAATAAGACCACTATTTACAAGCAAATAAAGACGCAAAAGGCTGACTACAGGATCCTGGCTGACCATTGGTGCTCTTACCCTAATTCCAATTAGTTAAACCTTTACAATCTGCAGATCTGCAAAGATCTGCAGTATTCGTTCGTTCGATCTTATAATTTTGAATTCGCAATCCCTCTTCAGTACGCTATGCTCGGTCATCAATCAGGTTTTTTTACTTCTGAGGTTTTATATGAAAACAAGTACTAATATATCGCCCTGCTAGCTCAAAAGAGAGTAACTCAAAATACATCTGTATTTTAAAATCAACTTTAATACAACGTCTATGAGCTTGAAACAAAACTAACAATGATTTTGAGTTGATACTGTTTTGATCTAGCAGAGCGATATATTCCTTTTTTATTAACTCTAACAATACTAAATTTTCAATGCGATTTTTGTACCCTTTAATTTTAACATTAACTGGAAACGAATGTTTATTAACGAAAATTTATAATCAGAATAGCTTCTGCTTTTTGGCAGTGGCGTAACTATAGGGTGGCAGGGCTGGCAAAATGCCACGGGCCCCCGGCCCAAGAGGGCCCCCCGGCTTAAGAGGTCGCTAGCTCAGCAATATATTTCTTAACATCGTACTTGAGTGTTTTATTTTACTTGATCCCCATCAAAAGAATTTGCCACGGGCCCCGGATGGTATAGTTACGCCACTGCTTTTTGGGAATCCGTTTCAAAATGGTAAAATACCGGGCCAGAGGATATTGGATCACGCTCAGTGTTGGGTTCCGACTCTGTCACTGCAAAAACTTAGGGGTTATTTAAAGGTACTTAATGTAAACAAGGACCCCGAATACTGAAATCGGAATGTACCAGTTTTTTTATATATTTTTTTTACTTCTTTGTTGGCGTAATTTACGAGTAAATGTACCAAATTACAGCTTTCTGGAACCAAGACTCTCCAAGTGTAACCGCGGACATAAGGACAAGTGGACATGACACAAACTGTAAGGGTCCCTTGTTGACTACGGGCCCCTAAAAGTTACAACACGCAAACTCGCAACTGTTTAAAAAGAAAAATGAGTCACTGCATAATTAATAAAACTTTCGGGGCATAAACTGGCTTTAAGCCATATCTCAAATAGGTACTTAACGTAATATTTATATGACACATGAAATTTAAGTAAAAATTGTTGCAAAGTCCACTTAAAACTTTATATTAAAACCGTAAGTAGGTACTTTTTTTTGTGTAGAAAGTATTGCTCAGCATAACAGCCGTGATACGCAAACAGAAGGGACAACATAGTCTCGAAATAAAGGTTCATTTATGCCAATTGGGTACCTATGAAATATTTAAAAAAATACCACAGATAGGTAGCACGAAGCGCGGAGTTGGTGTCAAAAACATTCCACAATTCAAATAGTTGTGAAAATAAACTAAACCTTCAACCAAACTGAAAGTCATTTGAATCTTTAATTGGACATAGGAAACTAATACGAGTATAACATATCCCTTGTAATAGTTATTAGTTTTCTGCCACTTTCCCCGAGGTTAACGATACGGTACCATGAGTGCTTGTCTTCAAATGTTGATCCACCATAGAACCTTGTCATAATAACATCCTCAAGTGGCGAGATGGAAATTACATGGGAATTTATGGTTGATTTAATGCGACAAGGTTCTATAGTGGTTCATCATTTCATCAATTATCCGTGACCGTACTTAAGTAGTTTTGATTACACGAGTCAGAGCCACGGTAACGATCAAAGTCCAGTGAGGCTAGACAAGTCGCTTAACGCTAACGTAAACGTTTATCGGAAACTGACCAAATGTAATGTGGCCCTAGACTAGATGCTTCTACGAACGTTATTGTTAACGAAAATGTATAGGATTGACGTAAGCTGCCACTTACATTTTGGCAGTTCTGATAATAGAGAATTTTCATGACTCTTTTCACAGCTTTAATAAAAGCTATAAAATATACCAAGATTAACCTAACAGTGATGTTCCTAACTCTTTCTAGCAAAACATAATTTTACATGGAGTTTATATGGCCGACCTGTTACATGACGTCACAGTGCAAATCGAATCCCTGCGTCTAATCGCTGTCTAAAAGCAGTTTAAAATGCTTGGACGATTTTAATTTTAATTTCACTTTTGGTGAAGTCTTTTACTTTCCGAAACGCGATTGAAAAAGTCCATGCATATTTGCTATTTCTATCTATCTAACATCTAGTCTAGGGCCACTGGAAACTTAACAATGGGAACTTCGTGTAAAAGATCAGTTACAATGTACAGGTAACAGTTGCCATCAAAAGGATTTTCACCTGGCTAACCAAGGTAGTTTTGCATATTTTAAACAGGTAAACAGTGAGAGGAATTGAGGACATTGAACCACTAATGCTATTAAGCGTAGATACCTGCCATTTTCTAACAGGTTCTGTACAGGTTGCGAGCATCCGCGGACCCTTACCTTTATTTAAAATGCCCTAGCGCTAGAAAGTTGTTCTCACGTGTACTTTCGAGATACTGTACATTAACTTAATTTTCTTAATCTTAACTTACAAGATGTAAGTTTTTATCAAACAGCATTCATAAAATTAACATACCTAGGTACACGTAACAAAAAAAACATTTCAGAGTGCGTTTTTCATACTAAAGAGGCTATTTCGAAGCTAAGGTTCCTCACGAGGCAAATCTGATGATGGATACTCCGAGCATCGATACAGGATTTCCAGAGTGCCTAGGATTGAATCTGTGGTTAATGAAATTAATGAAAAACGTCCAAAATGGTAATAAAATGTTAGGAAATTCAAATGCTGACCCAAACTCTCTCGCTGTGGTATTAACTGATTGTGCGATAAGTTGGGTATCTTAAGAGCTTTACCTCCTCTATTAAACCTCGGAGCATCCACCATGATAACCCCTGGCAAAGAACCAAGGCTTATAGCCTCGTTTGTATGATTAACGCACTCTGACCCGTTATTTTGGCCCCTGAGTGTATTTAAAATTGTAATTGGGAGGAGGTTATTAAACAGTCAGTATGAAAAACCCTGAAAAGATTTTAGAGTAAAAACACTTTTTTTGCGTGTTCACAATAGAACAAAACACAAAGAGTAGGTAATTGATCAAGAAAAGTATCAAGTCCTTGAAAAACAGTAAGACATTAAAATTTGGCCACAAGATTTTACTGTTTCGTTTCGAACTTTAGGATCATGTCTCATATAGTTTGGTCATCTGCCTTTACTATTTCCTGTTATTCCGTTGTTTCGCTAGCAAAGCACCAATGATGCTGGTCGTTTCGTGATCCTTTTGACATTTTGTTTGTATACAAAATACTGGCTAGTCGAACTCACGCATCGATAGGGTTGCCAACAATTTCTTGGGCAAATATAGTATTTTCAAGCCCAAAGTATAAAAAATATAGTACACTGAAAGAAAATATAGTATTTTGAAGTTATTTTTATACAAAGTGTATAAATTAGTACTTTATTAAATACACACATACATAAACTCACGCCTTCATTCCCAGAGTGGAGTAGGCAGAGCTAAAGAATTACCAACAAGTCTTAAAACTTCTTGATAATTCTGTAACCACACTTTGCACAAATACAAATTTACTACTTACTAACATTCTGCCTGCTATCGGCAACTATCAGAGAGCTGAAAAATGCTATTTCTCCACTCGAAATACATTGGTTGTTAAATCTGGTTGAAACGGTCAACCCAAACTGCATGCGTATTATAAGGAATTACCGAAATATAGTATTTTTGCGTACTATATATTTCTTTAACAGTATATAGTACACAGAGTCAAAATATAGTACAATACTATATATTATAGTACGGTTGGCAACCCTACGCATCGAGAGTACTACAATCCGTTTAATATAATATCTTGCGATATTGCATTGTAGGTATAGACTAGAGAATACAATAAATAAAGAAATAAAGAAACCGTGACTGATTTTGCCTAAACATCGTGACATTTTTTTTTTACATGTTACTAAGCTTGCTTTCAGCTGTATAATATTTCACAAGTAAATACAGCTTTCATTTTAGGTATCCATTGTGGAAATAAATTAAGCTAGATTTCGAAGGGTTTCGCATTGCCTCGGCCGACTTTATCACATTTTGGGACAAGCCGTTTGAAAAGTCTAGGTTAATATATACATACATACCTTCACGCCTTCATTCCCAGAGATGGGTAGGCAGAGCTACAGAATTACCAACAACTCCAAAAACTTGTTGATAACTTTGTAACCACAATTTGCACAATTAGGCTAAGATGTTTAACAGTGTATATTAGTGACAGGTTGCAAGCCCATCGCCTAACAGTACTACAAGACTTTATTCCCTTAGTCGCCTCTTACGACTTCCACGGGAAGACATGGAGTGGCGCTATTCTAACCCGGCAACCAGTAGCCGTTAAATGTAGACTATCAAAATATTCAGGATTTGGTAAATGACTGCATTTTTTTTAATACGCGAGAAAGCAGCCGCAAAATTCCCAAACCAATAAACTAACTCTTACGCGGAATCAAATCACCTTGAATGTGATTTGTGACTATAATAGCTATTACGGCGGTTAGCGACGCGTTGGAATTTTTAATACAGTTTAACACCGATACAAACTCGTTCCGAAATTTTCCATACCGTGGAGAGCTTCGATTAATTTAGTTCCGAGTGCGCTGGTGGTTGGTGAGAGGGGCGGCGCGCGCAGCCACTGCCGAAGTGGCCGGCAGAATGGGCGCACCGCGCACGCTCCTGTGCCTCGCGTCTCTACTCACGGTCTGCGCACACGCAGCTTTACCGCAAGATACTCACAAAAGCACCGAAAAAATAATAGAAATCTTCGATGGAGTCACCATGCACGTACCGACGACTCAGAATTCAAACAAGACTGAAAATAAGTTAATCTCGTTTCAAATTGACACTAATAGAGGCGTGGAACAAGGTGAGTGCGGTTTTTTTTCTTTTATATACTACATTAAAAAAAAACAATTTATAAATTGATGTTGTCAGTGGACGGCGGCGGGTTGATAGTGCTTTGAAATATTTTTACCTACGATTTTAGTAAAATAGCAGCGGAGTCATAAAAAATCCTGATTTAATATAAACGTTACTTTATACAGCATTTAAACTCATTATGAATCTGTTCTATAAAATAATAAAAATAAGACAAAATTAGACACTTTTAGCTAGTCATTATCTATCTAAACTTTACTTACATTCAAGTGCAAAAATATGTATCGAAAGAATCCTCTGATCAATACCAATGTTACGAAGTTCTTACTGCACTGGAATAAGGTGCATTGTGACATATTTTGAAATGTAGTCTTCTCCTATATTTTTTTACTTTACTATGTACAGTTACGTTACAATATATTATTCAATTATTATTTTGTTTTGCACTTTATTTGAAGTCTACGTATGATAGGTCATAGTTTGTGAATTGGGATAATAATGGTTGCCGGGTTAGAATAGTGCCACTCCATGTCTTCCCGTGGATGTCGTAACGTAAGAGGCGACTAAGGGAATATAGGCTTGTAGTACTGTTAGGCGATAGGCTTGCAACCTATCACTAATATGCTGGTAAACATCTTAGCCTATTTGTGCAAATTGTGGTTACTGAATTATCAACAACTTTTTAAGTTGTAATTCTGTAGCTCTGCCTAGCCCACTCTGGGATTACAGGCGTGAAGGTATGTGTATAACGCTTTATTTACACTTCACATTTAATTTTGCAAGAATAATGTCACCTCTGAGTTATTTTTTGATTGATTGATACCTAACTAGAATGAAATAGGTTAGGATATATGAATACCCTATCTTTATTCTAGTTATTGATTGCATTTCATTATTAGGTCATAATAACGACTTATTTTTTTAAGTATTTCGTTGTAAATTAAACCCGGTTGGGTGGTCTAGTCATTACACTGCTGATTCCAACAAAAAAAATAGTATCTTAAAATTAACTATTTTGTCCTGTATTTTAGGGATATTCCAATTACAAAACTTTAAAATCCAATTTTAACATGTCATTCTGAATGAATGGTTCGTTGCTCCACTTATTATTTTGGTATCAAATTCCATTATGGTATTAATTATAAGACTTACCTTACGCATAATTTTCACACAGGTTCAAAGAATCTTTAAATAAAAAGAGAGGTCAGTTTGTTTGCGTGAATAATTCTAAATGTACCTAGGTATAAAAAATCCGATATTCCGTTAATTCGTTTTAATCCGACGTTTGCGTCTACGTTACTCGAATTATAAAAAAGGAAAAGAATCTTTGAAAACTTCAACACAAATTATACTCCTGAAGGGAGCGAATGGTTATTGTTATGGTATTACGACGAGATTTCTTAACTTCGAATTAAAATAAATTTTAATAACACCATGGGAAGGAAGGTGACCATTGCACTATTTTCAAACTCAAATTCAAACTCACAACATTTATTTGATAAAAACTCACTGCACCATAACAAATATAATCAAACTATTTAACCGAAAAAACTAAAAAGTAAAAGAATAGAACATAAAAACATGTTTACGTAGGTATTTCTACGTAATCTTTTACGTAGAACTTTAATTAAAACTAAATTATACAAATAGCTAGAATGTCTGTACGAGTAGACCACTAACTAGAAATAAAAAATGCAGTATAATTTTTGTGAGAAATAAAATACTTTTATTTCCGATTATTTGCTATATTACTTTTAACATTGACAAGAAATATGCATGGCTGCGAAAAAAAAAACATGACTCGTTTCTTGAAAGTTGTCATATTTGGATCTCGGCTCCTTTAAAACCAAATCACGAAATTTGGCCGCGTGAAAGTGGAGAAATTGCATGCGTGTGAGCACTGCCGGTAATTATAGTAGCGGCTTGCTCCTGTCCTCGGCCGATAGGCATGATGAACACTTTTCGATCGACCAGCTATCTAGAGCGAGAAAAGTGAATGCCACGACTATGCCACTTGTTGTACGGCTTCGACGGAGATTTTTTGTTCATAGCTACAGTATGTGGATCAGTCTATTGTTTCGCGTTTTAATAACTATTTCTGGTTATAATAATATTTTTACATCATATTTTTAAACTTACCATGGATAATTGACGACGCGCTGGCCTAGTTGGTAGTGACCCTGCCTACAAAGCTAGCGGTCCTGGGTTCAAATCCCGGTAAGGGCAGATATTTGTGTGATGAGCGCAAATATTTGTTCCTGATTCATGGATGTTTTCTATGTATTTAAGTATATATTTATCTTTATAAGTATTTATATCGTTGTCTAGTACCCATTGTACAAGCCTAGAGCTTAGTTTGGGACTAGGTCAATTGGTGTGACATTGTCCCCTGAAAAAAAAAAACGAGGTATAGGTACACTTACTTATATTAAAAAAATTCGTAATAATAATAAACAAAAAGGAACTACTTTGACATTTATCATGTAATTAAACATCTTAAATGGATAAAAACCATTACAGTTCTTACGTTTTCCCATATCTTACCCGCCAATCGCAGGTCGCAAAAAAATCAATAATAAATCGGTAAAAGATAACACCATCCGTAGTTAAATAAAACAATGAATTACAGGTTGAATATAATAGCATTTCTCTTATATCCGTTTCGAATATCGGAATAAAAGGAATCCTATGTCCATTTCCATGTATAACAGATTGCCAATTTATATGGAAGCGTTAAGCCGTATGAGCGTGAAAGCGGAAAAAATAAATAAACACTTAAATATTTAAGCAGATATGGAAAATAAGAAAGATACTAGGATAATAAAAGAGATGGTACGAATCAGGTTTCCTAGGTAAGGCTTAATCACGTGCAATTCAAAATTAGTCAATAGAAGTATATTCTTGTAAGTAATGGAATATTATTCAATTCAACTCAAAATCATTTATTTTGGACAAAGTTCAATTATGCACATAGACTTATAATTACTAATTATATATAAAAAAAAAAAACACTGTTTATTTCCAAAACCCTTATAAATCTAAAACAGTCTTAGCTATAATCTTTACTAAGATATGAACTTCCATCTAGGAAAATAAATCTGGACAACAACATACATACATACAATCGCAAGTCTTTTCCGTAGGCGTAGACAGAGACCACTTCCACTTGCTAGGTACGATCCAGGCGAATTTCAATCGCTTCCTGCACACTTATAATTCTCTGCATACACGTGACGTCACGTGCGTCGGTTTACTGTTCTCCAGACCTGGCCCTTTCTTTATATACGTCCCCGATCGGAACCAAAATGCGTTCAAATCTATAGCTGCGAGGCTGCGACTGTGACTCCATGATGTCTTAGCGCCCGTTGTTTGATGAGTAGTTAAACATACTAATATTTAAAAATCGTAACAATTTGATAAATCTGAAGCAAATGTGTCACACTTCAATTCGATTTTTGAATTTTAACCATTACTTACTGTACCCTTACCATGAGTTACAATTACCGTACTCGCTAGCGAGTCGAATGCTCTGTCCCTCGCACTCTATAAGGTAGCTCTAAATACTGTGAGAGACAGAGCATTCGACTCGTTAGCGAGTACGGTAATTGTAACTTATGGTACTGCACCTCTATTCAAGGCGGTAAAAACGATAATCGTATTTAACCTGTTATGGTATTGTTATGACGTCAGCCGCCATTACTGTCAAGTGAATAAGAGCTATCAAAACGGTGACAATACGATAACAGCTCACGAGGCCCTGGGAGGTTATTATGATATGGCAATGCAGAATGCAGTTCTGTTTACGCTGAGAGAAAGGGACAGAGCTATAACTGGTATAGATCTGTCCTTCACGCTCAACGTAAAATGAACTGCATGGCTATGTCATTATAATTCTTCGGATCAAACAACTCGCCCTTAGTCTCGCGCCGACTCTAAACCCATCTGTAGTCAAATATTTAAATTTCGAAATGCCGAATGGTTTTATTTCTAATCTGTGAGGGTACTTTTTAGTGCGATGAAGTTTGTCAGAATTGTAAGAGATGGCGCTTTTGTAGCTTGTCCAAAACCCTCTTATTGTTTAAACTGATGATCATGTATGTGCTCTTTCCAGGCCGGGGCAAGCAGAAGAAACTGATGGAGCGTATCTTGCCGATGTTCATCATGCCATTCCTGATCCAGTCCACAATCGTCCCGATGTTTCTTAGCATGCTCAAATTCATGCTCTTCAAGTCGATGATGGTCGGAAAGCTGGCATTGGCACTGATCCTCTTCAATGCATTCAGAAACCACAACACGTTTAATAAGGGAAGAGACGCTCAGATGGCAGATACCCATTACGGTTACCATGGCAACATGGAGGAATATGGGGCTTATATTAATTGAGAAACTAACGATGGTACTACTTTAAACGCAGAAGTGACTTAGTCATCGAGTTAACTTGCAACACAACCAACTAGCGTCTGCACACTTTAGTGTTGCCAAGTTGTAATCTGCTAAAGTGAACGACGGTGGATTTTTTCCAAGTGTATCTATGGAATTAACATAGGTGAACGCACGACAGCTGCTTAAGCGTCATTGACGTAAGCATCAACCCTTACTTAAAGAAAATAAATAGTAAAGGAAAGACATTATTTACGTTACTCAATGACCTGCTTGGAAAGTCAAAATATAATAACTATTTTATTCCGATCAAGCCCTATAACTATTTTACTATTTTTTCAGATCTAGTCATTTGTTACTTTAAAAATTCAATCACCCTAACCGATACCCTAATGCCATATTCATTCCCGATTTTCCCTGGGGACTACAGGATGGAGTTCTTTAAGTGGGGAGTAAATAGGTTTTTAATGGGTCGGCAACGTGCATGCGATACTTCTGCTTATTGCACGCTTCCATTCGGTAAACGCTTACCATCCGGGCGGGCCGTGCTATTGTTTGCCACTACCATCGTGGTATAAAAACAAAAACTTACATATAACCAACCAAGGCCAATACTGGCCTGACAGTTCATCATTAGAAATTTTAGAACACAGGTTCTGTTTCACTAACGATTTACGACTGACGATCGCTTTGAACTGCATGTGTGGGGCGCGCGGCGATCTCGACCGTATAGCAGTAGGTAAGGCAGTCGGCCTGACGATCGTCGTAACTTGGTGCTAGGTCTATGTCAAACGGTCCTTTGAAAACATAATTATGTGGCGAGCGACTTGAAAACGACTTTTGGTCGAACGATCGATTGAGTGAGCGAAGTAATACGAGCGGTAACCTGTGACAGCATGCCCTTAAACGTAGGTTTTAGGTTCACATAAAACTTTAGTGAAGCTGCGTAAAGTATTACTCGAGTAGCCTTATCCTGTAGCAATGAGAAACATTATTCTCAACGTTCTACTTTTATACATACGAGTCTAATAATTTCACTAGAACCTGGAACATTTAATTTTGAGAGAGGCCATAGAGTGTCGCAGTACTATTTTGTCACATTTTGGTTACATTACAGTACTTTCATTTAGTTTGGTAAAATTGGTAATATTTAAGTTGCACAAAAATACCTGCTGAAGCTGAAGCTGTTTTAAGAAAGGTAAATAATGAAAAAAAAGAGTGCTGTCTTCGCCAACAAACTGCTTTACAGTTTAGCGAAACTATTCTGAATGTTTTTACAATGTGTAACCTTGGCATAATAAATTAAATTAATTTAATTTGAAACAAAATCTTGGTTTTTACTACAGTTAAAGATAAGGACCGTATCGAAAAGAAAGTAGACAAGTTAAAAATGACATAATTTTTATTATATGTGATATTTGGATATAAAATATAAACTTAACTAAAATATGACACCTTTTCAAGAACTAATTTTAAGAAAACTGTCGTAGACCTCCTATTTAGCCTGCAATCTTACTTTCTTTTTGATGTCCTTCATTAAGTTTTGGACGACAGCATTTGCTATTTTTCCTGACACTCTGTTCCACTTTTTTTTAAAGTCCTCGACTGATGTTGCAGCGTTGACATTCTTTTGGAGCTGCCGCTTCATAATAGCGCATAGGGCGGATTTCAGGGCAGTTGGGAGGGCTCATGTCTCTTTCGACTATATCAACCTTGTGGGCCATTATACCATTCCAGTGTAGCTTTTGAGTAATGGCATGATGCCAAGTCTGGCCAAAATAAAATAAGCTTCTTGTGTATTTTAATAACAAGCAGTAGTCTTTTTTTCAAGCACTCCTCACGATATACTTCAGCGTTTAAGTTACCTGTGGTGAAAAAGGATTTCGAACGCATGCCACATTGACAAATTGCTTGCCAAATTAGTATCTTTTTACCGAATTTCTCAACACTGAAGGCTATCTTTTTGAGAAACCCTTTTACCAGCGGGTACAAAACTAAGGTCGGGCAATGTTTTAAAATCTAATTTGCAGTATGTTTCGTCGTCCAGAATAATACATTGCGTTTTCTTGGTTAATACACGATCATATAGTTTTCTTGTTCATTTTCTAACGGTTGCCACTTGCTTTTCGTCTCTTTTAGGTTGTTTCTGTTTTTTATAAGTCTTTAGGTTACATCTTTTTTTAATTCGCCGAACCATTGATGGAGAAGTTTTAGCTTTTTTAGCAGCATCTCGGACAGAAACAGGTGGATTTTGTAAAAAAATGCGTACTTACAACTCTTTTTTGCAATGCAGGGTCCCAAAGTCCTCGTTTTCTGCCGCTCTTAGGCAGGTCTTCCAAAGTTAAGGTGTTGCCGAACTTAGTTATCAACTTGTGTATTCCTGCAGGCCTGACAACATACTTTTTAGCAAGTTTTCTTATTGTTATACACTGAATTTTGCACCAGTCGTCCAAAATCTTTTTTCTAGTTTCTAACTGAATCCGTCCCATTTTGACAATTTGGTAAGAAAAGACGTATTGCTTTTGACATATCGTACCCAAGAATAAGGTTTACAATCTACTAAAAACTTTTCGTAAATAGGAGTTGAGTTTAAGTATTTATACGACCTTAAAGTTGTCGACTTTTTTTTCGATACGGTCCTTACTCATGAATACTTTACTTAACTGGCTACCAAGTTAACATTTTCAATAATTTAATGTACGTAACTATAATATGTTATCCAAGGCTGATATGTTATTAAGGTATCTTCTTAATTTTAACTATGATAAAAGTACTTTAAAGACAGCGACAGACATCAAATATATTAAAAGGGGTTTAGCAAAATTTCGAATAGAAAACTTTTCGTTACGAGGTTAGAGCAATGTTACAAACTTTCTTTAACTATTCAAGGCCTCCGCCGCGAGCGTCGAGTTTTTACTCTTTTTTTAATAAACAAAATACGGTCAGTCGTAGTCGCGACTGACTTTTTTCGTATACAATTTGTAAGCCGCTCGTAGTGTAGATAGTTTTGATCTGTCCCAGTTCCCAGTTGTTTCAATGCTTCTTTTATCTCCGTATTTTGAAAGTTTTTTCAGGGTTTCTTTATTCAATTTATAATGGTCCATGGATTGAAGTCATAAATTTAACCAAGATGCTAACGCGCGTTTTCCATCGAATTGAAGTATATGGGGTTGACTTAAGAGGACTGTGAAGCTAAAAATGTCCATACATACATACATACATACCTTCACGCCTGTAATATGCGATAAAGTTTTTCATCCCTTACACCCAGTCCGATTTTATTGACTTTCGAATATGTTGTAGATTATTATGAAAAACTAGGTCTGTCTTAATATTTCTTGGAAAGAAACAAAAATAGTAATTGTACAAACCTAGTTATTCATAACCTTGATTTAGGGGGTGTAAAATATTATCGCCCGGAGCTAAATTTGTTGCGTCGCGTCGGTTCACAATCCTCTAGCGATTGACGCAATTTGTCATCAGTACGTCAATCAAACGCATTTTCGAAAATCGCTAATTTCACGCATCTTGACTAGGATCCAAACGGGTCAAGGTAGTCCTAGAGAACATAGAGCGGCCCCAACGGAAGACCAGAGTTGACTTCACAGTCAGCACATGCTGAGTTGGGACCGTTTCGCAACATTAGCACATCTCTATTCTCTTGTCTCATTTTCTTCATATTTATTGTAACTTTTTTTTTGTGTGTTATTGTTGTGAATAAATGTTTTACTTACTTACTTACTTACTTATTTGACTACAGGGGTGTGATTCTCTCAAAAACAGCGGTTGGTCGGACGAACAAGTGAATGTCGCAGAGCGGCGAATTTAAACTTTAACTGACGTGGTATACGTCTCACAGACGTCATGATTATTATTTTGAACTTTATGTCGCCATGGCCTAAGGTTTACTTTGTGAGTGCTATGAAACCACGTCGTCAAAGGTTAAGTAGTCCTGTCAGAGCGAACAAAACGCATTTTAGCGCGTGTATTTTCAATTTGGCTTATGCGCTATGCGACATTCACTCGTTTGTCTGACCGACCGCCGTTTTTGAGAGAATCATAGCCAGAGGGCCTAGTATGGTCGTTTATCGCGTGACAAAATGTGAATAAAGCATCCGTCACTCTCGTACTTATATACGTGTCAGAAAGAGACAGATGTTTTGTCAGAAGTAGAGCGGAGGAGTAGAGCGGTAGATTAAAAACCACATGAGAGGAATAACATAAGAAAGAGGTTTTGTTATAAATGAAAATTCGATGTATCTCTATACGCGCGTTTGGGGACTTGCTTTATGCTCCCTAAAAAGCGAGTTGGTAAAAAGTGCTAAAAATATTTATTATTTTGTTAAAAATAGTACATTGAGCATGTAAATATTAAAAGTAAGTTTTAGGTATTAGTATTTATTAATTTAATGTAATTTAGAGTATAAAAGGATTGTTTTTCATATTAAATTACTAAAAAGCGAAATTGTTTTTATTTTGAGTGTTTTTGTTTCAACGCAAATTAGCAAACTACTAAATGGACCTGAATGAAACGGAGAATCAATGAAACGGATAAAACCCCCTGTTATAATGGTGACCTCTATTTTCAGAACTGATTACTCCTATTATTATAACTAACTCACCGATTCGATGTTAAATAAAAACCTAATCAATAACGACTTTTTTTTTAAATAAACGCGTTCGTATCAGTCCAACCATTTAGGAGATACCATGCAACAGACAGACACACACTTCCAACACTCTGTTTGAGTCAGGGGTAATGTTAAAAATACACTTCAGTCTGACAAGTGGTCGTTTAATTAGTACAGCAACTGTGGCAGTTGTACAGCAGTGACAGTTGCAGTTGTACAGCAGTAACAGCGGCATTTGTACAGCAGCAACAGCGACAGTTGTACAGCAGTGACAGCGGCAGTTGTACAGCAGTAGCAATGGCAGTTGTACAGCAACTGTGGCAGTTGTACAGCAGTGACAGTTGCAGTTGTACAGCAGTAACAGCGGCATTTGTACAGCAGCAACCGCGACAGTTGTACAGCAGTGACGGCGGCAGTTGTACAGCAGTGACAGCGGCAGTTGTACAGCAGTAACAATGGCAGTTGTACAGCAACTGTGGCAGTTGTACAGCAGTGACAGCGGCAGTTGTACAGCAGTGACAGCGGCAGTTGTACACTAGCGAAAGTGGCAGTTGTACAGCAGCGGCAGCGGCAGCTATACAGTCAGAGCACGGGATTGTTGAGCCACTTGCCACTGCACATACGTAATTTGGAGTTTAATGTATATCGAGTTTAGTCGGTTATACTTGTATGCATAGACAAGGAAAATCACACATTTCGTTTAAAAGAAGAAAATTATATTTCTATCTTTGTTATTGTGTGTTTGACTGACGTGATGGCTTGAAGTGCCATTTCTGAGAGCCAGAACTACCAATCTGACAGTTAAGTGACTAACTACAACCTACAACCAAAGTCAACCATTGGAGGTCTAGCAACCATAAACAAGCCAATTGTTAAAGCGTAGCGATAGTAAACGTTACTGTACAGATTTTTTTTATTTTTTTTTAACTTCTTCAAAACTTTTAACCCACGCTTTTATCTGAACGCTGTTTACGAGTCTTTCTTTATTCGTTGTTTTAATGTAATGTTACTTTATGGTTACTATGGTCACGTTTAAACAACAGTAACCATTGGTTCAAAATAAATTCAGTCTTTATAGGTCATTACAAAAGGGTAAAATGATAAGATAGTGGGTCAACAATCCCGTGATGTGACTGTACAGTAGCGGCTGCGGCAATTGTACAGCTGTACAGCAACGGCAGTGGCAGTAGTGTGTGTCAAAAACGGAAAAAAACTCAGGTTTATTGACAAGTTTGGTAGTAAAAACTGATCAGGGGAGTTATTATGACGTATCTATGCTGTTCATTTTACGGCGAGCGTAAAGGACAGAGCTATATCAGTTATGTTGCTCTGTCCCTTTCTCTCAGCGTAAAATGAACTGCATTGCTACGTTATAATAACCCCCCAGTTAAATAAATCGCACGGTTAATTAGGTAAAAATATATTCGAATAGTGACAATATTGCGGTTAAAAACTTACTTACCGCTTTAACTAATAAAATTCTTATAATCTGTTGAATAAAATAATATTACTAGTTTTAATATTTGTTTTTGGAAAGGAGAATAAAATGAGAATAAAGTGTTTCACTACGACGTTAAAAAATTATTAAAAATAGGAGTATGCGTTTGACATGTTATCGTATGGTCAACGTTAAGATAGCTCTTATTTACTTGACAGTAATGGCGACCGAGTTAAATAATTAACATACCATGTCGGTCCATTTGCAACGTTAAAAGATGGTGGACGTGTAATTTGTTTTAGACTTTAATTTTTGGGTAATTAGGTGTTCAAAGTTCTTTTCTGATAGTGATTTGTAATTTTTATGCCTTTGTGTCGCACAGTGATTGAAGACTTGGACTTATTTCGTGTATCTGGCATCTTTCTTCTCGTTTCAAGTGGACTCGCAGTGGTGCTGAGGTTAAAACTATCTTGACCTCTGACCTACAAATCACCGTACAACGTTGCCCCCAATCTTCCTAGAGAAGATTGGATTGTGTTTTATTGCTATATTGATTTATATTTATATATACTTGACACTGGCGAAATCACTTCACGTGGAAACGCCATACCCCCGCGGTAGTAGCTGTTCAAGACGCCGCGGGGGCAAAGAATGAAGAAGAAGAATATACCATGTCATGTCAAAGGAAATATTGTTTTAACCATTACTTTAAAGGCCCATAGCACACACTCTGTACAGCGATATTTCATTTCAATTAAAAAAATCGCGACGTTTTAAATTTGCATTTTGACAATGGTTATCTTCGAAGCAACAAAGTTACTTCTTAAATCATTGTCACAGTTCTCCTCATAATACGGTATTGTGAAATTAAATTAGTGTGGTCACCTGATATCTCGGCCTGATACCTACCTGACCGCTGTCTTGTTATAAAGCTAGCCAGCCGGCATTCACGCCGTGGCGTTGGCTGGGGTGACATACTTGCAAAAGTAGCCAATACCAGTGCTACGTAAAATTGAACGACGGGACGTGTGAATCATGCAAGCCGCTGCGTACAAAAACAATTGAAAGTGCAAATTAGAACAGTGCATGGACAACTGTGTTACAGTGCAAGAGATGAATACCAAGGTTGGTGATCATTGATCAATCATTAAATGTTAATTGCATGGGTTAATATTATTAGCAGAGAGTTCGACTTTGTACATCCCTATTTTGTAAATATTGTATATTTTGATTTTGCGTTGAACGATAAAGTACGTACATATTTTCGGGAAAATAAGTTCTGTTTTGTTTTTAGGGTTTCGTAGTCAAATGAGCCCTTAGTAGTTGGGCCATGTACGAGTATGTCTGTCTGTCTGTATGTCACGCTTTGTTTTTCTTAGAAACTATCAAAGTCACGAAGCGGTTCCAGCAAATTGTGTCCACATTTTTTCCCCGTACTTTTCTTAATGTTTCGTGTGAATTATTGTAAGATATGTAACTCTGAAAAAAACATTATGTTTATAGTAAATTTTCAAATTTGCCGGATCGTTTATGAAATATTTAACTGTAATCGTCGTGTAATTTTCACTAGTTTTTTATCTCGACCGCCAAGAGAATCTGGATGTGTGTGATGTGTGTATATGTGAGTACAAACCTAATTGACTTCTCATAAAAGAGTAGTTTGTTGCTCTTTTAGGCTGCACCGGCTGGACGGATTTGTACGACATTATGAATGGAAATAACTCCAGGCTGGATTACCATATAGGCTATTTTTCATTTCAATTTTTTCTTTTAATTCCTGATGGAATAACGATAATCTTAATCACCCGCAACTACTAAATCCACGCGGCCGAATTCGCGGGTAGACACTGCGCTTAAATAACATTAGATGTGTAAATATTTCATGTAACTTTTTTTTTTTAAACCGGCCAATTTCGAGTCTGCCTCGCGCAAGAAGAGTCTCGTACTATTATCCAGGGATCGGATACCGGTATTTTTATTCAAACCGGTTTTGGCTCTACACTCCAAACCGAAATTAATAGCGTTTTTGGTTTCGGTTACCGGTTTTAAAACGGTTTATAACTAAAACCGTTATTCAGCAGGTTTCGTTTCTGTTGAACAAAATTAACCGGTTTTCTGCGACCTTCGTTCCCATTTGTATATAAAATACATGGTTTACATGGTATAAGATCAGATAAGCGGATTATATCTAACTTGTATTGTTATTTAATCTTTAGGTAGATCTCGCGACAAGCCTTTATGTAGGTACTTAATTAAAATTATGTAATGTAAAAAATTAACTTATTTGTATTAATTTATACTTATCTTATTTCTTATTTTTAGGTGTATGCTTATTGAGCCAGGGCCGGAAATGTGTGAAGACTATCTATAATCAAGCACTTTAATAACAAACATTAACATGATGCTTAATGAACTTCTAATTTCGAGCTTAGAAATGGGGTACAATGGGCTAATTTTTAAAACAATATATTTTTCTCATAAGCAAATGCTCTTGCTTCAACCTGCAAACACGATGTACTTTTGGAAAAAATAATTTAAGTTAATTAAACTGCATATAATTGTTACATTTAGATGTACTTTTTATTTTATAATTAACAAAAGACAGTTCCTTATTAATTAATTAGGTACTATTTCATGCGATAGGAGTGCATTGCTGGTTGAAGAGACTATTATAGATAAGTAAATTAATTGACAAAGTATGTCATCTTATTTACCAGTTCAATGACGTTACACGGAACGTTTTAAATTCCGTTCCTCTTGAATAACGATAACCGAAATGGTTTCGTTCTTTATGAAAACGTTACTGTAGTATACCGGTTTATAAATGAACGAAAATTTGAACGGTTTACGAGCAATATTAAACGGTATTTTTAAACCGGTTCCGATCCCTGCTATTATCTAATACAACATTAAGAAAAAACGGTAAAGAATTACGTTTGTTGTATGGGCCCCCTTAAATATTTATTTTGTTTTAATTTAATTATTTATTTTTAAATTGAATATACAGATTCATATTCTGTGAATATTTCAAGCGTCTACCTGTTGTCGTTATTAATACCTGTTATTGACGAGAATAGTGGACTGTATGGGTTTATTCGAAATCGAATTATTGGATTATCGAAGCTAGGAACAACAAACGAAAATATGTTATTTGGGCGACAATACGGACCGTTAGACTAAGTGCTTCATCACATACCTGATATCCTTTGGAGCGGGGCAACGCTGGGCCTGGGCCTGTCCCTGGCTTCTCATCAGCTACTCACAGCGCGCGAGCTCGACTTACCACCGTTTTTGCCTTTGACACCTTAATATAGCACTTGCCCGTGTAGGAAAACACAGTGAATCCGCACTTATATGAATTGAACTATTTTATATGCACGACAACTCCAATAAGAGAGGAAAAAGTGACTTTTACAACAAATTAAACTAATTAGAAAATTACGGCGTGGTGCCGGTCGGAAGTTAGATCTATCTATGTTGCCATATAACAAACTGTTACCCTGGCCGGAAGTCTGTGGGTTACCAGTATTAAATCTATTGATTCCCACGAAAGTGAACATACCTATAGATCAAAAAACGGCAAACAAATAATAATAAAAAAAGTCATGACAGGTGTTCAAAGTTGAAATTACTATGTTGATGATAATTTAAGTCAAGTTCATACATACATACATACCATCACGCCTTCATCCCAGAGTGGGGTAGGCAGAGTTACAGAATTACCAACAACTCTACAGGTCGGTCAAGTTCATTACAGTATTTTTCTAACTTTTAAATTAGTTATTGAGATAATAAATAATGCTTCTATCATCATAATCAAATTCATGACAGCGTACAAATAAAAAACAACTAAATTCTAAAGCTATCCCAGTAAATGCGGGCACTTACAATGTCAACAGAGGTGAGAAATTGGACAAATCTTTAAATTGGTATAACTCGAAAACTGTGCCACTTTTACTGAGGTCATGTTAGGCTGGTTTGGTTGTGCAGCCGGTGGAGTGCGGAGCGCTCCATCATGGCAGTGGCCTTAGGGCAGTGGGACCTCTCCCTGCACAGCGTTGTGTCTGCAATGCTATGCAGCGACAGGTCCTGGAGGGCAGTGGCCTTCTTCTGCGAAAGCGTCATCTCACAGAAGGAGGCCTCGGAGCGTGAGGCGTCTCCTCTCGCGCATCCGCTCCGGAGTCGACGGCAGGGGTTGAGGCGGCGGCGTTTTGCCGCCCGCTTCAACCTTTCGTGGCTGCAGGTGGGGGATGGGAGTCCCTCACTTGGCGGTCTGGGAGAGGGGCCACGCGTGATCGGCCCCTCTCCTTTGGCGCGGGTAGCCCTGGCAATGGCTGGGGCAGCCGGGGGGACGGTGGGCAATGACTTGGCAGGTGCCATGGTTTCTCACCAAGCCGGCAGGAGGGTACGCCAGGGTGGTTTTTTTGTTGGTTGGTGGGTTGCGCTCCCTTGCCCCCTCTCATTCGGAGAGGGGGTGACGGGGTGAGTCCAACATATCCCCTCACCACTCCCATGGCGAGGGGAATACATAAAGCATTTTCCACCCTGACAAAAAAAAAGTCTGAGGGTGGGGAATCTTCGGTGTCACTGTGACGTGCTATTTTTGGGACACCCTGTATACTAAACAAAAACGTTATTCAGATTTCGTTATTTCGTGACAGCGCGTTGCTGGAGAGGTTCATGTCATGTCGCTGCACGTCAAGCGACCAGCCAAGTGACCCATACCAGAAGCGAGTGCCCAAAGGGTGATGTGCGATTTTGTATGGACCCCGTCCCCTCCCTCCAATGCGCCACTCCACGGGATGCATTCAATGTTCACTAGGATTGACAAAAAGACAACATAACTACTTTAATGAAATAGAAACCGATCAAGAACAAGCAAGGCAACAATGCGTTTATAAAAAAAAAACAATATCTACTATAGACTATGATTTTCCAAAAATACACCATGTTGCCAAGATCTAAAAACTGAGACACGTTTCATTTCTGTTGGTGGGTGGGGACATCCTTGCCCATCGTCCGTCATTGATTTTTAATTTTATTTTATTCTTAAAATACTTACTAATATAGCTACTTAAGTTGTGTACTTACCAACTATGGATCAAAATTTTGTCTGTAACCTGTAACTAATCATTGGTTAATTCTGTTCGTGCGCAGAAATTGTAAGGATCTTCGGTTTTGTACTTCTTTCTCACTCGCACTTAAACGTTCTTATGCAAGTCTAGCGTTCTTCGTTAGACCCCGAACAGTATATCGTATTTACTTGACAGTACATAATGGCGGCCAAGATAAAAACAATACGTCGGTGATACCGCAAAACCGCGTAACTAACAAATTTATGATAGAGAAAATTAAACCTTACTACCTTATGAAAAAGGTGCATTTTGCTCTTTATGTAAAATATTACTTACGTCGTTTTGCAGTTTCACCGACGAATTCCAAAACAGGTCAAAGACTATGAGTTTTACCACCCATCTACAGAATAGGGGCGCTGTACGTTTGTGATCGCGTAATATCAGTTATGCTTGTTTCCAGGGGAAACCTCAGATTGGGCAATGGGCCTGCAATAACAAAACGCTTATTGCGTTTGTATTGTTGAGCCTCTCTTTGTTCGTGTCAACGGTTGCACTGTCGGTGCAAATCAACAAATCTGACGGGAACAAATGCGAGCAGAATGATAAGATCCAGGTGGATCACCGACCAGCTAGCAGGGATAAGACAAACAGTCAAGAAATGGTAAGTATCTAACAATTTAAAAATATGTTGTTTCAGTCCGCTGCTAACTTCACACCGGGGTCAGCGGGCGTAGTATGTGACATAGGAGTGACAAAATGTGGATATATCCTCCGTCACTTTCTGACACGTATAGCTATACCTAAGTGCGAGAGTGACGCATGCTTTATCCATATTTTGTCACGCGATTAACGCAACCATACTAGGCCTGCTGTTTGGCGTTATTGTGGTCCATCAGTATGGAGACGGTACAGGACTGACGAGTAAACAAATATTTATAAATCCGTCAGTATGGGATTTTGTTCGAGTTATCGTAATAAATTGTAAACATATGGGCAAGTTACAACTATATTCTGGACCGGTAAAGAAAGGGTTTTCTTATCATTTAATCTTAGGGGTTTCTTTAAGTATTTTTTAAGTCTAGTTTTCGAACGCCATGTGACGAATAAATGGGACTGTTCAAGCACTATTGCTACTTATTTTTGATGACATGGGGTGGGGTCTAGATTGTAATTACGTTAGCAGTAGTTATTTACTTTTCCACACATGGCAACCCACACATTGTCTATGATTGAAAACCAAACGCATATTCGAGGATTCCCACAAATAATGAATACGTTTAGGTAACTCGCGTAGAACCGAGTTATATTATAACGTATGTTTTCGTAAGCATGGGATGTAGGGGGGGGATAAGAGCTTTCCTTTCTTTTGCTGATAAGGAGGAGGGGGGTGGGGGTAAATAATTGTAATAAATCTGCTTACATAATACTTTAGCAGCCCCAAAACACAGATTTTTTAAAGCGACCGAAGTATCTACGTCATCATTCTCTCGGCCTAACCAGCTTCTGGCGGGTTCGATGAACCTTGTTTCATTGACCTCATGATAACGGCCAAAATTTTACGAACCACAATTTTGTCTGCTGGTGTAACGGACAGAAATAGTCTAAAAATAAACGTATCTGAAATTACGATTCCTAATACTCTCTGGCTGATTCCACTATTATTAATAACTAGCGACCCGCCCGCGGCTTCGCCCGCGTGGAATGTATTATACATATAAACCTTCCTTAAGAATCACTCTATCTATTAAAAAAAACCGCATCAAAATCCGTTGCGTAGTTTTAAAGATTTAAGCATACATAGGGACAGACAGCGCAAGCGACTTTGTTTTATACTATGTAGTGATAAATATGTTTGTCAGCGGGTGAAATCAAGGGTGTAATTCTCTTCTCGGTCGATCGAACGAGTGAACGAGTGAACCCGCCACACCGGCGAGGTTAAGTAGTCCCGTTAGAGCGAACAAAACACACTTTAGCGCGTGCATTCACAATTAGGCAGCAATTTTGTCGATAAGATATAATGTATAGGTACCTAAGTCTGCGTTTTTTGTATAATGGAAAATATATAAAACGGTTAAAGCTTTTGGATTTATGAAATCTGCGAAATGAAAACGTTTTACATACAAACAATCATTCAATTTATTGTAATGGCGATCTTGTGCGGGCACGTGTATTGTTGATTAAGTATAACGATAATAACAATGCCATAACGCATCTGTGATGTAACGTGGTAAAGGAAACAAAAGCGCATAAACACAATATTTACTGCATCTAATCAGTATCAATAATGCAAGAGAATTATTTGTTTATGGTGCGTGACCCATAAACAAATTAATGAACAAATATAAATTACATTTTATTTTATGGTTGTAAAATGATGTATCCTTACCAAGCGTTACAATTATCGTATTCACTAGCGAGTAGAATGCTGTGAGGGACAGAGCTGAGGACTCGAATCGCAAAGTCAGAATAAAAAATAAAAAAAAGTTAGAGAATCTCACACTCAGGGCTTGTATTGTGGGTACTAGACAACTGTCAGAACAAGGTGGCCGGTGAGCTCGTTTACCTTCCTATGCCAAACAAAAAAAAAACTTTAAACTTAATACGACTTCGCCACTACGCTTCGCTTTTTACTATTGGAACGCGCCGCTTCCGCTCTCAGTGTGTTTGCAGCTTTAGAAGTTATTATTATCTCCTCGTAGCGTGACTGCTTGAGTGCTGTTGGCAGACTTGTTTACCAAAACATTTTTGATTGGGTCTCCTTTTTTTTTCACTGTAAACATGACCAGCAGGATCTATGGTTATGTTCGTCAAGGGAGCGAGATAGACGAAGAAGGTGGAAACTTGATTAGAAACTAACACCTGCATATACCTAGGTAGTTTTATTTATGATATGACACCTTTTTTAATGTTTTAAGAAATATTGAAAAGAAATCTAACGATCCTAATGGTGATTTTTGATTTGATAGTTGAGTTGGTGGTATATAGGGTGACGGAACCAGTAATGACAAGGACCAATTATGGCTACTTGATTCTTATTTTGCCGAAGATAAGGGTTATTCATTTGTTTTGCAACAATCAATTTAGGACCGTATGAAAGGTCAAGTGTCCATTACTGGTGCCTGTCAGCTAAAAGTGTACAACAAACACTGGCGCCATCACCCTACGTCTAACTTCTTAATACTTACAGGTATACTAAGGGCGGTTGCTTGACTCGTATAATAGCGCGATCTTGACTGCATATTGGCTTCACTAATTTATACTCTGCAAAAAGTATTATTACGTAGGTTCGCATAAATAGTATGATGGAAAGCGTCTAAATGGCAAATTTATAACCGGTCAGTTGGATTTGGTGAAACCGGTGATACCAGTACCACTACCATGAGTTCCAATTACCGTACTCGCTAGCGACTTGAATGCTCTGTCCCTCGCACTCGTTAAAAATACTGCGAGGTCTGCGAGGGACAGAGCATTTATTCGCTAGTGAGTACGTTAATTGTAACTCATGGTAAGGGTACTGTAGAGTATCACAGGTTACGATAGGTATCTCGTACGGTATGCTGCGAGGGATACCTCACATCATCCTTCTAATCATACAGAGAAGAGAGAAGAAATGAAATAATTTGGAACTACAAAAATTCCATACTAAAATTTGGCCATGTTTAAGCATTTTACATCAAAAATGTGACATTTACGTAGAAAGTGGTGCCCTCATTTAATTTCTACTCTTTTTTGTCGCACTGTACATAATAAATGTTAATAATAAATATCTATCTATCATTTCAGAAACTCGACTATAGACTTCCAAGGCACGTATTACCCACGAACTACAAGCTCCAGCTCTGGCCCAATTTCGTAAATAAGACCTTCCGTGGTTCCGTAGAAATAACCCTAGATATTCTCCAAACAACAAGAAACGTGACACTGCATACGAACAAACTGACAATCAGTTCTGCCAGCCTTGAAAACTCGTTACATTATAATCTACCAGTGACCACTGAAACGAGCAACGACAAGAGGAATCTGTTAATCATAAAAGCACAGGACCAAATTAAAAATGGCCTCTACACTCTGAAAATGAACTTTACTGGACTACTTCACGGCATAGTAGGATTTTATGCCAGTTCGTTAAAAAATGGCGGGTAAGTTATTTTAAGTATGTAAATAGGTTTGCTTCTCTCCCAATATATTTAATGTTACTGTCGCTATATGTTTTTGTTAGAACCTATAATTTTGTTTGAGTATGCTTTGTTTGTTTGCCTTCGCCGAGATTCTTTTTTTAGGAAAATAACGCATATATCTGTCTGACGAATACAAAATAAAAGTAGGTATTCTTCAAATGAATTTATTTATTTGTTTAAAAACATTATTTTTGTGCTCTTAGCACATTGTACTGTAATGAAACTTTAAACACACGTTCAGAAATTTCGCGAGTCTTGATTCTGCGGTCATCAATTTTGATCCATTCCACGCATAATTCAGAAATAAAGTATTTTCGATACTTTTTTTATTCAAAAGTATAAAGTATAATAAAACAAAGTAACGTAAGATACGATACATACTCGTAAAGTATGGTTGGCAAGCTTAATTGGCGTTATTGGCGCCCTCATAACTAATCGCTGGATGCTTTTTTCTTGAAAATACAAATGCATACACAATGTATAGCGTATATGCAAAAGTTTAATAACCTTTAACCTCCGTGTTGTCAACTTAACGGAAAAAGGTCTAATTCGCGTCCAATTGTTATTAAGTTATGTTATGTCATATACCGTGTAAATTGTGTATTTATTTGAACAACAAAAAACTATCTTTCGATTTCAAAACAATACTTTAGTTTATTGGAAAACACAATAACAATAATGAGGGCGCCAACTCGCACCTGACCGGATTTATTAGTTAGAGCCATCGCACTGTACCTACATAAGTAGCTAAATCCATAACTCATAACCGTACTTTTAATTCGCCGTAGTCGCGTATAAACAGAGATAGAGTGCGATAGCTCTTAGAAGGTGCTTCGTGTTTGTATATGTCTCTCACTCGCTCTCATAAGCAGGGAGCGTACTTTTGGTGCCGATGACAGGCCGATGACGCAATTTCAGATATAGGATGCTTGAAATTTACGTTATGTATAAATATCGTTGTTCACCAACTAATTTAACTGACTGTTTTCTTAGCTGACCCTTACCATTCGGCATTTTGTCATCCGTCAAAGCTCTAATCGTCCGTTTAACGTTTGGTGAAGCACTAAGTCAAATAATGATTTAAATTAACGTGATAGCTAATGTAAACGTTTAAATAACTTACAACACGATACACAAAACATATTTAATAGTGTAAAATGCACACAGTTTAATCTACCCATAAAAGGTCAATGATAAAACAAAACATGCAATTCCGACGCATTTCGAAGCACACCATTGCAGCACGTTTAAAATTCAGACAGAACTCTGTATCTTCACTGTCATTTGAGATATAAGATTCATATAAATATCTTTGCTGGCCTTTCTTTATTAAGTCGCACATCTGGATAACGGTTCCAATTTCCCGCTTAAATAAATAAAATAACACAGATCGACACATCTTGGTTCTTAGAAATAGGTAGGTAATTCTATATTCATTATACACGTTTTGTTATTGTTTTATTTTTATTTTTAATAAAGGTTTTTTTCTTATGTGCCAGTTAGGTACAACTTAAATAATGAAAAAAGGTTAATTATATGTAAAACGATATATTTTTGAAGACTAACTAATTTTTGCTTACCATTTGTAATTATATGTGTACAGTTCTATACAGCTAGTAATTTACGGATATGATATTTTATACAGTTTATATACAGTTAGTTATTACGGACATTATTAAACTTCGATTCATAATTAATAATTAGAATCTGTTCTATATTTCTCGGAGTCAAATTACACCGCGTGCTGGAAAAAATCCATTTTAAAATTGAAAATGACCTTTCAACTTCAACCGATGTAATTGGAGCATACTTTAAAAAAGGCCAAAGATCCATTTTTTCTGTGGTTTCATTCAGACAGATTTCCTTGTTATCATTTAAGGCGGCAATTTTTTCCATAGTTCGTAGTCCCTTGTTTTTCATTAATACTAATATATGTTTTCTATATATGTCTTTTCCTTTTTCATGTAAACAAATCTTGGACAGCTTTGCTGTTACAGTTTTAATCACATCCAATGACTCTGTCAGCAAAAGGTTAGAGTTCTGCATATGTTGAGTGGATTCAACCAAAACGGTGCAATTTTCCGTTATGAAAAATATATTCTGTCTTAGATTTGGTTTCTTAATTGCTAATTTTGCACGCCTTACTTTAACCGCTGTTCTTTCGTTTAGAGCATTAATAACATTAGTGATCTCCTCCAAATATTTTCTGTAGTACATGCAGGCCTCAATCCACGTATTCCATCTTGTTATAATCGGTCGTGATGGTTTTGGCATGTCAGGGTAAAGCTGTTTTAATACTCTCACTCTTGAGGGGGATTTTAAAAATACCGATTTTATACTTGATATTAATTCATTCACATCGTCGAATAAGCCTCGCACTGTCTCCGCGACACGGTTGAGACCATGGGCTACACAAGTTACGTGTGTCATGTTCGGGAAAAGGCTGTTTAGCGTCCGGCCTGCCTTTATCATATAAGCAGCTCCATCAGTAAGCAATAACGCCACTCTTACGTGATAATTGTCATTTTGAAAGAGATTTTTTAATGAGTTAACTATCAAATCCTTAATAGTTTCATTATTCGTTCTTTCAAGAACTTGACAAGCGATTATATGAGGTCTGCTTGAATTGGTCCCCTTAAGTGCTCCAACGATAACATTAGCAACATTTCGTTGTGTTTGGTCTTTTGTTTCATCTACACTTACGTAAATATAGGAATTACCAATATCTTGCCGTATGGAAGTGAAAGTTTCGTCATACTTTTTTGGTAAATACCGTAATCTTAGGTTTGATTCTGACGGTATATTCACCGTATTTGCATAATTCCCACCAATGCATTTTTTAAGGAAATCGACAAAGTTCTTATTTTCTAGTTGTTTCCAAGGAATATTTGAAGCTATCATAAAATTAGTTAAATCCATGTTAAAAACATATTGTGTTTTTTTCTCTCCTTCTCGTTCTAAGTGGCTCTTTGGTTTTCAAATGCTTTTCAATGTTACTTACTTTTAATGTTAAATTTTTCTCACAGCAGGAGCAATAAACTTGTTTACTATTTACTACCAGACAAGGAAACTCCTGACAATATGCATTTACAGATTCCATTGCGATTTAGGTAATTCAATAGCAATGCAATAATGATTGTTACGAATTAATTAATTAATTATTGGCTCTAACCATCTTCTTCTAATAAAAATGTCATGTGTCACTTAATTATGTTTTTAATATATGTCCTAAGTGTCAATATCAGTAAACCGAAGAGGTTGATAAGTAGGTAGTCAATACTCATTCAATACTAATATAAAATCATGCTATATGTAGTTTGACGTCACCGGCCCGTCATCGGCACCAAAAGTACGCTCCCTGCTCATAAGCCTAGGCCCTAGGGAATGAAAATAACCGGTTATAACCGATTTTAACCGGTTATTTTCATACAAAAACTGCTTATAACCGGTTAAATTGCATTCTCTACATAAGCCCTTAGTAAGAGCGAGTGAGAGAGAAGTACAAACACAAGTGCTAAGTAAGTGCTCACAGACTATAGAAGGGTGCAAACGGAGAAGCGGGGGCGCGGGTGTTTGCAGGGCCGGTTTTAGAGGTGTGAGGCCCTGGGCTAAGAAAGGAGTGGAGGCGCCAAATTAATTTTTTTTTTTTTTTTTTATTGCATGTGCTTTTCAGGGCCATTTGAGATTTCGATATTTTACTAATTGCCCGTTTGGAGTGAACAAATATAGATCGATGATTTCTGTTTATACTTAATACTACTTAGTCTGCATGACTCGATGTGTGAATGTGGAAGAAGCGAAATAAATTTGTCAACATCGTAGCAAGTGGAAAGAAGTGGTCCCTGCTTACCCCTCTGGGAAAAAGGCGTGATTTAATGTATGTATCTATGTATGTACTTAGTCTGATTTTGTTTTTTTTTAAGTTTACATTGTGGCTGCAGCCCCGGTTGTCCTCCACTAAATTCGGTCCTGGGTATTTTATTTCATGTAAAGTTTAAGTTTACGATAGCACAATGGACCTAGCCGACGTATTATGACTACGCCGAGCGTCTCGTGCACCAAGGGATCCTTACCGCCATACAGTCGGTATCACGATTTGAATTCAATTACGAATGGAATCAGCGCGAGACTAACTCACACTTTACCGTTTTTTTATTATATTTTTTTAGTATATCTACCTGAGCGGCCCGTGCGCTCGTTTGCCGTCCCTATGCCAAAAAAAAAACGACCAAATTTGAGGCGTGTACCGTTACCATTTTTGTAAATTCAATAAAATTAAAAATACTTATGTCGAAATAAAGCGGACCTTAACAGGAATAAACATGTTATTGCAGAATTTGCTCAAAGGCACCTATTCGTATAGAAATGGGTCGAGAGGAGTTTTGGGAATGTTTTTCTGGTGATTACCAGAAAAACATTGAATTAATTAATAGGTATAGGTAGTGCCACGAGAGCTGTTGAGGTGAATGATTTGATTACACAAACAGCTACATGAAGTACTGATTGCAAAAAAGTTAATGAATGAAATGAATGAGTGAATGTAAATGTAAATAAACATACTTAAATATTATACAGGGTTACTGGTTAAGTCGACCTAAATCCTTTAAGGGGTTGTAGTTTCTATGATTTCTGAACACTTTGACTACGAAACACCATATCCTAAACTTAACCGTTTTCAAGATATTTAACTTTTAAGAAAATTATTCTTAAATACCGATTTTTTGTATATTGCAACATTTTTTTTGGAATCCTTGCATTTAATTTGTTTGTTTATACAATAATTATTATGTAGTAGATAAGTTGCTTCAACATTCTCGACACTTGAATTGTCATTAACTGAACAAACCGAGTCGTAGTATATGAATGATAGCTAAAGAAGGAAATAAGGACTGTTCAATTTACTAAGCGGACACCCTGAAACCTCTTTTAAACCTAGAATTTAAAAATAATTAATATGTTGTTGACAGCAATGACATTAGCAAATACATTTTCTTTAATTGCGACATATTTGTTCTTTCATTGTCGATTATTGTTCGCGATGGAGCGTATTAATTTAGATAATCGCAAATTAATAGTGCAAAAATGGTGTACAGGGCAGTATTCACTGCGAAAAATAGCAAAAATGTACAAATGTTCCAAGTCAGCGGTGTACCAAATGATTAAAAAATTTGGAGAGCATCATACGCTCGAAGATTTACCGAAATCTAGACACAGGAGCGGGCCGGCAAAACCTCAAGTCGACGAAAATGTCATGCGGTTGTTAAAATCGCGAAATTATCTATCGGTTCGTGATATTTATTTATTTATTTATTAGGTACAATAACATGTTGAACACCAAGCATTAAAAATGAAGATTATACAAATGACACTTAAATGGTAAACAACACAATAATGATTGTACACAGCATTTACATTTCATTTCGGTAAATAAAAAGTGAAGATGACAAAAATATGCAAAATTAGAAAAGTGGCTGTATCATTAATTTGGTTTTAAATTTGTTCGCGCTGTCAGAGAATATATCAATATCAATATCTGTGTCTAAGAAATTATATCTACGACACATCCTTAGGAGTGGAGCGTTAAATGAGAGGTTGTTGCTTGTAAAGGGCATGCTAAATATTTTCTGATTCCTTGTGATCTTTTTCTTGGCAATAAAGGATATGTAGCTAATAAGATCAGTGTCAAGGACACCATTCAAAATCCTATGTAGCGTCATTAAATCAGTCACATCACGTCTGTACTCCAAAGATGATAGGCGGAAATTAACTAACCTGTCGCTGTATTGAGGAATAGTGCGTCGCACACCTGTTAACCTGCTGAGATGCCGGACGAATTTCATTTGTATAGATTCAATGCGGCTTGAGTGGATACTATAGATTGGGTACCAAACACAGCTACAGTATTCCAGAATAGGTCTAACTAAAGAAGTGTATAAAATTACGAGACTTTCTACTTTCTTAAAAGGTCTAGTAGTTCGTAACACAAAACCCAACATACGACTCGCCTTAGACACAATAACATCATAATGGCCGCGGAATGACAATTGACTGTCAAAAATAACCCCAAGATCCCTAATTGTTGTCACTCTTTCCAAGGGAATTCCATCGATATTATATGTGAAATTAATGGCATTAAGTTTTTTAGTAAAGGAAATGCATTGGCATTTGTTAACACTTAAGGACATACAATTGGTTTTACACCAGTTGTCAACTGTGTTATGGTCAGCTTGCAGAATAAAACAGTCCTCAATTGATTTTATGCAATGAAATATTTTGATGTCATCTGCATAAGCCAAGCAGTTGCACGCAATGCTTCTTAAAAGGTCATTAATGAAAAAGAGAAATAAAAGAGGACCTAAATTTGAACCCTGGGGTACACCAGATTCAGCTAAAAACGGGATGGACTCGAACCCAAATACACAAAATAACTGAGATATTGCAAAGAAAGTTGGCGTCAGCGTAGGTACGGTACAAAATATTAAAAAAAGAAATAATATACGAACCTACAAAAAGCAAAAAAATCCAAAAAGAAGTGCAGAGCAGCAAACTAGGTCCAAAAAACGGTGCGGCAAGTTGTACAGCATCTTACTAAAAGATAAATCTCGTTGCATTTTAATGGACGACGAAACGTACGTAAAATATGATAGCAGTACATTACCGGGGCCCCAATACTACAATGCCGTCGTAGGAGAGTCTGTACCAGAGGAGGAAAGAACAATTAAAATGGATAAATTCGGGAAGAAAGTCCTGGTTTGGCAGGCAATCTGTTCCTGTGGCCTCAAAAGTGCTTCCTATTTTGCGACAGGCACTATTGGTGGTGAAATATACAGAAAAGAATGCATCCAAAAACGGTTACTTGCCGTCTATCGGAAGCACAGTGTCCCACCCTTGTTTTGGCCTGATTTGGCAAGTGCCCACTATGCTGGTCCGACAGTGGAGCTACTAAATTCAAAAAACATTGAATTCGTTCAAAAACAAGACAATCCACCAAATTGTCCGGAGCTCCGTCCTATCGAGCGGTACTGGGCCATTGTGAAGAGTGTTGAATAAACTTTTTAATCACGAAATATAGTCAGCGTATTATAGCTAACACTGGCCACAAACAACTCTGCTACACGGACGTTGTTTTTTCTCCGTCACTTTATTCTTCTATGTGTCAACAACAAAATAAATATACCAAATATTATTTACGCTATTATTTTACCCGAATAAAAGGTTATGGGCAATAAAGGTGAAATTAGTGATAAATAAAAATGGCTGGTACCTCGTACCGAATTGAGTTATTAAACCAAAATAACTACGACACCTGGAAAGTGCAGGCACAAGCGGTGTTGATAAAGGCAGGTTTGTGGAAATATTTGAATAATCCAACACTGCCCGCGACCGTCACCGATCTAGACGCTATCGCTAAACATGAAGAGTGCCAACTCTTGGCAAAGTCAGAGCTTTTTTTGATCATTTCTTCACATGAAATTAAAAACGTAAAATAATGCAAGACAGCTCAAGAAATTTGGAAAAAACTCGAAGATATTTATGAAAGTAAGCGACCTACAAAAAAGGCTTCACTCCTAAAGCAGTTAATTGTTGCTAAATTCAAAGAAGGAGACGATTTAAGAGAGCATCTAAATCTTCTGACAGATATAGTTGACAAATTAACAAATATGGAAGTCGATATTAACAAAGATCTTTTATCAGTCATAATGCTATATTCATTATCATCAGATTTTGACAATTTTCGCGTAGCTATAGAATCCCGTGACAATCTTCCTTCTCCAGAAGAGCTAAAAATAAAAATCTTAGAAGAAACAGAAGCCCGTAAATATACAGAAACAAAAACGAATGAAAGCAACGCAATGTATACAAATAAAAACATTTTTTTCCGAAAAAAGAAACCAAGCTACTGTCAAATATGTAAGAAACAAGGACACAACACCCAAAATTGTCGATTCCGTAATAATCGCAATAATCAAGAACGGTCAAACGCAGCACAAAACATATGCTTAGCAACAGACCCAAATAAATAGATGGTGTATTGACAGTGGATGCACATCGCATATGAGCAATAATCAGAATGATTTTTCCTCCATAAAAAAATATAATGGAACATTGAAATTAGCAGACGATGATAGCACTACAAAAATTGAAGGAAGAGGAAATGCTCAAATTAAAGTTGACGATAAGAATATAAAACTTGAAGACACATTATATGTGCAAAATTTAACTACAAACTTATTGTCAGTTTCAAAAATAACGGAAAAAGGAGAAACCGTATTATTCAAAGAACACTTTGCTACTGTCAAAGATATAAAAACGAATAGAATTGAACTTAAAGCAAAAAAGACAAATGGTTTATATTATTTGACAAATAATAAAAATGAAAAAGACTTCAACAATAAAGAAGAAACTACATTTAATGCTGAAATTGATGAATGGCATAGAAAACTTGGTCACATCAATGAAACAAGTTTAAAACAAGCTTTAAAAGAAGAAGCAATGAATGGACTCAAGTTTGATATGAACCAAAAACTTAATGAATGCGAAGTATGCATTAAGGGAAAGATGAGCCGACTACCTTTTCCTAAAAACAATGGTGATCCAAGAACAACACAACGTCTCGAAATAGTACACTCAGACGTTTGTGGTCCAATTAATGTAGAATCCGTTAGCGGAGGAAGATATTTCGTTACATTTATCGATGAGTACTCCAGATACTCAAGAGTATATATCATACGAAATAAAAACGAAGTTTTTGAAAAGTTTCAACAATATAAAGAAGAAATGGAGAGATATACTGGAAATAAAATAAAATTCTTACAATCTGACAACGGTACAGAATATATCAATAAAGAATTTGATCGATATTTAAAACAATGCGGAATTAATAGAAGACTAAGCTGTGCATACACACCACAGCAAAACGGTACAGCTGAAAGAAAAAATAGAACCCTTCAAGAAAGGGCCAGATGCCTATTACTTGATGGAAACATGCCCGAAAAATATTGGGCAGAAGCTGTCTCTACCGCAAATTATCTACTCAACCGAACACCATCAAAAGTCATCAGAAATAAAACTCCATTTGAAATTTGGGTTGGAAGAAAACCATCGGTACAACACTTACACATATTTGGATCAAAAGCTTTCGCACTGAAGAAAAACAAGAAACAAAAAAGAAAGTTTGCATCAAAAGCAACCGAAGGAATATTTTTAGGTTATGCAGAGAATAGCAAAGCTTACAGAATATTGATACCTGAAACAAAACATGTTATTGTAAGCAGAGATGTCAAAATAATGAAAACATTATACTACGAAAACAAACAGACAGTTCATAAACAAGAAGATCAGAAAAAAGAAAAGTTGATCGAAATTCTTTACACCAATAAAAAAGAAAAGCCGATTGAAATAAATGAACAAAACCAAGACGGTGAAGCATACTGTGATTCTATGACTGATCTTGAAGGACACGAACTGCAAAATGAACTGCAAGAAAATGAAAATTTTCTCGATGATATAACTGAAACAGAGATAATAAATAATGATGAAAACGTCATTACTAGTTCTGATAACATTGAAATAACAGAACCTGAAAGAAACCAAAACGATGATATTTCAATAAATGAAAGACCCCACAGATCCAGACAACCGCCAGTTTGGACAAAAGATTATGTATGCACCGTATGCATGGGTAAAGAAGACAACTCAGAATGGAAAGACGCAATAATTTCTGAGATAACAGCACATTTAAAAAATGAAACCTGGTCCATAGTCAAGAAACCACCTTGTCGGAATGTCATTGACAGCAAGATGATTCTTAAAGATAAATTAGGACCAGATGGCAATATTGAACGCAAAAAGGCTCGACTAGTAGCCCGAGGTTTTTCGCAGATACCTGGTGTAGACTATCAAGAAGTGTTTGCACCTGTAACTCGACTAAGCTCAATAAGACTGTTAGTGTCTTTAGCTGTCCAGAAAGACATGCATTTAAATCAAATAGATATATGCACTGCATTCTTGAACGGAGATATTGAAGAAGAAATCTTCATGAAAAAGCCTATCAATTTGGAAAGTTACCTTCAAGACATTATAAAAATTACAAATGACTCGGACATTAAACAAAAAGCAAGTAAAATGCTAAATGATTTGAACCAAGACAAAGAAAACTCAGTTTGCAAATTGAATAAAGCGATATATGGATTAAAACAATCTGGAAGGCAATGGTATAAAAAATTTGATTCCGAATTAAAAACCATTGGATTTATTCCCACAAATGTTGATCCATGTATGTATACATATGCGAAAGGCGGAGAGGAAATCATTATTAGCATATATGTGGATGACATTATAATTGCTTGCAAATCGCAAAAGAAAATAGACCAAGTCAAGAATTTACTCATAAAGAGATTCCAAATGCGTGACTTAGGTAAAATGAATTATTGCCTCGGAATAACATTTGAGAGAGATGAAAATCGAATAATATTAAAACAAAGAAAATATATTGAAACAATATTGGAAAAGTTTGGGTGTAAAGATTGCAAACCTGCATCCACTCCTATGGAGATAGGACTTAAGTTGGAAAAGGGACCAAGTCCTGTTAAAGAAAAGGATGTGCCTTATCAAAACCTCATAGGCTCCCTCATGTATTTAGCAGTTGCCACACGCCCTGATATAATGTTTGCTGTAAGTCACTTAAGCCAGTTCAACAACTGCTATACATCAGAGCATTACAAAGCAGCAAAAAGAGTTCTAAGATATTTACAAGGATCCAAGGACTTGGGACTGACTTACATAAAAGGAAATATGAAGCTAGAAGGAACAGCTGACGCAGATTGGGCATCATGTAATATTGACCGTCGTTCAGTGACAGGCTACATATTTACCCATGGTGGAACACCAATAAGTTGGGAAGCTAAGAAGCAAAGAACCGTAGCACTGAGTACAGCTGAAGCGGAGTATATGGCTCTAACGGGAGCATCGAAAGAAGCAATATACCAAAAGAATCTTTTAATTGAGCTGAATATTGAAACAGGAATAATCGACATCTACAACGATAATCAAGCAGCTCAAAAGCTGGTCAAAAACCCAATCATCAGCACTAAGTCAAAACATATCAGCATAAGGGAACATTTCATAAGAGATGCGATGAGAGATGGACACGTCGATGTGAAATACCGCCCAGCCGAAAACATGGAAGCGGACCTTATGACAAAAGCGTTGCCTGCCCCAAAGCTTGACAGACTGAGGGCCATACTAAACATCTCGTGAGGCGGAGTGTTGAATAAACTTTTTAATCACGAAATATAGTCAGCGTATTATAGCTAACACTGGCCACAAACAACTCTGCTACACGGACGTTGTTTTTTCTCCGTCACTTTATTCTTCTATGTGTCAACAACAAAATAAATATACCAAATATTATTTACGCTATTATTTTACCCGAATAAAAAAGAGGCACTTAAGAAAGGATGGTCGGGAAGCTAAATCATTGGAACAATTCAAAAGAATGTGGTTTGCAGCTACTCGAAAAGTGACAAAAAGTGATGTGCAAGAACTTATGCGTAGTATCCGCATAAAAGTCAGAAATTTCTATCGATGTAATTAAGTTTCTTTTTTTTCATTAGTTATTATTTTGTTTGTTTTTGTTTTAATAATATTTAGCCAAATAAAGAGATAATAGCGAAAAAATCGTAATATTAATATATAATTTTAGTGTCCGCTTAGTAAATTGAACAGTCCTTAATCTCTCACAATATTTTTTTTCTTATACGAATATTTAAAAAAAAGTCTATGGCAGCAATACTGCAGACAATCTTAAAAATATCTACATTTCTTCAGCTATCCAACGAGGTATAGCAATCTTGGTTATTATCAGAATTAATCGAAAAATCTTAGTTGAGCCAGGTAGTAGTAAAATTTTAATGTGTTTATTACGAGTACATCAATGTACATGACTTGGTCCTAGAAAACAAAATAAAATAAATAAAATACTTGTTACTGAAACAATTAAAAAAATACCAGCTCTCTACTTACTTTTGTTCATGGAAAAAAATAAAATTAACAAATGAAACACCACCATAAAATAATTATAAACATTCAGGCTCTAGGACTAACTTACATTTTGAACAGATTTTTAAAGTTTTCTCATATTTTTTCCAAAACTGAAAAGTTTAACAAGTTCATTTCATTTTTCGCGTAAAATATAAGGGATTATCTTAAAATCAGTAATTTTTCCATCCATAAACTTCGGATATAATGGAGGGAACGGTATTTTTTTGCAAATTTCTCCGAAGTTTAATAGTCTAAAAATCTGAAAGTATCCTGACGTAAAAGTAATTAGCTCTATTTTTTGGAAAAATAAACTAAGGTATTAAATTATTTACAGTTATTGAGAAATAAAATAGGTAACAAAATAACTTTGAAAATCGTTATAAAAATTTAGGCTACTCAAAATGGACCTTATAACATAGAAAATCAAGTTCATAACAAAATGTGTATTTTCTTTTGCGGTTACTAAGCATAGGTATTATCGTCAATACGGAACCGTCGGTGCGCGAGTCCGACTCTCACTTGACCGTTTTTTTTGTAAATATTTTGCCTGGTCATTCTGTTTTTTCAATTGCGCCTTATACTTATACATAAGTATGTACCTAGGTGTCTACATAGTGTATACTTTTTGGGTGATAGCATTTTGACGTTTGCTTCGCGAACCATTTGCTATTTTGATGTTCTGCGTTATGGATGTTACCTACCTATGCTAATGAATGAAACATTAATGCTAATATAGGACGTCTGACATTTCGCTTCATGGTCAATTTGATTAGCTGAACATTTTGCTACATGGACGATTCGGTACTTACTGAGCCAAAACAATACCCTTTATAGTTTGACGAAATTGGAGAGCAATTATTTGTATTTGTAATTTGTTTTCTGCCAAAGCCATAATGATCCAAACTTCAAATTACGCTGAGAATCTTTCAGCTTCTATAAAATAACGAAGTTCAGGCAATCACTGGCTCTTGCTTTATAAACAGAAGCTCCACGCGCTTCTGCCAAGTGCCCATCAGTCTACTTGATCGAGCTATTGAAATAAACGCGCGTTTTATCTGTCATTAATTGTTGTCAGTGTCAATGTCACAGACGTCATATAAGAATGATTTTCATTTCTAAACAACCAATTTGATTTACTTTGGTTTTTGTGTAATAAATTGGCAGTAGACGCTATATTTATTCCAGCATCATTGTTGGTTGAGAGAGTAAAATAATGGGGCCGCCTTTGAATGTGACTCTTTACGAACGCCTTTCGTCGCTAGTTCGCCCCGTAAACTACAAATTATTGTTGCGACCTAACTTGGACACCGGCATTTTCTCCGGAAACGTTAAGATTAACATTATTTTAAAGAAAGAAAATAACTATGTAAATCTCCACTCGAAGTTCCTTGATATATGCAAAGTTCAAGTGTTTAGGGGAGACAGAGAAATACCAGTGTACAAATATGTTGAGGTGGAGAAACTCGAACAACTGTTGATTGAATTTAAAGAGCCGCTGAGTCCGGGCAGCTATCAGATTGACATCGATTTTAATGGAAGTTTAACAAAAAAAATTGTAGGGTTTTATTCATCACACCTAAAGGATAATAAGTATGATTATTATATTATTAAACAACTACACAATTAGAATTAAACCTAAGTGCCTTCTGAGGCATTCATTTCATATTTTAGATTTGCAAATAAATCAAATAGAAGTATTTTCAATATAACTTTCGTCCTACTCAACTAGTACTGTGTTGTACGTGATTAATATACCTACACACATAAAAATATACTACTTCATCCACAAATGTGATCAAGTCTCATGATTTTATCACTTATCGCAAATAAGGAGTAGAAGAAATGGGTATTCTGAATGTATTGCTAATATTACAAAACTATAATAACATATTTCAGAACTATGGTGGCCAGCAAGTTTCAACCCACATATGCCCGGCAAGCCTTTCCTTGCTTCGATGAGCCGGACTTCAAGGCTACATATGATATAACTCTTGTCAAACCACAGAATTATGTGGCTCTTTCCAATATGAATGTAAGATTACTTCGATGTTATTTATTTTATAGTTGTGACATTCAATATCATTTTGATGAGTTGATGTGTATAAATAACAGTCTCATCTTAGTGATATGTGTAAAATTAAATACTTCCCAAAAAGTAAAATCTCCTCTGGTTTGGTCTGGGGTCGACTTTTGTTGCATGGTCTGGCATTGCATTCCCAAAGTAACACTCAACACTCTCAGTGCGTTTACGGCCATACCATCCAAATACCATCAACCACTATGTGTGTAAAATCTGATATGATGACAGAATAACGTGGGTATAGGATCTCTGTTACAGTAAAGATAGATTGACAAGGTACATCCAGAGTTTAGTTGTTTAATTGATGTCTAGTGTGTCTATGAATAGTTGATGGATATGGTTTTTTTTTTAAATAGATAATGGGTTTGCTCATGACTAACTCTTGCCCCTGTCATGTATAATACAGTTTAAAAAATAAAGTTATTAACAAGTTTTTGGAGTTGTTGGTAATTATTCGGTACGTAGTCGTTTTTAGGTACTGTTAAGTACGGGGTCTTTTATGTTAGTTTGTAGTAAAAAGGGCTAGACATAAGGTTTACAAGTAAAGAAGGAAAAAGTGTGTGGTATAATTATTGTCTTTATTATTTTCACATGGCACAGTGGTAGGTGATTTTACCCAAGGACGAAACATATTGAAAGATGTAATATTTACACTGACTGAACTGACCCCTTTGAAGTTTTAAAAACCACTAGAACTAATTACAACTTTTAGGTTAACATATTTCATCCCGTACTTTAAGTAAAAACATGGATGTTTAAAATTATGAGTAATACCCGGATGAATATTGAATATCCGGTATACAAAAATAATTGTTTTTTTCTACCCGGTTGTAACCACTCTATATTATGTACTCTTGTGAAGAATAGGTATTTTGGCTCACCTAATTCCGATCACTGATAATAAAGCAAAGTTTTTCCCTATATAGCTTGGTATTCTGAAATATGTATAAATATTTTTCAGGAAATATCAAAAGTACTAGACAGTGAAACTGCTGAAGAAGCAGTTACATTTGCTACCAGTGTACCGATGTCTACATATTTGGCCTGTTTTGTGGTCTGCGACTTTGAATTTAAAGAAACTGAGATTGACTCAAAAGGCATAGGAGAAAATTTTAAACTTAGGTCTTTTGCCCAAAGTGACCAAACGCACAAGATAGATTTTGCGCAAGACATTGGCAAGAGAGCTACTGAATTTTATATTAACTACTATGAAGTGCCATTTCCTCTACCAAAACTAGGTATGTATATCGGCATATCCTTATTAATTTAATTTTGGCGAAAAACTGACGAATAGAATAATGTTTTTGAGTCTGACTACATAATGTTGAGTGTAAACATATTAATGTTTATACAGAGGATGTAGTAAAATCGGAGGCTTGTTTGATAAGCAGGGTTCGGAGTTTTCATAGCACGGTAAGACAAAAGAGAGCTGTGGAGTCGACATTAACATTAAAAGTCAACTTTTACTCATAGGTTGCAACGGGCTGTTTTCCGCAACTGGACGACTAAATAATTGCGCCTTTTTTGCGTGCTGGGTTGCTGATGCTACTCCTGCCAACCTAGTTCTACCAGGAAGCCTAGCAGACCCTTGATGTTGCCGATGGCTTCTGGTAGCGACCTCGGTGTTCCGAGGTGACGTGCCTGGTATGTTACCACCTCAGGGCATTCCATGATGACGTGGGCTGCGGATTCCTCCGCCGTCATACAGGCTCTGCACAGGGGGCTGTCTGTAACATCCAATGTGAACAAGTGTTTGTTAAACAAGGCATGGCCAGTTATGGCTCCAGTTAGTAATCGGAGTTGGGCCCTTTTGATATTTTGTAGTCTACGCGACAATCCGGGATTGATCATCGGAAGGGCCTCCTTACTTTGCCTGCAGGTGTTTAGGTTGCTCCAGTAGTGTTGGTGCTTTACCTTGGTGATTCGGCGCAGTTTGTTACGCAGCCAGCTGGTCGGCAGGGGCGGAAATGGTTCAGGACCTATCAATTCCGTTTCTGAGCCCCTTCTCGCGAGTACGTCAGCCGCGTCATTACCGCGTGAGTTGCTATGTCCCTTTATCCACTGTAGGGTGATGGGGTTAATGTTACATATCTTGGAAAGGGTGTTTTGACATTCGTATATTGACGTTGTCGTGTAGCACTGTTGGGCGTGTAGAACTGATCGGCTGTCGGAGAGTATTCGAATAGGGAGATCCTTTACCTCTCTTTGCTGGATCGCTTTTGTTTCCATAATGATGCCCATGCATTCCGCCTGGAAGACTGTGCTATGGGCTCTTAATGGTGTTGAGATATGTATGTTCAGAACTTTCGAAAAAGTACCTGCTCCGGATTCTGACTCTGTCTTGGATCCGTCTGTGAAGATCCTTACCTCCCCGGGGTTGAGGCCCTCCCACGGATCCTCATGCAGTTGTATTTTGTACTTTTTGTCGAAGATGAACTGTTTTGGTATTCTGTCGGTAGCTGCCTCTATGAGCGGCTGCTCGTTAACCGCTTCGTAGAATATTTCGGTGTGTGGTAACCTGGTAGGTTTCCACAGGTTCAAATTATTAAGACGTACCGCTGCAGCCGCCGCTTCCTGCTGGGTGAAGAGGTGCAGTGGTGGTAGGTCGAGTACTTCCAGGGACGCTGTTGGCGTGGTCCGCATGCACTCTTACTCATACTTATACTCATTTTTTTATTTAATTCTAAAATGATTTTAAATTAAATTAAACACGAATTTGACCTATGAAGTTATAACTAGGGTTAGGACTTTTGGTGGCATATCGTGGTTCTAGAATCCATGGAGTCGCTATTTCCTATTTATTATAATACATACCACTTTGATTTTGACCGTCGGTATTTTAATATTTCAAAATTAATTATGTCATTAAACCGCTAAACCTATTTAAATGAATTTTGGTATGGAGAATATAATCTTTGCTCTGTGAATGCGTTACAAACAAGCAAATATTAGTAGGTATGGATAAACTGAACTAACAATATATTTAGTTCATTTTGAAATATTACTTTACTGAAGGTCATAATCAAAGTGTCTTGTTTTATAATAATTAGGAAATATCGACTCCATGGATTCTGGAACCCTAGTTATAACTATTTCAAACTTAGGTACTTGGGTTTGTTTGTAATATAATGTATTTTTTATTTTGTTTAATTCTTATCTTTATAACTTAGCTTAGCAGCTTTACAGCGACTTTAAAAGAATTTTTAAATTTAATAAGTTAATGAGTATGAGTATGAATAAGAGTTGACTTTTAATGCTAACATTGACTCCACATACACAGCTCTCTTTCGTCTTACCGTGCTATGAAACCGAACCCTGTTAATAAGTCATACAAATACATAAAAATATATGTTGGACCGTGGGCTAATTTTACTTTATTGGTGCATAATTGTACAAATTGTTCAACAAACGAATGTAGTTTGTCTACCTACTATATTTTTACTTACTGTTATTAAAGTTGTTGATATGATATTTTTTATAAATTGATTTGTTTTAGCATAATGATAAAAAAAAATGTCTTACGCATTCCAGATATGATTGCGATCCCGGACTATGTTTCTGGTGCAACAGAACATTGGGGATTGATTACGTACAGAGAGACATCTTTCCTGGTTGACGAGACCACTGCCTCTGCCCAAAACAAGATCAGCGTGGCCAACACAATCGCGCATGAGCTGGCGCACATGTGGTTTGGGAATTTAGGTGAGTATATTTTGTTTGAGTTTTTGGAGTTGTTGGTAATTCTGTAGCTCTGCCTACCCCACTCTGGGAATAAAGGCGTGAAGGTATGTATGTATGTATGTATTTTGTTTGAATTAATTAATAATGTAGGTAGATAATAGATAGAAGTGTAAACACTTATATGGATTGAATTTTAGCTTGGCGAAAACAAACATAAATCTTTAAGAGTAGTGCAAAGCGCCGCTTAAATCGCGGAGCTATCAATAATCGCGGAGCTATCAATAATCACGGAGCTATCAATAATCGCGGAGCTATCAATAATCGCGGAGCTATCAATAATCGCGGAGCTATCAATAATCGCGGAGCTATCAATAATCGGGGAGCTATCAATAATCGCGGAGCTATCAATAATCGCGGAGCTATCAATAATCGGGGAGCTATCAATAATCGCGGAGCTATCAATAATCACGGAGCTATCAATAATCGCGGAGCTATCAATAAAATTCCACACAAATTTTGCTCAGTGTGATAACGGACACAAGCTGTGGGTAGGCCTCCAACAAGATGGAGTGACGACCTTGTAAGGATCGCGGGAAAGCGGTGGATGCGAAAAGCACAAGACCGGTCTGAGTGGAGAGCCTTGGGGGAGGCCTATGTCCAGCAGTGGACGTCTTTCGGCTGACATGATGTGATATGATAACGTTTCTCACCCTTTAAATGTAGTGCGATTTCCACGATTTTTGAATATGTTGTAGTTATTATGAAAAACTAGGTCTCTGTGTAGGTTTCTGTTTTTTGTTTGTAAATTAATTTCATTCTATGAAATACTTTATTGGAAAGGGAAACGTGCAGACATCGTTTTTCATAATATCTAGTACATATTCGGCCGAGAGAAACGTATCTCGCATTTTGTATGTTTTTTTTGACTTCACAATCTTAACTCCTGCATCGCGTTTCAGAGACGCATATGACGCGCTGGGTCTGGAAGTTCGTATAAACACGTCCTCATTCCATTCACACATTTATTTCAGTAACAATGAAATGGTGGGATGAAGTCTGGTTGAACGAAGGTTTTGCTTCATACATGCAAGTTAAATCTCTGAATGCTATAGAGCCCTCGTGGACAATGGTAAGTTGACACGTGAAATTACTCGAATAAATTATATTTTTGTAGTAATGAAAATATGTCTTCAGAGATATATAGTAATTTTTACACCTCTTTAGTTTTTACTGACGGAAGATTTGACGATCCTGTTAGAAGTTATTGCTACTCCATGCCTTCCCTTCCCTTGTAGTATTGTTTATGCGATGTATTTGCAACCTGTCACTAATATACACATGGTAAAAATTAGCCTGTTTATGCAAAATGTGGTAAGAGAATTAACAACAAGTTGTTAGAGTTGTTGGTAATTGTGAAACTCTGCCTACCCCACTCTGGGATGAAGGCGTGACGGTATTTATGTATGTATGTAAGAAAAGTTATATTAAAATTTATATCTGTAAAGGACTCCCGATTAATAGTACATTATTGCCTAGGCAGTGAAGCAGGCAATTGCGGGACGAGTAGGTATTGGTTTAAACGGACGAACTTGCGAGTCCGTTTAAAAATACGAGGCCCGCAATTGCCGTTCCTGCCGAGGCATATATAGTGCTTTTCTCAAAAATCGCAAGATACAAATCGCATATAAACAGAAACTTCACGTGAAATAACATCACTCTTTACCGCCTTTATGTTTATGACAAGGAGAAACGCAAGCTTTTTAGAAAAAAAAAACTCAAGCTACAGACACAGATAAAAAAGTTGCGTTTCGATTAAAATATGGATGTATAAGACTTGAGCCCTCATTTTATTATGGCCGTTTTCACTTTTTAAAAAGTTACAAACTAGATAACAATGTTTGTATGCAATGCAACATTGCGGGCTTGTGTAGCGAGCACGCAATATATATATTTTTTAATTTGGGAACTGTCTGTAAACTATGTCCTTCGCGTCTCAGTATGGAGTTAGTAATGTCAACTATTCCGGTCATTTTTGAGAAAAAGTACATTATGAACTTTGTATTTTGAGATTTAAATCTTATTTCAATTAATAACAACAAGAAGCAAGCTTTAAAAAACCCGACTATTGTTGCTAAACAACTATAAATCTTTATAAATCCTAAATGATCGTTAAAAGTGAAAAATTATGAAACAAACCTATAGATTATTTTTAAATTAGATACCTATTCAATATACGCTTCTGTAGCGCCGTGTTTACTACAACTGTTCTTTTTGGCAATTGGCTACTACCACTTTTACTACTAACAAGTCTAAAAATGTATTTAGAATGTTGTGGTTCCAGTTGGACCAGTTTTTGGTGAAAACGATGCACTCTGTTTTGGCGACGGACGCGAAGTTGTCGAGTCACCCTATCGTGCAAAGTGTGGATACCCCTGACCAGATCACCGCTATATTTGACGCCATTTCATACAATAAGGTAAGTTAGTATTTGACACTCGTGTTTACGATACGGTTTGAAGTTGGAAAAAGACCTACCGCCAAGCAGCAGTGTTTGCATTGTTGTGTTACGGTTTGGGGATAAGACAGCCGGTGAAATGACTAGCATAGAGGCATTCCATCTTAGTCCTCAGGGTTGGCAGTGCATTTGCAGTCTTGTGAATGCGAATGTCTATAGGTCACAGTTTCCACTTACCGTCAGGTGGGCTGTGTGCTCGTTTGCCTTACTAAGCCATAAAAAAAAAAGACGGTAATGACCACGGTGTCGAGCAACCGTTAAAAAAACCCATTAATTCATCAATTAAATAAATAAAAAAGATATAAACTCTTCATTTCATTTACATTAACGCGAATAAAACATACTTATGTCACATTCTGACCTATAGCAAGAGTGACGGATGCTTTATCGACCGCGGTAAAATCGACCATATTGACAGAGAAAGAAGTAGGTATATCGATATATTAACCTTTAGTTTAGACTGTCAGCTGCTTATCGTGTCACGTAGGCGGTAGCAATTAATCTATTGACCTTTGATTACTACTTTGTAGAGGTTGAAAAAATGGTATGGTCAAATTCACACGGATGAAGTAACGGGGCAAAGCTGATCCCAAGTAATAGTTATGGACAGGGCTTTTCGTGCCGATGACGTCAGTTTGTATAAGACTAGTATTGAAAGGTTGAAATTTGGTACGAGAATCGCCGAACAAGTTCTGCATAAACCTAAAGGTAGTTTATGTGGTATGTAGGTGACCAATACTGAATTTAATGCCAATTAGATCGCTACATAAACGCGAAGAACGCTACGCTAAGCTAAGATATATGGCGAGCGAGAGTGAGCGGAAATGTCGGTAGGGGACGTCCTAGACGGACGTATGATGATCAGATTCGCGATGTACTGACTAAGGGCCAAATAAAAAGCACCCGAAACCGACGTACGTGCATGAAGAGATTGATGAATGTAGAGGAAGCGAAAGTGGTATGTTTAGATCGGTGCACCTGGCGTTCCATAGTCTCTGCCTACCCCATTGGGAGACAGGCGTGAAGTTATGTATGTATGTAGATCGCTACATTTATTTATATTTTATTTACAAAGACTAAAACTACTTGAGTCCTAGACAAAGACTCATGTGCACATGCTCTGTGATATGAGTTGACGCAGCATTCTGTCTACAAACCGTTATTTAACTTTCTGAGATTAACTTAACGATACTGTCATTGAGGAGGACAGTATATGACCAAATAGACTTAAATACAATTATGGCATTGACATTCATAAAAGAAAGTGGTCTACATTTGTCATTTTTAGTAATGAGAGGTAATGAAGCTGTATTTAACTTTAATCATTTTACCGATTCATATTTTCATTTTTAAAATTTTTTACCCGTTAAGTCATACCTAAACACCTGTAAAATTAAAGCAGAGCACCCTGTGTGTAAAATTTCGTCATTTTGACGTCATCGGCACGAAAAGTTCGACCCCTGGTTATGGATGATAAATTACGTTGAATTGGTATTATTCCTCGAAATTATTATATGGCCATCTGTGGTCGCGAACTAGCTCGAACCCGTGTGGGGCGAAAAGAGTCTGACGAGGTTACTTTACCATTGACGGAAGTTCTCTTTTTACTAACTTCTCTCTGTGGACGGAAATTAGAAGGGTGTTTTGTAAGTTTTTAAAACGTCTTATCTGTTAACAGGGTGCTTCAATATTGCGTATGTTGGAGGGATTCATAGGCGAGGAGAACTTCCGTAAGGGCGTGTCAGACTACCTTAAGAAACACAAGTATGGCAACACCGTCACCCGGGACCTGCTCGCGTCGCTGGAGCCCCATTTTAAAAAAGACAACCCGGACTTGAATCTAACGTAAGTTTGTATTACAACCTTTTTAGACAGTAAGGCCCATATTTGTTAATGACAGAGTTACAATGGACCCGACTCTACAGTGGCCTCTAAACTTCCTAATTTTATTTAGGTGTCGCTAAAACACTTTGCTATTCTATGAGCAGCTGTCATAATCAAATGACAGCACCATGACAGCGCTAATTTGAATCTGAATCTTCTTATTTTAGGCGGTCTTATACACGGTCAGCTTGACATTCTGGAATAAACTATGTCTTAAAATTAAACAATTTAGTTTTAGGCTATTTAAGCGATGTGCACGTAGAATCGGGTCCATTGTCTATCTAAATATTAAAAAAAAAAAAACATTTATTCTGTAAGTAGGCCCTGTAGGCACTTTTACAAGTCTGAATCTACCATCCACCAGCGCTTCAAGAGACCATTGTTGAGAAGAAGCACCGCAAGAAAATCAACAGTAAGCCATTTTTTTAAATAAAGAACTTATTACAATACTAAACATAAGCCATCTAATTTAAATGTCACAGGGATGTACAGGTCCCAGTAGTAATAATAATTAAATTAATAAAAATGTCAGGTTAAAATAATAATACAATTCCGGAGATGTAAAGAGTTTCCAAATGTCAAATTAAAATTAAATATAGGTAAGTAGGTAATTAAACAAAAAAACAAAACAACAAACACAAACAAGGGAGATGTAGAAAGTCTCCATGGTCAATTTTGGAGATGTAAAGAGTCTCCAGATGTCAAATTAAAATAATAAGCATACAAGGAGATGTATATAGTCTCCACGGTCATTAATAATTGTAATACAAATAATTCAGTCCCAAGCATTGTCATCATTTATATAATCTTTAATACTATAATACGCTTTAGAAATTAGTTGACGTTTAACGTAACTCTTAAATTTATTTACTGATAAATGAGTAACACTACTTGGGAGCTTATTATAGAACCTTATACAATTACCCATGAAAGAGTTTTTTATTTTGTGAAGCCGTGTAAAGGGCACTGCGAGCTTATGTTTATTCCTGGTATTAACATTATGTATGTCACAGTTCTTTCTAAAACTACCGATGTGTTTATGAACATGCATAATATTTTCATAAATATATTGACTGTATACGGTTAATATATTCGTTTCTTTGAACTTATCTCTAAGCGAGTCTCTATGACCCATCTTGTAAACAGCACGAATAGCCCTCTTCTGTAGAACAAAGATGCTGTTTACGTCAGCACCACTACCCCATAGTAAAATACCATATGACATAATACTATGGAAGTAACTAAAATAAACTAATCGAGCGGTTTTCAAGTCTATTATATTCCGAATTTTATTAACTGCAAAAACTGCAGAACTTAGTCTATTCGCTAATTTAGCCAGATGAGGACCCCATTGGAGTTTGTAGTCTAACGTTATTCCAAGAAATACTGTATCATTAACTAGGTCTAATCTATAATTTTTTATAGTTACAGTAGTTTGTCTATTTTTCACATTTGTAGTCATAAATTTAATACATTTAGTCTTTTTCTCATTCAGTAATAAATTATTAACACTGAACCAATCTACTACTTTTGATATAGCATTGTTTACATCGATATTAAACTCCTGTTGTCGTTTGACTTTAAATACGAGTGAGGTATCATCAGCAAACAATACTATATCATGTTTGTCCTTTATAAGGTATGGTAAATCATTTATGTAAATGAGGAATAAAAAAGGACCCAAAATTGAGCCCTGTGGTACGCCCATTTTGACCAAAGACCCAGGTGATCGTTTTCCATTCACGTCTACCCTTTGTATTCTCCCGTATAAGTACGTTTTTATTAAGTTTAGCGCAGTACTTCTAACTCCATAATGGTGTAGCTTCCTGACCAATGTGTCATGGTTAACGCAATCGAAGGCCTTGGACAAATCACAGAAAATACCTAAGGCATCATGTGACCCCTCCCAGGCTTCAAAAATATGTTTAATTACCTCAACACCAGCTTCGGTTGTCGAGCGACCCCGAGTAAAACCAAATTGTTTGGTGTGTAATAAATTATTATATTGAAAATGTTCCATTAATTGTGATAAAATTAATTTCTCAAAGATTTTACTGAAAGTGGGTAGTATGGAGATCGGTCTAAAGTTAGTGGGGTCAGAAGTACTACCCGTTTTGAATAATGGAATTATCTTGCTATGTTTCATAAGATCAGGAAACTCGCCACAGTCAACACAGTGATTAAATATGACCATTAAGTCAGATACTATGACTTCCAATAAGGATTTAAGGACGTGAACCGACACCCCCCAAAGGTCATTAGTTTTCTTTATATTAATTGACTTGAATGCCTTAATTACGTCCAAGGCAGTAACGTGCTTGAATTCGACGTGTATACTGCATTCAGACACGTTATCTTCTAATAATAAAATGGCAGACGCCGGCGAAGAGTTCTGACACTTAGTCGTTGACACTGGTATGTTGGTAAAATAATTTTCAAATTGAATTGCGACATCTAAATTCGACTCTAGGATTTTACCATCTACTTTTAAACGAAATTCATTAATTCCCTTTTTCCGGCGACCTGTTTCTTCATTAATTATTTTCCAAGTCGTTTTAATGACATCAGAGCTATTCAAGATTTTATGACTTAAAAAGTTTCGCTTAGCTATACGGCAGTCTATCTTGAAATTCTTAGAATACTCTTTGACATGTAACCTTAAACTCTTCACTAGCGTTAAACCGTCGTTCCTCATATAGTTGATACAGTATTGTTCTTCGTTTATGTAAGTCCGCAGTAGCCCAGTCACTGAAAACCTTTGCGCCACCGACCATGACCGATTTGGATGTAAATATCATGTCAAATTGTTTCATGAATGTGTGAAAGAATGAGTTGTACATGTCATTAGGGCCCTTATAAGTTGTTAAAAAGGGCAGATTATACGTTAAATTATGTCACATTCTTTCCACACGGCCTGCAGTAAGCGGCACAAAAGTTATTTCCTTTTTCGCAATATCATGCGATATAGACTCGAATTTAATTAATTGACCTAGATGATCCGATTCCAGGTTACTAATCAAAATCTTACTGATTGGAATTATATCAGTAAAAATGTTATCAATACACGTGGCGCTAGTGTCAGTCACTCTAGTCGGCTCCATAAAAGTATGGGCCAAGCCGAAAGATTTGAAAAGATTTATTAATCTCTTGGTGAGCGAACTATTTTCTAAAATATTAACATTAAAATCTCCACATATAATAACTTTCTTACTCAATTGTGATAAATTGATTAAGACAGTTTCCATGTTCTTTTCAAAAATTTCGAAATTACCTAAGGGTGGCCTATATATACAAACTACTATGAATTGCTGTAATTCTATTGCAGCGAGTTCTAATATACGTTCAACAGATAAGGACACAATGTCCTTACGTTCTTTAAATTTAAATTTATTGTTTATTATTATTAGCGACCCGCCATGTATCGAGCTATTTGTTGTGAACAGACTGCCGATCTGATGGTTATTAAAATTAAACATAGCTTCGTTACTATTTAACCAGTGTTCCGTTATACATAAAATATCAATATTATTACTATTAAGAAATAACTCAATTTGGAGGTCTTTACTTCTTATACATTGGATATTTTGGTGAACCAGAGTGATATTATTAGATACTTTGCTGCCAGATTTGGCCTTACATTTATTACGATTTAGATTGCTAGAGTTGACGCCCTCTGTTGTCGTTTATTATACATGAGAAAGTTGGGATATTTGAATGTTTGTTACTCAATCACGCTTCAACCACTGAACGGATCAGGATGAAACTTGACACACATATAGGTTAGGTCCTGGAATAGGACGTAAGCTACTTTTGATCACGGAAAATTGAAATGATCCCGAGGTAATAATGATAATCGAAATCTACGCGAATGAAGTCGCAGGCAGAAGCTAGTAATACGAATAAATATTGAAAAAGTCCTTAAGTAAACCACGTTTAATGAAGAATAATGATTGTTTGGGATTAAACCAACACCAAAGGAGGCGCCCCTTACGGATAGATTCTGAACTAACCACCTATGTACCCGAAATTGTCATCCAATAAAAATGCGTACAAATGACGTGATATCGAGTACGGAGTGTCGTGCTGTTCGCTGATTGGCTCGTTGTTCCCTCACCCCCTTTCCTTTTTTTTGGATTAACTTTTTGACATTACATTTCACTTTTTCGCTACTACCACTGGCTAACACCTCTGGTTTGATTTATATATACCATACAATCGCAGTAGCTGGACTACGCTGCTACAACGATATTTTTTATTTTTGCTTTTTGACCGCCTATGTGGTGGTAGGATCTTGCACAAGGTCCATCTGGACCTGCATCATATTGCAGAACAATCACCATAGAAACATTGCAGATCGTTCGATTGTTTATCTTTCAGATACATACTGGACACATGGACTAGACAAATGGGCTATCCGCTGCTGACGGTCACGAAGACTGGGACGTCGTACCAGATCACCCAGTCGAGATTCCTCCTGGACCCGAAGGCTGAGTCGCCTAGAGACTCTGATTACAAGTAACAATATTTTATACGATAACTAGGCATCGGAGTTTTTGTCGCACGGTAAGACTAATAGCAAGCTACGGAGTCGTCATTTGCCATAAATATAAATTCTTATTCATATTCATACTCATTTATTTAATTTATCTTAAAATAATAATAATATAATATAATTATAATTGTGTATAATTATTTTAGTCAACTATATAAAAAAATAATTTTCTATTAGATAATACATTCATAACTTGAACTATTTTAACCTCCTGAGGTTCCTTGTACTAATATTAGTACATAATACGACCATTGAAATAAAGATCTAGTGCAAAGGAAGTAAAGTGGAATTTCTTTTGTTTCAATGAGTAGTGACCAATTCAGAAAATTTCCTTTATTATCATCCATAATAGATTCATATTCCATTGACAAATTTCTTTGTATGGTGGGTCTTAGGAGGATAACATACAATTCGCCACTAGTGTGGACTTAAACATTCCCTTCTGCCGTGTTTTAATGTATCTTTAGATTGTTTATAAATTTTCGTAATTAAATCACTATAAAAACGGTAATTATTTTTTATTGTAATATTTATTTTCCAAATATAACATTAAATAATCGTTTCTAAATTCGTCAACATTGTTGTCCTTGATTATAAAAAAAAGCTAAATAATTAAATAAATAAATGAGTATGAATATGAATAAGAGTTTAGATTTATGGCAAATGACGACTCCATAGCTTGCTATTAGTCTTACCGTGCGACAAAAACTCCGATGCCTAACGATAACTATTAAGCAGCAATTACATAGAGTCGTCCGCCGCATGTTGCATACGACAGTTGACGTGATCGAGACGATCGCAGGCGGACAGACTAATGTGAAGACGACATTCGTTGACCGCAGTAGCTTAAAACAAGTTCAGCGACCGCATTAGATGAACGTAGCAGTGTAATTGTGGCTTTACAGATCATAACTATTAAAAAGATTTAAAAAAACTGGGCAAGAGCATGCCTGACAATGCTCTACGTAGGGTTCCGAAGCCTTCACAAAAAGTATCTAAAAAAAGACGTGTGGCACTCGGGGACTGCCGCGGTAAAGCTATTGCATGTCGTACAAACGCACACAACGCCGTGTCTAAGACTGCCGAACTGAAACGACGTTAGACGATGCACGGCCTTCAAGCCACACCTCCTTGCCCGTCGGAGTGGGGAGCGTGAGGTTTTTTCGTTACGGAATTTCTGGATTCGGTCCCCGCGCTCAAGGCCCGCGATAGAAGCTATGCAATAGCTTAAAAAACACAAGTACGAGGTGCTGTCCTAGGTGATTTTACTAGGAATAAACACTAGTCGTCTGTACCTCAAGAATTTATCGTAGGCGTGACTAATAACTACAAATACTAAAAAATTAAAATATCTTCAATAAAAACGCATATAACGAATTTAAAGGAAAAACTACCACGATTTACTTAGTCTTACTTTTTCTTTTAAATTCGTTATATATACAGGGTGAAATAGGGGTCGTGATCCCAACCATTTTTTTCTGACTCAGTAAACGATTGCGATGTTACCAGTATATATTTTAATTGAAACAAAGATGGTTCGGTATTTACTTATTTTAATTAAAAAAACGTTAAGTAACTAAAATGCGTGGTCACCCTACTTTTCCAATTACAACCTCTTTGAAAACAAACAACAAACAAAGGAATTTTTCTTATCTGTCTATCAGTATCGTCATAACAACCTCTTTACATACTTACTGCGATGATTGTTAAGTACATGCACTTGACATAAGTTTTCTTGGGAAACAGAAGGGTGACCATGATCTCAAATCATCCCAGTTTTTTTTATTATTTGCTGTACTGACTTAAATAACTAACTTTAATAACTGTTAGTCCTAACCTATCGTGATCCTTAGGTGAAAATAAGTTAAATGCGTCTTTCTTGCTCCACGACCCCTATTTCACCCTGTATATGCGCTTTCATTGAAGATATTTTTCAGATTTTTTGTATTTGTAGTTTTGGCTGTAGAAAGAGGGGGGGGGGGGGGCAAGCTCTTTAAAGCTTATTTTTTTTTTTTTATGGCGTAGGAATGCAATCGAGCACACAGGCCACCTGATGGTAAGTGGAAACTGTGACCCATAGACATTCGCATTCACAAGACTGCAAATGCACTGCCAACCCTGAGGACTAAGATGGAATGCCTCTATGCTAGTCATTTCACCGGCTGTCTTATCCCCAAACCGGAACACAACAATGCGAACACTGCTGCTTGGCGGTAGGTTAATGGATAAGATGGTGGTACCAACCCGGACGGACCTTGCACAAGGTCCTCCCACAAGTAAAATAATTGAATAACAATATTGGCCAAAATAGACAATTTTGATTATTATTTGTGTAAAAAAATAAGATTTGGTTTCTCATGTTTTAGCTACCGCTGGTTCGTACCAATCACATACAAAACAAACAAAGGGGTAAATGAGAAAGTAGTCTGGTTCAACGATCAAACAGACAGTGGTAAGTGATGTTATTAATCCCAATAAATTGTGTACAACAAAAAACCCATGCCATCTCAGTATTATAAATTGAAAATGATTTCGTTACAGTTGATATAAAGGAGGATGATGTTGAATGGATCAAGATCAACAACAACCAAGTTGGTTATTACAGGGTTAACTATTCCTTGGAGATGTGGCAGGTCATGATCCAGCAACTGAAGTCCAAGTCAGACAAGGTTAGTGATATCCTTATATCGTTGACATGAGTTTTTTTTTTACCAGAATGCCCAAGGGTGCGTGATGTTTTGAATCAAATGAAGAGGTTTTTACGGGGTGTTAATTACTGTGGAAAAGCGGTGAACCATGCGAAAACGTGTTTTAGCTCAGTCTTAAATTGTAAGGTGATACCCCTCGTGTGAGAGTCCGATCCGCATTTGGCCGATTTTTTCGTAATACAGGGTTTTAATGGATTCGTAGAGGACAGTGGCGAAGCGTCACGTAAATAAATAGGCAAGCCGGAGCAAAAAAAAGGTGTATGGCGTGTGTGCTTGTTTGCCCCTTCCGTGACATAAAAAAAAACATACCTTAAAAAATGGATGTCGTCTTTCTAGTTCTCAAAAAGCAGTGCTGAAGTGTCGCGTGCGTTAAAAGTGCGCGGAAAGGCAATTGTTGCTTTCCAAGTAGTACGACCGTATCAATTAAACGTTTCAATAAATTTCGATTCGTTCCACTTTACGATTGTGGGCCTCAAAATTATCACCAAAAAAAGTTTAAATTCTACTGTTACCAAACTCATGTAATAATATACAACTCTGTATATGTTTCTCGCTTTGAGCATGTTTTCTAGCTGAATTATAGAAAATAAGATAAAGAAAATAGAATAAGTTTTTTTTGCCTTTTTCGTGCTTATTATGATTGAATCTTAGAAAAAATACAAATTTAAGCCTATTTTTTCGATTAAACTTTTCTCTAAAATCAAAAATGGCCGCGTTATAGGGGTTCAAAGATTGGTTAATTTCAAGGCGTCAGGGAGACCTAATTTAAATGATTTTATCGTATAGAACACGTTAAAATAAGCATGTTTTATTTGAAAAACTTTTCTCTAAAATCATATTTGGCCGAGTTATAAGAGTTCGAATGTTGGCTAATATAACAAGGCGAAAAGGAGGAATAGACTAACGGGTTCACTAATGTTTGCCCAAAAAATTATTGACAAATGGTCATTTGACAAACAACGTTTCACCAAATGATCATTTGGCCAACGCGACATTTGACAAAAGTATCATCTTACAAAAACTCACTTAGCAATTGATCATTTAGCAATTAGTTTACCTATTTCTGGGCAGAAAAAAAAACAACCTCGAAGGCCAAGGCGGGAGCCAAGCTCCCGCCTTTGCCTTCTAACCTAACCTATCCGAGTCGGTTATGCCCTGATTCGTCTTCCTCGTAAAATGTAAATTTAACTGTTGATCATTTGGAAAAGTAAGTCATTTGTAAAATGACTTGTAGTCAAATGATCAATTGCCTTAACATTTTTTTGCAAAACGTTGTTTGTCAAGTGTAATTTTCAAATGTAATTGTCAAACGGCAGGACACCAGACTAACGGCCAAACCCCATATTCAATCCGCGGACAGATAGGCTTACTTCGGATTAAAATTTGACACATTTTGTATGGGCAAATGTCAAATTTTAACCCGAGACAAGCCTTATCTATCCTCGGTTTGAATGTAGGGTTCGGCCGTTAGACAAGCATAGTATTATTTTAAATTAACTTTTCACTAAATCAATTTTACGAAGTTAAAACCGAGTCGACGGGTCCCCGCTACGCGGGGCCCCTATTTCTGGGTGGTTTGACCTTCGGGAATATATAAAAACTAACCTAACCTAACCTATTTTTTTTACATACCTTAATTCAAACCGTAATGTTTCAGTAATAATTGATTTTAGAGAAGTTTGTTTAAAAAAATATGCTTGTTTTAGTATATTCTAAACAATTAAATCATCATAAATAGACTTTATATTGACATAATTTTCAAGCATCAATTTTTTTTAAGTCCCTGACTCCTTGAAAATTACCAACATTTGAACCCCTATAACTCAGCCAATTTTGATTTTAGAGAAAAGTTTTTCAAGTAAAACATGCTTATTTTAACGTGTTCTATACGATAAAATCATTTAAATTACGTGTCATAATGATACCATTTGGCAGTGGGCAGGCCACGTAACGAGATACACAGACACCAGGTGGACAGTTAATACTACAAGGTGGAAAGGGCCAATCGGCAAAAGAAGGGTAGGGAGACCGAAAAAACGTTGGGCAGAAGATATTACCGAATTTATAGGGAAGGACTGGCAAACTATCGGCAAGGACAGAGTTAAGTGGAAAAGACTGGAGGAGGCCTTCACCCGAGGAGGGGTCCATATCGAATAGCAAACTAACTCTTACTAACAATTAGAAAATAAGTAAATAGCTAACTAAACACTAACAAACAAAATACCACATCTGAAATGTAAATTAAGGATATGGAAATAAAGGCTTTTTATTTTATTTTTATTTTATTATTTATTTATTAATGATACCATTTTGGCGATTTTTTTTTTAAGTCCTGCGTCCCCTTTCCTTTACCCTAACCGAATTATATAAATTGTTAATATCTGCAAAACCTGTTCGAATCCAAACACTGCTAGAATCGGAAAACAGCAAACATGCAAAGCATAATAATTTGTTTAATTTGCAGCTGCCAGTCAGCCAATTGTATTTATCATAATGATTCGCTGTGGAAATGTTTGAAGAATCCATCTCTACGCCTATAATCAATTTTTATGTCTGGGCGAGCGCGTCCTAACTTAATGACATGTTTCTTATTTTCAAAGGATAACTTTGAAAAACATGTTTGTTCATTAAGTAGGTAATCTGTAAGACAACACTCAATTTGAACCAATGCGGCCATTTGTACTTTGAGTACAGGCAAAAATATTTAAAAACCAAACCATCAATATAACCTAAATAGATCGAAGCAAAAATAACAATATGTAGGTATCTAACTAAATAAACCAAACCTCCGTTGTCGCCACGAATCTGCAAATAACACAATCCAAACAGAAAAACATTCACAGAACAAGCTAAATAAAATAAATAACTAAATTTCCTGTAAGTCGCCTGACAGCTACGCACTCACAGCAGCGAATGGTTCTATCATACATACCTATGGCATAGTCAAGCAAAATTTGAACCTAGGTTTGCGGAGGGATTTCATATGGAACTTTGTCGTAGCAAACGTAGATAAGCCAATCATAGGAGCTGATTTCCTTGCTCATTACGGCCTCGTCGTCGACTGCAAACACAGAAGGCTAATTGACAGCGTGACTACTCTCACAACAGCGGGACAACTTAGACATTGCGACCAAACCAGCATAAAAGCGATCTCAGGTGACAGCGAGTACCATCGATTGCTAGCGGAATATCCCAGTTTAACAAAACCGTCTGGATTGCCGCGAGAGGTAAAACATTCAACTGTGCACTACATCCGAACTACTCCAGGTCCTCCAGCATTTTGTAGGCCACGCCGTCTAGCTCCTGATCGGCTGAAAATTGCGAAGGAGCAGTTTGAAGAAATGCTTCACGATGGCGTAGCACGACGATCCGATTCACCGTGGGCGTCGGCACTGCACCTTGTGCCCAAGAAAGGAAATGGTTGGCGACCGTGCGGGGATTACCGCGCGCTCAACGCACGCACCATCCCCGACAGATATCCCGTCCGCCATATAGAGGACTACGCCCACCGTCTAGCAGGTAGCAAAATATTCTCAAAAATTGATTTAGTCAAAGCATACAACCAAATTCCTGTTTACTCGGATGACATTTGCAAGACAGCTGTCACAACACCGTTCGGGATGTTCGAATTCCCCTTCATGCCATTTGGTCTTCGAAATGCAGCTCAAACCTTCCAGAGGTTCCTGGATGAGGTCCTCAAAGACTTGGACTTCGTCTACTCATACATCGATGACGTACTCATTTACTCTAAAGACGCCGAACAGCACTTAGAACATCTACGGCAAGTGTTTGATAGATTTCAAGAGTATGGTATGCTCATCAACGAGTCCAAGTGCAGTTTTGGTCAGAAAGAGGTCACATTCCTCGGATTTACAGTCTCTGAAGACGGCACTCGTCCTATTGACGATAAGGTAAAAACAGTGCAGGAATTCCCGCCACCCAAGACTGTAGGCGGATTACGCAGATTCCTCGGCATGCTGAACTTCTACAGGAGGTTTGTTCCTCATGCTGCCGATGCACAAGCACCTCTTCACGACATGCTATCAGGACCTAAAATCAAAAGCACTACTTCACTTACTTGGACCGAACAACAGTTGGAAGCTTTTCAAAATTGTAAGTCTAGTCTCGCCAAATCAACTCTACTGGCTCATCCCATCATTGATGCACCACTAGCCCTCGTGACTGATGCTTCTGGCACAGCCTTGGGTTCAGTGCTCCAGCAATTAGTGGAAGGACAATGGCAACCACTGGCTTTCTTCTCAAAGAAGATGACACGGCAACAAACACAGTACAGCGCATATGATCGGGAGTTGCTGGCTATTTACGAAAGCGTTAAACATTTCCGGTACATGGTTGAAGGTAGACATTTTGTGATATACACTGACCACAAGCCAATCACCTTCGCCTTCCAGCAAAAAGACAGGAAATGCTCTCCGAGACAATTTAACTACCTTGATTTCATTTCGCAGTTTACCAGCGACATCAGGCACATCTCGGGGAAAGACAACATTACCGCTGACACACTCTCCCGTATCGAAGCAATTGCCGTGCCTCCAGACTTCGAAGCCATCGCGCAAGCGCAGCAGAATGATGCCGAGTTGCACGACCTCATTGCCAAGCGATCTTCGTCACTGAAGTTGGAAAAAGTGCCCCTGCCAGGTACGACTGTTTATTTATATTGCGATACCTCTCAAGCACGGCCCCGACCCTTCATCACCAAGGAGCATCGACGAAGAATATTCGACGCAGTACACGGCATGAGTCACTCAGGTACAAGGTCAACAACTAAGATGGTAACGGAAAGATTCGTATGGCCCTCCGTACGCAAAGATTGTGGTACCTGGGTACGTACGTGCGCAGCATGTCAACGCGCCAAGGTGCAACGTCACACATCTTCTCCGCTGGGAAACTTCAAGCTACCAGGAGACAGGTTTAGTCATGTCCACATTGACCTGGTCGGTCCCCTACCACCTTCATCCGAATTCCGCTATCTCTTCACCGCCATAGACAGGTACACACGCTGGCCAGAGGTGAAGCCACTTTCAGACATCACAGCCGAAACCGTAGCTCATGCGTTCTACGAAACATGGATATCTCGATTTGGTTGTCCACAAACTGTAACAACCGATCAAGGACGTCAATTTACCTCACGTATGTTCAAGGTTTTGACGGAGCTTTGCGGAACCCAGCTGCGACACACAACGGCCTATCATCCCCAGGCCAACGCCATGGTCGAGCGCCTGCATCGCACTTTGAAAGCAGCCATCATGGCCCACGACAACAACAAGTGGACCGACGTGCTGCCGATCGTACTTCTTGGCATAAGAAGTGCGTGGAAAGAAGACTTGCAGAGCTCAGCTGCAGAGATGGTGTACGGTGAGCCATTGCGCATCCCGGGTGAGTTCTTTCATACTCCTAACTCACACGCACTGCAACCTGACGATTTTGTCGCACAGTTAAGACGTCATATGTCGCATCTCAAGCCTGTTCCCGCATCGAGACACGGAAATAAGTCTATCTTTGTACACAAGGACTTAAGTTCATGCACCCATGTTTTCCTGAGAAAGGATGCACTGCGTGGATCTCTAGAGGCCCCATACACTGGCCCACACCGCGTCTTAAGTAGAACGGACAAGACTGTCACTGTAGACTTACTCCGAGGACCAGTGACTGTCTCAGTTGATCGTGTAAAGCCAGCCTACGTTCAGAATGACACGGCTGCAGCTACAGCAGCTGGCTCCAAACCTAAAGCTGTTGCTCCCGCTGGGACCACTCGTTCTGGCCGTATTGTCACATTTCCTATTCGCTTTCAGGCAGGACTTTGAGACTCCCAGGGGGGTCCTATGGCACCGCACTAGCGACGACGCGCATCACTAGCGTCGCCATATCAACGTGAAAAACAGAGCCGTCAAGAACTTCACATTTGTCTCTCGACGCGGCCGTTTGCTATTTGATATTTCTAATTTTATTGTATATTTCTTTCTCGTTTAGTAAACCGATTTATGAAGAGTCGCATCATAATTTATAGTAGTTAACAGGCGCATAGCAGCACCAAAAACACAATAAGTTAAGTAATAACACAAATTAAACTATAAATCAAAACAAAACACCGCGTATTTTAGCGCGAGGACGCGAAAGTAATGGCGTAATGAAAAAAGTAGTTGAAGGTCGTGAGGAGAGAGACGGTTGAGTTGAGTGTCCTTGGGAAAATAAAGTTAACGCATGCACTTTAAGTTCAAAATTGGATGCAATAAGCCGTTGTTCGCCGGCCGGACTTGCGAGCTTCTCCCACCCTTTTTACTTTGTTTGTGTGAGGTGCCGCTGTGTCTGTGTGCGAGTTTAAAGCGAATGTAGCGCTATAATTTTAAACCATTTGGTTTGAATGTGTTAGTGAGGTCCGGCGCCGAGTCACCGGCTTGTATGGCGGTTTTAATTGTGGGTGTAAGTTCGAGCGCGCGTAGTGAAAGGTAACTGAGCATGTGTGCGTGTATACGAAAATATTGTTCTTGTTTCTTTCTAGTAATATAGGTTAGTGAATGGGTGCGAGCGAGTGATAGATTTCGGCTTGGTAAATAAATAAATTTGAATTGCGGCGTTAGTGCGTTTTGTTCATTCATCGTATTATGAAGCAAGGTAAAGCTATAGTACACCGGGCTACTTACCTACTCTATGCATAGGAATTTTTTGGGAAGCCGCTGGGAATCGGGTTGTATGGACGCTTCGCTACTGGTAGAGAACTCGTCGTGTTGATCTAGTAATTATTTTTAGTTTTATGTTTATTGGCCTTACATTTGTAATGATTTTACTTAGCTAGTTAATGTAAATTTAACTTACTTTTAAGCATTATTCAAGTATGAAAATTTGAAAAATATCTTGAATTAAAGCACATATACAAGGAAAATTTTCACAAGGTTGGTTCCTGAGACACAGGCGGCGAAAAATAATCATTAGTATACCTACTAAAATCATCTAAGACAGGTCCTTGTGTTAGCTTTATGATTATTTTTTCCATCATAAAGCTGACACCGCCTTCTGGAGTTTCTTGCGGCGCTTCGAAATAGCTCTGCAATAATGGTCTGGTCTGAAGTGCTAGTACATTCACTCTATATTGCCGATATTTAAATCAGCCCTCATGAGGCCAATTTACCGAATAAATATTTTAAATGGTCCCGTGTGGTTGCCAGGTTAGGTAAGTACCCAGTGATAGTGAATATAGGCTTTTGGTACTGTCAGGTGTTGCAACCTGTCACTAATACGCTAGTAAACATGTTGGCCCATTTGTGTAAAATGTGGTTACAGAATTATCAACAAGTTTTTAAAGTTGTAGGTAATTCGTTAGGTTACCTATGTAAGTAAATATTTTAAACTTTTTGTTTTTGAATTTCTAGCTGACGATATCGGACCGGTCGCACCTCATGGACGATGTGTTCGCGCTGGCCGAGGCGGGCGCGGTACCCTACGAGCTGGCGCTCAACCTCACCGGGTACCTGACCGTCGAGGAGGACTATGTGCCCTGGCAGACCGCTGCCTCCATACTCTACGGGCTATCCGACAAACTGATGAACTCGTTGGCATACGAAAAACTACAGGTACGCTGAAAGAAAAAACACTTTGAGATCACGAAAAGTATCATCAAATGCTTGAAAAACAGTAAAAGACAAAACTTCACATTTTACTGATTGAACAGTACTAGGTAATTAGTCGGTGAAAATGCAAAACAGCGTTAGTATCATTTTTAAGTTGGTAAAATGCACCTTATTTATAAGTAAGTAAGGTTTATTTTGTTCTATCATAAATTTGTTAGATAGGTACGCGTTTTAGCAATATCACTGACGATTTATTTTGAATTAAAATGTTTTTTTTCTTTGTTTGTCACTGTAACAACTTATTTGATCCGTCCAGTACTTTAAAATCATTGCATCCAGTAAGTGTCATTCATTACGCCATTAAAAGTTATGAATATATATTTTTATGCCTCGACAAATTTGATTTGCGAAAATCGTAACTGTAAATCACACTTTTTAATATTGTGCCTTTCAATCTTATGACTAATTACTACTAACTAATTTTGGGTGTCATTCGCGATTCATAATATCGTATGTCCTAATGTATCATTTCGCATAAAATCATTTCGTATAACACCCTTTTAGGCTGACATTGCAGAAATTAATAAACGTCTATTGTGTAGATTACTTTAGGTTAGGTCAGTTTTGTATAATAATTAAATAAAATCTTTTCTATTGTAAAAACCGTTTTAAATCAAACGATTTTATGCGAAATGATACATTATGCTATGCCAAACAATCATTATGTATTCCGATATAGACCCACTAATTTTATTATGATGAAAAACGTTATGGACTGTAAAAACAGAACTTTAATTGTGTGACAAACGATATAAGAACCCTATATTTTTATTTTTGTTTTCAGACTTATATTCAGGGCCTCGTGTTTCGCATTTACTCAAATCAAAGCTGGGATCGTGGCCACCTAGGAGTCATTGATCGGTACGTTATCCTTTATTACTCAGTATCTGGAAAACCGAGCGTTGCTCGGATTTAAAACGAATTTTCCAGGAGATGACAATTAACAGATTGATTTTTCGCCATCCAGAACAACGATCAATATACATGGTGTAAGGGACGGCTCACCGAAAACTGAAACCATAGCTTCAGACCATTGCACTGAACTGAAATCCAGTGGAAATTTTCCCGGGAAAACGAAAAATTACTCGTTTTTTTACGTGAAAATGCCGTTTTCACAGTTTTTTTTACATAATGAGCTTCAGTATGTCATAATATGTTGTCCTAGATCGGTTTATATGCAAAAACATGGAAAAAAAAACCGGAAAATTTTCGTTTTCCCGGGAAAATTTCCACTGAATTTCAGTTCAGTACAATGGTCTGAAGCTATGGTTTCAGTTTTCGGTGAGCCGTCCCTTACACCCTGTATACAGGGCGACTGCTGTGTCGTGTACCAACAAAGTAAACTTAAACTCACTGCTTTCTTTTTTATTTAAATAAACATTAAATGTAATATTTCGTCATTGCTTTGGAAAAACCTCGTATCTCATAAATCGTGACGTACGACTTTGAACTTAAATTTCAAGAGAATTAAGTTCAAACTCATACATCTCCAAATATCAGATGCGAGTTTTTTTCAAAGTACTAACGATTTTTAACTGCTTACAGCCTTCTACGCACGCGGATCCTGTCGCTCGCCGCACACGCGGAGCTCCCGGCGGCCCAGGACAAGGTCCGAAGTATTTTCCTCAGCTGGCTCTACAGCCACGACTCCGGGAAAGTCCTTTCTGTTGAGACGGATCTGCGCGACCTGGTCTACTACTATGGTAATGTATATCCAGAGCCTGTAACTCTCGAAACTCACTATACTAATAATACCACAACCACACGGAAAATATTATTATGTATTACTTAGCTAATTACTTTGGTTCTTTTGTAGATGTAATTAATAACTCCGATAAACTCGAAACGAAGCGCTTTTATATTATAAAGTAACTCTCTATTTTAATCCAGGAATGAAGTCCGCTTCTCAGTCAGAGTGGGACAAACTTTGGATGATATACAAGAACGAAGAAGACGCACAGGAGCAGGCGAAACTCAGGCGAGCCTTGGCGGCACCACGTGATACAAACATACTGAGAAAGTAAGATCTAGAATCTCTACGTTGTAAACAATAGGGTTGAATCTATTTCTTCATATATATCATCATCATCATCATGTCAGCCGAAAGACGTCCACTGCTGGACATAAGCCCCCCAAGGCTCTCCACTCAAACCTGTCTTGTGCTTTTCCCATCCTCTGCGTTCCCGCGATCCTTACAAGGTCGTCACTCCATCTTGTTGGAGGCCTACCTACAGCTCGTCTCCCGGTCCGCGGACGCCACTCAAGAACCTCCTGACCCCATCGGCCATCAGTCATGCGAGCGATGTGCCCCGCCCACTGCCACTTAAGTACTTATTTATACACAGTGCTTTATATTCAATGTTGCCAAACTATGAGGCAATTCAGTCAGATCATATAATAGTGCCAGAGTCATTACAAAGACAGTTCACAATGTCTTCATTTCATTTTTAATTAGTGCGAGGCTCTCTGATCTAAGTATGAAATGCAACCGATATATTGAGTTTAATCGCGTCAGTAAGGCACTTGTCCCACCGCCGACGATGAGCGGGAAGCAGGAAAACCCCTTCATTTGATTAACCCTGTCAATACGCTAACCCTATCATTTGGTAACCCAATGGTTAATTTACCTTAACGTTAGAGCGAATGGTAACCGTATACATAGAGCTTACCAAGTTAATAAGGGTTTCGGTAGTTTAACAATTAAGCACTTACCCTGAATGGGTATTACCCCATTAATCACCTCTCACTTTTTGCGCTAGCGCTCTAGAAGACTACTATTCAAAATTATAATACATTTAGTAGTAGTTTAGGGGTTGCACATTTTGACAACTTTTTGAATAGATTTTCATGGTTATTATGCAATTCTCCAAAGCTGCAACAGGCGGAAAAATGGTGATGATGGTCAATATCATTAGTGTTTGACATACGTTGACAGGAAACTTAGCTATTATTTATTGTTTTTGGAAAAATAATAAACATTGAAAATCTGCTCCTCTTAAGTGGTCAATTTGTGCAACGTCTAAATACTATCCATTTACCTTGAATATAGAGTTAGGGCGTAAGCGAAGTCTGCAAATAATAAGACATTTATTTTTTCCCGTACAATTGTGAAACACCCACAGATCACAGAAACAAGGGAGATATGTTATGGGGGCGTGGTTCGTGACGCCTCGATATGGTCAAAATGACCATATCGGCACGAGGCGTGTCAAGCGTTGACATAGTCACCCACTGAACGCTGTCAGTATAGAAGCTCCGTGTAAATGATAAAATGACTGTATGTAGCGTGAAAGTGTGCAAAAATCGAAGTGCAAACGTTAATATAAAATCAAAGGGCATAACCTTACCACCGGTAAATTTAGTTTTTAAGCATTATTTATTTTTTTAAATGAATATTTTATAATTGAATGGATTTCAGAGCGTAAAGGTTGTGAAAGTTGTGTTGACGTGATTTCTATCGGGTATCGATAAATGGCTTATTCTACAGCTATCAATAGAATTCAATGTGTTAATAGTTCTAGTTATTTATCACTACTATCACACGCTTAAAACAGAAGAAAAATAATTTTACACAAATTTTCACGTTATACAAAATTTAATTTTCTTTACAATATTAACGAACGACGAAGGACTCTAGCAATTCAAATATAAGTAGACGAATCATACAATTAAGATAAAAATAAATTAACCAACCACAAAGGCAAAGGGCTCTGGCTCAGTATTGAGCTGTGCTTTCACACAGCGCTGATTGACAGCTCGCGCCGACTCACTCTCAAAAGGATTCAAGCCTAAAGGTTGGATGGTAGAGAATGCCCCAAGTATGAAGTCTATCTTTCTGTTTTAAGTAATTTGTACCATTTATGAAATAAAGTTTACATAATCAAGTCGGTAAACTACTGGTTTGTCCCAAACTGAGATCTCGTGACGTGACACTCAACCGAACCCATTTTATTAGTGTATTTGTATTAACATCATAAAGTCCAAGTTTACAATTTAGACTTTTATGTACTAATCAAAACGAAAATCTTTAACAGCTCCAGAAAATTTAACCAAAGAAATTCGGCCATTTTTTTGTTACGTTCTAATATAGGTATCGTTCCCAATTTAAAATCTTATGTATTAATTTTACGCAAACCGTATTCTTGCTAATAAAATATTATTCTATTCTAACAATAATATATTAAGTTTAAATGATGTAATTGTATTAACCTAGTAGTAAAATAATAAAAATAGTACTTATTGCCTGTAAATTGAATAGTACATATATTAACGTTGCAAACAAGTTTGAATTGTTTATCGATATATTTTGAAACATTCCTTGTGGCATCCCTAAGTGGACGACAGGAGAGAAACGCACACCTCTTGAAAAAAGTATAACTAGATGTCGCTGTGTGAGTAGCCCTTAACCTGCTGGACATAGGGACTACTATCTTAGCGCCATCTAGCTCTGAGGAATTAATTAATTACTCGTCGCATAGATGGCAGCTAAGTGACGAATAAGCGCTACCTTACGTTCAGTGACTGAACTACGATGGAAAAAAAACGATCTTTCAGCATTTTTCAACCTTGAGAACTTAGTATAAAGCTTAATTTTCTGCTACTATCAAAACTATGTTACGGCGTTTTTAGTTCGTAAGCTGTAACCAATTATGAGGAGGTTGTTTTTGTAGTAGTTAATAGAGCGTAAGCGTAAGGCGCACACAGTTTAAAAGTGGCGACACCGGGTCTTGTACGAGTTGGCGTTCATGACATATCTCCCTTGTTTCTGTGATCTGTGGAAACACCCTAATGTAGACCACATTATCGACCAATGAAACTGAGGCTTAAAGGTTACATGGGGTTTCCAGGTATCTGATCCTAGCGTGGGACGAGAACAACATCCGCAGCCAGGACTACCTGACCGTTCTCCAGGCTATCAGCGAGAACCCGTCGGGTACTGGGCTGGTGTGGGACAACGTGCGCAGCCGCTGGCCGGAGCTGGTGCAGCGGTTCACGCTCAACAGCCGGTACCTGGGCGGCACCATCCCCGCCATCACGTCTTCCTTCAACACCGAGGTCAAGCTTAAGGAAGTAAGTGGTCACATGGCTCTGAAATACCTTTTTTTTTATGGCATAGGAAGGCAACCGAGCACACAGGCCACCTGATGGTAAGTGGAAACTGTGACCCATAGATATTCGCATTCACAAGACCGCAATCCTAAGACTGCAAATGCGTTGCCATCCCTGAGGACTAAGATGGAATGCCTCTATGCTAGTCATTTCACCGGCTGTCTTATCCCCAAACTGGAACACAACAATGCAAACACTGCTGCTTGGCGGTAGGTTAAGGCGACGGGGCGGGCAATTGACCTTGCTCATTCGGCCAGACGAGTAAAGTTTTAATTCGCGCGCCATCTAACAAGTAAACTCTGCGATCGACCGCATAATGCTGTTTGTCAAACAGTCAGGCATGCATTTACCGTTAGATGGCGCTTGATTAGATCGACCAATATGATACACTTGTGTTTTTCTAAATAAGTACTATCACAAATTCAGTAACGAATGTCAAAAATAGCTTTTAAACAAATAAGTAAATACATAAATAGTTAATTATTTAACACGTAAAGGTTTTTTCATGAATAGCTGGCACGAATAGATCAATGAAAACTTTGGTCTACTAGGATTGTGTGAGTGCTATCAGTTATAGTTTATATTTCGAACCAAAAAATTTATTATATACATACTTTCATCCCCCATTTAATCGTTTCGTGCCAGCTCTTGTGAAACGACCCCTACGTGATTAGGTTTAAAGATCATTTATTCTCATTAAGAATTTACAATTCACTTGTATGAGAACTTAAATTAAAAGTAAACATAATAATGTAATGAGCGCAAGAACATAAACATAATTCAGGTAGTTTTACAACACTTACAACGGCCGACACGCCGATACATTTAAACAAAGCTGGTACAAACAATCTATGCGTTAAATACAAATTGTTAGATAGTGAACCAGTTGGCGAGATCACTGAGTCACGTAGACTAGATGTGGCTTCATTCCGCGAGTACGCTCATACAGGAGATGTTTATAATAGATGTGTTTTTATTAATTTATTGTTAGATTTCTAAAGTTAAGTATTTTTACAATGTAGATATTAAGATAATATACTAAGTATTAGTTTATGTATATTTATATCGAGTAGTTATTTAATTGATATTTTACCCAACTACGGCAAAGCCAAAGTATGATTTTAGCAGTATGTGTATTTATTTTATTTATTTATTTATTATTGATTTATAGAACAATGTGCATGTTACGTAATCTACGAATAAATTATTTAATCTAAACGGTTTGTAACATGTTTTTTGAGTAATTTTTTGAAGCGGTCTTTGCATCTTTGATATGTTTCTGGAGTTTATTATATAGCTGAGCACCTTCATATAACAAGCATCTTTTTCCGTATTTCGTTCTCGGTGGGCGCAATATTAGGTCATTCGCGTTTCTGAGTCGTATGGTTTGTTTCGTGTTCTTTTTAACAAAACTAAGTTGCGTAAGTATATTTTTATTTAAAACTTTTCGTACTAAAATACAGGTATTATATATGTACAACCGCTGACTGTTTAAAAGATTAGTTTCTTTGTATATTTTGTTCGAAGAAGTTAAAAAATCGTATTGGAATAACACCTTAATTAATTTGTTTTGGGTTATTTGTATCGACTTTAGGTTAGTTTTTGCAGCAGTACCCCAGACTTCGATTAAGTACTCGAGGTGGGGTTTAACTAGTGCGTTATAAATGGCATATCGTACTTGCCGTGTGAGGCACCTAGCAATACCACGGAGTGCTCCTGTTAAAGCGGTTATTTTAGACTTTATTTTTTCAATATGTGGCTTCCAAGTTAACCTTTTATCCAAAACTAGGCCAAGGTATTTTTCTTCATCTACACGTGTAATTTTTTGATTGTTTATTTCTAAAGGATCAAAGTCGGTTATTTTCTTGTTTTTTGCCAAAAATATTATATAATTAGTTTTTGATATATTTATAGTAAGGAGATTTGTTTGGAACCACTTATTCAATAGATTAAGATCAGCTTGTGCTTCCTCTATAACATTTGATATTTTATTTCCAAAGTAGAATAGGTTTGTATCATCTGCATATAGTGTGATATCTCCCCTAAGACCTAACTGGTGAATACTGTTTATATAAATTAGAAACAATAATGGCCCTAAGATAGATCCTTGGGGGACGCCGTACGTGATGGGTTTCGGGCTACTTTCTTTATTACCTATTTTGACAATCTGATAGCGTTTAGATAAATAAGATTTGAACATTTCGCAAGCAGTTCCATGAATACCTATACTGGATAATTTTTCAAGTAGTATTTCGTGACTAATTGTGTCAAATGCTTTCCTAAGATCTATAAAAACTCCAAGTGCGATTTGTTTTTGATCGATGCTAACTTTAGTTCGCGTAACAAGGTCCATGGTAGCCGAAAGGGAATTTGATTTCTTTCTAAAACCGTATTGTTTTTCATACAGGTAGTTTATAGAATCCAGATACGAAACTAGACGATTATAGATAACTTTTTCGAAAATTTTAGAAATTATTGGAAGCACTGAAATTGGCCTATAGTTACCCGGGTCACTTTTATTGCCTGATTTGTAGATTTGTAGATTGGAGTAACCTTTGCAATTTTTAGACTGTCTGGGAAAGTGCCTGTTTTTAAACATTGGTTTATACATTTAACTAGTTCGTCAGTGATCAAGTCTTCACACATTTTATAGATTTTACACTTATGCCATCTAAACCAGTACACTTGCATTTACTTTCAGCTGATTAATTATGTTCATAACTTCGTCCGCAGTAGTTGGAATTAACTGAGTAAGCTCACTGTCTGCTGTTCTCGGCGTGCATGCTTTTGTCGGAGTCCCTTGACAGGTGTTTGAAATTTCATTCGCAAGTGTAGATCCAATTGTTGAAAAATAATCGTTGAAATTTTCGCATATTTCCATTTCATCCGTCAACATTCCATTATTAGTAAGAATTTTAGTAGGGCCTGGAACATGTTTTACGTGGTTGGTAGTTAGACTATTTATCAAGTTCCACATTTTTGAAGGTTTGTTTTCACACTCCATAAACTTTTTATAGTAGTACTTCTTTTTTGTTGTCTGGATTTTTGCAACTGCTGTATTTCTTGCCTTCTTGTACTGATCTTCTATTTTCTTGTCATTAGGGTTTCGTTTGAATGCATACCACAATAGGTTTCTTTCGTTGATGTCATATATCAGTTCTTTATTTATCCAATCTTGCTTTGGTAAGTTTAGTATCTTTGTCTTAGTTGTTTTACTTTTCCGGATGCTCGAGAGAAGTTTGGTTTCCAATATATTGTAGTCATTTTTATCATTTTTGTTTCCGTGCTCTTCAACAGTTTTATATAATTTTTCGTAATTTACTGCAGTATACTGGATCTTCTTAATTGGTTCAGGTTTATACTTTCTTACTTCAAAATAAATTTGTTTGTGGTCTGACATAGCCGAGTCAATAATTGCTAGGTGAAGGTCATTTTCTGCTAATATGGTCTATTATTGTTTTAGTTTCTGAGGTTTCTCGCGTACAAAAGTTTTTATGAATGTTGTTTATGATTTTGAATCCATTTTCTGATAGTACTCTTTTGTAATCTGTAATTTTTGGTTCTTTGTTAAGTAAGTTTAAATTAAAGTCACCGAAAATGATCGATCTTTTATTCTTTTGTAGTTGCTGAGAAAATATATTGAGAAAATCCTCAAAATTTCCGTGATTAGTTCGGTAGATTGCACCAATGTTAACACAGAATTTGCTTAGGTGTATCCAGAGGTAATGATTGTCATTCATGGATTGTTCTTCAATAACATAATGTTGTAGGTTGTTATGTGCAAAAATAAAGACGCCACCGCCTCTAGTTTGGGACCTGTAATTATAATAGTGGGTATAACCTGATAACTGGAGACCTTCAGCTTCATCTTTAGACTTGATCCATGTTTCAGTTAGTACTATAATATGAACAGTGCATCCAAAAGACCGTATAACACACTTGAGTTCGTCAAATTTTCCAGGTTTTACTATACTGCGCGCGTTAGCATAAACACACTTTAGAGAGTATTTAGTAGTTGTTATGTTTTGATAGGAGCCAGTTGGTATGTAATATTGTTGTTAGTTTTTTTCTCATTGGGGGTGCCGGTAATTTTTAGTAATTGGAGTTTTTTGGCAATATTTTAGGGACGCCCCTGATATATTTAATGCCCAGATTTGTTTCTCCTTTTTCGATATGGAGTGCAAGTTCATCCTTTAGATTTTTTATAAACGCTTGCTGATGAGGTGTTTGATCTCCGAATATTTTGATTGATTCTCTTTTGTAGTTGTTTTTCTGACGCAGAACAGATACTGCCGCCTCTTGGGTTGCGAAACATACTTTGATAGGGCGGTTTTTTGCCACATTTGATTAGGATTACTATCACCGGCGGCTAGCATAACTTGCGCGGGTCATGTTTGTCGCTTTCTAACTAGACTGACGCACTAATGGCCGAACCCTATATTCAAACCATGGATAGATAGGCTTACTTCGTATTAAAATTTGACACATTTTGTAAGGGTAAATGAAGAATTTCCTGGCCCGGTTTTCTTTTTTTTGGAGCTTCTTTTTTCTTTTCTTTTGGCTTCATGGCTTTACTTTTCTTCTTTTTTTCCGCCATGACTTTTTCTTTGTTTTTATGCTCCTTCATGGCCTCTATGATATAGACTGGATCCCTTATTGCCATTTTTCGGGTAAACCTTGGGTCGATGATTTCCGGCAGCAAACAATCTAAATAAAAAATTCGCAATTTACGCTCCATTTTCTCCTTCCATAATCCATCGTCTCTCTCGATTAAAACTGTTTTAACCGGGAACTCCTTTCTTTCCTGACCAAATCCCAAAAAGACAATGTTGTTTTCTTGTGACGTGGAGCTGGCCTTAATAACAAAACAAATAATTAACACAACAGAAACAAAACAACAACGTCAAGGCCAAATTATAAAACAACTGCAGTAGGTAGTTACTTGTTCGCACGGAATAGTAGAAACGCAACTGATTCAATTCAACTGAAATGACAGTGACTGACTGTTGGGTGGTAGTCAAAACAAAGTTCGAAACATTCGAACTGTCAACCAAAACAACCCAACGGTCTGGCAACGCCGCGGCCGGCCGCTACACGCCAAAACCCAAACCGAGCACGCAACGTCGCTTTCATCGCTTTGTAGTTTTGAGTACCTACCTAGTTATAACTATAACTTTTACGATTTTTTACTGATCCAACGTGAATGCAAGTTCAAATCCATTATCTAACACTAAAATCAACTTTTATTCAAAACAATTTGTTTTTTTTCTTTATATAGTTTTGTTTATTTTTTGAGTATTTTAAATTCTTATTTTAGTTTGTGTATATTTTTTTGGCCACATTCAACAAAAAAAAAGCTTCAAAACGCCTAGTCATAGTTTAAGAGCAAACATTTAGTTCATTGTTTCACTAGGAGCACATAGGTTTTAAGTCTAAAATCTGTAAATTCTTATTAAAGCTAATATATTCAAGTTGACGCAACACATTAAATCCGTAAAAAGAAGTGTGGAAAGTTTGGCTGCAAACTAAATCGCCCAGCCGGAATAAAACGAATATGAACTTTTTAAAAACGGTTCATTTAAAGTGGTATATAGAGCTTACTATCAGTTAGATAACTATATTAATGAGTCAGAGCAAGACTTGAGGATAAATGTCTTCAGATTATCATCATTTAAAACTACCACTTCCTATATTTTTCCCAATAAATTTATCCAAAAACACCTCGTTTTCCTAATTTTGCCCTACCCTTCGCCTTAATGGATAAGATGGTGGTACAACCCGGACGAACCCTGCACAAGGCCCTCCTGGTTAGAAGGGTTACTAATCCAGTGACTGAATAACCCGTCCCTTTGCTTAAGGTTTTCGAAAGGGGTTAACCCGTTGTTAATCGTTTAATTGGCTAAGCTTTGATCGGCTTTACTTTTTATTACGGCAACCCTGTCTAATTTTTTTTAATGGTATGGCATGATGTAAATAATATACAGAGAATTTACGAGGCTTCTAATTAAATTTAAGAGATTTAAGCCACTATGTTGTGTAGGTTTAATCGAATTAGTTCAAGTGCTTCACATTGCGCTGCGATGAAAAGAGTACCAAATTAAAATGGTATCTAAAACCGCCGGCCGTTAAAAAAACTCGGCTGAAATCCCTTTCAATGGTAAGTGGTTTCGGAACCTGCTCCAATATCGCTACACTTTCCATTATTTACCAAAGGGCCAGCTTAAGGAATTATTGACAAGTTTCAGCTGCTTATATAAAATATTCTGGCAAGGAGACGTAGAATAGTCCCTTTCAAACGACTTACTTATAATGAAGCTTGTAACCTTAGCGTGCCTGGTCCCGTATTATGGTCGCGTATATCACTACTTCGATATGTTTCCTGTATCATCGGTGTCCCCTAGACAGGATACTACTTTTTCATTTGCACATATTATTAATGACTAAGTTTCGGGTTCCGGTTCAACATATTCAACAGCAGCTTTAGACATTAACGACTTTTCTCTAAAAAATTTTAAGTGCTGGAAAGGGTAACTTTAAAACTACGTCTCGTAATTTATTATAGAAATGAGGCATTGACCAACAAATGATTTACATGGGTCCCTAACATTTATATGGGTCGGGTGGCATAAAGTTTGAAGTCATATTGTTGATTGGCATACTTACGTGGATTCGTCATACTCATCATTACGCATAACTGTAAATAGTCATACATTTATGCGCATAACGTTTTTAATCATAATGTTTAAGAACATATTGTGTAACGCGTATAAATTTGATGCGCATAAAATTATTTTACCATTGGTACATTATAATGGTCGTAAAGTTTTTCCGCTCTTTTATAAAAAAAAAACCCTAACCTATCCGCGATCCGAGTCGGTTTTGCCACTAACTTTACATTATATTAATATTATGACTAAATAAATGTATGACATTCTACATTATGGTTAAACCCGATTATGACTCCGTATAATTATGACAGGGAATAATTATGCCATAGTACAAGTTATGCCAAATAAAATATATGAGCATCAACTTTATGCGTAATGTGTTATGACAATCGAAATTATGGCAATAGTTGTTATGCGACCAGATAGCCACCCGATTTATATACTCTTAGGGTTCCCAAGACCTATCGACTCCGAATCGGCTTGAGTCGGTAAGAAAAAGTTTTATATCCATGCAATTAGAGGGAAAACGACGTCGCTCGGCTCGGCTCGGCTCGATTCGGCGTTGCGAACGGAACAACTTCGTTGTCGCTCTTATTGCATGGACATAAAACTTTTTCTTACCGGCTCAAGCCGATTCGGCGTCGATAGGTCTGGGGAGACCCTTACGCTATATAGGTTTAATATCAATCATCAATCGCATACCAATATACCTAGTCCCAAATTAAGGTGTTGACGGTTCCCAGCTGTAGTACCTCTTTGTTTGTAGATGCAGTCATTCTTCGAGCAGTACCCGGAGGCGGGCGCGGGCGCGGCGGCGCGGCGGCGCGCGCTGGAAGGGGCGCGCGCGCGGGCGGCGTGGGGCGCGGCGCACGCGCAGCCCGTGGCCGCCTGGCTGGCCGCCGCGCCGCCGCAGCTGCTCGGCTGAGGCGGCGCGCGCGCGGGCGGCGTGGGGCGCGGCGCACGCGCAGCCCGTGGCCGCCTGGCTGGCCGCCGCGCCGCCGCAGCTGCTCGGCTGAGGCGGCGCGCGCGCGGGCGGCGTGGGGCGCGGCGCACGCGCAGCCCGTGGCCGCCTGGCTGGCCGCCGCGCCGCCGCAGCTGCTCGGCTGAGGCGGCGCGCGCGCGGGCGGCGTGGGGCGCGGCGCACGCGCAGCCCGTGGCCGCCTGGCTGGCCGCCGCGCCGCCGCAGCTGCTCGGCTGAGGCGGCGCGCGCGCGGGCGGCGTGGGGCGCGGCGCACGCGCAGCCCGTGGCCGCCTGGCTGGCCGCCGCGCCGCCGCAGCTGCTCGGCTGAGGCGGCGCGCGCGCGGGCGGCGTGGGGCGCGGCGCACGCGCAGCCCGTGGCCGCCTGGCTGGCCGCCGCGCCGCCGCAGCTGCTCGGCTGAGGCGGCGCGCGCGCGGGCGGCGTGGGGCGCGGCGCACGCGCAGCCCGTGGCCGCCTGGCTGGCCGCCGCGCCGCCGCAGCTGCTCGGCTGAGGCGGCGCGCGCGCGGGCGGCGTGGGGCGCGGCGCACGCGCAGCCCGTGGCCGCCTGGCTGGCCGCCGCGCCGCCGCAGCTGCTCGGCTGAGGCGGCGCGCGCGCGGGCGGCGTGGGGCGCGGCGCACGCGCAGCCCGTGGCCGCCTGGCTGGCCGCCGCGCCGCCGCAGCTGCTCGGCTGAGGCGGCGCGCGCGCGGGCGGCGTGGGGCGCGGCGCACGCGCAGCCCGTGGCCGCCTGGCTGGCCGCCGCGCCGCCGCAGCTGCTCGGCTGAGGCGGCGCGCGCGCGGGCGGCGTGGGGCGCGGCGCACGCGCAGCCCGTGGCCGCCTGGCTGGCCGCCGCGCCGCCGCAGCTGCTCGGCTGAGGCGGCGCGCGCGCGGGCGGCGTGGGGCGCGGCGCACGCGCAGCCCGTGGCCGCCTGGCTGGCCGCCGCGCCGCTGCAGCTGCTCGGCTGAGCGCAGCCCGACGTGACCACCATACTGATTACGACTAGCGACGAGACTTAAACACAACGGGGGAAAAGAAGCTGATTTTCTCTGGAATTATATATGGCAACTGGGAGCCCGGTGTTTCCCATAATTTTTATTGGGTCTCGTTGATATAATTATTGATAGTCATAATTTGTATATTGCTGGAAAAGTAAACTTTTCTGAATTTCCTTTATGTCTAACGTGTAGACGAGGTCAGGTGAGGTTATATTTTGATTTGCAAAAATCCTGAAAGGGAATATGACCTAAAACACGTTGACGATACAGAACGGGTCCCTTTTTATTTTTATATATTTTTTCGGGTTTATTTTATCAGTTGTAAAATATCAAGCGACCGATACGACATTTTTAGTGTTCAATACTCTCTTTCTATTGTTATAGTATATTATTTTTACTTAACTGTGCGGAGCTAAAATAAAGGTTATGAGTTTATAACAGTCTGTGTATATAAGCAATCAAAAATGAGAAGATCCACTCTAACCGCCATTCTCAGAAAAATTTCAGAGACAACTAACTCGTTCTATTTTCAAACTTGTGCATGAAAAAATCAGGGCTGAGTACCTTTATTTTGGCGAAATATGTTTGCCAAATGTATCGTTTCAAAACCACTTCATTTGCCAACCCGCTTTGTTTTCTGTAAATGGGTCAATCAACTTATCTTTGTAGCTCGTCGCCATGGTGACGTCTCCTGGGTCACTCTTTAAAACTATGATTTCAAAGGATATAAGTCCACTAAAAAACTGTTTTATTGGCAATTACACACCCATTCTTTTATGGCCTTTCTCCTGAGTGTGCAGGAAGTATATATTATAACATTTTTTCTACCAAACTCTATCACTGTTGTCTCCTGGCTTACGGGACAGAATAACAACAAGAAAAAGTTGATCCACCCAAATGTAAATATTTCAGAATTTTATAAAAACTAACCTTATTTAAGCTATAGGGTTATACAAGATTGTACTGAAATAAATACAGAAAAAATGATATAACATTGGGTTGGCAAATGAAAAAGTTGGGAAACGATGCCAGGCTCATAGATCATTTTAAAATTATGAACGCTTCATACTATTGGCTAAGCGGGTTTTAGTTAATGACATACGAAAATAATTATATATGCAGAAAACGTAACGTTCGAGCGTTTAATGCGTTAAAAGTATAATTAACTGGTTAAAAAAACGCTGCAATAATTGTTTTACATCAATATAATATTTTTGGTACACTGTTATTATTTTATTTATGTTACCGATTCAGATTCCCTAAAAAAATTAAAGCGGCTCTAAAGCGCCTTTAAAGAAACGAAACCTTACTTATATACATTCAAAATGGTACTGGTTATTGCTAAATTGGGATACACCTGTTTTTAGTAATAAAAAAAAACGGGAAATAGGCTTCTCAAATCTGTGTCAACAGCAGAGATCGGACAAATGGGTGTCATTACTCGCAATAACGTGGACATGACTCCAAAGATTTTAATTAAACAAATAAATTACATAAATTGATTAATTAATTTGTCAAGATCGTAGCGAGTGGAAAGAAGTGGTCCCTGCCTACCCCTCTGGGAAACAGGCCTGATTTAATGTATACGTATGATGTAATTGATTACTTACCCTAAAAATAATTTTGATTTTTTGCAAGCCAGTAATAAATAAATAATACAAATACTTGTTATTGTGTAGATTTATTCAAGGAAATAAAACTAAGGGCCAAAAAGTTGGACCATAGTTAAGCGCAGTTAACAGTTAACCATACAAATAACGAAGTCGAAAAAAGTTCATTTGTGCTACGAGAAGTATCCCTACAATTGTATGGCTAATTTTCGTGTCACAAAGGAAAAGTTTCATAGAAAATTTCATTGAGTGAGTTAGTGTGGCTAATATTTTGGTCCTTACCCATAAACAGTAATTTTTATAATTTCTCCGTGGTTAGTTTAATCTTTTTTACGGGTATTTTTATTTTAAATTTATGCGGTGAATAGCTCCTTTCGCAATCCACGGATGTTTATGGAGCAAACTTAAGTAGATAAATATTAATGGCCACTCCTCACGTCTTTGTTATCTTTATTTATCCGATCTCTCGACACGTATTTTGAATGCTCGAGTCTCCCCGCGCTTTCAGCAGCGGACCCTGCATTTCTCATCGTATGGTTCAATTGGGACGACGCATACTTATAATAAAGAATAGCTAAACTGAAGTGGCAGTGGGCAGGGCACATCGCACGCAGGACTGTTGGCCGATGGGGTCACAAGGTTCTTGAGTGGCGTCCGCGGACCGGGAGACGAGCTGTGGGTAGACCTCCAACAAGATAGAGTGACGACCTTGTAAGGATCGCGGAAAAACGGTGGATGCGAAAAGCACAAGACCGGTCTGAGTGGAGAGCCTTGGGGGAGGCCTATGTCCAGCAGTGGACATCTTTCGGCTGACATGATGATGATGATGATGATGTATAAATAAATATATTTGCAAATAAAATATAGCGCCCATATTTTAGCAAAGCTAAGCTAGATAAATCAAAAAATATATGGGAGGCCTATGTCCAGCAGTGGACGTCTTTCGGTGACATGATGAAATGTACTTACACACGTTGCGTGCCACGGGAGGCACCGACCCCTGCACCACTTAACTAACGCTAGGCCATAGGGCCTCTTAGCATCGGTACGACACAAACCCGGAGGGAGGCTCCAAAACGCAAGGCACATTAGCCGACACCAAAGCCCTGCGAATCACATTAATGTAAGCATGCCTCGAATGCAGTCGAGCCACCGATTCTGAATTAGTAACGTATGCGAAGTAGGTAATTGTATTATGAAGGAATCTATGCGAAAGGTAATTTTACCAAGATTTTTTTTAAAGATATTTCTACTAAGTAACATTATGCAATGCAAAAATACAACAAATCTTTTTTTTAGGTGTATCCAATTCCAACTTTACGACACTTGAATGTGAAATAGAAATAAAAATAAAAACTAATTCAACTAGGTATCTGGCTACATTTTATTAGATGTTTTATCACTCATACACTACATTTGAACTAAAATTACTAAAATCTAAAGTGAAGGCGTGGTTGCTTCGTGGTTTCGTCGACACTACTTTGATGCTTGCCCCAACACGGCGTAATAGCTGTACGCAGTTCGCACGATCTGAAATTAAAAAGTACTTATTTTCGTCAAGTGCACACTGAGAACAATTTAACAAGTTTAATCTCGGTGGGTTTACGTTATGTAGGTAGGTATACAACAGAGATCCTGTGGCCTCTATCCTATTCCATCATTAGATCGGTCTTAGAAACTACGAGTACAAACAGCCACACACTTAACTGCCCATTAAAGACAGAAGTGAGAAAATGTAGAAAGAGATTGTGCATAAGAATCTCATGTGCACGACAAAGACAGTTTCTCTCTGTTTATCTTCATTGGTCACTCAGCTGTGTGGGGGATTGTACCTATTTACAACATTGCGGTGCCATCGGCTTTATTACCTAAGTTTTGAGCGCTCACTCCCAAAATACCACAATTTAAAAATACCATTCTCTTTACCAGATTCCCGAAACATCAGCTTCGATATATTAGGTAGGTAAGTAAACCTAATATGACAAACAATAACTTATATTAGAATAGAATTTTACTTTTCGGTACTTTTGAACGCCACAGACGGCTCTGCCCGTAAACTGAAAGTCGTGCCACTGCCACCACGACGGCTACAGCCGTCACAGGTTCAAGATTAAAAGAGACCGTCTCGAATCAATAAGGTGTTATTTGCATAGATTTCGGCGTGTGAGTGACGCATTTTGTATACGACGTAAGGGGTTCAAAATAATAAATCGAAAAAGACTAGGCTGAGACATCTTGATAAACATCTTGGCCTGTTTGTGCAAAGTGTGGTTGCTGCATTAAGTATCAACAACTTTTTAAAGTTGTAGGTAATTCTGTGGCTCTGCCTACCCCGCTCTGGGATTACGGGCGTGAAGGTATGTATGTATGTAGGTGTGTACTATGGGCTGAGTTACCTGCACAAAGGAGGGCAGGTCGAGGGTATTGAAGGGCCCGGCGCGCAGCCGCCCCGCGCTCATCATGCTCGCTCCCAGCATTGCGAGCTCTCGGCGCACGCTCGGCTTTAGGCCCCACCACGCAGCCCCGAACGGACCCTCACCCATCCCAAATGCGGTCTAAACACAGTGCAATCTATAAGATCTTAAACTGAAGTTGAAACCATGATCCGTGAGACAACTTTGACAACTAATTCTTCACTTCACGTTAGTAAATTACTAGTGATTTGATTGCTTTGAAGTTAGCCCTCCCTGGTAACTTTTTCTGTTAAAGATGTCTCATGGATTAGGTTTCGATTTTAATATGAGCTCTTCGCGTCGCGCTGTAAGTTAGGTAAAATATTGCCTAATTTTATTAGATAAACAGTGAATTGTAGACCCGGTAGATATATTTATTAAACGATTAAAATATCTTCTTTCACTGGTAACTTGTGGACCAGTTTTGTATGAAAATAGTGGTTCATCCCCTAAGGTACAGCACAAATGTGAGTCTGATTTGGATAGCTTATTTTCAATTATACCTACTGACAATGAATCTATTGATTAAAAAAAATAGTTTATCCGGGCTGTGATTTAACAGTGTTGTATATTTAAGAAATAATAAAATGTACACACAAAGAGTAGTTCATTGACCCATTTATATCGTTGTCCCATTTATATAGTACAACCACAGTATATAAATAAACCAGTAAAGAAGCTACGAACAAACGCTCGAAACGACGCACTCACACAGACGCACGACTCTATGAGACCGCTAAGAGGATTTGGCGGTGCTGTCAGTCGCGTGTGTCGCGTCGAGACGAATGGGCTCCTTGGCATTTTACGTTCGTTCTTGAGAAAGATGCCACAAAAGTATTGCGTGGTATGCGGTTGTTTGAATTCGGCTTCTTCAAACCCGGAACTTTCATTTTTTAAACTCCCTGCTGGTGTTGAAAGGTAAGAATAAATAAAATATTTTTAAATAAAATGCTTTTTATAATACGACACGTGTTGCAAAAGTAAAAATTTAAAAATCGTTTAATTTCCCAGCGAAAAATCGAGAGAACTCGGGAGATTTTAGTCGAAATAAAACAACTGTATTTTACACTAATTACTTTAATTTACAAACTTTTAAATTATTAAACGATAATAATAGTAGATTGTATAACTAGGGTCAAAAATAAGCCATAGTACCCCGAGATGGTTATTTTCCCGAGCAAAGCGAGGGAAAATTGTGCGAGGGGTACCTAATATGGCTTTTAGACCCGAATTATACACTCTACTTTTCACTTCGATTGTTAGAAAATAAAAGAATTATACAAAAGTAAAAAAAATAACAATGATTATCCACCCACAATGTATTCCGCGGCAAAATATTGTTTTAATTTGGCGGCGTGTTTTTTTTTAAACTACTTTGACACAGATACAAAATATAGACTAAACGGCGCTGACCGAGTGAGTATTTAGCGCTTTAAAGCGTAGCTCAAACGATTTATGACATTTTAGCAATTGTAAAATAGGTACTAAAAAACACCTAATGTTTTGAGAAATGAATTCTGTTACCTGATTGGTCGGTTTTAATATAGCTTTATTATGGTTGGTTGATATCAAATACATTTTTTTTTAAAAGATTTGAATTAGTTAACGAGTCTACGTACCAAAAAGAACCTAACGTTCCGACTGACAGTCGATGTGTATTGTGATTGGTGGATTTAATTTGGTGAAGTATTTTGATTGGTCAAATTAAGATGTTTTGTAAATGTAAATCATTCTATTTTCAATTTCATATTTTCCCTAGTGAAAATATATATATTATATTTTCCCTCGGTTGTACATGTATCACTTGAGTCTCGCTTTATAAGTCTAATTTGACAAACTTTTTGAGCATGAGAAGTGAAAAATAATAAACATCTCTGCAATATTTGAACTTTGAGTGTTTTTTTTTTATATTTTTCTCGACCGTGGATGAGTCCCTAGCCCTACCTACCTTCCTTCTTTGAGTGTCTACCTTTGGTGTTGTCGTCTTAAAAATACTGTTTTAATTTGTTACTTTGGTTCGAAATGTAGAAATTTGGGAAACGGGGTCGCTAAATCGGGATATCGGGAGGGAAGAGCCGAAATCGGTAGATCTCCCGATGAATCGGGAACTTTTGCAACACGTCTGACATTTAGTTTATTAGGTTATGAAATAGGTCAAATAAGCATACCTCCTCTCGAATTTAGAAAAAAAAGAAACCGCCGCCATGTTACACTTTGTGTTGTTCTACCTATTCCTTCCAAAATCGAAATCTGGGGATCTGTGTGGTCTCTGACAATGATTTCGTTGGCAGCATGAGAAAAAGTAGCCGCCATCTTGAACTTTTTAGTTATTCAACCGATTGCTTCCAAAATCGATATCTGGGGATGTGTATGATCTCCGACAACTAATCTGTTGGCAGAATGAGAAAAAGTAGCCGCCATCTTGAACTCTTTAGTTATTCAACAGATTGCTTCCAAAATCGATATCTGGGGATGTGTATGGTCTCCGACACGTTGTCGGAGACCACGCACATCCCCAGATATCGATTTTGGAAGCAATCGGTTGAATAACTAAAAAAATAAAGATGGCGGCTTCTTTTTCTCAATCTGCAACGGATTTGCTGTCGCAGATCACACGTATCGATTTTGCACTTACTAGCTGAGATACAATAAACAAGATTTTTTTTCAATTTTACAAAATGTTAGTGGACAACCCTTACGCTCAATTGGAGCGTAGGTATTTATCTTGAAAAGTAGGCCTAGTTTCTTTACTGGTTTATTTATATACTGTGGTGATAGGAAAGAAAAACATCACACCAATTGACCTTGTCCCAGAGTAGAGCTTTTCATCTTGGCTGATCTAAAAAGAACACGAGGTAATATCTTGAAAACATAAGTTAGATATTATATAATTCTATGGTTTAGCTCTGCCTACCCCAACCTGGGAATGAAGGCGTGAGTTTATGTATGTATGTATGATTGTATGTATAAGTTAGATATCGTCGGTGATACCGCAAAACCGCGTAACTGACAAATTTATGATAGAGTAAAATAAACCTTACTGTCCTATTAAAAAGGTGCATTTTGCTCCTCCTTTAAAATGTTACTTACGGTGTTTTGCAGTTTCACCGACGATATACGATTGCGGGAATATGGACGCAGGGAGAGCATTCCACTTCTTGGCAGTGCGAATAAGAAATAACGCAGCAAACCGATGCATCCGAACCGTTGTAAATTCAACGGATGCGGATGGAAGCCCTTCCGTTGTCTGGACGACGGTTGGGAGAAAGTGGAGGGTGGGATGATGATTACATTTTCACAAATATAGGTACTTATAATTAATTATACTTAGGGGGGAAGGAGGGCAGATTGGTACTGAAATTTAATCTTACATTTTGGGCAGTTGAATGATGAACTTTTTAGGGTTCCCTATCAATATTAAACAAGGCACCCTTATGTATGACCATGTCCATCTTTCTATCTTTTTGCAGTTTAACTCAGAGACTTACTTTTACAAACCCATAATTTGAGAAAGTTATAATATAGGGATGTAAATTACGCCGACAAAGTTGTATTATAAAATATTGAAAACACCGGGTAGACCACCCATCCACAAAAGTTAAGTAAAGCAAAGGTAAAATAAATGTTACGTTATGGCATTCAGAGAGGTTACATGGATGTTGTCTATGTATTTAAGTATATGTTTCTCTATATAAGTATTTATATCGTTGTCTAGACCCATAGTACAAGCCTAGAGCTTAGTTCGGGACAAGGTCAATTGGTGTGACATTGCCCCCTGACATATATATTTTTTTAACTGAAAGAGATCCCATATGAGATAAGTTCGCCTATGTACACTATTTATAGTGATGCATATATGTTTTTTAATTGTTTATGTGCAATGAAGACTTAACATACGACGAAACAGCAGAAAAAGTTTTTCTGGTAGGTACTTTTAGCAGAATACAACGTTCCACCTCTCGAGTGTATCCCCGGCCTCATCATGGGCTCTTCTGACGGGATAGCCAGAGTAGCTGACGTCATCGCGAACGAGGGCTCCGTGCGCCGTTCCTTAGTACAGCTCTTCAAACTTCCCAGCGCTGAAAAACTCCAGGGTTGGAAGTGTCATTTCAACAACCAGGAGTATGTTCAGGCTCAAATAGCCTGTCAGTTACCTTCAAGCAACAACACGCAACGCTTTCAAAAGTATTCAAAACAATAGTACTGGCAGTCACGAAAAAATACATCTGACCTTGAATGCGTTCAACCTATTGAAGAATCTATTCTAAACCATTTACGAAACAACTAAATGCAAGGTCAGCGTCCTTTTAATGTGACAGGATCTATAACGTGAATCCGCGTGCATGTCACCTATTTGCCTTCAAGTAAGTAAGAGTCATACCAAAATTATATGCAAATGCGATTGAATCTCCAGCATTTTCATTTGGCACCAGATATTCGCTTAAGATCGAGTTCCACCACGAGTTCAAATCATGCCATGACAAGAATAAACCAGACAAAACTACATGCCACAACTGCTCCTTCTTCTCTATCAATAACAACATCACTACCTTCAACTGCGAACATAGAGCCACATCCTCCTATGTCCCCGAAAGTATCCAATGGAGCTTAAGTAAAGGAGAGTGTGAATGCTTTTTAATGGTTCAAACTATTTCTTTGTCGCTTGCTACGTGCTTGCCACCATATTCAGCGTCTTGAACTATGCCGTCTTTTTGTTTTTTATGTCATAGATAAGGCAAACGAGCACACAGACCACCTGATGGTAAGTGGAAACTGTGACCCACAGACATTCGCATTCACAAGACCGCAATCCTAACAGTGCAAATGCACTGCCAACCCTGAGGACTAGATGGAATGCCTCTATGCTAGTCATTTCACCGGCTGTGTTATCCCCAAACCGGAACACAACAATGCGAACACTGCTGCTTGGCGGTAGGTTAATGGATATGATGGTGGTACCAACCCGGACGGACCCTGCACAAGGTCCTCCCACCTGCAAAACCCGCGTTGTCTTACTCAACTCAATATTTGACTCATTCGCTCTTTTATTGAATAACCTCAAAATTATTTATCACACCACATATTTGCTTATTACAACACTCAAATACTCATCAACGTAGCACTCAAACACACAACGCACCTTACGCACCTAACAATTACGCGCAGTTGGGCACAAAGTGTATATCGACCGCGTGGCGAGTCCAACGCAGCACACCACTCTACACGGGAGGAATTTGTAGCCGTACGGACTAAAGCCTGGGCAACATTCTCAGTGCAGTTGGGCATGCAATCAGACCAGCAGCAGGCTTATTGTCTAATGCGATCGCGATCGCAATCGTATCCATTTTGACAGTGCGGAGGGGAGTCTGTAACAAATTCTTCCCATTTGAAGTCGATTACGATTACGAGTGCGTTAGGCAATAGGCCAGCCGGTGCTGTTTACAGTACCGGCAAATAATATACCTATCACCTTTGTACTGAGATCTCATACGATTACTTACACATGTGATACTACACATACTGACCAAAATTGACAACAAATCGATAACTAGTAGACCAATTGTACTTATTGCTATTATTCAATCCGTTAACTGATTAAATAAGGTATATAACACGTTTGTACGCATGGTAGTTTAAAAAAAATGTATTTAAAAAACCATTGCTGACGTATCAAACAAATCTCGTAAATTTAGTATGAACGCGGCGGCAAACTATACGATATGTAAAAATATTTTTTATAAGCCATTTTAAACCTTATTTAATCAGCTAACGAATTGAATAATAGTAATTTAATTGGTCTACACTAGTTATTGATTTGTTGTCAATTTTGGTCAGTCACATTTGTAGGTAATCGTATGAGATCTAAGTACAAAGGTTATAAGTATATTATTTGCCGGTTACTGTAAACGACGTATTTCCGAGTCTGTAGGTATTGTCTGTCATAATCAGAGATCGGAATAGGTAAGGTCTAATTCTATGGAACTTGCTAACTATGTAAACAAACCGCCATATTGAAATTGTCTCTGAATGATGAATTTACTAGTGATTGGCAATACTCCTTTACTTATGACAAACCATATCGAATAATAAAATACCGAAAGTAAAAAAACAAGTATAGGTCTACCAGAATCTCATGAAAAATTTAAAAGTAAAAAGAAAAGGATTTTGATATGGCAATGTTGCCTTGCCAGTCTTGTCACTTGTCATTTCAAATTTTGCGGAATGAATGGTTTGTTTATTTTTACCGAAATAAAGTGCTTATATTCGAGAAATGTCTAAAAAACCATTACGATCGCAAGCCAGAAATATTGTTTACCATGTTTACAATAAAATATGTGAGGAAGGAGGTGTTAGTGAAACACAATCTGCAATATTTAATCGTGTTTTTCAATTGACCGGTAGCGTAGCCAAATAATATTGATACTTCAGTTACATATAGACGATGTTACTTATTCATATTAATATTGTATCATATAATTACAGGAGTATCTCGTTCCACGGTAAGACGAATAGTGGAAGAAGGCACGACGCATAATGGTGTATTTTCAACACCAGGGAAAAATAGGAAAGGAGGATGTAAAAGAATTAATTTGGACAATTTCGATTTAGAAGTGATTAGGAATAAAATAAAAGAATTTTACACTGTTCGAAAAGAAATTCCAACAGTCGCAAAATTATTAAAAGTTTTGCAAGAGGACATTGATTTTAAAGGAGGGAGAGAGTCTTTAAGGTTAGAGAAACAGCATTAAGTTATTTAAATAATGTAATGAGATATGGGGCTAGGAGACGATCCTGCTTAGTGCATCCCTGCATTTCCAGCGGGCTGTGCTGTGCGTTGTTTTGTCATTCAGTTAATCACGGAAGTCTTTTAAATTAAGTTTTTATAGATAAATTGTATTTAGTTACTTTTAAATATTTTTTCAGGGTCATACTTACAAAAATTGGTTTCGAATATGTAAAATGCCAGTCGAAAAGGACACTTTTGATGGGACGCCATGATATAAAAATTCAAAGACACAAATACTTAGAGCGTATGAAGCAAAACCGTGACGCTGAGGAGAATAAAAAATTAGATGTTATATATTTAGATGAAACATATATTCACTCTTCGTGCTCCGTCCAAAAGTGTTGGCAAAGCCAAACTATACGTGGTCCATCAAAGGAAATTTCACCTGGATCACGATGGATTATTGTATACGCTGGTGGGCAGCACGGTTTTGTACCAAACTGCGGTTTGGTGTACAAATCAAAAAGTTTATCTGCTGACTACCACCACGACATGAATAAAGATAACTTTACCAAATGGATCACAGATAAGCTCATACCAAATCTGACAAAACCTTCCCTCATAGTTATGGATAATGCAAGTTACCATTCTGTGAGGTTGAATAAACCACCTACTCAGGCCAACCGAGTCTCTGATATCAAAGAATGGCTCAGTACAAATAATATCAATTACGATGATCGCTGGCGTAAATGTGAATTACTCGAAGCAGTAAAACAAAATAGATCAGATCCCATCTATGAAATAGATGAAATATTAAAGTCGCGTGGTCATGAAGTTTTGAGGCTTCCTCCTTATCACTGTACTTTAAATCCAATCGAGCTGATTTGGGGTATCATGAAGCAAAAAGTTGCAGATAAAAATGTAAATAGACCTGCAAGTGACATAAAAGCATTGACGGAACAAGCTTTCTTAGAAATTGGTGAAAATGAATGGCACAGATGCTGTCAACACGTAGAAAAAATTGAAAGTGATTTCATGCACCAGGATAAAATTATCGATGTAATGGAAGAAAGATTTATAGTAAACCTGTCGCCCTCATCATCCTCTTCATCTGAAGAAGAGCCAGAAATTCAGGAGGAGTATTTAGAGCTATATTCGAGCGACACCTAGCTACTACTCTCTTCTTATACATCATACATTAGATCACGCCGGTTTCCCAGAGGGTTAGGCCAGGACCACTTTTTCCCGGTTGTCTATCGTTTGACCGAATTTTATATGCAATAATTTCATTTGCCCGAATTTCAAAGGACATAATTTACATGCCATAACGATCATATGCCATAATATTCATTTGCTATAAAGGCATTTTTTCTGAAATCGTGAACTATTCAGAATTGTAATAAAACAAACCTAACCTTACCTATTGGGCTCTATACGATGGCATTTAAAAATTACCTGAAAAGTTTACGATTTCAGTTAAAATGTCTTCATGTCAAATGAAGCTATGTTATGTGATATTATGGAAATGAATATTATAGCCAGTCACCATTATAGCAAATAAAATTATGAAATATGAAGGGATTTCCTTTTTTCTACCTGCTACGATCCTGACAGATCTCTTTGTTCCTTCCACATTCATCCATCGAGTCATACATGCCCGTCGGTTTTGGATACTTAAGATTTGGCTTATTTCCAGTATTTCTCCGATTTGATTCGACAAAGTACGTCTAGGGTGACCCCTTCTGACCCTTCCACTCACTTTCGCTCTGTTTATCTGTTTCGTCAATCTTTCATCCATCCTTTCCAAATGACCGAACCATCATACATCCATCCATCCATCTCTTCTTATATAATATTATAATAATGTTATGGCATGACATGTGATTGTTTTATTTTTATTAAAACTGCACCGAGCATACACGTACGTCCAGTACGTCGCTCTCATTCTTAATATTTTCCTAATTTGAAGAGGGACACTTGTATTTCAACTGAATACACACCCTATAAAAGATATATACCTTCACGCCTGTAATCCCAGGGTAAGATAGGCAGAGCTAAAGAATTACCTACAACTCTACTCTACTCTAGTCTAGACAACATAGCTTAATAAAAGTTGACCTACGTGTAATAAACTTTACGAAAAAACCTGCAAAATTAATAAAAACAACTTATGTACAATTTGTATTTAATCATGCAAGAATAATAACAAAGAGGGATAGTTTACATGTTTTATATATTATACAGAATAGTTCCCGAGAAAATAGCAATAAAAAACTTCCACGTATAATAGATAAAGCCGCAGATGAAAGTTATTATTTCATACTTTTATTTAATTAATATAAATGGTATGGTTGCCGGATTAGAATAGTGCCACTCCATGTCTTCCCGTGGATGTCGTAAAAACCGACTAAGGGAATAAAGGCTTGTAGTACTGTTAGGCGATGGGCTTGCAACCTGTCACTAATACGCTGCAGCGCTGGTAAAAATCTTAGCCTTATTGTGCAAAATGTGGTTACAGAATTATCAACTCTTTTTTTGTTTTTACAATTGTTGGTAATTCTGTAGTTCTGCCTACCCCACTCTGGGATTGTAGGCGTGAAGGTATGTATGTATGTATGTATTTAATTGGGGAGAATTCAAGTATCACGACCTTTTAATCCTATTTCCCCAGAGTTGCTAGCTACAAATTTTAGTTTCCCTTTTTTTCATGAGATTCTGGTAGACCTAGTTACTTATTTGTAATTTGATTAATCACGATCTGAAGAAAAATCGGTACTTGAAGATGATATATCACCAGTATTTATTATAAAAGGTGCCGTTATATCATCTGTGAGTGTGATCAGCGTGAGTTGGGTAATGTGTAGGGGCCTTAATACATCGCCAACTTTAGCCACAACACTACTCATGATAGACAATTGTAGACTTTAAAAGAAACAAAAACGTCATTCCATCAGGTCCTAATAACCTAACTTATGAAACAATGTAAACTTTTAATGAAATATCCAAGATAGAGTTATATATTTGGTGATTTTATATTTTACAGTAAAGACCGTTTCAATAGTGTATGGTTTCAATGGTGTTTGATGAGGTGAGGTGAAAATTCAAGGAGAAACAGTGACAAAACCAAGTTAAGTCTTTTGTTTACATAGTTAGCAAGTTCCATAGAAATAGACTGTAGAGCTAATTTGCCTAAACTTGATGCATGTTCATTCAAAAATGTGTTCCTATTTCACTCACTCATGAATGAATATGCGTCAAGTTTAGGCATATTAGCTCTGCCTATTCCGATCTCTGGTCATAATGCTTTGAAAGTCATAATTATGGCAAGACGTAACGCTTTTTTCAAGGAACTGTCAGATACTTTTGTAGGGTTTTTGATTAATAAAACCTAACCTAGCCTTATTTACCTACACGTTTTTTTTTTCAGAAATTCTGAATGTTTACGGTTTTAGTGATATAAAAAATTGGATATACCTAACGGACTTCCCGTATTTTCTCCCCCGCAAAAAAACTCTTCAAATAGGTTAGTACGAGGTAACCTGACGTAGTCTAATATGTAATGTACGTACCTACCTTAATCGTAACTAGCCTTATTAATCAAATTACATCTAATGTAATTGATGATAGAGGAAGCGAAAGTTGTATGTTTATACTGGTGCTCGTGGCGTTCCATGATCTCTGCCTACCCCATTGGGAGACAGGCATGAAGGTATGTAGGTATGTATGTTATATGATTAAGGAGATAGTTACTATCAGCTCATATTGGAACCCTATTACACTATAAAACGGTGTCACAGTGACATTATAAAACAATTAGTTTGACACTTCAAATGACTTCAATCATAACGTCACGGTGACACAGTTCTATGGTGGTTCAGGGTTCCATTTGTCTGATAGCACATCACTGTATACAGAGTTGATGGCCAACCTTCAATGCAGAGGCACCAGAAAGAAGATAAATATTACGTAGGTACCTTTAAACGTATCCAAACTACTTAGGTATTTATTTATTTACAGTATCAGTAAGAGGCTTACAGTAAAGACACCTTTACTTTAACTTAATATAACACGCACAAAGTTAAAAAAAAAAAGAAAAACAGATAAAAAAAAGACGTGTGGCACTCGGGGACTGCCGCGGTAAAGCTATTGCATGTCGTACAAAGCGGAGCGTGAGGTTTTTTCGTTACGGAATTTCTGGATTCGGTCCCCGCGCTCAAGGCCCGCGATAGAAGCTATGCAATAGCTTAAAAATAACAAATACATAAAAACATCTACAAAAGAGTAAGTCTAGGTATGGTTAACCTTCATGAAAATAAATCAGTAACGACACTAATATACTAATACACTATAGTGAATATTGCATGGATTTTTGAAATCGCCAATGAATAGGTACGGATGATAAAAGCATTTTAAACTGCCATCAGAATCAGACAGCGATTAGACAGAGAGATCCGATATGCACTGTGACGTCATGTAGCAGGTCGGCCATATAAACTCTATGTTAAATTATTTTGCTAGAAAGAGATGGGAACATTTTGTTGGCTTATTTATATCTTTGTGGTTTTTATAGCTACAAATTCAAAAAAGTGAGTGGAAGGGTCGGAAGGGGCCGCCCTAGGCGTACTTTTTCGAATCAAATCGGAGAAATACTGGGAAAGGGCCGAATCTTAAGTACCCGAAACCGACGTGCGTGCATGACTCGATGTATGAATGTTGAAGAAGCGAAAGAAATTTGTCAAGATCGTAGCAAGTGGAAAGAAGTGGTCTCTGCCTACCCCTCTGGGAAACAGGCGTGATTTAATGTATGTATGTATGTAAATTCAAAAAATATTTATTTGCATCTGTTTGTTACATGAATAGCTGTGAAAATAATTCACGAATATTCCAATTGTCTATAGCCAATTAAGATAGCAATGTAAGTAGGTAAATACCGAGTGAAATTGCAAAATTACCGTTGAATAACGAGTTATTATTTTATTTTAAGGTTTATTGACCTTACATTTGTAATAATTTTATTTTTGCTTGTTTTAAGAATTTATTGTTTATTACTTTATTACCTTATTATTACTTAATGTAACTTACTTTTAAGTATAATTATGTTTTTATGATTGAAAAAATGACCTTCTGCTGGAGTTTCTTGCGGCGCTTCTTCTCCGCAATGATGGTCTTGTCCGAAGCGCTGGTAGATTCACTGTACATTTCCAGTGTAAAAGAGCCCGCATGTGGCCAATTTACTGAATAAATATTTTGAATTTTGAATTTCGAGTAACATTTAATTAGTGAAGGCTTTCAAAGCCCCCGTTTAGCGCGCATGCCCGAGGGCGGACTGCATGCAACGACATGCGTTACAGGGTCATTTGCTAGAAAATGCTCAAAAATTATATGGAAACGACTATTACTGCTTCCAACAAGATAGTGCCCCATCTCACAAAGCTAAACGCACTCAAGATTGGTGTAGAACAAATTTGACAGATTTTATACCTTGGCAAGAATGGCCTGTATCATCGCCGGATTTGAATGCTTTGGACTTTTCGATATGGGTTACATGCTGAGCAAGATTGGGAGCACACAGGGCATGAATCTAAACTCATTCAAACATCGATTAGTCAAGATATGGGATGAAATACCAGACGAGGTAGTGCGTGCCGCGTGCAATGCATTCTATGGAAGAATGCGTCAAGTTATTAAAGCTGATGGCGAGCGATTTGAACTTATGAATTAGTTTTTTTAAGTATAGAGTACGCTAAAAATAAAAACGTGATAAATTTAAAAAAAAACTGTCTTGTTTTAATTTTATGGCTCTTTTTAACTAGGACACTTAATCTGCCCAACCCTGTATATGTAGATACATACCTATAGATACACTCTGGTAAATAAAACTACGCATGTTTTTTCTAAAAGATCACGCTGCCTACTTAATCACAAATACGTTATTTACAAGCACGACTCTCCACACGTGACCGACCACCCTTCTCTAGTTGACGTCATACTTATCTTGCATAAGATATATGAAACAGGTCACCTAACCTCGTGGAAGACGGCATCTCCGTATCGGCAGAACAGAAACAGCTGCGTCAGAGTGCCACACATGTATTGGAGCAGGGATACCAGCTGCATGAAACTCAAGTTTTGCTAAAACAATGAACAAACAAGTTAGAAGAGATCAAAAGTTTGCTAATAGAACATGAAGAAGTAAGAGATGGGAAATGTATTTGGGTCAATCAACTTTTCTTTGTAGCTCGTTGCCATGGTGACGTCTCCTGGGTCACTCTTTAAAACTATGATTTCAAATGATATAAGTCCACTAAAAAACTGTTTTATTGGCAATTACACACCTATTCTTTTATGGCCTTTCTCCTGAGTGTGCTGGAAGTATATATTATAACATTTTTTCTAAGAAACTCTATCACTGTTGTCTCCTGGCTTACGGGACAGAATAACAACAGCAAAAAGTTGATCCACCCATTTAGTGTTGCTATTAATTGGTAAAAAAGGGTTAAAAAGAACTTAGGTACTTTTTTTAGAATAGAGCAGAATATAATTATTTATTTCAGGCTATTGCCCATAATATTGGTTAGTTACATTAGGTGGCAAATGAGAACTTTTTTTCATTTATGTTTTTGGAAGGATTTTTGGTAGGTAGTCGATACAGGTTTGTAACTTCTAAATAAGTATGTTAAAAAATGAGATAACATGTCATACATAATGAGTACTAGCTAGGTAGATAGGTATTAAATTTTCCATACATTTTAATATTGGATAATAATTTTACCATTTTCCGTAGAAATATTTGTGGTTGTCGTATTTTTTCCTTTAACTTGTACTGCATGACCTGCCTCGATGCCAAATTTTAAGGTTCTAAATCAGCACGAAGTACCCTATAGGTAGATATTAATGAGTAGGTACAGTCAACAGCATAAATAAGTGATCATTTGTGTACCTTGTCACTTTAACATTGTGTTTGAAATGATATACAAAATTGTAAATGATTGAAAACGACAAGGTACAGAAATGATCACTTATTTATGCTGTTGACTGTACCTACACCAGTCAGAAGCAAACAGGTACACCGATTTTAGAAATTAAAATAACTTTTTATAGGATTAAGGGTCCGTTTCACATTTGACGAGTTTTATCTGCAATTTAAAGTTGGCTCTCTCCTTGTCTATTTTCAAGTGTAAGAAAGAGAAAGGGCTAAATTTATATGTTACTGAAACAGGCGGTTAGTATTACAGAAACATGATTTTTTACGGAGTTTTAAAGTCATAAGTTTTAGTGTAAAAAAATTAGGTTCGTTACTGAACTTAGGAAAAGTAATGAGGGTGGGAAACAGGGCCTGAATGGGTTTATGGAATATACGCACCGGGGCACACTGATTCTAAATTTAGTTTTGTGTGTTATACAAGTAACTGTGTTACACAATCTAGAACTATTGCAGTCTAATGGTTAATACTAAATAGCTCATATAAGTTATTTCAATACTTGTTTTTTTAACCAATAATATAGGTGTTTCGCGATACATAATATCGTTTGTCCTAAATTATTGATTGTCCTAACCTAACTACGTTAACTTTTTAAGCTTTCTAAAAATACCTGCGGTTAGGTTAGAGCTGTGGTATAACAATACTAAAAAGTTTTAAACATCAGGCGGAAATGGCTTTATATAGGACGAACGATGAATTAGGACAAATGGCGATTAGGACAAATTACGATTATGGATTCAAATATAGACCCATTCGGTTGACCAGTTTGACCACGAGTAACGACGTGTACACAATACATTTTTGGTTAAATATGATCAAGTCAACTTGATCTTGGTTGAGGTATTTAGTTTTTCCGATCGTACAGAATAGTTTAAAAACATAAAATCACTTACCGAATTAAGTCTTATGGCAACCGAACAAACCGTTAGGGTGGCGACCAGGAAATACACTCCCAGAATTGATCTAAGCGAAGTATCTAGTTCCTTGATTACACTGAAACAACAATTAGATATTACATACATACATACCGACGGTGAAGTACCATGAACTCCTAACTGACATTTTGACTATAGTTATTTTTTTTTTGTAGATACACTTTAAACATAATCTAGCATTATTACCGAAGACACTGGTTTCATATTCATTTAATTTCTTCTTTTTTAATGTCTTCAGTAATGATACTAATGATGCCAATTTAAATTTACAGTGTATCTATATAAAAATGTAACTATCGTCAAAATGTCAGTCAGGAGTTCATGGTACTTCACCGTCGATACATTAAATCACGCCTGTTTCCCTGAGGGGTAGGCAGATACCAGTACTTTCCACTTGCTACGATCCTGACAAAATTTATTTCGCTTCTTCCACACTCATACATCGAGTCATGCACGCACGTCGGTTTCGGTACTTGAGATTCGGCCCTTTTCCAGTATTTCTCCGATTTGATTAGAAAAAGTACGCCTAATTTATAATCCTAAAGGAATAATTAAAGTTGGTCTTAAACAAGAGTTGGTACCTAGTCGGTTATTTTTTGAGTTACCATGCATTTAGGAGTATTAACAAATTTTAGTTTTCTTGTACACATCACCAACCCTCTCATAATAACTGGATGCCCGACAATGAGACTTCAATAATAGCAACAAAATTAAATACGCTACAGTAAAAACTCATTGAATATATATATATTTTTTATGGTTAGCCATATAGTATGGTTTTACTAAGGTAAAGCAAACGAGCACACAGGCCACCTGATGGTAAGTGGAAACTGTGACCCATAGACATTCGCATTCACAAGACTGCAAATGCACTGTCAACCCTGAGGACTAAGATGGAATGCCTCTACGCTAGTCATTTCACCGGCTGTCTTATCCCCAAACTGGAACACAACAATGCGAACACTGCTGCTTGGCGGTAGGTTAATGAATACGATGGGTGGTACTAACCCGGACGTTTGCATGTACTCTCAGCCAATTGGATCCCTGACCCACCATAGAACGGTGTCACATAGTGACATTATAAAACAATTTGTTTGACACTCCTTACGACTTGAATTATAATGTCACTGTGACACAGTTTTATGATGGGTCAGGGTTCCATTGGGCTGATAGTACAATAAAGTAAGTAAATACATTGCGATAGCTCTTATTCAGAAGATTCGTCGGGTTTATACTTACTTCTCTCTCACTCGCTCTCATTCGCTCTTTTTAAATAGGTAGCGTTCAATATAAAATTACTTACCTGCAAAGAATAACATGAGTTCTATGACTTTTTACGATTCTGAAATGGGCTCTTGCATCTCTTTTTACTCCATGTTCCTCGTCGCCACCGGCCCCAATATTTTCCGTATTCACACGGAGAAGTGAGAACTGGCCGCATATAAAAATCATTATACCGACGGCGGTACAGTCAAACGCTATGTGGATAATCACGCAGTAAATAGAGGCAATAGTTTCAAGTGCTATGCCGATGAAGTATCCTGCGCATCCAATGGCATCCAGAGGCACCCAGCCTGGAAGGATGTGGGGGTAGGCTTCTGGCTCCGACTCTAGCGCGTACTCGATAAAAGGTGTCAGAATAAATATAACCGCGGTAGTACTGTATAACTTCAATAGAAGCTTCGAAATACGGAGATGACTTTTTGTGTATATTTCGACGTGAGGTTTCACAACTTCTTCGTCGTCTGCGTCGTACTCTACACAGTTTTTATCACTTTCTCTATGCATCTGGCCATTTTCTAATAAAGTGACCTGTGACAGGATGAAACTCCAGCGCTCCTTGTTTGAGTACAGGTTCATTAGTTTCATGGCTCCCATTCCGCAGAACGAAAGGATGCTAAAGCATTCGAATAGCTTGTCTGGGTCGTCTTTCTGTACTACCAAGGTGGCAAGTTGCGATAAGTTTGTGAGTAAGATGCAGATAATAGTCATTTTTGCGAAGAAATGCAACCCTAAGCTATGGTCCGACCATAGCCCTGCATTCCAAACAAGGCGTTGCACAGTATATACCAAGGTCGGGGTATCAGGATTGAATATCTGCCGGTATTTCGTCAGGTCTAACCAGGACAAACATTTCATCTAAAACAAAATAAGGTAGTTAGGTATCACATTTATTTTAAAAATTATTTAAAAATAGAATAGCAAAATAAAAGTTATAAAATATATACATACATACATAAACTCACGCCTTCATTCCCAGAGTGGGGTAGGCAGAGCTACAGAATTACCAACTACTCTAAAAATTTGTTGATAATTCTGTAACCACATTTTGCACAATTACCTAGGCTAAGATGTTTACCAGTGTATTAGTGACAGGTTGCAAGCCCATCGCCTAACAGTACTGCAAGCCTATATTCCCTTAGTCGCCTCTTACGACATCCACGGGAAGACATGGAGTGGTACTATTCTAACCCGGCTACCACACGGGACACAATATATCTAAGTAAATTTATGTACGACTTTATTCATCATCATCATGTCAGCCGAAAGTCGTCCACTGCTGGACATAGGCCCCCCCCAAGGCTCTCCACTACGACTACGGACGATGGTACGACTTTATTATACTTATTAATTTTATTGCACAATACAAAAAGTAAGTACAAATGGCGGACTTAATGCCTTGATGCATTCTTTACCACTCAACCATTTTAAAGGTCAAAAGCAGAAAGTTTGAGGAGACCATATATGCACAATGAAGGTCTCGTTTCCCACACATGGCTGAGCCTGTATCATGGGAGTCGGACGGAACGTACAAGAAGTAACTTTTAATATTGTTTAAAAATATCCAGATATGTAAATTAAAAAGCATTTATTTTTTACTTACTCTGAGAAATTAATACAATTATAATATTATAATAGAAAGATTGATAGGTAAAAAGTGTAGAATCAAATTTGGAAATAAATTTATCTGTTTTCATTATGCAGTAAAAACAAAATTTCCCAAGACATTTGTTTGACGTAAGAAAAAGTACCATGTGAAAAAGTAGTTCCTAAAGTGTCCCTGAAATGGTAATATAAGTATCATATGCGAATGATAACGTTTAGGTATACGTGATTGATCGTTTCTAATGACAGGCAACTGAAGCTTATGAATTGAAGAATTGAAGGCGTATAGGCGTCGTTCGATACGCCACGTCGAGTTTAGGCACGACCGACGTCCGACATATTTGAAAGCGCAGTCAAGAATACGAAAACAATTGACATTCATCAGTGGCATTTGCAGTCAGTAAATTTATCCGTTTCGGGGACACTTTAAAGCACCCCGGAAACGATCAATGGCCATTGTCAATGTCTTACGTTATTGATAATGCTAATATAAGATGCAATTGGGATAGACCAAAGAAAATAACTCACGGTTATTACATTCTAATTCCAAAGAATAGGTAATTTTAAGAGACCAATTCCATTCATTTGGTATTTGACCCAATACTTTCGTTTTAATATCTTTATTTATTTAGCAGACATTTTATGGATGACATGGTTTTTAATTTGGGTAAATTACAACAATTAAATGATATCTAATGACAAAAAGTGTTTATAATAGTGTAATAAAACATACTATTTCAAGCGGTTTTCGCCTAACCCGTAAGATACACCTAGGAGGGTTTCAAGCCAAAAACAAAAGTCAGACAAAGGTCAAATATACTTTTGTCGAAATGTCCGAAATAGACAAATAATTCAAAAATTTAATAATGCAGAACGGCTTTAAAACCCTATACCTCTGATCAATCCCAATTGATGTAGTTTTAATCGACAGTTCAAGCTTTCCCCCACGGTCATCATCATCAAAGAGATCAGGGGGGTTATTATGACATAGCTATGCAATTCAGTTTACGCTGAGAGAAAAGGACAGAGCTATATAAATGCTATAGCTATGTCATAATAACCCCTCACACGTGTTTATGTTCGCACAGTGTTCGACACGATTGTCAATGACTCGGTGAAACTGTCAATTGCCTGCTTCAATCTTATTACACTCATCAATGACCATCAATCAAAATTATCATCATTTGCATTAAACACGTAGTTGCGATTAACAATCGCTTCAATTGGATTCATATACGTTCAATGGCGATTGTCAATAAAGTAAAATTGACAATCGGAATTGTTCTTCTCCGGGGTGTTTAAAACCACGCCGGATAATAATTTCTTGTTGAGATCTAATGAAACCTTATAATCTGAAACTAATTTAAACAAAACAATTTTAAGAAGCCCTTCTAGGCGAAGTAGAGATGTTTCACCATTATGATTAAAAAAATATAGACGTGAGTGGTATTATTGCTATATCGTAATAACAATAAAATAAGGACTGAAAAAAACTAATAATTTAACTAGTGATTTGTATTTATTACCTACAATTATGGTATAATAAACTTCATTTTAAACATCATTATTGCCATGGTAACATTAAGAAATGTGTGTATTATTTATCTGGCTAAAACTTGACTAACACAATATTATCAGAAATATACATACATACATACATAAACTCACGCCCTCATTCCCAGAGCGGGGTAGGCAGAGCTAAAGAATTACCAACAAGTCTTAAAACTTCTTGATAATTCTGCAACCACATTTTGCACAAGTAGGCTAAGATATATAAGGACGCTTTTAAACGTGTGTACCTACCTAAGTTAATCTTAATTTGCAGGCTAGCTTGTTGTAGGTAATGCGAGTCTGTGTCATCAAATATATAATTTATGGACACCCTTTGTATCCATTATCATAATAATATTATTAGCTTGGCCGTGTAATTATTATTGCAACTATTCTATTGTTATCGGAATTCCATAATTATGCAAGAACGTAAATACGTAACGTTTAAGTAGGTACCTACGTAAATCCGTGTGAGAACCTGGTTCTGACATAGGTTGCCTATTAAAAAAATCATTCTCACATGCCACCGATGTTAGGATTATTACATCTTCTCTTATCTTACATACAAAGATAAACTCACGCCTTCGTTCCCAGGGGGGCAGGCAGGGCTACTGAATTACCTACAACTCTTAAAACTTGTTAATAACACTGTAACAACAGTTTGCACAATTAGGCTACGATGTTTACCAGGTTATTAGTGACAGGTTGCAAGCCCATCCCTTAACAGGACTAAAGGCCTTTATTCCCTTAGTCACCTCTTACGACATCCACGGGAAGACATGGATAGCACTATTCTAACCCGTCAACCACACGGGTTTATCTTATCTTACTATCTTACTAATAGTATATTTTAAATGAGAAAGTTTGGATGTTTGGAAGTTTAAATGTTTATTAAACCACTGGCCGAATCGAGAAAAAACTTGGGAAACATCATACTTATTATAGGTTATCTAGGTTCGGTAGTTATAATGTCCTAACATACCTAAGATAGTTTTTATCCCGGAAAATTGTAAATTTACGAGGAGATAATTCACAAAACTCATTATAGGCTAGCGGTGCCGTTTGGCGGTGCCCTATGTCGTGGTTAGAATTTGTGCTTTAGTGTTCTTTACGTTAAAATTGAACATATATTTACAATTTAGCCTAGAATGGCACGCAGTGTTAAAATACGTTTGTTTTAAAAGAAATATTGAAAATCTTTTTAACCCCCCATGCAAAACGGGTGTTATAAGTTTGACCACTTTGTGTGTGGGCATGTGTGTGAGCGCGCGCGCGCGCGCGTGTGTGTGTGTGGATGAGTGTGTGCGTGTGTGTGTGGCACCGTAGCTCTTAAACGGGTGAACTGATTTGGATGCGGTTTTTTTATTTTGATGGCAGGTTTTTTAGCGGTGGTTCTGAGCTAGGCTTCATTAACATCGGTTGCGCCATTTAAGAGATAACGCTGAAAGAAGGGGTCAGCGTTGAATCGGTTTTTTTTTAAAGAAAGAAAAGGGTGGGGGAAGTAGAAATCTACTTACTAACGAATGAAATACGGTAGTTATAATAAAGTTTGCACCTGCCTCGACTTTTCGCTTTTTGGCTAAATGGTTGGCTGGTAGAGAATTAAGTAGATTTTGTTTCAAAATAGTACGTAAAGAAGTTTCTAGTCGCCTGGCTGGTGCGAAGCTTCTGTTGCTCTGGAACGGTAGCCGGAACTTGCAGGCTCGAATCGCTTTCAGTGTTAGATGCGGCAGGAACGTTCGCACTCGAAGAATGGGTTATTACGGGCTTCAGAAATTATACTGCTTTATTTTGAAATAACTATTTTATTTTAATTATAACTTGAAAATCTTAGTACAGTACTCTCGGGCAGAGGTGAGGATAGAATGAGTAATCCTATGGGCTTATCTCTATATATACGCTGCTCGCTGACTGCTCCAGTGAGCAGTGGGAGAATGGAAAAATCCAGCGGAAAATCCATAAGATAACCAAAGTCGTAAAATCCTGTGAAGTGAAAACTAATGGGCACCGGGTCTAATACGGCTCGTTCCAGTTGTGTCACGTATTCAATAATTAATTGACTCATTTACAATTATTAACAAAGAAGTCTTTGATAAATTTTGTAATAAAAATATATTTTTTACGACCAATAAAGTAATAAAAATATATTTTTTTTACGACCTGTCATTACTCAATGATTAAATCTCATTTCTTGGAATTAGATTAATTTGATACAGAACGAAGGGCCTGTTATTATGCATAAATCAGCGAACTGCGTATTGGATCTTAGTTAAACTAATTACGTCCTCTACTCAATACTTAACTCCTTCCCCCTTAGAGTAAAATTACCTAATTGAAAAGGAGGTAATTTTGCTTTACGTTTACAATTACATATAGAATATATCTTAATGGTTATACTGTTATAATTTAAAGATAATATTAATGTTAATTTCTTATTATTAAATTTAAAAGGGAATCACTTCGGTAATTGTTTCTTTGCACTGAAGGAACACTTTTATTTCACTTGAACACATTTAGCACTTATAGTTTATCTGCGCGTATCCAGAGTGTCTCGTGGTGTCGCATACTAATCATTTGAACACACGTATAGGAACTTGGAGTTATTACAAAGTATCCTATATATGTGCCATAATGCTTCTTCATGTATGAATTCTATTATGGTACATTTTCTTCCTTGTTTTCCTCATTTCTCATGTTCTTGAAGTATTGTAGTTCGTCAATTCATTGACAAAAGATCGGATCATAAAATTACTGCAGGTTATCATGGTCCAAATCGATTGCTCAACGACTAGAGCGACTACTCTTCTTTTAGGAGTGTTGAATATTTTTCCAGGATAAGAGAAAGGGTTCTGGGATAAGGGACAATTATATTATTGTAACTTAATAGTAGGGTTATTATTAACATTAAGAACTAAAGACAATCATGCTTTTGTCTTTACTTATAACAAATTAAAATGATTAGATATGGGCGATTCTAATTAACATATTATTAACATATTATAATCTATTTTCTAGCGTAACTTTCCCATAATTTGATTTTTAAAATTAACATAAGTATTTGATTTTTTTTATTTTATGGAGAGTGTGTCAACTCAATAATTTATTATTTGTCACTTAATGATTTGTGGGACGTTTAATATTCCTAACAGGTACCTTTGTGACTCGTCCTCTTATCTCTACAGGAACTACGTTACGGTTCGCTGTATCTAGTACTTTAGCGGATTCATACCTAGGCTTATCTTTTCCTTTTCGTCTATTGACTAATTTGGTGTAGATAATATCTCCAGTATCGAAACTTGTGCTAGGGTCACCTGGGTTTTGATTGTATTTTTTCTTCTTTTGAGCCATTATTTTGTGGGTCAAATGCTCATATAGAACTTTAGTTCTTTTTACATGATCTCTAATCATTTGCTGATAAAGTTGTTTATCATAATTAATATCGAAAATACTTCTACTTTCGGTATGACCTAATACTACTTCGAAAGGAGTAAGTTCTGTGACAGAGTGTATGGTATTATTATATGCCATAATAGCGTAAGTCATGATTGTTGTTGCGTCGGATGATTTTTGTTGGTAACGGGCTAGACGATAAATTTCGATTATCGTACTATGGAATCTTTCTACAATTCCCATTGAGGATGGGTTGTTGGGTGTTCCGATATGTAGATTAATTTTATATAGGTCCATTGTTTCTTTTATGAGAACATTATTAAATTCAGATCCGGGATCGCTATTGATTTTTTGGGGTACACCATACATTGAAAAGTATTTAAAAAGTGCTTTTACGACTTCTGGCGTTGACCTATTTTGTATTTCTATGGCTTGTCCTAACTTACTAAACGCATCGACGAGTGTTAAATATAATTTGCTTTCTATAGAAAATAAATCTATGAAGATTTCTTCAAAGGGTTTATGTTGCGTTTGCGTTAGTTGTATTTTTGGTTTAAGTGGATGACGATCGTATTTCATGCGTTTACATAGATCGCAACCTCCTATAATGGCTGAGACTGTTTCCATCATTTTAGGCCAATAATAATTTCTGCGCAGTTTTGTTAATGTTTCTTTTATACCTCTATGGCAAGTTTTTCCTTCGTGATATTGAAGTATTAATTTCTTTTGGTCTTGTTCATTTTCAATTATTGACACTCTTTTAGTACATATTATAAATTGAACGTTTTCAAAAAGTTGAGGGACAATTTTAATAAATAATTCTTTTAGGTCATCATTAACAAAATAAACATAGTACTTTTTGTCATTTTTAATGTGATCTTTTAGAAACTTTTTCATTACATCGGTTTCAGGTGGAAGATTTACTTCGAGTATTTTATAAATTCCACGTGTTGATTGTGTTACTGCATAATCCTTTTTAAACCACTTACTGAATATAATCTGATTGGATTTTATATCAATCGGATCATCAATTATTTCAAAAGGCGAAATGCCTGATCCTTCGAGATTTTCCTCTACATCTGACATTTCAGACGCCGTTATCGTTTCTTCGTCGGATTCCATTGAATAATTGTCCTCAGAATCTATAGCGGCTATTAAAGAATCATCAGATTGCGTGTCATCTAACGTATTCGTTTTAATTGTTTTTGAAGGGGTCGATCCTTCAAGTTTATGAAGTGAAATTCTTGATAATGCGTCAGCATTTGTATTTTGTTTACCACTTTTGTATATAATTTCAAAGTCGTATTCTTGTAGTCTTAGCCTCCATCGAGTAAGTTTACTATTGGGTTCTTTTAAAGAATATAACCAAGCTAAAGGACGATGATCGGTGTAAATGGTAAATTTATGACCATACAAGTAAGGTCTAAAATATTTAACTGCCCATACTACTGCCAATAACTCTTTTTCAATAGCACTATATTTAGTTTCGGCTTCGTTTAGAGTTCTACTTGCATAAGCAATCGGCTTATCTTGTCCTATGTTTCCTTGTGAAAGAACAGCTCCGAGAGCTAAATTTGAGGCATCAGTTGTGAGTATAAATGATTTATTAAAATCTGGGTACTGTAAAAGTGGGGCATTAACCAATAAAGATTTGCATGTTTCGAATGCTTGTATAAAATTTTCATTGACAATAAATTTTGATTTTTTCTTCAAAAGTAGTGTCATTGGTTTAGTAATTTTAGCAAAGTCCTTAATAAATCTTCTGTAATATCCTATCAATCCTAAAAATGATTTTATTTCTTTTTGTGATTTGGGAATGGGATAATTTAAGACCACTTTTATTTTATCATCATTTGGTTTCAATCCATCTTTTGTTATTGTATGTCCAAGATATAAGACGCTTTTTCTTAGAAATTCTGATTTATCTAATTGTACCTTTAAGTTGGCTTTACGCAGTACATTAAATATTTTCTCAAGTTTTATTATGTGTTCTTCAAGAGTACTTGAAAATATAATAATATCATCTAAGTAGATTAAACAATGAGTGCCTTGTAAACCACGTAAAATATTATCCATAGCACGTTGAAAAGTAGCGGGTGCTGTCTTTAAACCAAAAGGCATTCTGCTGAATTCGTAATGTCCAAACTGCGTGCTAAAAGCAGTTTTAGATCGGTCTTGTGGATCAACTTCTATTTGATGATATCCACTAGCCAAATCAAGGGTGGTAAAGTATATACTTTTTCCCAATTTATCGAATAAATCGCTTATATTTGGTATAGGGTATTTGTCGTCAAGAGTTATCTCATTAAGTTTTCTGTAATCGATAACCATTCTATATTTAGCTTTTTCTGAGGCGTCTGCCTTTTTGGGCACTAAGTGTACCGGTGCGCTCCACGGGGAGTGACTAGGCTGAATTATGTTGTCTTTTAATAATTTTTTGACCTGTTCTTTTATTTCTAAAGTTTGAACTGGGGGTTGTCTATATTGTTTAACATATATTGGATCTTCATTTTTAGTCCGAATTCTGTGTTTGACTTCATTTGTAAAGGTAAGTGGAATATCTTCGTGATAAAATATGTCACGGTATTCATAGCAAATTTCTAATATCGCGGTTTTTTCTTCTGAATTCGTGTGATCGATTCTTATTTTGGACAGATTTTCCACCAATATTTGATCCATTAACTTATGGTTTTGAATATAATTTGAATATATCGTATTGTCCGTTAAAGCTTTCACTTTAAATGGAGCAATGATTTCAATGTTTAGTTTTTGATCAGTGTAATTTTGTATATTAGCATATGCATTGCCTTCTTTAGCGGTAATTAACGCACGAGGCATTTTAACACCGTCACAAAAATCTGTATGTTCAATAAAACCTTTTCCGTTTAATAAATCTGTAGGAATCTTATATTCGCGTTCTACGCATGGTTCAATTTCAATTACATATTTTTTTATGGGATTTTTATATAAAATAGGGATAGAGACGTGGGGCGTTATAAAAAGTTGTTTCTTGATATTTATTGATGCATTTAGGAGTTTTAAAAGATCTATGCCTATTAATCCATCATAAAAAAGATCTATGTCAAAAATATAGAATTTACAGCAAAAGTCTACTTTAAATATTTTAAACGCTGGAATGTATACTATTTCATTATGTTGGCTCGTACCGTGAGTACTAACAACTTCGAATTGCTCTATTTGTTTAAAAGCCTTGAAATACTTATTTGCAAGTTTGTTACTAATGAAACAACGGGTACTCCCTGTGTCGATCATTAGTTTCGCTTCCAATTCTGGTATTACAATGTATGGTAGCGTTTGCGGCTTATCGTTTACTGATTCTTTTGTCTCGAGGCCCGTACTATAAAATTTGTAGCTTGTGAAGTACTAGCTGTTTCGTTTTCAGTTTGATAAGACGACTGAGAACTAGTCGAAGGGCTTCCACCAGTTATTTGGTTTAAGTTCGTACTTTCGTTTCTAAAGCCTACTTGTGGGTTACTTCTATTCACATTGTTTCGGTTCTGCTGAAACGCAGGACGATTTTGCTGAAAGTTGGGACGATTCTGTTGAAAGTTGGGACGATTTTGCTGAAAAGCAGGACGCATATTATTTACATTATTAGGACCACTTTGTTGAAAGTTGGGTCTTGAATGTTGATAATTCGGACGATAGTTTTGAAAGTTAGGTGTCGTTAAATTACGAGGTGTATTAAATTGCATTTTTCTTGCTACAGTGGGTTTAAATGTATTATTTCTTGCTTTAAACTGTTCATTAAAGTTACTTTCTTCCAAAACGATTTTAAGAGCATCTTCCAAATTAGCAGGTTTATTTTGTCGGACTAAGCGCGTGAGTCCCTGAGGCAAACAATATAAAAATACGTTTAACGAGACGTGATTGTATATTTGCATTTTATTATTTCTACTTGTTCTATCCGGGTCCTGGTTTATTTTAGAAAATAAATTACTACGAATTAGTTGGATTCTATTACATAATTCGAGATACGATTCGTTCGGTTTTAAAGTAACGCTTTCTAGTTCCAGTCTCCAAAATGTTGTTTTAATAGATTTTTTATACCCGACCAAGTCGATATGTGCTTATTTTCGCTAACTAAAGCTGCGGCCTTTCCTTTCAGGCGTGAAGTTAAAATATGCATAATGTACTGTTGCTGGATTTCATTAGTGGTATCACCAGCAAAATTATCGACAAGATAGTCGCCTTTCTTTATAAAAAGATTTAAGGTACGCTTATCGTCTTCAAATATTGGTATTATTTGTATTATTTCTTTGGGTATAGTCATTATAACCTGTTCTATATTTTCTCGTATGGTACTCGATGGACAATCAGTTATGCCGTTTATTTTCGGGGTATTAGTGTGTATTTGATTAATTTGCTCGCTTGAACTTGTTAGTGAATCAGCGATATTGCTTTCTCCTGGAACATTTTTACCTAGCTGTTCTAAAGTTTCACGTGGAATGGACAAAGGATTTCTTATCTCTGCCCTTTCACGTGAACTTGACATAGCTTCAGCTGCCATTTGTTCGACACTTTCGCGTACAGTATTTGTTATTGCAGCGAGTACACCGTCCATATTTTAGATAATTTGTTTTTACACAAACACAAATTTATGAATTTGACACAAACTCTATTGGATTTAAAATACAATAAAATATTCGCTTTGAACTAGCATACGTAAGACATATGAAAATAACTCAGCTAGTTTATCAACAATACTTTGCAAAAACGTAAGAATCGTTCGCAAAACTGCACGAACGTTTACTTCTGGTAAATTAAGACCAAATGTTGTGGCATTTGCAGAGATTCCAGTTCTACTTGCGTTCTGCGAGGGGCGTTCCTCAGTAGAATTATTATTATTCATGTACACAATTGTGTATTAAATTCGCTTAAAAGCTTTTCAAATTGTTCTCACAGAACTAAAAAATATACACCAATCTGCACTGGGCCCGCGTAGGGAATAATGCCTCAAACCTTCTACTTATGAGAATTGGCTTGTGCCCAACAGTGAGATTTTAAGGTGTTAATATTATTTTCTTAAATCTAGCGCGCTATTACTAATTAAAAGAGGTATTCTCAGCCATGAGGGTTAGTCAAGTTTGGATACGCTCTTGATAGAAAGACAAAAATACATAGAAAGAACACAAAAATATAAAAGAATGGTGCACCTTAAAATTAAAATAACAAATTAGGAATAAGGGATTTGTTAAGGAAGGAAAAACGATGTTTCGTTCTATGGATCCTCCCGATCCTATCCTTCTCTCTCCGTAATTGTTGAAGCAGTAATATTTTCTTCTATCCGGGCGAATGAATTCTTAAAAAATTGTTTTAGTGGCGTGATCCGTTTCTTCCTTTAGGTCCTTAAAAGGTCCACGGCGCTCAGTGAATATAAATTGTGCAACTCACAGGTTTCGCCGCAGGAATGGGATCCTACCGGCTGCGCCAAAGAAGTTTCTAGTCGCCTGGCTGGTGCGAAGCTTCTGTTGCTCTGGAACGGTAGCCGGAACTTGCAGGCTCGAATCGCTTTCAGTGTTAGATGCGGCAGGAACGTTCGCACTCGAAGAATGGGTTATTACGGGCTTCAGAAATTATACTGCTTTATTTTGAAATAACTATTTTATTTTAATTATAACTTGAAAATCTTAGTACAGTACTCTCGGGCAGAGGTGAGGATAGAATGAGTAATCCTATGGGCTTATCTCTATATATACGCTGCTCGCTGACTGCTCCAGTGAGCAGTGGGAGAATGGAAAAATCCAGCGGAAAATCCATAAGATAACCAAAGTCGTAAAATCCTGTGAAGTGAAAACTAATGGGCACCGGGTCTAATACGGCTCGTTCCAGTTGTGTCACGTATTCAATAATTAATTGACTCATTTACAATTATTAACAAAGAAGTCTTTGATAAATTTTGTAATAAAAATATATTTTTTACGACCAATAAAGTAATAAAAATATATTTTTTTTACGACCTGTCATTACTCAATGATTAAATCTCATTTCTTGGAATTAGATTAATTTGATACAGAACGAAGGGCCTGTTATTATGCATAAATCAGCGAACTGCGTATTGGATCTTAGTTAAACTAATTACGTCCTCTACTCAATACTTAACTACGTATAATGAGCATTTGTATTTGTATTGTACCTATTGTCAGATTGGTAGATAATTTCCGTTGCAACTTTAGACTGCAAAACCACGCAATGTAAATAATAACGAATATGACTTAACGTACTACTGCAATAGATTATAACGCTCATTTAATACATACATACATACCTTCACGCCTTCTTTCCCAGAGTGGGGTAGGCAGAGCTACAGAATTAACAATAGCTTAAAAAAAAAGTTAATTCTGTAACCACAATTTGCACAAACAGGCTGAGATGTTTATAAGTGTATATTAGTGACAGGTTGCAAGCCCATCGCCTATCAATACTACAAGCCTGTATTCCCTTAGTCGCCTCTTACGACTTCCACGGGAAGACATGGAGTGGCACTACTCTAAGCCGGCAACCACACGGCATTTAATAGTTACTGTGAAATAATACTAGTCAAAAAAGACGTTTTAGAGCAATGTTTTTGTATAACTATAATGTTGCGTATAACGTGCGCAATGCAATACCTTTATTTCGTTCTGTATCATGCTAAAATAAATGAACTATAGCCCTCACGTGTCAATTCTAAGCAAGATTATCATATTTTTACTTACGTTTTCCTACTTTCTTCTGTAGCTTTATAAGTTGAAGTAGTGTGTGAAGTAAGCTTTATAAAAAGATTTAAAAAATCCACTTTTTAAAGTCACTAAAGTGTTCAAAGAAGCTACAAGAAATGAGGAATATTACGGGCAATATGTAGGTATTATGACGGATAATGACTTGCGTCGGCCGGCGTCGCAAGGGTGTGCTCAATATTCCACGGTGTTACGACAAATCGACTTATTCTACAATTTTAGTAATTACGGCACCTCTGTCTTTCAAGCACTCTAATTAGTCAGAAATAGAGTAATTTCCTCAAAATTTATGGTTTGAAACCAAATTGGATTTTCTTGGGGCGAGTACGGTTTGATAATTAACTTCTTAAGGTTCCACGACAATATTATTTTTATTTTTCAAATAACTTAGTACCTAATAAATACACAACGTAACGCGTAACGTAACTACTTATGTTATGATTTATACTGTCGGTTACTTAGTTACTGGCCTAAACTTGTTTTCTCACTGACCTCAATTTCGTTCTCATCTTACCATCCATACTACTAATATTATAAATGCAAAAGTAACTAGTCTGTTTGTTTGTTATGATTTCTCAACTAAATATCTGAACCGGTAATAATAAAATTTAGTATGCTGATAAAGTTTAAGCCCTGGGGAGTTATTATGACCTAGCTTCGCAGTTAGCTTTAAAAACTTCCTTAGTTCATCATAGTGATTCTAATCATGCAAGAAAACACAGTTTAAAAAAAAAAAGAATTTAGAGGTTTTTCATAACACGGACATAAGGAAAAATGACAAAAAATCCGATTGAAATTATCAATATCTCGGAAACTAATACCAATTGCTGAACATATATGGGGGTTAAATCGATAGCTTATGCGCTGCTCTATCACCCCCTTAAAGCTTTGCACCGACCTACCAATCACCCTGTATTTTGGTTATTGTGCGTTTACTAACCCTCATAGGTTAATCTTGTAAGCTTGCTAACATGTTACCCCAAAACCGGCACAAATTTTGTTAAATTTACCCCTAAGAGCTAATTCACAAATACGCCGCTCCCTAAGCCGTTACACGGTCCTTAAATGCTGGCAGAGATACGCGTATGCGCCCAGAATTTAAATTTAGTACTTACAACATTTTGCTCCATATACCCCGTTTTATTTTGTCTACAAAAGCTTAGCAAAGCTCCGCTTTTCGTATTGGCTTGATTAAACACTTAATCTCTTTTAAACACTGTAGTTCCAATCAAACATTTACTTAAGTAATCTGCTATACAATTTTAAACATACACATAATCTCACGCCTTCATTCCCAGAGTGGGGTAGGCAGAGCTACAGAATTACCAACAACTCTGATAAGCTGTTGATAACTCTGTAACCATATTTTGCACAATCAGGCCAAGATGTTTACCAGGTTATTGGTGACAGGTTGCAAGCCAATCGCCTAACAGTACTACAAGCCTTTATTCCCTTAGTCGCCTCTTACGACCTCAACGGGAACACATGGAGTGGCACTATTCTATCCTGGGAACCACTCGGACTCTATTCTATCCCGGTAACCACACGGACTCCGGAAATTTTAAACATATTTTGTGTAAATTAAAATTCTTTAATTTTATCCTTTGAACTTTTCAAAACTTGCCAAGTTAATAATAATATACTAGGACGTTTTACCAACGGCTTCTGTCACTTATCTAAAGAAAATAAAGCTTTAAAAACTCTTCTGGATATCGTGTTATAGTTACTCGTATATATTTTAATGAATTTCTGGATAGTAGCTAGTGGGAAGGAAGTGGTCTCTGCCTCCCCTACGGGAAAGAGGCGATTGTATGTCGGTATTACGTAGTAGTCATGTCATGTGCCGTGGTGCGTTATGTGCGTATACTCATAAAAGGTGTGAAAACTTATTTTTTTTATTAACTTGAGCTTTGACTAAGTGGTCGAAGCGAGGAATCAGCTATTGACAACATTTAAAAAAAAAAGCATTATTGTTTTTTCGCGTTTATAGCTGGTTAAAAATTAGACTAGGTACCCGTATTTCTTGGTTTTTCTTTATTTAACTTAAATTCGTCGTTAATAATTTATTAAAGAAATAGTCATGAAAAAGACCGTATTATACAAAGTTAGGAATACTGATGTCGTGATCTTAGCATGATTAGAATAAAATAAAGTAACTTTAAACAGTAACAGAACCGACTGTCATGTCATGTCACTCACTTGTCAATCATTCGCTGCCGTTCGTTCATAAATTTGTTATTTTGCGTAATTTAATTAATTACATAATTTGTAGACGCCATTAAAATAAATAAACTATTTTGCGTAGAATCGAAAGCGTGTCGTTAGAATCAAGTAGGTAATCAAGTAGGAACATGACAGTTGTATATTTTTTTCAATTCCTTTGGTAATAAATGGACTAAGGGCACTATAAGTGTATTCCTAACATTCACAATCCAACTTTTTTTTACTGTTTTTCCTAAATATAAAAAACACTACTGCATAAAAAAATCCAAAGATATTTTTATTGTAATCAGCAGTGTAAAATCTAGAAACGGTATTTTATTTTACTACCTTTGCACAATTAATTGTTGTCAATTCTCAGATATTATTTAGTCTATGCCTCATGACTCGTAATAATCTTCCTACAGAGGAGTTATGACATAACTATACAGTTCAGTTAACGTTGAGAGAAAAGGACAGTGCTATATAACTGCTATAGCTCTGTCCTTTACACTCGCCGTAAAATGAACTGCATGCATAGCTATGTCATAATAACCCCACATGGCTCGTACAGAATAGAAAATTGTGTATTTGAAAAATAGATTCCATTATCGTTCGAGTATAACTCACGAAATGTATGGTCTTGGGTGGAATGATGATTTTAAATATCTATTAAGAATAACTAATGGTACATTACCCTAAACTGAAAACGCAAGGTGATTCGTTTTTTTATCTATATTTCGAAAAATCATTATTGTTATCGATTCCGGATACGCTGCCGAGTAAAAACGATAATATTTATTTAATTAATATTTTTGATTATTATTTATCTTCATAATGTGCACACCTTGTAAGTTATTACTTATTAGGTAATTATTACTAAAGTACTGAGGCAAAACAATCCCGCCTTTTGCATGTTACACCTATCCAACAGGTGTATGTTTCTCAGGCGACTTTTGTTATTTGAATTTCGAACAAGAAATTAAATCTAATCGAACCTAGGAATGTGAAGTATGAAGGTGAGTTATAAAAATAGACCAATAAACAATTGAATAATTGATTTAATTGCAACTTAATCTAAGCACGAGCAAGGAAAAGTTCGGCAATATCATTACTAAATACTGGATTGTAGTTAGTTTCGATCGCAATCCGGTGAACTACCAACCGGAGGATTGCCAGCCGTTTGAGCCTCCTGATCTGCCCAAGCCGGAATTCCAACCGTTTGAAGACCTTCCAAGGGAAGAGGAGTCCCAGCCGCTTCCTCCGCTGTAGCCGTTGGAGCCTGACAATCCAGAGCTGTATGCACTGGTTCCAAGACCACTGCTGCCCCAGCCTCCAGCGCTTCTTCCGAAACTGCTGGACCCGCCTAACCCACCAGAGCCATAGCCTCCACCACTCCTTGCGCTAGGTCCTCCAGATCCGCCCCATCCACCGGAGCTGTATCCGCCGCTTCTTCCGCTGAAGCCACCTGAGCCCCCCCAACTTCCGGAGCCTCCACCGCTCCTCCCGCTCGCCCCGCCCCAACCACCCGAGCCGTAGCCGCCGCTCGACCGGCCTAGTCCTGCAATCGTCATTGTAATTCACTTGAATATTTTCATATCTTGATTTCCACCTTAAGTTTTAGTCAACTTTAGTAGATTTGAGTACATTGACCGTCGTCTCGTGATCACGGCCATAGTAATGTACGGTGTCCTGCCGTTTGACCAAAAGTCATTTGGCAAAATTACACTTGACAAACAAATGATAAGTTAATCATTTGCAAAGAAATGATAAGTTAATCATTTTAGTACTAGTCATTTTACAAATGACTTACTTTTCCAAATGATCAACAGTTAAATTTACATTTTACGAGGAAGACGAATCAGGGCATAACCGACTCGGATAGGTCAGGTTGGAAGGCAAAGGCGGGAGCTTGGCTCCCGCCTTGGCCTTCGAGGTTGTTTTTTTTTCTGCCCAGAAATAGGTAAAGTAATTGCTAAATGATCAATTTCTTACTGAGTTTTTGTAAGATGATACTTTTGTTAAATGTCTCGTTTGTCAAATGATCATTTGGTGAAACGTTGTTTGTCAAATGACAATTTGTCAATAATTTTTTGGTCAAGCATTAGCGAACCGTACCACTGACAACAGTTAGAACATTGAGCTACCTACATATTATATTTTTTTGAAAAGAGCCTCCTCATGAGATGCTTAGTAGACTAGTCTGATAGTCGAGTGGGCTTTATTAAGGAACCATAAGATCTTAAAACTTAAGGTCTCTGCATACGTAACGTGATAATATCGTTTCATAGAAAACGTGCATACGTAACGATTACACGGACGACAAGGGAACGTGACGGGAAAAACATAAATGTACTAAACCACGTCCCGTCCCCGTCCAAGCCACGTCCTGATCACGTTACGTATGCAGAGACCTTTACTCAGGGACGCGATCGATTGGTACGTGAAGTCTTCCTAGCATGTTGTAGCACGCGTGCCGCGATGTATGCCCGAAACGATAAGTTATTAGATATTCTAATTCTTATTTTTAATACTAAGGAAACTAAGGTATGTACGTGTATCAATGCACAGCTTGTTTCACGGGCTTCAAGGGCTTCTCCTTGGTTAATAGACGTAGGTTTCGCCGTTTGCCCAGGAAACCGTCACCTACCCTTATTCCTGCATTTTTCCAACAATAAAAATGGAGGTAGATGTTGGTTTGGCGTACCTCCAGAGGCTCCCCAGCTGCCGCCGCCGCCCCCGCCGAAGGCCGAGCGCGCTACGCCTACCGAAGGCAAGCCTCCATCAAACGCGCTGCTTCCACCTCCGTAGCCTCCTCCACCTCCGTAGCCTCCTCCGCCATTGTAACCTCCACCGTTTTGCCAACCGCTTCCACCTTAAAATAATAGTACATTACTGCAGAGACCGGGAAAATGGCTGTTGCGGGAAGTAGTATTAGCGCTATATACGAGTCCAGCAACCGCCCTTCCTGGCTGAGGCTTGTATAGTGCTTTTCTCCAACAATGCCAGAAAATATAACACAATTTTTAATAATATTAAACACAGTCCCAAAATTTCCTTGAAAAAAAGAACAGAAATGGGTACTATTTAGAATGACACTGAAATAAAGCCTTTAATAAAATCACACATTTAAACGTAACAAATTCAATTTCAATAATAATGTAATTTGTTACGTGAATAAAATTTCTATAAAAAACGCTGTTTGAAAATGTTTAACTTTTTAGTGTATGACATTTAAAAATATATATATACAAGGAAAAATTTTCATTGCACGAGTGTTTGGCTGTTTGGAGTTAGTTAAATTCAAATTCAAATTCAAATTGTTTATTGCGTATCACATTACAAAAACACAGGTGGAAATACAGGTAGATAGGTATACATGTGACACCCTGCAAGGGCACAGCAATATAGATCTAGGAGGGCTAACTAACCTATGAACATTAATATCGAATTCTACCAACAACTCGACGAACGACCAGAATGTCAACAGCTGTCAAAACGTATGAACTAAAACTCGATCAACACTTAACAACGTATGGTGAAATTGGTACTTAGTCTTTAACCTAGGTTAACCGTAAATAAGTGTACATATTATATATATATATGTGTATCCTAGTCCAAACATGGTTTTCAAAATTAAAGCACCTGGTAAGTAATAAAATTTTCATCACACTTGCACGTAAACAGTATCTAAACATACAGGTTAACTTGGCCGCAATGCCCCATATAAAACCCTCGACCTTTCTTTTTACCATGAAACCCAAGGTCGGTAAGTAATTTTTTTTTAATTTATAGTACAGCACACAGGTCATGCAAGTTCAAGCAAAGAGTTTACACGCAATTGAAAAATTGTCTTAAAATGTTATTTAAACAGGAATTTCATTGCAATCTCGCTACATGTTACTTAAATACTCAATTAATGTTCTTAATAATCGATTTTAATAGGTATCTGTATCAAAACGCCGTTTTTATTTTACACTCCTTCAGGGCTATTATGTATACCTACGTATTTGCCCTTAACGTTTCTGAACGAAACATTTGTATAATCTGTGGAGTCCGCCCGCCATCCGCTTAAAAAAAGTTCAAGTAATTCGTAATAATAGTTGTGCTGACTTGTGTATCAAAGCTGTAATTCATAGTTATTTACTCGCAAATGTGATGAAAAACATTGTATGTTTTACGGGCGGTACGGGAATTACGAAACTCGACTCAGAAAGCTTCTACTAGAGCCTCGATCGTAATTCCTTACTTACCGACCTTAATACACAATGTACTATTTTGTGGAGGTACATTTTCGCGCCCGCTAATACCATCGGTAAATAATAACTTATTTTTTTTAATTTTGCCTGCACCTGGAACTCAGAATTTCGCGGGCTGATTTTACAACAGTAAGATAACACTTTCCGAGCATGTGGGAGAAAAAAAAAGTATTTAAAAATTTTCAACAATAGAATATTATACACGCGAAAGTTAAAAAACAAACTATAGGTGAATAACTTAAATGAAAGAGGTCGTTTTCTTAAGTTTTTCACCAATAGGTACCCGTTCTGTCCAAGGTGAAAATGAAACATTGTTCGTACCTAGGTTTTTTACCGAATGATACTCTAAGCTCTTTACTTCGATAGCGAGTAAATTAAAAACAGGGATGATAACACTTTTTTCTGCTCACAAAAATGAAACTACTTATCACACTTTTTTTCAAGGAATCTTAAGTATGTTAGGACTTGACGCAAACATGTAACGATAAGGCCTTAGCAAAGATGCACTACCCTAACTAGCGTTTCTATTCGTTTCGTTTTTAAACCAATCGCGTCACTGGTAGATCACGTGACGTGACTCTTCGTATCACGTCATCTACCAGTGACGCGATTGGTTTAGGAACGAGACGAACGCTGGGTTCTATGGTATCCGATTAACGATGGTGAGAACATTACTTATAGAATGAGAACATTAGGATCATTAAGACCAATATCCTAGTACACGTAACTGGATAATTTTTGAGTAACCAATTAACCTGCGATTAAATTCTTCTTGTTTACATTAACATCATCTTGCAACATTTTACAATGCATCAAAACTAAGCTTTTTCAGCTGACTTTCATCTCTCTATGTTCAACGTCATAGTTTTAGGTATGTTTTTTATATCTTTCTTTTATTTTCTTTGTTTACACGGCTTTTATTTTTCCTGAACTCAGATTTTGTTCTCTGGGGATGGCTAAAATAATTATTTAATACTTATTAAGTAGTTCTATTAGTAAGAACTGAATAAATTAAAGACCTTTTTTGAAGGATTTTTTTAATCATTCTACGGAAAATATACAGGCTGTTAGCTAATTAATATATATTATTATTATGTGACCGGCGGATATGCTTTTTAGTAACGTCCTAAGTACACCCTGTACCTACTTGGGATGTTTTGACAATGCAATATAAGGTTTCTTATAAGTGCTACAGAACATAGTAAAAAAATATAGTTTTACCTGGTGATCTCTTGTTCCGGTCGGCCGCGGCAACCATGGCTGTGGCAACGAGCAGAACCGCGGTTTGAAGCTGTTTGGGAAAAGAGAGGATGAAATCTTTTGGGTCATTTATAGCTTCGACGGCAGGGGATAGCGATTCTATATTATGACATTGTCATAATGATGCCCATTAAGTAACAAAAAAATATATAATTCAAAATATTTATATTATGTGTAAACGCTTATAATACTGAAGTGGTTTGGATGAAATTTTGTTTATTATTACTACTTATTATTTTATCGTAACACGTTTCAAAAAAATTATCATGATGCAGAATTGTCATTTCGTCGAAAGGCATTTCTCGCGGCATGAAAGCCGCGGCAGTCACAAGTGTAACCTAACCTAACCTACTTATAATTAATGTTCAACAGCATGGTTTCAGGAGAAAATAGCGTTCGATGAAATGACACCGATGAAGTGAAATTGGATTAAGAGATTGGTGACCTTAAATTACACATAATACCAAAAAAAAAACCTTTTCCATCGGGATGGAGTGAATTACTACACTCTGGGGCAAAATAACGGGTTACAGTGCGTTTTTCATACAAACGAGGCTATTTCGAAGCCTTGGTTCATTACCAGGGGTTGTTTGGAGCGAGATTTAATGGTGGATACTCCGAGGTTTAATAGAGGAGGTCAAAAGTTCTCAAGATACCTCGTGTGTTCATAAGTTTTGAGACGAAATAAATATTACATAAAAATTTAAAGAATAAAGCTATATTTATAAAATTTACAGATAATGATAATTAGACATTAACCAACAACCACAAGCAATTACTATTCAAAATGCCCACCCCTATTTTTAATACAAGCTTTTAGACGTTCCGGCCAGTCATCGATCGCGGCACGAATCTTCTCCAGCGGGATATCCTTCGCTGCTTTGATGAGGGCTCGCTTTAAAGAATCTAAGTTTGGGTGGGACTTTTGGCAGGCCCTGAGTTCCAATTCAGTCCACAAAGAATAGTCCAGTGGATTGAGATCAGGGCTGGAGGAAGGCCATTCTTCCGCCGCGATGAAGCCCGGCAAATTTTCCCTTAACCAAGCTTGAGTCGTTTTAGCCTTATGGGCGGGTGCTGAGTCTTGCTGGAAAATCCATTCTTTGTTGTGAAATAAACTATTAGATAGGGGTTTCACTACAGTATCTAAAATGTCACTTTGATAATTTTTTGCTTTAACCTTGACACCTTGTTGGCAAAAATGGAGCGGAGTGACACCTTCGTACGAAACCCCCCACCATACCATCACACTCGCCGGATGATGAGCACGCGAGACATTTCGTGCTGTAGCAGGAACATCTTTGCTGCTTTTGGCATAAACTTTATTATTTTGCCGGTTAAACTTTTCTTCAACCGTAAAGATTTTTTCGTCGGTGAAGAGTATCTTTTTCGCATCGTGTCTCTTGAGCAGCATCGGACAACGTTCGCGACGTAATTTACGAAGGCGATCATTTAGAAAATGAACTTTTCTACGGCTGTAAGCCTTTACTTTGAGATCATATTTCAATATTCTGTTGACTGAAATACGCGAAATTTTAGTCTGCAGAGCGAGTTTTTTCTGGGTGCGACATGGATTTCGGCGAAGTCGCTCTCTGATTATTTTGATGTTTGCAGCCGTCCTTACGGACCGCGGGCGACCACTCCTATGGCGATCTTTCAAAGAATCAGTTTCCTTGTACCGTTTAATGGTGTAATATACGAAGTTGCGGCTTACCCCAAAACATTTTATGTCACGGAATATCTCCATTGGTTTTTTCCCCGCCATATGTAGTGAAATGACAGTCGCACGCAATTCTTTCGTTCCCTCCATCACGAGAAAAATAAGAGAAATGAATTTTAAAAACATACCAATAGCACACTAACATTCCAAATTCAAAATTGAAAAAATAATAAAATAGGTGCCAGTATTATTTTCTTTATTTATTAAGTATAAAGTTTCGTCTCAAAACTTATGAACACACGAGGTACATTACTTATCGCAAAATCAGTTAACACCACAACGAGGGAGTTTGGGTCAGGATTTGGATTTCCCTACATTTTATTGCCATTTTAGATTATTTTCTGAACATGCACAATTCCGGCGTTAAACGCAGATTCAATCAGTTGGGTTTCCTAGGAACTCTGGAAGTCCTGTATCGATGTTCGGGGTACCCATCATCAGATTTCACTAAAAGCATCCCCTTGCAAGGAACCAAGGCTTCGAAATAGCCTCTTTAGTATGAAAAACGCACTCTGACCCCTTTTTTTTGCCCCTGATATAAATGTTTATTCTATGGATATCTCATTAGTTTCGTAAACTCTTGATGTCCTTAACAAATAAACAAATGAATAAAGATAAATACGAATTAGTTTATATATACTAATAAATTACAAAAATATTTTTCAACACCTCGTAAGCGACTTACCTTCATTTTTAACTTCTGATCTGTGACATCGAAACCATCGGTTCCTCCTATATATACGACCTACATTCCCGTGCAGTTTTTGTTAAGCATTGACTAGAGCTTAAGTCTGAACAAAGGCGTTAAGTCGGCGTCACGTTATACCCATTAATTTGATTAAGTCATATAGTCCTAAATGAACACGGAAGCGCTTGCTCACGCGTGAATTGGTTTTTGTTCTTGTCATATTCATTCTGAATATGGGATTATCCCTCGTTAATACAATTACATGCAAAAAATTGGGCCACCCGTGTTCTGTTCATATCATAAAAGTCAATAAATAGGTATTCTCTTACATCAGACGACATGACGTCATGTATATTGAACCAATTTGAATGCGTCTAGTGTTTTTTTTTCACGTAATAATTTTGGTATAAAACGGCGTACAAATAATAATCTTAAAGATTTATTAACGTTAAACTTGTAGTATTTTTAAACGACTTTAATAAAATTTCCATTCTCAATTCGTCTGTTTTTTAACCGACTTCAACAAAGGAGGAGGTTATATACTTACGTTCCGTTGGTTTTTTTTTATGTATGTTCACCGATTTCTCCGTCAATTGGGGACCGACTTTATAATCATTTTTTGGTTTTGATAGAATATACTTTCGAGGTCGAGGAAACTCCTCAAATATTGTAGGCAAACATAAAGCGATTTTAGTATTTTTAATAACAAGTCTATTATTTGCATTCAGAAGTATCATTTGGTGAGGTGGAACTGATGATGAAGACTGCAGATGGCCGCTGGAACTCCTCAACTGAACTTATTTCAAGGGTATAAGATATCTCGATTAAGATAGTTGAGCGACTACGACGAAGAAAATTTAATTGTTTAAAAAAAAGATAAAAAGATAAAAGATAAAAGATGTTTATTCAGTAAGTAGGCCGCACGGGCACTTTTACACGTCAAAAATCTACCAGCGCTTCACAAGAGACCACTGCTGAGAAGAAGCGCCGCAAGAAACTCAACAGTCAGTCGTTTTTTTAAATATTGCTTATATAATAATAACTTTAACCTAGCATTATATAAAACAATGAATCTCACATAAAACAAAAAATAAATACATTCATGCGCGGTTGAGCAGGAAAATGTGTCAAAACTCAGAATTGTCACAAAACTAAGCAACAGTAATAAAAATAATACAAAATAGAAAGTATACAAGTTATACTTACCTGTGACGGTGCAAGACAACCTGCATAAAAGTTTCGATACATTCTCCTACAGAAACCGTGTCCCCTAGACAATATACAATATTTAGGTACATATTTTTTATGACTAAGTTATTATTAAATTATTTAGGTGTTGGCCAAGCATTTTTATCTGTTAGATAGTCTTCGACCCTATAGTAAGCTTTAGACATCAACGACTTTTTCAAGTAAGTTTTAAATACTGGAAATGGTAACTTTAAAACAACGTCAGGTAATTTATTAAAGAAAAGGATGCATTGCCCTACAAATGATTTATAAACCTTACGGTTTAAATTTGACTATGACTTTTCCGCGGCATTGCTTGTGGCGAGCTTGAAATATCTTAATGTTTCATTTCAACTAAGAAGTGGGACTTCAGCAACAGCTTATTATGATCACTAAAAAGTATAAAATAAAATAAATGTTTTAAAAAACAAAAAAACCACCTTCAAAACCGCATAAATAACTTCATTTTCTATAATGGTTGGTCCAACTGAAGTCGGCTTTTGGTATAAATATTATAACCTATCATTTTAGACGAAAGAAGTATTTTTTGCGTTCTTGAAGGCGGTGTTATGTATTTAAAACATAAATTTTTGTGTGTGTTTTCTAGTGACAAGACAATGTATGATTAACTACTTAGGAATAATTTGTTAATTGTACATTGTATTGTCCCCTATAGCATTTGAATTGTTTAAATTATGACAGCTGTTTTATCTTGACAGAAAAGGGGCGGCTGCGTCGAAAACAATACGAATGCTAAAGAAGTAAAAACGCAGTGGAATAGAGGTCAAACCTAAATAATATGGTAATGTATATATGTGGTATATGTGTGTGGCATGTTTCTATATGACTTCCTGAAGGCTAAACTTGTGGACCTTTTGCAGGGTCCATCTTATCCATTAACCTACCGCCAAACAGCAGTGTTCGCATTGTTGTGTTCCGGTTTGGGGATAAAACAGCCAGTGAAACGACTAGCATAGAGGCATTCCATCTTAGTCCTCAGGGTTGGCAGTGCATTTGCAGTCTCGTGAATGCGAATGTCTATGGGTCACATTTTCCACTTACTACTAGGTGGCCTGTGTGCTCGATTGCCTTCCTATGCCATAAAATTAATAAATAAAAAATAAAATAAAAAAACGCCTACATATTTTAAATTGCTGGGTATCGGATTGGTATAGGCCCAAGGAGTGCCAAAGGCAAGAATAGAACCCCCTTGGTCCTAATGCTGCAGGGATGGCCAGTTTCTCAAAGTTTTTTTGATAGACTGGTCTCTATATCTATGTCATAATGTAGTTGCCTGGCGTGTTTTTGCCTGTTTTTTCATTTTAATTTAATTTTAAGTAATTTTGTTTTTATCAGTGTTTGTGGTTCCTTGTTTGATTCGTGTCCGATCGTGGCGTCATTGCCCCGTGACTTCACCAAATGGTCGCACCGGAAGACCAGCGTTGGCTCTGCCAGCATCACGCTGAGTTGTGACCATTTCGTGACAAACTGTGCATGTTTTCAATTTTTTTATGTGTTCATTAATGTTTGTCACGATTTTTTTTTTCTTTTTTTTCTTTTTTTATATCGACCTCCGCCTGGTTTTTACAGAATAATGTTTCGTTGCTTGAATGGAATTCGGCGGGAATTAAATTCGCAATATCTAACAAACACCTAGTAAACACCGGCCTCTCGTCGCTACCCGGAGTTTAAAACAAAAGGGCCTAAACCTACCCATTGCAAGTGAATTAAGCGAGTTCTTTCCGCAACTGTATGCACTTTTGTTAGGAGTATGGATTTAGGCACTGGTCCCACCGCGGGCTACAGACTATAAGCTAGTAGAACTATAAACTACAAAAGAGTGGGCGAGCGACGAGAAGCGAGTAAAGTTTTGATAGTTTTGACGCTCGGCTATAAAGCGAGTGTTCGCGGACGACGTTTTATAGTCGATAGCTTTTATCGCTGCGGTCAACTAGTAAACAGCAGCGGTCCCACCGCCAGATATCGGCGAGCTCGGCGAGCAACTAGTAAAATTATGTACTAGAAACAGTTGACAATCGGCGGGAGGCTAGTAAAAATAGTATGTTTGAATACACTATTACAATCACTTTTTATCATTAAATATCATTTAATTGTTGTAATTTTTTAGAAAATGCCAACCATTAAATAATCATGTCATCCATAAAATGCCTGCTAAAAAATTAAATATATTTAAACAAAACTATTGGGTAAAATACAAAATGTATCAAATTGGAATCTTAAAATTGCTTGCCAGCTGACGCTGGAAGATTATTGAATGTAAAAGTGCCCGTATGTTAGCTTTATTTTATTAGCGTGAAAATGAAAAAGCCTTACCCTGCAGTGGGTGGATGTGGGCTGAAATTATGATAATTTTAGCTTTATTTAATCTTCTATTTATACATATAAACTCTTTCGTGACGGGTTGTCTGAATAAACATGTCCGGATTACTTAAGCCTTTTCAACCAGAGAGAAATGTGGAATAAATGAAGATGTAGTGACTAAAATTGAAAAGGGCATGCTTCGATGGTTCGGTCATTTGGAAAGGATGGATGAAAGAAGATTGACGAAAGAGATATACAGATCGAAAGTGAGTGGAAGGGTCGGTAGGCGTACTTTTTCGAATCAAATCGGAGAAATACTGGAAAAGGACCGAATCTTAAGTACCCGAAACCGACGTGCGTGCATGACTCGATGTATGAATGTTGAAGAAGCGAAATAGATTTGTCATGATCGTAGCAAGTGGAAAGAAGTGGTCTCGGCCTACCCCTCTGGGAAATAGGCGTGATTCAATGTATGTATGTATTATTTTTTTCTGTATTTCCACAACCAATCGTTTTTTACATTTGCCACGGACCTATCCTTTGAAGAGTTACGGAGTTATTGTAAAGGAACTAAAGGATACAAGCTGTTAAGCAATTGCTGTAATAGTACGACAGCAACTAGCAAGTGACAAGCGATGAGCTACTTGTTAATTTGCTTATAGCCTGACAAGTAACTAAACCAATAACTGCGGTCTCAAATTTGATTGCCAAAGTAGATTGAACCCTCTCATGTTAGTAATGAGGTTGCAATTGCTACAGGAGTTTTACTTGAGATGTCCGGTACGGACTTTGGTAAGTGACATCAAAAGCAACATAAATGTTGTAATAAAAGGCTTCAGGTTTTTTATTTTATTTAATAGCATCCGCCTTATATTTATTTAGTCAAGTGGAGGAGAACATCAATAAAACATCTTACTTATTTATTATAAATCTATGTATCCTTCTAAATATTCAATATTACAATATTCTACACTAGGTTCGTGACTCAGAGTTTAGTGAATTTTCTTCAAAATAAAATGATTTGTTGCCAAGACGACGGTTTCCATTGTAAATGTTTTGGTTTGTGGTTTAATTAAAGAACAAAAGTACTTTTTTTAATCATAGGGGCTGAATCTTAAGTACCCACAATCGACGGGCATGCATGCAAGAAGCGAAAGAGATTTGTCAGGATCATAGCAGGTGGAAAGAAGTGGTGGAAGCAGGCGTGATTAAATGTTTGTATGTAATGTACCGTATGTAAAGTTTTTAAAACAAATTAACTGGTAATTAGTTAATGAAGACTGTAAGGAAGTATAATTAGTAGGCAATTCGACGCGACCGCAATATAATATCAATTCGCAATGCAATGGCGAGGGCTTTTATTCGTCTTATCTTACAGATGGGCCCTCTCGGATAACTTCGATCAATTTAGGATCTTTTGTGCAATTACCCTCTCACACACAGCTATTCGAATGTGCAGGTTTCCTCATGATGTTTTCCCTTCACTTCCATAGGGTATGTAGGTACAGTCAGCATCAAATATATAGACACAGTAAAACTTTCAAAAATATGTAAACACGACTCTGCTGCCAGGGAATAAGGGTGTATATATATTTCTGAAACCTTGTTAACGTATATACTGGGTGTCCCAGAAACCGACGCCAACCCGCCTAGGGCTGATAGAGCAGCTCATAAGCTATCGATTTAACCCCCATGTATGTTGAGCAATTGTTATTAGTTTCCGAGATATTGATCATTTAAAACAGAATTTTGGCCATTTTTCCTTATGTCCGTGGTTAGACAAACCCCTAAATTCATGTATTAATTCATATTTTTTTTAGTGTTTTCTTGTATGATTAGAATCACTGTGAAATAAGGAAGTTTTTAAAGCTACATGCCAATTTCTTTTTTATTACAAATGTTCGAGTAAACGCACAGAGTTACTTTCTCCATACTAAGAGAACCCCGCGTTTGTTTTTCACCAAGTATGGAAAAACAAACTGTGTGTTTACTCAAAAAGTTGTAATGAAAAAAAAATTGGCATGTAGCTTTAAAAACTTCCTTATTTTACAGTGATTCTAATCATGCAAGAAAACACTGAAAAAAATGTGAATTAATACATGAATTTAGGGGTTTTTCGTAGCACGGACATAAGGAAAAATGACAATAAATCCGATTAAAATGATCAATATCTCAGAAACTAATAATAATTGCTGAACATACATGGGGGTTAAATCGATAGCTTATGAGCTGCTCTATCAGCCCTAGGCGGGTTGACGTCGGTTTCTGGGACACCCTGTATATTTATGACGCTGACCGTACTTTAGTTAGCAACCTGATTGGTAAGTGGAGACCGCGGAGAATCGAACTCGGTACCTTACGATCTCAAGTAGACCCCCTTAGACGCTGGGCCACCGACGACGATGATAACTGGTCAAGCCATAGAATATAACATTTTGTCGGACCCTTTTGTCGTTTAGTTCGTCTCTCTTTCGTGTGAATGCAGAGTTCGATTACATTGTGGACGTAATAGTAGATATTTATTAAACGAAACTGTTTCAATGCTGACTGATATGGAATGTCAACCACAAATGCTAAAGATAGAACAAAGAAATATACCTACTCATTATTTGCATCAACTGACTCGGTGTGTAATCAGCTTAATTAGGTCTGACCTCTCTTAACCAACTCACTTTGTAAATCGACAAATTATTAAACGGCAAGTTAAGTTGTCCCGTCAGTGCGTACAAATAATACTTGACAAAACTTTCCCCTTAAACCTAGTCCGATGTTTACGATTTATTAATATGTTGTAGATAAAGATATTTATTCAGTAAATAGGCTGCATAGGCACTTTTACACGTCAAGAATCTACCAGTGCTTCACAAGAGGAGACCACTGCTGAGACGAAACGCCGCACGAAACTCGGCAGTCAGTCATTTTTAAATATATTTAATATTACAATGGTATACTTAGTCTAGCATTATATAAATCTATGAATATTCAATTAAAAAATATATCAAATAACCTGCGTAGTTTCTGCAGGAAAACACACCAAAATCAAGACAAAAGGAAAAACTACGTCTGTACGTTTTCACTTAAACGAGAAAAAAAGGTATACTTAGACTAGTACAAACATACATACATACCTTCACGCCTTCATTCCCAGAGTGGGGTAGGCAGAGCTACAGAATTACCAACAAATCTAAAAACTTGATGATAACCCTGTAACCACAATTTGCACAATTAGGCTAAGATGTTTAACAGTGTATATTAGTGACAGGTAGCAGCAAGCCCATCGCCTAACAGTACTACAAGCCTTTATTCCCTTAGTCGCCTCTTACGACTTCCACGGGAAGACATGGAGTGGCACAATTCTAAGCCGGCAACCACACGGCAAACACGGCACGGTAGACAAGTACAGTTTTTTATAATTACAACAACATATTCAAAAATCGTGAAAATCGAACTTCATTAAGGGAGTGAGAAACGTTATCGCCAGAGCTAAATTTGTATGGATTTTTTTGACAGCTACGCGATATTAGCGTCGCCTCACAATCCTCTATGTAGCGACAATAATTTCGCGCCATACTCCGTATTGGCCGTCCGTTTATTTCTTAACGGCAATTTGCTTAGTCTGAAATGTGTCTGGTTAGGGTACGTGTCGGCTGCAGGTCAAGCCGACGATAAGAGATACGGCCGCGACATTGAGGGACCTTGCTCACTGGCTCACGCGCGCGTGATCGGGCACGTTAGCGGGGAACACGCGATCCGCGAAATATAAGTGCAATGTTCGGTGTACACAGGTCACTGCGATAAGGGGGGTGGGGGCGGAATATTAAAGATAGAACACAATTCCACGACTAGAACAGTCCATACGTCTTCGTGGGATTCCGAGGTTAGCATTGACAAAAACACACAATACTACTATTTACTTGTGGGAGGACCTTGTTCAGGGTCCCTCCGGGTTGGTACCACCATCTTATCCATTAACCTACCGCCAAGCAGCAGTGTTCGCATCACTGTGGTCCGGTTTGGGGATAAGACAGCCGGTGAAATGACTAGCATAGAGGCATTCCATCTTAGTCCTCAGGGTTGGTAACGCATTTGCAGACTTGTGAATGCGAATGTCTATGGGTCACAGTTTCCACTTACCATCAGGTGGCCTGTGTGCTCGTTTGCCTTTCCATGCTATAAAAAAAAAAAACATCTTTAGCTAAGAAAATACTTACATTTGTATGTATATTGACCATAATAAACATCTTATCAACAAGTTTTTAGAGTTGTTGGTAATTGTGTAGCTCTGCCTTCCCCACTCTGGGAATAAAGGCGTGAGTTTATTTTGACCATCATAGATACATAAGTTGCAACGTTTCAATTGTTAATGGACAGCCTTGTATTCTTTTGTAGAAACCCATAGCGTGGCAAAAAGGATAAACCGAGGTGGAGAGGTCATTGTGTGACAAATTACTGTGACTAGGAAAGAATTTACCTAGGTCTTTGCGGGCTTAGGTTAGCATTGGCAAAAACCCACAAAATATGATAATGATCTATGAAAATACTTTTATAATTCATATTACTAGAGACCTTCGCTTCGCTTCAGCTAATGTAACTTATCTAAATATATAAAAGAATAACCTGACTGACAAATCAACGCACAGCCCAAACCGCTGGTTCTAGAGATTTCAAAGGCACGTAGGTTTCTTATGAGGTCTAGGGGTGCACTGAGAAATAATTTTCCAAAAATCGACCCCCAATGGGAAAAAAGGGGGAGAAGTGGGAAACTAATTCTACAGGTACGAAGTCACGGACGTCGTCTATTATTAATAATTATTATTATTAGTTAGCCAATATTGTGTCCCACTACTGCACAAACGCCTTGATTTCCACACCTCTCTCTCTGTGTGGCAATCTTCTGACAATCCTTCAGAAAAACGTCCAAGTCATCCCGCCATCTCCGCTTGGGTCTGCCTCGCCGTCTGTAGCCGTCCTGGGGGACCTACCAAGTTGCTGCTTTGGCCCACTCGAATCACTTTATCTATTGACGAAAACCACATTATAATCTGTTGCGTAGTTTCAGAGATCTAAGCGTATATACAGACGGACGGACGGTGGGAAGCGACTTTGTCATACTATGCAGAGATGCGTTTTTTTTTTAATTTTTATGTATTTTGGTCATCATCAGACAGGAATATTTGGGGCAAAATTAAATGACAGCTGGGGATTGACTATATCGATAAACTAAATTTATCGATGCTTTTCCCATATACTAGTGGTCGCTCCAAGTTTTGTTTGTATTTTTTTTTTCATTAATAGTATGAAAATAAAACAAAATAGAATCCAAATTCTGGTTATATTTTATATTTTTGGATCTTCACTCATAATCATCATACTTTTTTCCTCATTGTGTATTTCAGAATTACTGTCCCATTGACTATTGTTAAAGTAAACAATCAGAATTTGTTATAAATTTTCGAGCGTTAATTTTTTACGTCTCGATTGATGAATCCATTTCAGGTAGATAAAAGCCTTTTGAAAGTGGTAGGGGTAAAACCTAATTGAAAAATACACACTTACAGACAATACTTGGAGCGACCACTAGTATATGGGAAAAGCATCGATAATTTAGTTTATCGATTTACGCAATCCCTAGCTATCATTTAATTTTGCCCCAAATCTTCCTACGTGGGTCAATTTCAACATTTCTGATTTTTGTCTCATTTCGGTGCCATTTTTAAGTTTTGTGTATTTTTGAACGTTTATCATTTAAAACTATGCATTGTTATATATTGTAGACGTGGTGTTAAGGGACACTCAAAATTATAAATAGTTTATGAGATATACGAGATAGAATATTTGATAAAATTATGGAATGATAAATACACACCGAAATGATAAAAAGTATACACCGAAGTGATAAATACCCACTGGAATGATAGAAACGACCCACGTAAATGAAATCTTTTCCACCGGAATGAAAATAAATGAAAAAGTCAATAATTATCATAATTATCACTGTTTATTTGAGTAAAAATGACATTAATGTTATTATTAACTAACATAATTAGAAGTCTTTATTTGAGTAAAAATTAGATTAATGTTATTAATAATTATCATAATTATAAGTCTTTGTTTGAGTAAAAATGACATTTATATTAATGTTTTGAAACAATTCGCTTATAAAATAAACATATTTTTTATATAAAAACATTACTTTACATTTTTTTTATAATGTAACGGATTGATTTATTACTTATTTCTTTAATATGGTTTTCAAAAATGTTCTAAATTTTGTGATTTATTTATGATAGTAAACTAGTTATAAATTAAAAAAAAATAACAATATTCTATGTAAATCTAATAAGAACAGTTCGCTGACCAAGCAAAATATAACTCAATAATTCTAATATTACAAATATCCCAGTGGCAACTATATCATTTATCACTGACTTTAGATCACTTAATGCTTAATAATTAGTGCGTCATAAGGACGGCCTCGAAAATATAATATGAAATACCTAAAAAACTCAGTCAAAAATGTAACATGAAATTATGATAACGTGCAAGACTAGATGTGAATTTACATATCCCAGATCTTAAAAAAAAGGAATTACTAATATAAATTTAAACCTTTTAATGTTTTTTAAACTGAATATCACGTCCAATCTTAACACTAAGCATTGTCCTTTATAATTATAATTAAATTGAAAAATTAATCTGTAACAAATCTTTTTTTTTCATCGGTGAGAACGTTTCATTATAATATAATATTATATAACAAGTTGTTAGAGTTGTGGGTAATAGCTCTGCCTACCCCACTCTGGGATGAAGGCGTGACGCTATGTATGTATGCATATTATATGCTTAGTAGTACAAAATAACTGACATTTGGTTATCGTTAAACGCTTAATTATTTACGTTTAAACGCTTATAATATTTATACATTTTCTTTGACTTCATAAAATTAAATAATTAAATTTGATAATTATTTGGATAACTAAGTGAAGCTACTTTTGTATCATGCCGGTGTTGCTTATCATTTCTGCGGGTATTTCATACACCGGAAACATCGGAATGAGAACCACGGAATGATAAAAACTGCACAAAAATATTTTTAAAAAAACAACGGAGTCTGATTTCTTTAAACTAACGTTACTCCAGAATTAAGAAATATGACGTACGTGTTATACATAAATCTTAAACTAAACACACAAAAACTACAAAAAATAAATCAACCGTCGGAATGAGGATTTTTTTGTCCCCACCCCACCGGAAGCAAGAACTTAGCTTTATATTTTATCGCCAGAAACGCGCACAACACAACCGCTAGCACCAAACTCTTGCGCGTGAATAACTCTACGAGTGCACGGGAGGTGGGGGACGTACATATTGAAGCTTAGCAGATATAAGGCACAGAATATTTGACGGTGGTAATGATAACGTTTTTCCGGACAAACGTATTTCCTCGTACCGGACGGTATGTGTGATAGTTAAAAAAAAAGTCAGGGCTTCTTTTTGTACACTAACTATCTAGTATTTTAAAAAAGGTAAATGTTTTTCATTATCATTAATAGTTTTTGATTTATTCCACGTTTTGCAATCAAAACTGGGTTGCGGACAGCCCACTGTGATGAGAAATGAGGTCTTAATATTTTTTTTTAAATTATTATTTCCATTAATATTTTAATTCTACTTATTGCCCAAAATAGGAAACTGCGTGAGGTATTCAGAAAAAAATCACAGTTTAATTTTTAACCATAGTTCACCCCGGTTTTCAGCGCCGCCAGCTTAAAATATTGCTTGGGAAATTGACCCATGTCTGGTCATCATTGACCCCAGGATACTTAGGGAATTCTAGTGTTAACAATCGTTTCAACTGTTAAGATCTGGCACAGCATTTTATTCTTTTGGAGAAACCCGTGTGCAAAAAGGATAATCCGAGGTGGAAAGATCATTGTGTGACAAATCAGTATGACTAATAGAGCTGATTTTAAATAGATAAGTAGTTAATATTACAAATGCGTAGTGGTCGTGACTGTGGGTATCGGTTGGTATATGGAACAACATTCTGCCATCTTTGAGTGAATGTAAATCATTCCATAGATTTTGGGTAAAAATAAAAGGGGTGGTGGCACCCCTGGTCTACTAAAACCTGCTATGCTGCATAATATTTGTTACTGTCACCGTCTTGCCTTTTTTAGAGTCTGTAGTCAAATTAGGAACCGTTATAGTTTCGCCATGTCCGTCCGTCCATCCGTCCGTCCGCAGTCTAGGTCAGAGACCCTTAGTACTAGAATGCTGTAATTTAGCATGCATATAAGTACATAATAGCACAGTATAAGAACAGTAGAACGTCTTCAAACAAAGGTACATCGCGCGGCTCGCGGCGGTGGGCGGGGCTAAACTCCCACCTTATACTAAATCTCAGGATACTACGAGTGTACATTAGTCGGGGCTGCGGCGTCCTTGCGCTCGGTTACGTTTTGTTGGTAGTGCGCGTACTTGCGCGAAAGCGGCATTATCAAAAGGTCAAAAAGGAATTTACATATCACATCCATCACATACCTATAAATATATAATTTAGTGTCAACAGATAAAATTATATAAGTAAAATAATTTAAATTTGGTACTTAGGTACAGTCACCCAATAAAAATGTTGAGCATACTGAGAACCTTGTCATTGTGAATGTCATAGTCATTGTCATGTGTGTCATTTGATGTTCTGTTTGAAATTTACTATGACAACGCACTAAAGTGCTTAACATTTTCGTTGGGGTACTGTACCTAACAATATTTATACTTACTTACTTTAAGTTTGTGTAATTTATGAAAATTAATATTCTTATAAATCATAGAAAGTATGGCCAAGTAGGTGACTTAAATTGAAAAACAAGTTTGGACAACCCTGACGCCCGAGCGGCAATTGTTATCAGAATCTCCTAAAGGGCCGGAGTCGAGCTACTTTTCTATTTTATACTATGATAATAGTCACGCCAACAAAGTGGTAAAATAAAACCATGGAAAACAATTTTTTCAAGGGTACCTCCCCTACACGTAACGTGGGGATGTATATTTTGTTTTCTTCTACCCCATAGTGTGGGGTGTCTTTGGATAGGTCTTTCAAAAATTGTTTACATAAACCCACAATATAATACTTATTCACGCCAAAAATCTACACCGGTTCCCAAGAGACAACTGCTGAGAATAAACGCCGCCGCAGGATTCCAACAGTCAGTCCAGTTTTAGGGTTCTGTACCCAAAGGGTAAAAACGGGACCCTATTACGAAGACTCCACTGTCCGTCTGTCTGTCACCAGGCTTATTATTATTACTTTGCGAATGTCTATGGGTCACAGTTTCCACTTACCATCAGGTGGCCTGTGTGCTCGTTTGCCTTCCCAAGCTATAAAAAAAAAAAAAAAAAAAAAAAAAAAAAAAAAAAAAAAAAAAAAAAAAAAAAAAAAAAAAAAACACAGATGATGTATTTCTGTTGCCGCTATAATAAATAACAAATACTAAAAACAGAATAAAATAAATATTTAAGAGCCCCCCCCCCCCATACAACAAACGTGATTTTTTATAGATAATGGTATGGAACCCTTCGTGCGCGAGTCTGACTCGCACTATGCTGTTTTTTTTAAATACTTATTGCATATGATAGTATGCAATAATAATATTAATAATACTTAACACAGCATTATATAAAACAATGAATTTATAATGAAAACTAGTTAACCCGGCAATTGTTGTTTTGCCATTAATGTGGATGAAAAATAGATGTTGTCCGATTCGCAGACCTAACCGATATGCACACAAAACTTCACGAAAATCGGTCGAGCCATTTCGGAGGAGTTTAATTACAAACACCGCGACACGAGAATTTTATATATTAGAGAAAATATCATGCGTAGTTAAGTTGAGCAGGAAAACGTGTAAAAACTCAGAATATTCACAAGAGCAATTTATTTATACCTATGAAAATTACAGAAAAACTGACAGAATAACCAGAAACAATGGCATTGACACGACAGCTGATTTTTGCTTAATGTTCTTCATCTTGGTGGAACCGTTTTAAATGTGTTTTGAAAAAAACATGCTTACAACATTACATTACATATGTTTTTAATATTTTTGTTAATTTTTTACAGAGAAAACATAAAAAAAACAAACGTGAATGAAAGTAATAAATTCCACTTCACACTTACACTATTTCCTTTGCTCTCTATTTAATTCAATGGCCTTATTACCTACATACCTACCTACTATTTTTAATCCCCGACACAAAAAAGAGGGGTGTTATATTATAAGTTAAGAGTGTAAGTGTGTGTGTGTTTGTATGTGTGTGTGGCACCGTAACTCTTAAACGGATGAAATTATTTGGATGCGTGTTTTTACTCCCATACGCTCTTAGGGTCTCCCCAAACCAGTCGACGCGGAGTCGGCTTTCGCCGAGTGTTTTACACCACACTATTCGCATTTAGCCGATCGGCCGTCTCCGCGGTTGGACACCTGCGTTCAGCAGTCTCATCCTCCTTGCGGCCGTAGAGACGCCCGATCGCCTGCGATTTGCTATCGCAACAGTTGTAAAGCGACGGTCGGCTCTCCCGTGCTCCGTACTGCCGTCGAGACGTCAGACAGCACGCGAACAGCCGTTAAGTCGGATGAACAGATGTAGGCAACAGCGGGTGATCGGCAATCGTAAATCTCATTTTTGGAGACTGGTTGTTAGTAACAACGTGAGTTGGGAATCGGACAGACGTGTTAGATTATTTTCCTTTATATAATTAAATACAATACAAATATAAATTAAATACAAACGCGTCAGTAGCTACTTCGGCCGTCATCGGCTCTGTTCGGCCGTCGCCGGCTATGTTCGGCCGTCGAAGACACTGAACGGCTTCCGCCAGCTCTGACCGGTCCTTATCGTAGGTACTCGGCCGTGATCGGAACTGTTCAACTCTTGCCGGCACCGAACGGCGGTACTCGGAGATTTATGAATGCGAACGTGTGCGTAAGGCTGCTAACAGCGTCGTACAGATGCGAACAGCTTTACAGCAAAACGCCGTTTTCCCGTCGAAAGACGTCGTTTCGCGTAGGCCGAGCCGATTGACGTCTTATTCGCTCTTATTGCGTTGACATAAAGCTTTTTCCGTACGCGATTTGCCGAAACGGCGTCGACTGATTTGGGGAGACCCTAATAGGAAAGTATGATAGGAAAAGACATGTTGCGCCAAACCTAAATAAGTCAGGATAAGGGCAGGATAATGATGATAGAGATTTGTGTGAAAAGCATTTTTTTTAGTTTATAATTTACAGGTGAAATAGATAAACGTTTCTGATGCCGTCGAGACGTCAGACAGCACGCGTACAGCCGTTGAGTAAATCGTAAATCTCATTTTTGGAGACTGGTTGTTAGTATCGAAGTGAGTTGAGAATCTGACAGACGTGTTAGATTATTTTCCTTCATATAATTAAATACAAAACAAATATAAATTAAATACAAACGCATCAGTAGCTACTTCGGCCGTCATCGGCTCTGTTCGGCCGTCGCCGGCTATGTTCGGCCGTCGAAGACGCTGAACGGCTTCCGCCAGCTCTGACCGGTCCTTATCGTAGGTACTCGGCCGTGATCGGAGCTGTTCAACTCTTGCCGGCACCGAACGGCGGTTCTCGGAGATTTATGAATGCGAACGTGTGCTGTAGACTGCTAACAGCGTCGTACAGATGCGAACAGCTTTACGGCAAAACGTCGTTTCGACGTCTTATTCGCTCTTATTGCGTTGACATAAAGCTTTTTCTGTACGCGATTCGCCGAAACGGCGTCGACTAGTTTGGGGAGACCCTTATACAACCAAGTGAGAGAGAAGCACAAACCCAAAGCACCTTCTAATTGCCCTCAGACTGTACAGTCAAGTGTAAAAATATTGGAGGGCGCAACATTTCAAAAATATTTCGAAATGTACCTTATTCCAGTGTAATAAGAACTTCGTAACATATTTATGAGATGATTCTTTAACATATTTTTACACTTGATTGTAGTTACTTAGATGATAAATATACATCGGTATCAACGTTCAAATTTCATGGCAAAGTATGATCGGCAGAAAAACAAATACAAACAAATACATTTAGTATTTTTAAACATTATTTTGTATGGATAAAAAAGGTCTCTAAAAATGTTTTAAGGGTTAGAATACATAACTAAAATTTGTTTCATGGATTTTGCTGTCAACCTTTGACGTCCGTTATAATATATCCATTTTAAATGACTGAATTATCATTCCATACTGACTAATATTTATTTGGTGTGACAGTTACATTGACCTTTGTTATATATTTAACACAATTATTTTTCGAATGCAAAATGAGTATTAAGGTTCTATGACATTATTTAGAATATAAACCTCTTAAAGTATTAATACAGTATAAATATAAGTACAGTTAGCTGCAGCATAAATAAATTAAGAAAAGTAACAGAAAATAAAAGTTATTATTCATTAAATATTTAAATGTTTTTCTTTTTTTGCTGCCCTTACCGGGTGCCATGAAAGTTGAACGTTGATACCGATGTATAATGATAAATTATATCATCTGTCAGCCGAAAGACGTCCACTGCTGGACGTAGGCCTCCCCCAAGGCTCTCCACTCAGACCGCTCTTGTGCTTTTCGCATCCACCGCGTTCCTGCGATCCTTACAAGATCGTCACTCCATCTTGTTGGAGGCCTACCTACAGCTCGTCTCCCGGTCCGCGGACGCCACTCAAGAACCTTCTGGCCCCATCGGCCATCAGTCCTGCGAGCGATGTGCCCCGCCCACTGCCACTTCATAAATTATATACAGTGTGTAACTGACATAGGTTGAAAGACCTTCGAGTTCAGGACAAATTGCTTAGACTCGTAGAGCAATTGAGAGAAGACCATACCTGAAGTCCTTTAATACGAGTATCATTGTTGACAATTTACGGAGTGTCGTATGATTAGAATTAAATGCAATGCAAAAAACATTTAATTATTAATAATTAAAGTTAAAAAAAATTTGCTCGCACTAAAACAAACGATAGGTTCCTTTAAATTTTCAGGGGAGTTATTATGACCTAGCTATGCAGTTAATTTTACGGCGAGTGTAAACGACATAGCTATAGCAGTTATATAGCATTGTCCTTTTCTTTCGGCGTAAATTGAACTGCGTAGTTATGCCATAATACTTAACCCCTCAGGGGGGTTATTATGACGTCGTAATGCAGTTCAGTTTACAGCGAGCGTGAAGGAAGGAGCTATAGCATTTACATTACTCCGTCCTTATCTCTCTCCGAAAAACGAATTGGACAGATACGTTATAATAACCCCAGTTCAGTACAGTCCTTATATAGTTTGTCCACGATGCGCGATGCATCAACCCAAGAGGGGCGTGGTAGTAGGGGAAACCTTTATTGTTTAAGTGTACCAATGCTTCGTCTTATGCCGAAGTCATAACTTTTTTTCTTATTAAATATGCAAATCTAAATCTAACAACAAACAACATTGATTGATAGTCAGCGTTCTGTAACTGACGGCCACTCGTAAGGACATATACTTATACCAAAATGTAAATTTATCAGTAAAGAGTTTTCTACCTTATTGGCACAATGAAAACTAAACTATTCGGGTGGGAGGACCTTGTGCAGGGTCCGTCTGGGTGGGTACCACCATCTTATTCATTAACCTACCGCCAAACAGCAGTGTTCGCATTGTTGTATTCCGGTTTGGAGACAAGACAGCCGCGAAATGACTAGCATAGAGGCATTCCATCTTAGTCCTCAGGGTGAATGCGAATGTCTATGGGTCACAGTTTCCACTTACCATCAGGTGGCCTGTGCGCTCTTTTGCCTTCCCTGTGCGATAAAAAAAACATTTCATGCCGTATTTTTGCTTTGTCTATTATTATTGTAAGATGCGAAACTTGAAATAAAGGATCTCTAATAAACTTCCAGGAGCACTATGTCAAATTTTTCACTGAGACCGTTTATACTAGTCAGCCAGGATAGTAAACTAGTACTAAATACAAAGTCATGGTCATGGTGATAATTATATCACTACTAATAATGAAATTGTCATGATATTTATGTCAATTCTAGTTCATTTTTTGGCATTTCTTTGAGGATGTGACCCGCGGGTAACCTTCGGGGAGGGAAGATGGCCTTTTGAAAAATGCCCGGCTTTTACTTTTGTTAATTTTGATTTACTGATTTTTATGAAACTGATTGATAGATTTAGAAATGAAAAAATCAGAGAGAAGTGTGGAATAAAAGAAGATGTAGTGACTAAAATTGAAAAGGTCATGCTTCGATGGTTTGGTCATTTGGAAAGGATGGATGAGGGAAGATTGACGAAAGAGATATACAGATCGAAAGTGTGTGGAAGGGTCGGAAGGGGCCGGCCTAGGCGTACTTTTTCGAATCAAATCGGAGAAATACTGGAAAAGGGCCGAATCCGACGTGCGTGCATGACTCGATGTATGAATGTTGAAGAAGCGAAGGAAATTTGTCAGGATCGTAGAAGTGGTCTCTGCCTACCCCTCTGGGAAACAGGCGTGATTTAATGTATGTATGTAATTTTGATTTACTGTTCTATTTACTGATTATACTCTCTCACGGGCACTAAATTTGAAACTGACATTTAAAGAAGAAGTAGAAGATATTGTTACTTCTTAAAAAAAACTCGTATATGATATTTCGAGATGTATGAGTTTCAACTTAATTCTTTTGAGGCTTAAGTTCAAAGTCATACGTTAATTTCTTAACGTGTGTGTATGAGATACGAGGTTTTTTTAAAGCAATGACGACATACCACATAAAACCGTACGTATGCAATACTTTTCAATAAATTAGGTACTAATTTATTTAGTTTTATGTTAATAAACTAATGCCATAAAAAAGTGTCGATAACATGTGATGCGTAGGATAGATGAAGAACTGGACCGAAAGATAACTAAGTAAATACATGCGTGCATGAATATGATCACCGAGTTTCATTAGACGTCGTTAGGTATATGTAAAGACCAATAATAACACAAAATAAAACCTTTTATCTACACACATAATATCATAAGTCCTCTATAATGCATTCAGAATCCGTAGACAATGACCATCATTACAAGATACAATTTTACTATGATATTTTTTCTTATCTGTAGCTGTACTGAAAAGTTAAAATTACGATACAACTTTTGATAATCCCATATCCCCTTTTTTTGTTTTACATATTTAAGTTAGTTTTTTTGTCAGGGTCCCTCTGAAAACCAGCGACGCGACGCTGCTCGCTGCAGCACAGGCTGAGTAGGGGCCTTTTCAACGCCATGTTAAATGAGGTGTTTTAAATGTGTTTGCGTTGAAGAAATTATTTATATTCCATTCTAACTATTCTAATGGACCATATTCATTCTATTCAACCATATCACAATCAATACAGTATCAATATCATTTTTATTTTTACCATTTAATGTGTTTATAAAACACTAGCTTTTACCAGCGACTTCGTACGCGTATAATTCATATTTTTCCCATCCCACGGGAACTGTTTATTTTCCCAGATATTACATTGTTATTCAGTGGATCTGTAGTTTTTAAATTTATTCTTTACAAACATACAAAAATACAAATCATTCCTCTTTATTATATACTTTAATACCTACATAATAGAAAATAAAAAAAAACAATTGTTAACTTTACATTTGTACGGTATAAACTGCTCTATAGTACTTAAGTTCTGCAACTTAAGGAAAAAAATCGTGCATTTTCCGCCGCTTACGAGTCGTTTTCCGTGGCTAGCCACGCGTGTGGCCGGCGCTGCGCGTACGCAACAACGCGCTTCGCAAAATTGCGCGCCGCATTGTCGCCGCTGCGCGCGCGATCAGTGGCTAGCTACAACCTACACTATAAATAATCAGTGTAAGTAAATTTCTCAGACCAGTCATTTGCAACATCCGTAAACGAAAAGTGCGGATTAACTACCGGGCGGGATCTTGCGTGCCTTCTTAGGAGGATTTCAGAACCCTTTATCTGTAAGTGTTTATTTATTTATTCAACGTTATTTATTAAGAATAGAGACAGAGTTTCTAAGTGACAAGTGATTATATTTATTTTATTTTAGTAATCTACTCTCAAACGGTTTTGTGTTATATTTAGTTACGAATTAACGTGAAGTTTTCAGCGGTTTAAAATTAGGTTTTTAAAGAGTACTATTTTTTAAATATATTTATATAGGAAACTAATGAACGTGAATAAATAAGGCTTCTTTTCGTAAATACCATTCTGATTTAAATAGATCTTCCTCTGGTCAGTGCGCTTTTGGATTTAATTTCCGACCGATACAAGAGCCAATATGGCCTAGTCAGTATTAGCCCCGCCTGCTTCGGGTAGCAACCACGACTTTTTTTCACGAGCGGGGATTTCAAGCCGACTCGTTGAGAAACACCGACATTCTCAGCTGTTACTCCACTACAGAAGCATGAGGTTGGTTAACACAAAATAACAACTAAAAGAACAAAAAAAAACTGCCTTTTGTAGATATTATATGTATAATGTAGAATACGCCATTATCACTGTATTAGCACAATATGTTTGTATTTCACAGCAAAGTATCTAAATTAATTATATTTGCACAAAATAAATTTGTCGTATGGGATACTTTTTGTCCCGGTGTTATACAATCATTTTCTAAAATGCTTAAACGTTTTTTAAAATAGAATGCACCTTCACGACGATAGATTTATAGAGTTGTTTAATTTCAAAACTACCTAATCTAAATTAAGGACTGATTATGAGAAAAATACTGTTTTAATTTTATTTTTTTTAATCGCTTAAAAAGCCAAGAAATGCTATGCTAAAAATCTTTTGCCGAAGTAGATTAGTGCTAAACTTAAAACTATTTTAGGTTTTTATACCAGTGAGTAAAACATATTTTAAAGCCTTTTCCATTTTTATAATCAAAATTGATTTAGTTATGAATAAGTAATGACTGATAAGTTGCGCGATAAGATTTGTATCCTTATTTTTAACAGACTTAAGTAGTTTTAGTATGTTAAAGTATATAATCTTGGATTTGACCAAATACTTGATCAAACTTTGAAGCACTGGTGAAAAAAAATTATGGTTACTGGACGCTCAGTAAATCATAAATGAATGCATAATTTAATACGAAACGGCTTAAATCATTGAGAAAAACAATGACAAAAGAATTATTTTGTAAATAAGAACTAAATCTCTTATTCCAATTTTTCGACGTAACCATTTCGTCAATAATAATTGTAACGAATTCATCTTCCACTACAAATGCCAATATTAGTTTTTTTTTAAAACACCTATAATTATCAATAAATTTCAGATACCAAATAAACAAGAAAAAGAAAGGACAATGCACTTTTTATCAGCAATTAAGTAAAGATTAGATTATGGATCGATATCATAAGTTTATTTTTAAAGAAGTTTGCTTTTGCTTCTGACAAATAGTGAGATTTTCGTTGTGCATTCGTTTATGATCATTGTAATTACCATATTATTAACGTACCACTATACAATTTAACGTTATATCACATTTTCTAAGTATTTATTTCTTGTTAATATGTGATCGGGAGCGCTTTATTTCACGTATTTTTTTTAGTCCGAATGTACTCATCGCAAGTCAAACAGTGTTTTTACTGAAACGGTTTATAATTCAGTATTTTTGAAATATCTAGCTGGTAAATGAGGTTAGGTAAGATTAGGTTTATTTTATAATAACCCCGAAATAAAAACCGTTTTAGTAAAAAACACGCAATGTTATGTCTTGCGACGATACTACTAGTTTTTACGTAAGCCAATATGGACCCATGTAAAACACACCCACGAGAGCAAAATATAATTTATTTGCATGAAACCTATTTACAAAATAGACCGCAGGGAGTCGTACCTCGTAAACCGCTACAGATAAAGCTAACAAAGCCCATACAGATCCAATATACGGCCGATTAGATACTATTAAAACGCCGACAAAATGTAGAAGAACTCTTTGTCGTACGAGAGTTGATATATTATGTAGCATCCGTTTTCTGTCGCGTAGCATGGCGCGATGTATCATCCAATTCATTGTTATTGTCAGAGGTCGCTCCTTCTCGAGTTCACGTTCCCGCCTCAAGCTGCGCACGCACACATTCGCGAAAATCACGCGGTTAATTTTGTTAAACGTGTAAAGAAACGACTAGATATATTTGTCGTAGGTATGGGAAAAAAATACATTTGAACTGTACGCCTAGCCTATATAGATACTAACCTCGTTAATGAACTCGACATAAACTTGAAAAAAGATTTTCGTTATGAGTTTAGATGCAAATCCTATTACTTTTTGGTACACGATGTTTTCTAAGTAAAATATGCCGAAAAAATGCCGGCTTTCACTTTTTCATGCTTTGTCGAAAACTACTTAATCATCGTATCGATATAAATTTAGCATTGATGTTAAGGTACTTTAATGAAGATTAACTTATTTTTTGATTATTTGCTTCAACGTATTTGTAACAGTTTCTTTGTAAAATGAAAAAAATACGGCTTGGGACTCTTCGAAGGGGAAAAAGGGAGGGAAGCGGTTAGCAACCGGCATTTTTTTAATCAGCGGCGTCGAATTAGTAAGAAAACACAGTTTACTTAATTAATATGATTTGCTTCTAAAACTCTCTGCCTCTAACCTTTCTGCTTTTTATCAACTCGAAATAATATATGGCGTTGACAAAAGTGGTCGACCGATCTGTCAGCTTACGAGTACGTCAATCCAATACATATTTTCGACTTTCGAAATGCATCGGGATTGGATTGTTAAGGTACTGTTCAACTTTTATGGAAACATACCTAAAATCAAAATGTTTTCGTCCTCATTATAGATCCCATGGAAACAGTTTTTTTTTAGTATAGTATACACGTTAGATAGTATAGATAGATGGTTAACCGTTTTATCGCCCACGCTCATTTCATAGAATGTTTTTGTTTCTAGGTTATCTTAAGCATGGGTTACTTAGGTCAGAGGGGTTATTGTGACATGACTATGCAGAATCAGTTTACGCTGAGAGAAAAGGACAGTGCTACATAACTGCTACAGCTCTGTCGTTTACACTCGCCGTAAAATAAACTGCATAGCTATGTCATAATAAATAACCCATCTATTTAGGCCTGTGATTGTTACTCCTGGGGGGTTATTATAAAAGATAAAAAAGATAAAAGATAAAAGATGTTTATTCAGTAAGTAGGCCGCACGGGCACTTTTACACGTCAAAAATCTACCAGCGCTTCGGAAGAGACCACTGCTGAGAAGAAACGCCGCAAGAAACTCAACAGTAAGTCGTTTTTTAAATATTGCTAATGATATTATACAATAATAAACTTAACCTAGCATTATATAAAACAATGAATCTCACATAACACCAAAAATGTATTCATGCGTAGTTGAGCAGGAAAACGTGTCAAAACTCAGAATTGTCACAAAACTAATAAGCAACAGTAATATAAAAAAATATATATATAGAAAGTATACAAGTTATACTTACCTGTGACGGTGCAAGACCACATGCATAAAAGTTTCGATACATTCTCCTACAGAAACCGTGTCCCCTAGACAATAATACAATATTTACATATTTTTTAAGACTAATTTAAATTATTAAATTATTTAGGTGTTGGCCAAGCATTTTTATCTGTTAGATAGTCTTCGACCCTATAGTAAGCTTTAGACATCAACGACTTTTTCAAGTAAGTTTTAAGTATTGGAAATGGTAACTTTAAAACAACGTCAGGTAATTTATTAAAGAAAAGGATGCATTGACCTACAAATGATTTATAAACCTTACGGACACGAATTTTTTTTAAAGCAATTTTATTTTTATTTCTCGTATTCAAATTATGTACATCACAATTCTTAACAAAAGAGTCTTGATTTTTAATGACATAAATAATATTCTCATAAATAAATTGTGATGCTACTGTCAAAATATTAATTTCTTTAAATAGTACTCTTAAGGAATCACGGGAGTTTAGATTATATATAGAACGAATGGCTCTTTTTTGCAACACGAATATAGTCTGTATGTCAGCAGCTTTTCCCCAGATTATGACAGCTATGCAGTTAATTTTACGGTGAGCGTAAATGACAGAGCTATGTCAGTTATATAGCTCTATCCTTTTCTCTCAGCTTAAAGTGAACTGCAATAGCTATCTCCTAATAACCCTACTGGACGTGTAAATAAATGCCTGTCGACGAAAGGAAAATTCGGCGAAATAAAACCTTCTATAAAATTAGTGCCGGCAATAAAAGGGTAAAACTATCTTATCTATACTGTAATGCGTAATGCGTCAATGCCGTTACAGCGTGAAGCAGTTGTAGCAAACATATTAACATACACATTAACAAACATTCGCATTTATAACATACTAGTAGGTAAGTGTGACGACTCGTTGCACTATCTGAACAAGGGAATCATGTTATCAAACATTAGTAAAAATCGTCATCGCTGTTTTTGATTTGACATGCGCAGTACTTCGAACATTTTGTTGATATTGGCTATCGCAAGGTTAATTTCTGTGATGCTAAAAGTCATGTTTGTCTGACGTATTTAGATGATAATTACAAATATAAACTTTTATTAACTGTAGGATAGATAATGAAATCATTGAAACGACAATTGTTCTGTATGTAAACTAAAAAAACGGAAACCTTCTAAATGAAACAAACTCTGATTTTGGAATTCTGAAGAGCACCATGTGACGTGAAACGAAAGGATGAGTACCTACTTAATACTTTTTTTATAAATATAAAATAAGATTTCGTAGTTCAATGACTTAATTCCAAAGTAAATGAAATAAAACCTAGATACGGGTGTCACTTATGTCTTGAAAAAAACAGTTCTATTTTTATATTTTTTTGCAAGTCGTACTGACTTACGGCTGACAAGTTTTAAGGGTTCCGAGTGGAAATGGGATCTAGAAAGGAAGGAATGGGGGGTTAAAAAATTAAAGTGGTTTGATTATCGCTAATGGGGTGTCATTATGAAAGGGCTCACTCTGCACATATCAAAACTATTTTTTTGTAAATTTTCTAGAACCTATGTACTTTTTGTTTTATAACCAAAAATTTACAAAAAATGACCGTCCCCCTGATTACTTATACATTACTTATACAAAAATGGAGTCATGTCCACATAATTGCAAACAATGTCGCAAATTTTTCCGATCTCTGGTCATCACACCAATATATACCCGAACCGAGAATCGAACCCGGGTTCACTGGCTTCGTAGGCAGGGACACTACTAGCTAACAGCGTCGTCAAATATACTCAAATATATATTTTTTATCAACAATATTAGCAATGAATATAAATAATAATTATACTCAGTTGATAATCAAAGCAACCTTGGGTTATTTTGTGAACTGACGTATTTTTGTGATTGCTAATTTATTTCATTAGTTTTTACGGTTCCGTAGCAAAAGGGTAAAAAAGGAATCCGTATGGTGAGACTTCGTTGTCTGTCTGTATGTCACAGCAACTTCAAATGCTATCATCGTGAGGCATAGTTGTTCAATTTGCTTGCCCGCATGTTATTAATGAAAAAAAATTAAAAAAAAAATGACAAGGAATGGTAGGTTTAAAATTGAAAATGGTTCGATTATAGCAAATGGGGTGTCATATAAAAGAACTATTTTTTTTATAATTTTCCGTGACGTACCTACCTACTTTTTGATTTATAGCCGAAAATTTATAAAAAATGACCGTTCCTGCGCAATGCGCGGTTATCAAGCGTATTATAATAAACTCTCGGTGCGCGATACCGACTCGCACTTGACCGGTTTTGATTGTGATACGACTACAACATTACAGAAGGGTTCATAAATATGTACACTTTAGTAATATGTGTGTCTATTCTGCCCTCCTAAGCTAATACGCAGTATGTCAGCTAAAATTTCTGTAGCAATACCAACCTTATTACTAAGAGAAAAGAACTAAAACTGCTTTTGTTATTGATTTTGGAATACTGTTTATTGGCTTAGGAGGGCAGTATTTATGTCTCAAAATTCAAAATTCAAAATATTTATTTAGTACATTGGCCACATGAGGGCTCTTTTACACGTCGGTAACATGGAGTGAATCTACTAGCGCTTCGGACAAGACCATCATTGCGGAGAAGAAGCGCCGCAAGAAACCCCAGCAGAAGGTCATTTTTTTCAATGATTAAATACAATAATACTTAAAAGTATCTAATTACACATTACATTACAAGGTAATAAAGTAATAAATAATTATTTTTAAAACTAACACAAATAAAATCATTACAAATGTAAGGTCAATAAAATATAAATAAAATACCTAATGTCTAGGAGAACAACATGACGAGGTCTCTACGTCAGGAACGATAATTAAAATAATTAACTGAAAAACAGGTCCTTGCAAGCGTGAACAGACCGGACCCCACAGACAGCACCCGTTCACGAGTATGACGCGTATCTCAGCCATCGTCTCCCTCAACCATGTGTTCGTGGTTCTGGTTTAACCTGCCATAAATGAATTGTCCAAGCGATTAAAGTGACAAGGTACAAAAGTGTACACATATTTACGAACTCGACTGTACAGTTTGTTATGTTTAAAATTAAGTATCATTTTTTAACACGATATTGTTTAATAACGTGAGTTCTTTGATCGTGATCATATTATCGTTTTAACTGCAATAAAGTTTATAAATATCCGACACTTTTATTGAATTATCGGTTGAACCTTTAACAAAAAAAATAATTGTCATCCAATATACCACAACCTGACACTGCCGATTGAAAACACAAAAGTTAAATAAAAAACAACTTATGAAAAGACAAAAGCGGTGTGGGACTAACACACTAATGACTTATGCTGCTTTATAAACTCATTAAAATTTATCGATTTAACAGCTTAAAGAAGTTTATGTGGCGGATAATCTGGTTGATTGATCCAGCAGGAGTATGGCGGATAGTGGAAGCACAGGAAAGTAGAGTAAAAATAACAAACTATAATGAGTACATCACGCTATCAAATCTTTATTACAAACATGTCAAACAGACACTACAAAAAGAAGACTATAGCACATATTCAAAAATAACTAGACAGCTACAAGTATATTAATACAGCCAGTTATAATTATTATATGCACATTAAAACCTAATACGCCCCCTTAATGTGTATGTTAAGGATAACTCAAAACAATATTAACTAATCTAACTAACAGGCAATACCTAGACCAGCCATACAAAAATTATGTTTCATTTTAGGCAACGCCTTGGTTAATATGTCTGCTAACATTAAATCAGTCGATAAGTATACCAATTTAATATCATTATTGTTTCTTAACACATCTCGTATAAAATGATACCTAATGCTGATGTGTTTACTCCGGGAATGAAAAACTGGATCACTGGCTAAACAAATAGCTCCTTGATTATCTACGTGTAAAGTTATTTGTGCAAACTTACGTAATCCAATTTCAGTTAACAAGCTATTCAGATACATAGCTTCCTTCATAGCCGAAGTTAAGCTAACATATTCGGCCTCGCACGTGGATGTTGCGACACATTTTTGTTTTTGGGACTTCCATGACACACATGCTCCTCCTAGTACAAAAACATATCCAGAGTAAGAACGTCTATCTAACAAGCAACCACCCCAATCCGAATCTGAATAACCTTTCAACGATTCGCCTGTTTTGTTGAAAATTATTCCGTGATCCTTTGTTTTCTTTAAATAACGCAATATGCGTTTTGCGGCACTCCAGGTTTCCTTGGTAGGACAGTTTACAAACTGTGCTAATTTCGAAACACTGTTAGAAATATCTAATCTAGTTCCGACCGATAAATACATTAAACTACCGATCAATTCGCGGTATGGAATTACCTTATCCGTATCCTTTGATGGTTTTAATTTCAAATTCGTTTCCATTGGCGTACATACCGAATCTCTACAATTTTTGTAGCCAAATTTATGTAACAAATCTCCAATATATTTTTGTTGTGACAACTTAATTTTTCCTTTGACAGGTCGCTCAATGTCAATTCCTAAAATATATTTCGCAATGCCATAATCTTTCAAGTCAAACTCACTGGCCAGTTTTCTTTTGAAATTCTCTATGCAAACGCTTTTCTGAGACGCAACCAAAATGTCATCCACGTACACGGTGACAAAGAGGTTGGTATTATTGTCTATGTCTTGAAAATATAGACAAGGTTCATTCAACGAAGGTTGCAACCCCATTCGTCGGAGTTGACTATCGAGTCGTGCATTCCACTGGCGACCAGCTTGTTTCAGTCCATAAAGTGACCTTTTTAGTTTACATGCATCACCACCAGCTTCCAAATCCACTAACATTTTCTTAGCTCGTTCACAGATAATAGTATCTTTTTCATCTGCTTGTATAAGCTTTTGTAAACATTCCTTTAATACTTCAGGCACTTCCATATAAATATCCTCTTCGAGTGAACCATTCAAATAAGCTGTATTGATATCCAATTGATGGATTTCCATATCAAGTTCGACAGCAAGTGCAGCCAATAATCTTATAGTTTCCAATCTGACGACAGGTGCAAAAGTGTCATGGTAATCGATACCATATCGTTGACTATAACCCTTTGCAACGAGTCTGGCCTTTTTCTTTTCTGTTTTATCGACGTTCAATTTAGTCGACAAAACATAACGACAACCAACAATTTCGCGACTCTCAGGCCTTTTTGTGATATCCCAAGTGTCATTCTTTATCATACTCCGAATTTCTGAAAGAATAGCTTCCTCCCATTTATCTTTTTCGGAACCAGACAAAGCTTGCTTCAACGTCACTTCTATCACACCTGCAAAGTCTTGACAGTCGGAGAATTCTTCCGTACAACTTTCTTCAATTGGAACTTGAGAAGATTCTACCTCGACCATGCGAAATATTTTCTTTGGTCGTCCAACATGTCCTCTCTCGAGTCTTGGCCTTCCTGGGGCCCTTTTCATTATCCTGTTTTCATTATTGAGCATCTCAAAACTCGATTCTGGATGATGAAATGGTACTTCAATTGGCTCCAAAATATCAGTGTTTTCCTCAGCATTTTCGACATACGGTCCTTCTTGTTGTCTTTCAGTTTCAGAAATAATCCTGATTGGATTTTCGACAATCTTTTCCGAGGAAAAATCTAGTTCGACTAATCTTGGTTCGTTCTTTCGATTGACATCAGTCTCTAACTCTTTATTTTCAATTTCAAGCGGATCAATTTTAGAAACCTCCTTTTCATCTACGTCACTCTTGCCTCTGTGAAATCTTACATCTCTCGATACGATATATTTTCGTTCTTGAGGCAACCAAATTTTGTAGCCTTTTCTATCTCTTGGATAACCTACGAATATGCCTTGCAAACTGCGTGAAGCGAATTTATCCTTTCCTTCATCCTTGTTCAACAGGTGTACCTTGGATCCAAATCTTTGTAAATAATGGATTTGTGCAGGCCGCCCATACCATTTTTCGTACGGCGTCTCACCACCAAGACTACTTGTTGGACATCGGTTTCGTACGTGACATGCAGTAATGACAGCATCACCCCAGAAACCCGAAGAAAGGTTTGATGAAATCAACATACATCTCGCCATCTCCACCAATGTTCTATTCATTCTTTCTGCGACCGCGTTCTGTTGAGGAGTATGAGGAATCGTTAATCTTCTTCCTATACCTTCATTTTGTAAATATTCATCAAATTCTCTATTACAATATTCGCCACCGTTGTCGGTATGCAGATATTTAATTTTCTTGTCAGTTATATTTTCAACATGACTTTTATATATCTTAAAGAATTTCAGAGCTTCACTCTTTTTGTTGAGCAAGTGTACTTCACACCATCTTGATGAATCGTCGATGAAAGTAATAAAATACTTTGCTCCACCTATGGCTTCGTGTCGCATAGGACCTACAATGTCCGAATAAACAATTTTTAGTTTTTCTTCACACGGCCCATCCGATCTCGAAAAAGATGACGCACTCATTTTTCCACTCGCACAAATACTACAGTCGTATAAATGACTTACATCTGACATTTTAAGTTTCATACCAGATTTTTTTAAGAGTTTCACAAGGTCCTTTCCATTCAAATGACCTAATCGTTCATGCCACAACCTTACGTCATCTAATGTTTCCGACATTACTGAAACTAACCCCATTCGTTCCTCGACATAATATAAATTACCTACACGATTCGCCACAAGAATAGTTTTACCGTAACTATCCCTAATATAAGCTACATCTTTTTCAAACATAACACTATACCCTTTATTTGTTATTCTTGCAACTGAAATTAGATTAGATCGTAAATCCGGAACAAATAAGGTATCAGGCAACTCCACGAAAGTTTTAACTTCGTCTTTACATGAATACAATTTTACGGTACCTTTACCTTGTACGTGTGTGCTTGTATTTGTCGCTAAGTTTAGCTTACCGGACATCGATATCAATGAATTGTCAAATTTACTAGAATCGTTGCACAGATGTGACGTACATCCGCTATCGATGATCCAGCTCCCATTCCCTTTGCAAACAGCTCTATCATCTGAAATACAATTAAAGGTTACAAAGTTGGAATCATCATCATGTAAATCACATCCCGAAACATACTTCGCATCATTTGAGCATTGATCCTTGTCTTTCTTCATTTTACATTCAGAAGATTTATGACCATGTTGGTGACACTTAAAACATTTATATTTGAAGCTTGGCTTGTCCGCACCAGTCTTCGGTTTGAAAGGTTTTCTAGACTTTACAAGGAAGGCTTTTTCGTCGTTTCCTTTTTGTCGTCTTGCATTCACTTCTTCAATGATCTTAACTTTTAAGGTTTCAGGATCTGGCAAATTATCTCTGGATTCTATTGCACATCGAAAATTCTCGAAGCTCAATGGTAAACTGTAGAGAAGCATAATAGAAACTAAATCATCGTGCATTTCGATCTCCATGTTAGCTAACTTACATTTGATATCGAAGAAATGCATGACATGTTCTCTAATGTCACCACCTTCATCCATTTTATGAAGCAACATTTCCTTCAACAACGTCGCCTTTTTGGCAGGTCCCTTAGAAGCATGAACACTTTCAAGTTTTAGCCATACGTCCCGCGATGTCTTACATCCGCGAATATGTCGTAATTCGCTTGGGCTAATAGCTAAAATTATGTCAGACTTAGCTTTTGCGTCTTCCGTGTCCCATTTTTCGGATTCTGTCGGCTCTGCTGGTTTGCCCCTTTTACCATTCACGTAGCCCCATGCGTCGTTTTTTATAAGGATCGCCTCAGCCTGAATCCTCCAGGTCTCGTAATTTTCATGAGTGAGCGATTCTATTTTAACAGTACTCATATTGTTGACTCTTTTACGTCAATTTCGTCAGCTGATCGTACTTTTTGACGTACCTTGTGTAAGCTGACCTTGAAATAAAATTGCTATTTCTTACTTACTGAGCACTGGGCCCATAACCACTGTGGCGGATAATCTGGTTGATTGATCCAGCAGGAGTATGGCGGATAGTGGAAGCACAGGAAAGTAGAGTAAAAATAACAAACTATAATGAGTACATCACGCTATCAAATCTTTATTACAAACATGTCAAACAGACACTACAAAAAGAAGACTATAGCACATATTCAAAAATAACTAGACAGCTACAAGTATATTAATACAGCCAGTTATAATTATTATATGCACATTAAAACCTAATAGTTTAGATAGTGTTAGCCAAAAAAAAAACAACTATAAGATTCAAATTACCACAAAACCCCTTTTACTTAAACATAAATAACGGTGTACAGAAATCTAAAAACTGATGAACTTGTATAGTAATATAATGTAATGATATACCTAGTCCCTTGTAGGTACAGTCAGCGTCAAAATAAACTGATCACTTAAATACCTTGTCGCTTTGCTGTCACATAAGCAATGTCAAACAAGATTGTCTAATGTGTTAATGCGATAAAGTACAAAAGTAGCTTGAAGTGACCAGTTACTTTTGACGCTGACTGTACTTATTATTTTCAGAAGTAATTCATGAAGTGAAGGGATCATGTCCATTAGATAGTAGATAATCCAAAAGAAATATTTCAACAATTTGGCGTACGTGACTTATCACGTAATGCCATATTGGTGTGATACAATTAATACCGATTAATGATTAATTATGACTTAATTAGACCACTTTACGAGTTTGCAAATTGAAACGCCACATTGATATGCGTGAAATGCGCTACTTACTCGTCCATTAAGACGGTGCAACCGAAAAGTTGGTACTTAACTACTTATGTGATTAAAGGTCATTATTGTAACTACTTAACGCAGTTTCATTAAACTAAATCTATCTTTAGTTAGACAAGTCTACAATGGAATCAAAGTGAAACTGATGTGGAATTAGGGAACGCAAATAACTGGTTATAACCGGTTATAACCGGTTACTTTCATACATAAACTGTTAATAACCAGTTAAATTGCACGCCCTATGTGGAATCCTTGACCCGATGGCTTTCCCGGAAAGCCGCGGACGAGCTGGCAAGGGAAGAGTCCAAGGACCCATGCGTCGGACCTATCGACCTGAACCATTTGTGGCACCCTCACCGGGAACCATAAAAGCCCTGAACAATAACGCCCTAGAAAACCACCAGAAAGAGTGGAAAACCACGGCAGGTTTAGGGTTCGTAGAGTTGATCAGAGCTGGACCAAAAAACTTTGAAAACTCAGAGAGTGTTTACTGGGCACTTTAGGGTTAAACATCTCCGAGCAAAGATGGGCCTTTATGACAACACAGATTGTAGAATGTGCGGCGAAGAGGTGGAAACAATTAAACACTAACCACCTTACTTATAAACGTGGAATAAGCTTGGAATACTTTATGCCATGCTTTGTCCTTATCTGTAATTGTGACATTTGCATCTGACAGAAAGTGACAAAGCATGGCATAAAGTATTCCAAGCTTATTCCACGTTTATAAGTAAGGGGCTTATTGTGTGAATGTGATGCCCTCGCCGGAGTAAGAATAAAAATCCTCGGTTGTGGCTACCCAGAACCAAGCGAATTCAAGGCACTGCCATTGCACTCCACTATCCGCTTTCTGGAAGGGGTGGAGGCTGCATTGGACTAAACGCTAAAAGAGGCATAGTTACATTACAGATCCCATAGGGTCAAAGTGTATCCCTAATGACCCCACTAATAAAATACCGTTAGATAAATGCTCTAGTTAAGGAAGCTATCAGTTTCCAGTTTTAATGATGATCCATTTTTGTGATGGCAGTGTCAAAAAGTTTTAGGATTTTCATCTTTAATAGCAATTTTAAAACATAAATAGAAACCTGGCCAATTAAATCAAGTTATTATCAATCAAAGTCTACGCAAGAAAACGTTAATTGCTACTCGTTACGTTATTGATTCTTAACTCTAAACCGTCGATTTATGCATTGCTGTATGAAAAACATCGCTGCATTTAGAGTCGGTAATAAACCCCACTAACGAGTATTATAAAAGGGCGTTTTCACTAAAAAGTGTACCCAATTAAGGACTGAAATTAAGGAACTTTAACTTTGTCAGTTTTGTGACGAAAATTAGCTATATATTGACGGCCGCAATGTATGGCTAATTTTCGTCACAAAACTGACAAAGTTAAAGTTCCTTAATTTCAGTCCTTAATTGGGTACACTTTTTAGTGAAAACGCCCAAATGCGAAAGTTTGTGTGTGTTAGTTTGCTACTCCTTCACGCTGTAACGGCTGCGAATCGGATACAATTTGAAGTGGAGATAGCTTATACCCTGGATTATCACTAGGCTTGGGACTTTTGGATGCTCGCTATGGTTTTAGATTCCACGGAGTCGCCATTATGTTAAAATATAATTTTTCGAAGTCAAAGTCAAAGTGTAAAAATAAAACATGTTAGATTTACGCTGTTATATCGATCGGTAATAACCACGTTATTATGACTGCAATTAATTTTATCATAAATTTATTAGTTATTACACACACATGTCACAGTTCACAGGTGACGCGATATGCAAATATAGGTACGATTTACTTAATTATGCATCCTCTTTGATACTTGCGTTGTGACAGACTACTGACTGACATCTATTTTAGCAATTAAAAAAACACTTGATTAATAAATTGTCACTTGATTAAACACGGTTTAAGCAATTTCTGATAAAATTTAAAATTACTTTAACGAATTTTACCACAACGCACCACAAAGATGACGAATCGGCAAAAATTCTCGAGAATACAACTTTAACATCAGTGGACGTGGAGAGATCTTTTTCAACACACAAAAGAGTTTTTGATAGGTCCAGAACTCGTTTAACCCCGCAAAATATAGAAAAAATAATAGTGATCCATTCTTACTACCATTTTAATGATGAACATGAAATAGTAATAGATGATGATTATGATGCACTGATTCAAAAAGCCTGTACCTCATCAAAAACTTAGAAGTGGCGACTAATATTAGATTGAAAAATACATTTTTGTTATTGTTACTTAAATTATTTGTTTTAGTTTATTTTGTTTACTAGCAATAGAGTATTTTATTATTAGTAATTATATACACATGGCGACATGGCATAACATAATGGCGACTCCGTGGATTCTAGATCCATAGCGAGCATCCAAAAGTCCCAAGCCTAATTATCACGCTACTTTTCATTCAGAAAAAAAGGAAATTTGTTGGGAATAACAATCGTAGCAAGTGGAAAGAAGTGGTCTCTGCCTACCCCTCTGGGAAACAGGCGTGATTTAATGTATGTATAACGATAATCCAAATCTATGAGGACGATGTCGCGGGCAGAAGCCAGTAAACAAATAAAATCGGGGGACAAACTCACACACAGTGACTTATTCACTACTTTTACTAGACTACGAGAGACTTACTAATAATAAAGTTTTAAACCTTGTGTGACATTTGTTTGACTTTTGGGTGTAGTGTTTAAATTTCACTCTCACAATTTCATTATCCTTTGAGTAATCCGAGTCGAGTGCGCGGAGAGTCTCAAAGGTAAAAATTTCACGGTACGGGAATATAGTATTTATAGTATAGGGTAGGTAGGTATATGAAATAAAATGAATAAGACTTCTGTTTTAGGGTTCCGTACCAAATACTGTCAAGGGCACTCTTATAACGTGACTGTGCTGTCCGTTTGTCTGTCGAGAAAGTTTTTCTCTAAAAAAGCAAAGGTAAGGTCACCAGTTGTCAACCTCGGTCTTTGTATGAGTGGGAAGAGTACGAAAGATATATTTTCCACTCTTCGCACTCATATAAGGTAGACTACTCTGCCCTCCTAAGCTAATACGCAGTATGTCAGATAGACTTCCTGTAGCAATATCAACCTTATTACTAAGAGAAGAGAACTAAAACTGCTTTGGTTATGTGGGCAGTACTGGTCTCTGACTGACCACTGGTGAGTTTACACTATGGTTTCTTTTTATCACAGGGTAAATTTTTATAAAGGTTGTTATTATAATAGTCAAAAAGCTACAAGTACAAGAGCGGTAGCTATTTCCCGAATGGTGGGGCTTCTAAAGAATGAAGGATGAAGATATTTTCTTCTTTTAACGTTTAAAAATATCCAATTCAAATTACGTTGTAATTTCCAAATTTACTAGTTTTTATTACGGTGTTAAACAATTTCTAAGGAAGCTGGGTTAACGATCAGGGGGGTTATTATGACAAAGCCATGCAGTTCATTTTACGGTGAGCGTAAAAGATGGAGATATAGCAGTTATATCGCTCTGTTCTTTTCTCTCAGCGCAAACTGAACTGCATGGCTATGTCATAATAACCCCCCTGTGCGGATGATTCAAAGTTTATTCAATTCAATTTGAATTTAAATTGTGGATAGTGACCGCGGTCCGTGCTAAACAGAGTATGCTACAACAGAGGAGTCAAACGCCTTATTTCACTGGGTTAAGTTAACCCTTAGGCCGTATTAACCGTTACCTTGGAAATAAATGTCTTGACTTATTAGCAAACGTCACTTCCTTGTTCTTTGTTCGACATGTTTACAGCATTTAAAAGGATTGCCAATAGCCAAAGCCTAGGTAGAAGAGACTAATGTTACATTTTACAATCAATACTAATGCGACATTTTCTTCTCCACTGTATTGGTCTCCTGGGAAGCGCTGGTTGACTCAGCCAGCCAGCCAGCTGTGTTAGCCTAGTTGGTAATGACACTGCCAACTGAGTCTCGATTTCTTTCTATATTGTTTAAAGTATGTATTTCTCTATTATCGTCATCATTATGTCAGCCGAAAGACGTCCACTGCTAGGCGTAGGCGTCCCCCAAGGCTCTCCACTCAGACGGGTCTTGTGCTTTTCGCATCCACCGCGTTCCCGCGATCCTTACAAGGTCGTCACTACAACTTGTTGGAGGCCTACCTACAGCTCGTCTCCCGGTCCGCGGATGCCACTCAAGAACCTTATGACCCCATCGGCCATCAGTCCTACGAGCGATGTGCCCCGCTCACTGCCCCGCTCACTGCCCCTTAAGTTCTAAGTTATCTAAGTATATAATAATTAATATCATCCTCTAGAACCCGTAGTACAAGCCTAGAGCTTAATTTGACACTAAGATCAGTTTGTGTGAGTATTTCCCCTGTCATTATTATTATTTAAGTTTTTTTTATGGCCTATTTGTACAGAGTAAAGATTTTAACTTTTAACGGTTTATCCTCCTCCAATTCTAGATAAGGTCTGGTTTCTAAATTGTTTGGTGAAACTCAATAGTAGAGAATCAATTAACGATCAAAGGTAGGATAGTATTTCAATTCCCGACGGCCGCAAAGTACCCATGAGTTTTAAAACTTCATTGCACAGGATAGATACCTTTCCCGTTTCCCGGAAGAGACGTCATTTCAAAAATGACCGCCTATATTTATTCTACATTACGTGCTCTTAAATAGTAGATTTCAGAGCACGTAATGACACTTCACTCAATGTTACATTATAAGCAGCGATCGTTCAAATGGGTGTCATTACGCGCAATAATGTGGACATGACTCCAAAGATCTTAATTGAACTAATTAAATTACAATCATTATTTTCTCACCTGATCCCTAATCTTGATCCCTTTGCAGGACAGTAATAAATAAGTAATACACAGACGTGAGGAGTGGCCATTCATATTAATCTACTTAAGTTTGCTCCATTAACATCCGTGGATTGCGAAAGATTCATTTGCTTTAATAAATCTACACAATTATTATTTGTATTATTTATTTATCAATGTCTTGCGAAGGATCAAAATTATTTTGAGTAGTAGGTACCTACCTAATTTAATTTATCTAATCAAAATCTTTGGAGTCATGTCCACATTATTGAGAGTAATGACACCCATATTCCGATCTCTGATTATAATGTAAAAAAATACCTTTTCACGCCACTGCTCGGAAATATGGCCAAAGAAGGATCGAAATCAGAATAGAAAGTTGCTCTTAGTAGTACAACACAAAAACAGTCCAACAATGTTGAGTTGCAAAGTAAAATGGAGTGTTTTTAGATCAGTTTACTTTCTACTCTGCTATTGGTCGGTTATTTATGACTAGACTACAAATACGGTTCTATAATCAGAATTATTAAAAGTCGACGCCATTTTGAACTTTTTTGTTACTGGTCCAATTGCCCTGAAAATCGATATCTGAGGGTCCCTGGGGACTAAACATACAATTCCAAAATTAGAATTGTTAAAAGTGGACGCCATTTTGAACTTTTTTGTTACTGGTCCGATTGCCCTGAAAATCGATATCTGAGGGTCCTTGGGAACTACAAATACGGTTCCATAATCAGAATTGTTAACAGTGGATGCCATTTTGAACTTTTTTGTTTCTGGTCTGGTTCTGATTATGGAACCATAAGAACCATTGTAGTCCCCAGGGACCCTCAGATATCGTTTTTCAGGGCAATCGGACCAGTAACAAAAAAGTTCAAAATGGCGTTGACTTTCAACCATTCTGATTATGGAACCGTATTTGTAGTCTTTAGGGACCCTCAGATATCGATTTTCAGAGCAATCGGATCAGTAACAAAAAAGTTCAAAATGGCGTCCACTTTTAACAATTCTGATTATGAAACCGTATTTGTAGTCTTTAGGGACCCTCGATATTTCAACATTTCCTTGTCATTCAGCAACTGTCCTAATGCTAATATCAATATTACTTTTAATTAAACTGTGTATTATGTCCTAACCTGTTTTATTTCCTTACATTAGGCGTGAAAAGCACATAGTATTGCCTCGGTAGAAAGTGCAATAGATGGACTCGTATCTTCGCGGTCCTCACCTGCGGCTCGGCCCGCGAACTAACTCGTCCATCTATTGCTTACTTTCTGTACCTGGGCTACAATGTACTATTGCTTTATTTGGTATTTTTCGAAATTTGATTTTACAACTTTGTCGGCGTAATTTAAGTGTATAGTTGTAGTAGTGGGTAGTTTTACACTTAAATTACAAGAGTCCCTAAGATAACCGCGGAGAGACGCACAGACGGACATCGTGAATAATAAAAGGGTTCCTATTTTAACTTCGGAAGCCTAATAATGACAATACATTGTTTTCAAGGCTGGCTAAATACTGTTGGGGTTTTTTGTAAAGTCCCTATGACAGCTTACGAGTATTTTCTCCACCAAGTCTCTAGGTTCACCAGTTTAAAGGCTGTGAACTTGTCTGTCAATCACAATAGCGTTTGTTGCATGTATAAATAATAATTGCGAAAACAATATTGTGTTCGATCGTTTATAATTCTACCAATTTTTATACATTTCTTTTTTGCGTTGTTTAGTTAAAGTATGAGTTATGACTAACAAAACAGCGACTACATGTGCAACGATTGAAAATAATATTAAACAATGACATAATTATATACTTAGGCCGTGAACTTTGACTTGTTTTGGTCACAAGTACGTCACGATTACAGGGGAAGGCAGTTGCTTCGTTGCTTGAGCGGACTTTACTGTGCCGGTTAATGTATCTACAAAGATATTGGAAGAACATTATACAGTGTGTGACATCCATACAAACATATTTTGACAACAGTTAATATACATCCTAATTAACATAAAAACATGTGTATTGTTATCATAAGTTCTACTTTTTTTCCATACTAACTAATTCGCCACGCAATGTATCAGAAATAGCTCAATTATCCCTCAATTAATTTAAATTTAATGTTATACATTGCTGTTCGATGGACCCTTTAAAAACGAATTACTCTAAATGTATTTGAGCTATTAACTTAACTCCTTTTAAACGGTTAAGGGTGCGTTCCTATATTTTTAACCGTTTTGGTATAGTTGTGACGTCTCGTTAAAATTTGACACATTTTGTATGGAGCAAATGTCATAACGCTACTGAGTACTGCCCGTAAGGGAAACAATTCGTTTCTTGAATATAGGAACCGGGCATAATAGCACTTAAAGCTATCGTTACTTAAAATGTATGTTCTTATATATGTGACACACTGTATATTGTATCGATAGCAAAACTGATTAAAGATGTAAACAACTATTTGACGTCATGAACACAAAGACATAATCTGTCACGCACATCTGAGCAATCATGACGTGGATTTGAAAAATATAGTAATTCTATTGTTTGTTTGGTAATCTGTGATTTGTCTTCCATGTGAATACTGCAATTTACTTTAGGTACTGTATTATGCAGTATTTTATCGTTGGTGATTCGTCTCGTTAGTAATTCTCAACTGGATGCTTCCGGCGAATTGATCTTTCACGAACACTATGTGCGAGTCGTTAAAAACACGGTTCTTATATGCTGCCTTCTTACGGAGAAAAGGCACAAGTGAAATTAATTTATAGAAGCATACTAAACTCTCAATGGTTACATTAAGGTTGGAAGTGATTTACAATTAATATAGTAGATGTGCCTTTTTTCCTTAGGAGGGCAGTATGATTGTCAGGGTTCCGTGTCCGAAGGGAGCCCAACGGGACATTAATATGCCTCCGTTGTTCGTCCGTCCGTCCGTCCGTCTAACTTTAAATATCCTGTATCTTTTGAAGCGTAATAGATAGCGGACGTTTTTTTTAAATGTGTTATTACTTACTTGTGGGAGGACCTTGTGCAGGGTCCGTCCGGGTTGGTATCACCATCTTATCCATTAACCTACCGCCAAGCAGCAGTGTTCGCATCGTTGTGTTCCGGTTTGGGGATAAGACAGCCGGTGAAATGACTAGCATAGAGGCATTCCATCTTAGTCCTCAGGGTAGGCAACGCATTTGCAGTCTTGTGAATGCGAATGTCTATGGGTCACAGTATCCACTTACCATCAGGTGGCCTGTGTGGTCGTTTGCCTTCCCATGCTATAAAAAAAAAAAAAATGAAATAATATAGGGGTCCAAATACAAGAACCGTTTTTTTCAACATACTTATTTTCATTTTTACCCGGCTGCCGAAGGAGGAGGGTAATGTGTTTATCAGCCTGTATATGTATGTTTGTCCCTTTGTGGAGCTCTAGAAACTAAACGCGTGGACCGATTTTGCTTCTTCTTTCTTTGCCCCCGCGGCGACTTGAACAGCTACTACCGCGGGGATATGGCGTTTCCACGTGAAGTGATTTCGCCAGTGTCAAGTATATATAAGTATAAATCAATATAGCAATAAAACACAATCCAATCTTCTCTAGGAAGATTGGGGGCAACGTTGTACGGTGATTTGTAGGTCAGAGGTCAAGATAGTTTTAACCTCTGCACCACTGCGAGACCACTTGAAACGAGAAGAAAGATGCCAGATGGGCGTTTTCACTAAAAAGTGTACCCAATTAAGGACTGAAATTAAGGAACTTTAACTTTGTCAGTTTTGTGACGAAAATTAGCCATACATTGCGGCCGTCAATATATAGCTAATTTTCGTCACAAAACTGACAAAGTTGAAGTTCCTTAATTTCAGTCCTTAATTGGGTACACTTTTTAGTGAGAACGCCCAGATACACGAAATAAGTCCAAGTTTTCAATCACTGTGCGACACAAAGGCATAAAATGTACAAATCACTATCAGAAAAGAACTTTGAACACCTAATTACCCAAAAATTAAAGTCTAAAACAAATTACACGTCCGCCATCTTTTAACGTTGCAAATGGCATCCAATACCGATTTGGATGAGATTTAGGTCAATTGAATTGTCTTAATCTTGTCAGTGTCACTAAAGATATGACAGTAATCAAAATTCAACATGGCGGCAGCGAGACGGTACATAGTAACAAAAAAAGTCGTCTAGCAATGAGATATGGTATCATTAAATAAGTATTTAACAATAATTTCTAGGTTCCTTTTATTATTTTTCATTTTGGTACGCACTATATATCAGATCTGTGGTCTAAGTGAAAAAAGTACAAGTCGAGTTAACTCGGAATAAAAAAGGGTATATACATGAACGGACAGTACTAGACTTAAACCCTTTTTCACTTGACCTTCAGAAGACTTACGAGTATCCCCTTTTTACTAGGACCACAGATAATCAGATATTATTTTGTTTTTAGTCCAATATAATAATAATAAGTAAAGTACTACTCGCTCCCTGCCAATAATATCACTGTATCCACGTTTAAAGTAGGTACTAGGTTAACATGACGAAGATCAATTTTTATAAATAGCTGTCATATATTTACGCCTCACTTAAGTCATGTCTTTTACCTTAACTTATTTGAATACAGCCCATGATTGTTTTACGGCTCAGTAACTCAAATCATTCCCTTGCAGTGGGGTCATTATGACAGATCTATACTCGAAAATCTAATTAGATTCCAAAATCTAACAGTTCCCATCTTGATTATTTCTTTATTAAAATATTATTTCATAAACATATCAATGAGAACTCGTGTAACCAATAATATTAGGGTCAGTTTAATTGATAAAAAATACCTACACTTAAACCAAAATGCAGTAATCACAGCGAATGTGCGTCGGTCGAGGTTAGGATTTTGGAATCTAATTACAGTTTCGAGTATAGTTCAGGTTACGCGGAGAGAAAAGGACGGAGCGATATAAGTGATATAGCTCTGTCCTTTACGCTCGCCGTAAAATGAACTGCATGTCACAATAACCCCCCAGGAAACAAAACGCATAAATACTCTTTTCACCTCAGCAGCTCAAACAAGCAGGTTTTGCTGCTTAAAAACAGTGAGCAAAATTCAATTTTGCTGCGAGCGAGAGGCAAAGTAGCTTTTTAATTATTTTTTTTAAATGCCGTGAACAGTGCTGGGGCTACTCACAACATTCGAAAAAAATGAACTTCACTTTGTTCTGTCACTTTCACTTCGATAGGAAAAAAGCGAGAGATAGAAACAACTTGATTCGAAGTTCGATTTTCAAATTCCACACATAGTAGGCCCAAAAAGAAACGCACGTTCGGATGCACACATAACCGTAAAATTGCAAATAAAATTATCTGTTAAAGTTTGAAATGTGTTTATTATAACTATTTTATACAGTAGGTACAATAATTTTTTTATTTAATGTTTTGAAGACAAAATTAATGAAAAATAAGAAGTTTATCATGTATCTACATAATTTTGTTATCGTTTTAACAATCTTTAATTTCGTGACGCGTTTCAGAACGCATTTCAAAAATAGCGGGATTATTGTAGCCAATAGCCATAGACAAGGCCTAGTTAGGTTTTTTTTAAAGCCACAGACTACATAAAGCTGTATAAAGTTGTGTTTGCACTACGGCATTATCAAGTTGAGTGACAGGTTTTATCTGTTTCATGTTTATTTTTTCCACTTTTTATTTTATTAGTATTTTGCAAAAATGCTTGTGATTGATGCATATGCGATCGTGTCGTTATTTAGTCGTGTATTCACCAAATGGTCACAACGGAAGACCTGCGTTGGCCCTACCAGCTTCACGCTGTGTTGTTCTCGCTGCTGAGGTGAAAAGTTGTATGTCTCACACGAGACCAAAGTTTTTTACGTCTCGTATCTTTGAATTCCTCGCTACGCTCAGGATTCTAACCTAGAATCACTCGCTACGCTCGTGATTCAATAATAGAATCCTTCGCTTACTCGGGATTCAAAATCATCACTCGCAGCAAAAACCAACTTTGCTCTCTTGTTGAACAAATAACTATTTTTGAAACTACAACTTAAACAAATAATCATAAATGATATAGGAAATAATCTTAATACATTCAGGCTTCGTGTATTCGCGATTAATGCCACATAGGTAATAAAATTAGAAAGTAAATCACGTTTTTGATAAAACAATTCGATCTTATCTTTAAATGGCCAAAGTTTCAGAAGTGAATAATAACTTTATCTTGAAAGTCGATTAACACGGCAGTGATTAAATGTCTCGGATATCACTTCAAATTATAATTAGCCCTTATATATATATATGATATGACAGTTGAAGATTAAAATAATATCGATGATTAATATTTAAATAGCATTAATTACTTTTTGGAAGCAGTTTGCTCTTTGTTCTGTAAGTGCGAACATCTTAGTTAAATTTCCATGAAGGACACCATCAACAAAGACGGGTGGGTGGTATTGTGTACCCATGGGGTCTTAGTGAAAAAGTGTAGGTACAAGTCGACTTAACTCGTAATAAAAAAGGGTATTTACATGAACGGAGTATACTAGACATAAACCCTTTTTCACCTTGATCTTCAGAATACTTATACCCTTTTTGTACTAGGACCCCATCCCACTACCTATACAGGGTATTTTTTTGTCAGTGCACAAATTTTAACATATAATTTTGTATCCTTAATATAATAATGTGTGGTTGCCGGGTTAGAATAGTACCACTCCATTTCTTCCTAAGGGAATAAAGGCTTGTAGGCTCTTAGGCGATGGGCTTGCAACCTGTCACTAATACGCTGGTAAACATCTTAGCCTAATTGTGCAAAGCGTGGTTACAGAATTATCAACAAGTTTTAAAAGTTGATGGTAATTCTTTAGCTCTGCCTACCCCATTTTGGGAATGAAGGCGTGAGTTTATGTATGTATGTAATATAATTTAACAAGAATAAAATCTCGTTTGGGCACCAAGTCATGATAGAAAATTACTTTTTAAAAACCTCAACAGTAAAAACCTTTCGCATCTCCTCTCCTCGCACCCCGCACTAGAGGGTCTATGAATATCGTTAAGTTAGTGTAATGATTGAATCGGCAATATCTAATGTTTTTTAAGCTAGAGTAAAAATAACACAACATATGTTATTGATTAACAATAGCGAAGCAAATATAATCATTTCGCTCATTGAATACAAAACGTACACGTTCCAAAATAAATCTCTCTTGTATTGAAAATATTATACGAACAGCTTCTAATTTAAAAAAATCAACACACACTGATTTTGGAATGTGTCCGTTTTGAATTAAATTAACAATTTGTGCACGTATTAAAAAAATACCCTGTATACACTTCTATGCGTGCGTGTCACTAAAGGCTCCGTTTCATTGCACGATAGCCCGCATGATGAGCGTGACAGAACGCATCACTGCAATAGCTCTCGGCTCAAAAATGTTGAACCAACACGTCAATGGATTGCTACTGCGGACTATCGACCAATGCAACTGAGCCTTGACGTCAATTCGTGCGTGTGGGGTGAAGCGTTCGTGCGTAGTGTGCGACGTAGAATAATTCCAGCTTAAATAAATAATGTGCTAAAAGACAATAGTGTATTGTATCATCGTCGTTTAGCGATTAAAATAAATCTCTATACAAGCTTTTGTTTTGACACTGAAGTAAGTATCAGTTTGACCTGTAGTCAACATCCCTATCTGAGCGTGATTGGACAAACTCGTGTGAACCGCAAATTTGTGGTTAAGTGGCAATCAAACAGCTAACACAGACCTACACAAGTCACGACAAATAACATCAATGTAAAGAAATTATAATTATAATAGATGCAGTAATGATGAACTAATGAGTAATTTAATAATAATAATAATATAGGCTTGTAGTACTGTTAGGCGATGGGCTTGCTAACTGTCACTAATATACACTGTTAAACATCTTAGCCTAATTGTGCAAATTGTGGTTACAGAATTATCAACAAATTTTCAGAGTTGTTGGTAATTCTGTAGCTCTGCCTATCCCACTCTGGGAATGAAGGCGTGAAGGTATGTATGTATGTATGTAATAAATAAAAATAATTACTTGAATATTAATTAATACAGTCCTAATCTCTTCACCTTAAAATATCTTTACCTGATTTTCAGGTTCCGTATCTCAAAAGAAAATAGCGGAACCCTTATACGATCACTTTGTTGTCCGTCTGTATGTCCGTCCGTGCGACCGTCTGTCTGTTTGTTTTTCTTTATCTCTGGAACGCGTAGAGGTATCGAATTAAAACCATATACTCAGGTCTACAGTTCCTTGAAACTGAAAAAAACAAACTTCCAAATTAACGTAAAAAAAAGATGCGGCCGCTTATGCCGCAGTAAAAACGTATATTTGAGACTCCAGCGAATCAAAATGTATAGGGTATTTTCCGTTGATCTAGAACTATTAAATTTGGCAAGTAATATCGTCTTATGATGGGCGATTTCTGTAACATTACAAAACTTTCCTTAACTGCGAAAATTACGACATCTGTAAGGTATATAATTAGATGGAAATGATTCTGACACAAGTCAATTTCATTTAAATTTCATGAAAAGTTTCCGTTACTTACGTTGCATTACAAAACATTAACATTAATTTTCAGAAATTAAACGATTTCACTTTGGTAACTTCCAGAATAATACATGACATTTTAGGTGAAAGTTTCACTTATGAATTTTTCAGAATATTGCAGAAATTTAAGTGAAAGTTTCACTTTTGAAACTTACAAGCTGCCCATCACTACTAATACTACCATAGAGATAGGGAAAAATCGGAAACTATACATTTTTAATTAAATCACAAACAAAACACGGTCTTTATGCAAGGAACGGCGGTCCCAATTTTGAATTGAGTTAACCGTATCATGTGCGGGACTATATGTTTTTTTTGTTACCATCACATAGGTACTTGTAGATATTCCTACTTCATCCAAATTTATATACGTTCGCGACACCTTATTAAAAACTAAATGAATTTTAAGTCTTTCATTTGTATTGCTTACAGCACCATGCCTCCCCAAGGCCAGTCCCCTTCGTGGGTGCTGGAGGAATCAGACGCCGCCACCGACGACAAGGATGTGGCGACCCCGGTCCCCCCCTCGGCTGAGAAGAGGAAGCTCCAGATAGTGTGGAGGAATGTCACCCTCTTCGCCTTCCTGCACGTCGGCGCCCTCTATGGCGGTTACTTGTTCTTTACACGAGCTATGTGGACCACTAGAATCTTCAGTAAGTGTCACACTTATTATCCAAACTAGGAATGCAATCTCGAGATCTTGGCCATATTCACCGAGATTAATCTCGGCCGAAAATTGAGTGAGATCTCGCGAGATTACCAAGATTCTTCAGGAGGATATTACGAGACTATCTCTCACTAGTTGACCTAGTCCCAAACTAAGCTCTATTATAATATACAATAATACTCAATAGCTAATAAAATGACGTAAAATACATGTTCTTTAAAATCAATAACAAGGTTTGAGCGCATGCACGTTTTCTATTTTCAAACAATAATTGAACTAGACTGCGTTTACCTGTCATACGCCATTTGAGGAAATTGGAAATTAAGGTACAAATTTACAAATTGTGGCTATTCCGCTCACCCAAGCGTTACGTGACTTGAAATACTAAAAGCAGACTAATTACCGCACAAAAAGGTTGCATTTACATTAAAAGTAGCTCGTGTAACTACACAATGAGCATTAAACATGGTATAACATCATGGTAATTAGCCGAGTTTACCCTAACAAGCAAAATATCGCGGTTTAAAGTTGCAATATACGTTTTTCGCTCTGTATTGAAAACCTCTGTTTTCTTAAGTAAACTCTTTATTGCACGCAAAGAAATCGTTTCACAAAAAACACTTATAAACATCATCATCATCATCATGTCAGCCGAAAGACGTCCACTGCTGGACATAGGCCTCCCCCAAGGCTCTCCACTCAGGCCGGTCAAACATAAGCGAACTTATTCCTTACAATTTTACTCGAATCGACAGTCGACGTTTCACAAATGAATCCTAACACCAATAGTTATTTGTTATACTAGTGAGGAAAGTTGTATTTTACCTGCGAGTGTTCATTTGAAACACGAGCTAGCGAAAGGATACTATGATTGACCACGAGCGAAGCGAGTGGTTCAAAAATAGAATCCTGAGCGTAGCAAGTGTTTCAAGACACGAGACGTAAAATAACTTTTCACCCGTGTATAACACAAAACTTTTCACCTCACTACAGCGAGGAAACTAAGAAAAGGGTTTGTACTGTAAGCTCAGTTCCGCATTTTGCACGGTTTCCTGTAATTCCACAGGTGTTAATACGTCTTTATCACTCAAATCACTCATTTTTAATAACAAAACAAACTGGAAAAACATGCGAATATTTAACGTTGACGGTTTAATAGAAAAGTTTTGACGTATTTTTTATTTTTATTATTTCGGATGCGTTTTGTTTGCACATCGACTTATTTGGACTGTCAGAACATTTTATCCGTTTTTAAAACAAGAATGAAGGTTAATTTTGAATGCTGATATCTATGAATTAAAATAAAGTAGTTAGACTGTATTTAGTGTTTTTTACTCGATGCAATTTATTAATTGTGATGTTAAAAATTCAGCACTTGTAAGGTTTTACGTTTGGTTAGCTGTCAAATATCACTTAAGCTGCCTTCAAATGTCAAAACTCTTTCTTCACTTGTGGATAAAAAGCGATTTCCTCAATAGATACCAAACAAACAAAAAGGGCTTTCCGAGCTAGTGAGATGAAAAGTTAAAAGCATCCTTAGCGCAATCAAAAACAGATTTAAATTGTCTTGCAAAATAGTTTACAAAAGATTAAGTAAATTTAAATATCTATAACTTTATCGTGAGCTATTCTTCCGTAGCACAAATGCTTTTAATTTAAAAATACCACGAATGGAGTCCTCTTGAGATCAGCCCCCCCTTTATTGTTCCGTGCTCCGTCTTATTATTAGATTCAGAACAATGAAGGTGCGTCACGAGTAAGAAAATTATTACGCGTTTCCATTGCTCTTAAGGGTTTTCTCTAGTCGGTATTGGATGTCCATACATTTAAAAAAACTAGGTTCAATGTCATAACAAATTGACCTAGTCCCAAACTAAGCTCTAGGCCTGAGCTATGGGTACTAGACAACGATAAATTTATTCATATAAAGAAATATATACATACATTCTTAGGTTAGGTAGGTAAAGCAAGAGCTTTATAACTGTCAACATTCATACTCCAAACATGACTCTTCTCGTAACATGACTTTCATCCTATACTATGACGTTTCTCTCAATCTTCCTCCTACAGACTCGTTTCTTATTCTATCGTTTTTACTTGTGGGAGGAACTTGTGCAGGGTCAGTCCGGGTTGGTACCACCATCTTATCCATTAACCTACCGCCAAGCAGCAGTGTTTGCATTGTCGTGTTCCGGTTTCGGGATAAGACAGCCGGTGTATTGACTAGCATAGAGGCATTCCATCTTAGTCCTCAGGGTTGGCAACGCATTTGCAGTCCTAGGATTGCAGTCTTGTGAATGCGAATGTCTGTGGGTCACAGTTTCCACTTACCATCAGGTGGCCTGTTTGCCTCCCGGTTTGCCTTCTCTAAGAAAAAAAAAAAAAAAAACATTTTTAGAAGATGATGCTAAAGATGATATGTTAATTGTGATACTTTTTTTTTTCTAGCTGTGATTCTGTACGTCATGTCAGGCCTGGGCATCACGGCGGGGGCGCACCGGCTCTGGGCCCACAAGTCATACAAGGCTCGTCTGCCTTTGAGAATACTACTGACATTGTTCAACACGCTAGCGTTTCAGGTAAGATTTACTTAATATAATTAATACACATAATTATAAGAAGCGGTTGTGCAGAAAAACGGCAGTTTGTATAAGTAAACTGGGCTTACGCTGAAAAAAAAAGATTGTTGTTTCCATACGAGCCTGACAAGACGTTACTTAGATATATCGACTAAGATGTTTGTTGAATCACTAAAAACTTAATTGCTGTTGATACTATCAGCTTTGGTTGATGTAAATACCTAATCTGGCACTGCTAGATTAGAACAGTATTAACTCAAAATCCTTGTTAGTTGTTGTTTTTTAAATACCGTTGTATTTTCGGTTGCTACTGTTTTGATTTACCAACGCGATATATAGTATACATATACGCAGTATCGCTCGGCTTTTTTTCGAACTTGGCTGGACACACTGCCGTGTGTCTTGCTCATAACTTTTTTTTCAACTAAGAAACAATCTCTCTTGGTTGGCTCTCATTTTCTGAGTCTAGGGACGCTCTGAAATTATAGCTATGGTCTATATCCTTAATACAGTATCATTGGTTCCAGTGGGTTAAATTATATTCTTAGCCAAGGGCCTATCGACTCGGTAGAGATGGCTTGTGCTATTTGTAACGCTGTCAAAGAGAAGTTTGGCTTGTTTGCGCCCATACAAGCGTAAGAATTGCCCACTGTCTGAAGCCAGCACTATTTGGCAGAATAAAAACAATAACACCCTTGCACTATCTCTCTTTTATAACTAAAAGTGCTACACAAACGCAGTATATATAACTTACGAATCATGTTCTGCAGCAAATGGAGCGAACTCAGCGATGCTACAGAATTGAGTTCTACTATTCCGTAGTTCAATCGGAACACTAAAATTGTAATGTTCATTGACTTAATTGCACCTATTTTTGGTATTATCATTCGATTCGTCTCTTCAAACTATACAAAAGGTAAAATAATGAAATCATTACTACAATATTTGAACTTAAAAGCATAATTATTATTTTTATGTGTGTCTAATATGATTATTTCGTGAATGTTCAGATACACGTGTAGGGTTTATTTAACACTAAACGTAGGTAACTCATTACATAGGTATTAAATAATTATAATTTTATCAAAGGTCCAAAGTTGATATGCATGAAATATCAAACGTGATCGGATGCATCACGTTTCGCAGCTCAGCTTATCGCGACATGTGCTTGCCACGCGGCTTCGCCTGACCTCTTCGCTATCAGCAATTACTCCACCTCTTGACGTACATAGGTCACACGACTTTTAATCGAAATAACATATTTCCTGCAAACTAGTTGCGTAAAGGTCGAATCGGCTATTACTTTATCTTTAACTTCTTTGCATATGAAACAAAGTAGCTTTCCACGTCTGTCTTTCTTTCTATCTGTATAATTGTTAAATGTGACTCACCAACCGAGAGTGGCTAGAATACCCACTAAAAACCCAGCGATTTTGCCTCCAAGCCGTTGTTAGCGCAAGCTCCTATATAGTAGTAAATCCCCGGGAGAATTCGGGGCGCTTACAGTCCAGTAGACCATAAAACGCCACCTGTGGGATGGCTCTGCCAAGTATCAGCTGGTCGCACTGAACTCGGTGGATCGACGGGCTAGGAGACTCATCGGTATCGACTCACTTGCCAATACCAAACTTCAGAGTTTGGAGCATCGGCGTAAAATCGCTTGTCTCTCGGTATTTTACAGGGTGTATTATGGAGTGTGTGCCCAAGAACTGCATGACCTCATCCCACCCTCTACTTTCTCACATCGGTCTTATAGACGCCGGGAGGGCTTCCATCCATACGTAGTATAATACCCAATGGTTCGCACGCAGCGGTATGCTGCGTCGTTCCTTATTCGCACTGCTAGGGAGAGGAACGCTCTTCCTGCGTCTGTATTCCCGGAATCATATAACCTTGGTGTTTTCAAGGCATTTTCTGGGTAAGCGTGTAGCACCTTCGACCTCGTCGTCACTTAACATCAGGTGAGACTGAGGTCAAACGCAAACCCACTATAGATAAAAAAAACAGACAGACTCCCCGATCCATCACCCGCAGCCACACGTTTCGGCCGCAGAGGATAACGGGAAAGGCGCACCGTAATACCGGCACTGCTTTTCCTCTGCGGCGGCCATTTTGGCTTGAGTTGCATGTCTTCCCTTCCCCGCCCCTACGGCCAAAACAAATCTGAAAAAACTTAAATGAGAGCAAATGTAATGAATGTAAAAAAAACTATCACGACTGAGCAGACATAATAGGTTCCCGAGATGCAATTGTAAAACGGCTCCGAAATCCAACAATACCCTTGCCCGGGTTTGAAATTTAATTAAGCGTTCTAAAGGTCCCTTGCAGTATGCAAGTATAGATGATGCAATGGGAGGCAGTAATAACTTCTTGAACAATGAGCTGTTTAATTATTTTTCCTTTGACCTTAGTCGCTGAGTAACATAAATAGCTAATGAACGTTCAACTACGTTGAACTAACGGGTCGGTATCAAAACGACCACCTCGTGGAACGTCTAAATCTTTAAATGCCTTATTAGTAAAACGACTAGATCGCAAAGCGACCGTTTTCGCGAAACGTCTATATTTCTTGGTATCAAAACGACTACTTATCAAAATAGCTATTCCTATTGACGAAAGAAAATTTATAATATATTTTTAACTAAATGACCCGATTCGTCTATATGAGCATTCTGAATCTTTTCACATTTGCTGTTTTCTGGCCAAAATAAAGTAAGTGACATAATGATTAAAACATAAGTGCCACTTGTCCCATGAGATAGGCCGATGGGAGTCCCTCGATTACTCCAGGGTTCCATAACCTATCTGATTTACTGACTGGTTGACACTGACATACAAACTGTAAGTAAATCGAATCTTTCACGAAAAAAATATTTTTTGGAATTTTAGGCGAGAAAGCATAATAGACAGTTACTTTCGCATTTGTAATATTATCAGGGATTACTTTATTTTTAAACCATAATAATAATATACAGAACTATAGCAAACAAGCAACTTGTACTGTCGCCTGTCGATGTAACCAACCTTTATGTACTTATGTAAATGTGGGAGGATAGTTTTTGGTTAAGGATGTTGACTGGACCCTTTTGAATACAACTGCCAAAATGGGAGGAGAATGAATGTAACGATAATACGATGATAATATTAATAACTTGTATGCCATTTTGATAACAAATATTTTTGCTACTAAGCCATTGTGAGATTAAGTTCTTCTGCGATCTAGTCGTTTTACTAATAAGGCATTTAAAGATTTAGACGAGGTGGTCCTTTTTCGAACTAGTCGTTTTGATACTAAGCCATTCAGAGATGAAGACCTTCTGCTCGATGGTCGTTTTGGCTGCCAAGTCATTTTGAGAAATATACTTTCTGCATCTGTAGTCGTTTTGCAATCTAGTCCTTATGCAGAATAGGTCATTTTGTAAATCCAGTCGTTTTGATACCGACCCGAACTAACAACTAATACCAGTCGGGTTAAGTCGTCGCTGTCTCCTTGCTATTGGTCTATTTTTTGCAGCAAGAATATCACCTATGACACCCATGTTATTTTTTTGTTTAATATTGTATCGGAGTTATTTTTGTTAGACACAGTCGTCTTAATAGTATATTACTGCAGAGGCCGTGAAATTAGGGATTGCTGGACAAGTTTGGGGTAGACGACCGAACCGTAGACGAGGCCGGATAAAAAGGAGTCCTGCAATCCCTGTTCCGGCCGAGGATTGTATAGTGCTTTTCTCAATCAATGTGAGGAAATATTAAAATTAAAATAACTACCAGGTACCTAATCAAGTAGAAATTGATTAATTTTCCGCTTATTTCTTTCTTAAACATGCCATTTGAACAAACTATTCGAGCACCATGATTAACCGCACATAAATATAGAACGATAGTTTTTTTCTGAATTCGCAAGTGTTATTACAAAGTCTAGTGGTTGGTGGTTGGCAGTACCTATGTAATTTTTCCTTTGTCAGTTTAATGTAAACAAGCAAATTTAAAAAAGTTAGAGCATCGGACAAAAATGGCTTTTCTTAGGTTTGGGCCAAGAAGGGAGCCATACAAGAAACTCCATGTCTTTATTTCGTGATATTAACGAATTCATTTCAGAGCATGTTTGAAAAAAAAGTACTGAAAAAATAACTTCCTAAGTTTTTCACGTTCTTCGTGGCTACATGATTGCTTGCTTTCACAGACTTTATAAGATTTCTCAATTCTTTACTAGTGTTTTTACTTTTCAAAATTCAAAAAAATTCAATTGATATGACAATAGCTAAAATATGCTTCAAGTTCAATTCTTTGATTTATGGCTACTGTCTAAAATATGCTTAATACTGCTTGGTCCTTACCTGCCATTGTGACATTTGCATGTGACAGAAAGTGATATAGCATACTTTAACCAAAATAGGATTATAGTGCGTCTGTAAGTCAAGGGTTTTTCTCTTTTGGCAATGTAACATTAACACTGCTGTCAGTTTTATTATCAGGCAAACCATTTTATAAATAGGTTGGTTAAAATATTTTTGGAGGAATTGCCCTTATTAATAATTTGTCATAATTCAAAACTTCATGTTTGTACTTTATTTAACTAGTTATTTTATGTTGCTAATGACGTTACTATTTAAACTATAATTTTGGGTATTCTACTATCTCACCTCATTCGTTTTTCGTTTAATTCTTATTTCGTCTCATTCTGTACTAGTCTTCGTCTTGTTCGCTATCCGTCACTATCTTATTTGGTCAAATTCTGCAACTTGCCTAGTTAGAGTAAGATAGACTAAGAATGATGCTTAAAACGAGAGAGACCAACAAAGAATAACTCCAAGGAAGACCGCTACGAAAAACGAATAAGACTTATTAAGTGAGAGATAAGTTACAAAATCTGACCCACTAAGATAATGACGGATAGCGAACAAGACAAATACAAAATGAGACGAAATAAGAATTAAACGAAAAACGAATGAGGCGAGATAATAGGATACCTAATTTTGATGTACTTATTGTTAACTAGAATGGGAATAGTTACGGTAAAACAAAACCGATGGAAGGACTGACATTTAATAGCCATTTTTACTACTTAATAAATTTAGTACAATTATGTACGATTACATAAATAATCCGTGTGATTACATAAATAATTACCTAAATAATTACATAAATAATTACATAAGTAATCCTATTTGCTGTGTGGTTGCCGGCTTAGAATTGTGCCACTCCATGTCTTCCCGTGGAAGTCGTAAGAGGCGACTAAGGGAATTAAGACTTGTAGTACTGTTAGGCGATGGGCTTGCTACCTGTCACTAATATACACTGTTAAACATCTTGGCCTAGTTGTGCAAATTGTGGTTACAGAGTTATCAACAAGTTTTTAGAGTTTTTGGTAATTCTGTAGCTCTGCCTACCCCACTCTGGGAATGAAGGCGTGAAGGTATGTATGTATGTATGTACATAAACAATCGAAATGCATCGGTTATGGTATTAAATAAAAATTATCATATTCTTTATGGGTAAATTGTTGTTTACTTAATAGTATGTACTAGATAATAAATACCGAGTAGCACTTAATTGAAGCATTGCGACAAGTGTTGCAACTTGACGTTGTCTGTTGAAAGTTAGGCGAGGACGAGCGGACGGACGGGTTGCGGTTGCGCGCCGGCGCGTGCGCCTATTAGCACACGTGGAAACCCGCTAGAGTGCTAGTCGCTCTGCACGGGTTCCTTAACAATACAGGGTGTTACAAAAATACCCGTAAAGCCGAAAGGGGGTTAAATGTTGCCTTATAACAAATCCATTTACAATATTTGAGAACCGTACTATCACTGTAAGACTTGCCGCCAAAAAAAAACATATTTTTTTTCATTGATGTGGAAACCCTATTTCAGTAAAATTAAAGAGTAAACTACGCAGAATGTTTATGTACATTTTTACCTAATTCGCGAAACGGTAAATAAATAAGTATAAACAAAATGAACAGAATTCGATTAGATACATAATACTTTGGAAGATTTTAAACGAAGAAACCTGAACTAACACTTACTTTTTCGTAATGAACGTCAAATTTATAGGAACGGCTCAAAGTGAGCTCCGCCTTGCTCAATGCACAACCTCGCTCGTCGGGATATGGCTTGTGTGGCATTTCGCACCATCGTTGGTACTTATTATTGACGCGAACACCGATCATCGAGAAATAGACTCTGTCCTTAACATAACCCTGTAAGAAGAATAATAAATCGTTGCCGATACAGTTCGCGTGCACGATTTAAATTGCTATCTTCATGGCCTACGCATAACATCGTATCGTAATATTCTGAGTTAGAAAACATCGTCATTTTGGACAAAAATATGGAAAAACACGGAACAATTGTAGAATATCGATAAGAAGATTTGAAATTGACAACACATTTTTTTTCCGTCTTGACGTTTTTTGAAGCCAGTACTTTAAGCATAATGACATCATAGTATTGAACCTTTGTGGATGAAAAACAGAAAAACCATTCAAGTTGTCAGTTATTAAAATTGGTAGGTAGGCCTCTCTGTTAAATAATCTATGCTAACTCCGGTTCCCTGACATGACAGCTTACTAGGGTTGACAATATTTTTGGCTTTGATAATTTATTATATTTTTTACGGGGAATTTGTAACACGTTGTATATTATAAGCCGGGCGAGTTGAACTTTTTTAGTGATTCAACTAACTCTTAGTAACTATTATAATACTTCTATTAGTCTTGTTAGGCTCGTATGGAATCAAGATGGTTATGCACATTAATCACTATCTTGTCAGAAGCAACCGAGTTTTTTTTTCAGTGTTGTCCAAGACTGCCTTGAAGAGATCGCTATTTAGCGGTAAGACCGCCTGTTGTATACCTACAGTTAAAATGTACTTTTCCGTGTTATTAGGCTATTCGATAAAGAGTATTATTATTGTATAGTACCTACAATGAATTAAATCCGCTACAGGAATTTTAATTTAAAACTTTATATTCAAAATTCTACAGATGACAGAATAACATTTAAGTTAATGTGGGGACATTAACTTGACTAACTTTCAATTAACCTAAAAGTTAATCTTCAAAGGCTTCAAATGTCAGTCATAATCATAAATAGAGATGCGCCGAATATTCGTTTGGTATTCAGTCTTCGGCGTAATCGGCATCTTTTTTACTATTTGTATTCGGCCGAATTATTCGGTTTTGGTGCCGAATGTTTCTCGAACGTTCGAGTATTTCTATTTTCTTGGCTACACGACACGGTATTTAAAACTTTAAACATTTTTGATGTTTTACGCCCACTCATATTGCAAACACAATAAAGGTAATAGGTATATCACTTTTTTATTATTTGTAACGAAATCGTGCGATGTTTTGAAGCAAAGTGACCGCGCAGTGTGCTCGGCCGGTGGGCTTCTAGCCACCACCAGTGACTCGTAGCGTACATGTTAGAACCTGTTTACGCGGCAAAACAATGAAATGGTTAACCGAATAATTCGGCCGAATATCCGGTTCGGAAAAGTTATTCGGTATTCGGCAATTCGGTGAAACCACTATTCGGCACATCTCTAATCATAAACATTCTGGCCAGGATCGAGTCCCTAAATATCTATTCAGTATTATATCTGACAGCTTTCTTAATATCTGTACCATAAGGTCACAATTAGGGTGACGGCATCAATAATATACACTTTGAGCTCTTAATTCAAATTTTTTACAGTCCTTAATTGGTTGTTGCAAAACAAATGAATAACCCTTATCTTCTATCAAATAAGAATCAAGTGTCCATCATTGGTCCCTGTCCATTACTGGTTCCGTTACTAATGTACTCGCTACCGAGTCGAATGCTCTGTCCCGCACAGTATTGTTATAGAGTGCGAGAGACAAAACAATCGACTCGATAGCGAGTACGGTAATTTTATTGTTACTCATGGAAGGGTACTGTGGTAAAGACTGCACCGAGCTAACGGCGACCATCCAGTAGCGCCCTTGTGTATTAACAAACTGAGGTAACAGAAAAAGGTGTCTACTTTTTGGGCGTTTTTAAGTTTGTAACTAGTTAAGGACTAAATTAAGAAACGTTAACTTTTCAACTGTGTTACGAAAATTAGCTATACTGTTATTCAGGCAAATGGTGGTATCTCAGCCAAAACTCCTGTAGCAAGTGCAAGCGTATTACTAACGGGTGAGGATTGAATCTGCTTCAATTATTGAATTTGAGATACTGCTAATTGGCGTTGAGCGATAGTATATAAATATAGGACAAATTTTCGCAAATCAGCGGAAAAATTAACATTTCTTAATTTTGGTCCTTAACTAGGTACAAAGAAATGCCCCTTTACCGTTACTCGAAGGTTAATTGTTATTAGCTAAATATGTAATAGAAATTGTGTTTTTTTTTAAACAAGGAAATGCTTGGATAAGTCTTTATAATATATCTGTTACTCTTTCAGGATTCCGTGCTAGACTGGGCTCGGGACCACAGAATGCACCACAAGTACTCTGAGACCGACGCCGATCCTCACAACGCAACTCGTGGCTTCTTTTTCTCCCACGTGGGCTGGCTGCTGGTGCGAAAGCATCCGCAGATCAAGGCTAAGGGACACACCATCGACATGAGCGACCTCTGTGCGGATCCTGTGCTGAGGTTCCAGAAAAAGTAAGTTCGCTTTCTTTAGACGTTCAATTTATCCCTTTTATTTCTTGTAAGGCTAGATGAGGTGCCTAACACTACAACGGTAACGATTTTGGAAACCTGACCAAATCTGTGGAATTGACGTAGGCGTTCGACGCGACCGTCTGAAAGCTTGCGTTAATTATTATACATTTTAGATTTTGGATAACGAACGCCGAATGCATCTTAACTAGGGCTTTACCTTTAACTGACGAGTAGGTTTCAGAGCATTCTTAAAGTAACACTTAGGCATGGCAACAAAGTTCAAAATAATACTCATGACGTCTGTGAGACGTATACCATGGCAGTTAAAGGTTAATCAAATATCAAAAATCAAGACTCATTCGCCATCATTGTATAGCACACCATTGTTATTATTACGAAGGTTTATATCATAGGCAAAGTAAGAATTACGTCTTCATCAAAATCTATTCAATAATTGAGGAATTAATGTGAAAATGAATGTTCTACACATTCTATTTTTACTTTTATAAAAACATACGAAGCACAGCGAAAAATTTATAATCCTTTTGCTCACTTGCCCATTTAGATTCATATGGGCTCTGGTAGGGTGTAGCAAAGAAAAAAAAAAACTCAATTCTAGTGAACCATTACCTACATTATTTCGTGTTAATATTTGCGATCGTATATATTTTCGTTATACTTTTACATTGTCGAATCACAGATCTTATTCTAAATAAGAGGAGGGTTCCAAAGTAATACTGCCGTCCTTGTGAAAAGTGCAGTATCTCGGATAAAACTCCTGTAGCAATATCAACCTCATTACTAATGGAATAGAATTCAAACTGCATTGGTTATTGAATTTGAGATACTGCTGTTTTGCTAAGGAGGGCAGAATATTAAGGATGTTATTTGATTAAAATAGCCAATTATTAGGCATACCAGAATGCTGTATACCCTTAAGAGAAAACGTGATACCAAAACCTGTTCTCTGTTTCAGATATTACTTGACTTTGATGCCTCTCGTTTGCTTCATTCTGCCAACCTACATTCCTACGCTGTGGGGGGAGTCACTTTGGAACGCCTACTTCGTCTCCGCGATCTTCCGCTATTGCTACGTCCTGAATGTCACCTGGCTGGTTAACTCAGCCGCCCACAAGTGGGGAGACCGGCCCTATGACAAGAACATCAATCCGGTGGAGACAAGACCAGTATCCTTGGTCGTGTTTGGGGAAGGTTTCCACAACTACCACCACACGTTCCCATGGGACTACAAGACAGCTGAACTGGGAGACTATTCTTTGAACCTTTCCAAGCTCTTTATAGATACCATGGCCAAGATTGGATGGGCCTATGACCTGAAATCGGTTTCCACGGACATTGTAGAGAAACGAGTGAAGAGAACAGGAGACGGTAGCCACGCCGTGTGGGGATGGGACGACAAGGACGTTCCCGTGGAACAGAAGACAGCAGCGGTTATAATCAACCCCGAAAAGACTGAATGAGCTGAAAATAACATCAGTGGATAAATAGAAATACAATAATGAAGTGGAGTTAGGCTTTGTAGAACTTATTTATCATGTATGTCGGAAATTAGTCACTACGAGTAGAAACAACAAATACCTCCGACGTGCCTGTATGGTAGCCAATTGTGATAACAATTTGTAGTATTTAGTTTATTTATTTAAGATTTAACGATGCCAAATAATTGTTAAAAAAATATATCCTTGTAACTTGAACCCTTTCCTAAGTGGTATGGTTTTAGAAAAAAACGATTCGCTATCTTATGGATATCAAAAACAAACACAAGCTTAGATTAGCTGAATAGGGTAGATTAGCTAGGGTAGCTCTAGCTTCTTGTGTAATAGACACTATACGTATCAAAAATGAAACATTAAAGAATTTTAAAAGCAACATTGTGGTTTTTTTAGCGAGGCAGAAATGTAATAAAATGTCTGTCCTATAGGCAATGCGAATAACCGGATATAACCGGTCTTTACCGGTTTTTCGGTAACCGGTTTTATTGCATTCCCAACTGTCTGATGCTGGAAGCAGTGAAGTAGCTATCAATCCACGTATTCCTTTGACGCATTTAGCGTAGCATCGTGCATCCACCCACGTTACGAATATTCTCGTTTCGCCTTTGACCTTTCTAGCCATGGAAAATAATAGTACTTTTATGAAGAAATACAGGCGGATATCCGCTCACGATCACTAATTAATTAAGTTACTGTGTATTGGTAATAATTACAGTACAGTACATACATACATAAACTCACGCCTTCATTCCCAAAGTGGGGTAGGCAGAGCTACAGAATTATCAACAGCTTTTAAAACTTGTTGATAATTCTGTAACCACACTTTGCACAATTAGGCTAAGATGTTTACCAGCGTATTAGTGACAGGTTGCAAGCCCATCGCCTAACAGTACTATAAGCCTTGATTCCCTTAGTCGCCTCTTACGACATCCACGGGAAGAAATGGAGTGGTACTATTCTAACCCGGCAACCACACGGAAAAAAAATCTATTCTATAAGCATACGAGGTAGTAGACGTATAAAAATATATTAAATAAAAAGAATAATTACAGTCTTTTTATTTATATAATTTCATACGCCTACTACTAGTATGCTTATAGAATATAAATATTTTGAAGTCAGTTAATTGATTTCAAATCATTAAATTACTATGTAACGCTGTTTTAATAACTATAATGCTGTTTTGTTGTTACCATAGTAACACATCTCAAATGATAAGTAATAGTTAATTGTTCAACAAGCGATTTAAACAAGCCATAATGACACAAGATGTTTAGCCACCCAAGCGGAGCGAGGGTTACAGGCGGTTCGAGTGTCATTATTTTTGTTTAGTCTCGCGTTAAACACTACCGTAAAACGGGGCTATTTGGGAACCACGAGGCTATTTGGAACCCAAGTAATTATAAGCTTTTAGTTGATATATTTTTGTCATGGCAATAATATAACTAAAAACTTAGCCTGACAACAAATTTTACAGTTCTAGCATAGCCATGACAAAAAATATATCAACTAAAAGCTTATGATTACTTAGTTCCAAATAGCCCCGTGATTACCAAATAGCCCCATTTTACGGTATAATACTTTTCACTTTCAATGCGAGGGAAAAAACGACGCGATCTATATAAAAATACAATATTGATTATAACAAAATTACTTATAAAAAAAAACCGCAGAAGAATGCGGTTTTTTTTTGCAAAGTGACGCTTTAAATGCTTGCATTTTTAGCCAACGGGTTCAAACTTGAAAACTAATTGGACCATGCATAATAAAATGAAATCATCCTTAATATAATGAAATAGATTTAGATTCGTAATCATTAATCGTTTTTCACGAAATTAAAACGTTTTTATTTATATTTTTGCACAGTAGTTATTTTGTGGTTATTTCCATGCCCTAGAAAATGTCTAAGTATACACAATCACTGAAAATGGCGATAATTCTCCATTAACAAACACAGTTATTGGTTGTTAGGGGGCTTCCAAAGTAAATAAAAAAAATCTTTAATCCTTAGGGACTTAAGTTTAGCTTTAGATTTAGTCCCGATGTGCAGGGACTAAATTAACATTTTAAGAGCATGAGAAGTGAAGACATGAACTTACATTAAGTACTTACTAGCTTTCGCCCGTTACTTCGTCTGCGTGGAATTCGTACATAATAATATACTTGGAAACTTGGTCCAGAGCTACCACATCACAACAGCAAGCAAGATGGGCTAAGCCACATAGAATAAAGGTTTAATAGCCTACAAAACTTTTCCATCACTTACCTCACTACTTAGTACTTACTTACTTAGTATCCTACCTGCGTGGTTCCCGTTGCTTTATTATATTTTTTCCCCTTTTTATTGGTTTAATTATATAATACTTATCATCTAACATAATATCATGCCTAAGTTTAAAGAAAATTCATGACTGATATTGCTATTTTTTTTAAATATAAGTACCTACAGATGACTATAGTGCCCGGCCATTAATAAATCTATCCTGACCTGACCGCGGTCATCGCAGTACAATTTATAAACTATTCTTGGTTTTGAGGTTATAATTTGTACTGAAATGACAGGACGTGTCAGGAGAGTCGTTTAACTCAAACTTGGATAAGTTAATGCAAAAGGACATTGGAGTTTGCGTCTTTTTTCAAACAAATGAAGTTTTAAATTCGTATAGCAAATTCCAAGGATATATCCGAGTTTGAAGTTAAGCGACTATAGCTCTCATGTAATCTTAACAATGCTGAGTGGAATAAGTAAAGTTAGATGCAATGCTTCTATGCAAATAAATAACTAGTACGAGTATTTTTCTTAGTTGTTTTATCCCCACACCGGAACACAACAATTATGACACTGCTGGTGGTACGTTGGAGGATAAGATGATGGTAGGTAGCGATCCAGAGTCCGGATACCTCTAAAACCGTGATGATATACAGGGTGGCAAAATGAACGCCACATGGAAGGCAATAGCAAATTCTACGCAAAGGAGACTTACTTTTTGTTTTGTTTTTAAACCTGGATATTTATGGATTTTAGAAAATTCGTCTGCCTTACCCGGGAATCGAACTGGTCGAATATGATAAACAATAAAGTTGTGTTCTTTTTACGGTCTTTGTTTTGTTTAAAGGTGAATGTGTAATAGCTATAAATGATCATTATCAACGATCCTTTCGATTTGTCATATTCGATCACAGTTCGATTCGTAGTTAAGGCAGATAAAAATTCAAAAATCCATAAATCCAGGATTTACTTTTTTCAAAGTAAAAGTAAGTGAAGACTCACTTACTTTTACTTTGCGTAAAATTTGCTATTTCCAATATTTAAGGAAGCTTGCCGTCCATGTGGTGTTCGTTTTTTCCATCCTGTATACATGGTGGAAAAAAATATGGGCACCGGAGGGAAACTGCTTTATTTAATGCCCGAAGTCCAAGCAACAAAACTGCATCTAAAAAAAAAACTAAAATTCACTTGTCTCACCCGGAAATAAAGCTAAAAATAAAATAAAAAAATACTCGCTATAATTAATGTTCCATTTCATGATATTTTCAATTCTAAGACCAAATTATTTATTAGAGATATTTTATACCAAACGGTACTAAAGGTAAATTATTTCGATTTTTTAAACAATACTTTTGCAATAATCTGACTCAATTTTAGGACTGACTAAATGACCTGGCGATAGATAAATATTTACATATTTATTCGAATATATTCAATTACATTTATGGTACAACTACTTACCGACGCACGCATATACACACATCTGATAAATAAATTATTCATTTCTCTCAGTATAATTCAATTGTTCTTGATACGTAACCGGGTTCTGTAAAACAGGGATTCGTAGCACGGAATCCATTGTCGTGATTTCTCTCTAGTTTTGCTTAATTTATACAATAAACAATTTAATTTTCAACGAATACCACAGAACATGATTTCGGAAAGGTCTAGCCATAAAGCATGTAGATCCTCTTATTTAAGGCAACGGTTTGGACACCATATATATACTCGTAGTGGTACGCCAGGCACTGGCTAGCTCGTATATAGCTACTTCAACGGACTTACCATTTATATTGGTCCAGGACGCTCGTAATACCCAAACTGCACGATAGGTCACGATTCCACTGGACTTTGGTTATCTTAACAATCGGGACCAGCCGTCCATAATCCTAAGTTACATACACACACCTTCACGTCTTCGTCCCCAGTGTGTGGTAGGCAGAGCCACAGAATTACCAACAACTCGAAAAACTTGTTCATAATTGGGATTGTTCATATTTTTTAAATTACTCTAATTTGAAAACCATTTCGAAGAATAGGGTTTTAAAGCCGTTCTGCATTATTAAGTTTTTGAAATATTTATCTATTTCGGACATTTTGACAAAAGTATATTTATCGTTTGTTTGACTTTCGTTTTTGGCTTGAAGCCCTCCTAGGGTTAGGCGAAAAAGTATGTTTTATTACATAATTAAAATCACTTTTTATAATTAGATATAATTTAATTGTTGTAATTTATTAGAAAATGCCAATTTAAAATAATCATGTCATCCATAAAATGTATACTAAATAAATTAATATATTAAAACAAAACTATTGGGTCAAAATACAAAATTAATGAAATTTGTCTCTTAAAATTGTCTATTCTTTTGATTTAGAATGTAAAAACCGAGAGTTATTTTTTTTGGTCTATCCCAATTCTGTAACTACATTTTGCACAAACAGGCTTAGATTTTTACCAGTGTATATTATATAGTAGATAATACACTGAGGGGATAAAGCAATGTTTTATGTCACGGGCGCGATATTGAATCCTGAGCAAATGAGGGACTCAAGATTTAACTCCCGAGCGTAACGAGGGTGTTACGAGTTAATTCCTGAGCGAAGTGATGGAATTAAAACGGATTCCTGGGTGCAGCGAGGGATCCAACCTCACCCAAGACGAAAACAGCTTTATCCAGGAGACTACTCTACTTTTCTCACGTTTAGCGAGACAAAAAAAAATTACAAAATGTAATTTTTCATATTAGTTCAAATCTCATTATTAACCAGCGGGTTATAATGACATTCAGTACCATATTATAACCCGCCGGATCATAATATTGTACTGAATCTCATTATAACCCGCTGGTTAACCGATTGCTATCATGACTTCCTTTATTTGAGGTTTGTATGATATAATTGGGCATTTTCGAGCATGTGGTGTGAAAAAACCTTTATTCCCTTAGCAGGCTGTTTTATAAACATAATTACTTACTTAATAAATATAAGGAACATCCACTAGCCCTTCAACGTGCAGCTGCTGCAGAGACGCGCTTGACTGAGATATGCACTTGAATTTCCAACTAACGCAAAGCCCTCCTTTGAGTTTGAGATACAGTAACTACTTGAGTGCGATTTAAAGTTGGCTCCGACAAGATGCTCTGTACTTGAAGATTTGTCGAAGTAAATTATTCACTTCTCATCCTCGTAAAATGTTACTTTAGTCTCTGCACAACGGGAAGCTCCTTATTATTCTCTAGGGCCTAAAGTAATATTGTTTTAATTTACTTTGGCAACTCCTAAACAACCAATCAGGGTGTTTGTGAAAGGAGAATTATCGCTATTTTCAGTGATTATGTAAAGACAACCTAACCTCAAAATGACAACTGTGCAAATAAAACCGATTTAATTTCGTCAAACACGATTAATTATTACGAATATGAATATTTTAATTATATTAAAGATTAATTAATTTGATTATGCATGGTCCCATTAGTTTTATAATAGTTGTCAAGTTTGAATCTATTGGCTAAATATGCAAGCATTTAAAGCGACACTTTGCAAAACAAAAAATCAACTAAAACAAGTAATTTTGTATAGAAGGTCGTTTTTTATCCTCGCATTCAAAGTGAAAAGTATAGTGCTTAACGCGAGACTAAACAACCATAATAACACTCGAGCTATAGCCACCCTCGCTCAGATCAAGTTTAGTAATATAACTTTACCTTTTACTTTTGTAACATACTTTTAACCCATTTATAAAATTATAAGAAATAAATACCTTGCCCTGCTAGGCTTATGCAACAAGCCAAATAAATACTTATAACGATTTTAAAAATAAATATGTTTATTCTGGAATTTAAAACACATGGCCATGAAAACTTTTAAAAACGTTTATTGCTTTAAGTCGCCGATTTGATAATATTTTGACGCTTAGCCAATGCTCTCTTTGCGTGTACCGATCAAACGAATAACGTAAATATTGAATCGTAAAACTATCTTTGTATTGAAGGATAAATCGTCCGATAGACATATGATTTATTGCCTATGTTAGAGACGATAAATACGATGCATGAATGGGTGACGCAAACATACTATGTCTGAACCCATGATGTCAGTGTTGAATAAACTTCAGTTTTGTTCAAGATGTTAATTATAGAATAATTCATGTTAAGTCAAAATAATTATCTGAGTTAAGATCAGACCTTCAAATAGCGCTTTTCTACGACAACGTTATAATTATATAGTTATTTACACGCTATAACGTTATTATTATAACGTTATGAACTTCATATCGATATAATAATTTTATTTCATCATCATCATCATCATCGTCATCATATCAATCATATCATTATATTAATTTCTAATTTATTCTGTGGTGATTATTTTATCTTATTTTACAAATTTAATTTTTAGTTTTGGATCGTGACCCGTCCTTTAATCGACTTTCACTTCATCGATTGTATCATTTCATCGAACACTATTCTCTTCTGAAACCATGGAGGTTATTATGACATCCTTGCAGTTCATTTTACGGCGAGCGTAAAGGACAGAGCTATAGCAGTTATATAGCTCGGTCCTTTTCTCTCAGCGTAAACTGATCTGCAAGGATGTCATAATAACCAGGGATCGGAAATTCGGATCGATATTTACCTAAAGTTGGCAAAATCCCAGAAAAAGATAGGCAAACATGGCGTCGGCTTCTTGAAAATATTATTTTAATAATTTAAGTTCTGGGCTTCTGGGATTCTACAAAACGTTAATTTAATAATTACTTTACATGTAGGATACAACATTCCGTTTTGCACCTATAAATTCGTTAGGTTAATAAGTTGCAGGTAAATTAAATAACATTTGGTTAAACATGTACATGGAAAATAACTTCAAACAGTTAATATAAATAAATCATTATGAATTAATGCCGGTGTAATTTATTTATTTTGAAATTCCGGACATTTTATTATGAATTATATGATTGAGTCCACCTCCACAACTGAACAACAAAGCCGGCGCGAAAGTTTAGGTAAATATCGATTTGAATTTCCGATCCCTGATAGCCCATGTTGTTTTCAGCATATCTTAAACATTAATTACGTAAGTAAAAAAAGAGCTATTGTGGCGAGAAATGCTTTCGATGAAATGAAAATTCTGCGTTAGGAATTATGTTTATCAAAGATGTTTCGATAAAATAATAGGTAGGTACCCCTTTTAGATACAATTCAACTCCTTTAGGATATTTTCTGCAAATACCCTCTTACACAGTCAGCTGTTCAAATGCGCAGGTTTCCTCACGATGTTTTTCCTTCACCGTAAGCCACTAGGCCACCGACGGCGCTCTCTATTATGATTTCAAATAATATATTGCCCCATCATAATCCCTTCAAGGGTTAGCTGAAAGGTAGAAGTTAACCTTTTAAAACATCCTTCTTCATTATATTGATATAGATTTTCATTCGCACAGTAAGTATTAACATTATACATAATCCAATTGCCTCCCTTTATCATTCTTCATGAAATCAGATCGTTATATTTAATCAAAAACACTAACGAAAAATAGCGTTATGGTAACGATATTTTTCATAACGTTATGTAATAATTATATCATTATATTAATTTCTAAATTCTTCTATCATCGACTTCTAGCATCATTTTATCGACTTTCACTTCATCGATAGTATCATTTCATCGAACACTATTCTCTGCTGAAGCCATGTTGTTTTCAGGATATCTTAAACATTAATTACGTTAGTTGAGTTAGACTTTAAAAAAAAAACTATTGCGGCGAGAAATGTCATTCGATGAAATGAAAATTCTGCGTAACGATATGTTTGTCAAAAGGTGTTTCGATAAAATAATACGTATCCCTTTTGGATACACTTCAAACCCTTTAGGATCTTTTCTGCAAATACCCTCTTACACACTCAGCCGTTCAAATGCGCAGGTTTTCTCACGATGTTTTTCCTTCACCGTAAGCTACCCAAGCGACTAGGCCACCGACGGCGCTCTCTATTATGATTTCAAATAATATATTTCCCCATCATAATCCCTTCAAGGGTCAGCTGAAAGGGAGAAGTTAAAACATCCTTACTTACTTGTGGGAGGACATTGTACAGGGTCCGTCCGGGTTGGTACCACCATCTTATTAATTAACCTACCGCCAAGCAGCAGTGATAGCATTGTTGTGTTCCGGTTTGGGGATAAGACAGCCGGTGAAATGACTAGCATAGAGGCATTCCATGTTAGTCCTCAGGGTTGGCAGTGCATTTGCAGTCTTAGGGTTGCGGTCTTGTGAATGCGAATGTCTATGGGTCACAGTTTCGACTTACCATCAGGTGGCCTGTGAGCTCGATTGCCTTCCTATGCCATAAAAAAAAACCTTCTTCATTATATTGATACTGATTTTCATTCGTACATTAGCTAGAGTTAACATTATACATAATCCAATTTCCTCCCTTTATTATTCTTCTTTTTAATATTAAAAGTAACTACTAGGAATAATTGACTTGGAAGAAAAACTCGTTGATATAACCACGGCCACCGACAAGTACTCATTTCAATCAGGCCAACTGTGTGAACTCTATGGTTGCCCACAATTTCATCTCATTACCAACAGATTACTTTTATATTGAGGGTGTACCAAAACATCTCATAAAAATGTGAAACTTCTGAAGAAAAAAACGTTTTGTTTTATGTTTGATCCTTATTTGTCATTTGCAAAATCGTGTTATGTTTAGGTGCTTGACAAATTATCATTACACAAAACAAAAGTTAATATTATAAGGATAGATAGTTATAGAATCAATCGATTATTCACACACATACAGAGTGAAATTGTGTAACCTGTCACTAATACACTGGTAAATATCTTAGCCTGATTGTGCAAAACGTGGTTACAGAATTATCATCAACTTATTTAAGAGTGCTTGGTAATTCTGTAGCTCTGCCTTCCCCACTCTGGGAATGAAGGCGTGAGTTTATGTATGTATACAGTGTGAAAATGGAATACGAGAAAACATTTAAACTAGACGCAGGTTATGGGTCTACCTAGTCGGTTACTAAGTTCTGTTACTGAGATTAATTACAATAAAAAAAAAAAAAAAAGCAGTTTTGCATAAACCTGTATATTAATCAAAACTTTGATTTATATAGAATAATAATAAAAATAATGTATACTAAACTATTGCAATTATTTGATGTACGAGCTTGAAGTATTCCCATTTCGGACGATAAAATCATAGTTAAAATCACGCAAGACGATGATACTGATAACGGCCCCAACTTTTGTAAGAGTTCCTGTAGAGAGTTCAAATTTGCGTGACATATTGAACAGACTTCTAGCTTTAAATTCTGATACAAATGTATTCAAAGCAACTAAAGATCCGCTTGGACACCGGTCAATCTTGATGACTCATTAAATCGACTTTAAGATTTCACATGATTTTGCAGAAATACGAAAACACACCAAATCTCTTGCTCCATAAGTTGGAATTAAGTCATGTTGAGAAATATAATTTTGGTCTCTAAACATATACAGAGATAGGATTTTTTATAATATTATACAAAAAAGTTCTTTGGTAAACAAAGACTAACTTTTAAGCCATGCGTAATTTCATCGATGCCGGCTGTGAATGTTAAAAGATCGTATCGGGAATTGCGGAAACTAAGAAAAATGATTAATTGTTTTTCAAAATGTATATTAATTAAGCTTTTAATTTTTATACATATTGAAATTAAAAAATAAACATAAGTTAGTTTTATTTGCATCAACCTTAGTAACAGAACTTAGTAACCAACTAGGTACAAGTCATGTAAATGTGGAATTTTGTTAATAACTCTAATAGTAGTGTGTGACATCCATAGGAACATATATTTTGACAACAGTTAATATGCATCCTAATTAACATAAAAACATGTGTATTATTAATATTACTTGTAATTTTTTTTCCATAAGTACTAACTAATTCGCCACGCAATGTATCAGAAATAATGTTATACATTGCTGCTCGATGGTCCCTTTAAAAACGCTATTAACGAATTACACTAAATGTATTGGAGCTATTAACTTGAATCCTTCTTTAATCGGTTAACAGCACTTAAAGCTACCGTTACTTAAAATTTATGTTCTTATGGATGTCACACACTGTATATAGGGCGCAATACATTTTAAAGGTCCCATCGAGCAGCAATGTATATGTATAATGTAAACGAAGATTTGTCTCAATTAATTGCAGTTTAATTGGGCTATATCTGATACATTACGTGGCAAATTAATTTGCATTAAAAAATAAATACAATTTATGTTAACGACACACATGTTTTTTATGTTAATTCAGATGCCTATTTACCATCGTTGAAATGTTTGCTCGTATTCTATTTAAACAGTGTATAATTTTTATTCATGTTTTTTTTATTTTTTATATTAATTGTTCTGCAAATAATCTTATACAATACCTACCAAAACATTCTAGAAAGTACCTACGCAAATATTTGTAAATCACGATCGCAATAAACAAAACATTCGGCAGTGACGCACAAGAATCATCCTGTGAATACGTTTGAAGTTATTCCGGGGTTCCTCGTGGATCCAGCAGTCTGTACCACGCGGCGCTGAGTGAACGATGTGCTATAAAAGTTTTCTCCTATAAAATACCCATACGACAGATTCATTATGGAAGACTTTGACATAGATAAAGAGAACCTTACATTAACTTGGTACGGGCCGATGGGAATGAGCGAGATGCGTAGTCTATTGGAAGCTAGTGCTCGAGACTCAATCGGCATAAAGGTTCCAGTCAGTATAATAATGCTGGTGTGTTTTATAGTCAGTGTTGTCGGGAATGTGTGCACGTGTGCGGTGATCGTGCGGGACCGATCTATGAGAACACCTACCAACTGTTACCTCTTCAACCTCGCTGTCACTGACCTCACCACCGCCATGTTCATCCCAATTGAGATTTACCTGGTGTGGGTCCCAGACGCGTACCCATTCGGTGAGATTGGATGCATCATACATATCTTGATCTGGGACTGTCTCTCCAACTGCAGCCTGCTGACGATAGCAGCGTTCACCGTGGAGCGGTACCTCGCAGTCTCAAGACCGTTCCTTCGCCACAAGCTCGTACTCAAGTCCAGGGTTTATAAGATTGTCGCTCTCAACTGGATAATCTCCGGCTGCTTTGGAATACCTGACTTTTTCCTCGTAGGCGTGCTGCAGAAAACAGAACGTACTTATTGTTATCTTATAATGCCGGTGGATTTAAAAATCCTGATAGCAACAGAAATGGTCGTGTTTTTTATAGTTCCAATGATGATTATATTCGTTCTTTACATTTTGATCGCATTAAAAATTAGATTGATTCAGAAGTTGCACAAAAATAGTCCGGTGGTTGGCAACCAGTACAGGGACAGAACCATTAAAATGTTAGGTAAGTTATTCAAACGGTTCACTATTATTGTATGTGTGAGTGTATTTAACAAATTATCCTTTCGCTAATTATTGTTCCTCAAATTTTGTGGTCACATGTAACCTAACTTTTATAATCCTACTAATATATCAATGCGAAAGTTTGTGTGAAACGGCTGAAACGGCTGGGCAGATTTGGATAAAATTTGGAATGGAGATTGTTTATATACTGTTTGCTTTCATAGGCTACTTTTTATCCCGGAAATTTTAAAAGTTCCCAAAAGAATAACGATAATTGAAATCTACGCAGATGAATTCGCGGGCAGAAGCTAGTACAGTGCGATAGCTCTTAGAAGGTGCATCGGGTTTGTAATTGTCTCTCACTTGCTCTCACACGATCTTATTAAGAGCGAATGAGAGAGAAGTAAAGATAAAGATAAAGATAAAGACATTTATTCAATAAGTAGGCCGCACGGGCACTTTTACACGTCAAGAATCTACCAGCGCTTCACAAGAGGAGACCACTGCTGAGAAGAAGCGCCGCAAAAAAATTAGCAGTCAGTCATTTTTTAAATATATTTAATATTACAATGGTACTACTTAGTCTAGCATTATATAAATCTATAAATAGCAAATTAAAAAATATTTCAAATATCCTGCGTAGTTTCCGCAGGAAAACACACCAAAATCTTAAGATAGAAAGAGAGAAAAGGAAAAAAAAGAACTCCTACGTATGTGTATATAAGACGGTGCAAGATGACCACATAAGATTGATATGTTTTCCTACATCAACGGTGTCCCCCAGACAAGATAAAGATTTTGAATTTGAAAAAAAACAAATAAAAAATATATTATTGATTAAGTTTCGGGTTTAGGCCAAGCATGTTTGTCTATTAAATAGTCCTCGATCCTATAATACGCTTTAGACATTAACGACTTTTTCAAGTAATTTTTGAGTGCTGGAAAGGGTAACTTTAATACTACCTCAGGTAATTTATTATAGAAATGAATGCATTGACCAACAAATGATTTATGTACTTTACGGACGCGGAATTTTCGAATAGCTATTTTATTTTTATTTCTAGTATTTAAATTATGTATATCAGAATTTTTTGTGAAAGAATCCAAATTTTTTATAACATAAATAATATTCTCATAAATAAATTGTGACGCTACAGTTAAGATATTAATTTCCTTAAAAAGATCTCTTAAGGAGTCACGGGAATTTAAGTTGTAAATAGAACGAATGGCCCTTTTTTGTAACACAAATATAGTTTGTATGTCAGCTGCCTTACCCCAAACCAGAATACCGTACGACATAACACTATGGAAATAACTATAATAAACTAAGCGAGCTGTCTCAACATTGGTTAGTTGTCTAATTTTCCTAACTGCGTAAGCTGCCGAACTTAGTTTACCTGCCAGTACAGCTATATGGGGACTCCATTGCAAATTTTTATCTATTGTTATGCCTAGGAAAACTGCCTTATCTACGATTTGCAAACACTCGTCATTTAGAATAATACTAGAATCTAACGGTTTAACATTAGGCAAAGCGAATCTAACACATTTAGTTTTCTTAGCATTTAGTAGCAAATTGTTGCTAGTAAACCAATTAAGTACTTTAACTAGTGTGGAGTTTATGCTACTGAAGTCTATGGATTTTCTGTCTACCTTGAAAATTAGTGAAGTATCATCAGCATAAAGTACAATATCACAAAGTTTATCTACTGATGGTGGCAAGTCATTTATGTAAACCAAAAATAGAAAAGGACCTAAAATAGAGCCTTGAGGCACACCTATTTTCACTGTAGCTCCATCAGATTGTGTTTTGTTTACAACAACTGTTTGAGTTCTATCACTGAGATAAGAAGACATAAGATTTATAGCTTTATTAGACAATCCATAATGTTCTAATTTTAAAATAAGGGTCGTATGAACCACGCAATCAAAAGCTTTAGAAAGTACAAAACCGAAGCATGTTCTAAGTGCTTACAGACTGGTACATCCATGTACAATAAATGTACGAACCTTGGGAAATTCTCGCTAAACGCAGCTTATAAATGGCAATAATAATGTAGCTTACTGAGTATTCATCATTCATATCACGTTTTTTTTTGTCACATTTGACATAAAATCAGGTCCTGATGCGAACACACGACAAATAGCGAAGTATAGTATACTTACCTTTATTTAGTCTTAATCGCGTCAATGTCCGATTTTATGTCTATTATGAATTATAAACGCGAAAGTTTAAAAATACGTAGTACGTAACCGATTCTAAATATTTAATTAAACTCTTCTTTACCAGACTCGTGTAGGTACCGGACGATTTTCGTTGGATGATTTATAGTTTTCGGGATCATACATACATACCTTCACGCCTTCATTCCCAGAGTGGGGTAGGCAGAGCTACAGAATTACCAACAACTTTAAAAACTTGTTGATAACTCTGTAACCACAATTTTCAGGATCACTTTTTAAAATTATAAATCATTTAATCTGGGGTTTCCTTAACCTTTTACCCGTCATAACTTTTCATTGGACTTGCCCCTGCTGCCATCCATATAACGTTACACTACCCAAGCACTTTTATCCACTGCCGCCGGCGAGAAAGCGATAAGCTATCGACTAATTGCTCAAGAAATGAAACAAGATATAGGTATGGATCCGGTGTCAATAAAAGAGACACATAATATTAATAGTTGATTCCTGGTTCTACACACTGCCGGCGAGAACTTGTTTCACTAGTTTGTCAAAACAATAGTACATTGTTGCAGAGGATAGAAAGTACGAGATTTTTGGACGAGTCATATAGAGGGCCGAAACGTAGTTGAGGCCCTCTAGTGTACGAGTCCATAAATTGCACTTTCTACCGAGGCAGACATAGTGCTTTTCACAACTACTGAGAGGAAATAAAATAAAAAATCATATTCAAAACTCAAATTTTAATTCATGTTAATGTGAATAGTGTTAGTCAAATGGCGTCGGTTTCTCAAAAGTAGAATAGAAGCTGTATGTATTATCGCCAATTTTACCATAGATAACTTTTTTTAAAATCTGGACCCCTATTCTCGTGGCTTTCGAGATTAATAAACTAACATTCGAGATGAATATGTCAACTCCATATAAAATTGTATTTGTTTCGCCTTATCTCCCATGTAATTTTATCTCTAGTGGTTCGAGATTTGGGGCCAAGTTTGAATTACATACATACATACCTTCACGCCTTCTTTCCCAGAGTGGGGTAGGCAGAACTACAGAATTAACAATAACTTTAAAAAAAAAGTTAATTCTGTAACCACAATTTACGCAAACATAAAAAAAAGCAGTGACATAGTTTTTAGTCTGTGTATCTTTTAGCAAAAATACACCTAATATTTTACGAAACAAAATGGTGTGTTATGATTGGTCGATTCCAATTTTTCATTTTAAGGAGCTATGACACAAAAATTGATTGATTGATTTTCATTGGTTATTAAAGTTGGACAACAATGTTCTCGACCAATCAGCAAATGCCGACAAAAACATTCTTGGTCTGTCCTTATAAGTGACGTTTTGTGACCCCAAACAAGAGCATCTATGGCCATACTTCCGAGCAGTGTTGTGAAAAAGATTATAGATCCGTGTCAATAAAAGAGACACAAATATTAATAGTCAATCGCTGGCTCTATTCGCTTCCCACTCGTCGGCTTTGGGAGAAATTCCTATGTAGTTCTTGACATAATTATGAAATACTGTAGGTACTTATTTGATAGAATACCTTGCTTAAAAAGTAATGAAATTATCTTAAATATAAGACGTCGCGTCGGCGAAATGAAATGGATATTTCTTGCCTTACATTTCAGATTCATATTCATATTCATATTCATTTATTTCGTGCAACCATGGTATTACAAGATGTTGTTTTTCTTAATCAGTACAAGACATGGACCCTACTAGGGCGTAGCAACAAATTTATCTTAATGTTAAGTAGGTACTTAAAATTAAGATTATAATATAAATTTACATAGATATATAGAATTTATATAACATAACAAATCATAAAAAGTAATTATATTAGACTCACTTAAAAATAGTAATGAGAAAATTACCATATTATATTATATTAAGATAACGGTGATATAGAGATTAAATAATTGTCTATTATATAATCATCTTTCTTTAGCATTTTTTTCTTATATGAATTTATTTATACTTAATTGGTCAAATACCTACATACTTTCTATTTAAAATCCTCATATTAAATCCTAACCTCGTTTGAGTAGATTTAGTAATAAGCCGCCCCACAGAAGCAGATATCTTTTTTCGGGATAAATAGTACCCTATGTGATGTCCAAGGTACTATCAGCCCAATGGAACCCAGATCCTCCATAGAACTTTGTCGTTATGATTCAAGTCGTAAGAAGTGATGAACAAATTGTTTTATACTGTCACTGTGACACCTTTCTATGGTGGATCAGGGTTGCAATGGGCTGATAGTACCTACACTCGTAAGCAATCTCTATTCCAAATCCGTGCTGCCGTTTCAACGTAAAACATTAATAAACAAAGTAGTTAACTTACACACACATATTTATATTTCATCGAATTGTTGTAATTAAATGAATTAATAACTTGAAATTTTCATTCAGAGATTATTTCGACAAGCCTAAAGTAACGAAAGGGACGAAACGGTTTTTCAACTTTACACTAGTATACATTGCCTAAACCAGGGATAAATTCAAATTCTTAGTACATAGGTACATACATACATTAAATCACGCCTGTTTCCCAGAGGGTTAGGCAGAGACGACTTCTTTCCACTTGCTACGTTCTTGACAAATTATAAATTATTCTTAGTATCAATATAAATATACGCCTTTGTTGTTAATAGATTAAGACCAAAGCAAAGCAACATGTTTGTTTGATTTATCAATTTATCATTGACAATTGCTTTTGAAGGTTCCGATTTGAATTGATTGAACAACACAAATATCCTCGTCCTGCTCATGCAAAAAGAAGATTCGCGATCGCGATTTTGAAGAGAATCTCCTATATTTCAGAGTATAATAACTGTCAAAATTGGGTCCCCTTAATTTAGGTGAAACATCGAAGTAGTTTACTTCATACATTAATTAGTTTGTTTCTTTCAGCGGCCGTTGCAGCGACGTTTTTTTTTTGTTGGTTCCCGTATTTTCTTCTACGACTCATCTTCGTAGTGCCCAGGATTAATTGGATAGACTATCACAACGTAAGTAAAAAGAAAATACTATCAGCCCAATGGAACACTGACCCACCATAGAACGGTGTCACAGTGACATTATAAAACAATTTGTTTGACACTTCTTATGACTTGAATCATAACGTCACTGTGACAGAGTTCTATGGTGGGTCAGTGTTCCATTGGGCTGATAGTACCTAATACCTAGTTATGATTTTTATATTAGATAGATACTTATTTGTACAGTCAGCGTCAGATAGATCGAACCGGACAGCGTGCCCATAAAAATGGGATGCATTGGATTTTCAAAAAAAACGAACCCGATAAAATTTCAGAAAAATGTGATGTGACGGGATGTTTTAAGTATCGGCTTGGATAAAATGTCAAGATGATGTAACTGTATAGATTACCTAAAAGATTGAAATGGTCAAAATTTCAGCCGTATCGAAGCATCTAAAATTCCAACAAGATGGGATGGGATAGAATGCCTAAAAGGTGTAACCATTTGAGAAAAATGAACTTAGTCCCAAGAAGTTAAGATTCCTAATGGTTTGCCACTTCAAACGCAATGAACAGCACAATATTTGCCAGGTATGACTCTTAAACCTTGGTAATAAGGGTTAATGTGAAACTACAGATAATGTAACGCGCGACTGAGAGGCCGTTCAGCAGCATGTTGTCCTGCTCTTCGCCGTCAGTCATTCTGAATAAAAATGTCTTATCTGTTGTCTGTTGAGTAAACGTATTAACCAGACATATCCAATCTATTATGTAAATACTATGCATTCCGATATCGAACGCTTAAAAATATTTATAGCTCAACTGTGTATTCCTAAATTAAAAGGACGACAGTACGGCAGCCAGTACACTAACGGAAATATTTAGAATTTGATGTTCATGCAAAAACCTATCGCGGCAGATTCAGCCATATTGAGAGGGCGTTTGTCATTTTCACCAGTAACTGATGGAGCTGATACTATATATAATATATATAATTGTTACTTTGGATTTAGGTGGAACATTGTAATATTAAGCGGTTTGTATTTTATTGTCGCTATATGCTTTGACTTTTTAAATACGAAGTTTAACAAGCTGAACTGAATTAATATAATTTTTGTAATAAATTATAAATGTCAAATAAGTATTGCTAACTCAAGGTCTTCATTAAAAATATGTAATTTCATAAAATTTGTACCAGACTCAACTGTTGAGTCATACTAATATTTACAATTGAATTGAACACCTTCGTTAAAGAACTTAGGGTACCTATAGAAGACTGCATGCCTGCATGTTTAAAAAAATATATACTTATCCAGGATAATTTCTAATCGTGTTATCTCTTTCACATGCTTCTTAAAGGTTTTCAGTATCGCTCTCTAATCAAGCTATCTCTTTCACTCTTATAGGAAAATTGCCATATACAGTATTCCCAGCTTCTTATTTTTCGGCTGGCTATCGCTATCACACTTGCACTCGTAACTGACAGTATATTTGTCACTTGTGTGTCATAGAAAAACGAAGATTGCCGATGCCTGTTAAGAAAATGATTGCACTGTACTATCAGCCCCATGGAATGGAATACAATCGGATTCCTCCTTTAACCAGCTAGTACGGTGCACTGTCCATTTCGTCTAGTCGCTATTTCTATGTTAATATCAAATTTAACAGTCTGCGGAGCTGCGTTTTTTTCTGTTGAAGAAGTAACATAACCTAAACCTACCTCTACCTATTTATGATACCAATTTTGGTAAATTAGTAATAGAGTAGCGAACAGTGGAAATGAACAGAGCACCTATCCCTACCGGTAGAAATAAATCTACAAAAACGTGCACTTAGAGACTGTTGTGTGATCATTAGTAAAAATAAGTAATCGTTAAAAAATCGTAACTAATAGTAAAATTCCAAGGAAATGTGTCAAATTTACATATTTTTTTCGAATTTTCACAATGAGTAGAGTTAACCCTTTGAACGCCTCTGACTTCTGTCCTCACACGCCAATGACAGCTAATGTCAACCGTACGTCACAAATACTCCGGGCTATTTTGCACTGTATCTGTGACCACTATATGAGTCGATGGCGTCATAGGGACGACAGTACACGACCACTTGTGGTTCTTGGCGTTCAAAGGGTTAACTACTGATCAAACAACAGGCTCTTACAGCAACAAAGTGTACCCGGATAGTTCAAGTTTATTCCCACTAGTTCAGTTGTCCAGTCCATTGAACTAGTGAGATTATTTTTGTCGTCTGTTCAGTTAACGTCGGTTTTTATTTTTGACAGACTTCAAAAAAGGACTTTAATTTTGCCTCTATTCCCACTAGTTCAGTTGTCCAGTTCAGCTGACTGAACTAGTGGGATTCTTTTTCTCGTTTGTTCAGTTAGAGAGGTAGGTTTAGGTTTTGGTATGTTAGATGTTCAGCAGGCCTGAAGGGCCAAAAACACCCAGAAATAGCTCAGCGGAGTTCCGTCGAAACGGATATACCCGCTACGTCCACGTTCGTGACTACGATTTCACAACTGAACAAACGAGAAATAGAATCCCACTAGTTCAGTCAACTGAACTGGACAACTGAACTAATGGGAATAGAGGCAAATTTAACGTCCTTTTTGAAATCTTGTCAAAAATAAAAACCGACGTGCGACGTCAATGCCGGTGTGGGTAGACAAGTTCAAACGTGTTTTGTATTGCCGGCTACTTACTCCAAAAATCTTCACACCACGTAGTCACACCACTGCTATTCGTTTTCATCGGAATCGGTCATTTTTATTCCGCAAAAGTAGGTAGGTTAGGTTCGTTAGGTATCTTTACGGGCTGACTCGTGATCACGGGCCCCGTTTTTTCGTGGTCCCATTATTTTGTCCCATTAATGGGACCATGAGGGAGAACTGTTTCTCATAGTCCCATTAGTATTTACGGTTGTGAAGATTTTCGTCTTGTATAATATATTACGAAGGTAGGCTTCCGTTATGTTAGTGTCGCAGCAGGCCCGGAGGGGCATACCACGCAGAAATAGGAGCTCCGCGGCAGCGTATCTCCGTCGTCTCTAATTGATTTGAAATTAAGAATGTTGGCGGAGCTCCGCAATCGCGTAGCTCTTATTTCTGAGTGGTTTAGCTCTCCGGGCCTGCTGCAAGACTAACATAACCGAAACCTATCTACGTATTTAGATTTTTAGCAAACCACGCATCATTATTTTAGTATACAGGAAGTAGATAAATAGTAATGGGACTACGAGAAACAGTTCCCCCTCATGATCCTATCAATGGGACAAAATAACGGGAACACGAAAAATTGGGGTCACGGGTGCAGACTCATTGTCACGCCAGGTTGTCACGCCAGGTTGTCACACCACTGCTTTTCACTTTGGTCGGAAGTTCGACAGAAATAATTTTTATTCCCCAAAAGTAGGTAGGTTAGGTTCGTTAGGTGTCTTTAGATGCCCGAAAGGGCAAATCACCCAGAAATAGGAGAGTTCCCCCAGGCACGGCTCCGTCAAATAGCAGTGGTATGACAACCTGGGTAAGCGTCAGAACCCCTGGACCAATGGAGATATTTGATGTTTAGAAACTACCAAAATTCAGTGCCTTATTGGTACTATTTGGTACCTAACTTCAAATAATTAGTACCTCTATTGACAGCGCAAAAACGAGTAAAGAAAGTGGCTAGACCATCTGACGTCAGGATGTCTCGGCCATTTTTTTTTACATCGTTTTAGACAACGAAACTAATTTATCTTTCAGCATTTGTACAGCAATTTTTGAGCTCTTTCCCTTTAGCTAGATCGATGGCCAGACTAGTCTGGTCAACGGATTTTTTTTTCGTTGGCCAGATCTACCCTAGGTAGGTTTAGGTTATGTTAGTTTTGCAGCAGGCCCGGTGGGCCAAACCGCCCAGAAATAGGAGCTCCGCTTGAGCGGAGCTCCGTCAACAATGTCTAAGATAAAAACATTGCGAACCTTTTTTACTTTCATTGTATTTTTATCCAGCTGTTAAATAAATCTGGCTCACGGGAAAAAAAACCCGGTGGCCAGACTACTCTGGCCATCAACCTAACCAATGGGAAAGACTGGATTTTTGCATGCACAGACATGACCTCGTAACCAGGCCTAACCATCAGAAACTTGGTATTAAATACGGTCAAATAACACCCGTAGATAAACTTTGGAAAAAGTTTGCTTTTATCCCTTATATTAATAGATTACACTTTTTAAACACCGATGCAGTGCTTCCTCATAGATACATTTTTGGGTACAGTTGATTATTGCCATACCCGTCGCCTTTAGATAACCCACCCAAATAAGTAACCTAATCGTATTTCTTAAATTAACAAAATGATAATGAGTTTTGATTATTAACGTGCGATTCTGGTAATAATGGTTGTTACGGTGCATTAAATGGTATCTGGTACGAGTATGTGGACAAAATACGACGAGATGTTCATGTATCATACTCCTCGCAATATAGAGATCTTTATAACCGGCATGTTTTGTTACAAAAAGTATATAATTTATTTAGGTTAAATTCATACACCATTATGCTAAGGCATTCTAAAAACAATTAAGTATCATTGACTCTAAGTATAATAAACTAATTAACCACATTATCATCATCTTCATTTTAAACAGCTTTTATACGACATTATACATTGACCCAGTTAAGTCGAAAACAATTAAGTTATAAAATAATTGAAAAAAACAATCATATACAAAACATTACACATATTATTACAAAACGATGGGTTTATCGTCGTGACTCGTATAAATATATCTATTGCTGAGCCTTTCCCAACAATTTCCACGACGCTCGGTTGGTTGGTGTAGCTACTCGCAACCAGCGCCTTCCCGCGATCTTTACCATATCCTCGGTCCACCTTACGGGAGGCCTACCAACCGAAAGCCACGCTGCACCGCGCCAGCAGCCTGCACGGGGACCAAGTGAGTACATCATCACCATCATCATAACCAGAAGCGTAGAGGCGTGGGGTGCGCGTGGCACCGCTGTTTGCCTGTTGGACGCCGCCACGCTGCAACGTGCCAGAAGCCAGCACGGGGACCACGTGAGTACATAATCACCATCATCATCATCATCATCATCATCACAATTAGAAGCCCAGAGGAGTGGGGTGCGCGTTGCACCACGTCAGTAGCCTGCACGGGGACCACGTGAGTACATCATCACCATCATCATAACCAGAAGCGTAGAGGCGTGGGGTGCGCGTGGCACCGCTGCTTGCCTGTTGGACGCCGCCACGCTGCAACGTGCCAGAAGCCTGCACGGGTACCACGTGAGTACATAATCACCATCATCATCATCATCATCATCATCATCACAATTAGAAGCCCAGAGGAGTGGGGTGCGCGCTGCACCACGTCAGTAGCCTGCACGGGGACCACGTGAGTACATCATCACCATCATCATAACCAGAAGCGTAGAGGCGTGGGGTGCGCGTGGCACCGCTGCTTGCCTGTTGGACGCCGCCACGCTGCAACGTGCCAGAAGCCTGCATGGGTACCACGTGAGTACATAATCACCATCATCATCATCATCATCATCATCATCATCACAATTAGAAGCCCAGAGGAGTGGGGTGCGCGCTGCACCACGTCAGTAGCCTGCACGGGGACCACGTGAGTACATCATCACCATCATCATAACCAGAAGCGTAGAGGCGTGGGGTGCGCGTGGCACCGCTGCTTGCCTGTTGGACGCCGCCACGCTGCAACGTGCCAGAAGCCTGCACGGGTACCACGTGAGTACATAATCACCATCATCATCATCATCATCATCATCATCACAATTAGAAGCCCAGAGGAGTGGGGTGCGCGCTGCACCACGTCAGTAGCCTGCACGGGGACCACGTGAGTACATCATCACCATCATCATAACCAGAAGCGTAGAGGCGTGGGGTGCGCGTGGCACCGCTGTTTGCCTGTTGGACGCCGCCACGCTGCACCGCGCCAGAAGCCTGTACGGGGACCACGTGAGAACACCATCACTATAACTATCGTCATCATCGCCATCATCATCATCATCATCATTATCATCTCAATAATCATCATCGTCACAATTAGTAGCCTAGAGGCGTGGGGTGCATGCGGCACCGCTGCCAGCCTGCTGGACGCCACCACGCTGCACAGCGCCAGTAACCTGCACTGCGTATATTATCATCAACATCATCATCATCACAACTAGAAGTCTGGAGGCGTGGGGTGCGCGCGGCACCGCCGCCTGCCACCCGGACGTCGCCGCGCATTAGAAGCATGGGGTGTGCGCTGCACCACGCCAGTAACCTGCACGGGGTCCACGTGAGTACATCACCACCATCACCATCTTCATCATCATCATCATCATCAAAATTAGAAGCCCAGAGGAGTGGGGTGCGCGCTGCACCACGTCAGTAGCCTGCACGGGGACCACGTGAGTACATCATCACCATCATCACAACTAGAAGCGTAGACGCGTGGGGTGCGCGTGGCACCGCTGCTTGCCTGTTGGACACCGCCACGCTGCACCGCGCCAGAAGCCTGTACGGGGACCACGTGAGAACACCATCACTATAACTATCGTCATCATCGCCATCATCATCATCATCATCATTATCATCTCAATAATCATCATCGTCACAATTAGTAGCCTAGAGGCGTGGGGTGCATGCGGCACCGCTGCCAGCCTGCTGGACGCCACCACGCTGCACAGCGCCAGTAACCTGCACTGCGTATATTATCATCAACATCATCATCATCACAACTAGAAGTCTGGAGGCGTGGGGTGCGCGCGGCACCGCCGCCTGCCACCCGGACGTCGCCGCGCATTAGAAGCATGGGGTGTGCGCTGCACCACGCCAGTAACCTGCACGGGGTCCACGTGAGTACATCACCACCATCACCATCTTCATCATCATCATCATCATCAAAATTAGAAGCCCAGAGGAGTGGGGTGCGCGCTGCACCACGTCAGTAGCCTGCACGGGGACCACGTGAGTACATCATCACCATCATCACAACTAGAAGCGTAGACGCGTGGGGTGCGCGTGGCACCGCTGCTTGCCTGTTGGACACCGCCACGCTGCACCGCGCCAGAAGCCTGTACGGGGACCACGTGAGAACACCATCACTATAACTATCGTCATCATCGCCATCATCATCATCATCATCATTATCATCTCAATCATCATCATCGTCACAATTAGTAGCCTAGAGGCGTGGGGTGCTTGCGGCACCGCCGCCTATCTGCTGGACGCCGCCGCGTTGCACCGCGCCAGTATCCTGCACGAGGACCACGTCAGTACACCATCACCACCATCATCATCATCATCATAACTAGCAGTCCGGACACGTGTGGCGGGCGTAGCGCTGCCGCCTGCCTGCTGGACGCCGTCACGCTGCACCGCGCCAGCAGCCTGCACGAGGACCACGTCAGTACACCATCACCACCATCATCATCATCATCATAACTAGCAGTCCGGACGTGTGTGGCGCGCGCAGCGCTGCCGCCTGCCTGCTGGACGCCGCCGCGCTGCACCGCGCCAGCAGCCTGCACGATGACCACGTCAGTACACCATCACCACCATCATCATCATCATCATTATCATCTCAATCATCATCATCGTCACAATTAGTAGCCTAGAGGCGTGGGGTGCATGCGGCACCGCCGCCTATCTGCTGGACGCCACCGCGTTGCACCGGGCCAGTATCCTGCACGAGGACCACGTCAGTACACCATCACCACCATCATCATCATCATAACTAGCAGTCCGGACGTGTGTGGCGCGCGCAGCGCTGCCGCCTGCCTGCTGGACGCCGCCGCGCTGCACCGCGCCAGCAGCCTGCACGAGGACCACGTCAGTACACCATCACCACCATCATCATCATCATAACTAGCAGTCCGGACGTGTGTGGCCCGCGCAGCAGTGCCGCCTGCCTGCTGGACGCCGCCGCGCTGCACCGCGCCAGCAGCCTGCACGAGGACCACGTCAGTACACCATCACAACCATCATCATCATCATAACTAGCAGTGCGGACGTGTGTGGCGCGCGCAGCGCTGCCGCCTGCCTGCTGGACGCCGCCGCGCTGCACCGCGCCAGCATCCTGCACGAGGACCACGGCAGTACACCATCACCACCATCATCATCATCATAACTAGCGGTCCGGACGTGTGTGGCCCGCGCAGCGCTGCCGCCTGCCTGCTGGACGCCGCCGCGCTCAGCCAATAGAAACAGAACACTGATACTTTTAAGTTCGAGTAAACAGTTTTGATTAGCTGTGTAACCGACGTGTGTGTGTCACGCGGTCTGATTTATTAACATTTAGTTACATGATTGGTGATTGCTCCATTGCAGCATTGCTACTTTGGGACGAGGGTTTAACAACAGACTGAAAAATTCACTTTCGCAGTAATGAGATAATAAACTAAATACATATGGTATGAAATCTTGCTGTAGTGACATTAGTGACAGTGCTGACTTCTTAATATGTCGGATGCCAAGGGGCACTTCGTGTCGCTGCATCAATGGAATAAGTACTGATCTGGGACTTTTACGAGACTAAATTACAACCAACACACCTAACCAAAAGAGTTTAAACCTGACCACCGTCTAACACCATCATCAGACCCTCCTCGTCACCAAGCAAAATACTACAACAACAACAACAGCAACTTGTGAAACTTACAGCATTTTTCTCCTTCTTTTCTTATTAATGGCCGTCCATTGCGGTATACCGTATTTATTATTTAATATTTCCATAACATATTTTGTAGGAATTATTCGGTACGACAACTAAGTGACATTTGTCATTTTAGATTTGCAAGCCGTCAATATCAAATACTACTTTTAAATGTATTGTCAATATCATTAGTAAACAAAAAGGTTTGTTACAAAAAGAACTTTTAGTTGCAGGTTCCGATTCAATTTATTTCTTAGAGCATACAATACCTGGACTGGCCTTATAGGTCGTATTCGAGTACAATTATGTCTACCGAGATTTACGGGGGGTGAAGAAATAACACATGCAAATGATTGAAGAAATGTAATATCTATCTCCACACAAGCACATTTTGACAGAAATCTAACACATAATATATTTTGGTTTATTTAAATAAAATTTGTTGTCTAAAATAAATAAATACAAAAAGAAATGCACGTGCATGGCGCGGAATCGATCCCAGAGCGCCATGCACCGTATTCACACCTTCGCCACTGAGACAGTTAATACATGTTTTGAATTAAGCCTATGCTTCTAGAAATGAAAGATTTAACCAAGGAAGTATCAAAGATGACCTGATGATCATAGATAACTTTTTTTTAAATCTGGACCCCTAGTCTCGTTCTCTCGTTTCTCGGCTTTCGAGATTAATAAACTAACATTCGAGATGAATATGTCAACTCCATATAAAATTGTAATTGCTTCGCCTTATCTCCCATGTAATTTTATCTTTAGTGGTTCGAGATTAGGGGCCAAGTTTGAATTACATAAAAAAAAGCAGTGACATAGTTTTTAGTCTGTGTATCTTTTAGCAAAAATACACCTAATATTTTACGAAACAAAATGGTGTGTTATGATTGGTCGGTTCCAAAAAAAAAAACATGTTCTAAAATAGCGCCCCACATATAACCGATTTTACCAGAGTAGGTATCATTTTCAACTGAACATAGAAAGTCAAATAAAAATATCATAATAAAACAAGGACAAAGACGCAAAATGACAAATCAATATGTCAAAGCGAAATATTAATGAACTCGTTTTAAGCTTTTTGCGATGCGTTCCCTGTAAAATAACCACAGCGTCTAAATGTTTTTCACAAGCCATTTGGAAAGTTTGACAAAATATATAACAATGTATTTCATATAATGTAATTTTAACATAAAACACAAGCATGAAAAATTAAACAAAAAATTAAAGCTTTAAAACAAAATCTTGTATTAAGTTGTCATTCAAGTGTCAATTTCGAGAGTTAGGTAGGTAGGACACCACACAGATCCCCAAATATTTAATTCGGACCAAAATCTGGAAAGTTTAATATACTACTACTTTTTCCCATACTGTCAACGGATTCCATGTTGGAGACCACACGGATCCCCATAAATTGTTTTTTGAAGCAATCAGTCCAATTACTAAAAAGTTCAAGATGGCGGCTACTTTTTCTAAATCTGTCAAGAGATTTGTAGTCGGAGACCAGCCAAATCTCCAGATATCGATTTTGGAAACCATCCGTGGAATAGCTAAAAAGTTCAAGATGGCGGCGGCTACTTTTTCTAAATCTGTCAACAGATTTGTAGTCGGAGACCACCCAAATCTCCAGATATCGATTTTGGAAACCATCCGTGGAATAGCTAAAAAGTTCAAGATGGCGGCTAATTTTTCTAAATCTACTTACTAACCTACGAGAAATGAGCCCGTGTGAAGGTAAATCTTACGCGCCTCAGGTATGGTAAGTATGCTCTTGTTTTTGTGATCCGAGGGTATGCCCATAAATAACTATTGTTATACAAACATATCGGACTATTATTTTGTCGGCGGCTTGGTCGGTCTCTCTCTCGTACGTAATATCTATACGTAATATAAATTATGTAGCACCGACAGTAATTTCACATATTAAACAACACAAAGCACACATTTTTATCTATTTAGCGGGAAACTCAAACCTAATATTTAGTTATTATTATTATTAAAAAAGTTTTAGTTTCGAGTGCAAATCTCAAAAATATGGAATTTAGGAACATTCGAAATTAAATCGTGAAAGATTTTCGCATTCGAACATTTTCTACCGCTCGGTTTTGAAATCGAACACTAAAACGTCAAAAATATGTCCCCAGAACGCCGCGAAGGCTGCTTAGCATCCAAAGTAGCTAAAACTACGAGACACAAGAAAACTGAACCTTATTTACCAGTAAGTAACACGAAAACAGTACCATACTGTCATGGCATATGTCTGTCTCACGTTTTAATTTGTCACATTATTTATTGCATGGTTAACAGGTTTTGCAATATTGAAGCTGCCAACTTAAACCAGGTATCTATACGTTTCAATATTTCGTCTAGTCAGCTGTTAGTCACAATGGGCCAGTGGATTGGTAGTAAGACTTTAGAGTCATGTGTTCTGGGTTATAATTCTCGTGATAGGTTCTTTTTGTATTTTTATTTTATATTTTTTACAGTCCACCTTACAAGGTACAGTCACCAGCATAAATATATTACTATGGACAGCCGTGCAAAAACAAATGATGCTCCATTGGGCTCATAAGTATTAGTCTAAGATCCGAACCTAAATCGACCTTCACCGAGCTGATAATAGAACGAAACATATTTTATCATGAATTTAGTATATTAGAAAACATATTAAAAGTGGGTTCGCTAAAAAAATCCTGGGCAGACTATTTTTAATTATTTTTCAAAAAATGATTTTTAATTAAATGTTGCAACATCAGGATAATAAAAAAAAATTGTCCTGACTGAAAGTATAAAACATATAGAATGTGCAGCCGTTGGGTTGTCCACTATTTACCTGGGCGAACTACTGGGTTGTCAGGTATAAACAGGTATATCGATGCCAGTTACTTTCACTGGATTGGATAATTAAAAAAAAATTATATCATCATAAGCGCTGTTTTATTGCGAACACGTTGATATAGGGTTGTCTGCGAAAATTCCGGTCCTATTAGGGGTTTGCGAATTTTAAAGATTTGAGGAGGAATCTAATGAATCAGACGAATTCGAGAGTCAAAATGATACTTCTGATGAATCAGATATTGAATAGAAAATATTTATTAGAATATATTTTTCATTAATGTTATTTTTGTATTTATACTGTTTTGTAATAAAATTCTAAAGCGTAATATAAGATGTCTAGTCTATTTTTTTTGTTATTTTTTAATTTGAATTTTCGGCTGTCTACTGTTTCTATTTCCAGAAAGAGCAAAAATACTTCAAAGTAAGTAATTGATATTTTTATTGTCTATTATAGATTATAGATATATTATTATGGTTATAACTCAATATATTGATATTATATTGTTTTATATTAAATATATTTAATGATTATGTAATTAATTAATTATTTTTTTTGCAACTGAAATATCAGTTGCTCCAAAATAACACGCACTGTTTACTATATGAAGGGTAGTAGAGGTACTTCTACCCTCCATAGTTTACACACCGAGCATGCGCACTTTCTACTATTCAAGGTCCCATCACAAGCGACTGCGATGTTGGGTCCTTTATTATTACACAGTATGCTTACCTCGGATCTCTCTGTCACACATTTCCACGCGCGTTGAAATTAAAATCTTTAAAATTCGCAAACCCCTAATAGGACCGGAATTTTCGCAGACAACCCTATATCAACGTGTTCGCAATAAAACAGCGCTTATGATGATATAATTTTTTTTTAATTATCCAATACAGTGAAAGTAACTGGCATCGATATACCTGTTTATACCTGACAACCCAGTAGTTCGCCCAGGTAAATAGTGGACAACCCAACGGCTGCACATTCTATATGTTTTATACTTTCAGTCAGGACAATTTTTTTTTATTATCCTGATGTTGCAACATTTAATTAAAAATCATTTTTTGAAAAATAATTAAAAATAGTCTGCCCAGGATTTTTTTAGCGAACCCACTTTTAATATGTTTTCTAATATACTAAATTCATGATAAAATATGTTTCGTTCTATTATCAGCTCGGTGAAGGTCGATTTAGGTTCGGATCCTCCACTATATGTGATGATATTACTTTGGTAAAAATATGTGATGCTTTTTGGACGGCATAAACATCGTTACACTGCATCAGTATAAATATCGGGTCGGCTCGATCAAAACTATTTGATTACCTATAAAAATCAAAATTATGTGACCATCTCTCACCGGCATAAATATCTCCAGGTCGCCACACCGGTAACATCTATCTGGGGGTCCTCACGGTAACATTGTAATTGCAACCTTGTCGAATAACTATAGGGTGCCTTTTATGTTTAGTATTATGTCCTCGAGTGAGGACCGGGGGATGCTGGTCTAAAATAATTATTAACTTAAAACAAATAATAAGGCACAAAATAAAAATAAAAATTAAACCCGAAAAGAAAATAAAAAGTGTTTTCTCTATGTATTCGACTGAGATTTGAACCCGTGATCTCTGCTTAGAAAACCAACGAATGCTACTGAGACCACAACCGACCCCTGACAAATAGCTCTAAATTTGGCTTCACTTAGCTCTCGCTATGATGTGTCAGGCGTTTCGACGATTCTGTTGAAAAGAAAATAAGTTACAGTTGACCGAGAGGCACCTGTCAAATGATTGAAGAGAAAAACGTGAGATAGACATATGCAATGACAAGTCTGCACCGTTTTCGTGAATTGTCAAATCACTTTACACAATTTACGTCTCTATGCCAGCCAGGAAGGTAAGAATCGTTTTTGCAGATCGATTACATATTTTTGAACCTCTCAGATATTATTATGGGTACCCTCTATGACGTCGAATGTATAGTGACGCCGAATTTTGTTTTTGCATAATTTTTCTCCAGCTTAAAGGTAAAGTGTTTTTTTTGTGTAATATCCTTGTAGAATAGGTACAGTAGGTTAGGTAAGGTTTAATTTCAAACTTTCAAAAAGTCAACGGTATTAGTAGTATTAACGGTGCGGCGGTCCACCTGTCGTCCGATGCCTATGCTTTCACAGAGGGATAGATATTTATGCCGGTGAGAGATGGTCTCATAATTTTGATTTATATAGGTAATCAAATAGTTTTGATCGACCCGATCCGATATTTATGCTGATACAGTGTAACGATGTTTATGCCGTCCAAAAAGCATCACATATTTTTACCAAAGTAATATCATCACTTACTTATGAGCCCAATGGAACATCATTTATTTTTGATCGATCCGATCCTATATTTATGCTGTTACGGTGCAACGATGTTTATGCCGTACTAAAAGCATCACATATTTTTACCGAGGTAATGTCGTCACATACTTATAAGCCCAATGGAGCATCATTTGTTTTTGCACGGCTGTCCATAGTAATATATTTATGCTGGTGACTGTACCTTGTACACCTCAGAGATACACTTGACGTTATATTTATTTTTTTAATTTAAGCAAAATTTCTTTAGTTTCAATGGGTATCTCACCCGCTTTGGTAACCGCTTTAGGTAAACGACTCAGTGCTATCGCCGCTTTAGAAAAAAAATACAATTACACTGACATGTGTCTTGTCTGTTTCAATTTGATTCCATTCGCGCCCTTATTCACTTGACACTGCTAAATTTGTCTCCGCGACGACGGTTAACATAAATTAAACTAAATAGATTGATTGATTATTTTGGTAAAAGAAAATGACCTACCAGATAACTCCGGCCATGAGGCACAAGATAATTCAACTAAAAGAAGAAGGCGCGTCTGTAACAGACATATCCGGCGAACTGGGAATAACGGTAAGTCGTTTTGTAGGTTGTCGTCAGTCCAATAATGTGAAACTTGGGTACCATGGCAAGGTTCGCCGGAAAAAATCAAGACGCCAAAGAAGGTAAAATTTGGATATTTTGAGAAGTCAGTGTTCAAAAATCTCAACTGCCGGCCCCACGCAGTTGACGACTGACAATTCGCTTGCCAATTGCCAAACAAATTTATGTCCATCAGGTATAGGTCATAAAATTGTTTAAAATGTTGATCAGTTCATTAAAGATTCAGTTTTCTATGTATTCAAAACTAGCTTTCCGCCCGCGACTTCGTTCGCGGAGAATCATTATTTTGGTTATACGTAAAAAAGGACAGTTCTTTTCAAGTTTCAAATATTTTTTCGCACGGCTATTGAAGATGACTATGACTACCATCTAACGATATCTACTATCGACTATTGATTGAGCACTTCTTTGTATACCACGTTGGTGGTAGTACTGTCAGGCGCTAAAATAACCAGGCTGCTGCATGAACTAACTCTGGAACAGCCCACGTAAAACTGCCCGTGTGCGAAGCAATCCTCCCTTAAGTCGATGCCCGCCACCTTTAATGACTGACCTGAGATTTGTTTATAGTTATAGCAAAGCAGACTTTAAGGGGGAATTGCAGTCGCTTAAATTCAAATGCGTAATCAGAGGGTATAAGTGGTATTCGTGGTATGAATACCGATTCACCCCAAGCACATCCGGTAAATACAGTAGCCTCAATAACATTTTTGTGAAGTGCTTTTACTCGCAGTCTTGTTCCGTTGCAAAGCTTAGGGGGGTTAAGGTTACGCAATAGCATGACAGGGGTGCCAACTTTAAGGAGGAGTTTGTGAGAAGGGAGACCAGGTGGGTTGACACTATTAAGGAACTCAACAGGATAGTGAACAGCCTCATCGGTTTGTAAGACTGAATCTACCGACTTGTATTCCATTTCTGACCCTTCAAAGGACTTGAGGAGGATATCATTAATGGTGGCAGCAACATTGTTCTTGGGAGCCAGTATAGCGCGTTCACACAGCCAATCCATCGACTTCATTTGTAAATTAGAAATATCAGGATAAATTTTAGATATTAATTATTTTATTGTTGAAACTACTGTGGCCAGCTGAGTAGGGATACATATTTTTCCATTCGATTCGGGATAATCTCCGTTTCCTATTTTGAGTAGGAGTTCAGAAAACTCTCCAGCAAATACGTCGCCCCTTAACACGTTCGGCGGCGGTATCCAAATTATGGAATGTACTAGAATGACAGTAAATTTCTTCATACAAAATGAAACTACGGCTTAAGCAGTTCTGATTATATACATTGTTGGTTTGTCTCTACTCGAGTACAGTAACGGTTATAACCGTGCTACGGGAAGACAACTCAACGTCAGCGGCAAGCGCCGTACTGCGTGTGTGTGTAAGCGTTTGCATCTGTGTGAGTCAGGGTCAAACTCGTGTTCGAGAATTATACTTGGTTTTGGTGGTAGCCACATGGTTGTTGTACCCAACATGACAGTAAAAAAAAAAATACATAGCAATGGTATGGATTTTCGTCGGGAAGAACCGTAGTGACTTTTAGGAAGTCGTAAATAAATACTGCATTGGCCGTACTGTCATATAACGTGCTACACGTTTTACGGTCATAGCCGGTACCGCCGCCGAACGTGTTAAATGAACTCTCATATTTCTCCTAAGGGAGAGTTTTTTGATATTGGGCCACAGATGTGAGGATTTTAAACATGATTTAACCTCGTCAGCCCGAGTTCCTCTAGCGACTACAGGAAGAGTCTGATGAAAATCCCCAGCCAACAACACAGTAACTCCACCCATCACTCCAACTGGATATGCATATAAAATTTCATAAGAATCGGTCAAGCCGTTTTGGAGGAGTACGGTAACTAACATTGTGACATGGAAATTTTATATATAGAGACTAGCTGACCCGGCAAACGTTCTTTTGCCATGAATGTAAAATTTTGGAGTGGACCACCCTTATCACTTAGGGGTATAAAAAATAGATAGTAGCCGATTCTCAGATCTACTGGATATGCATATAAAATTTCATAAGAATCGGTCAAGCCGTTTCGGAGGAGTACGGTAACTAACATTGTGACATGAAAATTTTATATATTAGAGAAGATTATCCTTTCTCATAAAATAATCATTGTTTTTGAATAATGTAAAAGCCAGGCAAAAGGATACCCCCAATTTGGTTTTGGTAGGTATCCCCAATTTTGCTTTGGGCTACCTCATTGTAAAGATAATAGTTGTTTTATTACAATTTTCATGCTACTTGCATATTCATACTATGCACCCAAACTGTAAGATATGTTAGATTATTTGCATTATAACGGTTCAGGATATCTTATCTTGGTCTACATAAAACAGGTATCTACTTAAAGTAACGTTAAGTTTGTTGATTAGTTGCATGATGCAAATCATTAATAATATGAAAAATATTCGACGTCATTTTATTACCTAGTTTTCAAAGCGCCTGGTTAAGTTTACGTTGCCTAGGTCCTTATGGGAATGGGTGGTCAACGTGACAAAATATTCAATTAATAAATTAAATTTTTCGATTTTAGCGTAATACCGTAAAGCGATGGCTGGAGAGGTGGCAGCAGGAAGGCCACCTCCTAAACCATGCATCGTATGGGCGCCCGCGCTGCACTTCGCAGCGCCAGGATCGAGATATTTTAAGAAAAGCACACGATCAGCGTTTCATCAACACTACCCTCTTTGCCGAGGAGTTTGCAGTGTCTTCTTCAACAATTCGTAGGAGACTCGATGAAGGTGGCCTACGGAACAGAGTCCCTGCGAAGAAGCCACTGCTCACGCCTCGGCACAAAATGCTGCGTCTGCAATTTGCAGTGCAGCATTTAAACACCAATTTCGAGAATGTTATTTTTATGGATGAGAAAGTATTTTGCTCAGCCGACAACGGGAGGTTAAGTTTATGGCGACCCGAAAACTCTCGTTACTCCGAGGACCACGTTATGCCCGACAGGCATAGTGGCCGGATCACGATTGGCTTTTGGGGGTGGATGTGTTCGGGCGGTCCTGGGGAGTTAGTAGAGATTTCGGGTCGCATGAATGCAACCCAGTACCGGGATATACTGGAAGATATTTTTATACCAACATCAAAGATTTTCTTCCCCGACGAGCCAGTAACGTTTGTACAAGATAACAGTCCGATCCACAATTCTAGGTTAGTCCAAGCGTGGATAACTGAGCAACCAAACATAACTTTACTAAAAATGCCCCCCCGTAGCCCTGACTTAAACCCCATCGAGAACCTCTGGGGAAAAATGGTCCAAGAGTGGGATTCAACCCAATGTAGAACGAAAGAAGCCTTAAGGAACCACGCCCACCAAGTGTGGGAATCCTTCAGAGGGCAAAATTTATGTAAAAAATTGATTGGATCAATGCGCAGGCGTCTGCAAGACGTGTTGAATGCTGAAGGGGGTTACACCAAATATTAAACATTATTTTGTAAGCGTCAGAACAAAATGTAAAAGTGGCAAAAAAAAAATGCTCGAAAGAGTAGGTACTTCCCTCGATTGACGCAGTCCACACATCCTTGAATATCTCCATTGGTCCTGGAGTTCTGACGCTTACTAAATAATGTTTAATATTTAAATATTATATTCATATTTTGTGTTTTTTTATAAATTTCGGGTCTTTACATATGAAATTGGCGTTTTATAATTGGTGTTTGGCAAAGAATTCTATATTCAAACTTATTTCAAATTTTAGCTCATAATAGGTATTTGTGCTTCGAATTTAGCGATTCATTTGTGAATTTAGCGATTCAAATGACGAGACACGTCATTTTTTTTTTTCGACATAATTCTGTTCACAATATGGAGAACTTAAAATATCGCGTTATTTAAGAATAAGAGTTACGGCCCGAAGGATAAATGATGTGTATGAGGCAGCTACTGTAAAAGAAAACAGGGTACGCTTTTGGTTCCAACATTTTCGTTCTGGAAATGTTGACCTACACAACAAGCCCCGTGGGTGGACGGCAGGAAACCCTAGTTAATAACGAAGAATTAAAAGTGATTGTGGAAGCGGATTTATCGCACCCTACGTCAGAGTTAGTGGCAGGCTTCGGTGTGAGTGATAAAACATGTTTTAATTCACCTAAAACAAATTTTAACGTTGAAAAGGCTCAAAATATGGATATATTATGGCTATATTTTCGCCATATATAACGCCAAGTTCATATTACCTAGGTATTCAAAATTCAAAATTTTCAAAATTTCTACATTGGTTTGCTTGCTCAGTCTTTCCGCCACCCCAAGTTCATCAAAATTCAAAATTCGAATTCATAATTTTCAAAATTTCTAAATTAGGTTTGGTTGCTCAGCCTTTCCACTGCCCAGAGTTCTTCAAAATTCTAAATTAGTCAAAATTCATATTTTTTAAATTGTTTGTTTGCTTAGTCTTTCCTCCTCCCCAAACCTTTTTCTCTTAAATATTACCGAATCAAAATTCAAAATTTTCTAAATTAAGTTGTGTTGCTCGGCCTTTCCACCGCCCCGAGTTCGTTGTCGGTTGAGCAATGATATGGCCGCCTAACGCCTGCGAGTGGACCGGACTATATAGCCAGTGAGTCAGCCAGCTCAATCATTACTTTGCACTAATGTCAGTAAATGTAATATAAACTTTGAATTCAGCCCTGTAAATTCAGATTCAATAGTCAAAGTATTTAAATCGCTTAGTTTGAAAAAGACTGAGGATTTGTGGGGCACATCAGTTACTTAGTGTACTTTTTCATATAATAGATGTAATTGCACCCCATCTAGCATTAATATACAATAATTGCATATCAGGGGGGATCTTTCCAGATCTAATGAAATATAGTAAAGTCATTCCTCTTTTTAAATCGGATGAGATGAGTGATATAACGAACTTCCGTCCCATTTCCATTCTGTCCGTTTTAAGTAAAGTCTTTGAGAAACTAATTTTGAATGATATGTTAGGTCACTTTATTAGAAATAAATTACTTAGCAATAAACAATTCGGCTTTACCAGAGGTCGATCAACTATTGATGCGGCATCTGTACTCATTAAATATATATATAACAGTTGGGAGAAATCTTGCGATGCAGTAGGAATATTTTGTGATCTTTCTAAAGCTTTTGACTGCGTTGTTCACACGACCCTTATTTTAAAATTAGAACATTATGGATTTTCCAATAAAGCTATAAGTTTTATGTCTTCTTATCTAAGTGATAGAACTCAAACAGTTGTTGTAAACAAAACGCAATCTGATGGAGCTACAGTAAAAATAGGTGTGCCTCAAGGCTCTATTTTAGGTCCTTTTCTATTTTTAGTTTACATAAATGATTTACCACCAACAGTAGATAAAAAATATTATTATTAATTATTATTCAAAAATTCCGCGTCCGCAAAGTACATAAATCATTTGTTGGTCAATGCATTCATTTCTATAATAAATTACCTGAGGTAGTTTTAAAGTTACCCTTTCCAGCACTCAAAAATTACTTGAAAAAGTCGTTAATGTCTAAAGCGTATTATAGGATCGAAGACTATATAATAGACAAAAATGCTTGGCCTAAACCCGAAACTTAATCAATAATAGGGTATAGTCACCAGTGGTCGGCCAGAGACATGTAGTCGGCCTCTGCCTATACTTTGTATGAGTGGGAAGAGTACGAAAGATATATTTCCCACTATTCTCACTCATACGAGGTCGACTACTGGTCTCTGACCACTGGTGACTATAGTATATTTCTATGGAACTTGCCAACCATGTAAACAAAAGACTTAACTTTGTTTCGTCACTGTTTCTCCTTGAATTTTCATACCACCGCATCAAACACCATTGAACCCATAAACTATTGAAACTGTCATTACTGTAAAATACTAAATCACCAAATATATAACTCTATCTTGGATATTTCATTACAAGTTTAAATGGTTTCAGAAGTTAGGTTATTAGGACCTGATGGAATTACGTTTTTGTTTCTTTTAAATTCTGCAATTGTCTATGATGGGTAGTGTTGTGGCTAAAGTTGGCGATATAATTAAGGCCCCTACACATTACCTAACTCACGCTGATCACACTCACATCATGATATAACGGCACCTTTTGTAATAAATACTGGTGATATATCATCTTCAAGTACCGATTTTTCTTCAGATCGTGATTAAACAAATTAGAAATAAGTAACTACTGGTTTTTTTTACTTTCGGTATTTTATTATTTGATATGGTTTGACATAAGTAAAGGAGTATTGCCCATCACTAGTAAATTCATCATTCAGAGACTATGTCAATATGGCGGTTTGTTTACATAGTTAGCAAGTTCCATAGAATTAGACTTTATACCCTATATCATTTTTTTTCAAATTCAAAAGCTTTATCTTGTCTGGGGGACACCGTTGTTGTAGGAAAACAATTATCAATCTTAAGTGGTCATCTTGCACCGTCTTATATACACATAAGTAGGAGTTCTTTTTTCCTTTTCTCTCTTTCTCTCTTAAGATTTTGGTGTGTTTTCCTGCGGAAACTACGCAGGATAATTGAAAGTGTGATATTGGTAATAAAAGCTTAAGTAAAAAACCGATTCAAGATCATTTTTTAATGTCTTAAATGGAAAGAAACTTATTAGTAACACTATCGGCCAGTATGTTGTGACTGTTGTTTGTTCTGGAACGATTAAGTTTTCTTTAAGTTAAATGTAATACTGCCATTCATTACCATCGTTTTATGTTCATTACCATTCTTCATATAATGAATGGTAAAATATGGTAATGACGAGAATGGTAATGAATTTTCTTAACTTTTTTTAGATTTACTCTTTATAAACAAATGCAATCTCAGGTATACTCATTTAGTAAGGTTCCAAACTTCAACGTTAATTATTTAAGTGTCTACAGTACAATAAAACACTAAGCATTAATATCAGAACAGCATAAATGGTAATGAAAAAAAAACGTACCAAATCCAAAATTCCGCCACGAATTATTTTTTTACAATAATCTGGCACGCGTCCCATCTCTTCACTGTTCACTGAGACGACTGGAGCGGGATCGCAGGCAGGGGGAACGATGCCTACACTAATAATTCGCAGGACTTCAGTTTGATTTTGTTATTGCAAATTGAATTCATGGTAATGATTTTTTTTTTTGTACAAAAATATTTTGTTATACAGTGAAAGTAAATAACCACTACATGACGGTTTAAAGCTTCAGTTTTATTCCTTCGTAAGTATTTCAACATTATCAGAGGATAAATTTAATGTGGTATGTGTAATAAATTACTTATTTGCCCACAAATCTATTTATTTATGTTATGAACGATGATGGTAATGAATTTTTGGCATGTTAATAAAAAAAAAAGTACATTTGGATTGCAATAATATAGTAAATTTTAAATGCAAAATATACCTAACACAACATATAAAAAATATTTCAATTTAATTTAGCACTTAAATCATGGTTTTATTATAACGAACATGTGATTTGCACGAAATGGTAGAACTACCCTTACATAGTATTTAAAAGTGTACCAAATAGTTTGACGTTTTTTTATTGAAATTGTTTAGAAACAAAATAAATTGCCGAAATAATATAAATGACTAATAAATGTTATAATTTAAACTATATTTTATTTAAATTTAATTTATTATGTTTCAATGTTTGAGAAAAGCTTTATACAGGGTGTTCGGCACATGGACCGTCAATTTTTTTTTCATCTCACTAGCTCAGAAAGCCCTTTTTGCTTGTTCGATATCTATTGAGAAAATCGCTTTTTATCCACAAGTGAAGAAAGAGTTTAGACATTTGAAGGCAGCTTAAGTGATATTTGACAGCTAACTAAACGTAAAACCTTACAAGTGCTGAATTTTTAACATCACAATTAATAATTGCATCGAGTAAAAAACACTAAATACATTCTTACTACTTTATTTTAATTCATAAATATCAGCATTCAAAATTAACCTTCATTCTTGTTTTAAAAACGGATAAAATGTTCTGACAGTCCAAATAAGTCGATGTGCAAACAAAACGCATCCGAAATAATAAAAAAAAAGTTACGTCAAAACTTTTCTATTAAGCCGTCAACGTTGAATATTTGCATGTTTTTCTAGTTGGTTTTGTTATTAAAAATGAGTGATTCGAGTGATAAAGATGTATTAACACCCGTGGAATTACAGGAAACCGTGCGAAATGTGGAATTGAGCTTACAGTACAAACCATTTTCTTAGTTTCCTCGCTGTAGTCAACGTTAAATATTCGCATGTTTTTCTAGTTTGTTTTGTTATTAAAAATGAGTGATTCGAATGATAAAGACGTATTAACACCTGTGGAATTACAGGAAACCGTGCAAAATGCGGAACTGAGATTACAGTTCAAACCCTTTTCTTAGTTTCCTCGCTGTAGTGAGGTGAAAAGTTTTGTGTTATACACGGGTGGAAAGTTATTTTACGTCTCGTGTCTTGAAACACTTGCTACGCTCAGGATTCTATTTTTGAACCACTCGCTTCGCTCGTGGTCAATCATAGAATCCTTTCGCTAGCTCGTGTTTCAAATGAACACTCGCAGGTAAAATACAACTTTCCCCACTTGTATAACAAATAACTATTGGGATATTGTTGGGGTTATTTGCTGTCTTTTCGCCCTTGGACCTTGGGTCATAAGGGTTAAGCCGGAAATCCACTGCTGCGCACGCTACGCACGGACACTCTTTACACGCCACCCACGTGGGTCCATATGTCTAGCCACGTGTGTCAACATTTTCACAGCAACCAATGCACGCACACGTAAAACGTGTGGTCCACGTGGGTACATTGGTCTGCTGCGTGTATCCATATTCCCCACTGCGGGCCACGTCCACGCTTGCAAGGGGGGTGCGACGCGCCTTTCCATTGCAACTCACGGGCACGGGCACGCTCACTCAGTTCGAAACATTCTGTAGAAGCGATACCACGTATATTTCTGTTTTTATTACACTAAAATGGAGTTTGCGCTATCGTCAGACAGTTCTTCCGAAGACGATTACGAGAGTGAATGTGATGATTTATTATTATGTGCATTGACTGCAAAACGGAGACATCGTTTTTGGATTGATAAACATCGCCGCATGCATGGCCGGCGCACGACGCAACGCACGATTCTCGTCTCCTCCGCTCCCCGCTTCCCCTCCCTGTATATACCGCATTCGTTTGTAGCGTGAACAGCGTGGGTAGCAGTGGGGCTTTGCCGGGCACGCACGCTAGCGTGTGCGTGGCCGGCACTTCAGCGCAGCCACGTGTGTATAAATGACGTCATTTCATGCGTAGCGTGGCCGTGCGCGTCTGTGGAAGTGCCTCCATACATTTTCATTCAGACCGAATATGTGCCCACGTGCGTAGCTTAGCCGTGCGCCGCAGTGGATTTCCGGCTTTACGGTTTTGAAGATATGATTTTTTAAATGTTTTTTCTCAAATTTTCCGAAATTCCACCTTTGAACGTTTGTAACTTTTTTATTAATGAAAGTAAAAAAAAATATATATATATTTAATACTTGCTAATACATGCTTGTTCAGATAATAATAGTCTTTGTTTTAATTGATGGTCTCAAAGGGACGTACGAGGATTTTTGATGATGTACTCACTTGGTCACCGTGCAGGCTCCAGGCGTGGTACAGCGCGGCGGCGTCCGTGATGGTAGGCCTCCCATAACGTGGACCGAGGATCTGGTAAAGGTCGCGGAAAAGCACTGGTTGCGTGTAGCCACGCCGACCAACTGAGCGTCGTGGAAATCATTGGGGAAGGCTCAGCAATAGACTTTTGTACGAGTTAGGACGATAAACCCATAGTTTTGTAATAATATGTGTAAAGTTTTGTATTATGTTTTGTTTTTTTTAATTATTTTATGACTTCAATGTTTTCGACTTAACTGGGCCGATGTGTACTGTCGTATAAAAGCCGTTTAAAAAAAAGATGATGATTATATGAAGATACTTAATTGTTTTTAGAATGACTTAAATAATCAAAACTTATGTTCTCATTTGGTAAATATTTAAGAAATACGATAAGATTGCTTATTTGTGTGTCTTTCCATACTATCTTCATGCTAGTTTTTTTTTGTATTAGTTCAAAATTAATATGTCACGGATCATTTTATTACCGTAAAATGGGGTTAGATTGATTAATTTTAAAAATAAATCTTCTGTAACTCCCGTATTTAATCATAAAATAATTTATTAAAAATATCATATTAGCAACTTCTTATTTGGAGTAACTTAAAGCAGCTTGAGGCAGAATACGGTAGACAACTTAGTAGAAAAAAAACATTACGCAGCCTTATATCTCATTTCTGAAAATACTTTGATTATCCCTGTTTACATCACTATATCAAAGTCACACCTGAAGCATGTCAAAATATAGTGTTTTTCTGTTTCCAAGTTTTTAAATACAATTTTACTGAAAATACTTCAACTATAAATATTGTTCGCTCGCATATGAGACATATGAAAGTTATGTCGCGAAAGAGCTAAATAATGACTTTGACATTGCACAAAATCGACGATTCAAAAAGTTATCAAACTCGCCTCGCTTTGCTTTAGTCACCCCATTTTACTGTATCTATTTTATTAGTGCGTCTACCTGATTTCTTGATTTTAATATGTAAAATAAAACATAAAATTACATTAACGCACTTATGTAACCAAAAATCAAAGATCCTATGCACCTGCACAAAGTGAGCGTGGAAAGACGTTGCCCAACCCGTCACCTTAATTTCCAATATATAATTACGCTACTCATAAATTTGAATTAATAGGAAAAAAATTGTCCAGTACCCTTACCATGAGTTACATTAATTAACGTTCTAGCTAGCGACTTGAATGCTCTGTTGCTCGCAGACCTCGCAGTATTGTTATTATTATTAAGAGGTAATTTTCTCGTCTGGCCGAATGAGCAAGGTCCCGCCCCGTCGCCTTAACATCAATTAGTTATCTAAGTTTAAGTTATTTTTTAATGTTGCAGAACAAAAGTAGTTAAGTTTAGCGAGTAGAATCGATCGTTGCATTTAAAGCCCCAAGGTCAGAGACACACTGTATAATTACAAAGTCCAAGTATTTTTTCATTATTATAAGTAATTAATTAGAGCAACATGAGCCGCGGAAAACCAGTCACAGAAGAAGTCAGGAAAATTATAATTTCCAGTAGTGAGAGTGGAAAATCTACCAACCAAATCGCCAGAGATTTATTACTGGCAAGATCTACTGTCCATTCAATCATCCAGCATCGCAAGAAACGGCACAATTTCGTGTTTGAAGAAGTCGGGTCGACCGCGTATGACGAGTGCAGCTGAAAACCGGGTTTTAAAGAAAATTATCAAACAAAACCGCCGTGGTTGTTCCGGGGAACTTACCGTAAAATGGCGTGATATAATCCAGAGAGACGTTTCAGTGGATACCTGCAAAAGGGTTCTCAAAAGAATGGGATATGGTTTTTATACGGCCAAGGAAAAACCTTTACTAACGGAGTTACAGAAAAAGAAGATGCTGAAATTCGCTCGCGAGCACTCAAACTGGACTACTGATCAATGGCGTCAAATAATATGGAGTGATGAATCAAAATTCGAAGTAACTGTCGGCGATGACCGAAAAAAAAACATTCGAAAGAAAGACGAAGCATTCATCAAAGACTGCATTAAGAGAAAAGTGAATTTTCCTGGGTCTGTGATGATATGGGGTTGCATGTCGGCACAAGGGGTAGGCCGCCTTCATTTTGTAGAAGGGACAGTTAATGCAGTGAAATACCAGGAAATTTTAAAAACAAGTTTAATTCCATCTATTCCAAGCTTGAAATATGAAAATGTCTACACTTTTCTTGCCATACTGCGAAGACCACGAAGACTTGGCTCGAGTCTAAAGGAATCCCCACTATGGAGTGGCCGTCGAATAGTCCAGATTTGTAACCTATTGAAACACTGTGGTGGAAAATTAAAAAAAAAATACGCAAGTTTCCATCGAGGTCAAAAAGTGATTTAAAAGAAAAAATCGTCGCTGTCTGGGAGTCTATAACCCCAAAGGAGTGTGAAGAGTTGGTAGCGACGATGCCATTGAGAATCAAGGCTGTTCTTAAGAGTAAAGGCGAGACAACTAAGTGGTAGGCGAACTATTTTGCATACTCAAGATCGATAGCCGAACTAATTATGCGTGGTCGTTGATAGAAGTATTGTATTTTTTTTATTACAATACAGAGATATTTTTTGGTTGTATTATATAGGAAATAAACTTGATTAATTTTACAATACTTTTTTTTATTCCTTGCTCCCATGCTATTAAAATTACTAACTAGATTTGACTTTGAAAAAAAGTTACTTTCAATTTTAAATAGTAGCCGAACTCTTTTGCATTGGGGCTCGTATGAGGAAAGTGTACCTAAGCGAGATTATGGCGAAGTAGCGACACGTACATTTGCTATGGACGCCTATCCACCGCACGGGTGCAGACTCGTCGTCACACCACTGCTATTTGACGGAGCCATGCCTGGGGTAGGTCTCCTATTTCTGGGCGATTTACCCTTCGGGCATCTAAAGCCACCTAACTAACCTTACCTTCCTACTATTGCGGAATAAAAATGATTTCCGACGAAACCGAATAGCAGTGGTGTGACAACCTGGTGTGACCAAGAGTCAGCCCCTAAAGATAACTAACGAACCTAACCTACCTGCTTTTGCTGAATAAAAATGATTTATAATTTCCGATGAAAACGAATAGCAGTGGTGTGACTACGTGGTGTGACGATTTTTGGAGTAAGTAGCCGGCAATACAAAACACGTTTGAACTTGTCTACCCACACCGGCGTCAACGTCGCGCCGGGCCGATTTATTTTTGACAGACTTCAAAAAGGCCTGCTGCAAAACTTACATAACCTAGACCTACCTACGTATACTATTATAAAGGACGAACCTTTTCACATACTATAGGACTACGAGAAATAGGTCTCCTTCGTGGTCCTACTAACCTTTATACCATATTCTCAAAACACCAGATTCGGAATTTTGGGTAAGTACGATAAATTAATCCTTATTTTGAATCTGGTGTTTTGGAATTCTGGTATAAAGTGTAATCTGGTATTTTCAAATTATGGTATTTTGAGAATGAGCCATTTATTTCTACCGGTAGGGATAGGTGCTCTGTTCATTTCCACTATTCGCTATTCTATTACTAATTAACCTTTTGAACGCCACAGTCGGCTGTGGCCGGCAACGGAAGAGGCGTTTTCTCGTGGCCCTACTGATTTGTCCTATTTCTCGTAATCCTATTAGTATGTATGCTTGTGGAAATGTTCGTCCTTTATAATAGTATACGTAGGTAGGTCTAGGTTATGTTAGTTTTGCAGCAGGCCCAGAAGGCCAAACCATCCAGAAATAGGAGCTCCGTCGACACTGTCTTATTGATTTGAAATTAGGGGTACGAACTGAAGTAGGACAGACAGAAATAGGGTTCCCTCGTGGTCTTACTAATATGACAAATCAGTAGGACCACGAGAAAACGGGGAACGGAAGGCCGTGCCACTGACGCCACGTCGGCCACAGCCGACACAAATTTCAACGGCAGAATTAAGTTTAATAAAAAACTTTGCAACAGAATTAATGGAGTTTTATTATTGCTATGCTAGTCTATATATAGTCTAAACCTTAAATACATAGATTATAATAGCAGAAGTATGAATAAATCCACTTTGTGTCAGGCTGTGATTTAATGCAGTAATTGTCAATGCTCAATACGCCAATGATGGCCGTAGCCGACACGTAGTGATGTGACCGCCCGCTGCCTTTATCTTGGGAAAAGTGTAAGAATATTACAGGGTCATTTTATCCATGATAAATTAAAGATAATATCAAAGGACGAACTCACACAAATTGACCTAGTCCCAAACTAAGCTCCTAGGCTTGTATTATGGGTACTTGACAACGATATAAATACTTATTAATAGAGAAATATATACTTAAATACATAGAAAACATCCAAGACTCGGAAACAACTACTCGTACTCATCATACAAATATTGACCCATACCGGGAATCGACACCAGGGACCTCTAGCTTCGTAGACAGGGTCATTACCAACTAGGCTATCGCGTCGTCACACATTACATTACACATTATACACTTTCAGTTCATTCCAAGTAGTTCCGTGGAAAAAGTTCCGTGGCGGAACCAGTGAGCCTTGAAATAGGAGCCCTGCCGCGAGGCAGGGCTCCGTCAAAAAGAGCAGTGGGACGAAGTAGTGGGACCACGGGTAAGCGTTCGAAAATGTGTCACTAATTCCAACACGGAACGATTGGGATGAAAAAGTGTCACTAGTTCCGCCGCGGAACTTCTTCCACGGAACTACTGGGAATAAAGGACACTTTCGCATATTATACACTAATGAAAAATTTCAATTCCAGACCCAAGGCACCCCTTAGTGCCATAAATATGAGGTAGGTTTAGGTTATGTTAAAGTTTGGTCATTCTAAGAGGGCCGATTTGACACCTATCAACGCAGTATAAAATATAACCTCAAACACAGATTTTGTCTGTTTTTGTACTGAGTTGACAGCTGTCAAATCGGCCTTCTTACAACGACCAAATTGTAGTAATTCAGCTGGCCCGGAGGGCTAAACTACCCAGAAATAGGAGCTCTGCGATAGCAGAGCCCCGTCGACTTTCTGCGAAAGTGTATACAATGCGAATAAATCAATGTAGGTAGGTAATGTAATGAAGCAACATTTTTTGTATTTTTTAACATTGTTTTGTTTAGCCTATTAAAGCTAATATACCTGTAACTAACTACATAAGCAAATTTATACACTTTGAAAAGAAAACGATTTTTATTCAATTCCCATTTTCTTGAGTTTCTTTAGATTCTTGCTCAAAAATATCAATACCAAAAGGTAATGCATTTCAAGTTTCCCAACTCTAGTATTAAAATAATTTCCACTTCCTTCGACGCCCCTGACGGCCGGAGCTGTCAACGCGTGACGTCATCGCCCCACTAAATTAAAATACATATCGTGTGAACATTTGGGTGTTTTCATGTTTTATTGTGGGATTATAATGTTAAAAAAAAAGGAAATTAAATTACATTATAATTGTAATATTGTATCTGTTAAAGTTTTCAGATACTCAAATTCACTATTACATAGGGTCAATTATGGTATCGATATTTCTTTTTGGAATCACTACGGTTTTAGAGATCGACTTGTACGTTTTTGTTGTGGCGTCCGGGAAGCAGCGTTTTGTTTCGCAGCTTGGCGTTCAAAAGGTTAATCAAAATCAGTATCTTAAAGACGAGGTAGGTTTAGGTTATGCTAGGTCTTCAGCAGAAAAACACTCGGAAATAGAAGCTCAGCATGAGTGGAGCTCCGTCGACTCTGTTAAATTTTGATATTCAATTAGAAATTATGGGTAGAGTAGTAGCGAATATTGAAAAAGGACAGTGCATGCTGGTTGAAGGAGGAATCTATTCGATTGTATTTCATTCCACGGGGCTGATAGTTCAGTGCAACCATTTTCTTAATAGGTATCGGCAATCTTCGTTTTTCTATCACACAAACTATGGTGTGATAAATAACGACTGTAATTTACGAGTGCAAGAGTGATGGCGATAGCCAGCCGACAGATATTAAAAAACTGGGAATACTGTATATGCCAATTCTGGGACTCGTAATTCGTAATAAAAAAGGTCATATACATGAACGAATTATACTATACTTAAACCCTTTTTCACTTGAGCTTCAGAAGTCTTATACTATTTTTCACTAGAACCCCAGAATTTTCGTCTAAGAGTGAAAGAGATAGCTTGAATAGGGAGCGATACTGATAACCTTTAACCCTTTGAACGCCAGGAACCACTAAAGTGGTCGTGTACTGTCGTGCCTACGACGCCATCGACCCATATATTGGTCACAGATACAGTGCAAAATAGCCCCGAGTATTTGTGACGTAAGATTGACATTAGCTGTGGTTTTCAGCTGTCATTAGCGTGTGAGGACAACGTTTGTATCAAGTCAGGGGCGTTCAAAAGGTTAACACGTTCCCTGTCTGGGTGCCCTGAATGTGTGGTCATGAAGCTTTTTTCAGGAGTCCGTGCTTCCACTATGGGTTCATCCCCATACTAAATGCAAGTTAGACTTGTGACATTGTCAGATCGTTTTGTATGAGGACAGTGAACGTGTAAAGAAGCATGTGAAAAAGATAACACGATTAGAAACAATTCTCGATATTTAAATAAATAGTTAAATTTTGTATTGAAAAAGTCAAAGCCTATAGCGACAATAAATACAAACTGCTTAATATTACAATGTTCCACCTACATCCAAAGTATCCACTGTAAGTTATTTTAGCTCATATCCAAAATACGAAGAAGCGAAGGATATTTGTCAGGATCGTAGCAAGTGGAAAGAAGTGGTATCTGCCTACCCCTCTGGGAAACAGGTATGATTTAATGTATGTATGTATGTATGAAAATACCGGATAACACTTTATACCAGATTGGGAATCACCAGCTTAGAAATTTTAGGTAAGTACAATAAATTAATTCTTATTTTGAATCTGGTGTTTTGGAATTCTGGTATAAAGTGTAATCTGGTATTTTCAAATTATGGTATTTTGGGAATGAGCGGTTATTTTCGATATGTTAGTAACAACCCCATCAGTTACTGATAAAAATGACATAAATGCCCTCTCAATATGGCTGAATCTGCTGCGATATAGAATATTTAGAATTCGATATCGGAATGCATAGTATTTACATAATAGGTTGGATATGTCTGGTTCATACGTTTACTCAACAGACAACAGATAAGACATTTTTATTCAGAATGACTGACGGCGAAGAGCAGGACAACATGCTGCTGAACGGCCTCTCAGTCGCGCGTTACATTATCTGTAGTTTCACATTAACCCTTATTACCAAGGTTTAAGAGTCATACCTGGCAAATATTGTGCTGTTCATTGCGTTTGAAGTGGCAAACCATTAGGAATCTTAACTTCTTGGGACTAAGTTCATTTTTCTCAAATGGTTACACCTTTTAGGCATTCTATCCCATCCCATCTTGTTGGAATTTTAGATGCTTCGATACGGCTGAAATTTTGACCATTTCAATCTTTTAGGTAATCTATACAGTTACATCATCTTGACATTTTATCCAAGCCGATACTTAAAACATCCCGTCACATCACATTTTTCTGAAATTTTATCGGGTTCGTTTTTTTTGAAAATCCAATGCATCCCATTTTTATGGGCACGCTGTCCGGTTCGATCTATCTGACGCTGACTGTACATGTTTTCATACGCAGGAACAGAGGATAATAGAACGAAGAATTATCGATATGATTGAGAGACTTTCGAGAACCCATAGCTCGTTTTTAGGGTTCCCTAGTAAATAGCTATAAAGGCAACATCATAATAACAGCGTCGTATTTCTCATGAATTAGATAACCCTAGGGATTGCGTCTACTTTACCAAAACAAACAACGTTCGGAAAATCAAAACAACCTATCGATGTATACGTAGTAAACACGCCGTGATAAACATCGTCCGATGATAATTCCTTAGCAATTATGTAAAGAACGATGGTATAAATCATCTTGCTCAAAATCGATATAATAAAAATGAATCGCTAAATGTGTTGCTAAGCGCTAAACTCGAGAACTGCTGAACCGATTTGGCTGATTTATTTTTTGTTGTGTCTGTCAATGTCAGGACAAGGTTTTTATGACGGAAAATAATTGAAAAATTCACCGGGAAAGTCAGAAATTTGCAGCGGGGCGAAGCCGCTGGCGGGCCGCTAGTAAAATAATAATAATAAATATCAGGGCACAATATAACACTCCCAAAGTAAGCTCTAGGCTTGTACTATGGGTACCAAAAAACGATAAGTACTCAGTCAAGAGCTTAAATTTGGTCGGCACCTTAGGTCCAATGTCAATCTGACATTCTACAACAATAAGGTTGAATTTCTTAAAAGTTGCAAATGACTTGACATCTCTAATGACATTGACCGTAACCGTTCGTATCCGTGCATACTTAAATACATAAAAAAACCTCGAAGACTCAGGAACAAACACAATTTACTTACATACATTTCAATTTCAACACGAAATATCTGATCTTACCTTGATTTGAACTGGGGGCCGTTAGCTTCAAAGGCTTGGTCACTACCAACTAGGCTTACGGGTCGTCAATAAACAAACATACAAAAATAATCTTACGAGTTCCGAACTCAGAAACGAACGAAGAACAAGGTCAAAGTTGTTAAGAATGTCAGTACATTTTCTGCCAGGAGGCAACTATTTTGGTGCCCATATTCCTACAGTAATAAATTATTTACAGTACGTAATAAATAAACACATAAAACCACAGGGGAAACCACGGAAATACAATGCAAAGATCAGTTCAATTTCCGGCAAAAAATATCACTTTGCACAATCCATGGGTTGAATGAGATCTGAATCATTCCCAAAATAACGCCTGTGTTTTTATTGTATTGTCATTGTGCATTAAGACCAGAGATCGTACAAATGGGTGTCATTACCAGTGATCGTACTTTTTCCAGCATTCTTGGTGCGATGACGTCAAATGGCACACGACAGCGACCTAGGGTTGTAGACGTGTATATAATATGATTGACGTTTAAAATTATGTAATATTATGTGGTAATTGAAAATGAATTACAATTTTTTTACTTAATCATTTATTATAATTTAGCACTTGACGGGACGTCAGCGAAGAAACAAAATGTCTTCTATATTTATGCACTGCCATTACCTACGCATTATACTGTCTATGCTAATATATAGTCAGTATATAAATTCCTAATCATAAATATGAACCTATACATATAACCTGAGATAAGAAGTTATTGCAACTGTGTTACATTTTCTCAAATACTCGTAGTAAATTAACCCTTTATTTAATTATGCATATAGGGTTAGGCTTTACATGTTCTGAGAGTATTTTCTGTATTTCCGATTTGTTTAATACGCTATTTTATTTTTATTTTAGATTTTATTTGATTCCTGATTCCAACAATTTAATATTGGGCACTACTGACAACCCTAGCACTGCACCAAAAATGCTGGAAAATCTACGATCACTGGCTCATTACTCGCAATAATGTGGACATGACTTCAAAGATTTTAATTAAATTACATTATTTGATACACTGTTAAACATCTTAGCCTAATTGTGCAAATTGTGGTTACAGAGTTATCAACAAGTTTTTAGAGTTGTTGGTAATTCTGTAGATCTGCCTACCCCACTCTGGGAATGAAAGCGTGAAGGTAATGTATATATGTATGTACATTATTTGATTTCTTACCTGAAACCTAATATTGGTTCTTTTGCAAGACAGTAATAAAATAAAGAATTTAAAGACGTGAGGAGTGGCCATTTATATTAATCTACTTACGTTTGCTCCATTAACATCCGTGGATTGCGAAAGCAGCTTTTCACCTCGTAAGTTTATTTTAACCGTGAAAAGGAATAAACTAACCACGTAAAAAAAATTAAAACTACTGTTGATTTACTAAATCTAGTCTCTCAAAGGATCAAAATATTTTTTAGGGTAAGTAATCAATTAATGTAATTTAATTTGTTTAATTTAAATCTTCGGAGTCATGTCCACATTATTGAGAGTAATGACACCCATATTCCGATCTCTGAATTTAAGACAAACCATTACAAGTGCGATGTTTGTTTAATGCAAACTAAATGTATGTATGTACCATTATCAGCCTATATTAGTCCACTGCTGGACATAGGCCTCTCCCATCGCACGCCAACGAGCACAATTCGTGCCTGCAGCCACCTTGCGAAGATCGTCGCTCCACCTAGTCTGAGGGCTTCCTACACTACGTTTACCGATTCGCGGTCTCCGCTCAAGAATACGATAACTCCAGCGATTATCGGTTCTGCGGCACAACTGACCGGCCTTCTGCCACTTCAAGCTGCTAATTCGATGGACTACGTCGTATTTACATACATAAACTCACGCCTTCATTCCCAGAGTGGGGTTGGCAGAGCTACAGAATTACCAACAACTGTAATAACTATCTGTAACCACATTTTGCACAATCAGGCTTAAGATGTTTACCAGAGTATTAGTGACAGGTTGCAAGCCCATCGCCTAACAGTACTACCAGCTTTTATTCCCTTAGTCGCATCTTACGATATCCACGGGAAGACATGGAGTGGCACTGTTCTAACCCGGCAACCACACGGGCAACGTCCGTCGTATATAAATTCTTTATTTTAAATAAACATTTTTGCATCACTATAGATAATGTACATAGGCGAACTTATACCATATGGGATCAGCTCCAGTTGAATATCTTTTTTTCCTGATCCCAACGTGGCACTTTATGTTTATGCGTTAGATATGTTATATTTTAGGAATGATTAATCGGCCCCGTCTCGTGTTGTCCCGTGTGGTTGCCAGGTTAGAAAAGTTCCACTCCATTTCTTCCCGTGGATGTCGTAAGAGGTGAGTAAGGGGATAGGCGATGGGCTTGCAACCTGTCACTAATACGCTGGTAAATATCTTAGCCTTATTGTGCAAAATGTGGTTACAGAATTATCAACAAAATTTTAGAGTTGTTGGTAATTCTGTAGCTCTTCCTACCCTACTCTGAGAATGAAGGCATGAGTTTATGTATGTATGTGTGATTAATCAGCTTATTACTGAAGACTTTATATTGAATAGGTACTAAATAAAAACGAAGACGAGTTTTTAGACCAAAGATGTCCAATTTCCTCTATCTTGGGCTGCTTGCATCCAACTTGGGCAAGCCGTATTGGTCATTTCATCTTATTCCATAAGCGGTCCTCCTGAGCGTTTCCCACTTAGGCCTTTCCACGACGTCACCCTTAAGGCCCACGGACAGTCGCCACACGTCTCCGCCCTTTTGCATTTGTTTAAATCTAGCAGTTTTATTAAACGACTTCAAAAACCGGTTTAGTGCAAGTCGGAAAAAATACTCTATTTGTTATGAACTGTATCTCCTTTGCAATAAGTTCCACTTTAACTAGCCTAAGTTTTAATATAGATTTTAAAAGTTTCTTGATATTTTTTCCAAAACTTTAAAAAAAATTTTTTTTTTCAGGTGTGTAAATAATTATTTTAAAATCGGGAATTCTTTAATTTTTTTTTTAGTTTATTGACTTTAGAGAAAAGGGGAGAACGGTCATTCCTTAATATATCAATAAGTACTTGAGGGAAATTATAAAAAAAATTGTTTGAAAATTGCAATATGAGCCCTTTCATTCTAGACCTCTTTTCAAATATTTAGAAAAATATTTTCTCTCGTATATTTTTACCAAAAAAAGATGCGGGCGAGTAAGTTTACAACTTTGCAAAATTTCGAAATGATAGCATTTATAGTTTCAGAGAAAAACTGCTGTGACATACAGACAGACACCAAAGACTCACCATAGGAGTCCCTTACGTTCCACTGTATATCTTTTTCATATAGGTATAAACATAATATTTCTCCGTCAATTGAAGACCGTTTTTAAAATTCTTTTTTTTTATAAGGGTATTATACTGAGGTGGTACTATTGCCACCAACTTGGTATCGAATGAAGGAATTCGCGAGGAGTTGAGGGAACTCTTCAAATATTTTACGCCTAAACATATCGATTTTAGTATTGTCAGGATCAAGTCATTTTTTAAATGTCCTAATCGATTCGATTCCAGGCTTGGCGTGTGTTCCGCTACCTGTGCACTGTCAACGCGTACGTCTACACGGCTGTCAACCCACTTCTCTACAGCCTCATGTCTCGGAGATTCTCGCGAGCGTTTAAGGTACAGTCTAGTTTGTTTTACCAGAAGTAATGTATGTACGTACAGTACTATCAGTCCCTTAATAGCAAGTGTGACAGCAATAACCAGTTGAACGATATTAAGAAGATGGGAGTACCTACTGTACAATATTACGACCGCAATTGGGGCTCTACTTTGAAATCCGTAATTCGAACTACGGATCGCCTTGTCAACTTGCGATTTAGTAACGCATCGAGAGCAAAAGGGATAGCAATAGACGAAGTTCGAATTACGGATTTCAAAGTAGAGCACCTGACATAAGATCTCCAAGCAACCACTTGCACTGTGACGAGTTTCATTTGATAAAAATAAAACCGGGCATTTAATTAAGTGAGTTAGCATGCCTGACTTTTTAGACTTTACTATCTTTACGTCTATTTTGACGTTAAAACGTTGCTTACTATATATATTACACAAGTAAGAATGAACGCTGTATACATGGTAATACTACACAATTAATAAGAGTTCGGTATACTACATATTTCGGCATGTACCTACTACAAAGAGATGTATCCACTTTTGGACCTTATTACAATGCAATAAGGTGAAAAAGTGGATACATGTAGTCGACTATACCTAAATCAAATGTTTCAGGATTTACTAAAGGGTCGGAATTCTCGGAGCCTCAGCTACGTGACTTCAAGAGGTTTGTCAGAACTCCCCCATAATACCAGGATGCGTAACACCTAAAGGAAGAACTACGAACGTGGACAATGGATTAACTATGGAATCTGCATTATGACGTTCTGCAGATTATAAAGAACTGTTTGTACGGACCCATAGGAATAAACAAGGACTGTCATAAACAACGTACCTATAATGCTTAAACGGAAGTGTTGAAAAATTGTAGATAAAATATATATAAATACATACATGACGACTTTTAATGGGTGCTGAGAAAACTTTTTTTCATCATTATCATCAGCATGTCAGCCAAAACACGACCATTGGTGGACAGAGATACGTAAATACCGTAAGGTACCGTACTTTTTTTATGTGGGTAACCTAAACTCACCCTACAGAGTTTAGGTAACTTCAAACAGTTATTAAAACTTATGTCCATTGGGTTTAATTATGCTAAGGAAAAATAATTAAGTTTAGTAATAAAAGAGCACACAATATAAAACACAAGCAGACAAGCAGGCAAAGACGAGAAAATTTTAAACGACTGCTTTTTACTTTTCTCAAACATGCTCGGAAAAAACGGTTTTCCGATTGAAACACAAGGACGGAAAGAGCCTCATTTTACTCCTAGGAGTAAAAAAACCATATGAAAACACTTTCCGTCCATGTCCATATATTTCTTAAAATTGCTGTCAATTTGCATACAAAATCAAAAGGACCAAGACAAAAATTCCAAACAGCCAAGGTAACTGCTCGCTTTTTTAGCACAGTGCGTGTGTTTATTTTTGAATTTGCATTCCAATGTCTATGGTTAGTATTTAAAAACAATTGACAGTCGGTAACATTCGTTCATTCTGCATAATATAATTGTGAAACCGAATATTAAACTATTTGTTGTGTGAAATACTTTTTAGAAATGTATTTGTATTATTTCCTCACAATATGTTTGAGAAAAGCATAATGTATGCCTCGGCGGAAACGAGGATTTCCTGACTCGTATTTTAGCAGGCCTCGCTGTTGCTCGGCCTGCTAACCACCTCGTCAGGAAATCCCTTACTTTCCGCGCCTAGGCAACAATGTACTATTAAAAAAATTAAAATGTTTGATTATGTTTGTTGTGTCGCAATGTTTTTGTCAAACAAATGTTGTGAGTTTGAGATTGAGTTGCATTCGTTGACGAATGTTAACCGGTGAGCATAAAGCATTTTTAAATAGTCGTTACGTTTTTAAATCAATCGCGTCACTGGTAGATCAACACGAAAATGCTGGATAATTATTTCAATAATAAGTAAATTTGTAACATTGATCTTTAATCTTGATTTCTATTTTAGGCACGAAAGTAAAATTTTGACCCATAGATCGGCCTTTTTGGTGTGGTTTAGTCAAAGGATGACGTTCAAAACTCGACCCCCTGAATAAAGTTTTACTTACTTAACTCATATTCATTTTATTATAAACATCATGCCTTCTATCGAAAGATTCTAAGGACACCAAAACAACCAATCAAACGTTACGACCGGCTGAATAACTCAAGGCATCAAAGATAACTACTTTAGTTCAGAGCAATTCTGTTTCTGTTCTTGTGATTTATTTCCAGAACCTTGTTAATGAGTTAAGTTAAGTTAGTGAAGAAGTAATAAAGATAAGATATAAAAATTAGAGGAAGTAAATGAGGTTGCACGGAACTCTACGAGTAACAAGATTTTTTAACCTTATCTGAATTAAGTTATTTTATTGTTATTTTATTGGTATTTTATTGTGAATTTTATTTTTGTTATTTTATTTTATTGTAGTGCAATACTCGCTGACCTCAGTAGAGTTTCCGACCGAGTTGGCTTGAGAATCAACATGGACAAGACGAAAGTCATGTCCAATGTCCATGTCGCGCCAACTCCCGTGATAGTCGGAGGCTCTGCGCTCGAAGTTGTTGGTTGACGACTATTTTTACCTGCGACAAACAGTCCAGTTAGGTAGGTCCAACTTTGAGAAAGAGGTCACTCGTCGAATCCGACTCGGCTGGGCAGCGTTCGGGAAGCTTCGCAGCACCTTTTTGTCCAAATTACCGTAGTGTTTGAAGTCAAAAGTCTTTGACCAGTGTGTGTTGCCAGTGATGACCTACGGATCTGAGACGTGGGCGCTAACAATGGGCCTCATAAGAAAGCTCAAGGTCACTCAGAGGGCTATGGAGAGGGCTATGCTCGGGGTTTCTCTGCGTGATAGAATCAGAAATGATGATATCCGCAGGAGAACTAAGGTTGCCGACATAGCCTGAAGAATAGCTAAACTGAAGTGGCAGTGGGCGGGGCACATCGCACGCAGGACTGATGGCCGATGGGGTCAGAAGGTTCTTGAGTGGCGTCCGCGGACCGGGAGACGAGCTGTAGGTAGGCCTCCAACAAGATGGAGTGACGACCTTGTAAGGATCGCGGGAACGCGGTGGATGCGAAAAGCACAAGACCGGTCTGACTGGAGAGCCTTGGGGGAGGCCTATGTCCAGTAGTGGACGTCTTTCGTCTGACATGAATGAATGATTGTAATCGCCGTTTTTTTTTAACTCGGTCGTCTTAACTGGCATGTTAGTAAGAGCTTTCGTTATCATTATGTATATCGAAAGATCTCAAACGAGGTCAAATTAAATTTTCGAGTTGTTAAGAGAGCTGATAAAAATACTTTTCTTTTTAACAAAAAATAAATATCAAAGAGAGAATATATATATTAATAAAGAGAGAATTAAACGGAACGAGCCTCACTCATCAGCGCACAGCTGAAACTACTGAAGCTAGAAAAATGAAGCTTTAACAGGGGGGTTATTATGACATCGCCATGCAGTTTAGTTTTATTTTTCTAAAATGGTATATATCTCTACATTAAATACTTAAAGTGTATATTTTGTTTAAAAATCATGACTTGAATTCAATAAATTGTATATGTAATTTAGTTTAAAACAGATTGATGATGTAAATGATAATGTTATGGGTTGACTGCCCATTATTTATCATTTATATCATCAATGACAAATACTAAAAACTGGAACCCATTTAAGACCTTTATATAATTGTATAAATATTACATTATTATAATTTTATATTTTGTTTATATTTATATTTCGCATTTATAAATGCAAAGGCTCCCATTAATCTATAAAACTAACTGTTTCCGTAAGATGGAAGTTCAAATTGGCTAAATATGTAAGAAATAATTTATTTGTATTTTATTTATTGGGGAAAAACAGATATAGACATTACAAAATATTATAAAACGAAGTTAGGTTTAGTCTACATACTGAAACAAATCTCACTAAGAATTACATATATAGTATGTAAAATTGTGTACAACTTAGGTACCTACAATTAATAACTATAGTGTTGCCAAGTTCAATCTGAAAAAACAGTAGATACATGCCCTAAAACAGGAGATTTCAAACAAAATTTGTAGACAAAATTTATTCCTTAAAACTTACCTAAATGCATGTCCTATTTGTGTTATTCCTCGGTTTATTCATTTTCTGATTTATTTTATTCGTTTTTACTAAGGGTGAATATTATATTTTAGGTTGTATTGATTTACTTAATTTTACTCATATAAAAACACCCAGAACTCGGCGTGATTTCTTGGGGGTCGCAGTTCTAACCTAACCTAACCCACTTCTGTCAACAGTTCGTTTTCTTGGGGGTCGCAGTCCTAACCTAACCTTACCTACTTTGAAAGCCTCGTAGTTCTATTTCTTGATATAACTAGTTATGCAATAATATTATTAATTTAATATTCAGAAGTAATTCTTAGTTTTATTATACATAGGGGAGAGGGGGGCAGCCTGGTACATTTTTTACACTCATTGACGTATTTCAAAATATTACCTATAAAAACCAGTTTCGAGCCTCTACACAACAACGTATGTTATTAACCTATGTAGTTAACGCATTTGCACATGTTCAAAGCTAAAGACAACGGCAAAATTCAGAATTTTGCAACTCAAGGAATAATGTTCAATACTGCCCCAAGCGTGGGTAGCTTTGAATTTACTTGGGGCAGATTTGAAATAAGGGTTGTAAGGCAACAATATCGAGATATACGTGTTTTTTTTACCTGTACTTAGTACAGTTAGTCACTAGAAATGGTCGTATTAACATTTTACTCGTATAATTTGCAGTTATAACTAAGAGGGGGTAGTTTTGTACAGAAGTATTTTTTTAGTGTTCAAAGGTGCCTCAGGGGGGTACTTTTGAAAAGTATTGAAATCCTACTAAAGCTGCCCCCTTGAGGCAGTTTTGCACACAGTATTGTTCAAAACTACCCCAACAATGTAACGGGGGATAAAACTTGTGAGACAGTGTATTTTGTTGTGAAATTCACTGATTTGAGCTTTGACCCCACTTTAAGTTTCTTTATTCGGTAGTGTAAAGTATTCGGTCTTATATTATACACAACAGCAGCCTGTCTAAGTTTCATGGTGCCATTCAACACTTCAGGTACAGCATTAGTTACATCCTCTTCGTTTAATTCGGATTCTCTTTTTTTTTGTAATTCCTTACCATTTTTACCTGCAAACAAATAAACCAATAAATTAAAACGATTTAATTAAATTTATATAATAGAAATATTGTAGATAAATAATTGACATAAATATTATACCAAACAAGACTAAACGTAATAAGTACAAAACTAACTAATTCAGGTAGATGCATTATGAGCGTTTACTGAAATAACTAAGATATTATTTTAGTTTACGTGCCTACATGTCAGGTTATATCGGGGCAGATATGAACATTTCTTATAGCCGGGGTAGTTTTGAACAGACTGCTAATCAAAACTGCCTCCTATATTTTTTTTCAAAACTACCCCAACACCTATTTAAAAAAATAAACATCGATATCTTCCAAAACAATAGCAAATTCTAATTGTTTATTCTTTGTCACTAAAGCTAATAAATTGTACTTTCGAATAAATTAAGTTTCACTTACCGCTTCCTTCAAATACAGCCTGAAAATCCTTACACACGGGGAGCAAATCCGGTAACGGATGACATCGAAATCAAAATATGCTACTGGTTCGTTAATGTTCTGTCAAACGTCAAATCTGTCAAGTGACAGTTGTGTGGGTCAGTGTTGCGAGCCCAAAAAATGGATTAGGACCATAATCGCACTAAAAATACGTCTTTGAACGCATTTGTTCTAAGCTGCCTCCAGTGATAGCTGCCCCCCTCTCCCCTATTTGTATATAAAATTGTATTAAAGTAATACGTCGAAGAAATAAATTCCAATGTTTTGTAGTTGTACCAATTAAGATAATTTGAAACAAATCAGCGATTAAGTAGTAGGTATTCGTTGATTAGTATTTCCACGTAGTAAGATAAATTTAAATAAATAGTAGTTCAAATAAGATAACGCCAAACAATATTACTAGTACTAAAGTTTCGATGAATCGTTGTCGATGAAATAATATTCGATGAAAAGGTTGTCGACAAAACAAGGGTACACCGAATTAGGTAGGTACTGTAAAATATTAGCTCTCCCGATTAAAAAAAGACAAATCCACAATAAGTGTAATTAAAACTTAAATATGGTAAGTGCACTTAATACCTATCAATATAAAGTGATAGTAAAGCAAACAAACTTAGTTTGTTTCATTTTCACTCAGTTAGACTTAGATAAGAAAAGTTAAAGGTTCAATTCAAGATTCAAGTAACAAACCAGTTAACCATAGACCACGGACAGATTCGTACATCGCTCATTTCGTTTCGTTCAGAAATTGCCATCAAATATTACACACTACGATTGAATTTAAGGCCGCCCTCTCGCTTGAAGAACCTTGCCAAGTTACGTTTTTTTTTTCGACAGGCGAAATTCTAAAATTAAGTATTTTTTTCCGGAAAACAGTAGAACAGTAAACACACCCCGAAACCAGTAGATCTCCTGTAAAAACAGGCGATCTGGCAACACTTGAATTTGTAAATATTTGTGTTAACATAGGTGTATCAAGTGCCAGCCAAGTGATACTATACTAGTATATTTAGTTTCAAACGTGTCACGTGTCAGAACGTGTCTCAATTTATTAACTTAAAATAATACCAGTTATGGAGAATTGCAAAAATCAAGAAGATAGAGATGTTTTTAGATGGACACCATTTTTGAGGCAGGTCTGTTAATAATTTGTTTGCTGAACCAAACACATTTTTACTACTAACTAATATAATTATGAGTGATGGTTTTATAGTATAGTATAGTCAAAGTTATCAGTAACAGGAAATCGTAATTCTGATGTTTCGGTCTTTTTTTACTCGGATTTATTATTGGTTGGTGTAATGGACGTACTTACGAAACCTACTTGGAGCAAATATTCCAACTGCACTCACGTTAATCAAGACTATCACCTCTAGTAAAATAAAGGATATATTTAGAGACGATTACAATAACCTATTAAGTACTGTTAAGTGGTAAATGTATTTAATAGAATACGTATGTCCGACGTCCGTGCTAAGTGAAAATTGTGCCACTTTCTCCAAGCTGAAAAAAATGTCGCCAAAATAACTTAGCATCTTACAATGCCAATATAAGGTTTATGGATAGAGAATTAGTAGGTACAGTACGTTGTGCCGCATGTATTAAACACCTTAAATAAGAATTTCATTAATCGTCTAACCCTAAATTATGTAAGAAACTACAAAAAAAAACGGTAATCTCTCCGAACACACCTAACGCAAGTGTCCATAAATGTATTTTTATTCTCTTAAAAAAATACTTTCGGAATTTCGGGTATTCTTAATTCGAATTTTAGGTATTTCTTGTATTATTCAGTCGGACTTCTTCTTCGGAGTATTGAAATTCGGAATTTTGATCATCATAATTAGTCATTTTTAAATTTCGATGTCATGAAAATCGGATTTATGAAAATTTGGAATAGTCATATTAGGAGTTTTAAAACATTTTGCATTATAAAAATCGGTATTTTGGAAGTCGTGATTCCAACTTTCGAATTTTTTTTTCGAGTTTATGTAGTGTACCCAGACACAATATAATTAACCTGTAAAAGTAATTCCTTGTGACTCGGTGTGTCTTTTAGGCTTTGACAATCTCTCTTTCACCACGCATTTCCCCATTTTTCGCAGCTTATTTGAAATTCTAATTCTAATTTTAATTAAATGACCGGTTCAGGGATGCCTCTAATCCAAATCTGAAACTTAAGTTTAGATATTCGAAACTGAATAAAATATGGCTGAACGTATTTGGATTTGTGTTTATGTGGTGAATTGGACGTTTAAATATCCAATGTAACTAATATCATACTTTGCGTCTTGGAAATATTTGTGGTTTGCTAGTTATAAACGAATAACGAGTTTTGTTCGGACGAAGTCACTCGCAAAAGCTAGTATAGTAGTATCAAAACAATCAAAAATACATCGTTAATCGTTATAACGGTGTTACAGGTGTTTGTCTGCAGTGCTATTTGGTGCACCGATTTCTTGTTAGGACTAAGCGTTGGAGCACCCGCTGTCCTCATCCCACAAGTGAGGCTGGAGAAGAATTCGACTTCAGCAGTAAGCGAAGAAATGGAGTCATGGTTGTGTATGTTCAAGTTTAAATTAAATTCAGTCACTTTAATTGGGAATAAATACATTTCAAACTAATTTCGTCTGTTTTCAGCATCCGGATGTCCATTTGTCATAGTTTGGACATTTTCACTACCATTTATGGCTGAAAAGTACGGTAGAAGATTAACGTTTTTATTCGTTGCCTTGAGCTCTGTAGTTGGTTTTACAGGGTTTTATTTCAGTAATAATATTAAACAACTTTATGTCAGTAACTTGTTGCTGGGCGCTCCCGAAGGCGCTATGGTTTCTATTGCTCCAATGATTGTCACTGAATACACATCGCCTCAACACAGAGGTTTCATGCTGGCGGTGAAAACTGCAACTTTTTATTGGGGTATTTGGGTTGCCAACGCAATTGGAATATTTTCACACTGGAGGAATATAGGTATTCTTGGTATAGTATGCGCTGTCTACAGCATGACAGCATTACGTTGGCCTGATTCTCCGTATTGGCTTGCCAGCAAAGGACGTTATAAGGAATGTGCTGCTACGCATCGGTGGCTGCAAAGCTCTGCTGACATTGGGTCAGAAGCTGAACTAGAAACTTTGATTCATACTCAAAAGCAAACGCTCAGCAATCCAAATTCGGACGTAAAAATGGGACACCGGAGAAATCTCGCCAATATTTTTAGAAAAACCATCACAGAAGAATTTTATAAACCTTTTTTTTTATCTGTTTTAATTTTAATGCTTTTGTGTTTCTCTGGGAAACTAGTGATGTCTGTGTATGCTCTGTCAATTATCAAGAAAATGACACATAGTGCAAGCGCGGCTAACTCGGGTATTCTTATCCTCGACGGGCTTACGATTTTCTCTGCGTATATAGGCTGTGCTTTAACTAAGGTACTTAAAAGAAGGACTCTCTATCTGGTCGGATCGTCTTTAAGTATTTTTTTTATGTTAGTAATATCATTGCATCTTTATTTAATAAAATTCAACCTAAGTTCAGAAAACAGTATTGTATCCATTTTATTATTGTCTGGTTATTCAATATCGACAAGCTGTGGTCCGATGATTCTTACTGGGACGATAATGTTCGAATTAATACCTTCTAAACTCAAAACTTTCATGACTATTTCTGTAGCGTTAGTAGTTCAAATAGGTACATTTATTTCATTAAAAACAGCTCCCATGACATTCAGAGTTCTAGGCATTCAGAACACATTTTTGCTATATGGGATTCCGTCTATGATTTTGTTGTATTTGTTTTATAAATACTTCCCTGAAACTAAAAATAAAACTGTATTTGAGATTGAAAATTCTTTTAAATAAGTACCAATTAAACGATATAATTATTGGATTTTTTGTTTTTATTTAAACTTTATTTTTAAAGATGTAGTTAACATTAAAAGTTAAAACTAAACTTATTTAAATTAAAATAAAACTAAGCTACTCAAATATTAAAGATGTAAATAATAATCACCACTATAAAAATAACACCCCTCTAGCAGGTCCGCTCGCGACATGGTCCCTATGCCACTAGCTGCATTTCCTCTCTGGATGGCAAGCCCAATCCTTTGGAAGAGGTAAGCACCAGCTCTAGGATCTCCGGAGGTGTCTATGAGCCAAGATGACAAAGCCTTTATAAAGCTTTTTATATCGGCTGAACAAGGTCTCATGGTATCCACTGAAAGTGCCACAAATTCGTAATTATTTAATAATGATGATTTGGGCCTGATCAGCTGCTGTCCCGATTACGTGGACGGACGCGGGAAAGGGCGAGTGTGTCAACTCAACACACGTCGCGTCCCATACCAGTGCCCTACCAGCAGTTTCCACGGCACTAATGTAGCTTCCACAGCATTTATATTCATGATACGTGCTTATTCGTATCGTGAATGGGCATCTGTTTCACAGAGCTAAAGAAATTTATAAAAACCTAACGTGATGTGTGTGTGTGCGTGTGCGTGTGTGTGTGTGTGTGTGTGTATATCGGTGGGGAATAGGGTAGCGAGGATGGCAAATGACCCGGAAAACCCTTGGATGAACCTTCTGTTTTCCAACTCCTTTCATCATTCGCTTCATCCTCTAGAATATTCAAAACCTCTCTTGACCAGCCCATGACCTTGCAACATGCGCATTCTTACGCATTGATCGCTCCTCTAGGCGGTAGTAGTGGTGGTTTTTCAGGGACAGTCAGGGACAGGAGAACTTGGTCTCCCTTGGGACTTCAAATCAGCATTCGATCATCATCATCATCATCTTTTCAGCTGAAAGATATCATCATCATCATGTCAGTCGAAAGACGCCCACTGCTGGACTTTGGCCTCCCCCAAGCGTTAGGGGAAAGAATGCCGTAGTCGCCACGCTTGGCAGGAAAGATATGCTCTAGCGAAAATAGGCCTCCCTCAAGGTTTTCCGCAAGGACCTGTCTTACATCGCTTGCATCCATATGTTTCCCGCAACCACCTTGTTATCACCCGCAACCACCTTGTTATCACCTGCGTCTTCCGGTAGGCGGACGCAAAACGCGCATGGGAAATATTAGCAAAATAATCTTACGATACTGACATGCTACATATTAAACCATAACAAGTTCCGAAACACTTTTTCAATAACCCAAACTTTTTACGAAAGAGCAGCGATTTATTAAAATACCTTTATTAACATGTTGTGTAATATTGGCGTCGTGCCAGAGCATTCTGTTCAGAGGCAGGGGCTGGAACGAACTTTTACACGTAGTTAACGATAGTAACTAAAGCTTCAATCATAAATGAAATACCGGCGGTTGAGTTTACGTGTATAAGTAAGTAAATTTTATCTTCCTCTTCCGAAGCTGACACAGTGAGAGGGCCACGCTGAATGTACCTTTGCTCTCATCCTGATTTACGGTGAGGCACGTTAAGCTCTTGGTAGCATGTCGTCATGCAAAAACACGTAACTAACAAATTTATGATAGCGCAAAATAAACCTTACTACCTTGTTAAAAAGGTGCATTTTGCTCCTTATTTAAAAAATTACTTACGCGGTTTTGCAAAGCAAAGAAAGTCGATGTTAATTGGACGTAGTAAAGGGAAAAGGCGTCAATCCGCCGTGACTTGCACTCGAGTAATTTGCAGTTTTACGTTCACGGAGCATTTAGATTTTAAACAAAATTTAAGAGTGATGGATTGATTTTACATAAAATAATACTTTTGACAAAATGACCGAATAATGTTTGTTCTTTATGTATTTATAAAAATAATTCGCAGTTTTTCATTACTTTTTGAGTTATTGGGATTGTAAGTGTATTGGATCCGTTTTGAGATAAATGGTTTTCTATGATACTGGTTCTAGCTTGTTTTCAGCAGTAACGATCCAACCATGTGGATTGGATCTTTTTCCGATTTAAAATAATATTCCTATGTGATTTTAAAAATAACTTGCTGTAATAATTTTCCAAATCCTTTTTGCTGATTGATAGTCTAGACACTAAGGACCATCTTGGCGTACTCCACTTCCAATTGTTTGGTGGATTGTTTCCGATAGTAAGGTTAGGTAAGCTACTAGGTCAAGTTTGGTGCCAATTTCGTGTGAATCAAGGGTTCCAAATTCATTTATGGACTCATTTGTGATCCATTCAAAAGCAAAAACTTATAAAATGAAAATAAAAACATTTCTTAGTGAGAATATAAATATGATCATAACCATACCTGGGATAACTCGGGGCAAGTTCTGGGGATTTGATATCGATAAAAAAGATGTCGATATAATTAAATTAATACATGTGAGCATTGAACATTCTCGATTACTGTAAAGAGGTTAGATGTCATATCTGAATGCCCCGTTGACCACTGTGGACGTTGAAAGAACGTTTAGCAGTTTAAAGTGGATATTTTCATCTAGACGGCAATCATTAATGCCGAGTAATATGGAAAAAGTATAAAAATATATTATGAAAACTGTTATAAAATAAACATATAAATATACGTATTTTTTTTTTATCTAAAAATGACGAGAAAATAAGTATTATTTATTTATGTCGAATAACAATTAGATGTTGGCAGTAACATCGATATATTTTATGTCGATAAAATATTTTGCTACATCACTTTCGTACAGATGCCCCGAGTTATCCCAGGTATGAATGGTATGATCATAACTTAGTGTTTAAGTTATTTATTCATCTATAGATACCCTCCTAAATTCCCGCGTTCTTCATACATTACTATTCAGTCATACGTTACGTTAAATGTTAGTATCGTCGCGCTCAATTAAGCACCGCATTGTCTGAGCTCGTCGACTAATGCGGTAACGTATGGAGCTCTAAATGAAGCGTGATTTTACGGCTGAATTCCGCGAACAGCGACTGATTTTTTATCCTTCAGTTAAAGATACTGCGAGAATGTAATGTAATACGTGTAAATTATACAGGGTCTTTGGTAGCTAGGTGCAAAGCTTTAAGGGGGTGATAGAGCAGCTCATAAGCTATCGATTTAACTCCCATGTATGTTCAGCAGTTGTTATTAGTTTCCGAGATATTAAGTTTAAAGATCTTTATTTCCCATAAGAATACATTGTTATTCACTTACATGAGAATTTATATAAACATGCTTTATTTTAAGCGGTGAGCGCACAGTTTGTACCTAGGTGATCAAAATATATAAGTTAAACATAACAATGTTTACTAAGACTATTATAATAACAAAATTAAACATGACGACTCAAAGATATGTCCTCAAGCTATATCAAAACTATGCAACTAATGTTTTTTGTTGTTGTAGGGTATGCGTAAAAACAGGTATTCATCAAAGTGCGGGCGAGCGTAGTTAGCCGGCCCGCGGTAACAGAGATAAGGAAAAATACACAGATATAAAGAGCGTGGAGATGACAAAGCCCTCGAGTTGTGTTAATCTGGTATTAATTGGGTTATATATTGATCCTTTTAATCGGATTTTTTGTCATTTTTCCTTATTTCCGTATTACGAACCCCCCCGCCCCTAAAACCACCCCTTAAAGTTTTGCACCTAGCTACCAAACCCCCCCCCCCCCCCCCCCGGCATAACTATCGTCATAAAATGTAACGTCCTTTGGTTGATAATATCTCCAGATTGTGGTTGATGAGGTTGATTGTGGGTGATGGTTTTGTGTCACTCGCATCAATCAATTTTCACCATTTTGTTCGTCCACCTTGTAGTAGGCCAACCAGGACCCCGTTTCTAAAGCTTTTAACTTGTAATATAAGTGGAAGTCTCTTTTTAAAACATATTGTTGGAACGATATTTCCGCTTGAAATACAAATTACAAGCTCTCCGGTTTTCGGTCGCCACTCTAGAACCTAACCACCCCAGTAGCCTACCAGTTCCACAAGCATGTGCAATTCACTGACCCACGTCAGTGGCTTTGATTCTTCTGCAAATTCTGATTCGATCTTACAGAGAATCTTCGATCATATTCCTTTCCATTGCCTTTGGCTTCTTACAGACGAGTGGCATTTTGCCCGAGGCTACTGCGGCCGTGGCCACCTGACGGCGGTAGCTGCCAACCACGGCCCTATAACTTCATAGAAAAAAAACTCAGCTTCGGGGCTGTCAAACACCTATCAATTTTCGGAGTTATATTACACTTTAACCCAGCTACCGCTACCAGATAACGCCATAGACAAATTGGCACCAAGTGGATGTTGAGCTGTTAAGTCAGTTTCTGATTGTCATGTCATGTCAAGTCAATCTTGTCATCATTTTGTTTCGAGAAAAGGTGAAAAACAGAATTTGTATTTTTATAATACATTTTAATGAAGGCTGCGTTTCTGATACTGTAAAGAACCGATCACCTAAGCCTCAAACCCTAACCTTGTTAAAGGATCATAATGAAACCATTATTCGAAAAAATGTATTGGTATGTGCTATGTTGTGAGGCTATGTGACCTTACATTTTTATTACTAAGTTCATTATTGTTATAATTATAACAGTTTAATAGTACCTATAGGGTATATGTTAGGGTACGGCAGTATTTACTACTCGCAATAGGACGACGGTTCACTGTGTGTGAAAGGGCGCTTTATTCTTCAATCAATTTTATAGGTTATTATTTAACTTCACATAGGTGGTACCTATACTTGTTTGCGACTGAATTAGTATAATTATAACAGATCACTCAGTTTTATTGACTTTGTTGTTTACAGCGAGTGTAGCAACCCTTAACAACTTTGTTACAACTTATTTTCAAATTTTCGTGTTTTCCTCTCATGGGTTTATCATTATTGGAGAGCCCGCGTGAAAACCCTTTTAGCTATATACTTAACTTTTTTTATTGACATTGCTAAAAACAATGTTGTTTTTTGCAGTTTAATAGTGTCTGCGTATGTGTATTGATTAAATATAAGATATTATCCTCCTTGTAGGTATGTGGTTCTATTTGTTTTAGTGTACGTGATTATCAGCCATGTGAAATAATGAAATGTTTTTGCTGTTCTGATCAATAATTACTCTCTAAACCTTTATTAGGCTAATGCTCTCATCCGTTTGATATACAAAATTGAAAACTGCATATTTGCAAGCCGGACAAATTTTTATTGCTATTCTTGCTTGTTTATTCCAGGTATTTAAACCATATTATGTCTTATTTCATGTGCGTGTGATCTCTCTCTGGTATAATACCACGTGACAAGATGCGACATGTCGTAAATATCAAATGAAGAAATATTAAAGAAATGGTTACAGTTGCAGTGCTTTCGTGAAAAGAATGGTGATCAAACCGTGGTTGGACATGAGAAAAAAATCCTGCGTGTGGAAAACGTTTTTAAAAGAGATTTTATGCAGCTTGTGTGCAAAACCCACCAAATGTTTTTTAATGCATAAAAAAATTCCAGCGACATACCAGAATTGGACACCGGTAAATCAAAGCATTCAGTTTTAATATTTAGGATTAAGCTGCTGCTTTAATCAAGGTGCATACTTATGAAACTATCGGTAGTAGGTATATCCGGGTTCGATCCCCGTTAAGTCAAAAAAAATTGTAGGATTATATGGGTGCAGACTCGTGGTCACACCAGGTTGTCACACCACTACTATTCGACGGAGCCCTGCAGGCAGGGCTCCTATTTCTGAGCGATTTGCCCTTCGGGCATCTAAAGATACCTAACGAACCTAACCTACTTACTTTTGCGGAATAAAAATGATTTTGAGTGATGAGTTTTTGGTGGTTGTCTACGTATTTACGTACCTACTTATCAGTTTATCTGTGTAGGTAAATATGTTTATCAGAACAGTGTGCATATAACCTATAAACTTAGAGCTTAGTTCAGAAAGAGTCCATTTGTGAAAGGTGGTCCTCTGTTTAGGGTTGGTTACCAAAATTGTAAAAAGGAAGAAGTCTGTCATTCTTTGTTAAATAGGAAGCTTTATAAAATAGTAAGCTTTGTAACGATTTAGCACAACGGCACAAGGAAAATATGACAGTTACCGAGGGAATAGCGATAAACGACTTCTACGCGGACGAAGATAGTAAACAGGGCGTCCCACGGCTATGCCACATGGAAGGAAAGTACCTTAAATATTGGAGATGGAACATTTTACTGAAAGAAGACCTTATTTGAATTTAAAAAACAATTTAAACTGCATTCATAGATTTTTACTTCCGTATGGTTGCCGGGGTAGAATAGTGCCACTCCATGTCTTCCCGTGGATGTCGTAAGAGGCGACTAAGGGAATAAAGGCTTGTAGTACTGTTAGGCGATGGGCTTGCAACCTGTCACTAATATGTTCTTAATAATCGATTTTAATAGTTTTCTGTATCAAAACGTCGTTTATATTTTACACTCCTTCAGGGCTATATGTATATAGTCTTTACTATTTGAACTGAGCTGATCTTCTACACAAAGGCCATTGTTTGTAAACAATACCATTATCTTTCTTTGTGTCCGTAACACCAAGCCGATTACATACAAAAAAGTTAGAACTACATTGAATGTACATTGAATTATCAACCCTACCCTCTTAGTCAGTAGGTTTAAAATGTAAAGTGTCAGGATACAGATATAAGTTTTGTGTAGATGATAGTATTGTGTAAAGAATAAGCACAGTTCAAATAATAAAGACTTATATCTGTATCCTGACACTTTACATTGTAAACCTACTGACTAAGAGAGTAGGGTTGATAATTCAATGTACATTCAATGTAGTTCTAACTTTTTTGTATGTAATCGGCTTGGTGTTACGGACACAAAGAAAGACAATGGTATTGTTTACAAACAATGGCCTTTGTGTAGAAGATCGGCTCAGTAGAAATAATAAAGACTATACCTACGTATTTGCCCTTAACATTTCTGAAAGAAATATTTGTATAATCTGTGGAGTCCGCCCGCCATCCGCTTAAAAAAAGTTCAAGTAATTCGTAATAATAGTTGTGCTGACTTGTGTATTAAAGCTGTAATTCATAGTTATTTACTCGCAAATGTGATGAAAAACATTGTATTTTTCACGGGCGGTACGGGAATTACGAACCTCGACTCAGAAAGCCCTCAGTCTTCGACTTCGGGCTTCTACTAGAGCCTCGATCGTAATTCCTTACTTACCGACCTTAATACACAATGTACTATTACAGGTTAAAAGTTTCCATTTGACACAACCTGGACCAACGACGACCAGTCATTTGAGCAGTGTTTCCAGTTTAGACCTGTAAAATTGTTACTTGAAGCTTTGTAAAACGTGCCCCAGGTAGGATACGTAGAACAGGGGTTAAAAATTTAATCATGTTGCCGATTTCATACCAAACAGTGGCCTCATTAGACCAAAACTTGAACTTTTTCCAAGCTATAAAAATGAGTAAGTCATTGAGATCCACTTAATAATTGACGTATAATATTTGATTTGATAATTCAGTTTTTCTATTCAATTCGAAGGTATACTTTTAACTGTCTTGCTTTTTATAACTTCTTCAAGAGTGAGAAACGTATCTTTTGTTTCACTGCCGCAATTACACACATTCTGTAATATTGGTCTTTTATTCTTTATATTTTTTACGTGGGTCTTCTGTGAAGTGAAACATGTCTGTCTTAATGTCTTTATTTTAATATTAAGGACTATCTAGAACTGGCCTAATACAAAATTATAAAATATGCACCGACTTCATTAGGTCCACCGCATGGTATAGATACATGGCGCTGGCACCATTATCTTTCTGTATAGCTATATTTATGTTTTAGAAGAGGTAAGCACCAGGTGTGAGATCCCGGAGGTGTCTATAACAGACTACTGGAATGGCAGCTACCCTGGTCAAGGCAGGTCCCAGAGTCTTCACTGCAAAATCCACGACATCATAATTGTTTTAAACTATATGTATTTTAATTGTGATTTTTTTAATAAGTAGGTATACATGTTTACAACATTAGATTGGTTTTATTTTCTCAGGCCGGGGCCACACTGCGAGATTCGGTGAATATTCGTGTTGGTGTCTATACGCCGAATCACGTATGGGCGGCGTAAACAACATACGGTCCGTGAGCACTAAGAAAAACATTCGGTTTGTACTTGTCTCTCACTCGGTCTCATACGCTCTTATTGAGAACGAATGAGAGAGAAGTACAAACCGAATGGTATTTTAAGTGCTCACGGGCTGTAGTATTCTAGCAGGGGCTCTATTCTGCCTGGCAGTAAAGGCGGCAGGTTAAAAAACAATACGACAACATGTCAAAACCAATATGGTTTTACCGAGTAGAATAGGTCAATAAATATAGGCAGTATTGTCCATCAGTTCCATAGTCTAAATGTGGTTTAAAAAATCAACATCACCATTTTTAGAAAAAAAATGTGGCTGTATTATTTAGGAGTGCCTTAGTCTAAATTTGTTGCAAAAACAACCAAACGATCACTATTTGTACAAAAAAATAGGATGTATTATTTTGAAATTCCAGTGCCTACATTTAAAATGAAAAAAAATAGCAAAATGTCGTATGAGATAAGAAATATGTCAAAATCCTACGACGAGCCGATTTTGTTCGCGAGATGGCAGTCTGATACGTTAGTATCCCTTAGTAGTCTGTGCTGCCAACACGTCAGCGGCGGCAGGCATTGACACCTGTCGGTGGCAGCCGTCAACGCATCAACGACAGCTGTGGACCTATTGCGACGCTTACAGCTGTAGTGTATCGCGTCGCATCGCCATAGATAGACAGCTGACGCGTTGACAGCTGCCGCAAAAAATGCCTGTAAGAAGTCGTCTGTAAGAAGTTTTTTGTGTGAAACTGAGCCTTTTTACTGTAAACTGTAACTCAAATTGGCCATTGTACCATGTCTCTGTTCCATAAGTCATTACTAATTCACCAGCATCACTAACAGCACTCGCTGGTAATGCACCGCCGTCTCACTGTGACGCAACGTAATGGATTTCTGTTGAATAAGTTATTTGAATTTGTCATAAATGGTTGGTTAAGTAGGTAGATAAGTATTAAATTAACACTTGTGTCTACAAAAAATGTATTTGTAATACTATAATACATTTCCATGTTTAACCAAGTGAATACATAAAGTCATACAAAATAAATGTGCTAAATGAATTCTGCCGTATAATATCATTCATTTTGTAGGAAGAGTGTTATATTTTTGACTTTTTTTTTTTTACTTCACTTGTATGTTTGTAAAATGGTTGGTGGTCAAGATGATACTTACGCTCATCAAATTTATTGTCCTTACCTTAAATTGAATTTGGGACCGCCAGCTTTGCAAGCAGGATCACTACCAAAACGCCTTACGGCGTCATCATCAGTGATCGGATTTCCCGGTTCGACACGGGATGAATGACTACAAACATTATAATAGCTAATATGGACATGTCCCGGGATACCGAGACCGATGATATTAAAGGAGGATAATATTTCTGTTAATATTCATCCTACGAAATCAATTTCACTAGCATTTTTAAATTCACTTTGTCATTCAACAAATATTTTCGCTTTAAGTATACAAAAGCTTATTCTCGTAATTATTCTATTTAAAGCTGATCTGCGGAATAGTCTTTGGGTACGATTATTAATAAAACATAACATTTTATATTAGAGCAGCATCAAATTATAACACCACACCAAATCAAGGATCTTTGTCACATTCATATCCATATTAAGATATCTTCTATCTACCCGATATCCCGCCGAGAAATCCGATCACCGTTCATCAAGTTAGTTTGTACGTTGTATGTTTGTCGTGGCGAGGACGTCGGCAGCAGCACTATCAATCGTGCTGTATTGACTTGAAAATTCACTGCTTTACAAGTTTTTGAGAATTGTATGTATTTATGTATGTCAATCCTCTATACTTTATTGTACATAAATAACAAAAAGCCAAACGTACAACAGCTTACGTGCAGTAATTTGCGGTAAGCAGAGTCAAGTTTGTAGAAGGCCTCTTTATTGAAGAACAGGATTGCTCAAAAGTATACTTAGAAAGCATGTAAACACTCATACAAAAATACTACAACACGGTTAGTGTTTGAACAAATATGATCTAGTTTGTAGTTACTAATGCCAACTGATATAAAATTGGTTTTCCAATGAGATTTTAATAAGTATATTCTTTATAACAATACTGTTAACAATTAAAAGTTAAAACTAAACTTATTTAAATTAAAATAAAACAAATCTACTCAAACATTAAAGATGTAAATAATAATCACCACTATAAAAAGAACACCCCCTCTAGCAGGTCCGCTTGCGGCATGGTCCCTATGACACTGGCTGCTTTATCTCTCATGAGATGATTGTTATATTGATTGTGTGCCAAAAACTCATTTGTTTATGAGCTCGCTTTAAAAAAATAGGAGGTTATATTTATTCCAGTAGGTACCTACACTCGTAAAGTGTTTTAGTGAAAATGGCATGTCGTCCATTTATCACGGTTAAAGTAACGAACAACTATTGCTTCCGCGACTAACGTTTTTTACCAACGTTAAATACGCCGTGCCGCTGCGTGGGTGACGAAATAATTGACCGCCGGGACTTTAAAAAAAAATGCTTAGGTACAGGGTTTGTTTCACAAGCATACATTTTACAAACTTTTCTTTAACATGCAATATGGGTCAAATCTTGCAAGTTAAATTTGACCCACTTTCCGGTTTCCAATGAAGCTGAAAATTTGCATACACCTTTAGTTCTGATGACAATACAATAATAGAATAGAATAGAATAGAAAATATTTATTCAACGCACACAAAAAAACAATCGAAAAATATATAATGAAAAGAAGAAATTAAACAGGATCCCTCTCAGCATTGCGCCGCAAGAAAACTGCGGCGCCGATTTTCAGAGGGACCCTGACTTAAAAGTAATCTAAAATAAGCAAAAAGACGGGTTACAGTAAACAAACAGGTAACATAACAAACATTAGCGACAATTTGATTTAATATTTATTAATATAATTACAATATAGCTAAATTAAAAACATTGTCACATAAATAAAAACAAAATTATTAAAAGTAAAACTAATTATAACTATTCTAAATGAGCTTAAATTAAAACTAAATAAAAACTATTAAAGAGATCTGCGTTTAATTTAGAAACTGCTGAGCTAACATTTTAAACTTTGCATGAAATATATACTTACAAGTCATCCGCAAAAATATGGTATTTACAGAACCTTACTCCTCGTGTTATATCGCGGCATTATAAAATAAACAAAATGGGGCCCAAAATAGATCCCTGCGGCACGCCTCTAGATATTGAACTTATGTCAGATACTAATATAGTACCATCGAGCTAGTCTGATGATGGAGACTCATGGTGGCCATAGGAACTCCTAAATTACACATGATAAACCCGTCGTGTTATGGCTCGTTAGAAAAATAAGTAAAGTCGGCAACAAAAGCTTGTCCCAAAAATGTTTTCTTACAAAATCTTAATATGTACTAAGTACATTTAAAGTGTATGCTCATGTACCAAAAACCCTATAAGCAAGTACATTATTAATATTATTATTAAATTGATAGCATCATAGTTAGCATAATTAAAAAGGAATGATATAAGTCTACTTACTCAGAGATAGATCTCTAGCTCAGAATACAGTTTCAACCTTTAAATATTGGAACATTTTGCTTTCACTGTTAATAAACTAGGTAATTCGCAAAAGAAAAAAAGACGACCTCGACACGATAGTTCCAAATGAAATTTCTCTCTGAAAATAAAATAAAAAGATACTCTGTCAGTATCTATTTAGTACGACGAAGTGAATAGGTACGATCGTTAGCAGGCGATGGGACAGAATTACCTCCGGTACCTACTCGAATACGTAATTGCCTAAAGTTGCGACTACGCCCCGTGATGTTTATCGTCCTCGACTAATAATAAAATATTGCTGCCCGGGTCCACTCCTTTGTCTTCCCAATCTTCGTGGCCCATACACGGGAGATTGGGTTCAAGCTACCTGTGATATAATGTATGACGTCGACGTCGTCATTACATATCTGATCAAGAGTATAATTGGGGTTTCCGTCTCATGTTTAGAGACAAGGATAGTAATACGTGGTAGCTCGCCTGGATTAGATTAGTTTTATGTGTTCACGACTTCAAGAATAGGATTTTCTATTTGCATAAATAAACATTGATAGTGATTCAGTTATGTAATCTTGTGAAACGATTTTGATGTTTTTTGTTGTTGGAAAGGGCATTCAATGATTATCGTCCGTGAATCTTTGAATAGCCACATTATAGGGTCCGTAGCTATTAGGTACCATGATCCTATTAAAATGACATAAAAGTGATTCGAGGGTTACCTGCTTTTTTTTCAAATTAACACATTGAGATCGATATTTTGCAATACAGCTGGACGTAACATTCGTTCCGTTTCACCTTTCTACTAATGTTCTTGTGCTATTTTCTCTCCAGACTACGAGCAAGCGATGCTTTTGATATTGCAAGCGTCTGTGAGCTTCAGTAACGGCCTTGCAAGTCTTACGCTTGTTTGACACGGACGCTACCCGACATTAATGCCCACTTGTCACCGAGACCAGGAGCCAGTCACCGCCACCAACAAAATGTACATGTAGGTACAGCTCTATGGAGGATATCTCACCTGTGGGTCGATTTATGAATTTATACTGATGATCTTGAAATAACCAGTGAAAATATTCTCACCAAATATTGCACCCGATTCTACAGACGCCTCTAAACTTCCTAATTATATTTATGTGTCACTAAAACACTTTGCTATTCTATGAGCAGCTGTCATAATCAAATTACAGCGCCATGACATGTTCAAAGTTCTTTTCTGATAGTGATTTGTACTTTTTATGCCTTTGTGTCGCACAGTGATTGAAGACTTGGACTTATTTCGTGTATCTGGCATCTTTCTTCTCGTTTCTAGTGGACTCGCAGTGGTGCAGAGGTTAAAACTATCTTGACCTCTGACCTACAAATCACCGTACAACGTTGCCCCCAATCTTCCTAGAGACGATTGGATTGTGTTTTATTGCTATATTGATTTATACTCATATAAACATTGACACTGGCGAAATCACTTCACGTGGAAACGCCATAATATCCCTGCGGTAGTAGCTGTTCAAGTCGCCGCGGGGGCAAAAAAAAAAAAAAAAAATACATTGTCAGTTTGGCATTCTGGAATAGCACTGATTAAAACTATGTCTTAAAATTAGACAATGTAGTTTTAGTTAGTTTTAGGCTATTAATTAAGCGATGTGCACGTAGAATCGGGTCCATTGTCCCTGTAAGAAGCGGGCTAAGAAAAAAGGTCGTACAAAAAACTAAATTATAAGCTTAGGCAAAATTGGCCGTGAGGCCCGTGAGTTTAGAGAACCCTTATTCAAGTTAAAATAACCCTTATTACTATTAAAATTTAATTGCTAAGAAAAGGCCTCTCTCCTTGATCCCCGTTTTCATTTCAGCACGAATTTAAGAAGTTATATTACTTATTAATTAGCTTCAAACAATGAGCCTAGACAAAGTTTGTTTCTGAGTCTTGGATGATTTCTATGTATTAATTATTTATTTCTCTATATAAGTACGTCTAGTACCCATAGCTCAAGCCTAGAGCTTAGTTTGGGACTAGGTCAAGTCAGGTTTGTAGTTTTGTCGTGTTTCTGAGGATAAGTATAATATGAACATTTACAATGAACTCTAGTTATTATTGGAGCAGGGATGTAAGCAAAGTCAATTAAATAAATGGGTCAATCAACTTTTCTTTGTAGCTCGTTGCCATGGTGACGTCTCCTGGGTCACTCTTTAAAACTATGATTTCAAAGAATATAAGTCCACTAAAAAACTGTTTTATTGGCAATTACACACCCATTCTTTTATGGCCTTTCTCCTGAGTGTGCTGGACTGGAAGTATATATTATAACATTTTTTCTAAGAAACTCTATCACCAGAACAGTTGTCTCCTGGCTTACGGGACAGAATAACACCAACAAAAAGTTGATTCACCCAAATATTGATATCTGGTATACTGTTTTTTTTTTCCTTATATTTTTATCAATTGTAAGTCGGGGTTTGTGAGCGGGGTCTCCTGGCTCAGGTATATCTTTACTTAAACGGAGAGACTTCAGCCATGGATGTGATATAATGTAAGCAGAAACAAATAAAGATATTTTCTATTTCTAGTACTCAAACATATACAGTATTTTATACCGTACTTCGTGATAACAATAGAATCAGCAAACGATGAGAGTTTATCCCTATTCGTATCATTCTCTTGTAAATTTTCCAATTCAGTTTCCCAATTAATTTACTTAAAGGGACAATCCGAGTATTGTGTTAACATTCGGAAATGCGTCAGAGACAAATGTCTATAGGCGCTCGTATTTTACAGTTTATTGATTGTGTTATGCTAGGCGGAAACTGTGGCTGGCTGGCGACTGATTGATAATTGTTGGAGACTGGTCGGGCGGGTACAGGTAAGTGACATAGTTGGATGGATTACTTGCTTGCCCGAATCTGTCCTTAGTAAAAAAAAACTTCTAAATATTTGAAAAGGGGTCTTGGGTGGGGCTCAATCAGCAAATTTTATCCTTTTTGATTTAAAGCCAAGAATGTACACACAGCAACACATCTAGCTATACACTTCAGAAATCTGAAATATTACATGAAAGAGAGTCGCACTAGAATGCATAGAAGTTGACATAATACACATATATACATCTCTTTCTTTTTCTCTTTGTCTTTAATGGTTAGTTAGGTGTGATGTTGTGTGTACAAGAAATGACAGTTTATCTTCCTTCCTTTGTTCCTTTATATTTTACGCGAAACATAAACTGAAGTTGTTAAATTTTACACATTTGGAATGGTTTGCAAAAACTTAAAAAATCTATATTAAATTAAAGTTAATAAGAAAATAAGTATTACATTTTTCGTATTATCTTAAATACAGAACCCTCGGAGCGCGACTCCAACGCGCACTATCAGTTCAAATAAAGTTATAAAAGTTACAAAAAAGGTTTAAACAAAGTTGAGTTATAAGCAAAAATCGTACTTACGAACGGGTATAGAAATCTTTATTTCCTATGGCTAACGTAGCGTTAGTCCTAAATCGTTTACTCTAATGATTTTGTTTTAAAAGTAAGTAAGATGATATTATTCAAGTTTTATATAATCGTATGAAACAAAAGAGCATGAAGGCCACCAGTGATTAAACACCGTTAATTAAAATGTCAAATATTGTCTTTAGATTTACGCATGGCATTGGGCCGGCATCACAACAACAGCTGTTCAGTATTCCTTGTGTAAAACTCCATACTGTAACGCTCACTTATCGACATCGGAACGGCAACCCCTCGCCTCAGCACAAAAAAAAGCTAGCCGCCGTCCACTGAAAAATGTATCGTACTAACACAGATCAAAGCTCACGTTTCAATGCCTCACTTTGAGCTGGTCCGGTGTCAGGCGATTATGTCTGCGCCAACCTTTAAAGTTACGGCAGCGCTACATTCTAGTCGAAACATTGGTATTCCATCCATTTGACAACTAGAAAAAAGCAATTACATGTTACCGGGTCATTGTCAGTTTTTTACTTTACTTTACTTTTATTTAACTCGCGTCAGAAGAGCCGGAGATTATTTAGCCTTTTGACCTTCCCCAAGAGTTTTACAAATGTACATACATACATACCTTCACGCCTGTAATCCCAGAGTGGGCTAGGCAGAGCTACAGAATTACAACTTGAAAAAGTACAAATGTATGTAAGGAAAAATACTAGTGTCATTTTCTCCATTATTTTATAGACTGCACAATTTCAACGAAATCAAAGGCATTGACATGCTTTGTAAAAACGGCCAGCGTTACTTCAACAGCTGTGGGCCTACGCACTTACGCTACACCTAACTGCCAAGTAAATTCCCCATTCTTAAGACAACCCAGCGGTTTGGTAAACACATCTGCTATCGTTCAGAAAGAAAGAAAAGAAAGAAAGAAAAACATTTATTCGTGACATACATAACAAAGAACAGATTATCAAATACAAAAATAAAGTAGCCACGAAAAGGTCTCTACTCAGCGTAATGCTGGCATTAAAGTCAGCGCTGGTATTCCGTTGGAACCATCGGGTGAAAACCACGGAAGGTTACACACACATAATTATATGAAAATATTAAAAAAAAACTCGTCCCGAAGTGGGTCTTAGACATGAAGCTAGACGTTATACAATAGGCAATAGGCCTGATTTTATTATATACATACATACATACCTTCTCGCCTGTAATCCCAGAGAGGGGTAGGCAGAGCTACAGAATTACCTACAACTTTAAAAACTTGTTGATAATTCTGTAACCACATTTTGCACAAATAGGCTAAGATGTTTACCAGCGTATTAGTGACAGGTTGAAAGCCCTTCGCCTAACAGTACTACAAGCCTATATTCCCTTAGTCGCCTCTTACGACATCCACGGGAAGACATGGAGTGGCACTATTCTAACCCAGCAACCACACGGAATTGATTTTATTAAATCTTTTAAATTTTCTCAACCAAATATGAAAATACCGCAAAATTAAAATTAAAATCAGCTAAGAAAGAAATACGGATACAAGCATCTTGAACTGCTAAATGGACAGCGATTAGACAGAGAGATCCGATGTGCATTGTAACGGCATGTAGGTAACAGGTCGACCATATAAAAACATGGTTATTTTAATAGCAGTCCAAAAAAAATTTTCGCCAACTTTTTGCTACACTGAATATTTTATTGACTGTGAATAAAGTCATGAATACTTTTTTTTTTTTTTTTGCCTCCGCGGCGACTTGAACAGCTACTACCGCAGGGATAATGGCGTTTCCACGTGAAGTGATTTCGCCAGTGTCAAGGTTTATATGAGTATAAAACAATATAGCAATAAAACACAATCCAATCTTCTCTAGGAAGATTGGGGGCAACGTTGTACGGTGATTTGTAGGTCAAAGGTCAAGATAGTTTTAACCTCTGCACCACTGCGAGTCCGCTTGAAACGAGAAGAAAGATGCCAGATACACGAAATAAGTCCAAGTCTTCAATCACTGTGCGATACAAAGGCATAAAAAGCACAAATAACTATCAGAAAAGAACTTTGAACACCTAATTACCCAAAAATTAAAGTCTAAAACAAATTACACGTCCGCCATCTTTTAACGATGCAAATGGCCTCCCTCATGAATACTTATTCCCTATTCAATAGACATTACTAATCTATGATTATAAGTAGACCCCGCTATCGGAGGTGCGTTTTGGTAGCTCGAATTTCTTGAGGATGGGTAAAAATATTCACGATGTCGATATCGATACTCTGACTTTCTCTGAAATCTTATTATTAATTACGAAAACAACATTCCTTTTGGAACAAATAAATAGAAATTTATTAATGTTTAATTTATAATTATTGTATCAGTAGTTCGTGGCACGAAGATACCGATAATTTGTAATTTATAAAACATTTATGATTTTTATTTTTATACGTGAAAAATATTAATACATATTTATATTGTAATTAATCATGCTATAAAAATAAGTTAATTTTAGTCTAAGACTTTCATTACGGTAGAGATAAATTATCGACATATCTATATTGCAAAATATTTTTTACTCATCCCTTAGAACGTCAAGCTACCAAATCGCACCTCCGATAGCGGGGTCTAATTATAAGTTCGGTTGTTAAAGCCATTATATTGAGACGGTAAAAAATCAATAAAAACGTTAAATTTCGATTAACGCTAAGTATTATGTAACAGCACTGTTGAAGTTTAATCTCACATTTCAACATTTTCATCTTGTAATATAGGCGTGCGTTACGTCATTTATATTGCTTGCTTTTTCCCTACAGAATTCGGTACCTAACATACATTAAGGGTACTTTAACGATAATAATCGTAAGTTAGCGAAAAATAAACAAGAGGATAAGAAAGCTGTTTTCTATCTCCGGGCATAGCCTTCCCTTGAGGGCGCCTGATAAGGTTTATAGCCACGGAAAATATGGATCTTGTGCCGGTAACAATAAGGAGTGTTGATTTCGGTGTTAAATGTAGCAACGCAGAAATTTACACAGCTGGTGCGCAAAAAAAAAGATAATTATGGCGCAGAAAATAGTTATTTGTTATACAAGTGGGGAAAGTTGTATTTTACCTGCGAGTGTTCATTTGAAACACGAGCTAGCGAAAGGAGTGTATGATTGACCACGAGCGAAGCGAGTGGTTCAAAAATAGAATCCTGAGCGTAGCAAGTGTTTCAAGACACGAGACGTAAAATAACTTTTCACCCGGGTATAACACAAAACTTTTCACCTCACTACAGCGAGGAAACTAAGAAAAGGGTTTGTACTGTAAGCTCAGTTCCGCATTTTGCACGGTTTTCTGTAATTCCACGGGTGTTAATACGTCTTTATCACTCGAATCACTCATTTTTAATAACAAAACAAACTAGAAAAACATGCGAATATTTTAACGTTGACGGCTTAATAGAAAAGTTTTGACGTAAGTTTTTTTTTTATTATTTCGGATGCGTGTTGTTTGCACATCGACTTATTTGAACTGTCAGAACATTTTATCCGTTTTTAAAACAAGAATGAAGGTTAATTTTGAATGCTGATATTTATGAATTAAAATAAAGTAGTAAGACTGTATTTAGTGTTTTTTACTCGATGCAATTCATTAATTGTGATGTTAAAAATTCAGCACTTGTAAGGTTTTACGTTTGGTTAGCTGTCAAAATATCACTTAAGCTGCCTTCAAATGTCAAAACTCTTCCCTCACTTGTGGATAAAAAGCGATTTTCTCAATAGATATCAACCAAACAAAAAGGGCTTTCCGAGCTAGTGAGATGAAAATAAAATTATTATACCAGCTTTAGCCCGCGACTCCGTCTGCGTAAAACCCGTTTATCAGTTTTCTCAGGAACTGTCCAACTTTCCGAGATAAAAAGTTTGAGTGTTAAGGCAGAACGATTAAACAAACGAACAAAGAAATACAGTTTCATATTTATAATATAAATATAAATATAAATATCTGGGGATAATGTCACACCAATTGACCTAGTCCCAAACTAAGCTCTAGGCTTGTACTATGGGTACAAGACAACGATATAAATACTTAAATAGAGAAATGTATACTTAAATACATAGAAAACATCCATGACTCAGGAATAAATATTTGCGCTCATCACACAAATATCTGCACTTACCGGGATTTGAACCCAGAACCGCTAGCTTCATAGGCAGGGTCACTACCAACTATGCCAGCGCGTCGTCAAATATGAAATAAATATCAAAGCCACTCAGAGGAAGCTCAAAGTCACTCAGAGGTTTCTCTGCGTGATAGAATCAGAAATGATGATATCCGCAGTAGAACTAAGGTTACCGACATAGCCCGAAGAATAGCTAAGCTTAAGTGGCAGTGGGCGGGGCACATCGCTCGCAGGACTGATGGCTGATGGGGTCAGAAGGTTCTTTAGTTGTGGCCGCGGACGGAGTGACGACCTTGTAAGGATTGCGGGAACGCGGTGGATGCGAGAAGCATAAGACCGGTCTGAGTGGAGAGCCTTGGGGGAGGCCTATGTCCAGCAGTGGACGTCTTTCAGCTGACATGATGATGATGATGATGATGTCCAAATATTTGTGAATTTCTATACATGTCACGATTTTACAAACAAAATAGTTTATTCATATATCAAGACAAGTTATTATCAAAAGCAATGAATAAAACCATTACACGATTTACATAACACTATATGCAGTAAAACTTTATATTAATAGGTTTACGCGTGACCATTTTCAGACGGCTACGACACAGAACGCATTAAAATGGTTTACAAAAAATTTACAAATGGGCCCGCGGGCGCTGACAGCTAAAAATAAATTCATGTACGAAGTTGATCTAATCGCTCGTAATTCTGTTATATGTTGGTGAACTTTGATAAATGATAAAACCTCTGATACCAACATTATATTCACCCATGACATTGTGTCTCACAGTTATGTGGCTATCAGTGATATCATGTTGTGCTATGTTGGGGTTTGTTGCTTACAAAACTATGAATCAAGGTTCCGTGGTGAACGTGGTACTTAAATGTAAGTAGCATACATAAGTAAGAATGAGACAAGTGTACTATTGCGCTTATCCTTAATCCAGCTCTTATCTACCCTGCCTACGAAGCTAGCGGTCCTGGGTTCAAATCCCGGTAAGGGCAGATATTTGTGTAATGAGCGCGAATATTTGTTCCTGAGTCATGGATATTTTATACGTATTTAAGTATATGTTTATCTATATAAGTATTTATATCGTTGTCTAGTACCCTAGAGCTTAGTTTGGGACTAGGTGGTGTGACATTGTCCCTGATATTTTTTTTATTTTTTTATTTTTTTTATCTGAGTTCAGAAAGACTGCTTTTTCTTGCGGTTTTTTAGGGTTCCGTACCCAAAGGGTGAAAACATTAATATATTAATTAAAATACTAAGACGCCACTGTCCATCTATCTGTCGTCACCAGGCTATATCTCATGAACCGAGATAGCTAGACAGTTGCAATTTTTACAGATGATGTATTTCTGTTGCCGTTATAACATACATAAACTCACGCCTTCATTCCCAGAGTACGGTACGTAGAGCTACAGATAAAGAACCAACAACTCTATAGATTTGTTGATAATTCTGTAAAAACTTTTTGTACAATTAGGCTAAGATGTTGTGATGTACCTACCTTTATAACAACAAATACTAAAATCAATACGAAATAAATATTTAGCTGCGGCTCACATACAAAAAACGTGATTATTTGTCGTATTTTGCTCGATATTAATAACTGCAACAGATACACGCTTTAAATATTCACAGAATATTGAGTTGAATATTCCCTTAAAAAATAAATAATTAAAATTAAATTAAATAAAAATTCAAGGGGAAATCCTACCCACAACAAACTTGATTTTTCATAGATAATGGTACCTTTCGTGGACGAATCCGATTCGCACTTGGCCGGTTTTTTAAACTTTTTTTGCCTTCGCCACTAATCTACCCCCCACGTCTACAGACTGGCCTTATGCCTAGTCTAGTCTCCTGCCGTTGGAGCCGTGTGTTCTGGAGTAGAGACTGCATCTCCAAAACATGGATGATATGCGCAGATGGGCCGGTGAAGGTTGGATGACAGAAGCTGAAGATCGGAAGCAGTGGCGTGCATTGGGAAAGGCCTTCGACCAGCAGTGGACTAATACGGGCTGATAATGCTGAATGATGTTGATGAATGTAGATGAAGCGAAAGTTGTATGTTTAGACTGGTGCACCTGGCGTTCCATAGTCTCAGCCTACCTGAATGGGAGACAGGCGTGAAGGTATTTATGTATGTGTGTATGAGTAAATAAATAGAGGTTTAAAATGAAATAACGATGAATAATCTACAGGTGAAGGAAACACGGGCCCGCTGCCACTGCGTGCGCAGGTGGCGGGATGTGCGTCGGTGCCGTGCGCGCTGATGGAGAGACGACACGCCGTCGTCGACGTCACTTTCCAATCACGTGAGTACACTGCCGCCGCAGTACAATAGCGGCCTAGAAAAGATGTATAGGTACTTACCGCTAATGCTAGACATTCGAAAAGTAAGCACCTAGGCAACGTTCTGAAAAAGGTTTGTGTTGCAATGGATAAGCTCCCCCGAGTTACAATAGGGTATTTTCAAAGCTAAGATATAAGCCATCAAAGATTTGTTCCTGTTTATTTCTAGCAAAACAGAATCTAACAGCGAGTAAATATGGCTGACTTGTTACATGACGTCACAGTGCATATCGTAAAGGTATATACGTAAATTAATGTGTGAGAACGTGACGGAAGATTGAAATGTTCGTGCTCGAGCTACTGGTGATCGATCGCGCCATTCGCGCCAGCCACTTATGTATATCAATTCCGTACATTTTGTCGAAATCCGCACCAGAATCAGAAGTCATTTTTGACAATGTTGGGGGGTTGTTACAGGGTTTTATCATATTTAGGTCATTTATAATTTCCCATTTCGGCGTAGGTACAATATTAGATTAATGTCTTAAAAGGTACACGTAAAGTTTGTACCTACTGTAAAAGTGTATCAAAATCTTTATTCAAGAGAAATCAAGACCCACTAAAAATAGTAGAGAAGGCAAAATAATATAAAAAATAGTAAATTGGGTCAAAAAGGAGCAAAATATATATTATTTACGGCGATTTTTTTTTCTTTTCTTTCTTTTTTTTTTTTACACATGTACTAGCTTTTCACGTCACCTATGAGCAAAATAAATAATAATCGATTATGTGCAAATAGTATGTACTTAAACGACGAAAATTCATCGTTATCGATTATGTGCATGCTATTTTCATATTTTATTGCTTTTATATTTTACACTGGCAATAAAATGTCCTTGAATAAAAAAGTGCCATGATCCCTCCCAGGAGGGAAGAAAAGTCCCCTTTCCGAATATGTGATGTGAGAAATAATTTTGTCTATTTTTATCTATACCACACGAATGCAATTGCATATTGCAAAGCAGAAAATTATGCCAACTAATGCTTGGAAGAGCAGTCGCCATTATGGCCATTAGTGAGCTAATCCATGGATCCCTATTATGTCGTATAATTTATTTAATAAAATACTATACTTACTGGACTTTATCGTGTGCTTGGGCCATATCAAGTATGCCGACAGAATTTTGTTTATTATTTTTTTGAATATATTTATAGACAGTTATAATAAGTAAAGCGTATTTTGCGGAAGAATGAAAATTACAAATGCACTGAATCCGAAAACCAGCAACAGTATAATATTATCCTTCATAAATAAAGTAACATTTTGGTATCAGCATTTAAGTACAGTTGTTTTCTAGCAAAAAAAAACAAATAACTCGAGGACGCGATGTCGCGTCCTCGGCATTACGATTACACATACATCGGACGTGAATTCGCGTCTTCGGCATCCGAGATAAGAATTATGAAAATTACAAATGCACTGAATCCGAAAACCAGCAACAGTATAATATTATATTATCCTTCATAAATAAAGTAACATTTTGGTATCAGCATTTAAGTACAGTTGTTTTCTAGCAAAAAATAAAAATAACTCGAGGACGCGATGTATGTCGCGTCCTCGGCATTACGATTACACATACATTGGACGTGAATTCGCGTCTTCGGCATCCGAGATAAGAATTATGAAAATTACAAATGCACTGAATCCGAAAACCAGCAACAGTATAATATTATCCTTCATAAATAAAGTAACATTGTGGTATCAGCATTTAAGTACAGTTGTTTTCTAGCAAAAAAAAACAAATAACTCGAGGACGCGATGTCGCGTCCTCGGCATTACGATTACACATGCATGGGACGCGAATTCGCGTCTTCGGCAATGAATGGGTTAAAGGTATACGTAAGGGTAAAAAAAATCAACATGGTAAAAATTTACACCACATGTAAATTTACCAACACATTCAATAAAAAATAAAAAGAGTTATTTTGTCACACGCTCGTCTCGAAGCAAAATCGAGCTTTGCTCACTGTAAACACAAACACCACCCTTTTTGATGACCTAAGATGAAAACTCAATTACGAATTTTGATTAAATAAGGGTTATAGCATTTATTTTCTATTTCAGCGCGAAATACATCCAACATGACCACTTTGGCGTCAGCTTACATCTTCCTGGGTTTCGAGATGGAAGTGCCGTATGACGTCGGCGAAGCAGCCGCCGCCTGCAACTATCTCACTCACTCCACGTGTCCAGTGCATCAGGGGCAGCTTGTCACCTTAAAACTAAGAATATACGTCCCTTCCACGGCTATGGTGAGTACTTCTTAAAATAATGCGATCACATAAGAATCCAAGTCCAAAAAAGAACATAAAAATAATAGGTAGGTACTGGGCCGAAATTCTTGGCGGTAAATACAAGTATCGTCTTTGACCTGTTACTGTATAATTGTCAACGTTTTAATAGCTCTTATTTAAATGTACGGTTCGGAACGAAGATTGGAACGGCGCGTGGCGTTTCCCGCGGTCCGAACTGTAAGTGTAAAGGCCGCTAATATCAAGACGCATTTTTTTTTCTTATTTTACTTGTTTTTGAAGTATTATTGTTGCTGTTTCTGTTATATATGTGACTATGTTACTTATTGTGAATTTTTAAGTTATTGTATTATTTGTAGGTACTTGGTGTTTGCATCACAAATTGGTTTTTAATCACAAATATGTATTCTGTCACATTATATACAATGTGCAAGTCACTGTCTGATTATGGTTAATATCTTATCGTGTAGTTAATTCTCAGTCTTCACTGTCTCATTGTAACGCGTCTTTGTGAGAATTGTCTATGGGCTCAAATTTGTTCATTACGATTGTCCTACTCTACCTTTATAGTAACTTTCTATATTTGTATTCTGTTTTTTTTAAAATAAAATGTGTATAAATAGACATGCCTCACACGTCTACCTCAATGTATTAAATACAATGGTTATATTTTTGTAGACAATGCCAGCGCAAGTAGAGTTCAGTGTGGTGGACGACCAGGCCAAGCCCATGATGTGCATCCGCGTGCCCATCATCATCACGGCGGCCGCGGACGGGCGGGAGCAGCTCGACGGGGCCACCGACGCCAAATACAACGAAATCAATTACAACGCGACAGAGGCTCTCAACGACACGAGTACAAAATAACACCGCCATTGACATACTAAAAAAAAAGTAGCTAATTCCTAAATTTATATCAATAAATAACATTGGAAAGTCAATTAATGTTTTTCGCTGTTGTAATGAATAGTTTCTTTGAAATTCGTTTTGATCAGTATTAGTGCCCTACACGAATTCAAATTTTCAACTCATTCCAGACCAGGCTTAAACCATTCCAGAGAAATTGGGGCTTGTCATGACTATGAACATTCAGACCAAGCCTTGGTACGGTACCCTAAAAGCATCTCGGAAGGTAAGGAATATGGTAAGGTACGGCAGCAGGAAGACTTATATTTTTAGGCATCTTTTAACTCTTATCCTGCGGCGGCTTTCTTCGTAGCGTCATTTAAAACAGATATCAAAGGTTGACAGCAAAATCCGTGGAACCAATTTCAGTAATTTATTCAAACCTTTAATACATTTTTAGCGTCTGTCTTTTTGTTTATAAAAATAATGGTTCGAAATACTAGATGTATTTGTGTGTATTTGTTTGTCTGCAAACCGTGCTCTGCCATGAAAATTGAACGTTGATACCGATGTCTAACCATTCATTTCTTACTTAATGTCTTCTTATGGCACCCGCAGTCTGTCAAATCTGTTAGGTCACCAAAAAAAACCTTTCGGGAAACTGGGACGGCTTGGGAATTACTGGTTCGAAAATACCGGTTAATTCTGGTTTTTAATGGCGTGGATGGCGTGGCGCCTATGGTGTTTTAAAATGGAAAAGCGGCCTTGCCTTCAAGCTGAGCAAGCGAAAATGCAAATAAAGAGCTACTACTTAATAGAGAAGGAAAGACGAGAAAACGACGGCGGTGGTCGCGAAACTAAACGGTATTAAATAACGGTAAAACGAGCAGGAACAATTTTATGTTGCTCTTTGATCAGAACCGAAATTATATCGATTCCGTTCGAGCGGAATCGAAATGAAAATTCTCTATTTGAAATGTATGGCGTTTCTGACGAGCTGTTTAAAAAAATAACCAAGTTTCGGAGCCCTGAATCTGTCCTAATACTATGAAGTAATTCAATAACATCAGCCTGGAAACTGTTAGTAGGTAGGTATATGGTGCCGTTTACACCAAAAAATTGCTTGTTGTCAGTTGTATTATTTGTCTGGCTCGTGTAATAAAATGTTATTTTTTCCCTTCACCGGTTGGTGATTGTAATAACGACTTTTACGCACCGGCGCGCGTCGTTCGTTAGTCGTTAATACTAGAGTCGTTAGGGAAAATACTTACATGATTTGTTCACGCGTTAAAGAAGACTAAACTTATATAAGAGATAACTATAATGATTCTAGGTAGGTACTTTATGAATACAAAATATATATTGCGTTCACTTATTGAAAATCATTATAATTTAATTATTTTGTCCAGTGTGGCTGCCCTCATTTAATTTCTACCGTTGTGTTTCCTAATTTATTGGAATCGAAAATGAAAATCATTATGCAAGCCATATAACATGTTACTTAGAAAATTGTCTTTTAATTACATAAATAGTAAAATAACTGTAAAAGCTACATATATAACCTGTTTACTTTGCCGAATTAAGCCCACTATATTCACCTTTGAGTTGATGAATCAGTAAGTGCCAAAACTGCAACTTTTGTAGCGCGTAGTGTACACTAGCGACATCTATCTACAACTTGTGACAACTAGAAGATAACTATCTACTGTAGCTATTCCGTTACCTACGTCAGTGATAAAACGAATAAATTGGGTATTACGATGGATCAGATATTTTTCTTGTCCTGCCAAGTCGCTGACGTCATCCGTAGATGAGTGCTTCTCTGCACTCTCTCAGGCGCCTGCATTTTTTTTTCCTCTTCACACTAAAATATCTTAGCATAGTCCCTCTTTCTCCTGACTGACTGAGGCGACGTCGCATATATTGACGTATCAAAGAAATTGATCGAATAATCTGAATCGATTAGTAGTAATGAGTAATGAGGTGCATAACACTTTCACAAATCGAACTTAAGTCCAAAAACCGTTTGCCAACTGTTTCGTTTGTCCAAATATTCATAAGTTAGAATAGATTTTTCTTCAGAGGATTATGAAGCTAAAAATTCCATACAAAATGCGAAATCATTTCTTTACACTTAAGCCTATGACTATGACCTAACCTTACCTAGAAGTTCCGTAGGTATATCTATTTAAACATTTTGAAAAGATGAGCACAGAAAAAAAAACTAATTTATGAAAATCCGGATACTTAAACAAAACACCGGGGTAACGGTTTTCGGACTTTTTATAGGTAACATTTCCTGTATCCGTACATGTAATTTGGTTGTATAAGAATGACATTGCATAAAATTGAATCATTCATTGAATCAGTCAGCCTTCAACTTAGAAGGCTTCCCCCGCGTACACCTCATTCCCTCTCTTTATTAATTAATTAATTAATAATTATCAGTTCTTAACCTCATCAAATAATATCAAAAACTTACAAACAATTTATTAAAAGAGTAGGTAATCATTCCTATAATTATACCCACAATACGGTAATAACCGTAATCATGGCTCTGTTGTCAAAAGTATCCACATCTTTATTTTTTTGTAAGATACAACTGGGGCTCTAGTCAAGATTCAAACGCGATACTAACGTTTTTAATTTCTATCACTCAAAATGTACGGCATGACATAAACATACATACACACCTTCACGCCTGTAATCCCAGAATGAGGTAGGCAGAGCTATAGAATTACCTACAATTTTAAAAACTTGTTGATAATTCTGTATCCACATTTTGCACAAATAGACTAAGATGTTTACCAGCGTATTAGTGACAGGTAGCAAGCCCATCGCCTAACAGTACTACAAGCCTATATTCCCTAAGTCGCCTCTTACGACATCCACCCCGGCATGACATTCTCGTGCGTTATGACAAATCACGTGGTCAACTGCCATCCCATACATATTGAGCAATAGAATAGAAACACGTTAGTAGCGTTGGCAACACTGCCCTCCTAAGCTTATACGCAGTATGTCAGATAAAACTCCTGTAGCAATATCAATCTCATTACTAAGAGAAGAGAACTAAAACTGCTTTGGTTATTGATTTTGGGATACTGCTTGCTTTTAGGAGGGTAGAACAGCACATCATCATCATCATCATCATCATCATCATCATATCAGCCTGTTGCAGTCCACTGCAGGACATAGGCCTCCCCCAAGGAGCGCCACAACGCACGATCTCCCGCCCTTTGCATTCAGTCACTGCTAGCTGCCTTCTTCAGGTCATCGGTCCATCTAGCGGGAGGGTTTGCCTAAGCGTGGTCTCCATTCGAGAACCTTCCTGCTCCACCTCTCGTCGGTTCTGCGACAGACATGGCCAGCCCACTGCCACTTCAGCTTGCTACATTTTTGGACAATATCCGTCACCTTAGTCTTATGTCGTATGACCTCGTTCCGGAATTTAACACAACAGGGGCCCTAGACAAGATGCATTACGCCGAGTCGCTTTTCTGTTCGTTTCGTTTTTAAACCAATCGCGTCACTGCTAGATCACGTGACTTTTCGTATTACGTGATCTAGCAGTGACGCGATTGGTTTAAAAACGAAACGAACAGAAAAGCGACTCGGCGTAATGCATCTTGTCTAGGGCCCCAGAACAGCACACATACTGTTAAATATATAATTTAAGTTACAATAACGGAGTAGCTGTATAGCCTAAGTTAGAATAAAACAAATGTTGCAATAATTCACAACCCAAATACGTACCTAATACATTTTTGTTAGTATTTATATTAAAATGTCACGCGCATGTATTACCCTTTCAAGCAAATGATTACCCTACATATTACGATAGCCGAATACACATCGCAACGCTGAAACGAAATGTCACGGATTTTTGTTTTATTCATGCCATTCGCATGCTATTTTGTGTTGTCAGGTACTATTTATGGGCATCGGTGTATCTACTCCAATAAACAATCAAAACCAGCGGAATCATTTCCATATCCGAATAATTCAGTATGCTTTGTTTGGTACCCAGGGGGTCCCCTTGCTTTTTTATTAACGTTGCGGCGGCTGGATTGCCGGCGTGTAAACTGAGCCCCGTTTAAAACGCAATTCCCTAGGATTCTCTTTTTGTGTCGTATAAAACGTGCCAGATTAGCTGAATAAATTGTTCTGATACGCGGATCTCATTCGGCTCGGTTGAACAACGATTTTCCTGATTAAATTCTGCAGGAAAAATACAATTGGTATTCAGTTCGAGCGGCAAACCCTGTTAAATCCGTGGCTTACCACTTTTGATACAAAAAAATGTACTGAGCTTGTTGTTATTTTTACTTAACCTTTAAGTAGTTTGCACGGTGTTTATTGCAAACGGTGTACTTATTGTACGTTGTACAGCGTATTTCTAGCTTAAATATCATCATGAATACATTTTCGAGGATCAAAATGGACGAAAAATATGTAATGATAGGTCTGAGCATAATTTTATTCACATATTAGGTAAGTACCTATTTTACTTTTAACGGCTGTCTAAATTACTTAGACAAAAAACTTTTTTTTTAATAAGTGTCTATTTAAGGATAAATAGTTAACAGTTTTATGCATTAAAATTATTATGATATTAAAAATGAAGCTATGTTTAATGCTCAATTTACTTTTCATATTTTTGCTGAAATATCAAAATATTTGCCTAGATTACTAACGTGTGCTTATACCCTCCACCCCGAATATCATAGCAATAGCGGTCACGTACGTTCCACTGACAAGAAGACGAATGACGCGAGCAGTCCAGGATTTATCGCAAGTGAGCCGTGCGTTGTTAGGAGAGCATTGGCTATAAATGCAATAAGAATAGGTAAATAGGTACGCAATTTTTTTTACTCGCACACACTGTTTTCAACAGACCCCCAACAAAATGTCGAATAGAAGAGAAGGGAAGGGGTCACTAGAGCATAGTTTAATGTTGCTAGCGTGAAGAATGTGAGTCGGATTGTATAATCTCCTCTAGATTATACAATCCAATGATGATGATGATGATGATGATAAGTGGGGACGCCCAGCCGAAGCAGGCGGGCAGTCAATTCGGTTAACCGTTCATTCTGCCCTATTCCTCTTCCACATTTTTATCGGCGGAGAAGAAGCGCCGCAAGAAACTCCAGCAGAAGGTCATTTTTTCAATCATATAAACATAATTATACTTAAAAGTAAGTTACATTAAGTAATATTAAGGCAATAAAGTGATAAACAATAAATTCTTAAAACAAGCAAAAATAAAATTATTACAAATGTAAGGTCAATAAACCTTAAAATAAAATAATGACTATGAGAACAACACAACGAGGTCTCTACGTCAAAAGCCATATAACTTGGATAATAAATTGAACAACAAGTCCTTGCAAACGTGAACAGACCGGACCCCACAAACAGCACCCGTTCACGAGTATGACGCGTATCTCAGCCATCGCCTCTCTCAACCATGTGATCGGGAAAGTGGCGACCCGATCAACGACGCCGCCGTAACCAAAGACCTTTGAGCGAGAATGACATGCTCATGCTGCCGGACAACATAAGTAATATTGTGTGAAACAGCTGTCCGGCGAGAAACATCACAGTGTGTTCTCATTTAAAATCTTCTTGTACACACACGAGTAGAAAAGATAAAATACAATTAGTAAATCACAGTCGACTGACTGAGTCAGTGCTTGAATACATAATTTGCTTATAGGCTATTTTATATTGTAAATATCCTAGACACTACTAAAATACTTGGCGCGAGTGATTCCCATCTTCCAACCTATCCATCCCACCCAGGTTGGATATTGGGACATCATAGTGCCATCTTCCAACCTGCCTCAGGTTGGATAGTGGGAATAAAATGTATTATTTGTTTTTCTTCTCATCTTCCAACCTATACGTTTGTACAGTCAATAACAAAAAAGAAAACAATTAAATGTTCAAATTGCTTATAAATATGTGTTCTCCCTTCAAAGTACATTTTATAGGTTTTCTTTTTGATTGAGCTAATAGATAAAATAGGTACCTTTTATAAAAAATATTAAGCCAACGTTGCAAACCTACAAATCTAGAAACCGACAAATATACAAACCTATTTATAAATAATCAGTGGTGCCGGGATATTCTCCGCAACTGTACCCTAATCCGTACAGGTTGGATAATGGGAAGCAAAAATAATGATACATTTTATTCCCATTATCCAACATGAGGCAGGTTGGAAGATAGCACTAAGATGTCCCAATATCCAACCTGGGTGGGATGGCTGGGTTGGAAGATGGGAATAACTCCTTGGCGCGGTTGGTAGGATTTCCAAATGGACAGAAAGCCAGCGCGATGCGCCACCGCGCAATCCGAATGGAACCATAGTAAATTTCGAAATTCAATAATGGAACACGTGACAACTCCGCCCCAAGCCAAATGCGTTCTGTTGCTGCCATTTTCTAATTAGTCCGCTCCGTGATGTCGCAATGTTGATTCGTGGCGTGACGCGCTCGTGAATGTGGTTAAAATATTACGCTCATCCAGTTGTACACACTACAACTGTCGCCGAGACAAACGGCGCGTCCGTGAATACACCGCTTTACGTCAATCATACGAGTATACATGTCTGATAACGATGACGTTTGCCGAATCCGTCTTGTCTAGGGCCACAGAACTTCAATAATATTCCTCATTCAAATAATTATGCCTAAACTTATTGTTGCCATAAATATAGTTATATTATAACTTATAGATGATTAGATTAGACATTAGGGACGGGTAGGAAAACTACATAATTCCGAAGAGTCTTAAATCCGAATTGATTTAAAAAAGGCTTTATTTTTATTTAAAAATGATTCCCTGTTTCCCTTGGTCACGCCATAAATCGAGATTTTTTTTTCTGCTTTTATATCAAACCTAACCTAACCTACATATAGCAATAAACATGTATTTAATCAAAAATAGGTCCAGCATGTGTAAAGCACAATATAGCGTTCGAAAAAATGAAATTTGGGACTAATAAATATATAATTCGGAATTTTAAGATATTCCCAATAGAAACAGTGATACAAACAGATCTTGCTAATATATCGTAATGGGTTTCAAAGGGAACCCGTTTTAGGCGACCATTTTCTGGAACTGTCCTCGAATTTTATCTGTGCTGATTCAAGCCTCGAAGATAATAAAGGGTATTTGCGGGGGGCGTTGCAAGCCTAAATGCCACGTTTACCTACTTAGGGAAATAATCAAGCGGAAGTGACGATTTGCTGAGGCCCGCCGATGGTTTACCCAGATAAGATTATCACAGCGTCGATTTTTCCAACCAAACCAAATATAAGTATAATACTAAGTGTATACAATTATACATATGATTAATATACTATAAAAATGAAATGGCTTATTAATTGCACAAAATAATGGACTATATAAACAAAAGGAGAACTTAATGCCCTCAGGCATAACCTTAGAAGCTCGAGTCCGACTTGCACTTGACCGATTTATTTAAAGAAATCGCGACAAACAAACACAAATAATTACTTAACTTTATTTCAACACTTAATAATTCCGCCCCAAAGACAAGTTACCACCACAAATTAATTAAATGTAACAAACAATGTTATATTATAAATGTTGAACATTCATTATACATGTTAACAATTGGGAAACATGAACCGTTTCATTATAATGTATCAACAATGGATGTCAAATAAATTCAATAACATTATCTAAGAGGTACACACGTTACAAAACTGGCCACGTGCTCGTTTTTCGTAGAAACAAAAAACATTAGAAGAGATAAGACTGTTTTTAGATTTTAAGGCTTTTGTAAATAAACAGTTTAATTATTTTTTTAGCAGAGAGTCATCGACATCCCTAGGGCTATATTCTCCTCTGTAAAACTTTATTGCTTTAAGCATGTTAATAATTATTTATTGTCAACGTTACGCAAGCTCTTTTTTGGATTCCGTAGTCAAACTACCCTTATAGTTTCGCCATGTCCGTCCGTCCACTGCCTAGCTCACAGACTCTTAGTACTAGAAAGCTGTAATTTGCATGGCATGAATATAATATATTTACCCGTGTGGTTGCCGGGTTAGAATAGTGTCACTCCCTGTCTTCCCGTGGATGTCGTAAGAGGCGACTAAGGGAATAAAGGCTTGCAGTACTGTTAGGCGATGGGCTTGCCACCTGTCACTAATAAACTGGGAAACAACCTATATAGCCTACTTGTGCAAAATGTGGTTACAGAATTATCAAGAAGTTTTAAAACTTGTTGGTAATTCTTTCTCTGCCTACCCCACTCTGGGAATGAGGGCGTGAGTTTATGTATGTATGTATGTATATAATATATTAGCCACGCCAAAAAGTGTTAAAATAATATCTTGAAAAAATAATTTTTTTTAGTGCTCCGCTACACGTAACTTGGGGATGTATTTTTTTTCTCCTCTACCAAGCCTCTACCCCATAGTGTGTCATGCATGTCGTTAGATAGGTCTTCCAAAATTATTGCGGGTTTGTGCAAACAATTTTTCGATTAAGGTATCCGTTTATGAAATATTACGCTTTTTTAGAAATTTTTTTTTAGAGACCTCTGTCCCCCCCCCCCCCCCTCTACAACCAAAACTACAGGCGACCTAAGACAGCGCAAGATAACATGAAATAAGAAAATAATTAGTTCATACTTTTTATTTTTCAGATGTTTTGTGTGTGGCTTCGGAACCCTACACAGCATATCATGCTCTTGCCCGGTTTATTTAAATTTATCATTATAAAAACCATACGATAGCATGATTAGCATGTCAAAAACAAATATATTTTACCGAGTAAAATACTGTCCTAAATCGAGTACCGGCCCCGCAGACCCCGGCAGGTTGTGAATAATTATTTAGAAAAATCCCCATACGTCTGTTGCGCTTCCACTTCTGGCAGTTCAGTCTCGCCGCCTGCTTTTATATTCCCATTCAGATGTCATATCATGTCATCAAGCACCATTTATGCAAAGAACTGACTATCCTGTTACTGCAATGGTCAAAAAAAAATGTTTTTTCCTGTCCAAAAACCATAAATATTAAATATTCCTATTGCAAGGCTTTTACTTGCTATCAAAGATAAAACCTCTTTAAATCTACCTACAACTGAACGTCTGTTTTTATGATATATCTCAATTAAAACATATATTTTTGAAAAGGAACAGACGACTTTGACGAAGTCGTAGTGCCATAAACTCTATGCCTCCCACGGTAAAAGAGTTTATTGATTCAATCGAGGAGCGTGCACTGGCCATTGAAAACACTAACTGCAAGCCAGCTATTCGGTAGCCGGTCATTTACTTTAAGTCAACTGAACATTATTTTATTTAAGTGCCCCAGTAAATGGTCGCAACTAACAAACGCTCGGAAATTGCTCCTACAAACAATCTGTGTAACAAACACAAGCGCAAAAGAAAATATTACTTCTATTCTTGGGGGTTATTATGAGGTAGCAATGCAGTTCATTTTACGCTGAGAGTAAAGGACAGGGGGGTTATTATAACATAGCAATGCAGTTCTGTTCACACTGAGAGAAAAGGACAGAGCATAAATACTACAGCTCTGTCCTTTACGCTCATCGTAAAATGGACTGCATAGCTATGTCATAATAACCCCTCAGGGCCCGTATTATGCTCGATTTTATCGCGGTGAATTAAGCTTCCGTCGCTCTTGCACTTACTAGTCAGTAAGTGACAGATGTTTTATCTACGCTTATCCACGTCGATAAACACTACTATTAGGCCCGCTGAGCGATATAACTGCTATAGCTCTGTCTTTTACGCTCGCCGATAAATTTATGAACTGGACAGCTATGTCATAATAACCCATCTCTTGTGCAGTTTGTAAGTTACAGCACAACACATTTTGATATCACAATGAGTCAGAGCATGCAAGTACATCTGTAACTTTATTTTTTTTATTTTTTTTCACAGGCCACCTGATGGTAAGTGGAAACTGTGACCCATAGACATTCGCATTCACAAGACTGCAAATGCACTGCCAACCCTGAGGACTCAGATGGAATGCCTCTAAGCTAGTCATTTCACCGGCTGTCTTATCCCCAAACCGGAACACAACAATGCGAACACTACTGCTTGGCGGTAGGTTAATGGATAAGATGGTGGTACCAACCCGGACGGACCCTGCACAAGGCCCTCCCACAACCTTGTCTGTGACTTCCCAACAGGGGCAGGTTTTGTTGCATAATGGAGGCATAAAGCTAAGAGCCAAATCAGCTACATACTCGTAGTGATTTACAAGCATCTTCCGTTACACAGAAGGTTGTGGATACATAAAGGTCATCGCAAAAACTAACACTTTACTAATAAAGAACAAGCCATTAACAAATGTATAAACATTGATGTGCGCTCCACATCCAAAATAAATGTCAATAGTCGTATCGTAAAAACTACAACCAAATAGTCACATAGTTAGTTTGATCCGTCGCACATTGCGTTCCCTGCTAACTGCAAGCGAGCTGATGAAGGTGATACACCTGGTGATGTGCATATTTTGCTTGGAGCTGATGTTTTCTTCCAGATTCTCTTGCCGCAAAAACAGCCTAATGGGTAAGGCCGGAGTACTGCCAGCGCTTCGTAACTACAAACAATGAGAGCGCAACAACATCTTGCACTACAAGCCCTAGGGATCCCTCGCTAGGTAATCAAATCGCTCGGCCTCGTCGTCCCGGCTTCAACTGCCTGCAGGAAATAATAATCAGGTTGTTTCCTTGTTTTATAAAAAATGCAACAGTAAAATGCATTTTGGGAAGTTGTAAAAGTGCCTAGAATCTTCTCAGAGCAATTACCACACCATAGCATGAATATTGTGAGAATCTCTTTAGGGAAACTAAGCTGGAAAACAATAAGTATCAAGTTTAAATGCCCATTAAAGTTTGTTTAGAGCAAGTAAACTCTGAATTAGGAGAACCATTTCCGTTACATAATTATGAAATCATCATGGCTATAGTTGTTTTCTTTAGGAGTTAATTTGAAACTAGTCCAGCAAATCTTGTTCCAAGGGATCAAAAGTACAAGATAATCTTAGTGTTTTCCTCGACACTACAATATACTTATGCGTCTCAAAGCGACGAAAGTGATTTACCACAGATAACAACGGGCAGCCATTCATCTCCGTTCGGAGTTCAGACGCCCAGTGATGTATCGGGAGCGATGGCCGGACAATAGATAGTAATGGTTATTTGCACACTTGATTAGACAACACATCAATGTCTACGGAGCACCTTGCTATGTTGGGGAGTGCAGGTTTGTCACTGTCACAGGTAATAGATAATACGCTTATTAAATAAAATAACCCGTGTGGTTGCCGGGTTAGAATAGTACCACTCCATGTCTTCCCGTGGATGTCGTAAGAGGCGACTAAGGGAATAAAGGCTTGTAGTACTGTTAGGCGATGGGCTTGCTACCTGTCACTAATGTACACTGTTAAACATCTTAGACTAATTGTGCAAAATGTGGTTACAGAGTTATCAATAAGTTTTTAGAGTTGTTAGTAATAAATTCTGTAGCTCTGTCTACCCCACTCTGGGAATGAAAGCGTGAAGGTATGTATGTATGTATGTAAATATATGGCTTGCAACCTGTCACTAATACGGTGGTAAACATCTTAGCCTGATTATGAAAAATGTGGTTACAGAATTATCAAAAAGTTTTTGAGTTGTTGGTAATTCTGTAGCTCTGCCTATCCCACTCTGGGAATGAAGGCGTGAGTTTATGTATGTACGTATGTATAAAAAGTTGAACTATTTCGGTGATTACATAGAACTCAATTATGAATCGAAATTTCCAGGATTTCTTATATAAATACAATACATCAGCGGGCCTTGTATGCTGGTGATTATCACGTGACAAAATATGGATAAAGCATACGTCACTGTCACACTCATTTACGTGTCAAAAAGTGACGGATGTTTTATCCACATTTTGTCACGCAATAAACGCAGCCATATTTAACAACTCGTACAGGATGCTGATGGGGCTGCCCCGGTTTTGCAGCGCATCGGGGATGTTTGCTCGCTTGCATGATTTCCAAGCCATCATGAGGACGAGGGCCGCCTCCTTGATGTTTCGCGTACGGCAGCGCGAACAGTGTCTTAGCTGCTGTCGGGCATAGAACCGACAACCCTTTTGTTTGCCGCTGGGCTGATCTCCACTGCCTGTATATAGTAATCCTAAGTAGTTAAGAACTAACATAGTTACGTAAGCAAAATTGTTACTAACAAATATATGGATCCATGTTGTCTGAAATAAATGAATAAATGAAATGAATTAATATTAGTCCCCCTGGATGATATTATAAAATAAAACATAATTTTACCTCCAAGCTAAGTTTATTAAATACTGTGCCCTTTGAAGACCTTCCATATTTTGTATACCCATAATTAAATTTGAGGGGTTGTCGGACACGGTTGAGGGAAATAATTATTATGAGGTATAATAGGGGACGTAGGGGACCATTGGGCAGCCGGGAGGTTCGGGCACCAGATTATAACTTACTAGCTGTTCCCGTGCCCACTTCGTTGGCCAACAAACTTTTTTTAGGGTAATATTATAGCCTATAACACTCACAAATAATTTTCAAATCGGTTCAGTAGATCCAGAGATTACCCCTTACAAAGTCACAAACTTTACCTCTTTATAATATTAATAGTCGACTAGCTGGTCCGTGCCCACTTCGTTGGGCAATAAACTTTTTTTTGGGTTAATATAGTAGCCTATGATAATTCTAGCCTACTCCCAAATTTTGGTACATAGGTATCCTTATGAGGTCTAGGGGTGCACTAAAAAAGGATTTCCCGAAAATTGGGGGCCGCCCCGACGGGAAGAAGTAGGGGGAAACTAATTCTACGCGTACGAAGTCGCGGGCGTTCTCTAGTCAGTAATAAAATGGCTCCATCGGAAACATTTAATTCCAGTGTTCAACAGATACAGGTTGATTCCGTGTAAATCATTAGGTACATCACTTTCTGTCGGTAGATGTACTCGTAAGTTGGTTAAAAGGGGGGACAACATTTCATTGCGGTTTCCCTGTAATATTACTTTTTTTTATGGAATACGGAAGATAAACGAGCACACAGGCCACCTGATGGTAAGTGGCAACTGTGCTGTGACCCATAGACATTCGCAATCCTAAGACTGCAATTGCGTTGCCAACCTTGAGGACTAAGATGGAATGCCTCTATGCTAGTCATTTCACCTGTTCTTATCCCCAAACCGGAACACAACAATGCGAACAATGCTGTTTGGCGGAAAGTTAATGGATAAGATGGTGATAACGATCCGGACGGACCCTGCACAAGGTCCTACCACCCGTAAACATGCCTCAATTTTGAATAATATCGCCTGTAAATTACAGTCCGCTGACAGCAGCTGCAAGGATGGCGATAGTCCGCTCGGATGTACCATAATTCATATATCGAACTGCATTTCCGTCATGTGTGACGTGAACTAGAAGTGTCATTTGGCGGTTGTTAACAGTTGGGGGGGATTTACTATAGCAAGTCGACACGCTAGGCCACTGATACGATACTCTGATGACGATTTACGAAATTTGGCGAAATTACGAGTTTGACTTCGGAACCCAAAAAACGATATAAGTACTAGTAATTTATTTGCTTCTAAAACTTAAAACTAAACTTATTTAAATTAAAATAAAACTAAGCTACTCAAATATGAAATATGTAAACAATAATCACCACAACACTATAAAAATAACACCCCCTCTAGCAAGTCCGCTCGCGGCATGGTCCCTGTGACACTGGCGGCATTACCTCTCTGGATAGCTAGCCCAATCCTTTGGGAGAGGTAAGTATCAGCTCTAGGATCTCCAAAACAACTGTGTCTAACATTACGTAAACTCACGCCTTCATTCCCAGAGTGGGGTAGGCAGAGCTACAGAATTACCAACAACTGTAAAAACATGTTGAAAATTCTGTTACCATATTTTGCATAATCAGGCTAAGATGTTTACCAACGTATTAGTGACAGGTTGCAAGCCCATCGCCTAACAGTACCTACTAAAAGCCTTTATTCTCTTTAGTGTCTAACATTTTGAAATATAAAAGGTATTTAGATGTTTACTTATGGATTACACGAAGACCCATTGTAGGTCTAATAGTTCGCTTAATGTCGGTTCGTTTCGATGTCCAGTTTAAACTGAGACTTACGAATTACGTGAGTCAATACTTAGTGCGTGTAAATTATTAAGAAAAAATGTATGTTTTTAATTACCAACATTGCTATGCCCGAAAAAAAACACCTTTACATACATCCATACACTCACGCCTTTATTCCCACAGTGGGGAAAGTCATATAACTCGTTTTAGCCTCAATACCCTTCAGCCAGGTTTGCTTCTTCGTTTTTTTTTATGGCATAGGATGGCAAACGAGTACACAGGCCACCTGATGGTAAGTGGAAACCGTGACCCATAGACATTCGCATTCACAAGACTGCAAATGCACTGCCAACCTTGAGGACTAAGATGCAATGCCTCTATGCTAGTCATTTCACCGGCTGTCTTATCCCCAAACGGGAACACAACAATATCATTAAAGAACTAAGTGTCTTCTGTAAAAATTTACACGGTGCCTGAAGCACCTACTTAAATACTCAAAAATGCTTAAAAGCTCTCCTACTATTAATAAGTAATAACTAAGCAAAGGTCGTACGCCTAAACATACTTAAAATAATTAATGCAATGTTTTCTGATTTATTGTTTACGTTTTGTTTGCTTATCATGACTGAAAACTACCTAATACTAAAAAACCTAATAGTTTCGCCATTTTGTCTTTGTAAAAAGACGATCTTTTATTTAATACTTTATTTTAAATACTACATTAACATTTTCTATGATCTATAATATAAAAATGAATCGCAAAATGTGTTGGTAAGCGCATAACTCAACAACGCCTGGACCAATTTGGCCAATTCTTTTTTTTAAATGTTCGTTGAAGTTCAAGGATGGTTTTTACGGCGAGAAAAATTGAAAAATCCACCGGGGAAAGTCAGGAATTTGCAGCGGGGCGAAGCCGCTGGCGGGCCGCTAGTCTTTTCAAAATAAAAATGAAAAAATACTTTATTTTATATACATTAACATTTTTCAATATTCTATGATCTTAAATAAAAATGAAAACCGAACAGTTTTATTAGGTGCATCCCAATTGCAGCAATGCAAGTTCTTGCGATGAAATTGACGTTGATCGCGAAATGAAACTTGTTACAACAAGCGAAATCGTATCTACTGTTCCACTCCTCGACTCGAAACTTTATCGAATTTCCTGCCCCTAACAACAAGGCTTCACTCGTAGGTACAATCGAATACAAAGAGATGTATCCACTATTGTACCTTATTACATACATACATAAATATCTTCACGCCTGTAATGCCAGAGTGAGGTAGACAGAGCTACAGAATTACCTACAACTTTAAAAACTTGTTCATAATTCTGTAACCACATTCTGCACAAATAGGCTAAGGTGGTTTACCAGCGTATTAGTGACAGGTTGCAAGCCCATCGCCTAACAGTACTACAAGCCTTTATTCCCTTAGTCGCCTCTTACGACATCCACGTGATGACATTTAGTGGCACTATTCTAACCCGGCAACCACACGGCTTATTACAATGCAATAAGGTGAAAAAGTAGATACATCTCTTTGTACTCGGCTGTACACTCGTGAACAAAAGTTGAAACAGCGCTCGCTCTGTATTCTCCTATCCTGTCTCCTCGCTGAAGTGCAAGCAAGATAGGATATGAAGTTTAATAAATACCGACCCACTACGCGATCGGGTTTTTAAAGTAATCACGCTTTCGAATAGAATCCGCAGCGAACCCTGGGTTCCGCAAACAAAATACTTGCGGGACTTCTTATAGGTAGATACTTATTCTTTGCGGAATTACGTGACTGTTTGGTAACAGAAAAGTTTCGGGTTAAGGTCAGGCCGTTCCCGAGCACTAAATATAAAAAGATGACATGAACAGAAATAGTGTCGAACCCGTTTATACAGTTGAAGGGGCGAGAAAATTATACCGAATGACCTACAGCACGCCACCTTCCCGAACACATGGTTGAGGGCGGCGATGGCTGAGATACGCGTCATACTCGTGAACGGGTGCTGTCTGTGGGGTCCGGTCTGTTCACGCTTGCAAGGACCTGTTATTCAGTTAATTATTTTAATTATCGTTCCTGACGTAGAGACCTCGTCATGTTGTTCTCTTAGATATTAGGTATTTTATTTGTATTTTATTGACCTTACATTTGTAATGATTTTATTTGTGTTAGTTTTAAAAATAATTATTTATTACTTTATTACCTTGTAATGTAATTTAGATACTTTTAAGTATTATTGTATTTAATCATTGAATAAAATGACCTTCTGCTGGAGTTTCTTGCGGCGCTTCTTCTCCGCAATGATGGTCTTGTCCGAAGCGCTAGTAGATTCACTCCATGTTACCGACATGTAAAAGAGCCCTCATGTGGCCAATTTACTGAATAAATATTTTGAATTTTGAATTTTGAGCAGATAATAATGTTGGTTTTGGAAGGTACAGAAAGACGTATCTTCTTTATCTATACATAGTATACAATGAAGTCGCTTCCGCTGTCTGTTCGCTTAGATCTTTCTACTAAACTACTACTCAAACTACTCAAGGGATCTTAATGCAGTTTTCAGTAGATATAATGATTCAAGAGGAAGCTTTTTATCAGGGCGACATAGAAAGCTCTCATTAAGCTAAAGCGTCGGTGGCCTAGTGGCTTAGGGGACTACGCTACCAACCATGTTATACCAATGAGTTTTTTTAACTTAAGTACATTACTCGGTGAAGAAAAAACATCGTGAGGAAACCTGCACATTTGGACAAATTGCAGAAAAAATCCTAAAAGGATCGAAGTGTATCCAAAACGTCCCATCTGTAAGATAAGATAAGATAAGAGGGCGGGTCGCTAGTTATAACAAAGTACAGCTACCACAACCAAAACTGCAGCAGAGGACGAAAAGTCAAAAGCCAAGTTGACTCTAACGGTAGATTCCTCACCGTATTTTCACATAAAGGACGCTTCAAGTACCTACGAAACATTTGTATCACAAATCGCACCTTTACAATTATAGTGACTTAAATTAACATTTTAGTTCACTTCGAATCATTATTATTTTTTATGCTAAAGGGGGCTAACGAACTATCGGGTCACCTGATGTGAGGTGAAGTGATCACCTCTGCCCACGGACACCTGCAACATCAGGCGACCTAGCCAAGAAGTATTATGTTAGCCAGCGTTTCTATTCGTTCTGTTTTTAATCCAGCATAAGTATTGCAGCTACGTTGCCGGCCTTTTCGAAAAGAGTATGCTCGTCTCTTGAAGGACCCCAAGTCGCAGCGGTCCAGAAATCCCGCCGCAGAAAGCTGATTTCACATCACTGTCTCGCGCGCCGAAGATCAAATTTGGCTTTGCCATTCACCTTCACTCACACCTCCGGAATAAGCTGGGTTCGCCGTGGACGGATAAGTCTAGGAGGAAAGTTTCTTGGCTGAATAGATCACTATAATTCTAAAGATGAAATATTAAACATAATGTTTGATGACTCTGGATTCTCTCGAAGAATTTATTAATGTTATTATTTCATTTCTAAACGCCTTGATAGCCACGATTCAATGGAACTATCGCAAATAAAATATATCGAAACTACGACGCAGAAGCTATCCGGCTCAGATTTTATCGTGAACGATGAGTGGATTGGCGGTTTATTGCTAGTTTATGTTTACCTGAAAACTACCTTATTATTATTATTACTACAATAGAATATTCAAGAATCACCATTACTGCTGCTGTCATAAAAAGGTATGTGATAAAGACAAAGTTAATTAACTTAACAGGAAACGATTTCGAGGCCGGAAGTGTATTCTTGACTGTCGTCAGCAAACAGCAATTGTACAGTCGGCAAGAATTAGTTCAAGTCATGATAGTGGATCGAGTGTAAACAAATCGGGTATAAGGTTACATGGCAAACATTCAATTGAGCGATGCAAGCAGCAAGTAGAACACATTTTAAGTATTAGTACAAAAAAACAGCCGCAAGCAAAAGAAGACGCAATCATTACAGCAGTTTTACATACCCATACATACCTTCAAGCCTTCATTCCCAGAGTGGGGTAGGCAGAGCTACAGAATTACCAACAACTCCAAAAACTTGTTGATAACTCTGTAACCACAGTTTGCACAATTAGGCTAAGATGGTTAACAGTGTATATTAGTGACAGGTAGTAAGCCCATCGACTAACAGTACCACAAGTTTATTAGTTTTTCCCTTAGTCGCCTCTTACGACTTCCACGGGAAGACATGGAGCAGTTTTCTTTTGTGGAAATCAAAGTAAACATGTTTTCATTTGGACAATGGCGCGAGACATGACATGACGAAGGATGTCAATATGATACGGCACTACACCCAGTATCGCCAGAACACAGCACTAAATCTGAGTGCTATTCCAGTATTGCGCTCGGATGATGTAGTAAATATCATGACATGTAGTGTGTTACGTAACTTGGAGTTCTTATGTGTAACAAGAAGCTTACATTATATACTATGGAGATTGCAGAGCAAACTTTGGATTGAAGCTAGAAAATATAATCTTGAATTAACTACGAGTATGTCTCGTGTGTTTTGTATCTCTTTTCTTAGATTTCAAGACAGTACTTTTAGTAGAAGAATAGAGAATGGACACGAGTTTCACCGGACCGTCAAATCGATAGAAGGTATTTTATATGGCTAATACGAGTATGTAGGCTGAAAACATTAAGTCCAGTATATAATTGATTAAAAATTTAAAATCATAAATCATTTATTTGTTTGTCCAGCATAGGTTTATACTTATAGATATTTAATACAGTTATGGTTATGTCCCTTTATGTGGTACCTCTCGGCATACAAACATGCTGTGCAGCGCGCTTAAACTAAAATTAAGTAGGTAAACATATTCACTAACATTCAATTCTATTCACTAACATACAAGCCTACCCGGTGAGTTGATTGAGATGTTCGCATTTTGGTATGGCCATCAGAGAAATGTTGTCCGGTGGGCCGACTCGCTGTCTGATTCGTACAGGTTGGAGTGTGGGGTGAGGCAGGGGGGGCTGTCGTCGCCGAGGCTCTTCAGCTTGTATGTTAATCGATTGATCGGGGAGCTCAGTAGCACCATGGTTGGGTGCTCAGTGGATGGCACTTTTGTGAACAATATTAGCTACGCGGACGACATGGTGTTGTTGGGCCCTTCGGTCAACGCCCTCAATAAAATGCTGCATGTTTGTGAACGGTATGCAGAGGCTCACGGGCTCAGGTATAACACCTCTAAGAGCGTGTTGCTGGTGTTCAAGGCAGGTACTAAATACTACCCACGTGTACCGCCGGTTAATCTATACGGCACTCCTCTGAACATAGTAAAGGAGTTCAAATACCTGGGCCACTGGGTCACTGAGAGACTGAGCGACAACGTCGATATAGAGAGGGAGCGTAGGGCGCTGGCAGTCAGGAGCAACATGTTGATTCGTAGGTTTGCAAGGTGTAGTAATAACGTTAAAATCACCCTTTTCAAGGCGTTCTGTCAATCATTTTACACCTGCAGCCTATGGATCAACTATACGCGAAAGACTTACTGCGCCCTACGTGTCCAATATAATAATGCCTTTAGGATGCTGTTGGGGCTGCCGCGCCATTGTAGTGCATCGGGGATGTTTTGCGAGGCGCGGACGGATGGCTTCCATGCCATCATGCGCAAACGCGTCGCGTCTCTGGTAAGGCGCCTGCGCGGCAGCCCGAACAGCCTCCTACAGACCGTGGCGGCGCGCCTAGATGGACCCTTCCTGCTCCATTGGGACAACTTGCACAGGGCGTCTAACTGATAAGTTGTACCCATAAGTAATGTAAGACTACCTAACATAGATTTAAGACTCACTGTTACTAACATGTTATATGGAAATTATTCTGAAATAAATGATTATTATTATTATTATTTGTATGTCTTTACCATTCACGGGACTATGGGAGTCCCGGACCTTTGGAAGGCGTACATGGAGCCGAAGCCAACACGCAGAGGCCCTTTAGACAAGTTTAATTTAGTAAAGTGATGGGACACCAACCGGCCATTGTCCCTGAGTTCAAACTATAAAAGTATGCTCCCACGGACAACCAACGGTTAGTGTAGGACTATTTAAGAAGGATGGAAGTATTAACAATAGGCTCTATGAATGAACAGATATGGATTGGTGAACTAGGCTATTGATGAAACTACGGCGCCTGCCTGGCCAATGCTAATTACTTTGGTTGAAATGGCAGGCGGTGACTCGCCAACTCAAGAATGGGCCTCCCGAAATAGCCGCATATATTTAGCAGCAGGGAGGTAACAGTTCCAGAGGGGCTAAGGGTGGAGAGGTGCTTCTGGACTTTAAACGACCATAAGGTGCCCACTCACCACTTATGCAACACATCCACCCTTCGAGCATATAGCTCTTGCGACTCCACTCTGACCGGCCAATAAAGGCAAGCCAGAGGTGAGGGTCTGTTCCTCGTCATTATACATACACTCCAGCCGGCCGGTGAAGGCAAGCGTGAGGTGAGGAACAGGACCTACCCTCGGGAGCATTCAGGTCCGTGGTGTCGCCACTCACCAACAGCTCGCCACTAGCTGCCCTGCGGCCTTATTATTATTATTATTACACATATTGCGTTTTATCTCCCGTCCAAAAATTCTTGGATGGAGTAGTAGGCCTTTTTTGTTAAGAAAATATTAAGATGTTTCTTAAATATTTTTGTATTTTCGCTTTCTCTTATGTTTCTTGGTAACCTATTGAACATTTTAGAAGACATGCCAAGAACACTCTTACTGAGTAAAGCGGTGTGAGATGGTATTGGTTTTACCTTATGTTGGAGTCGAACACTCTGGAAGGTTTTAAATAGGTTCCTGTTAGCTTGAACAAAAGCTGATACCTCGTGGATGTAAAGGCATGGAACGGTTAGAAGTTTATATTGTTTAAAGTGCATCCTACAAGAGTCATTCGATCGTAAACCACATGTAGGCAGCGAGGCAGGTATAAATAAACAGGTAAGTTGGTACTAATAATTTGCACCAAACCTTACATTTGCATATTCTATAGCCTACATATTTTCGATTAGTATGTAATTTGTGTATTAAACAAGCAATTGCAATTTTAAAAAAAGTAAATAAAAACATAAAAAATATATAGTATATTAGACCTACTGGACTGATTTTTTTCAGCCTACCTATTGGCCATATATTAATTATCATATTAAATTTGATATACTCGTAAAATAATATTCACTTTTCATGCTCTTAAAATGTTACTTTAGTTACTGCGTACCGGGACTAAGCTCCTTATTAATCTGTAGGGATTGAAGTTTTTTTATTAACTTTGGAAATCTCTAAACGTCCAATCACTGTGTTTGTGGATTTAGGATTAAGGACAATTTTTATTAGGGTGTGGAAATAACCTCAAAATGACAACTGTGCATGGAATTAAAAATGATAACCCTAAAAGTGATTTAATTTCATGTGTTTCATGAAATTAAATCACTTTTAGGGTTATCATTTTTACGACGATTACGAATATGAATAGGTATATTTAATTAAATGATAATTTATTTTATAATGGTCCAATTAGTTTTAAAATAGTGATCAAGTTTGAACCTGTTGGCTAAATAATGCAAGCAATGAAAGTGGACTTTCACAAAAAAAACCGCGGTACGAATTAGTAAAAAACTTTCTTATAATCAATATTGTAATTTTGTATAGAACGTCGTCAGTGCCGGATTGAGCAAGCACGGGGTCCCTCGTTTGTTTTAGGTTACGGGTTGTGGCGGGCTCTTTTCCGCAACTGGGCGACTTAGATATGCGCCTATTTTGCGTGGGGGTTTGTTCAAGGTTTCTGCTGAAGAATATCGACTGTATTATTCATCCTATCATATATAGATATGAGTACACAGGGCTCGTAGCATTTTTTACTCTAGCTACGTGGCTAATGCGACAGTAAACGTCGTTTTTTTTTTCCTCGCATTCAAAGTGTTAAACGCGATACTAAACAACTAAACAACCATAATGACACTAGAACTATAGCCACCTCGTGTCGTTATGGCTTGTTTTAGTCCCTTGTCGAACAATCTACTATTTTATCCATTAAACATCCCAGTGAAGGTCGTTTCCTCTTCGGATCTTACGGCCAAACCCTATATTCAATCCGCGGACAGATAGGCTTACTTCGGATTAAAATTTGACACATTTCGTATGGGCAAATGTCAAATTTTAACCCGAGGTAAGCCTTATCTATCCTCGGTTTGAATATAGGGTTCGGATCTTAGACTATTTGGATTATTAGAAAACACAATAACAGTAATGAGAGCACCAATGAACGCTCGGCGAAGTCTTAATCGAACCATTTGTTATAAGTACGTCTGTTTTATCCAAAGACCTTTATATAACTAACGTAATAGACGAACAGACTCCCTTTTTCCCGCGTTACCAAAACGGAAATGTCAACGTGTGCGTGATTTTACAAGTGTGTGAGTAATTTTAGTGATGTCCGTACGTTATATCGAAAAAATATCGATGAAAAAGACTCGCTTATATAAGACTTGTTTGTATCTTGCGTGGAACTTAAAACTAGCATTCTTCACTAATAAAACACAAGATTCTTTCATTATCTATAATAATACTCTTTTCATGGTAATTACCACACACATATCATACAATCAATTTTTAATGTAAATAATTAATAAATTTCAGTCTTACACAAATTCTAGGCTTTTAATATGGGCATGATGGAAATCTGAAATGTACCTTTACTTTTAGTGGACGGTGTACGAAGCAAATATTGCTTGAAAACCGCAAATCGATGTACAGGGTAGCCTTTTGGTATACGGGTACTTTAAGTTAAAATATTTCTTCAAAATATTGATATGGGCCAGTAATTGTTGTATGGGAATTATATTTTTTTTCGGACACCTATCAGTGTGGTATCAAATGAAAGGACTTCATGAGCCGGTCCTCAAAATATACTATACCACCACCTTTCGGCCCCCTTTTTTCTAAAAAACCATGAAATATTTTTAAAAATATTAAGTTTGGGTTTCTCCAGGTAGGAGACAACTTGGACTTTTTTTGTACAAAATACCAACGCGAAATGATTCTTAATATAACCGTACCTTATCACAAAAACGCGATATTATTAATATTGAGATTCACTGTTTTTGTTTTTTATTTATTAAAATGTTAGAGATTAAGAGATTTTGAAAGTTATCGATCTGAACTAAAGTTTTAGAAAACCTGTGGCCAAAAGGTGACGGTTGGTAAGTATATTTGGTTGGGTTATAGGGGCAAAGGGGGCCCGATTTTAGGACTTTTAGGTAAAAGTTTACACAACAAAAGATGGTTATTTTAGTACTATCTACACAATACATAAATAAAAACCGAATGTTATACAGACATAATTTTCACCCCATCGAAATTTCTCAAACGCCTTGTAGGTACCGAATTTACTAACTTTTGGACCGCCCATATCTCGGTAATTATCAACCTGAGAGAAAAAACTTAAATAATAGAAGATGCTTATTTTAGCATTTTCTACACGATTTAATTAAAACATACACAAAAAACATTTAAAAAAAATTTTGAAGTCCTTTCGTAGCCTGGACCACTGCATTTAATGATAAATAATAAACTGCGATCAATTTACCTAGCTGCGTTTTATAATCGCTCGGAATAATTTTTAAATAATTATGAGAAGGAATGAAAAAATATCGACATATTGATAACTTATCGATAGATGAGTGTGATTCAAACATTCAATCACTACCTAAAAAATGGAAATTTTCACGGACACCACATCTTTTCATTTTACACATTAAAAAAAAAAATGCATAAAACACAAAACTACATGATATATCGTACTTATTAGACCACTAACCGTATTCCTTGGACCTAGGAATCCTTGAAAATATGAAATCAAAAATGACTATGTGTGGATCATAATTACCTGTGAAATGACTCATTGTTTGGATTATTCCTATGATTGACTTCGCAATCAGGTACTGCACAGCCCCACCATTGTTGTTTTTAACGGTTTTGACACCACGTTTATTCAATTATCCTGAATATTTTATTAAAAACTAAAAGACGCTGTCGCCAGTGGGCTACCGTGGGCTACCATTAGCTTTCAAAATGGTTACAACGTCAACGTCTTTCGCTGTCACTGTCGCACTCGTGTTCGTGCATAAAGAGGCTGCGCTCTCGCTTCCACAGACTGTTCGTCTATTATGAAGGTCTTTGGTTTTATCTCGATTAGATAATTCGCACGAACTCCGTCTGTCCGTGTTTTTGGAAGTTAAGTAATGGTACGTGCCCAAAGAATAAAGTCTTAAGTGGGATACTTAGTCAAAGAAGTACCTACGGGCCATGTATTTTACTAAAGTGTCACAACTAACCGGAATGCAATTATCCTTGAAAAACCGGGAAGAGACTGTACTATGATGGATGTTGGTCTAACTTTTATAGTTGGGGATAATGTATAAACAGATGATTCAGGCAGTGATGTTAATAAAAATTAAGGAAGAAATGACTAGCATAGAGGCATTCCATCTTAGTCCTCAGGGTTGGCAGTGCATTTGCAGTCTTGTGAATGCGAATATCTATGGGTCACAGTTTCCACTTACCATCAGGTGGTCTATGTTCTCCATTAAAAAAAATTGAACTAACTGCCGCACTCAGAGACGTCAATTAAATTTAATGCTGGTTTAGTGACGTGTTGTCTTACTCTATTGCTGTATCAAAGAAAGTGACAGCAGCAACTTTAAGCAAGCATTAAATTTAATTGACGTCTCTGAGTACGGCAGTAAATGTTTCTTCAGAATCAGAGAATCCTAACGCTTTGACTGTTTTATATGCAAAATTACAGCAATCCTATGAGTTTGAAAACTAAGTAGTACGTTACAATATCATGTAAATGATATAAGTTACGGCTCAAAGTGCATTTTGTGACAATAAATTTGTCTGACTGTCAACAATATAGTGTGAAACTGAGAACCTTTTACAAATCACTACATTCGGTGCCACGTATTTGAACTTATACTTATTTGCATTTATGTTTTTGGTGGGACATCAGTATTTATTGAAAGGAAGTCAATATCGATACTTTATACGTTGGTGCCTAATACTCCAACTAAAAAATACTGGGTAGGTGTTACGTAATTGTTTATTGTTTTTTATATTTTAAGACGCAGATAAAGACTCACGACTAGACGCAAAAGGTTCAAGACGACGGCACAAACATTTATTATAGAAACACACGATGGCGGAATGGAATCTCTTATCAATAAATTGCGTTCAGCAAATCTTCTCTAGAAACGAGGGTCATGCTGGAAGTGAGGATGTACTGTATTAATTGTATAAATTAAATTCTAGAGGATAAGCAATGGTCGAATGCTTAAAATACTCTGAAATAATAAATATATTGTTTTGCTATTGTTTTTTTACATTGTTTGAAAGTCGTTCGTCTAAATTATGAATTTGATAATAATTAAAGGACTTTCCAAATAGCTCCACCATTTGTTTGTAGTAAGTGGACGAGGTTACTGTTATTTATTAATCATTTTGATCATGAAATACTTTAAAATAAGATTACAAGAAAATGTTATTCTGTCAAATGGAAATGATAAAGCGAGAATTTTATTTTTAAATACCTAACCCAATTATCTAAATTTGCCGGATATTTCCGCGTTACTTTGGGCCAAGGCGTTTTAAGAAAGAGCTTACCCGATTAGGTATTAAAGCTATTTTTAGCTGCTTACAAATTCATTCAAAAATAAATTCAGGGATCAATAGTAAATATTAAATCACCTGTTAAAAACACATTTAAGTCCATCCAATAGGTTTTAACATTAGCACGAACGTAAAAGGTCAACACAACGGAGAAAAGGTAAAGCCACTAATGTGACATTTGTGATTCACTTAACAAAGAGAGCAATGTAGCAAACGATGGGCTGTTGAAGACGTCTCTCCCAAATAACACATAGGTACGTCTATAATAAATACATACATACCTTCACGCCTGTTATCCCAGAGTGGGGTAGGCAGAACTACGGAGTTATCTACAACTTTAAAAACTGGTTTATAATTCAGTAACCTCATTTTGCACAAATAGGCTAAGATGTTTACCAGCGTATTAGTGACAGGTTGCAAGCCCATCGCCTAACAGCACTACAAGCCTTTATTCCCTTAGTAGCCTCTTACGACATCCACGGGAAGACATGGAGTGGGACTATTCTAACCCGGCACCCACACCTCTACACCGTGGGAACGAGTAACCCGACAAATTTTAACCATCGATTCTAGAGCCAATTTGTAGTATATAATGTGATATAACATGTAGCCCAATAACGCATAATTTCAGAGTTTTTAATTATTAAAAAAAACAAAACATAATTAATTGAATTTAAACTCTGTCACCTTAACGTAAAGCAATATTTTCTAAGAAAGATTCATCTTGTAAATAGCAATGTCATCAACGTACAACTTAAATTAATTTAATCAATTTCTTAGTAAATAATGCTTTAGGTATAGGTGACAAAGTTCAAATTAAATTAACTATGGTTTTTTTTAAATAATAATTATCTTGGAAATTATGCTTTATTGGACTATATGTTATATAACATTATATACTACAAATTGGCTCTAGAATCGATGTATAAAATTTGTCGGGTTACACGTTCCCACGGTAATAAATATCGCAAAAGGTACATGCCCTAAGAAATTGCCGTATTTTGTAATTATTTTTAATGAAATCTATAATACATGCATTCCGTTAATCACAACCATCGATTGAACCACTGGGAATATACCTTTCAACGACTATATCCTTAAAGGCATTTTTCACCTCCTCATCATTTCCCCTGTAGGTATATCCATGACTATTCAAACATTTCAAACCCATTTCCACTGTTTCCAGTAATATTAAAATATCCAAATGAAAAAGTTTTCGATTGATTTCGATAAAGGAACAGAATCCCTTGTTCATCAGGTGACAATCCGATTCAGGAACCCGTCATTTTTGTGTCTATTCAACAAGTTAGGCAAGCTTTAATGCGATTTCGAGTTTTTTGCTCAGTGAGCTCATACAGTACCTACCTACAATCTTTACGAGTTTTTCATCTTTTCAATTTGACTTCGTCTCGAAATCGATGGTTTTTTTGTTTGTAAAAATGGATCCACAAATACATAGTTTGTATGTACATGGCAAACTTTGATAACGTACGTTAACGGAAACGGAACAAGGTGGCCAATTATTTCAGTTAAGTTACTCACTCAAAAAAAAAAGATAAAAGACATTTATTCAGTAAGTAGGCCGCACGGGCACTTTTACACGTCAAGAGTCTACCAGCGCTTCCCAAGAGGAGACCATTGCTGAGAAGAAACGCCGCAAAAAAACTCGGGACAAAAAAATAAAAAAATAAAAAAATCCTACTAAAATGATACTACTTAGTCTAAAATTAAATATAATATCAAATATAATGCGTAGTTCAGCAGGAAAACATTAAAAAAATATTACTAAAGAGATAGAGGGAGAAAAAGGAATAAGAAAAAACACAAGACCACCACATAAAAGTTTCGACATGTTTTCCTACATCAACGGTGTCCCTTATTTTTAATTGTTATCAAGTTATATTACTTATATATCCTATAAATTGTGTATTCACTTGTACACAATAATAACTGAATGGACTCTCGGTGTAGTCTTAATTGAATCAGTATACCCGTAGTGTAAGGTTTAATAAATTAAAATGTAAACCGAAAGTGAAATAAGAAGCTGCATTGACTATTCCGGTGACGTAAGTGGGGGTGGGCAAAACGGGCAATCTGGATCGGGAAATAGAACTGAAAGGTCATAGGTTAATAATAAGTTTGGTCACGAGCGACATGTTGTAATAAGTTTGGTTAAAGTAGGGGATCCGAATAGGAGACGGCCTTCACCCAGGTACTGCTACCCAGTCACTAATATTTACACTTGTGGTTTCTAGGTTCTTACGAATAAAACAGCTTAGTCCACATATAGTAATTTATATTTTACAGGAAACGGAAAACTGAAAAAAATATGCTTACACTAAAAAATAATTAATATTACTCACAGGCAGAGCAGAGATTAATAAATAATAAATACCTAACTTAAACTCGCTCTACACAGCGACCAGAGATTTTTCAGTACCTTTACTAGCCTTCACTAGGTACGCTAGCGAGTACGGTAATTGTAACTCATGGTAAGGATACAATGACGGCGACTCGCTACGCTACCGACCGGCTAGCCCGAACAGCAAAGAGCAGTACAACATCCTGCTGAACGGCCTCTCACCGGTGGCGGCGTTGCGCGTTACATTATTAATCTGTAGTCGCCACACACTGGTAAACTTCTTGGCGTAATTGTGCAAAATGTGGTCACAGAATTATCAAAACCTTGTTGTTGTTGGTAATTCTGAAGATCTGCCTAACCTAGTATATGTATGTATGTAAGTATTTAATATATGGCGAATAAGATTGCTGAAAACATTCAGTTCAGTATATAATTAATTAAATAATATTAATCAACTGTCAAACAAATAATTGCAAGTGGTAGTTTAATAGACAAATTACATTATCAATCGAAAGTATTGCCTATCCTATAGGCAATATGCATACGTTAGGTTGACAATTTTTTCCCATCATGAATAACTATTGGGTAGGTAGGTATAAACAGGTAAGTAGGTACTAATTATTTGCACTAAACCACCGCGTATTGCGGTTAACTATAAGTTTGGATGCTAAAGTATAATAAGTTTGGATGCTGTGGATTATCTTGTTTTATACGAATAAAATAAGTTTAGAAAGTTGTCAACATGTTCGTTATTTCTAAGTTAGCTTAAAATAGTTTAGTCTGCACTTACCTTTAGGGGTGCTGCTAATTCCGACATGGTTTGAGATGATTCTGCTTTCACTATGGATGTAAACGTTATTCATCGTTATCAACTTTTGTCTACCATTCGGCCACGGGGCCCATTGTTGAGTAATTTCCAGAATGGAAGAGATCAATTCAAATACGCACCGCATTTTTCCTCCGGCACACGATCTTTAGGCACAGGCAAGGAAATTGATTCCTAGACCACTTTGGACTATATCATAGTGACACTGTATATAAAATCATAAGAAGTCTCTTACTTTTTCATTGATTACTCCACTTTGACATAGGCCAAAGTGGTCTAGGAATCATTTCCCCTTACTGTAATGTACCTCCATGTTATTGATATTGCGTGTCGTTTGTGCTCCGTTAATACAGTCGGCCCTATAAGTAATTCCAAACTGTTGTACCTTGTCGCTTTAACGCCACTGACAGTTTAGTTTACTTCTGAGTTGGGACCGTTTCGCAGCATTAGCACATTTCTATTCTCTTGTCTCATTTTCTTCTTTTTTATTGCTACTTTTATTTTTTGTTGTGTGTTGTGAATAAAAATTTTACTTACTTAAATATGACAAAGTTCGTTTTACGTTTTTTTGTGTACTTTAAAATGACGTGGTAATTTTATATTTATAAGTAAACCACCAATTAATCAAACAATCAAACGATGTCATAATTAAAAAAATACGAGTTATACAACTGTACCTTCTTAATTAATAATAAGAAAATAATTGTTTGAATATACAAATAAATTAAGTTTACCAATCGGCCAAGTAAGTAACTAGTGTGATTTTATGAGGAGTAAACAAATGAACACGATCATGTTATGACTCATTTATTTTAAGTACTGACATAATGGTTATTAGGTACATGTTTGTTAAATCGTCACAAACTGAAACGTAATACATATTTCCTTTACATAGAGACTTTTTTTTAAATTATGTATTCTAATGACGTAATATGGTTGCCTTTACCGCGGTAAATAAACCATCCGTCACTCTCAAACGTACCTATTAGTAAGAAAGTGACTGATGGTTCATCCATGTGTTGGTGGTTAAAATGTACAATTAATTATACATTTTATTACAAACAGACACAAATGAAACTTGGTTTACCGCGTCTCTAATTAACATAATTATGAAATGGAATGTTTTGTACAACCGAGGCTGTTATTATTTCTATTTATTTATACGGGACAAAACATTTTATCTCAAAAAATGATCCAAAAGTGGGTTCAATTTGAAAGTTACGCTAACTACTAGTACAATTTAAACGATATAAAATGTTTTACATTAGGCATGTTTGTAAAAATTTAAACAAGTCATAGTATACTACACAGCCGAAAGATATAGTATCTTTACGTACACGTCTCACGTCAAACATATTATACACAATCCTTATTGTCAGTAGCATAGAGGCGTGTAGATATTTTTAACGTCTTGGGAAGAAAAATTTGTGACTTTAACAGAACTTAACATTTTAAATTATAAGGGTAAGGACCAAAAGATGACCATAGTTAAGCGCAATATATAATACAAAGAACGAAGTCGAAAAAAGTTCCGTTGTGTGACGAAAAGTATCCATACAATTGTATGGCTAATTTTCGTGTCACCGCGGAAAAGTTTCATAGGAAATTTAATTGAGTTAGTTATCGTGGGCAACTTTTTGGCCCCTACCCATAAATATATCATTTTACTTATTAATACAGTTTTTTTCGTCGTTTACAAATCACTTTAAACCTGCAAGAGTAGGTTTGTTTATAATTTAATTATAACAGGCATTTAATTTTAGGGTGGATCAACTTTTTGTTGTTGTTATTCTGTCCCGTAAGCCAGGAGACAACAGTGATAGAGTTTCTTAGAAAAAAAATTATAATATATACTTCCAGCACACTCAGGAGAAAGGCCATAAAATAATGGGTGTGTAATTGCCAATTGAACAGTTTTTTACTGGACTTATATCCTTTGAAATCATAGTTTTAAAGAGTGACCCAGGAGACGTCACCATGGCAACGAGCTACAAAGAAAAGTTGATTGACCCTTTAAACATAAACATTACAAAAAATACATTTAGATTTTGTTAATGACTTCAAACCAGTTTCCCTGGTCCTGTTTAAAATAAAAATATGTACAAGTATAACACCATTTTTAAATAATGAAGTTGACATAAATTTTCACTTAAGTAAACCCAGTTACCAATCATTTTATTCTATACTTACCTACAAATTTTATGCCACTAAGTTATGCACATCAAGTAAATATAATATTTATTTATTTTTTATTCTGTTTGATAATATTCATTTTTTATCCGTCCGAATCACAATAGGTAAACAAAAAAAAATGAATTTAAGTATAAAACATATTATAATCATTTCAGTTTTTTTTCCACAGCGTGAAAATGAGACTTGCACATAAAATCGCACATTCAGGGATTTTCATTTTACCCTCTATTTTAGCTAAAGTAAGCGTTATCCCTTTCTGACCGGTGCCCTTTGTTTCATAGACACTCGTTTCATAGAACATCACTTCGCAAAATTTTCATTTCATAGAAAACTATTTTCTGCTGGACCTGTGTTTATTTCAGGTTATCTTAAATATGATTCACGTAGGTTAGGTTAGGTTAGACTTGTAAGTTGTAACCATCATAAGATAAACTGAAATCAACACGGGATCAGCAGAAAATAGTAAAGTCATTCACTCAAAACTCTATATTGCACCAAAATATGAATATATCAATATTAATATTAATCTAATGTACAAAGGCGAACTTATCCCTACATGGGATCTTTTCCAGCTAACCCTGACGTAGATGAGTAAGGACAATGCATGGGGTTGGACGCATACAAGTTTGCACAAAAAATAACAAAAACAGGTGATAATACTTATAAATACATAACTATTAAACACAAACAGTACTCAAAGTAATATAAACTTAAATATCTTATAAGTACACAAATAATATATTATACATACATATATGTGTAATAGTTTTCTATGAAATGAAAATTCTGCGAAGTGATAGTATCCCTTTCTGATCTGACACATGAAAGAGCATATTTCAAGTAGATACACCTTAGTTAATGTGCGTCTATTAGGGTTAATCTAAACATTACTTATAACCAGACCTAGGAATATACGGGGCAAAATTAAATGACAGCTAGGGATTGCCTATATCGATAAACCTAATTATCGATGCTTTTCCCATATACTAGTGATCGCTCATATTTTTAATTAAAAGTATGAAAATAAAACAAAATCCTCGTAGCAACATAGTTCTGGTTATTCTTTATTCTAAAAGGATTTTTGAACCTTCACTGAAAATCATCTTTTTTTTTCCTCATTGTGTATTTCAGAATTACTGTCTCATTTACTATTTTTAAAGCAAACGATCAGAATTTGTTCTAAATTTTCGGTCGTTAATTTTCTCCGTCTCGTCTGATAAACCCAATTCAGGTGGCTAGAAGACTTCTTTTTCTTTGGAGGTGGTAAGGGCAAAATAAAATGAAAAAAATACACACTTACAAACAATGCTGGGGGCGATCACTAGTATAATATTTGAAAAGCATCGATAGTTGAGTTTACCGATATACGCAATCCCTAGCTGCCATTTAATTTTGCCCCGTATATTCCTAGGTCTGCTTATAACCTTCTTGCGTGACTAACAAACTGAATGACAGACTGCGCGCAGCGTTTACCCTTAGAATATAGGGACTTGGAATTTGGAGGGAATAATCCTTGAGTACCCTAGGCCGGTGTACTAAGAAAGGATTTTCCAAGAATATAACCCCTAACCGGTAAAAGGGGGAGCACCAGGAAACTAATTTCATGCTTAGACATTCACGGGCGTTCGCTTTACTATTAACGTAAGCTTTTGTTTTGTGTTTTCTCTACTAGGCAAACATTGTGATCGGGTGTAGGAGCCTTAAGAGATGATAAGATTTGAACATTTTTGACCACATTCAGTTATTATGCTAAGTTTCACGGTTATTTAGAAAAACAATTATTATTATTTTTTAAATCCTGTATTGAATTAGTTTGAATTTAATTTTCTTCGAATTATCGCCTACTAACGCTAGACTGATGAATAATTGTTTTTTTCTGGCAAAAAGTGTTTTTATTCAAAAATTTAAAAAAGTTTCAAAATTTATAAAACCGTAAATGAAGTCAAAAACGTTCAGAATTACCTATCTATCATCCCATAAAACTACTACACCCGACTACTAAACACCCTGTATATAAGACACTCCAGATATCACGGACAACGGAGCAAAATTCTCAAGAAAGGTTTCAAAAACAGCAAACCATTGATAGTGTCAGAGTAACGGCGTGATTGAGGACTGGCCTGAGGGGCGTGGACGAGATAAATGAAGTATTTATGACACTGTTACGTGACATGACTGTATTAACAACTACAGTTTCTTTTCATCGATTATAACCGTGAATATGCATCAAGAACTAGCCTTCCGGAAAACTCTGCTACAGCGACATTACAAAAATACGTATGTGTTCTTATAATCTTTCGAAGCTTTTGAAGTCTTCCTTGTAAACTCTTGTACTAACAACATGTGTGTATAGTTTAACAAGTATATTATAATTTCTAAATTTCACTTTTTTAGACACCCTTAATGTACCCCACCTATAAATATAGACCTCTAAACATATACATAAATATAACAAATTAACAACTGGCTGCAGAGCACTAGGCAATGTACACACACACACACACACACACACTCACACACACACAATGTACATAACAATCGAATTGATATAAAACTATAAATAATTGACATTATACACACTTTCAGGCGAAGTGGTAACTTGTACTTAACGAAAAGTTTATGAAATGGTGCTATTACACGGTGCCAGTAGCTGGAGCAAGTGAAGGAGCAAGCTACTTGCGGAGCGTTATGGACGAGATACAATGATAGCTACGTTGGCGTACACATTTCTTACTATTATGATATCTGCACCCTGCAACTGCGTAAGAAAACCATATTTTTCAATTGACTTCAAAAAAAGGAGGTCAACCTGTATTTATATATTTTTTTATGTATGATCACGCTTAACTTTTTACAGAGTTGTACGATTTTAAAAATCCTTTTTGGTAGAGTATACTTCCGAGGTGGTCCCATTGTCACCAAATCAGAATCCGTGAGGAATTGAGGAAACTCCTCAAATATTATAGGCATACATACAGCGATTTTAGTATTTTTAGTAATTATCCTGAAGGCTTCTTCAGTTAGGTGGGGATCTGAAGAAGGTATTATATGCTAGCAAGTTACTGGATCCGCAACACTGTAGATATTATGGAACCACTACAACTCCTCTGCCCTCCTAAGCAAAAGCAGTATCCCAAAATCAATAACCAAAGCATTTTTAGTTCTCTTCTCTTAGTAATAAGGTTGATATTGCTACAGGAGATTTATCCGACATACTGCCAATTAGCTTAGGAGGGCAGTCCTGTACTCCACATGCACCGTTACCAACGTCGAGTAAAAGTACCAAAAGTTATTACTCCTATTTACAGTACAACCAGTTTTTTAATAGCGATCGGCCGGCATTAATCGGCAATCTTCGTTTTTCTATGAAACACGAGTGACAAATAAGACAGTCAGTTACGAGTGCAAGTGTGATAGCGAGCCGAAAGCTAATAAAAATCTGGGAGCACTGTACGTGTGGTTGTTGGTTTTTACTTCACTTCTATCACACAGCAACGCAACGAAGCTACGGTTTTTTGCGCAGATGTGGTGGGCCTGCACTATTAGAAATTTCTACAGTTCCCGCGGGAATATCCATTAACTACTACAGTCACTACGCAGAGTTGCTTTCAAAAAGTAGTAAAGGAATTATTTTTGCGAACCGACAGCAGTTTTAAGATTACTTATTTTGACTACCTACCACAAATAAACCAATAGACAAATAATTCATGGTTTTTTAAACCATACATTACTTTCATAGCGTACTAACACTCTATTTTGACCCTTAAGACAACATCAATAAAAGGCCCCTGCCTTAACAACAGAGGTGCTTCTATGAAAAGTGTTGATTCGATTGATCCCCTAAAGCCGTCCATAGCTTTAGAGGTGCGTTTCTCAGGTGAGGCCTCCAATATCGCAGTTGACCTGGTACATATAGGTGGCTAGCTCTTCGCCGGTGAGTTCCTCATCGACCTCCCGAAGGCTGGAGTTGGAGATGCTGCGAGGGGAGCCCAGGGAGTCCGACAGCTCGGCGCGCTGCGGCCTCTGCTGACGCCACGGGCGACTCCAGAGCCCGTCGCCGCTGGGCGCCTCGTTCACGATGCTGAGGTCCCTTCCGTGGAAACACTGCAACAATAGGATACAGCTCAAATATAATCATATTAATCATACATACATACATAAACTCACGCTTTCATTCCCAGAGTGGGATAGGCAGAGCTAAAGAATTACCAACAAGTCTTTAAACTTCTTGATAATTCTGTAACCACATTTTGCACAAGTAGGCTAAGATTTTTCCTAGTGTATTAGTGACAGGTGGCAAGCCCATCGCCTAACAGTACTACAAGCCTTTATTCCCTGTCGCCTCTTACGACATCCACAGGAAGACATGGAGTGGCACTATTCTAACCCGGCAACCTACCTGCAACTATGGACACCTAGACCTGTAACAATGTTCACATGCTTTGGTGAATTGACAACGTCACCGATATTAGCGTATTAACTTTTGTACATATAACATAGGACAACGTTGGGTTTTTATTGCGCCTGCAGCTACGGACACTTGGATCATGTAACAATGTTTGAACCTGGGACCGCTAGCTTCGCAGGCAGGGTCCCTACCAATTAGGCTTACCTTTCATGCCTGTAATCCCAGAGCGGGGTAGGCAGAGCCACAGAATTACCTACTACTTCAAAAAGTTGTTTATAATTCAGCAACCACACTTTGCACAAACAGGCCAAGATGTGACAGGTTGCAAGCCCATCGCCTAACAGTACTACAAACCTATATTCCCTTAGTTGCCTCTTACGACATCCACGGGAAGACATGGAGTGACACTATTCTAACCCGGCAACCACACGAAAGCACATAATAACGAATTTAAAAGGAAAACTATCATGACTAAGTAGACTTGATTGGTTCCTGAGGTACAGGCGACTTACGTGTTTATACTTACTAAAATCATGCTATAAATCATCTAAGACAGTATATTTACTATTACGAGTACTAGTACTTGAGTACTCGGGTACTTGAAATTGACGCAATTAAAACTTTAACCATTAAAACACGTCAGTTGCGAAATTACATTTTAACAGTTACCTACGATGGAATATCTCCAAAATAAAGTTGTGGGAGTTTCATTGTGAGGAAAAATCCATGAAAAATCAAGCACAGTAGCAAACCTACATAAGGATAAAACCTTAGCCTTCGGCCTAAGGTATGAAACGTTACCGAGTTAATAGCTAAACTTTGGACATCATTTCCAACTTACACACCTCCAGGTGCTCAGCGCAGGCTTATCTAGGATTTTACAGAATCCCCGTTTACGACTGGTATTAAATCAAGTAACAAATGTTATAAAATGGTCTTTGAACTTTATTTTTAGCCTGTTAAATAATACATGAACTATATGGTATCCGATTGTTTTCTGTAGTGTTTTCTGTATGCAGGTTATCCAACATAAATGACACAAAAACAGAAAAATTTACTAACTATTGCATAGGGTATTTATTATAGGACCAAAATGATTGCAAATTATCTCCCCCATAACCCCTAGAGAGGAATAGGTCAAGTTACCAATAACCCTTTATATCTATGTGTCTCTTTTTTATGTTTTTGCAAAGTAAGACTAGCACAAATCGTAGCTAAAATCCAATCATAACCAAAAATGACCGATATAATGTAATGTTAACACCAGGGATCGTTACCGGTATTCTTACTACCGGTTTTAAATAAGGTATAACCGGTTATAATTGCATTTTGGTATTTATATCACTAAAGCTCTAATAAGCGGTATAATCAAAACCGGTATTGAAATGTAATAGCGGTTTCGACAATTGACAACATTACCTCTATTTGATAATTTACCAATAAACCCATTACCGGTAATACCTGTCAGTGTCCAAACAAGCAAGTTTTCTCATTTTGAATTATGACAATCAACGAAAAGATTACCATTCTGTCATATGATCGGTTTGTCTTTTTCTTTTCCGTCCGCGGCCCATTTTAGATATTATTATATAAATACGAAATCTTTCTTTTTCGTGTGGCTTTTTGCTATTTTATTAAATTATTACAGAAAGGCGAATAAACAAATTGACAATTGACAATTTGAAATACGTCGCAAATCAATTTATTTGTTCAGTACTAGCAGACATTTCAACCAGTGTTAGCCAACAATGCTATTGAGTTATGTTACACCTATTTGTTGTGCTTCAGTCATAATGTCTACTTGACACCTTATCTATCAAGAGCAACGAATACCGATATTAAATAGAGGTAAAGAATACTGTAAATAGTGCATACATAGTGAAAAAGACAAAAGCGGAATGACAACATTACCTCTAACTCGAATATAGGTATTATTATTTTAGCGGTAATCGTTTGACAATTTATATACAGGTATTCAATTTCACCGGTTTTACAATCCCTGGTTAACACTTGGCCTGACCGTTGTTACTGTGTTTAGGTACCATGTATTTAATACTTGCACGAAGTATCTGTATAAATGAGCTAGAACGCGCAGAACTATTTAAAAAAAAACTATGTTTGGCTCCCTATTGAAAATGGGAGCCTGACATTTGGCCGAAATACGTTTGCCAAAATAAATTAAATTGGTAAAACGGCTGGGAAATGACGTGATTCGGCAAACATATTTCGCCGAAACAAACAACCTATTGAAAATCGATTTTGCTAATTTTAACAAGTCTTCTCATATTACGGATGTTAATAAAATAAGAGAACAACAGAACTCTCCAAGGTCAGCATCCGTACAAAATAGGGGATATTAATAGGGGATATTACTTACCCAGTTTTAGTTATTCCGTTCGTACGGTGTGGATTCGTTCACAACCAATTACTCGTAAACCCATCCCAGTATAATATAGGTAGGTACACGTATAACTACCAACTAAATCATATTTGAATCTAATTCAGCCTTGCCTTTGAGTTGAGTTGTTTTTGTTTTTTTTTGTATTAGTTAAAGAAATTTGTTATATGTTTTTTTCTATAAGTTAACGTGTTTTAACGTACACAGTGTGTTATAGTTATTTTCCAAAAGTTAACGTATTTTCCGTTAAGTGTCGCTTTGGAAAAAAGAGTTATGCAACAGTTTGGCGCTGGCCTAGTTTGTAGTGACCCTGCCTACGAAGCTAGCGGTCCTGGGTTCAAATCCCGGTAAGGGCAGATATTTGTGTGATGAGCGCGAATATTTGTTCCTGAGTCATGGATGTTTACTATGTATTTTAAGTATATATTTATCTATATAAGTACCTATTTATATCGTTGTCTAGTACCCATAATACAAGCCTAGAGCTTAAAATGGGACTTGGTCAATTGGTGTGACATTGTCCGCTGTATTTTATTTTTTTAGTTTTTGGGTCAAAATTAGATCATGTTGCCAATTTCAATTCCCAAAACGCGGTTGCTTTTACACGCCCTTAGTGTCAAGTAACACCGTACACATTAACATAAATTCAACAGAAATGAAATTTAAAAAAAAGTATATGTACACTCGCGGTCAAATAATACGGGTCAGAATGCGTTTTTCATACTAAAGAGGCTATTTGGAAGCCTTGGTTCCTCGCCAGGAGATGCTTTTAGTGAAATCTGATGATGGACACCCCGAGCATCGATACAGGACTTCCAGATTGCCTAAGATACCCAACGGATTGAATCTGCGGTTAACGCCGGAATTGTGCATGTTCAGAAAAACATATAAAATGGCAATAAAATGTAAGGAAATACAAATGCTGACCCATGCTCTCTCGCTGTGGTGTTAACTGATTGTGCGATCTGTTAGGTATCTTCAGCACTTTTGACCTCCACTGTTTAACCTCGGAGTATCCACCATAAACCTCACTCAAAACATGCCTGTGTCCAGGAACCAAGGCTTCGAAATAGCCTCGTTTGTATGAAAAACGCACTCTGACCCGTATTATTTGACCGAGAGTGTATTTACTTACTCGCACCTTAACTGGGCCGAGGATTCTAGGGTGTAAAAACCATATCGTGTTTGAGCTGTTATCGTATCGTCACCGTTTTGATAGCTCTTATTTACTTAACAGTAATGGCGAACGAATTAAAAATAATACCATAACAAGTCAAAGACGATATGATTTTTACCGCCTAGAATAGAGGGTCTGTAAGTACTTAGGGTTTAATATCAAGTGGTTCAGTTTTCTACCCTTAGTAAAAGGCTGACTCGAAGCGATCATAAATTGGAACTACGGTAGGCCCCTCAAAATCTGTGTGGCGCAATAAATCCCAACTCCAATCCAAACCGCTTAATAGGCCCACATAACGGCCGAAAATATTCAGCCCGAGATTCTGAAGTGAAATATTACTTCGAGGATTCGGCTTGTTCTTTCTCACAAATACGTACAACATTGCGGTTTCGGAGTACATAATTCCGAAGCGTCATAATCCCGAATTGATCAAAATTTGGAACTTTCATAATTCAAAATGCGTTTTTTTTTAAGAAAATTTTATTTTATGCTTATAAATTAAACCTAACCTAAAGCAAAATACTAACGTAATGATTGTAATGAAAGGACATTTAAACCGCTGGACATTTTTGATGATCGATAAATTAAAAAAGTAAAAGGACGTATAGGTACATATGTACATACGTTATATACCTTACAATGCCTTACTAAAAAGTTTTTAAGATTAAATTCAAAAAATAAATTATACCTACTCCTCTTCTAAAATGTGGGTACTTTTGTTTTATGGTTTCAAATCAACATAATTTTCCCGCACCCAATGATCTTTATGTAAAATTTAAAGCTGTAGCTAAATTTGGTAAGTTAAATTTATATTCTACTCTTTAGATCTGTAGGTACTCTACCGTGGAATTTCATAATGTTGTAAAAAATGTTAATACGAAAATTAAGTAAGTAGGTAACAAAAAGTCTACGAAATGTACTTATCTAAAAGATTACATAAGATAAAATAAGTATCCAGTAAGTAGGCCGCACGGGCATTTTTACTCGTCAAAAATCTACCAGCGCTTTCCAAGAGGAGACCACTGCACTGACTGCTGAGAAGAAACGCCGCAAGAAACTCAGCAGTTCGTTTTTTAAACATATGTCTTAGTAGCTTTCACCCACGACTGCGTCCGCGTAGAAGTCGTTTATCGCTGCTCCCTCGTGAACTGTCCAATTTTCCGGGATGAAAACTCCAACCAATATGTGTGCCAAGTTTAATCTCGACCCGTTCAGTGGTTGAAGCGTGAAAGACTGACAAGCATACACACTTTCACATTTACTATATTAATAATTATGGGTTACAATGGTACTACTTAGTTAAGCATTATATAAAGCTATAAATATTCAATTAAATATAATATCAAAAAATATTACCAGGAAATAGAGGGAGCAAAAAGGCGAAAGAGAGACCGAGAGAGAAGAGAGGCGTTTGTATATTCCATAGGCTTCATACTTTCGATTAGTATGTAATTTGTCTATTAGACAAGCAATTGCAATTTTTAAAAGGACATTGTTAATTTATTTGGTTCAAATAAGTACTGGGCTAAAACTTTCAGCCAATAATAATTGCCTAACATATTAAATTTGATATAAAATATTTTTTATCGAATTCGGATCTTAGACCATAATGGTGGGTGAGTAAAAAAATACACGAGTTTATAATACGAGGCAGAGAAAATAGACAAATGTAGACCTTGCACAAACTCCCGTGATTTGATGCGAACGCGGGTTGGGTCGAGCTTTATATGGCTGAGTTTCCGGCCCATACCGACATTTCCGCGTACTTCCGTTGACGCTTCTATTCCATTATGTCATGTTTATTGAAAATTGATATATAATTAATAATTATTGTTATTCGTTTCAAATCCGTACGCCATTCTCTGTTTTGTTGTCCACTACGACGGAGCTTAGGCACGACTACCTAAATAAATCTTATCGATTCAGTTTTGGTATGCTAATGTTTTAAATATATACGCTTCCTATTGTATATTAACTAAATCCGAAAAAGAACAGGACAATTGAAAATATTTTGAACTATGAATAAAATCTGTCACTTTCTCTAAATTACCATTGCGCAGTAAGAGTATTACTAAACCGCGATTAGAATACACTTCGGAAGTAACGTCAGCACGCTGTCATTGCATATAAATGACAATTACTAATGGCGGATATAATATGCAATGACAGCGTGCTGACGTTACTTCCGAAGTGTATTCTAATCGCAGTTTAGTAATAACACACCTCGGCATTAGTGTACGTCTCAGCTCTATTAACCAAAATGGCGTCATCTTTACTCGTAAAATGTATTTTATTCTGTAACGTAGGACGCATTCATGAAAACCAATATAGTTTTTATCGATTGTCACACACGCGGACACGCGTTAAAAATAAATAGTACATCGTAAAATAAACCACACCAGTGCCATGGGTATACGTTTACCGTACTCGCTAGCGAATCGAATGCTCTGTCCCTTGCACTCTATAAGATTACTGCTAGGTCTGCGAGGGACAGAGCATTCGACTCTCTAGCGAGTACCTTAATTGTAACTCATGCCAGGGGTACCTGATGCGACGCCTGGAGTCATTTCACTTGATTTTATCTCTTTGCCTTCGTCATTATATCGTCGGTGATACGGCAAAACCACGCAAAACTAACAAATTTATGATAGAGCAAAATAAACCTTACTATCTTATTAAAAAGGTGCATTTCGCTCCTTATGTAAAATGTTACTTACGCGGTTTTGCAGTTTCACCGGTGATATTTTAGCTTCCGTCCATGTTTGTTAGATGTCATTAAAACATCTATCATCAAAATAAAATGTGAGTTAACTCTTATTGTGTGGAATTAGACTTGGAATTTTTATTCACTTCGTTCAGTAAATTGGTAGGTTTACCTGGAAAGTTATCCGCGACTTAAGAAATTGGTGATTTTATAGATTTCGTGCTTATTTCGAATTTTATTTTGCGAACTCGTATCTTTACCGCTTTCGACGCAATATTGGAAAATGGCGCCCAAAAAAAGATTTTTAGGTACCGTAGCTAAAATTAAGGGACCCTTATAGTTCAGTCATGTCCGCCCGTCCGTATATCACCCGCATTTTGTTGGCAATACCTCCTTCTTCCAGTCTCGATGTATACTACGGAGTCCTAACCTTTTTTTGGTAATTGAATGGTTTTCGCATAATGTACAAGGAGTACTCTAAAACATGTTCTGTTCTGGCCATTTCTTTTTTAAATATATTATCTGTGACATCCTTGTGTTTAACCTTTAGTACTAGTATATTGAAGAAAACTTACTTAACCCAACACCCACACGCAGAAAGACAAATTAATACATTAAGTGTCTATTCCTAACGCCATTCTCGTGTCGTTTTAATGTTCAGTAAATCATGTTGGTTTAGTGAGACATCCGACCCGGCGACCTCAACTGTAGAAGAGAGATATAGATTACGTTTTCACTCTTACTTATTCCGCCCTTGGAAATGACGTCTTGACAGCATGGTAAAAATATCTCGTGCACACACGCACGTTCTGTAGGTTGCTTCAATGCCTTGCGTTGTTTGTAGTGGGTCTATTTATAAACAAAACCTGGCAAGAGCATGTCGGACCATGCTCAGTGTAGGGTTCCGAAGCCGTTACTACAAACAAATTTGACCTCGCGACAAACTTAACTTTGCCGTTGGAAAACTGTTATCCCAATACATCGCCACAGGTCGTGGTCATTTTACCAACACCGCAAATAAGTTGGTAGGTTTAAACATTTAAACCGATTGTAACCCAAGAACCAGTGAAGTCTACTTAGTAGTGATAGCTTTACTATTAAATTCATTATATCTTATCTTAGTATTAGTATAGGGATTATTACATTGGAAAGATCTCCTCCGGGCGGGATAGGCGTCGTTAGCATTGGGCTGCTACCTATCTAGGAGAAGGAAAACTCCGAATTCAAACCCGGCGGGATAGGCGTCGTTAACATTGAGCTGCTACCTATCTAGGAGAAGGAAAACTCCAAATTCAAACCCGACCCTGCAAAATGGACCATGGAGGGTACTGGCAATGCCAGAGAATCCCTCCCCAGGCCTAGCCTGGGCAGCCCTTCGTACTCTGGGGGGGGCAAAATAGTGCGCGTATGTTCGGATCCCTCCGGGGATCGGAACGGTGGCGATGCCGTTTGCCACGCGTCACGCTGTGTTCGCAGGGGGGTTGGCAAAAAGCGGGCCGCTGAAAGCCGCCTTGCTACGATGAATGTTTGTGGAGGGATGGAACATAAATTAGATGAGGTATGTATGATGATGAAAGAGAGAAAGCTAGATGTTCTATGTGTGACTGAAACGAAGAAAAAAGGGGTGAGTACGTCCACACACGGAACCTTGACGGCATTGTGGTCCGGAGTTCCGGTATCCGAGCACGGTCGTCAGGGAGTTGGTATCGTACTCACAGAGCGAATGGCTGAATGTATGCAAGAGTATGAATGTGTGAGCCCAAGACTTCTCTGGGTGAGACTCAAGGTAGGTCTCACCCGTTTATTCGTAATTGGGGCTTATGCCCCGGATACGAATAAATCGAAAAAAGAAAGGGAGGAGTTTTGGGAAAGTTTGCATGAGGTTTCAACAAAATGCAAGGAGAATGAAAGGATTATTTTGCTAGGTGATTTTAATGGTTGGACAGGCGTGCAAAGGGATGGTTATGAGTCGGTACTGGGTAAGTATGGTGATGAGCGAGTGAACGAGAATGGCAAATGCCTTCTCAATGTATGTTTGGCTAAGAATCTCTGCGTTACAAACACTTTGTTTGATCACAAAGAGATTCATCAGTATACATGGAGACGGCAGAATGAGAAGTCTTTGATAGACTTGATGATTGTGGATGAACGGTTGCGTAACAAAGTTGTAGATACCAGAGCATTTCGAGGAGTTAGCGTAGGTTCAGATCACTACTTAGTGGTAACACGAGTAAGGGGTCTGTTCACACGTTGGCGCCATCGTGTTCCCGTACCTACCACTGCGTTAGAGAGGATAAAAGTAGAGAAACTGAAAGACGAAGTTATACAAGATGAGTACGTAAGAAAGCTGAAAGATTGTTTTGAATGTGTCGATAAGATGAATGACAGTGAAGTTGAGAATAATGTTAATTATGTATGGGAGATTATGAAGAATGGCATGGTCAAATCGGCCACTGAAGTATGCGGTGTAGTCAAAAGAAGAAAAAGCAAGAATGAACGTCCGGAATGGTGGGATAGAGAGGTAGATGATGTAGTGAAAGAGAAGAAAAAGTGTTGGTTGGATTTTGTAGCTGTAGATCCAGGACAAGATCTAAGCGACAGAAAGAAAAAAGAGTATAATAGATCAAAGAAAAGAGTGAAAGACGTTGTAGCTAGAAATAAAGATTTACTGAATGAAAAGTATGATAGGAGTTTCTCTGACAACTTCCGGTCGAATATTAAACTCTTTTGGAGCTTGATTAAATCGGCTCGGGGGAAATCAGAGAAAACTAAATTAAGCGCGGTGAGGGATGAGTCTGGAAACTTAATATGTGAGGAAGAAAAAATGCTTGATAGATGGAAAACTTATTTTGAAAGCTTGTTTGAATGCGAAGATATTTCTCGTGAGCCAGAAAGCATGAGTAAAGGTGCAAGTAGCGAAGATGAAAGTGAGATTAGTATGAGTGAAATCATGAAAGCATTAAAAAGTATGAAAGCGGGAAAATCAGCAGGTTGTGATAGAGTGTCGATAGAAATGCTGAGGAGAGGAGATGGCCTGGTGGGTAGTCTGTTGTACCGCCTTTTCAATGCATGTTGGAGTAGCGGCCGAGTCCCGGAAGATTGGGTCAAGGCCGTTATCGTCCCACTGTATAAAGGAAAGGGGTCACAGCAAGACTGCAAAAACTACCGCGGTATCAGCCTCCTTAGTGTTGTCGGCAAAGTATATGCGAAGATTTTAATTGAAAGGGTATTGAATGTTACGAATGACAAAATCTGGGATGTACAAGCGGGATTTCGAAAGGGAATGGGATGTACGGATCAGGTCTTTTCACTACGGTCCATCACAGAAAAGTTCTTGGCGGTGAACCAAAAGGTTTTCTGTGCTTTTGTGGACCTGGAAAAGGCCTATGATAGGGTAGATAGAAAGGAGTTGTGGACGGTGTTGTCTATGTATGGAGTGAGCAGCAACCTGGTGCAGGCTTTGAGGTCCCTTTATGAGGGCTCCAGAGCCTGTGTCAGGATCAATGGGGCATACTCGGCCTGGTTTAACATCTCTAAAGGTGTTAGACAGGGCTGTGTTGCCTCACCATGGCTGTTCAATCTATTCATGGACAGTTGTATGTGGGATTTGAAAGAGTATGATAAGGGTTTGCGTGTGCAAGAGTTGCTAATCAAATGCCTCTTATATGCCGATGATCAAGTTATACTTGCCCCATCGGTACTTGAGTTGCAGGAGATGGTGACAGTGATGAATGAGGGATTTAAGCAAAAGGGGATGAAAGTAAATGTTGCCAAGACCAAGATCATGGTGATAGAGGAGGATGAAGAGATGACTGAGTGCGTGATAAATATAAATGGTGAATTAGTAGAACAAGTGAGCGAATTTGTATACCTGGGAAGTGTGTTTACAAGAGATGGTAAGTGTGAGAAGGATATCGAGAGGAGGGTAAATGCGGGGAATCAAATTAATGGGGCCCTGTACTCCTTTGTGAGCAGTCAGGGCGTTTCACAAAAAGCCCGGCTGGCTGTTCACAATGGAGTGCTGGCCCCTACCCTGATGTATGCTAGTGAATGTTGGGTATGGCAGGACAAGCATGTAAGTCGTGTAAATGCAGTTGAAATGCGCTCTTTGCGTAGTATGTGTGGTGTGAAACTTATTGATAGAGTTAGAAATGAAAAAATCAGAGAGAAGTGTGGAATAAAAGAAGATGTAGTGATTAAGATTGAAAAAGGCATGCTTCGATGGTTCGGTCATTTGGAAAGGATGGATGAGGGACGATTGACGAAAGAGATATACAGATCGAAAGTGTGTGGAAGGGTCGGAAGGGGCCGCCCTAGGCGTACTTTTTCGAATCAAATCGGAGAAATACTGGAAAAGGGCCGAATCTTAAGTACCCGAAACCGACGTGCGTGCATGACTCGATGTATGAATGTTGAAGAAGCGAAGGAAATTTGTCAGGATCGTAGCAAGTGGAAAGAAGTGGTCTCTGCCTACCCCTCTGGGAAACAGGCGTGATTTAATGTATGTAATGTATGTAGTATTAGTAGTTTTGGCTGTAGGGGGACACTTGACTCTAACAAAAATTATCCCTTTAAAGCTTAATATGTCATAAACGGATACTTTAATCGAAAAATGGTTTTCACAAACACGCTATATTTTTGAAAGACCTATCCAACGACATCTCACACGATGGGGTGGACGAGAAAAAAAAATGTATCCCCACGTTAAGGGGAGGGGGGAACACTAAAAAAATTTTTTACAAGGTTTTATTTTACCACTTTTTTGGCGTAACTAATATGTATATTTATGCCAAATTACAGCTTTCTAGTACAAAGAGTCTCTTAGCTAGGCTGCGGACGGACGGACGGACGGACATGGCGAAACTAAAAGTATTCCTAGTTTGTCTACGGAACCCTAAAAACGAAATGTAGTATAGTTTTATGCCTCGGAAGTAAAAATCACGCTGATCACGCAAGTCCCCTGGCGGGATCCGTGTCTTCTTTTTACGCAGAGCAGTGCCTGAGTGAACGCTTAACCCCTTATTCATAAACGCACTATAAACCTATTTAAGGGAATAGTATGCGATGTCCCTTTCTGTCAAAGGAAAATGTCACAATGACAGATAAGGACAAATATTTCTAGCACAGTTTACCTATTTCGCGTTTATAAATCTAAGGTTTATATCTTTATGTGTAAATTAAATATTTTAATAAAAACAAATCATACTAACGTCTTAGTATATTATTAAAAGGCGAACTCCAGCTCAGCGTTAGCAAAGTAATTCGTATGCTAATATTCTGATTTTTCGCAACAGCCAAACTCATTATAAAACCAGTTATATGTATTTGACATCTAACCCGCACAAGGTCCTTGATGTAGGCGAGTAAACAAGGGATAACATTTAAGATCAAATAAAACCGGGCAAGAGCACGTCGGCACGGTTGTACGTTATTTTACAGATTGAAGTTGTTTAGAATTTCATTTCATAGAATTTTTTTCTCGTATTATCATTTCATAGAATAATCAATATGTAGAATAATTACTTTGAAGACATTTAAATCATCGTTTTTTATTTCAAATAAAATTCAATGATTCTTTTTTCATATCATAGAATAGCAAATTAAATATTCTTTGTTCTCATATTATTTGTTTAAAATATAACTAAATAACAATAAAATCAACTTATAGAGTAGGGTGCAGTTTGTGAAGATGTGTGAAATGAAAACGATGTGTAAGTTCATCTTACGTATAATATAAACGCATACAACGGTTTTAATTTACAATCAAATTATATCGCATAGCTTATTCAAGGGATATAAAAAAAAAATAACCTCGAAGGCTAAGGCGGGAGCTTGCTTCGCTTCGCTCCCGCCATAGCCTTCTAACCTAACCTATTCAAGTCGGTTCTGCCCAGAGAGGTCTTGCTCGCTCACTCATATTTATAGGTTGTACGTTGTTTTACAGACAGAAGTTTTATAGAATGTATTATTCGTAGAATTTTCATTTCTTAGACAGCGAATTTCTGCTGTAACCTTGGTCACAGGTCTAACCTAACCTACGTAACTCATGCTTAAGATAATCTGAAAACATTAAGGTTTCAGCAGAAATTAGCTTTCTATGAAATGAAAATTCTACGAAGTGATACATTCTATGAAATGAGTTTCTAATGAGTTTTGAGTGAGTATGAAAAAATACACTGACGAAACAATATTCGTTGAAAAATAATTATATTGTTTGATAAGTTTGTGTAATGAAAAAATAAAATTACAAAATTAATTGAATTGATTTTCTGTCGAATTTGTTTCTTTCAAGTAAATAGTTAAAAAATTATAATATACGAAGCAAAAATACAAGGACCAAATAGTATATGAAACAAACTTGGTGTATCTGATAGCTACATCACTAAATTACTTTTGGAAAATGCTGATTTGAAGAAACAAATTTCGGGTCTTACTCGCCAAATAGAACAGTTAAAAATCATCTGCAAAACAGCGCCAGCATTAAAAAACCGTTCAAAAAATCAGAGCCTGTTAAATAAATCGGTTTTTCAACCGAAACCTCAAGAGGAGAACTTGCAAGTCACGGAACCATCTATAGAAGCCCATACTGAAGACAATTTGGATGATCAGACAAAAACTACAACTAATCCATGTTCTGAAATAATACTACAACAGGAAACACAAATAAAACCCTGTGATTTTCATAAAAGGATATTTGTACTTGGAGGAACGTTATTCAGTGGCCTTGCTTCTAGCCTGCTACGCTCCAGGAAAGATTCCCCGTATGGCCGATACAAGATTTCTTCAGTCATAAAACCGGGAGCGCGCGGAGAGGACGTACTGAAATCGCATGACACGCTGAACGCCACCGCGGAAGACGTAATTATTATTAACGTAGGGGACTGTGATTGTAACCCGATAAAACTCGTCACCGAACTTACTTATTTCCTGAAATCACACTCTCAACCGCTTATTATTGTGACAGGAGTAAAAAACAATATACACATAAATGAAAAAAAGCTTAACGATACCATAAATATTTATTGTAAGAATTTTAAAAATTGTATATTTCTACCATTGTATGACTTGGACTACTTTGATAATAATTTTATGCATAAGTTATGTTTGAAAATCAACTTCCATATAGATTCTAAGTACTATGATGATAAATATCTTATTGTTAGACATAAAAAAAGCACATCAACTGTTACATATATGCCTGACTTAGCCACAAAAAAAACACAGAAACATAAGGGAACAATACTATATTACTTTCAAAAAAAATACGTTCAGAGGAAAAACATAGTAAACTCTAAATGTGGCAAAAAGTTAACTCAAAAAAGTATTACTGAATATTTTTCTAGACTTGACGTACCCATACATGTCCCTTGTATTTCTAATGTTGGTTGTTTTCGTGGCAAATGAAAACTTATTCTCGATATTACACCAAAATATTGCAGGCATTATTAGTAAGAGGGAATTGATTGAATTAACATTGCGTGAACTGAGAGAACGTGACATGTGTTTTGATGCATTGTGTTTCACTGAAACATTTGTAAAGGCGGGGAGCGAAGGGAATATGCATGTGCCTGGATATCGCTTGGTGGCATCATTTTCAAGGTCGCACCAAAAGAGGGGCGGCGTTTGCATATTTTGTTCTAACCATATCGAAGCGCGGGAAATACCGCTTACTAAAGAATTCTCACAGGACTACGTTTTTGAATGCTGTGGTATTGAGATTGTGTCGTTAAAATGTATTATTATCTGCATCTATAGAACACCCGCATCAAATGCTTTTCGTTTCTTACAAATGCTGGAATGTTTTATGGACAGATTGAAACATAAAACGAAATTTAAAATTGTAATTGCTGGGGATCTAAATATAGATACGTTAAAACCCACGAAAAACTCGAGTGAGTTAACTAGAATTGCTGCGGCCTTTAATTTTCAATTACATATTTCCTGTCCTACACGTCGAAATTCCTGTATTGACCAAATAATATCCAATATTCCAAATTGCCAAGCTCATGTTCACAGGCTAGGCTTATCAGACCATGAAACTGCTCAAAGTGTTACATTCAGTGTTAGGGTAAAACCTAAACCTACTTTATTTTGGTACCAATTTAAAAGAACTCACAGTAATGAAAATATCTCAAATTTTTTATCTTGTCTTAATGCGTTATCGTGGACTGACGTGTATGAAGAAACTAACATGACAATGGCATTTATAAATTTCTATGAAAATATCAAATTATTTTATTACCTTTGCTTCCCATTAACTAGAATTAAACATGTTGTTAGACCAAAAACCTCAAACTGGTTTACGAAGGGTATCAAGAAATCCGTGATAACAAAAAGACACTTGCGTTTTACTTATTACTCAAACTCAAAACATAAAATTTGCAATAAAATTAAATATCAAAAGTATTCTAGACTACTTAAAAAATGTATAAATCAAGCCCAAAAATTAGCCAATTGTAAGTACCTAGCCAGTGCTAAAAATAAATGTAAAGCCACTTGGGATGTGATTAAAAATACGCATAAAATTACTCCCAGTGATACAAATATAAGTAAAATAATAAGTAATAATATAATTTTATGCAACCCTACTGACATTGCTAATGAATTCAATAATTACTATTTAAATAACAATAATACAAATTCCCAAAATAATTTAACTCCTGATATTTCCTTAATTAAATCAAATGCGGCTACTTTATTTTTAGTGCCTACAGATAGGGATGAGATAATTAAAATTATAAATTCACTGAAACCCACCAAGTCCACTGGGTATGATGAGATACAAACTCATATCCTAAAGACGTGTAAGTCACAAATCTCGAATGTATTAAGTTATCTCATAAACCTTTCATTCACGACCGGTATTTTCCCAGAAGAATTAAAAGTATCGCTAGTTAAACCAATGTACAAAAAAGGTGATAAAAATCATGTTGAGAACTATAGGCCAATTTCACTGATTTCAATAATTTCGAAAATTTTTGAGAGAGCAATGCATGACCGAATTACAAATTTTCTTCAATAGCCATAGAATAGATTTCATAAAATAGCCAAACATTTAGACAAAAGAACTCCGGTTTCCGCTGTATTTTTTGACATGTCTAAGGCTTTTGATAAAGTGATGCATAATATACTACTGACCAAGTGTGAACTGTATGGCATGAGAGGTTTGGTTAACGATTGGCTTCGTAATTATTTACATAATCGTACCCAGTTTATAGAAATTACTAAAATTAATCCGACAAATATAATAACTAAGCATAGGTCAACTACTAAAGTAAATGGTCTAGGGGTGCCACAGGGTAGCATTCTGGGTCCATTATTGTTTCTGATATATATCAATGATCTCCCAGACGCAACTACCCTTGACTGTACGTTGTTTGCGGATGACTTATCAGTTATTATACCTGGTCAAGATTTAAACACATACAATGCGGATATAAACGATAATATAAATAAAATAGTTACATGGTTAGTTAAAAATAATTTAAGTGTTAATATAGATAAAACTACGTTTGTACAGTTCATTAATAAAAATGCAAAAAAACAGACATTAACAGTAAAGTTATTACACGACAACGTCAGGGAATCGACCGAAACCACATTTCTTGGTATTACCCTTGATGATAGATGCTCCTGGGAGGGTCACATAAACAAAGTGTGCAGTAAGATAAATTCTTTTGCTTACGCATTATGGCGGCTTGCAAGAACTTGCACTAAAGATGCTGCTATTCAGGCGTATCACGGCTATGTGTCCTCTTTGCTCAGATATGGTATTCTTCTTTGGGGAAATTCGCACCATGTCAAACGAGTTCTAATATCGCAAAAGCAGTGTATCAGAGCAATATGTAACGTAAATGCAATGTGTTCATGTCGTCCGTTATTCATGGAATTGTGCTTGCTAACTGCTCCAGCCATGTATTTGTATGAATTGTTACTCTTCGTTAAATGTCATCCAGACTACTTCAAAACTTGTAAAGATACTTGTAGCTATCGCACTAGGCATCCGGACCGTCTAGTAATACCCGCCAAACATACTAAGTTATATAGTAAGAGCACATACTGTATGGCCGTAACTGTATATAACAAGTTACCTGAAACACTAAAAAAACTGCCTCTAAATAAATTTAAACGGGATCTCAAAATTTGGCTTGTAAAGAAATGCTTTTATTCGGTGGATGAGTATTTAAACGACGGTCACAATGATTATTGAAATGTATTGGACATGAACATGACTTTGAAACTACCCTCTATACTCGTATTATGTAATTATATTTGAACTTAGGTTGACATGCTTTTAATTGTTATTAGTTTTAGGAAAATCTGTATTTCCATTATTTTTAATTGACATTTAATTAATAAAATCTGTTTATGACATAAATTCTCATAATATGACATAACATAAATATTGAACACTTTTATAAAATTTTACATGCTGCTTTGGCGGCAAAACATGTGATACGAAACTATTAATCTTAAGACCTGTATGTAACTATACACCATGTTTTATGTAAAATAAATGTTTTGATTTGATTTGATTTGATTTGATTTGAAACATTTTCTGTGAAACAAAATTCTGTAATTTTTCAGTCTGTAAAACAAGGGGACACCCCTCGGCACATGCACAGTGGTAGGGTGGCGAAGCCGTTGGGTGCTACACAAAATCTATCACAAAATACCACAAGTATCAATCTCTCTATTTAAAGTCATTTGATGCAGTCTTAGATGATTTTTGTTAGTATTTAGTCGCTTGTATCTCAGGATCTACTTAGTATTGATAGTTTTCCTTTAAAACGTTACAGTTCATTCATTCATTTTAGCTAAAAAAAATGCATTTTAAATGTGTATATTCCACAAACGGATCCGTTAATCGAAAAATTGTCTTCAAACCCTGCAATTCTTTTGTAAGACCAACGACACCATGGGGTAGACGAAAAAAAATACACCCCTCGTTACGCGTAAAATGTATTTTTCAAGGCTTTATTTAACCACTTTGTCAGGGTGACTTCATGCCAAATAACAGTTTTTTATAACTAAGAGTCTCGAGCTAAGCTGCGGACGGACGGACGAACATTGCGAAACTACAAGGGGTCCTTGTTTGACTATTTAACCCTTGAGAAGGTCAAGATACATGTACTTGTTGAATATGCATATTATGTAACAGTAAAATAATCACAGAATAATTGTGTCAAGCCATTATGTTGAACTTTAAAAACACAATGTAAGACATTGCCGTGTCACTAACACAAACGGGAATTTAATACTCGCAAGTATAAACCACTCGAGACATCGATACTGGCTCAGTTACGCAGTGCGTTTAAGAGCGCTCAAAGTAGCAAATTTTAGATTTTAAAATACTATTAGGTACGTAGAATGCATTTTTAGAAGCAAGGAACCAAAATATATCTATTTTTATGAGCATATTTTATAGTTCCGTACCCAAAGGCTACCAACGAGGCCCAAATACTAAGCCTCCGCTGTCTGTCGTCTGTATGTCTGCCTGTCTGTCTGTCTACAGCTTAGTTAACTCGTCTGTTAGTAGTTTTGTTCGTCGAGTTGAAAACTTCCAGTTGATGGCTGATCGGTGAAATAGTAGAAGGACAGTAGGATGAATTAAAGATGAATCCTGAGGCCCTAGGAAGATGCACACACTACTAGGTAACCTTTCTCTTTTCTATCACTCTTAATATATGGGATGACCTTATCGTGCGTTGCAATTAACCACGTGGTCAACCGCCATCCCATATATTTTGAGTGATAGAAAAGAAAAACATAAGTAAGTAGTGTGTGTGTTAAAATTCAAAATTCAAAATATTTATTGAGTAAATTGGCCACATGCGGGCTCTTTTACACGTCGGAAATGTACAGTGAATCTACTAGCGCTTCGGACAAGACCATCATTGCGGAGAAGAAGCGCCGCAAGAAACTCCAGAAGATGAATTGCATTGTCTGACCTCACCTGCGCTCGAGGCGGCGCGTCGCAGAGCTGCGTAGTGGCGGTAGAAAGCCGGCGCAGGCGCCGGTCGGCGCGGCCGTTGCACGCGCGGGTCTCGGTGCCGTGCGCGCGCCGCGACGCCAGCAGCGCGCTGTACGAGCGGCCGAGACGCGGCTTGTTCTTTTTGTTCCACCATGATGAAAGCGTTGTCTGTTGAAAACCAAATGCAAAAAAAAACTAATTTTTAAAGTTTTTATTCAGTATTTACAGGATCTAAATTAAAAGAATTGTGAAGGTCTGTACGTTTTCATTACCATAAACAAATAAAGAAAATAAAAGTCGGAAACGTATTGACCTAGTTTTTCATAATATCTATAACATATTCAAACATCCTAAAAATCAGATTTGATTTAGGGGGTGAAAAACGGTATCGCCCAGAGCTAAAGTATGGGAAAATTTTGACAGGTACGCAATTTAAACGTCCGTTCACAACCCACTTAAGACATCAGGCGCTCCTTTACGGCCGACTCCAGCAGCACACGGCTGGATAGACAGGATGTCAACGCGTGAGAGCCCTTTCACACTAGCGTTTTTGCCGGCGGTTTCTCGGCGGAGCGGGAACGCGGCCTGCATGCGGCGTGCACGCTGCGATATCTTCGCGATTAAATGCCGCCAGCGTGCCGTCACGGTGACGCCGCGTAGACGCGGCGATCAAGCCACGTACGGTCACTACTGTTGGCGTCACCGCGACGGCACGCTGGCGGCATTTAATCGCGAAGATATCGCAGCGTGCTCGCCGCATGCACGCCGCGTGCACGTCGCGTGCACGCCGCGTTCCCGCTCCGCCGAGAAACCGCTGGCAAAAACGCTAGTGTGAAAGGGCTCTGAGACCGCCAGCAACACGCTCGCGGCAGCCGCAACTCCTGGGGCCCATTTCTCGAAACTCACTAGACTAGTATAATATTCTTTCACACAATACAATTTTCTACGAGTCTACTAGTGTAATGTAAACTAACATTATTAGTCTAGCTAGTTTCGAGAAAAGGGCCCCTGAACGCGTTGTTATACTGGACTCGAAGCGCACTCGAGAATTCAAAATTCAAAATATTTATTCAGTAAATTGGCCACATGAGCGCACTTTTACACGTCGGTAATATGGAGTGAATCTACTTGCACTTCGGACAAGACCATCATTGCGGAGAAGAAGCGCCGCTAGAAACTCCAGCAGAAGGTCATTTCACCGATGAACCTTCACTGCCCACAGGCTGCAGGTATAAAGCGATGTGTGTAACTGTGTAAGTAGTACGTAAAGAGTTTTTCTTTGACTTTTAATGTACCTACAGTCAATAAATTTGATTGTTGAGCAATTTGACATAATACGTCAATTTTCCGGGTTAAACATTTTCCAAATGTCAGACATACCCTTATAATCTGTGATTAGTCGTATCTCGCCCGGAAACGGCTAATTTACGTATAACGTGACTGTACATCATCGAAACCTAAAATTTTGACACAGTGGGAATTAATAAAAAGTACAAATGAAAAACATTAGTATTTGCTAAAATGGGTAGATTTGATAGACGGACCGACACACGAAAAAAGCAAGATCAACCACAATCATTAAACTATTACAAGATTCAAGTTATTGTGCTATTGTAAAACTAAAAAGATTTCATGAAAAGAAGAAAGGTAAGTGAAGCGAAGTAAAGAAAGCTACTTTATGAATAGAACTAAAAATAAATCCCTGATTTCTGATAGAAAATTTCATTGGGCTCGATTTCACTCAGCGTTAGCGTCAAGTCAACCCTCACGATAAAAGCTATATTTAGAACGACCCGTCTCAACATCCACTTCGCGACTAGATTGAAAGTAGGTAAGATGGAAACATATTTAGTTTACATAAATCCAGGTGGTTACAGAAACAGTTTTAAGAAAAAAAGTAGTAGAGGTAGAAGTTTATTTGTTTTAAGTCGCTTTTAAGTATATGAAACTAATTCGCAACTGAAACATGTCTAACGACAAGCAAGCTTTAAAGAAACCCAACCGCTGTTTGGATAACGTCGACTAAGTAATGTTACTTGTCATGTATATATATTTTAATAATTAATAATTTTAATGTACCGTGTGGTTGCCGGGTTAGAATAGTACCACTCCATGTCTTCCCGTGGATGTCGTAAGAGGCGACTAAGGGAATAAAGGCTTGCAGTACTGTTAGGCGATGGGCTTGCCACCTGTCACTAATACCTACACTGGGAAACATCTTAGCCTACTTGTGCAAAGTGTGGTTACAGAATTATCAAGAAGTTTTAAGACTTGTTGGTAATTCTTTAGCTCTGCCTACCCCACTCTGGGAATGAAGGCGTGAGTTTATGTATGTATGTATGTAATAATTTTAATATAGCCTATGACCTATGACACTCTAGTGGGTAAGACGAATCTAACAATGTATAATTTATTAGCGACTTAGGCTTTTAGTAGTTACAATGGAACATAGAATCGGACATATATAATTTTATTATTGTATAATATCATAAGCAATATTTAAAAAACGACTGACTGTTGAGTTTATTGCATTCTTCTCAGCAGTGGTCTCTTGCGAAGCGCTGCTGGTTGGTTGACGTGTAAAAGTGCCCGTGCGGCTACATACTGAACAAACATCTTTTATCTTTTACAGCTCCTTGCAAGTGTGGTCAAGTAAAAAGAGTTCTCTAAGGATGCGCCGTTTACTATCTCAGGCAAACTGTGTCCCACTTAACTACACGGTGAAACAAGATACACTTTACCCTTATTTCTTAAAGAGCGAAAGTTTCATAGAGTGTCCCCTCAGCCTCATTATGGTGGCACCGGGTAAATGTGCCCCCCAATGCAGGTACGCCGTGGAAACTTTGTTAAGGATTTTGTAGGTCTCAATCAGCCTTCTATTTCACCATGCTGATAATGATAAGTTACAGGTGACAAGTTTCGTACACATTGCAGAGTTTATAAGTTATTACATCGGATTTTCATCAGGGATCCATAATGTTTTTGTCCTATATTTTACTTAATTCCCAAATCATTACAAGTTTAATATTGTTACAACTTATAAGCTTATCCCTTAGTTTGGGACTAAGTAGGAGTGTATGCACGTATGTAAACACTTTATTGTACAAAAGAAAAACAAAAACATTACAATGAAGACTAAAATAAAAATGTACAAAGGTGAACTTAATCCCTTTAAGGGATCTCTGCCATCTAACACTTTGAATGTCTCTTGATATTTATCAATTTGATAAGAAATCGGACAAGCATGTTGGTTTAGTGACTAGAAACGGTTTATTTCTCATTAAAAATGTAAACTGGATGATAGTAGAACCAACGTAATATCCACCTATTTTAGTTAAAGTGTGTTTTGTCACTTTCTGTCTCATACAAATTCCACAATGATAGCTAAGAACAAACCATACTTTAAGTATGTTTTAGCTATTTTGCGGTTATGAATAAGCGGATTAACTCCACCTAAACTAATTATTACCCTAGTGATCAAATTTAAATTAACACCATAATATGATTACAAGTGAAACGAGATGAGCTGGATGAGATCCCTTAAAGGGTAAAGTTCGCCTTTTCACCTTTATATTTTTGCATTAATTGTATTGTTCTGGTTTTTCTTTTGTACAATAAAGTGTTTACACTATACATACATACGATCCATACATTTATGTATACATCTATACTTGTTTACCGAAATGAAAGGACTGTGCTCAATCATTAGGTGTTATCATTTAGGTGTCTTCTATTACCATAATTTTGGTGTTCAAAATGTTATTGTACCTCATAAAAGTAATAAATAAAATAAATTCCTATAAAAAGGTTTTTCCCAAGCACTCTCATTTCTTTGGAAAGATCTCATCATAACCATGCCGTATGTCTATAGGTGTTAATTTAGGAAGTATGTCACTGCGGGAACTTTAGCATTAGCATAATGTGATGTTGTTCTAGATTTACGACGGCCCGTGCCCTAGGCCGACGCACCATTACCACTGATACGAGTGTGACGAAACTCGTTATAGTGACAACAGCAAGTTCCCAGGGAATAATACCTATGAACTGGGGCATTGAGGAGCTCGTCGACGAACTCACCGAGACGCCTTGTTTGACTCGCAACGTAATAAATGGGATCATTATCATTAATTATAAAGTTCAAAATACATAATAGGTCATTCATAATACTGTTACGCTGATGGGATAAGGCATCTCATTTTCAATCGTGAATTTTGGTGCTTTAGAAGCGTTTTCAGCAGGTTGAAATATCGTTTCAGAGGCAGCTCTATCACATACCAGATTATCAAAATTTCGACCAACTTGCCGTTGTTTGACCACATTCTATCTAATTACGCCATAACCTGAAAACCCATTTTCAGGCGTTTTCAGGACCCCTTATGGGCCGAGCAATAGCGAGGACTGCTAAAATACGAGTCAGGAAATCCTCGTTTCCGCCGAGGCATATTATTTATGTATTGTATAATGCTTTTCTCGAACAATGCGAGGAAATGATACAAATACATGATTATAAGTATTTTTTTAAACCTTCGATAAATTCGGGGAGAATGTTTGTTTGAAAACGAAGTACGAGTACTTAGTAAAGATAGTTGTGTTTGAGAAAAATAACATAATATTTTATGACCATTATGCATCATGCATGCTATTATTTATTTGGAACTTTATATATTATTCTGTAGCTCTGCCTACCCCACTCTGGGAATGAAGACGTGAAGGTATGTATGTATGTATGTATATATTATGATACATACCCGTAATTAATACACTAAACTTTTCTTTATCTCTGGTATTATTAGTGTGTATTTTGGTCAAATACAAATTTATATTCTAAACTCTTTCGTCCTCCAGGCATCCCGTTTCTGGAATGCGCTCCTACTCCATTTAGGACGAGCCCCTAGCAGGTATTTCTTTCAAATGAATGCATCGGAATCATTTGCTGGAACAACATGTTACAAAGGTACAACACACACTATATATCATGTACATTTATTGATTTGTTAGTACTTTTTGCGTAAAGTATTATTATTTTGTAAATACGATCTTTGCTTTGTTTTCTGTCTTTCTTTTTCTGTGCACCACTTTTGTTAGTTTTTGTATGATGATTTAACAGTTAGAGAATGCCATTGAGCATTAAATTCGCCATTTGTGCTTTTGTTATGCAATAAAGGTCAAATAAATAAACAAATACATTTTGTGCGTGTCTCTACGTTAATGAAGTAATACTACAATCGTACCTTTTGTCTATCCGTCTGTCTGTATGAATGTCGGTCCGTTTGTATGTCAGGAATTACGTGTTACCTCCTAGAAGGCCTACCTAGAAGTGCTAGAACGTCACCTTTGCTCTTCGAATAGGCAGAGGAACTCTGTGAAGCGATCCTACTATAATTCGTATCGGGCAAAAAGCGTCGCTGTCAGAAGAACCTCTTTGGTAAAACTTGGCTTCACGGGCGAAATTCTAGATTTAATTAAAGAACAGAGACACTCCGCTCAAAGTAGACCTGTTCGGATTGACGAAGGCGCTCTTTGGGACTAAACTCCATCAGGCGTATTTCACAGTTGAATTGTAGGAACAGACGAACTCCGATCAAACAGGAACTAGGCGGATCGAGCAAAACGCGTTCCTCATTGAAGAATCTTGTCGTTGGGCTTCTCCGAGCGTGATGCAAAGTTTAAGTTCTTGTTGAATTTCTCAATATTCTGTAGCTCTGCCTACCCCTCTCCGGGAACGAAGGCGCGAGTTTATGTATGTATGAATTTCTCAATGTACAGGATGTTTTGTACTAGGAGATCAAAAATCAACCCGTATAAAGACGAACCTTTGCTGTAACAACCTAACATGTCTTTTTTTCACCTCTTTTTGTAAGATTTTTCCAATCCCTTTTCCATTAGTTCAGCATTTAACTCAATTTATTTATGAATTTCTTTTTCTGTGCAGTGACTTAGTTCGCGTAGAATTCGTATTTTTATCATCCCACGGGGGCCGTTCGTTCATTTTTTTGGGTTAAAAAGTAACCTATGTTACTCTGGGGTAATGTAGCATTCTAAGAATGAAATAATTTTTGAAATCGGTCTTGTACTGTTTGATTTTATTCGTTATAAACATACAAATCGTTCCTCGTTATTATATTTAAGAAACAGTTTTTTTTCGCAAATCAATACATGAAAGAAATGGTCTCTACCTACCCCTCTGGGAAACATGCGTGATTTAATGAAAGAATGAATGAATACATCTTGGAAGATTGAACTCTGAAGCAATGTGGTGCTTTTTTGTGTTTTGGGTTTATTTAATAAGTAAGTTAAAACTTCTCGTTTACACAATATGATTGTAAGCAGTAAGTAGAATCTAAGTAATTTATGTCTCAAAGTATACATTGCAAGTCCTTCCAAAGGTTCGTACATAAGGAAATACTCATTTCTACTAGTCTATTGATTGGTGAAATAAAGTTGAAAGGACAATAGTCCTTTTCTCTTTATTTCACGATCGAGACGAAATTACTGTTTGTGGGGAAATCCTTCTCCTCAGTGACTTGGATTTAAGTCAATTCCATTTGGGTTTTCACGATGTCATTCTACAAAGTTATTGGGGTTACTTGGTATGCGTCGGGCTTAAGCCTTGGGATAAGTCGTGGCAAATTGTGCCATGTACTCCGTTTATAATGTGTTTTAATTTGAGTTTACGGCCATTCTGAAACACTCGTTTCCAAAATATCAGAGTTACCAAATTTTACTTTTACCTGATCTCCGAATATTTGCTCATACCGGGAATTGAATAGGTACCAGGTTCAAAATATTGGGTAAAAATAATAAATAATACATACATACATAAACTCACGCCTTCATTCCTAGAGTGGGGTAGGCAGAGCTACAAAATTACCAATAACTCTAAAAACTTGTTGATAATTTCTGTAACCACATTTTGCACAATCGGTCTAAGATGTTTATTAGTGACAGGTTGCAAGCCCATCGCCTAACAGTACTACAAGCCTTCATTCCCTTAGTCGCCTCTTATTTCATTACGGGAAGATATGGGGTGGCACTATTCTAACCCGGGAACCACGCGATACCTTATTTTGAATAAATTATATAAGTACTTTCGGAATTCCAGCGTATTTTAGTAATGAAAGTCATAGTGGCAACATTCAGCTTTATTTTCCTTTTTTATATTTAGCTTTATCACTATTATTCTCCTTTTCTACATTATTTAATAAAACCGTCACATATCAATTGATGTAAACGTCGAATGATTGGTTTCTTTTCAACGCTTCGACTGTCCAATCGATCACCCCTGGTGTCATCCATTCCTTGTACAAATTGCACTGGGAAATGGCATTTTCCGACCTTGTGTAAACAAGTTTTTTCGTGTATTTAACGGGAAGTATTTTGATGCCGTTTTCGCAAAAGAATTTAGAAATAAAGTAGAGGGTAGAATGCAAGGAATGTAAGATTGTAAAGGGAAAGCAGTAAAAGCGTGTTAGAATAAAATAGCATTTAGTTAAATGCGGAACTGTGGCAAATGAGAATTTTGGCAGTTAAATGGAAAGGAGCGATAAGTAACGATTCCTTGTGGTATAATAAATACGCGGAATAGACAGCCGTATCTTTTGATTGCATAAGAAGTTTGCTTTTTTTTATTTCTAAGGGATTGCTGAATGGAGTATATGATTTTTCTAGTTGGTTCACGTTCTTGAGAAAAAGGGTCAGACAGACGGACAACGAAGTGATCATGTAAGGATTTATTTTTCCTTTTGAGGTACGGAACCCATAAAAGGAGTCGCAATCTCCAGAACAAAGGTACAAAATAAATTTGTATCAATTAGCTAAAGCGGGAGAGAGTAATGTAAGGGATATTATACGCATTCAATACGTAGGAAAATATGATGACGGAAAGTTTTGACAAAATGTGTTTTTTGTGGCCGTGTGGTGCCGGTAGAGTAGAATAGCACCACCCCTTATCCTCCCGTGGGTATCGTAGAAGGCGATTAAGGGATTAAGGTATTATTATATTGGTAAAATCTCCTCCGGCGGGATAGGCGTCGTTAGCATTGGGCTGCTACCTATCTAGGAGAAGGAAAACTCCGAATTCAAACCCGGCGGGATAGGCGTCGTTAGCATTGGGCTGCTACCTATCTAGGAGATGGAAAACTCCGAATTCAAACCCGACCCTGCATAATGGACCATGCGAGCACGATTTAAAAGGTTTTTACCCCAGGAGGGTACTGGCAATGCCAGAGAATCCCTCCCCAGGCCTAGCCTGGGCAGCCCTTCGTACTCTGGGGGGGGCAAAAGCGTGCTAGTATGTTCGGATCCCTCCGGGGATCGGAACGGCGGCGATGCCGTTTGCCACGTGTCACGCCGTGTTCGCAGGGGGGTTGGCAAAAAGCGGGCCGCTGAAAGCCGCCTTGCTACGATGAATGTTTGTGGAGGGATGGAACATAAATTAGATGAGGTATGTATGATGATGAAAGAGAGAAAGCTGGATGTTCTTTGTGTGACTGAGACGAAGAAAAAAGGGGTGAGTACGTCCACACACGGAACCTTGACGGCTTTGTGGTCCGGAGTTCCGGTATCCGAGCACGGTCGTCAAGGAGTTGGTATCGTACTCACAGAGCGAATGGCTGAATGTATGCAAGAGCATGAATGTGTGAGCCCAAGACTTCTCTGGGTGAGACTCAAGGTAGGTCTCACCCGTTTATTCGTAATTGGGGCTTATGCCCCAGATACGAATAAATCGAAAAAAGAAAGGGAGGAGTTTTGGGAAAGTTTGCATGAGGTTTCAACAAAATGCAAGGAGAATGAGAGGATTATTTTGTTAGGCGATTTTAATGGTTGGACAGGCGTGCAAAGGGATGGTTATGAATCGGTACTGGGTAAGTATGGTGATGAGCGAGTGAACGAGAATGGCAAATGTCTTCTCAATGTATGTTTGGCCAAGAATCTCTGCGTGACAAACACTTTGTTTGATCACAAAGAGATTCATCAGTATACGTGGAGACGGCAGAATGAGAAGTCTATGATAGACTTGATGATTGTGGATGAACGGTTGCGTAACAAAGTTGTAGATACCAGAGCATTTCGAGGAGTTAGCGTAGGTTCAGATCACTACTTAGTGGTAACACGAGTAAGGGGTCTGTTCACACGTTGGCGCCATCGTGTTCCCGTACCTACCACTGCGTTAGAGAGGATAAAAGTAGAGAAACTGAATGACGAAGTTATACAAGATGAGTACGTAAAAAAGCTGAAAGATTGTTTTGAATGTGTTAATAAGATGAAAGACAGTGAAGTTGAGAATAATGTAAATAATGTATGGGAGATTATGAAGAATGGAATGGTCAAATCGGCCACTGAAGTATGCGGTGTCGTAAAAAGAAGGAAAAGCAAGAATGAACGACCGGAATGGTGGGATAGAGAGGTAGATGATGTAGTGAAAGAGAAGAAAAAGTGTTGGTTGGATTTTGTAGCTGTAGAGCCAGGACAAGATCTAAGCGACAGAAAGAAAAAAGAGTATAATAGATCAAAGAAAAGAGTGAAAGAAGTTGTGGCTAGAAAGAAAGATTTACTGAATGAAAAGTATGATAGGAGTTTCTCTGACAACTTCCAGTCGAATATTAAACTCTTTTGGAGCTTGATTAATTCGGCTCGGGGGAAATCGGAGAAAACTAAATTAAGCGCGGTGAGGGATGAGTCTGGAGACTTAATATGTGAGGAAGAAAAAATGCTTGATAGATGGAAAACTTATTTTGAAAGCTTGTTTGAATGCGAAGATGTTTGTCTTGAGCCAGAAAGCATGAGTAAAGATGCAAGTAGCGAAGATGAAAGTGTGATTAGTATGAGTGAAATAATGAAATCTTTAAAAAGTATGAAAGCGGGAAAGTCAGCAGGTTGTGATAGAGTGTCGATAGAAATGCTGAGGAGAGGAGATGGCGTGGTGGGTAGTCTGTTGTACCGTCTTTTCAATGCATGTTGGAGTAGCGGCCGAGTCCCGGAAGATTGGGTCAAGGCCGTTATCGTCCCTCTGTATAAAGGAAAGGGCTCACAGCAAGACTGCAAAAACTACCGCGGTATCAGCCTCCTTAGTGTTGTCGGCAAAGTATATGCGAAGATTTTAATTGAAAGGGTACTGAATGTTACAAATGATAAAATCTGGGATGTACAAGCGGGATTTCGAAAGGGAATGGGATGTACGGATCAGGTCTTTTCACTACGGTCCATCACAGAAAAGTTCTTGACGGTGAACCAAAAGGTTTTCTGTGCTTTTGTGGACCTGGAAAAGGCCTATGATAGGGTAGATAGAAAGGAGTTGTGGACGGTGCTGTCTATGTATGGAGTGAGCAGCAACCTGGTGCAGGCTTTGAGGTCCCTTTATGAGGGTTCCAAAGCCTGTGTCAGAATCAATGGGGCATACTCGGCCTGGTTTAACATCTCTAAAGGTGTTAGACAGGGCTGTGTTGCCTCACCATGGCTGTTCAATCTATTCATGGACAGTTGTATGTGGGATTTGAAAGAGTATGATAAGGGTTTGCGTGTGCAAGAGTTGCTAATCAAATGCCTCTTATATGCCGATGATCAAGTTATACTTGCCCCATCGGTACTTGAGTTGCAGGAGATGGTGACAGTGATGAATGAGGGATTTAAGCAAAAGGGGATGAAAGTAAATGTTGCCAAGACCAAGGTCATGGTGATAGAGAAGGATGAGGAGATGACTGAGTGCGTGATAAATATAAATGGTGAATTAGTAGAACAAGTGAGCGAATTTGTGTACCTGGGAAGTATGTTTACAAGAGATGGTAAGTGTGAGAAGGATATCGAGAGGAGGGTGAATGCAGGGAATCAAATTAATGGGGCCCTGTACTCCTTTGTGAGCAGACAGGGCGTTTCACAAAAAGCCCGGCTGGCTGTTCACAATGGAGTGCTGGCCCCTACCCTGATGTATGGTAGTGAATGTTGGGTGTGGCAGGACAAGCATGTAAGTCGTGTAAATGCAGTTGAAATGCGCTCTTTGCGTAGTATGTGTGGTGTGAAACTGATTGATAGAGTAAGAAATGAAAAAATCAGAGAGAAATGTGGAATAAAAGAAGATGTAGTGACTAAGATTGAAAAGGGCATGCTTCGATGGTTCGGTCATTTGGAAAGGATGGATGAAAGAAGATTGACGAAAGAGATATACAGATCGAAAGTGAGTGGAAGCGTCGGAAGGGGCCGCCCTAGGCGTACTTTTTCGAATCAAATCGGAGAAATACTGGAAAAGGGCCGAATCCTCAGTACCCGAAACCGACGTGCGTGCATGACTCGATGTATGAATGTTGAAGAAGCGAAAGAAATTTGTCAAGATCGTAGCAAGTGGAAAGGAGTGGTCTCTGCCTACCCCTCTGGGAAACAGGCGTGATTTAATGAATGAATGAATGAATGTTTTTTGTGTATCGACAGTAGTTACCAACGACATAAAGCAACGGTACACACGCAAGTCAAGTCTGAGGCTGGTATCACCGACAAGTTTAATGTGGGATTAGCTACACCATCAACCTCGAGCTATTATCTGTTTCTCCGTCAAAAAAATATTTCACCCTTTATTTTTTTATCTTTATAAAAATCACTGTAAGAAATGTTGCTTGTTATAGGTAGGTACCAGAAAAAAATATCAAGATTTTGTTTTACCTACAACTTTGTCGGCGTAATTGAAATTGTACAACTAGGCCAAATTACCAGTGATAGGATTAGGTAGTGCTATTTGGGGCGAATGACCCGAGACTTCGTGGCGAAAGATTAATATGGATATGACTAAATCCCGGGATTTTTATGATTATAAAGTTTAAATAGTAAGTTGTTATAAAAAAGTAGATAGGTGCTAATATTATACGGCGCTCTACGTGTCTCGCCTGCACCACTCTACCACGCGAGACGACGTGGTGGAGTACGTCCGTCAGAAGGTTGGATGCAGTCTGACGGTGTTCCAGCTGCGGTCGCTTCGCTACGTGCACTTCAGTTCGTTTGTAGTGCGCGTGCCGCGGTTTATGCTGGGAACCGTCGAGTGTCCTGACTTCTGGCCGAATGGTGTCGTGTTTCGGCGGTTTCGGGGCAACCTACCGACAGCCGCGACCATCACGCCAAGTTTGGCAATACAGAACCACGTTGTTTTGTCACCTCGGTGTTAGTTTTAAGTTTTATATTTTTATGTATGTTAGTCTATAAGGTATTTGTAACTATGGGCCTCGTTGCCTGAAATAAAATTTATTATTATTTTTATTTATGTCTTTACCATTCACGGGACTATGAGAGTCCCGGACCTTTGGAAGGCGTACATGGAGCCGAAGCCAACACGCAGAGGCCCTTTAGACAAGTTTAATTTAGTAAAGTGATGGGACACCAACCGACGATTGTCCCTGAGTTCAAACTATAGAAGTATGCTCCCACGGAAAACCAACGGTTAGTGTAGGACTATTTAAGAAGGATTGAAGTATTAAAATAGGCTCTATGAATGAAAAGATATGGACAGGTGAACTAGGCTATTGATGAAACTACGGCGCCTGCCTGGCCAATGCTAATTACTTTGGTTAAAATGGCAGGCGGTGACTCGCCAACTCAATGGAATGGGCCTCCCGAAATAGCCGCATATATATAGCAGCAGGGAGGTAACAGTTCCAGAGGGGCTAAGGGTGGAGAAGTGCTTCTGGACTTTAAACGACCATAAGGTGCCCACTCACCACTTATGCAACACATCCACCCTTCGAGCATATAGCTCTTGCGACTCCACTCTGACCGGCCGATAAAGGCAAGCCAGAGGTGAGGGTCTGTTCCTCGTCGTTATACACTCCAGCCGGCCGGTGAAGGCAAGCGTGAGGTGAGGAACAGGACCTACCCTCGGGAGCATTCAGGTCCGTGGTATCGCCACTCACCAACAGCTTAATGAAAATATAATAATATAATAATAATAATATAATAATATACCTATAAACTAAAAATTCAAAGTTTACGTAAACAATAATTCGTTACATACTTTATATACTTTTTATCTTTCTGTGCTCAGCCGTACATGTCTTATTTTTATGTACACGTGTTATTTATTAAACTGAAGTCTGCATTCAACCCTTTACCTGACTCAAAGACGCTTTCTAATTTTCTATTGTTTACAACAATTACCATGGTAGATGCAAAAGAGACGGAAGACGAAAGTATAAAATTTTCCTAAACCGAGAATATATTATTTTTATGTTATACATGTATAACATAAAAATAATAAATTCTCGGTTAAAAAAAATAATAATATGTATATTATCAACCGTCAATAATATACGAGTCCAGGATTTCCGGAAATCCCGAGGGCATATCCATATTATGGATAGCGTTTAAGGTCATTCACCCCAAATAGCACTACCTAATCCTATCACTGCAAATTACAGCTTTGTAGTAAGTATCAAGAGCCCCTGAGCTAGACCACGGACAGACGGACATGGCGAAACTATAAGGGTTCCTAGTTTGACTACGGAACCTTAAAAACTGTTGTAAGGTTAAGAATCGTTCCCGAGCGAACCGAACAGTTCTATACGATTTAAGTGAAAATAAATGGCGGACTTATAATGGATAAAGTTTGGCTTCGCGGTTTAGGGAGTTATTTCTATACCTAGAATGTGTGAACCGACCGTTTAGAGAAAAGCGGAAACAATATGTCAAATATTTTTTCATACATCACTGGAAAAGTTGACATTACTTACTCCATACTGAGACGCAAAGTACATAGTTTACAGACAGTTCCCAAATTTAAAAAAAAATACATTGCGTACTCGCTACATAGGGGAAGATAGTATAGTATCGGACAGTGTATAGTATCGGACAATGTCGCTAACATCTCTATTTCACGTCTAATGCACCATCTATGAACGCACAAGCGAAATATACCATTCTAGACACGCGATGAACCCTTCTGTGGCAAGCTGCCGACGCCCCTGTGCGCACCGCATCGATTTATGTGAGTAAATCAATTTCAACGTAAGGAATATATTTTTTGCTTTGTTTACTATCTGCACAATTTAAGTTATTACAAACAGCTCATGTTACGAGTATATCATAAGTTTATTATATATTTAATTTATGATACTAAAACCAATGAGAAATGGCGTGTTCTTTTTTAATTTATTTTTTATAATGTTAGTCGTGTTGTATAGTATCGGACAGGGAAGTTTCGTATAGTATGGGACACGTCCTCGCGTCCATTACTACACGTAACTTAATAATAAATAATAATAGAATTGCCCAAAAATAAATGAAATAATACCTAACACTTTTAATTATTACACGTTACTAGGTATGTATTGATGATGGCCGGTACAAATGTTGCAAGTAAATTTTGACTTAACTTTGTCAGATCAATTTAAAATTACAAAAAAAACGAGTCTTAGGCTCGATGCCACAAGTGAGTTCGTTAGAGGGGTTCGATTTGTTTTAATTTATTTTTTATTTTAGTTAATATTTGTATTTTATGATATGTTATGATGTACATGTGTTGTGTTGAAATAAATGATAAATTACAAATAAAAATTATTAGCTACTTTTGGCGATTTTGAAAAAAATATTCCCAAGGGGGTGAAAAGGGGGATCGAAGTATATACTTATCGAAGTTCAATAAATATTAGCTATGAGCTATGACAAAAGCTGTAATGAACTGGGAATAAATACAGGTGGTTAGGTTAACTTTTTATTTGACCACCCAGTACCGAAAACTAACATAAAAAAATTAAAACTAATAGAGCCATTGTGTACCTATTTATATCCTATCATTTTATTGTTCCTTTATTACTTCTTCGCTAAAACGGAGGAATTTGGTTGGATACATATTGGAATAGAGTTTGTTATACACTGAAATTAAAACATAGGCTACCTTGAATTCGAAATTAAATCACTAAATAAGTACTTCTAATTCTACGTGGACGAAGTCGCAGGCAGAAGCTAGTGTTCTATAGTTTCTTATTATTTGAGAAGTGGGACTACATAACAGCATAATTATAATCTCTAAAAAGTGTAAAATAAAAAAAAAGTTTATAAAAACAAAAACCCGCCTTCAAAACCCAAAAAAATAACTTATTTAAAATGGTAGGTAATAGTCCAACTGAAGTCGGTTTCCTACAATGGTTTAACCAAAAGCAGACTTCAGTTGGACTGACCTACCTACCTACCTACCTAAAATTTAAATTTTCAAAGGTACTTACTCGTATATCTACTATGCATCTATTATGTTTAATGTGTCTTTAAGTTTTTTTCCTAAGAAGATAGCCAAAAGTAATACATATTATAGATATAGGTACAAAGAGTTTGTAAGTTTTTGTTGGAGATTATAATTATAATACCTATTATACGTGTTCAATTACTTAAAACTAATTAAACAATACTCAACAAGTTTGGTCGACTTTTTATTACCAGTAGTAGTGTTAGGCTCCTTCTTACCTTCGTTTCTTACTTAATATCGATAAATAATAAATAATAATAGTAAAATAATAAGATGTCCGTTACTAAACCAAACTGTCCGATACTTAACAAACTAGTGTTATTTGACTTTCTTCTTAATTTTTACTAAAACTCTCCTGACGAACATGTTTGCAAGGTATTTATTGAAAGTAGGGATTCACCTATTCTCACGCTTATTAGGTATATATTATTTTTTTGGCATTTTAAGTATACTGTCCGATACTATCGCATGATGTCCGATAGTATACTATTTTTTTTAAAAATAATAATTGATATAAATCGGTAATCGATAAAGTTATTATGCTTTTCACCAAAACGGTATAACGAATGAACTTCAATGTACACAATTATTATTAAAATGATTTTAATGTCTCCAATTTCAAGACTTTATTTGTTAAAATTAAAATGTGTCCGATACTATACTATCTTCCCCTAAGCCCGCAATGTTGCATACGAATTTCATAGTTATCTAGTTTGTAACTTTTAAAAAAGTGAAAACGGCCATAATAAAATGAGGGCACAAGTCTTATACATCCATATTTTACTCGAAACGTAACTTTTTTATCTGTGTCTGGAATAGCTTGAGTTTTGAGTTAGAGTTGAGTTAGCTCGCAAGCTCGTCCGTTTAAACCAATACTCGGCCCGCAAATTCCTGCTTCACTGCCTAGGCAATAATGTACTAATTTTGAATATGCGCCCCAAAAAAGATCAACGTTTTCCTTTGATCATCTGTTTTCAATTGGGAATCGTTACGTAGTTAGAACTTTGCCAATAGGTGACCAAATCGGACTAGCATATTATTCTAGCACGCTGTGAAAGGATCATGTTCACAGCGTGCTAGAATAATATGCTAGTCAAGAAGATTTTCCCATTCAGACTGACGCCAAAGTCCCGAACGACTTGTTCTCTGTAACACGACGCCATTAAAGTTATAAGGATAGACAAAATAATCTATTTTCCGAGTAAGAAACTGATACTTTGACATTTATTAATACAAAGTGAATTTTTATATAGTAGTATAAAATGAATCTAGGTAAGTATTAGTTGTTTGCAATTTTAAATCTTTTTTTTTTTATCATCCACATAAAGTAAGTGCTCAGACAAAAGGAAGTAGGAATATTATGTATAGCGTTATAGAGCATCGGACCATGATGGACCCCTGTGGAACTTCGTAGGGTATATTTATGTAGTTCGACTTAAATCCGTCAAACTAAACTAACTGCAGTTTGCCGAAAAATCAAATAATTTATAATTATGGACTATGGGGACGGACCTTTGGAAGGCGTACATGGAGCCGAAGCCAACACGCGGAGGCCCTTTAGACAAGTTTAATTTAGTAAAGTGATGAAACATTAAAAATAGGCTCTATGTATGAACAGATATGGATTGGTGAACTAGGGTATTGATGAAACTACGGCGCCTGCCTGGATATTCTGGCCAATGCTTATTACTTTGGTTGAAATGGCAGCCGGTGACTCACCACCTCAATGGAATGGGCCTCCCAAAATAGCCGCACATATATAGCAGCAGGGAGGTAACAGTTCCAGAAGGGCTAAGGGTGGAGAGGTGCTTCTGGACTTTAAACGACCATAGGGTGCCCACTCGCCACTTATGCAACACATCCACCCTTCGAGCATATAGCTCTTGCGACTCCACTATGACTGGCCAATAAAGGCAAGCCAGAAGTGAGGGTCTGTTCCTCGTCATTATACACACCAGCCGGCCGGTGACGGCAAGCGTGCGGTGAGAAACAGGACCTACCCTCGGGAGCACTCGGGTCCGTGGTGTCGCCACTCACCAACAGCTCGCCACTAGCTGCCTTATTATTAACTACTTCGGCCTGAGATCTATTTAATAAGAACGACTTTACCCATTGCAAAAGGTCTCAGTTTATTCCAAGATGTTATAGTTTAGTAATCAAGATGACATGGTCCACACGATCAAAAGATTTTTCAAAATCAGTCTAGACGACGTCATACGCCCCCATCTTACATAATTATATTTTAAAACAAAACTAGCGAATAAGGATAAATTGGATGTTGCAGACCTCTTATAAAACCGTGATGCATATTTGATACACTGCTTGATATGACAGGATACACTAAGTTATATCATAAACTATTCCCTCGAATAGTTTACCTAGTGTATTTAGTATCAATATGGGTCGGTAATTGTCAATGCGAGATAACCCGCTTTTAAGAGCTGGGTTCGATAGTAAAAACGGGCCTTATTTTCATTAAATGCATATTATTTATTGCAAATATACGTATGATCATATGACTCTTGATTTTATTTATACATATATGGGACGAGGAGAGTAATTAACGTTATTTTGACTGTGTGATTGTGTATTGTTTTGTGCAGTGGTGAGTATATGTTTTATCACTACATAGTATAAAACAAAGTCGCTGGCGCTGTCTGTCCCTATGTATGCTTAAATCTTTAAAACTACGCAACGGATTTTGATGCGGTTTTTTTAAATAGATAGAGTGATTCTTAAGGAAGGTTTATATGTATAATACATTCCACGCGGGCGAAGCCGCGGGCGGGTCGCTAGTTATTTATACAATAGGGTTTATAGTAAAGAAATTAAAAAACTTATACGAACCCAAAAAATTAACAACATTCAGGTAAAATAACAAATTCAAAACATTTCTTGAGATCCGTTCTGATGTACATTTTTCGTGCATACGAGTAGGTTTTCCCGTTTTTTACCCAAGTGTATCGGTACAGTTTCTCTTTTGCTATTTGTAGGGGTGAGATGCTCGTTTACGTAAATCTTTTTTTATGTCTCATACTCTGAAAGTAGGCCGTTATTTTATGAAGCGGATTGAAATTGATGCATGGCAACCCTAGGGAAGAAAAGTATTTTGAAAAAAGAACTATGTCAATGGACCTGTGCAGTAGCAGAAACCTATCTACTCGTATACAGCCTCTCTCAAGATGATTAAAAAAAACATTGAAAATTTTAAAAAATAACTACATAAATCAATGGACCTGTACATTAGTAGAAACCTATTTATACATTAGCATTTCTGTAGTAAGATTATTAAAAAAAAGGACTTTGAAATAGAGCTAAGTCAATGGACCTTTGCATTACCAGACACCTAAAAAGCCTCCCTGTAGTCAGATTACGAAAAAAAAACCTAAACATGAGCCATGCTAAAATCATGTAAAATCATGTACAGTTCGTTCGTTCAAATAATTTGCATGCTTGGATGTGCCGCTACAATTGCAACAAAGCGGTGTCGACGAATTCAAAGGGTTGTAATGCACACTATTTAAACGAACGAACAGCCACACTTTGGTAAAACTAGTATAATATGTCTTACTTTTAAAAGCTTTCATCGACATGAAAAGTAGAAGTGTTTAATTCGGGTGAAAGTCACCATTTACTTACCCTAAATATCTCGTGTGAAATAGGTACCTTTCATCCCTTGGTTAACAATTTACTATTCTGCTCGCCTGGCATTTCTAAGTCTGACGTGGTAACGCCCGATATAAGTAGTCTCTTAATACATTGAATCTCTCATTTGGGACGGCCGGGGACTTTGTTATGTCGACATATAGTTTTAAGTTCTACATTTCTGCAGCGAGTGATTTGACCTAGGCGCTATCAATGGAAATGGGCTGGTCACGTATGTCGCAGAACGGATAACCGCTGGAGTAAGCGTGTTCTGGAGTGGAGACCGCGTCTTGGCAAAGGTAGCGTGGGACGCCCTCTGGCCTGATGGCGGGATGACTTGCATAAGAGGGCCGGCAGCGACTGGATGCATAAAGCATTAAACCGGGCTCTGTGGCGTTCCTTGGGAGAGGCCTATGTCCAGCAGTGGACTGCAACGAGCTGATGATGATGATGATGATGCTGTCAACTGCCATCTCTTTGACTCGAGGGGCGAGTTCGTGTTGGCTGGCATGAGATACCATTGACTACTGTTTATTTACGTATTTATTTATTATCTATATCTATATTTATTTATTTATGTATATATATATATATATATATATATATATGACTGACTAAAAGATAATAAAAAAAAAAAAAAGATAAAAGATGTTTATTCAGTAAGTAGGCCGCACGGGCACTTTTACACGTCAAAAAAATCTACCAGCGCTTCACAAGAGACCATTGCTGAGAAGAAGCGCCGCAAGAAACTCAACAGTAAGTCGTTTTTTAAATATTGCTAATGATATTAAACAATAATAAACTTAACCTAGCATTATATAAAACAATGAATCTCATATAAAACTAAAAATTAATATTTTCATGCGTAGTTGAGCAGGAAAATGTGTCAAAACTCAGAATTGTCACAAAACTAATAAGCAACAGTAATAAAAAAAAATTAAAGTATACAAGTTATACTTACCTGTGACGGTGCAAAACAACCTGCATAAAAGTTTCGATACATTCTCCTACAGAAACCGTGTCCCCTAGACAATATACAAATGTTTACATATTTTTATGACTAAGTTATTATTAAATTATTTAGGTGTTGGCCAAGCATTTTTATCTGTTAGGTAGTCTTCGACCCTATAGTAAGCTTTAGACATCAACGACTTTTTCAAGTAAGTAAGACTGACTGACATATCAACGCACAGCCTAAACGGCTAAACGTAGGCACTTGAAATTTGGAAGGGACGTAGCTTAGGTACCGTAGAGGTGCACTAAGAAAGGATTTTGATAAATTCTACCCCCAAGGGGATAAAATAGGGGATGAAAGTTTGTATGAAACTTTGCCAATTTTAAACCGATCGGGCTGAGACTTTGCATGCATATAGCTACTATGATATAGGCATCCTTTAAGAAAGGATTTTGATAAATTCCACCCCTAAGGGGATAAAAAGGGGATGAAAGTTTGTATAAATCTTCTTAGATTTTCGACTGATTGAACTGAAATTAAAGATTGGAGCTACTATGGTGAAGACGTCCGCTTGTATAGGATTTTGATAAATTCCACCCCTAAGGGGATAAAAAGGGGATGAAAGTTTGTATAAATCTTCTTAGATTTTCGACTGATTGAACTGAAATTAAAGATTGAAGCTACTATGGTGAAGACGTCCGCTTAGATAGGATTTTGATAAATTCTACCCCCAAGGGGATAAAATAGGGGATGAAAGTTTGTATGAAATCTATCTAAATATATAAAAGGAGAAACTGACTGACTGACTGACTGACATATCAACGCACAGCCCGCTTAAATAGGATTTTGATAAATTCAACCCCCATGGGGATAAAATAAGGGATGATGGAGGATGTGAATGTATTAATTTGAACCTATCAGTACCTAATGGAACGAAAAGGAAGAGAGGAGTGAATGATGAGGAGGGATGGTCAGGGGTCAAAAAAGAACACGTTCTAGGTAGGGTTTATACTGTTCATCCAAACAATACAGAATGCTACCACTTTCGAATGCTTCTACATGAGATCAGAGGCCCAATTTCATTTGAAGCGTTGAAAGCTGTAGATGGTCACTTACATCCCACTTTCCAATCCGCATTCAAGGCTCTAGGTCTACTCGAAGATGATCGTCATTTGGAGTCAGCTCTTGAAGAGGCAGCACTTTGTCAAACACCGCATATCATTCGAGAGCTTTTTGCTATAATTTTATTGTTCTGCCAGGTTTCCGACCCCTTATGTCTTTGGGAAAAATACAAAGAATACCTTTCTGAGGACTTTAAAAAACAACTGGAAAGGCAAGGTGACGTGGATGTTGAGCACTCATCGGACCTGATATTTAACAAATGCCTGTCGGTATTAGAGGATGCCGTATTATCATTAGGCGGCCGTCCTCTTAAAGAGTATGGATTACCTCAGCCAATTCCATCAATACAATTTGGAAATAGAGAGTACATGAAGGAGACCAGTTACGATACAGTGGCCTTAGAAGACGCAGTAAGACAAAATGAAGCATCCTTGAATGACGAGCAACAGGAAGTTTACAGTAAAATTATCACGAGTGTAGACGCAAATGACGGTCGAATATTCTTCTTAGACGCACCAGGTGGAACTGGTAAAACCTTCCTTATTAATTTACTTTGGCGAAAGTAAGAAGTACTCACGGCATCGCTCTGGCTGTGGCGTCGTCCGGCATAGCTGCTACATTACTCGAAGGTGATCGAACTGCTCATGCTACTTTTAAGTTACCACTCAATTTAATCACTGCCGAGACTCCCATTTGCAACATCTCCAAACAAAGTAATTTTGCTGAAGTAAGAGTACAAAAATAATCGTGTGGGACGAAATAACGATGGCTCATAAAGGTGGTATTGAAGCCTTAAACAGATCACTAAGAGATATAAGGGGTGATACAAAATTAATGGGTGGAGTAACAGTTTTGCTGGCCGGAGACTTTCGGCAGACTCTACCAGTGGTGCCAAAAGGAACCCGAGCTGACGAAGTAAAGTCGTGCATTAACTAATTTGTGGCCCCAGGTTAATATTCTTAAGCTCTCTAAAAATATGA